>CM058239.1:33367951-34662951 GCA_030180135.1 Orychophragmus violaceus
GATTTGCTGCTTGCTGAGAGAATCTTGAGCATGGACTCATGAGGTATTATTTTATGGTTCTTTTAATATCAACTTTGTGACATGAAAATGTTCATAAAGCTTTAGGTTATTTCAGATTGTGAATACTGTTTTGTTTCTTCGTGTGTGTAGGATGAAGTACGGCTTGGTACTCTGATTTTGGAGTGTGATTCGAGATGGAAAATTTGCTTCAAACAGTATATATGAAAGATTTCGATTCAGTTTCAGTTTGGATAATTAGTTTATGATTCGATTTGGTTCGGGTTGATTTAATTGTCAGCCTTGCGGCCATAATGTTCTGCTTCATGGTTGAACACAATTTATTATTATTATAGATTTATGATAGAAAAGCACAATAATAATACAAAACATGTTTATATATTCATGTCTTGTATTATAGTTTTAAGATGTTCCTGGTGGGCCATCCGGGAGCACCAGGACTTGGACAAATAATTGGGATTGGGAACTGCTCCACTGAGATCTTCGAATCTTGGTTTGGTGGAGGAGAAATTGGCTCGGGTGGGAACTGGATCGGTTTAGACTCGAGCTGAAAGGGCTCGGTCCTAGCCTGCGCAAGACCAGATGCTAGAATCAGTGTAACCACCATTGTTATTGCAAAGAGCTTCATGATCTTGATCATATTTGTGTTGTGATTGAAAATGCGTAGCCTAGTTTGCTTATTTATATTGTTGTGAACTTGTGACTTAAAAAGGAAAGCAATATAAATATGTATTTTATTATTTAGACTGAAATTATAATTAAGAGGATAGAGAATCATAGTTATACTAGCTGAATGTTGACAAAAAGGTTATACATATTAGTTGAATATGTGTATGATTTTTAGGAAAGTAAGCGAAATGACATATCGAGCAAAACATACTCCTGGTTCGTGTTTTAAATTTACTTTTTTGTTTTAAAATAAATATCATTCTAAATTTTCAATATAATTTTTGACATAAATTACATAATTCCGTTTTAGTATTAACAAAAGAAAAATACCAAAAATCAAATTAATTGTTAAATATATAATAGTAGAATTTTTAATATGTTTGTTAATTTGTTTGAAAAAATCAAAACGACACTTATTATAAAACAGGAAACAATATATATATATATATATATATATATATATATATATATATATATATATCCCATTAATGTGTATTGATTTTAGGAAACTAAGACAAATGGCATATTGACTAAAACATACTAATATTTATCATACTAATGTGTATTGATTTTAGCAAAATAATCCAAATGGGCCATTGACCAAAAACATATGCCCAATTTGAATGAAAGATAATAGATAATGTTCGTTCCATCAAATCCACAAAAATATCTTTTTGTAATTTTGATAAGGAATAAATAAAATAAAATATATGTTTTGTGTTTCATTCGTTATTATCTCATTCATTCTATATTATGCTTATTATTTATGGCTATTTATAAAGTCAACTCATTTTTATGTACTGTAAAAATGTTAGATCTTTAAAATTTATTTTAAAGGTTTTGTACTATTCTTTTTCTTTTTAAAACTTTATGAATAATCTTTTTGTATATTTGCAATAAAATTAATGATATAAACATATATTATTTTAGGCCCTTTTCAATTAATTTTTGTTTGTAAAGAAAATCAATCAGAGTTTTTAATTATTAGGACACGATCCGGACCGTTGCACCTCTTGTCGTTATGAACATGCTTTGATAATATATAGCACCTCAATGTATATAATTAACAGTTTTTTTTTAGATTCTAAATATTTTTTAGATTCAAAAACTAATTTTAAGAGACTTCTGTGTTTTTTTTTATCATTGAAAGCATCTACAGATGGACAAGTCAAAATTTTAAATAAATTTCACGCTTGAAGAGAATCGGTCTCGGGCGTAAATCGATAAAACAATTCCCCCACTTAGTTGAAACCATTAAACTACAGCCACTTAGTTGTGTACAATTAAAATAGTTGCACACAAACAGTGATAATATCCATTTTAAAATACCATTACAGATCTAAAAGAAAACACGTACGATAATACATAACATGTTTTATATTGTGATGTTGTTGTGTGTATATAAACCTTGTAAAATATTCTTATGTTCAAGAAAGCGCTAGGTGCTAGTCGGGCTGACCCTACGTTTAGCGCCTAAAACGTCTAATCGAAAGTCTAAATTATTACTAGGTGGGCTAAGCGTTTGCAAGATTAAACAATATATCAAATATATACAACAAAATATATGAAATATCATGATTTATAAATAATAAAATTTATGTTAATTTATTATCATAACATTTTATGATATAATAAATGAATTATTATAATTTATAAATAATAAATATTATATTAATTTATTATTGTAATATTATAATTTTCTAGACGGATTAAAAGGTAATCGCCACGGTTCATGGGAGCTTAGCGCCTAGACGGGGCATAAACGGCCGCCTAGAACGCTTTTTATTATACAATAACTTTGGCAATGTTCAGTTTCTAGAAATATTGACCAAAAGACATGTAAACCATACTTTAAATTTTTATTTACAGAATGATATCGAAAAACAAATTTATTATTAAAATTTTACATTTAAATAAATAAAAAGAAATTAAAATTTCAAAAAAAAATATGAATAATTTTTTTGTTTTTCTAACGAAGGCGAAGGCGATTCCGATGATGACGAAATGGCGATTCCGACAGCAAAGTAATTTTCTGGGGGCGCAGAGACGATTCCAACGACAATTTTGACGATGATGTGGTAGATTTGTTTTTCTTTAATAGTAGATTTGTTTTGCTATACGATTATGTTATATGCAATTAGACTTTTATATTATATTTGATCGTAGACTTTTAGAATTCTATATCGTAGACTTCTCTTCGTTAAGTTATTGCTTTCGTCAAGCAGAAATACCTTTAGGAGTAAGGCTGTAGAATTACTGTGGGTAATGAAATTGTCAATGAATGCGTTTGCTGCATCAATGAAAATAAAGGTATTTTATGGTAGAAGAAATCAATATTTCTGTAGAATTTTTTAGTTTCAGTCAAGTCCCGCAATATTGTGAATGTTTCTTTATACGAATGAATTCACCGGATCCACACCGAAGCGTGTTTTCAAGAATTGTTTGTAAGAGGTTCCCGTGTAGCCTCCACATGTCTGATATCAATATCTCGAACAAAATTTGTTGTTTTCATGTATTATTATTTTGGGATCACTTACTTATAGGGGTCTGGCCATGCATGGACGAACATACACCAAAATTTTTAAGGCACCTCTTTCTGTAGTGACGGTTACATTAGTTTAGCAAGGCGATATGAATGTTGCGTGCAATTAGTAGGATTAACATAGGTAACCACTCATTAACTCTACGAACCACAACTCATTAATATGCAACCACGTCAATGTATTCAAGTTTCTTAAAACATCTACGACCACTTCGTGAAAGTCTACGAACTCCAAGTTTAAGTCTGCAGCGGAAAAATAAATCTATTGTTGTATAATTTAAATCTACCTATGGATTAACAAATCTACCAGTCGACAAACAAATCTACAAATCAATCACTTTTTCAAACAAATTTGTTGTCATACAAAATAACTCTGCAAGATAAACGATAAATCTACAACTGTTTTCAAAGTCTATGATAACTTAAAATAAGTTGAAAAAATAAATCTACCTACCTTAAAATAAATCTATAAATCCCTAAAAAATCTACAATCCAAAATACAAGTCTACAATCTAAAAAAAAATCTACAATCCCAAAATCAAGTCTGCAATCTTGAAAACAAGTCTACAGACCAACAAAAAATCTACTATGAAAGACCGGTAGACTTAATTTGGTAGACTTATTGACGGAATCTAGTAAACTTAAAATTTCATTAATGGTAGTTTTGTATTAACGTTTTTAATACACATTGAAAAAGGATAAAACGAGTACAAAAGGTTATTTCAGTAAAAAACATTACAATATTGTTTAAATAATAAGAAGAGTTTCCAAATTTATTTAAACTAACTTATTAACAAGACGAAGATGTTTTGAAGGAGAGAGAGTTGAGCTCGCCCTAGTTTCTCTTACAGACACTCTTCCTGAAGGCGCCGTTCTCCATTTTTTTGTTGTCGTGATTTGTTCTCCTTGGTGGCCGGAGGTCTCTGCCGGTGCCGGGGAGGGGTCTGTAGGCGTGTCTTCTCTGTTTTGTGGCGAGTGTTTCTCCTGCTCTCCTCACTGTACTTCGTTTGTGGTGGTGTTAGCTTTTCTCCGGTGGATTGTGTCGATGGTTCATGTCCGGTGTTTGAGGGTCGGAGTTCTCTCTCTCTCTCTCTCTCTCTCTCTCTCTCTCTCTCTCTCTCTCTCCTCTCTCTCTCTCTCTCTCTCTCTCTCTCTCCTCTCTCTCTCTCCTCTCCTCTCTCTCATCTCTCTCTCTCTCTCTCTCTCTCTCTCTCTCTCTCTCTCTCTCTCTCTCTCTCTCTCTCTCTCTCTCTCTCTCTCTCTCTCTCTCTCCGGTGGATGATGTGTGGTAGTTCTGGCTGTATTCCTCTGTTACCCTCGGAAGCTCGTGTCGTTCATGGCCAGATCTTCTTTTGGTTAGTGGTGGCTCGGTGATGACTCACGTGGTGGCCGTCGGAGTTCAGAGGTCTCTTGCGAGAGGTATGCGTGCTCCCTGTTTGTGCGGTTTGATTAACAGCTTGGTGTTCATCCAAGTATTTCTTTATCTTCTTAGTTTAGTGGGTGGATGCGTTTAAGTCTTGGTCTTAGAAGCGTTTCGGTTGGTGATGGGGGTCTAGGTGGTTTTGGTTAGCTAAGGATTTGTAGTAACATTGGTCAGATCTTCTTCTAGAGGTTCAACTTCGTGGTTGGAGTCATTCGTGTCAGCTATTGTGGTTTGCTACTAGGTTTTTATCCTCGTTTAGGCTGTCTTGTTTCAGGTTTTGTCTGCTTCGGATGGTGTTGAAGCTAAGTGTTGCACGTGTGCTTTTCCTTTCTATTGGTTGCATTGGTATGGTTCATGCAGTTCACATCTTTATCTTCTGCCTTTGGCCTCCTGCTCTGGGCGAGGGTTCTCCAGCACAATCTTAAGGAATTGGAGCTTCGACTCTCTTCGCATCTAGTCGTCGGTTGTCAAATGGTAAACAGTTTGGTCCCTCGTCTTCCTTAGTTCGATTTTTCATTCGACCAGATCATGGCTCTTAATAGAGGAGCAATATAATGAGTGTCGGTGGATCTTTCTAAATAAGTTCGACTTTGGATGGTATTATGCTTCTTTCTCTCTCAGCGCTTGGTGTTCATTGCTTCTTCGGATGTCTTGGTTATTGGAATCGGGTTGACTTTTGTTGATTATAGTCATTGCGAGCTGCTGCTGCCTAGTTTTGTTTATGTTTATGTCTTGTGGTTTTTTATTGCCTCCCTCTTTTGGGCTTTTGGTTCCAGTATCGTTTTTTGATAGTCGGCTTAGATGAGTTTTCGCTGTATCCGGCAAATGTATTCGTCAAGACAATGTATAAATCTTTTAGCGAGAAAAAAACTTATTAACAAAACAATGGAGCTCATTATTTATATCCAGGAAAACCATTAGACTACGATCACTTGATGTATAATTAACAGTTGCACACAAATTGTATAATAGCCATTTTAAAAATGTCATTATAGATCTAAAAGAAAAGATTCACAATAATAATACAGAACAGGTCTTATAATGTGATGTACTATATTTATTTATTAACAAGACAATGGAGCTCATTGTTTGCACCCAGGGAAACCGTGAGGAGTAGGACAAATAGGTGGGACTGGGAACTGCTCTACTGAAACCTTCGGATTCTGTTTGGTGAAGGAGGAATTGGCTCGGGCGGGAACTTGATGGGTTTAGAGTCGGTTTGAAAAGATTAGGTCCTAGCGTTGGCAAGACCAGATGAAAAAAGAAGAAGAGTAACCACCATTGTTATTGCAAAGAGCTTCATGATCTTGATCATCTATGTGTTGTTGTGATTAAAAATATCCAGGCTAGTTTACTTATAGATTCTTATTGTTGTGACCAAAGAAGAAACCAATATGTTAGAGGTAAGAAATTCGATTATTAGGCTTGATTGTGTTCTTATTTAAGCTATAAGCAATTTAATCAATGTAGTTTAAATATGAACACAAAATTATTATTATAGATTTTTTTATAAAACAGAAAACACGATAATACAAAACATGCTTATAAGGAAAAAGAGGGAGTTCGCCCTAGTTCTTAAACTCTCTCTGGCGCCGTCCCGAGGTAGACTTCGTTTTCCGATCTCGTCGTGTTCTCCCCGGTCGGCGTTTATCGTCGTGGCCGGGGAGGTGATTCTAGTTGCCGGCCTTCATTCCTCTGCCTTCATCCTCTTCACCGACTTCGGCAACGGTTCTCTCCGGTAACGTCCTCCGCTCTTCACGCCTGCCGCTGTCTTCCCTCCTCCTCGCCGTCTCCAGATCTGTCTTGCTCGCGTCTTCTCTAAGCTCGGAGGCCATCTTCAGGTCTTCTCTCCTTCTCCGCCGCGCTTGCTCTCCGTCGAGGCTCCATGGTGCGGATGTTGTCAAGATCTCTGGTTTACTTAAATCTCTGGAATTTTGGTCGAGTTTCCGGTTCTGTACCGGCTGTGTCGTGATCCTGGGTCAGTCTGGTCCGGTTCAGTGAGGTGTTCGTCATTCGTTTTATGTTTGTGGTTTCGGGCTGGGCGAGTTAAGTTGGTCCGTTACTGGTTCCGGCTCTAGTCGAGTGTATGGGGTTTTGGTTTTCGGCTTTTGATAAAATCAGTTGCCTCTGCTTTTTAGTCATATCATTTGGGTAATCCTTGGTCCTAATTTCTTAGCTTGCAGATTCTTGTTGTGTTGTGAGTTTTGTTAGGAGCGGTTTTCTATCCGGGTTTCGGTCTCGTTGATTTCGGAATTTTGGTTAGTTAGGCATCGTTGGAGATTGGGGTTTTGTTTAGGGCTTCTATTTAGGAGGTTAATGAGCGCAAGTGTGTGCGTCTCATCCGTATCCGAAAGTGTTCTAGTAGGACTTGTAGTGGTTCTACCTTGTCGGGTTGTGAAGCTTTGGTCTTTGGGTTTGAGTGTGGGTTTGAGAGTGTGTCTCTGTGTGAATCTCCAGGTTGCGGGTGTTATCGTTTGGTGGGCCGTGGGCGACTTCGATATTCCCTGTTCTTAGTTCCTTGCGGACGGCAAGATTTGCAAGTGCAGTTATTCTTACCAAGTTTAGATTATTCATGATCTATGTTCTTTTAGTTGTAGGCTTTAGCTTCCCGTCTTTGGAATTGTTTTCCGGGGTTCTTTGTGAATTCGCCGGTTTAGTTGCCTTCTTATGGGTCTTGTTTCTGGAGATGATTCTTTATCTGCCGGCCTTTGTATTTCACCGTTGTATCCCACCATGTTTAATGAAAATATAACTTCAGACGAAAAAAAAAAAAAAACATGCTTATATTGGCATGTATTATATATATATATTATTTTCTTAAACATTCAATATTAGAAAAAAGAAACATCTTAGTTTTATGGTAACAATTAGTCGTCTTTCGGAGGAGGAACGCAACGGCCACCAGGACAACAAGGTAATCCCGGAAAACAAGGAGGGGGGTATGTGAATTGATCCTCCACTGATTGCTTCTCATCCTGGTTTAGTTCGGTTGAGAAAACCGGTGGTTTATGGATCGGTTTAGAATCAGTTTGGAAGTTTGGATGAGGAAAAGGTTCGGTCCTAGCGTGGGCAAGAAGACCACATGCAAGAAGAAGCAGAGTGAACATTGTTGTTGTTGTAGAGAGCTTCATGATCTTTGTCATTCTATGTGTTGTGATAGAAATGGCTTTAGGCCTTTAGCCTAGTTTGCTTATTTATATTGTTGTGGGAAAACCCGAAACCGTATATATTACATTACAGAAAAGTATTCAGACATTATATTAGAGAGCTCATAAAAAAAAAAATCAAAAAGAATCATCTACATTTGTCAAAAAAGGAGATGAAGGAATCATTTTCCCTTGAACTTCTACAAACTGGTTCTCAAGATTGATAATTAACGAAAAAATTCAACCGTTACTCACACTTGGATTTATTGAAGAAAGAATCGTCATACATTTGTCACAAAAAAAAAAGAGAAGAGAATCATCTACGTGGATATGCCATGAACAAAAATGGCAGATGTTCATCTAGTTACTACAAAAAAATGCAAGACAAATAAACCATTGGTCAAGAATAAACTACTCTTTTGATATTTTATTAAATTTCATACCAACATTTTTGAAGTTTCAAAATAAAAAAACAAAAATGGAGTCTATTAAATTCAATAGATAGGAACTTTATCAAATGAGAAATTAGAGCTTGAGTGAACAATTTTGTTTTCATCTTCTATAGTTACCTTCTGGTTTCCTTGGCTTAGCACATCCCTTAAACAAAGAGAATCCTCTCTTTCGACTTCTCCGGGGACGAACAGGAGTTCCCTTACACTGTTGTTTCGACTAATCAAATCCACAAAACTGAATTAATATATTGAAAAAAAAGGAAGAGTTTGATTAATCAGGACACATACCTTGCTACTTCTCTGAGTCTTGCGTGTGTTCCAACAAAATAACATGTTGCAACCAACTCTTCCTGATCCTGATTCGTATCCTCCTCTACACAAACCAATACTTTTACAAAAATATCTTACTCTTGTTTGGTTCTAAATCGAAAAGGATCATGAGGAACTTACTGGTTGTCTTTGTTGTGTCCGAAGTTAGAATCATGAAGTAAGCTCGGGGAAAGAGGACAATGCTCTCCTCTTTTACCGGTTACATTCTCTTGAAGCTCACCATTTTCGCCGATTTTCAAAAGCTTTACTTCATTGTTTAATTCATCTACCCAATGATGAGAAGAAGCTTCTTGAGGTAGAATCTGATTCCTTTCGGGTTTTATCCGTGTTACCGATCCAGGTGTGTCTTTATCAGCTGTTTGTAACCACGCAGTTTCTAATCTTTGTTCTCGGATGATCGATTCTATCCTTTGTATTGGGATTTTTGATCTGCTTTCTTCGCTGCTACCAACTCCAGCATTTAGATCTCCACCTTTGTTGGTCATTTCTGGTTTCCGGGTTTGGTGAGGGACGACGAGTAACTCTGTTTCAGGCAAGAGGATTATCCTGACCTCTACGCTTCGTCTTAGTACCATTTCCATCGAGTTTGTGATACTGCTTAGAAACCTTTCAGCTCTCGTTTTGGCATCGGTTTCTCCAAACGCGATATAAGCTAC
The DNA here is from genome assembly GCA_030180135.1 of Orychophragmus violaceus. Lineage (NCBI taxonomy): Eukaryota > Viridiplantae > Streptophyta > Magnoliopsida > Brassicales > Brassicaceae > Orychophragmus > Orychophragmus violaceus. Next base: position 33,377,188 of record CM058239.1, read on the forward strand.
TAGAATACCTGCAAATCATATTCATCTTTTCAACAATGCCAAACTTTTAAACGAGGAAAGAGAGAGAAACTTTTAGGCTTTTTACCTTCAACCTCACTGATAGATATAAGTTTCCCATGAGTATGGAGCAGCTGCCTCAATGTTTTTGAATGGCATCTTTCTATACATTTTCTCCATATATCGTTTAGTTTCTCTGAACTTCTTTGACTAAGCATCATGGTTCTATTGTCATGCGAGGCAGTGGAGGCTTCGCTCTCTGGAACTTGGCTAGATGAGGAGGATTTATAGCAGGTATTATCGATAACCCTGGAGAACGATTTCCCTTCCTCGGGATGATTTCCGCTCCTTTTTCGAATCGAAGCTGGGGATGCTGACTTTCTAAAGTGAAGTCCTCCTATTCTCTGTGTGTAAGCCATCACTTCCCTTGATGGGTCATCATCAGTCGCTCTAGAGCTTTGCCTTCTACTACTACTTCCTGTATGTGTGGTTCCAGGAGAAGGCATGGACCCAAGCTGAAGCAAAGTCGCTGTGAACCATGTTGAACGGTCATTAGAAACTCTAAGCTGTTTCTCAGCCTCTGAAAGAAGTTTCAAAGCGTGCTTTAGTCCCTCCATATCCGCTTCGGTCACTACAAAAACGAAGCAATAATTTAATCTATCAGCCAAAAAATTCGAATAGAACAGAGTGATCTCACAAGAAATAATGGCTTATGAGGGTTGATGAAAAAATGGAATGGGAAATGTTCTCAACAAGCTAAGATCATAACGCATCAATAAGCTAACATTTTAACCACATATGAGACCACTATGGATTTCAAATAGTTTATTAGTAACTCACAGTTTCGTCCATCAAGGAAGGCTTCGCTGTATTTTTCGTCTACGACCTTGTATGTACCAGCAATGATATCCATGATAAGACTAGCAAGTTGAGACATCAAGACTATTGGGTCAGCTCCAAGGTCCAATAACTCTCTAGCTCGCTTTACTGTCTCTGCCGTATCAGATGACAATGCTAATTCCAAGAGTTCTAGCAATTTTTCATCTGAAACAACACCCACCTACACAAACACCAGTGCCATATTTTTTTACATTAGTACGTTTTACATTTTTATAATGCACAGAAACTAGGTTTGAAAAACTTACTAGCTCGTTTACTAGACCAGTGGTGATACGTTTTCCCAGCAAACTCAGCTGCTCCAACATAGTTTCAGCATCTCGAAGTGAGCCATCCGCGTTCATAGCAATCAAGTCTAATGCGTGCGATTCTACATCAAGATTTTCGTCTGAAGCAATTTTCTTTAGTCTCAACACTATGTCAGCATCTTTGAGTTTGTCAAAGAGGAACTTCTGGCACCTTGACTGAATGGTCCGAGGAACATTGTCAAGGTCTGTCGTTATAAATATGAAGACAAGTTTCTGCAGAGGGTTCTCAAAAAACTTAAGAAAAGACAGCCACGTCTTAGATGGCAACAAGTGACACTCATCTATCACAAAAACCTTGTATGTTGCGGAATTCCGTGGAAGTATCGTCGGTAAGTTTTTTAAAAGGTACCTAACCTTATCAGCTCCCTTCTTATTAGCTCCATCAAGTTCCCAAAAATCCTTACTTTTACCAGACATGAACTCACTGCACTCTTTACAGTACCCACAAGGCTTCATTTCTTCAGTGGTATCACAATTTAGGGCGGCTGAAAAAATCCTGGCGGTCGATGTCTTCCCTGTTCCCCTCGGACCTTGGAAAAGATATACAGGAGCAATCCTACTCCTTTTTACAGCGTTCATTAGCGATTGAACCACTATACTCTGCCCAATCATTTCATCAAAGAACATTGGTTTGTATTTTTGGCTGAAGCTTCGGATGTTTTCCGGTGTACTTCCTTCTTCTCCATCTAACGTTACAATCTCCAAACCATCTTGACTCCTATAACTAGTAGACCATCTCCTCCCGTCTAATCTACTCTGAGCCTCTAAATCAAGCTCTCCGAAATTGGTAGAAAGCTCGTCGTCACTAAGCCCGGTTCCTATAGAAGACCCTCCTCTACCATCACCACCGTATGTGAGCAAAGGTAAAACACCTTGGGCACTTCTTGAAGCAATTTTCTGTTTAACAAACCCTCCAGAAGAATGCCGATGATGTCTACGATACACCGATTGACTTCCACATAAAATGCTACTTCCGGTTCTTCTCAAAGTATCCGACAACGATGGGGAGCAACAGCTTCTACATCCACCTCTATGTTTCATAGCCTTCTTCGTCCAATAACATGGAATTCCACAACCTTGCCTCCCTGGTAAATCCAAGTTATCATCCAGCTCATCATCACCGTCATTCAAAGACGTCGTGGTGCCATCCCAAGATCCAATGTTGCTTGGATTACGAACAGCATACATGTTATATGAGCTAGTTGACAAAGCCGGTGTACTATTATAAGTACAGGAAGAATCCTCTTTTCTACTAGCTCTCAACAACTTATTCTTCTGCTTTAGCTTCAAAAGCAAAGGAGATGCACCAGTGACCTTCCTTAGATCCTCCGGATTGGTCAGTTCCTCTGTATCATCTGATGATTCAGCAGAGTCATCTCTCTTTGCAGCATTACAGTTTACAGATTTTCTTGCGACGGTCTCTTCTCTAGGTTGATACTTTGACAAGTTCTTTTTCTTACTCTTCTTCTTGCTACCAACACTATTCTTCCTCATCTTTGACACGCACTGTGACGCTAGATTCGTGTCTCTGCATCTGAAAATCATCGAAGCCGATTGGATTTCACCGAGGTAAGAATCGCTCTTCGAATCGCCACCCTTCCTCGCATCACTTAAATCATCGTCCTCGTCGTCGTTGACACTAGCTTGTGTCCACGAAGATTCATCTTCTTCCTTGCCGTTTTTAGCTAATCCGCTTTTCTCGCTGGAAGATTTCTGAGTTTTCCAGTTGTATAAAAACACTTTCTTCTCCTTCCCGTTTCCAACCCCTCGATTACTACTACTCTCAGCTCGAATCGGAAACTTTTGAGCGTTCTGACTGGAACTCACGCCGTTTCTGCTCACCGGAGGCTCCACAGCCGCCGCAGCGACGGATCTAGAGGAATCGAGAGGGGATCTCCAGGAGGAAGTGGTGCCTGGATCGCGCAAAACACGGCCAGCTTTCCTGATTTGAGTCAACTCTCTCTTGAGATGCAATTTGCTCAGATCCGAAACTCTCGAACCCGACATTTTCTCCCAAACAAAAAAAGAAGGTCAAGAGCTAGCTTCCCTAGATTTTTGCTTCCCTTGTCTCTCTCTCCACCTCGCGTTTTTCAATGGCATTTCAAAACTTCTGCGCATGTTTAAGTACACAAGCGAACAACTATAAGAACATCACGATGGAAACAATCTTCGTGAAACAAATCAGAAGAAGCAAAACAGTAGATCCAGTAAACAGTACGAAACCGGAAACACTGAAGAAGAAGAAAAAAAGGAAAGTTATGTAGGGAGTCTACTTGTTTTCGCCGGAGCTAGGTGTTATGCATCGCCGGCGGTGGAACACAAGAACAGAAAAAAGGGAATGATGATGAATCTCGAGTTCTGAGTTTGCCTGCGACTGCGAGAGAGCATGAAAGAGAGAGAGAATAATTTTTCAATTTTAAAATTGCAATGATTTTCGATTATTTAAAGATCTTATTTAAATGTCGTATTTTATTTTGGAAAGAAAAAGTGAAACGGAGAAAAAAAACTGTAACTCCCCAAGGAAAAGTGTAGAATTCACCTTTGCTCTGGTCTCGTCATGCCCTGTCCCGTCTTTTCGGTCTAAGCGTGGATCATCTGTTTTTTTTTTTTTCACTTTAGTTTTATATATTTCTAAAGAAGAAACTGTCAGTAATAATTTTGTAGATGAAAATGACCAAAATTACAGAGAGAGAACGTTGGAAAACAAAATACATATAAGTATTCGATTGTTTTGACAATAGTGTTTAATTTCTAATCGTTTAAACCATAGAAACAAAAAGTGGTCAATACCATAACAAAGCTCACTCGTTGGCACGGAACACAACGTGCTGGCATTTGCTCAAGTTCATTCTTGATTCTTCATTTCAAATGGCCAACAACAATTCTTGGTTACACACAAAAGATGGATAATCATAATTAAAACTACAAAGTTGGATTGTATGCCGTTCGTGGTAACGAGTATAGCACACCATGCCAACTTGTAGATAGATTTATGCTCATGAGTCATGCCCCATTGGTGTCGCCTCCCTGATCTTTGCCAAATGATCAAACAATGAAAGTGAAAGAAAGACTCAACAAATTGTTTGTTTTGACGTTCTCTTTTGTCCTCTTCTCTGCGCGGTCTCTAGCTAGTATCATCATCATCATTTACGATGAGGATGAGGCTGATAAGCCTTGGCGTGCTTACTTCCGTAAGAGGAGAAAGGATGTTGAGAAGAAGAGCATGGATGAGCTGGCAGATCAGGTTGTTGGAGAAGATGAGCTGGCACTAACTGACGCGGGAAGCGGTTAGAGTTTGAGAGTCGTAACAGGAGCTTTATAAGCTTAGTAATATTCATTTGAGAGGTTTGGACTGTTTCTGAGTTTTACTTTCTAGGATCTGGAGAATTTCTCTTCTGGATATTGGCTCAAGGTCGGCTTGTCGACTTGAGATTGATTCTTGTTAGATAAATCAATAAAATATCTTTCATTGATCTATCAATTGGTGCGGTGAGCATTACGAGCATGACGACGATGAGTTCCGACGAAGCAGCTCGTCAAATTGGTGAAATGGAGGAATCGATTGGTGCGGTACATCAGAAAATCGATGAAATCGGTCAACATATGGAGTTTATGGTCGGCGGTAACAAACTTCTTTCCGACGTATCGTCGAAATTGGTGAAGCGACTCGATTCGGTGGAAACAACGTTGCAAACGCTAGTGAAATCGATTGAATATCTGTCGGCCGTGATCAATTCTCACCATTCGAAACACAACGAGATACCAAAAACGACGAACACTCAAGGTCAGGCATTCCCTAATCACACGGAACAAAATCGAGGGGAAGATCTGTTAGGTTATCGGAATGTTGGTTCGATGATGACGAACCGTGAGAATTTGCTTAAGAAGGTAGAGATGTCTGTGTTTGATGGTTTAAGTCCATATTCGTGGATTGCAAGGGCAGAAAGGTTTTTCAGGATTGGTCAACACAACATGTTGGCGAGGATGGAGTTGGTTTCTCTGAGTTTGGAAGCAGATGCTTTGATTGGTACAATTGCAAGATTGAATACCGTCCATTCAGAGACTGGTCATACTTTAAGACGCGAATGTTAGCCCGATTTTCTGAATCATTTGAGTTTACTCCAGGGAAAAGGTTGTTTGGAATTCAACAAACCGGCTCAATAGCTGAGTATGTTCGTGAATTTCAGGAGTTAGCATCTCAAATCAAAGTGGATGAAGATAATCTGGTGGATATCTTCTTCAATGCTCTGAAACGGGAATTGAAAGATGTTATCAAAATGATGGAACTTTAAGGCCTTCCAAATCACATAGCAGCTGTTATTAAGATGGAGAATAGCGATTTCTGCAAGTTGATTTCGGGAAATAAATGACAGGAGATCCGAGGGAGACAATATGCTGGTGCTTCATTTTGATCTTTTACACCTAACTAACAATCCAATTGGAAGCAGAAAACATCAATTCTGGATACTGGCCAGTATCAAGGGAAGCCATTGGAGAAAACAGGAACACCAAAACAAGGTGTCAATCAAGGACAGAAGAAACTTACAGATGTTGAATATGACTGAAAAAAGAGAAATGTCATTTGTTTTAAATGTGATGAGAAGTGGTCAAAAACACATATCTGTAAGAACAAAGAATTACAGCTTATGATGGGGGTACAAGGTGGAGAGATAGAATTGGTTGAAGAAGAGTTTGTGGACACATTTGAGGATGAAATGGTAATGTAACTGAGCTGATGTAGTTGTCTTTTTATTCATTTTTGGGATGGTCTTCTCCACAAACAACTAAAATGTGGGGAATGATTGGGAAGACGAGAGTTGTGGTGATGATTGACAGTGGTGCAACCCACAATTTTATCTCTCCCACGGTGGTTAAGAGGGCCCAATTGAGAGTTATTCAGAGCAAGAAGTTGATAGTGCTAGTGGGTACAGGAATCACAGTGAATGGCTCAGGAGTGTGTAGAGCTGTCCCATTGAAGATTCAATCAGTGGATGTGACAAGTGACTTTATTGTATTGGATCCAGGGAGTGCAAAGGTGATCTTAGGAGTTGAGTGGTTACGAACATTGGGCAGTTGTCTGGTGGATTTGGAAGGACAGAAGTTGAGTTATACTAAGAATGACAGAATGTGTACTCTGATGGGCGATAAAATAGTACACATAGAGGATCCTAATGTGAAACCTATCACTTCACAGTTAGAATTGTCGGTCAATGAAGTAACTAAATCTGGATCCAGGACAGTACCTCCTTGTATTGAAGTTGTGTTGCGCAGATTTGAGAAGATTTTTGTTGAACCCACAGAGCTACCACCATTACGTGGTCATGAACATTCTATCAGATGCTCAAAACAGGAGTTATTCGATAGATCCATAATCCTTACTCAAGCCCGGTGTTATTAGTCAAGAAGAAAGATGCATCATTCCGGTTTTGTGTGGATTACAGAGCTTTAAACAAAGCCACTATCTCAGATAAATTCCCAATTCCGGTGATAGATCAGCTTCTTGATGACTTGAATGGAGCGCAAGTGTTTTCAAAACTAGATTTAAGGTCAGGCTATCACCAAATCAGGATGTGTGAGCAGGATATAGAGAAGACTGCTTTTAGAACACATGAGGGACACTATGAATTTGTTGTGATGCCATTTGGATTATCCAATGCACCAGCAACATTTCAATCCCTGATGAATGCTATATTCAGACCACTTTTGAGAAGATACGTGTTAGTTTTCTTTGATGACATATTGGTTTATAACAACTCAGTGGAGGACCATTGCTCCCATTTGTCTACAGTAATGCAAATCTTGAAGGATCATCAGCTGTTTGCCAATCACACGAAATGTTTATTTGGTCAGACAAGTGTGGATTATCTCGGCCACATTATCTCTGCTCAGGGAGTTGCTACGGATCCAGACAAAACATCTACTATAACATTTTGGTGAGCACCAAAGACTGTGAAAGAACTGCATAGTTTCTTGGGACTCACCGAGTATTATAGACGATTCGTTCGGTCTTATGGGGTGATTGCAAGACCACTGACAAACTTGTTGAAGAGAGACAAATTTGACTGAACAAGGTTGGCACATAAAATGTTTGAAGAGTTAAAACAAGCCATGGTCTCAGCACTGATTTTCGCCTTGCCAGATTTTAGTGAGATATTCGTGGTTGAATCCGATGCATCAGGGTACGGGTTGGGAGCTGTACTGATGCAGAAGCTAAGACCAATAACTTATTTTAGCAAGGGATTATCTGACAGGGAACAACTTAATCCTATCTATGAAAGGGAATTTATGGCAATTGTGAGATCCATTCAAAAATGGAAATATTATCTTATGGGCAAGAAGTTTACAGTTCATACAGACCAAAAGAGCTTGAAATTCTTGTTGGATCAGCGAGACATATCCATGGATTACAAGAAGTGGTTAACCAAGCTGTTGGGATATGACTTTGAAATTTTATATAAGGTGGGCTGTGAGAACAAAGCTGCATATGGGTTATCTAGAAGTATGGCTGAGAAGAGTTTAAATCATCAATCCTTGTTGACTGCATTAACATTAGCCACAAACTTGCAGATGCAAGACATTTTTGATGAAATTGACGCTAATGAAGAGATTCAGAAACAGTTGCAGGCTTTGATATCTGGGAAGTTGGAGAAGCCCGGTTATGCAGTAAGAAGTGGCCGAATGATGTAAAAGAATAGGCTAGTACTTCCTAAATCGTCCAAGTATATTGCCTTGATCATTGGTGAGTACCATGATGGAGTTATGGGGGGTCATTCAGGAGTTCTTAAGACAGTGAAGCGCATACAACAATTATTTCATTGGTCAAATCTTATACAAGATGTTCAGAAGTATGTGTATGAATGCCAAGTCTGTCAAACACATAACTACTCCACATTAAGCCATGCTGGTCTTCTACAACCGATTCCTTTACCATCACAGATTTTGGATGACCTATCTATGGATTTCATAGAAGGCTTACCAAGATCACAAGGAACTAATGTAATCATGGTTGTGGTGGATCGTTTAAGTAAGTACGCTCACTTTGTGGCCTTGAAACACCCTTACACAGCATCATCGGTGGCTGATAAGTTTCTCAGAGAGATCATTAGACTCCATGGGTTTCCAAAGTCGATCATTTCAGATCGGGACAAGGACTTTCTCAGTAGCTTTTGGCGAGAGAAATTCAGGCTAGCTGGTACCAAGTTGAAGTTCAATACAGCTTATCACCCACAATCAGATGAGCAGACTGAGGTGATAAATAGATGTTTGGAAACCTACTTAAGATGTTTTACATCAGCTCATCCAAAGCTGTGGAGCAAGTATCTAGCTTGGGCTGAGTACTGGTATAACGCATATTTCCACACATCCTTGAAGGCCACACCATTTCGCATTGTCTATGGCAGAGACCCACAAAGTTTGTTGAGGTTTGAAGAAGGATCAACACAGAACTTTGAGTTGGAAACAATGCTTAAAGACAGAGATGCAATGTTGCAAGATATTAAGGGACATTTGATCAAAGCTCAAGATTTAATGAAGAATAATGCTGATAAGAACTGGAGAGACTTGGAGTTTACAGTCGGATCATATGTCTTTCTTAAACTTAGACCATACATGCAAACTACAGTTACAAAACGTTTCTGTCAAAAGCTAGCTGCTAAGTACTATGGGCCTTTTCTAGTGTTGAAGAGAATTGGAGCCGTGGCTTATCGTCTGCAACTTCCACCAGACTATAGAATCCATCCAGTGTTCCATGTATCCCAATTAAAAATAGTCTTGGATCAGGGACATGTGGCGACAGACTTACCAGAAACTATGTCTGCAGCTGAGGAGACAGTATTGTTGCATGAAAGTATTGTTGACTCTCGCTATGACAGTACTGGATACTTGGAAATTCTAATACAATGGAAGGGTTTGCCGAGTCTAGAAAATAACGGGATGAAGGTGCAGGAGTTTCACCATAAGTTTCCTTCATTTGAGCTTGAGGGCAAGCTCGGTCTTACCGAGGGGGGTGTTGATAAGCCTTGGCATGCTTACTTCCGTAAGAAGAGAAGGGATGTTGAGAAGAAGAGCATGGATGAGCTGGCAGATCAGTTTGTTGGAGAGGATGAGCTGGCACTAACTGACGCGGGAAGCGGTTAGAGTCTGAGAGTCATAACAGGAGCTTTATAAGCTTAGTAGTATTCATTTGAGAGGCTTGGACTGTTTCTGAGTTTTACTCTCTAGGATCCGAAGAACTTCTCTTCTGGATATTGGCTCAAGGTCGGCTTATCGACTTGAGATTGATTCTTGTTAGATAAATCAATAAAATCTCTTTCATTGATTTATTAGAGGCATAATACAATCTACCTCGGTCTACTTATCCATTTCACATACTCCGAGTGAAGCTTAGCTTTTAAAATACAATCTTGAAAGTATAAAGCCAGATTTCTTCTGATGTGTAGAATATACCTTATTTCTGTTCAACCGCCATCTTGACCTTCTTCCTCAATCGAGAAAGCAAACATGAAATAAAAAAAATATATTTCTCTTAATTGGACTAAGGTTGATAGGTAAATAACGTGACAAAATCTACAGAATTCCATTATAGCAGAACAAGTTACAACAAATGAATCAGCTTAAAATACGATGAACCACTTGAAATAATTGTTTTCTATGGTAATCACGGAGGTAATTTACAAATACCATTAGTTCTTTGATAACATCTTTAGTATGTTAACGCAACTGATGAAAAGAGAATATTTTTTAAATATTAAAAAGTTTTCAAAATTAAAATGTATCGTTAGTTATAAGAACAATGTCCTTATTATATAATTCACATGTCATGAGAGAGAAAAATGACAGCTTCTCCATCTGACACATCAGCATTTGCTGACGTGTCATCTCCTCTTTCATTTTCATTTTTTTTACTGAAAATAAAAAGAAAAATAGCAAAACCAGATCGTGAGAAAAACTGCTAGAAGAACTGCAAAGCAAAACCGTTTCTACATCTAGGAAATTTCGTATCTACCAATCTTTCTTCTCAAGGTAAATTCTTGCTTTCTTCTTAGATTTTTCAATTCATATGATCCAATCAATCCAATCGATCTCACCTCTTTCAATCATTTGTTTCGATTTTTTTCAATCGTCAAACATATCTTCGAAGCTTTTCCACTACAAAATCCATGGAAATACAACATGTGGAAATTAAGTTTGGTTATATTGGATCTGGTTCCGTAAGCTATTTTCATCAACATTTCTTATTCGATGATCACCAGAATTATTTTCAGGTCACAGGAGGAAAAAGCTATGGAAACCATAAAAGACGCTTTGAGATCTCTCTGGAAGCGTCATCTTATGGGAGAAGGAGCTCATGGTTCTGCTATTTCTGCTCTCTCTAGGCATATTATCTCTCATATATCGTATTCCTTTTTTCCATCGAATCAAGTTTCAGCAAATCAACCTTTGGCTTAAATGAAGTGTTGATCCATGTCTCTGTTCTTTTAATTTGATCCTCTTTGGTTGATGTGTCAAGGAGAAGTGTAAACATATAAGTAGTTTGGTTTTATTCATGCTTGCATTGCATCTAATTAAATAGTATGATTCAAAGTTCCTATTAATTTTTTTTTATTTAGTTTTAATATCAAAATAATTAGAGGAAAAGACCAGAACGCTTAATTTACTGTTTATGCTATTTCTTTGTTTGATATCAAGGAATCAGGTGTTAATTTGCTGTATCTTTTTGTTGTGGTTTTTTCAGAGGCTTCCTCAGTTCCCACTTCCAACACATGATGTTGTCAATAGAGTAAATGTTCCAGTGAACTTTGATGTAAGCCTATATATATTAGTACTGTTCAATATAGCTAGCAATTCTTATATTTATAGTTTACTGAATGTGCTCGACTTATGTTCGATGCAGAGAAACGTTGTGGCCTATGCAGAAGAAGACAATGTGAAGTTAGCAGATAAACTCCTACTTTCAGATATCATCACCGACCTTCCAGTTGTAAGTCTTGCTGTGTGGCTTATCTTGAAAGAACATAAGCTAAGCTTTCTTTCATGTTCTTGTTTTATTAATGTTCTCTATGATTTTGGGTTGCAAACGATGAGAATCGGGTGGAGATGCCATATGACAAAGATCCTGAAACGTCATATCAACAGATTATCAGATTAACGAAAAGTGGTAAGATTCTTATTCTTTTTGTGGCAACGAAGTAAAACATAGATATGATGACTATCATTGAAACTTGAGTGTGTATTTCCTTTTTGAACAGAAATGTTAGCTTCACCAAAAGATTCCAAGTCAAACTCCACAAACAATATGTTGTACGATCACCATTCTTTGAATCTTAACAAAGATGATTATCAACGTGTCTGTAGGATCGCCAAGAGATGGTTCCGACGTGGTTGTATTTGGTTTGTAATGTAGATGGGCTGATTGACGACCGATCCTCGACCAGTCTCAAAAGGTTATCGCGTTTTTTCGTACAGATACTGAAATTGAGCGTTGGCGGACTAGACTTCTACTTTCCAGTTGTGCGAGACGAAGAGGCAAACGAAACATTCTATGATTCACACCATTGGTCAGTTAATTCGTGTAGTTTCCACCTTGCTCTAATATACATTTCCGCCAACTCGAGTTTAACTAAGGTTGATCTATTTTGCATTACCATTCAGTTGGATTTGCTTCATCACCTTTGAAGTAGCAGATAAAGACATTGGTTAAGTTACTATAGCTGTATTGACATCTTTCTCTGTTTCTCTTTTACAGACTGAAGATGGTGCTAATCGTGCTATGGCTTTTGATAGAGCTGCAATGTAAGTAATCTATTGATCGAACACAAATCAAGCTTGGTTGAGTTGTAACTTTGAGGTGGAAAGAACAGTTATTTCTCATCTTTGCTATTAGAATTTTGCATTGGCTTTTCTCTATTACTTGGTGACCTATGTACAAGCATCAATAATTGTATATGTTTCTCAATAATCTCTAGGCTAAATGGTGTAACTGCAGTATTGATCCTGGTACTCACTGCTCAAGGGATAAGAGCATGCCGATAGAAGCTAAAGAAGAAGGCGTTACTCTGGCTGCAGTTCCAGCCGTTGCTACCACTACTCCACCTACTATTGCTAACTCTTCTTCTTCGCCAGCTACTTCCCTTCCATGCAATGCCCCTTCTGAGTTAGCATTAGGAACAACAACAAATGTAAGCTGTTCTTTCTACTGTAAGCTGTTCTTTCTTCCTATTTTGCAGAAGAAAATGCTATATAAGAACAACAAACCATTTCTTATTTAAAATACAAAAAGAGTTGTCAATAGAGTACTTGGAGGATAGAGAGAAGCTTATATTAGATGAATACACATCAGTGCTAAGGGACTATAAAGAAGTGAAGAGAAAGTTAAGTGAAGTTGAGAAGAAGAACCGTGACGGCTTCTCTGAGTTGGCATTGCAGTTACGAGAGTTATAGAATGATGTTTCTTGCGAAAACGTGGACTTTCATTTGTTACGCCAGAAACCTGAAATGCCCGGCAAGAATTCTCCACATGAACGAAACCAGTCTGAAAGTATGAGTATTTCTCTTATCTCCAACACTTCAATTTCCATGGCACCATATCAGCAAGGAGGAGACGTGAAGAGAACACCTCAAAGAACAAAGAAAGACGAGGTTAAGGTGAAATTTACAGATATTGATGACACCCTAAGAAAGAAGATACCAACTGTGGAAGAAATAGTGTGTGGAGATATCGATGCAGTGCTAGAGGAGAACATCGCGTTTTGGTTAAAGATTTAGTACATCTGTTCACCAGATACAGAAGTACCAGACAACAATTCAAGACCTGAAAGCAGAGCTATCGAGACAGGATAATGCAATAAGCAGTAGTATTGCATCAGAGGCAAAGCCTATATATAGACACCTTAGAGAGATTCGGACAAAACTACAGTTATGGCTAGAGAACAACTATATATGGCTAGAGAACAGTGCGGTCCTAAGAGACGAACTCGAGGGAAGGTATGCAACACTTTGCAATATCAAAGATGAAGTTTCAAGATTAACGTCTCAAACAGGTGGTACTAAAGTAAGCGATACAAAAAGAAGCGGTCACCAAGCCGCAAAGTTCCATGGCGAGATACTCAACTTGAACAAGAGAAGAAAAGAAGAATTGACTATATTTGTTTTCATGATATTATGTATTCTACCATATATCTTTATAAATGCGGTCAATTGTTATTCAAAAATTATATTTTCTATTTTAAATGTTTGATCTTAATCAATTTGTATCCTTATTTCTTTTTATTCAGTTTTTAATTTAAAATTAATTTTATTATTGGATTATCACTATTTTAACTTTATTTATAATAATATAGTAGTATAATTAAAGATTAAATCAATTTTGAGTAAATTATATTAATAAAATATACATATTCAAAGCATTAACTAAAAAATAAAAATAATGTGTCATAAATTGAGATGATGATAAGTTATATTGATTTATCTTTATTTTTATGATGTATAATATGGACATTATCTATCATATTTCTTTTAACAATATATAATAAATTTAAATCATTAACATGAAATATAAATATTGTGTCAACGATGATGGGGCATCAACGGAATGAAGAAAGTCTATTTTACTACTTTTGAGTTAAATTTTATTAATAAAAATATATATTTCAAGCATTAAACAAAAAAAATAAAATAATATGTTATAAATTAGGATGATGATAAATTATATTGATTTATTTTTATTTTATAATATATATTATGAAAATGACATTTCATATATTTTTAACAATATATATTTTTAAATCGTTAATAAAATTTTTTACTATATAATTGAGAAGTCATGATAGAGAAACCGAAACAACCTTCTCCATCTGACACATTGGTTTTTCTTACGTGTCAACATTACAAAATTTTACCTTTTTATTTTCTTTTTTAATTTAATTTAACTGCTATGAAAAAAGTGCTAAAAATCAATTAAAATTACGAGAGAAAGTGATAAAAACGATCTCGTGCGACAAGGATGGCGACTAAATAGTAGATCTCGATGATCTTTGATCTGGGCGAGGAAGCGGTGTATCTTTCAGTTTCGTTTAAATTATGGGTTATTGGTGTATCATTCTCTCGGATCTTAAATGGAAATTTGGTGAAGAGATGGTCCTCATCGGTAAATCCGTTTTCGGATTTGGAGATTAAGTTTTCTGATCATCTTCCACTCCGGGAACTTTCCCCTAGAAACAAAAGTTAATAAACTTTCTTTTTAAATGAAATATATAAACTATTTATCTTCTTTAAAATGAAATTTATTTAATATGTTAGGAGAAATCGACCAGAAAAAAATAGTCAGAAAAAGGATTAATATTTTTTGTCGAACCATACACAATCACATTTTTTTAAGCTCAATCCACATATTTGTTTTAATCTTCTGTCACAAAATTTTATTCAATATGCTATTATATGTTCCTATTCTTATTTTTTGTTTATTCTATGATGTATTGTATATTAAAACCTGATAAAATAGTAAATAAATATTAGTTTGTACAACGTACGGGCCAGAATACTAGTTTTTTATATAAGTTATAAGAATAATAATTAAACTTCATTAATTATTTTACATTAGCCACAACATATCTGGTATGTTCGGACTCTGAATATCCGAACATAATTGAACGCGTTGAATTCTTGCAACATACACCCTCTTCTAGCCTTCTTTCACTGCCAAAAATTCTGATGTTAACGTGTTGGCAAGTTTGTTTTATACCGCTTATTTCGTCATGATCATAATCATATAACTATGTGTCTCACCAAATTGCTTTTTCTCTTTTGAGTTAAAATGTCTCACCAAATTGCATTATGAGCAAAAAAACGAGAGCCTAAATCATTGCCGTGACAAAATGTCTTACACGGGAGAGAGAGAATGCTAAGAGAGGAGAAGAGTTTTGAGTCTGTTATATAGCAAAGCATGCCAAGCAGGAACGAATTGAAAACTTAGTTGTATCAAGTAAACTTAGGTTACACGGGGTTCCACACACTCTCTCTCTCTAACCTAAAAACTCTCTCTACCAAACCCGCCGCCAAACCCTAGCTTCAGATCTGGTTTCAGTTCCGGTGCCGGTGGCTCTCTCAGCACCGACGCCGGACCCCCTTTTTTCTTTCTCCTTTGTTTCTCCGATCTGTTCTTGCGGTTTTTGTATTTTCGGATTCCGTCCGTTCTTGTGGCTACGGCGGAGTTTCTTCGGCTCTGAGCTCTTGCGCAGGAGACGCGTCTTCCGTGGTGTCGCGGTGGCCGCGGTCGAGGTGTGGCATCGCGGATCTGTCGTCGGCGTCTCTGCATCTTCCTCTTCGTTAGCTTCGAGTTCTGCCGATGCTTCGTTCGTGGCGGCAATTTTCTCATCGGTGGTTCCTTTCGGCGTGTCTTAGCTCCGGCGTGGCGTGCGCGGTGGCGGATCCAATAGGTTTTGAGGTGTTCTTCATCCTCTGTTTTGGTTCGACCTCCCTCTGCGTGGGTTGTCTCTCGGAGATTCTTTTGCGGAGGCGAGGTGGTGAAGACGGTGTTGTTCTGCTTCCTCTCGGCGGTGGCTGATGGATCTCGAGGACGGGTTCTAGTCCGTCAAAGGGAGGCGGCGGTGGCACTTGTCTCGTGGCTAGCCACATCGCGGTGGCTCACGCTCATCCGGCTGCAAGGATCCATAGGCGGTGTCTCCCGGCGGTTGTTTGACAGGTGGCTCGGCGGCGGCTTTCCGGTTTGGTGTAGCTCTGGTGCTGTCTTCTTTCGATGTGGCCCTGGTTACATCGACTTGTGTTTTTTGGTCTAACTCGATGCAGGATTAGCGATTTGGATGTTGGTGTGTGTCCGGGTTGGCTCCGGTCCAAACCGTAGGTGATAGTGGGTCGGTTTTAGACTTGAGATGAAGAGGCGCCGAGATTTTTATGGTGGCTAGTTTGTTTCTGTGGGGACTGGTTCTTGAGAATTCACTTGGGGATGGAAATTGGAGTTGACGCTTCAAAGTCCCGCTTGGGGCCCTTGTCGACAGCGGCAGATTAGTTCATCATAGATCCCGGAAACCCCGTTAGTTGTCGGAGAAGCTGTAAGTGTTCTTTATTTAAGGTTTTGAGGGCTGGCCTTAGAAAGATGCTCGTGGCAACTATGATGTGATTCTAGCTCCTTGGAGCTATGGTAAGAGCGGTGGTCGACGGTTTTCATTTGATTGTTGTGCTCTCGTCCGGAATCGATTCGGTTTTTAAGTTATTCACTCGGACTGATCTATGCCAGCTCGTTGTCTTGCATTGAATTGGGGTTGTTTCTAGTTTCTTTTTTTTTGTTAAATCTATCTGTCTTCTTCGTTATCTTTGTATTTTTGTCAAAAACAAAAAAAAATAATAAATTTTAATATTTTTACCAAAAAAAAAAATGTCTTAACTGTGAAACTCTCATGCGTTAGCTGTTTTAATGTTTCCTCCGTTGGATACGCCAAGAAAATGAACAAAGATCACATGACTATATAGTGATCCCATTATTATTACTTTATTATTGATGCTATTTTTCTGATTATATAGTTATTGTTGTCATCAATTATCATTTTTCATGTTATCTACGTGCATAGAGACTAGAGAGGAACATTTTTATAATCCAAAATATAATATGTTATATATATACTCTGCAAATGGTAATTCTAACCAACATATACAAACAATGGCGGAGCCACAAACATTTTTTATCGGAGACATAAATTAATTAGTTTTTATTTTTATTTTTTTGTAATAATATTTTTATCCAATTAATCATATTTAAAATGCATAAAATTGTTTATATTACATAAAAATGTTAGTACTTTAAACACACAAATTATGTTATTTATATGAGTTAACACATATCAACATTTGTTTGTTGATATATATATACATATATAGTTTTTTAAGAAAAAAATAATCTTCGACTAAAAAAAGAAGACAAAAATAAGCTAAACACATAATATTTGTTATGAAAAAGTAAATAAACACATTAATTCTATTTTCAAATGACATTTAAATATAAAAATTAAGTTAATGTGCTAGCTCTGAATAGAAAAAGATATGGAAAGAGAAATGCAATAAATATTCTATCATCATAAATATAAGTGTAAAGAACGAGCAAATATGGAAAAAATCAATAGTTGACTCCAGTTGATCTTTTAATAATAATAAAACATAATGGGAAGAACGAAGGGTCGAAAACAGCATGAAGGGGACAAATACAACTTCTAACCGGGGGCAGAAGCCAACTAAACTAACGATAACTTGACGATTTAGCTATCAATTTTATTAACTATATAAATTTACCGGGGACAGCTGCCCCCCTTTCTACTAAAGTAGATCCGCCGCTGGATACAAAAGCATATTACGAACAAATAAAAATAACTGAGGTTGTTTGTTTTAATTTTTAGTTAAATGTTGAATTATATTTAAAATTATGAGGCTGTAGAAAAGGCCAAAAGGGTGATTTTAGTAGGATCTTTTCTGATGCCGGTAAGAAACTAAATGAGGCAATGATCAATTAACAAGTGAGGTTGTCGCCACTTTTTTAAAACAACATAACGGAGGTCAAATCTTGAGCGAACTTTTAATGATTTTGGTCATATCTATTTGTAAGAAAGTCAAAAGAAAAGATGAGATGGAAAATCATGTGGACACTGAAAATTCACCACTTCACACCATGTCTTAACATCCAATTATTTCAACCTCTATCTAACGAATTGCTATTTTCTGGCCAGCTTTATAGGGAAAATGTGCGGTAATACGTTTTAAAAAGCCCTTCCGTCTTTTATATAAAATGTTTTTAGAAATTTTATTTTAGAAATCCACATCTCTTTTAAAAAACGCTAAAAAAAAACGCGACAAAAGTCATAGTATAAAAAAGCTTCAATTTATGTTGACTTTCTCGTAAACTCGTAACTTTGCGTTGACAAAACCGAATTAAGCTCGTCGTTAAGTTAACTAATAAAATCGATTAACAGGGTTTAATATTGTTTATGGTTTCTGTTTAACTAGAAACTACGTCATTTTATATTAGTTTTAAATCTATAAAAAGAAGCATAATTCAGGGTTCAAACCCGAGATATGTCATTTACAAACGAATCTTTGAGCCATTGTGCCATCTTTACTCATCAAACATTTAAGGTAACTAAAAATATATATCTAAACATTGTAACGTTCATTATAATATCCACATAAGCTATACAATATCGTCTTTATTTTGTTTTAAAAACCTAATTCGCGATTTCTCTTTCAGTATATGTGCTCAAGAATCCTAAAACCCCAAATCGATTTGAGGATTTCTTCTTCTTTCACTTTCAAAAATCAATCCCCTTTGTAAGATGATTGAAAAGACATTTGGTATCGTGGTTTTCCACATAAGTGTGTTTGTGGAGGCGATGTGACGATCTACACGGCAAAGACTCAAGACAATCCATGCCGACCTTTCTTCCGTTGTGTAACGAGGAAAGAGGTTAATTTTCAAATTCTTCCTTTTGCGGACTGAAATTGTCATAATTGGTATGTTATTTTGAAACTGAAAATTTTTCTAGGACTATTTGTTAAAGTGGGTTGAGAAAGGCGTTTATGAGGAGCTTATTGATGCTTTGACAAAATTGTGGGCTGCTGAATCCGACATTTGTTCTGCGAAGTCTGAAATTGAGGAGATGAAAGTTGTCATGGAAGAATTGATGGAAGAGGCATTGAGAAGCAAACATGCGTTAGGAAAATGTAATGCATTGATAATGTTATGTGTTGTATTTCTTTGCATAATCATCATCATCGTAGGTGTAATAATATGGAGTGGTAAAATCGAAAATTGAGAGGTTCAACTGTGCTGTTTGACTTTGTTTGGTGAAGTAGGAGAATGTATGCTTTGGTTGTTGTTTAACTATGTATTTTTGTTGTTGTTTAACAATGTATGCTTTGGTTTCTTCCTTTAATCTTGAGGTTCATCCTTTGACAATAAAGAGATTGTAAGAGAAAATTAGTGAAGAAGGATTTTAAGAGCAACTAAAAGATTCAAACCATTCAACAAAATATATAATAACATCCGACACAAAAAGATAGCTTGCCTGTTCTTTAAACACATAGCATCCAACACAAAAGACATGTTCTAAGCCCACAAAAGACATGAACCATACTACATAAGATTGTATTCAAGACAAAATAAACCAATGATCCATGCTGCTTCACATAAACCAACAATCCCAGCTGCTTTCTTGTCTTTGAGAGGTTCCTGCTTGTGATCCTTGATCCCAACCATGAGAATGTGTTTCGGATCTGTGGTGTCAGCCGTGAGTGTTTGCTTGTGAGCCCTTGTTACAACCGTGAGAGTTAGCTTGCGAGCCGTGGTTCCAGCTCTGAGATTGGTCTTGTGAGCTCTGTTCCCAGCCATTAGATTGTGGTTGTGAAACTTGTTTAAATGAGGCTGGAACATCATAGTGGTAAGTGATATATCATGGTTTTTACCGGTTTTATGCCATGATATAATTGTGTTTTAGTGTTCTTTTGTGTTATTTTAGAGTCTTTTACATGTATAATCAGGTTTGGAGCAGAATTGGAGATATTGGAGCATTTTGGGGATTTTTGGAGTGTTTGGCCGAGAGATTGAGCTCACTGTCCGATTTTGGGATCATGCATCGATCGACACACCTTTGGTGTCGATCGACACACTAGCGAGTTGGGCCGATACAGCGGTTTAATGAAGAATAAAGATTTTGCATTTTGGCCCAGAAGTTTCTAGTATTTACAAAGAAGCCCCAGCCGAGATTATGCCTATATAATTAGGATTTTGGTGTTTATTTTAGATACGCTTTCATAATTAAGAGCAGAGAGTTTTTAGAGCTATTGGGGCTGATCTGATCCTGTACTTGACTTTATTTTGGAGAAGATTTTGAACCCATTTATTTACTTAATCTCTTTTATGCAATCTATTAATTCTATGATTTCTGTTTCATTAATCATGTCTGAGTAGATTCATAGTTAGGTTTAGGGTTTCTCATTAAGGATTTCATGACTTGCTAGACTTGTTTAATTCAGTTAAGGATTCACATGAATAGAATGTTCTTCGATCTAAATTGTGCTTAATGCTAGTTATAACCTGATCAATTAGAATCTAGATCTTAGGTTGCTAAATACGACACGAGAGTGTGGTTTAGAATCTGAACTATTTAGGTTGAGCAATTAAACTTCTCGCAAAGGAATTTGGTTTAGTTTAATTGTGAACATATCGAACTTGAAATTAATGCTGGTTTAATCTGTTAGTAATTGCAAAGGAATTTGGATTACTGCACTTAGACTTAGAGAATTCTCGCAAAGAGATTTGGTTAATTCTATATCCGTGATTTGAGTTATAGAACTGTGCTTAATTAGATATTGACTGATTGATTTGTCTGCTTGTCTGATTTTCTGAGAACGCCCTAGACTTAGCGTCTTTAATTAACTGCTTTCACCACCAACAATCTGCTACTTGTTTACTTTCTTGCTTTGCTATTTAGTTTACTACGATTTGCTTTCTTCTTAGTTTAAATTCCTACGGTTCGTTATCTATCGAGACCAGAGTCTCTGTGGATTCGATACCCTATATACTACAATCACTTAACTGTGCACTTGCAGTAGAATAGGATTAAAACCTGACCCTATCAAGTTTTTGGCGCCGTTGCCGGGGACTCTTAGAGTCTTCGATAGGATCGAACTTAGGGTTTTTACTAGGTTTTTTTTTTGGTTCGTTTTGTTTTGTTTTTATTTTAAGTTACTAATTTTTCTCTGTTTTCTCTCTGTCGCAGGTACCGATTTCGCTTTGCGTCGATCGTTGCACCTTTGTGTCGATCGTCACTAGGCGATTCTGAGATTGAATCGATCGTTGCACTGATAGCATCGATCGTTGCTTGACGATTACAGACAGTTTATGCAGACGCGTGAAACTCGAAGTAATCAGAACCTGAACCTCGTTAATCTCGGACTTGATGAACTTGGACGTCTAGAGAGGACTAACAGAAGAGAAAGAAGAGCAAGGATGGTGGTACAGAAGTTAATCATTATGCTTGATGCTCAAGGTACCCTGAGGGACCGAGACAACAATCCGTACAATGCTGCTGGGCATCGGATTGACGCTGAAGGGAATGTGATCCCTGATCCTCCTGAGCAACCGCAACAGGAGCAGATTCAAGGCCAAAGACAGGCCCAAGGTAGAGAGATGGTTGTCCATGAGAGGACTTTAGCTGACTACAACAGACCAGATGAGTTTCATGCAAACCGGTCAGCTCTTGTGATGCCTGGTTTTGAGAGGAATGATTTTGAGATCAAAACCATCTACTACTCGCTGATGAGACAGAATGCCTTCCATGGTCATCCTACGGAGCAGCCTATGGATCACATTGATCAATTTGAGGACCTAATCACTGGCATGAAATATGATGGGGTCTGCCAGGATTATCTGTTCCTTAAGCTCTTTCCATACAGTCTCGCTGGAGACGCTGCTGCATGGTTGGAGCAACTGCCACCTGGGCAGTTTAATACTTGGGCAGCCCTGAAGAGTGAGTTCCTGCGTCACTTCTATGATGATGCGCGTTCCGATCAGTCCAGACAGGACATTCTGACATTTACCCAAGGTCCTACTGAGCCTCTTAAGACTGCTTGGATGAGATTCAAGAAGTACCAGCGTGACTGCCCACACCATGGATTCACTGAGGTCACATTGCTAGGTATTTTCTTCAGAGGCATAGATCTGCCATATCAGTCTGCGCTGGATAACTCCAGTAATGCAAACTTCAACACCAGGACTCCTGCACAAGCGAAGCAGTTGATTGAGAACTTAGTGAGCAGCAACAGTTGCAAGACTATGGATGAGAGGAGGAAGAAATCTGGTGGAAGTGTAGAGAATTCAGAGATGGCTGAATTTAGATCTAAGCTGGACACAATTTGCAATCTCCTGGCTGGTAAGAAGTCTGTCCACTTTGCCCAAGATGTTGAGGTAATTCAGACTGAGGAGGACACTCAGGAAGAAGATGTGAATTACATTGGAGGATCCGGTTTCCAAGGTAACAGATTTGGTAATCAGCAGGGGAACAGATTCTTCAATGGAGGGCAGAAGAATGCCTTCGCAGGCAATCAGAACTCAGCTAGTTTTGGACAGACTAGTGGTTTTCAGAAGCCTTTTGGACAAGGTACTCAGAGAACCTATGGATCTTCATCTTATCAGACTCCTCCTGCAGCCATTGCTCATGAGAGTAAGATGGAGGCAATGATGGAACAGCTGCTGGAGAGTCAGACCAAGATTTATGTGGACTGCAATAAGAAGTTGAATGCTGTCTATGAGGATCTCAATGGAAAGTTTGAGTCTCTGAACACTCATATGAAGCAGTTGGATACTCAGGTGAATCAGATTTCCAGTTCTATGAAAGGAAAAGGAGTGGTAGACACTCATATTAAGGCCTGGTCTGTGTACATTGATGATGGATCTCACCTAGGTGAAGGATTTGAGCTAAGCACAGTTGAGTTGGTAGAAGAAGTTGAATTTTCGGATTTCGGAGAAAATCTCTCGGGTGAAAACTGTGAAAACAGTGTTGCATCGATCGACACACACCTAGTGTCGGTCGATGCAGGTCGTGAACAGACATACTCGCCGTATGTTGATGGCGTTGATGCAGATTTGGAGCTTGATCGCTTATTCCCTGGAGTTTTTGAGATTACTCAACAAGAGATTTATGCACAATTCATTAGACTATATCCCTCAGTATCTGAAGTGATTAAGCAGGAGATTGGAGAGCTTAAGCAGCTAAAGGAGATTGGTGAAGAGTTGGAAGAAATTCCATCATCTGATGATCCACCTTATCACCCATGTGTGCAGAGGTATTTGAATAAGATGTTGCCTTTAGATGAAGAGCTGAAAGATTGGGTGATTGTAGTCCCTCAACAGATAAGTGATGTTCTGTTAACCAAGGTTCCCAAGAAGCTGTCTGATCATGGGATTTTTGTGCTAAGTTGTTCTATTTTCGAGGATAGTTTTAGGCGCTCTCTTTGTGATTTGGGAGCTGCTGGAAGTCTTATGCCATATTCTGTGGCAGAGAAGCTGGGTATGCTGGATTTTTCTCCTACTAGGACCTCTCTTGTCCTAGCTGATCAGTCTATACAAGTTCCGGAAGGACTCCTTGAGGACATCCCGGTGAGAGTTGGAAACTATTTAGTTCCAACAGACTTCTTAGTGCTGAAGTATGACAGTGATCCTGATGATGCGTTGATATTGGTAAGACCATTCTTGGCTACAGCG
Source organism: Orychophragmus violaceus (assembly GCA_030180135.1). Lineage (NCBI taxonomy): Eukaryota > Viridiplantae > Streptophyta > Magnoliopsida > Brassicales > Brassicaceae > Orychophragmus > Orychophragmus violaceus. The sequence goes on from CM058239.1 coordinate 33,400,648, forward strand.
GGAGCAGTGATAGATGTTAGACACAGTCTGATAGACCTCCACCTGGGAGATGAGCCGCTGCATTTTGAGATGGACAAGCTGCGCAAGCCATTGATAGATGGGCAGACCTTCACCATTATGGATGGAGATGATGAGCAGTCAAGTCACACTACGGTTTTGGATCCTGGAGAGCAGTTTACTCCTTCTTTTCTTGGACAAGATCATTCTGATACAACTTATTCTCCACCATGGATGAGGAGGCTTGCACAGAGGCAATCAAAGTCTCTGTCAGGATCTCTAGCAAACTGATCTTGTTCGTCCGGTCAAGCTAATGACCTTAAACAAGCGCTGAGTGGGAGGCAACCCACTATTAGGTTTAGTTGTTTTTCTTTCTTATTTTTGGTGTTTTTCTTAGGATTTCACGTTTTTGTTTGTTTTTGTTTGTTTTTGCTAAGTTTCAGATACAGAACTCGAGTCTGGAGATGTGTGACGATCGATGCACTTGTGCACCGGTCGTTGCAAGGAGATTACGACGAGGAGATAGATCGCATTGTGACGATCGTTGCGGTCTTGTGCAACAGTCGTTGCAATTGGTTCAATTACAAAATTAAGGTACGCGAGCTAAACCGGAATCGATTTGGTTCAACCAGCATCGATCGTTGCTCACTAGCAACGGTCGTTGCACCCACGACCGAGGTAAGTTGCCTTAAACCCTTCTCCTCTCTTTTCCCCTCCATTCCGCCGACCGTACAACCGAGATTCTCCACTCCTAAATCTCTCAATTTTTCATCATTTCTCGTGTTTCAAAGCTCAATTCTACTTGTTTTAACATCCTCTAGCTATTTCTATAACCCATTTACAAAGATTCCAAGGTATGAGCTCTCATTTTCATCATTTTCGGAATTCAATTTAGGGTTTATGAAATTCGGATGTTTAGACTGAAACTGATGATTATGTGCTAAATTGAACATGATTTAGGTTGTTTAGTGATGGGTTATTTTTGATTTTGTGGTTGTTTGAACGAATTCAGAACGATTTATGGATTTTGATTGCGGCTGAATCGCCTTGCAACGGTCGTTGCATTGCGATTTTGGGGAAATGTTCGATAATGCGAAATCGCCTTGCAACGATCAATGCCTTAGGTGCAACGGTCGATGCTTTGCGATTTCACAGAGAGTTTGCCGAGACTTATTGGTGTTTGAATTTTTCTTATGCAGATGGCATCTCACAAACAACCCCGCAAACGCCGAGCAACAGCAGCAACAACCACACGACAGTACATTCCACCACCAGGGTGGTTTCATAGAGAGTCTCAGCCACTTGAGCCTTATGTTAGAGTTGGTCCAACAGTAGCACTGCCTTGGCCCCGAGCAGACACGACAGATATCCCGACAGCCAGACAGTGGCCACAGAACATTGCTGAGTTCCTTAAGACTGCTGATTTTACAGAGAGGCCACTGCTTAACCAGTGGGATGAATATGACACGCTGCTATACAATGGTTGGTGTGGGATGACTATCAAACCAACCAAGTTTGCAGACTACTCTACCTGTAAGAGTCTGGGGATCGATGAGCAGGTACTTGCAGTGTGCAAGGACATTGGTCTAGGGACAATGCCTATGCGTCCTTATGATTTATATCCAGAGCTGGTCAGACATTTGCTAGCCACTTGCAGAGTGGTTTACCCGGATCAAGATAGCAGGAGCGCTACAGGAGGTATCTTTACCTTCATGAGTTGGGGAGTCAGGTATCGAATTCCTTTACTAGATATCTGCTGGATCTACGGTTTCAGCACTGAGCCGAGGCGCATTGGCATGCCACTTGAGTGGGATCCAGAGGAGGCCCGATCATTTTGGGAGTGTATTGGCAGCGGTCGATACAACTCGAGGACTACACCGGTGAAGCAGGTGAGATATCCTGTGCTGAGGTATGTCTTGCGTATCTTGTGTTGGAGCTTGCTGTGCAAGTATGAGGCCAACAAGATGCGCAAGTATGAGATGGAGATGTTGTTTATCGGGCTGCGAGATCAGTTTGAGGGTTCTGGCGTGAGAGATCCTACTAAGGGTCTCAACTTGGGAGCTGTTTTCGCTCAGCATTTATGTGACCTGCAGCTGAAGCCATTTGATGGTGTTCATACTGAGACAGTGGGGAGCCTGCTTACTCCCATCTCTATGCACTGCGGGATTCCTCTAGAGGGCACAAAGTGTGACACAGCCAAGGAGTTTCTTGATTTCAGCCACTTACAGAGCGCTACCTGGCTCAAGGAGGGGCGCATTTGGGTTTACCATGATCCGAGCTCTGGGAAGTGTGGATTGGAGCTTCCTGCTCCTGGATTGACACATATTGATACACTGGAGGCCCTGAGATTCCAGCCTCCTGAGACCGCGCAGCGTGGAGTCCCTTCTATGGCTCATCCGCTGGGAGAGCCTTCCACACGAGCTTCATCTTCCTCTGCTCCTGCGCCTGCTGCTGCCCCTACTGACGATATTGGACCTTTCCCAGAGCCCGCGATGCCTTATGGAGATATGTCTGAGGCAGAGTGGAGAGAGCGTTCAGATAGTATTCTACGGGTTGTCTGGAACTTCATGCGTACCTGCACTTGCAGGAGACAGCCACAGGTCCATCAGCCCGTCCCTGCTACTCGACGTCGACAGCGTTCTCCTGTGGCAGCCAGTGACACTGAGCGCTATGGTGGGATAGATGATGATGAGAGCGAGAGTGCGTAGCTGTCATCTCAAGACATTCGGTTCTGTACTCTGATTTTCTTTTTCTTTTTCTTTTGCACTTTTTCCTTTGATTTTTAGTATGCTACTATGTTTGGATGGTTGTGCTTGATTAGATACATTTGTTGCCTTGATTTTACTCTGTTTTTAGTGTTTTTCAGCTTGCAAGAACGAAAATTTGGTTTTACCAACGGACTAACCTGCTAACTTGCTGACTGATCCGATATACGCAGTGCGTCGATCGACACATCACTGTGTCGATCGTCACAACACGATCGAACTCGCACTGCAGTGATCGTTGCAGTCCTGAGAAACGATCGATCATACACGAAAATCGCCTAGGAACGGTCGATGCACCTATTGCAACGAACGATGCCTGAGCGACAGAGGTAAAACCCGACAGAACTCAACCAATCCTTTTAACAAATTTTTCTTTCTTTTTGCCAATCCTTCGCTTGAAACTACTGGGGACAGTGTGTCTTAAGTGTGGGGGAGGTTCTACTAACTTCTTTCTTTTGTTTTCTTAGAGTCAAAATTTTTAAGTAAGAAACAATGATTTTTTGAGAAGATTAGCAGCACTTGCAGGAACTTAAGTAACTGTGAGATCCGGGATTCACACTAAGAATTTGTATTCGTGGATTTGGAATTTAGGATATAGAAATGGTATAGTTTCCTATGAATCAAAGACTTTATTGAGACTGATCGTCGAGATAAAACAAACACAATCGAGAAGAGAGTACAAAGTATAAAATCGAGCTATCTAATCGAAGTGTTCTTAGCCTAGGTTGGAATGTCTTGAATGAGTCGCCACTTCTTCTTTTAAATAGTCTCGCCCTTGACCTCTTCGTTCCGATATTTCGGCCTCGTCGTCGTAACGATATCCGAGATTCTCGCGGATCAGTTGAACTTGACAAGACCGAGTTGCTCTATCTCCACGTCATCTTCTGCCGAGCTCGAGCTCGATCGTCTCCGGCTTCGGCATCGTTCGGGCCTTGTCAGGGCGTTTATTCGCTTGGGCCCAACAAAGGAGTCGGCTTTTACTCTTTGTCTTTGATTCTGGAACAGGCTTGTAATTATTTTTGGTACTGGATTTCCCTCTAGGAAATCCGGCCCATTAACAAACAAGACAAAGGCCCGTAGTTACGAGCCCATTCCAGAATCAAAGATAGACGGGAGAGTCAACTCTCTTGTTGGGCCCAAGCGAAGCAAGCTTGGAGAGGCCCAGACGACGCCGAAGCCGGAGACGATCGAGCTCGAGCTCGGCCGAGGATGACGTGGAGATAGAGAAACTCGGTCTTCGTCAGTTCAACTGATCCGCACGAATCTCGGAGATCGTTATAACGACGAGGCCGAAGTATCAGGACGAAGAGATGAGAGTGGAGACTATTTAAAGGAAGAAGTGGCGGCTCATCAAAGACAATTCCAACCTAGGCTAAGAACACTTCGACTAGATAGCTCGATTCCATACTTTGTACTCTCTTTTCGACTGTGTTTGTTCTATCTCGACGATCAATCTCAATAAAGTCTTTGATTCATAGGAAACTATACCATTTCTATATCCAAAAGTCCAAATCCACGAATACAAATTCTCAGTGTGAATCCCGGATCTCACATTTGGCGCCGACTGTGGGGACATTCTATAGCCTTTCCTATCTTAAGAATCAGATCCTATATCCGATAGATCGAGATGAATCCCGACCAAACTGGCTCTCCCAGCGCCACACCACCAGTCGACCGCCCTAAAACGGTCGACAACGTTCCTCAGAACACTACCGGGGTAAGGAACATGGGTCAGACCGACGGAGTGTTGACCAGCTCCGCCTCAGTCTCCACGACCGCGGCACCAGCCGGCTCCGTCGCTCAAACAATCGCGACAAGCCAGACTCCGACAAACGTTTTGTCAGGAACTAATGATCCGAGCAGAAACTGGGTGTGGATGAGAAACGACTCATTACCCACCCCGGGAGGATGATCTGGAGCAACCAGACCCAATTCACCACTACCTTCCAATCCACAGAGACAAGGACCAAGCGATCTTGCCGAGATCCGTTCGATGTTAAGCCTGTTGGTAGATCGAACGAGAAACAACGAGGCAAGCGCAAGGGCCCAAGAGGTCGCAAACCGTTCCCTGGCAGCGCAGCTCGAAGAACAAGAGCGGCGCCTGAACGCCCGTCTTGAAGAGCTCGCCAGTCAAAGCCAAGGGGGCAGACAAACGCGAACTCCCATAAGTCCTCCACCGTGTACTCGCTTGGACTTCTCCCAAGTAGTAACTCCTCCGGGAACGTCGGACATTTCGGTAACACGTCAAATAGCGGCTTCCGCCCAACAATGACCCCTATCGCGGTACCTACCCCATTTGGTTCGAGTTCAATGGTCGCAGATCCAACCGGATCAAGAAACCGACCATTACCCGTGCCACCACCTTTCCCGAGTAACTCTAACACCCGACCGAGGCAACTAGGAGGTTCTGCCTTCGCCTCGAGCTCGGGACTCCTTAATGGATCAAACTCAGTTCAGTTCCGAACGCCACATGTCGATCAGACGAGGTCGATCCCAACGATCGATCTCCTCGACCCCATTTTTCCGGAACAAGCGTTAGGACAGGCACAAGTCCAGTTCGCACCCGCAGAGGGCGATGAACACGATACGCTTAGACAATACATTGAACAGGCTAAAGCCCAGTTTAACAGTCTGAGCTCAAAAGTTCACATGGCGACGAGCGCGGCTCCTGACATCGATCGAGTGATCGAAGAAACACAACAAACGCCGTTCACAGATCGGATTGCGTTTGCAAGAATCCGAGAGATCAAGAAAACTAAGTTTCCAGAATTCTCTGGGAAATCGGACCCGAAAGCCCACATCAGGGCATTCCGACTAGCGATGGCAAGGGTGTACCTCACCGATGAGGAGAGGGAGCCAGCCTTCTGCAGACTCTTCGCGGAAAACCTATCAGGCTCTGCCCTAGAATGGTTTGCCGGACTGGAAGAAAGGTCCATTGATAACTTCACCCAGTTCATGACGGCTTTCCTCAAACAATACTCTGTTTTCATCGAGGAAAAGACTACCGAGGCAGCCTTATTTGGCGTCTCTCAAAAACCCGACGAAACACTTCGCTCGTACATCGACCGATTCAAGGAAATAAAATCCAAAATCGCGAACCCACGAGATGAGGTAGCTATAGAAGCGTTAAGACGAGGACTATGGTTCTCAACCAGATTCCGCGAGGAAATAACGGTCCGCGAACCCCAAACGCTCGATGACGCCCTCCATCGCGCATCGGCATTTGCTCGCCTCGAGGACGAAACCACGGCCCTCAGGGAAAAACACCGGAAAGAAAGGAACCCATCGGGTCCGCAGAATTCAAACTCGAAAAAGGATTCCCGTAAGTCAGGGAACGTCAACGCGGTCGAGAGCCCAAAGAGCTCGAAGAAATTCGAGTTCGACAAGGAAAAATTCTGTGATTTCCACAATAAGAGAGGGCACTCGACCGAGGATTGCTATACTCGAGCTAAAGCAGAGGCTCAAAAACAAGAGTCCGAAAGCAAAAAAGACTCCGAGGTCGAGGAGGAAACTCTGTCCGACAAAAAGGAAAACAAACAGACCAAGGAGTCGAACTCTAAAAAGCACTCTCAAAACAAACGGGAACGGTCAAAGGAGCCAGAATCTCCCGAAACACTCCCTCAAGGGTCGCGGAAGCGAGTCGAGTTCATCCTCGGCGAGCTTAACCTGAGCGGTACCCCGGGAGGTTCGGCACTATCCCCGCCTCCGGCTCCTGCCAAAAGTTTACGCTCAAGAATCAATCTCCCTCGTCTCTGCGGGGGGGGGGGGGGTGTACGGGCTATACCCCCTAAACGAATCGACTTCATCTTCGGTGGCTCCAAACTTTGCCGCGACTCGGTCAATTCGATCAAAGCTCTTCAGAGAAGAGTCGAGACCGACAGAAGGGGAAAGACCCCAATGTTGGGTCCAGACCACGAGATCATTTTCCACGAGAGCGAGACAAGTAATCTCGACAAACCACACGACGACGCTCTCCTCGTTTGTCTAGTAGTGGGAGATGTCGAACTCTCAAGGATAATTATTGACACAGGGAGTTCGGTAGATGTCCTCTTTTACGACGCGTTCAAAAAGATGGACTTCAACGACTCCGAGGTTGTAGAAGAAAAGACGCCACTAGTAGGTTTTGCTGGTGAAACGACATACTCGATGGGCTCCGTCTTCGGCCCAGTAATCGCTGGAGGAGTTCGGAGAATGACAGAGTTCGTCATAGTAGATCGGCCAGCTCCCTATAACGCAATCCTAGGTCGACCATGGATATACGACATGAAAGCGGTACCATCGACCTACCACCAATGCGTAAAGTTCCCGACACCCAAAGGGATCAAAACCATTCACGGAAGTCAAAATATTTCCCGCCATTGCTACATGAACGGATTCAAACAGATCGAGAAATCCCCTGCGTAGCAATTACAGAAAGAGCACGAGCTCGCCACCATGCAGACCAAAAGGTCGAACGACCCCAGTCAAATAGGACCCCCAAAGGACCTCACGACTCAGGTCTGCATAGACGAGGCTCATCCCGAAAGACTCGTTGGCATAGGAATCGACCTATCGGAGCCAATCAAGAACGAACTGGTCTCTTTTCTCAAAAAGAACGTCGACTCCTTCTCCTGGTCTTCAGCAGACATGAAAGGGATAAACATCGACGTAACCAGCCACGAGCTGAATGTCGACCCGACCTACAAACCGGTAAGACAGAAACGTCGAAAACTAGGCCCTGAACGAGCCAAAGCCGTCAACGACGAGGTCGATCGGCTATTAAAAATCGGATCGATCAGAGAGGTCAAGTACCCCGACTGGCTCGCAAACCCCGTGGTGGTTAAGAAAAAGAACGGAAAGTGGAGGGTCTGTGTAGACTTCACGGATCTCAACAAAGCATGTCCAAAGGACAGCTTCCCACTCCCGCACATCGACCGACTGGTCGAGGCCACCGCTGGACATCAGCTGCTATCCTTTATGGACGCGTTCTCAGGGTACAATCAAATATTGATGAACCCTGAAGACCAAGAAAAGACCTCGTTCATAACTGATCGAGGCACGTACTGCTACAAAGTCATGCCCTTCGGACTAAAAAACGCAGGAGCAACTTACCAGCGCCTCGTCAACAAGATGTTCTCAGGACTCCTAGGCAAAACCATGGAGGTCTACATCGATGATATGCTGGTAAAATCTTCCAGGTACGAGGATCACATCCCCCAACTAAAAGAATGCTTTACCATTCTCAATAAGTACGGGATGAAACTCAACCCAGCTAAATGTACCTTCGGGGTCCCTTCAGAAGAGTTCCTCGGTTACTTAGTAACCGAAAGAGGGATCGAAGCGAACCCCAGACAGATCGCAACGTTCATGGAGATGAAATCTCCCAGAACAACGCGAGAAGTCCAGCGCCTAACCGGCAAAATAGCTGCTCTGAATCGCTTCATCTCGAGGTCGACTGATAAATGTCTACCCTTTTATCACTTGCTCAAAGCAAACAAAAAGTTCCTTTGGGACGAAAAGTGTGAAGATGCATTCACTCAGCTCAAAACTTACTTAAGCGAACCACCCATACTGGCGAAACCAGTAGAAGGAGAACCCCTTTATCTTTACATAGCTGTCTCGACGGCAACAGTAAGTGGAGTCCTGGTTCGCGAAGAACAGAACGAATAACGGCCGGTGTATTACATCAGTAAGACCTTGATCGACGCTGAAACCAGATACCCCGCCATGGAAAATCTCGCCTTAGCGCTAGTAACATCGGCTCGGAAACTCCGACCGTATTTTCAATCGCACTCGATAATAGTGATGACCTCTCAGCCACTGAGAACCATCCTTCACAGTCCAAGCCAATCAGGTCGATTGGTCAAATGGGCTATCGAACTCAGCGAGTACGACATTGAATACAAAGCTCGAACATGCCTAAAAGCACAAGTACTGGCAGATTTCATAATCGAGCTCCCTCCGACTATAGAACTCGGCCCGACTTCGACCCAAAGATGGAAACTCTACGTCGATGGAGCTTCCTCAAGACAAGGGTCCGGAGTCGGAGTGAAATTAATCTCCCCAACGGGTGAAGTATTAGAGCAATCGTTTAGATTGGGCTTCGCCGCATCGAATAACGAGGCAGAATACGAAGCGCTGATAGCCGGGCTTAGACTTGCGATAGCAATAGGAGCCCGAGAAGTAAATGCCTTCAGCGATTCCCAACTGGTCACAAGCCAATATCATGGCGACTACGAGGCCAAAGACGAACGAATGGAAGCATACCTACGGGTAGTCCATACATTGGCCAAACAGATCGAATTCTTCGATCTAACACGAATCCCACGAGGTGAAAACACTGCAGCCGACGCGCTAGCCGCGTTAGCATCGACATCAGATCCTAACCTCAAAAGAATCATACCAGTCGAAGGGATAGAAAAACCGAGCATCGACATAGCTCTAAAAGCTCTGTCCTTGAAAGAGGACGGGCCCGCTGTGGAAAACGATGTCAAACGCAAAGAATGTCTCGGAGACACTAACAGCGACATCATCGAGATTGACGATGATCCTGATCCTAGAAACACCATATATGTCGCGAACGTCCCCGACGGACCAATTCAAACCGCATCCACTAGTCAGGGACCTGAGCCTAACAATGACGAGGATTGGAGAACTCCGATCATTCGATACATCACAAACGGCGAAGTTCCCGATGGCAAATGGGAGGCACGAAAACTTAAAATGCAAAGTGCGAGGTACTGTGTCACACAAGGAGAGCTCTTTAAAAGGAGCCTCTCCGGACCTTACCTTAAATGCCATGACAAAAAGCAAGCCCTAGCCGTGATTGCACAAACACATGACGGATCCTGCGGAAGCCATTCCGGAGGACGAGCATTGGCCGTGCGAATCAAAAGGCAAGACTACTATTGGCCTACAATGGCCACCGAATGCGAATCTTTCTCCAACAAGTGCGATAAATGCCAAAAGCATGCCCCAATTATCCACCAAGCGTCGAAGAAACTCTCCTCTATCTCATCGCCGTACCCATTCATGCGGTGGGGAATGGACATCGTTGGACCGCTGGTCCCATCTGGCAAAAAGAAAGCCACACATCTATTGGTGATGACAGACTACTTCACCAAGTGGATTGAAGCAGAGTCGTACCAGAAAATTAAGGACGTTCACGTTAAGGAGTTCGTCTGGCGAAACATCATTTGCAGACATGGACTACCCCACGAGATCGTTACCGATAACGGACCTCAGTTCATATCAAACACGTTCAAAGAGTTCTGCAGAAATTGGAACATAAAGCTGACTTACTCAACGCCACGCTACCCCCAAGGGAACGGGCTAGCAGAAGCAGCCAACAAAGCGATTATGAACGGCCTCAAGAAAAGGCTCAACGAGTGCAAAACAACTTGGAGTGACGAGCTCCCAGCCATACTCTGGGCCTACCGGACTACCCCCCGCAAATCCACTGGCGAGACTCCCTTCTCGCTAGCTTACGGGATCGAGGCGGTAGTACCAGCCGAGATTCTCGTGTCAATCATTCGCAAAGAAGAATGCTCGCGACAAGAGGAACTTAACAACAAGATGATAACTGACGAGCTCGACCTCGCCGACGAAAGAAGGAACCTCGCATTAGCTCGACTCCAGAACTACCAACAAGCCGCGGCTCGCTACTATGATTCCCGAATCAAAACTCAGAGGTTTCAAGTAGGAGAGCTCGTCTTAAGGAAAGTGTTCGACCATAAAAAGGAAGAACACGCTGGAAAATTAGGAGCGAAGTGGGAAGGTCCTTACCAGGTCACCGACATCGTAAAGGACGGGGTCTACCGACTCAAGTCGGTGGAAACCCAGAAGCCCGAACTACGACCTTGGAACATCATCAACCTCAAAAAGTATTTCCACTAGAAGTACATCAACATAATCGAACTACGAAATGGCTTGATCCTCTAAAAGGGTACGTAGGCAGCTCGACTTCGAGCGCAGCCATCCCCCAAACACAAAGCTCTCACTGAGCTCGACAACTTCTAACGAAGTCATACTAACTTATCTTTGTGAAATCAAAATAAGTCTTCTAATCAAACGTCTCTTCCTGTTAGAGTCATTACGTTGATATGAAATTATCTCTTCCAACGGACCAAAGTGATATGAAATTATCCCTTCTAAAGCAAACGATATGAAATTATCCTATTTCGAGCGACCTAAAATGGCCTCTCCCAAAAGACCAAAGTGATATGAAATTATCTCTTCTATAAGCAAAGCGATATGAAATTATCACTCCCAAAACAAGTGATATGAAATTATCCCTTCCCGAAACGAAAGATATGAAATCATCTCTTCTAAGTCAAAGCGATATGAAATTATCCTTCCCAAGTGACCTGAAATGGCCTCTTCCAAATAACAAGACGATATGAAATTATCCCTTCAAAACGATATGAAATTATCCCTTCAAACGAGCGACCTAGAACGGTCCTCCCGCTTCGAACGAACTGAAATGATCGTCCCAAAAACAAGCAACCCAGAACGATCCTCCCACTACGAACGAACTGAAATGATCGTTCCAAAGAAAGAGATCCATAATGATCTCCCTTAAGAATACAATTCTTCTAAACCTTATACGGATTAAAAGAATCGGGGGGCTACCCCACCCCTCAAGCGAAATAACAAGGCCAAGACAGCCATTCAAGCATGCAACCTCTAAATCGAATCTTTGTAAGTTTACTTCGATTCGTTTCCATACTTAATACTTCTCTCTTCGATTCAGCGATTGAGCTCGAACCTTAGTAGTCGCGCCCCAAACCATTCTTGGCAAAGAGCTCGAGCTCAAATGCGACTAACTTAAAGGATCGCAACGAACCTTCTAAGGCAACACGACATGTTATCTGCTCGGTTCCTCTAGAAAGGCTCGAATCGCCACAACGGCTATGTTGAGACATAAAAAAACAATGAAAGCCCCCTTGGGCAACCAAAGTCTGGAAAAGAAATTAAAAGCCCCCTCGGTCAACAAAAAGTCTGAATTAAAAAGCCCCCTCGGGCGGAAACAGATAAAAAGGGCTAAAACTGCTTGGAAGGAGAGGAAGCCTCGTCTCGATCCCCTGTCTGACCATCGGTCGCCCTGTCCTCCTCGAGTTGACCCTCGACCTCATCGCTAACTCGCGAATTAACTCCGGTCGGGAGGTTCGACCCATACTGATCAAGGCGAGTAGCCGCCTGGCTTAAAGGGCGCGCAAGGATCACGGAGTCGTCCGACATCACCGGCAAATTTAGCTTGCTGATACTGAAGTCCGACACCGCCGCAGCGTCCATCTCCTCCGTGGCCAATCTTTTCTTCTCGGCCAAATCCATCACCTCCTTGGTGAGGTCCAGTTCACCAGAGGCGAACTCGGCGATAAGCGCGATATTAGCCAAGGCCTCCTGGAGCCTCATCTCAGCGCTCACGGCGACCTTCCTCCGGCTCTCTTTCGCCGCGATCCCCTCGAGAATCTTAAGATATTCACCGTTTAGCCCTTTTCTCGCCTCATGGGCTGCCATCTTAACATCAAACTCTCGGTCGGCGAGAACCTTATCCAGATCAGCCTGGCGTTGCGCAGCCCGCACGTCCGCAGCCGAAACCCGAGCCAGAGCGCCCTGTAACTCCCCATCCAGGCCGCCCGCCTTCTTCCTTAGCTCCTCTTCCCGAGCCAAGACCCCCTGCAGCTGCGCTTTCAGGTCGCTGACCGTTTTCTTAACGGTGTCGAGCTCACTCACCTGCGGTATCTCTCGCAGCTCGCGCTCGGCCCTAGCCGCGAACCTGTTCGCAGCTTCCAAGGCCTACAAAAGAAAGAGGAAATGTGTGAAGAAAGTTAAGCACGAAACAAAACAAAAGGAAGAAATCATTACCTTCCCACAATCCGCCATCATCTCGGTATAAGTACCACCAAGAGCCATATCCCCGACGGCCGGGAGCTGAACACCTGCCGGCTTAAAATGCCTTAGCAGATAGGCAACACCCGTCGGGTCGTCCGCAATCGGGCATTCCTTCTGGTGCCTAAAGCGCCAGTTGAAAGACCCCGAGGACCCAGAGGAAGCAGGCCTCGCCTCAACACTCTGCCCGATCTTCTCGAGCTCACCTCTGCGTCAGTCCTTCGACGCTTCGCCGCCGGAGGAGGACCGCCTCGAATCCGGCCGTTCGACCCTCTCGAACCATTCGACCGAGAGTTGCGCAAGGCAGGCTCTTCAGACGGGGCCCGGACCGGTTCATCACTGGCCGGAATAGGAGGTAAATCCTCCGCCTACACGTCCGCCTCTCCGGATCCTGCAACCACGGGAGAGACCCGAACAGGGTTAGGAGGAGGGATTGAAGGAGGAGGAGGAGGCCCCTCGTCCATGGCAAAAAGAAGGGCGTTGCTCAAGTCGCCAGCCTTCATTTTCTTTGCCAAATCAACGGGATCTTTCCCGTTCCGACGGCTGCTAGATCTTCGCGACATCTTTTCAAGAGAAGGGGTGCTTGCAGTAGAACTATCGTCCGAAACAGGTTGATCTGCAAATGAAACAGATTCGGGTCAGCCCGGCAAACGAAGGGCATAACGCGCGATGACCCCCCCCCCCCCAGAAAGACTAACCGGAACACTTACTTTCTTCAGTCCGCTCGATAATCCGAACCGGAGCCTGAGCGACTCGAGTCAAAGCAGGCTGGCGAAGGAGGTGTGATTCGTCTCGCAAAAGACGAGGTTGGTATAGAGGAGGTGGTCGAGCAGCAGGACCTAAAGCGGCTCGGATTCGCTGATCTGTGAAGTTACACCTACGAATATCTCCTCTCCGTAGGCGAGCTACCAAACTCGATGTAATCGGGTCCAAAGGTAATGATTCAGGAGCCTCTGCAATGGAACCAAAAAGGTCATTAGCAGACAGCTCGGTATCAATAAAAGACGCCGCGGCAATTAGGGAAACTATTGAGCCCTATGAGCTAACCAACGCTAGCCGCCCATATCGTCGGGATAACCGAGTAATCAAAATCCTCGACCGAGTGATGGTTGACCCTGAAGTAGAAGTATTTACTCTTCCACACATCCCTCGCCGGGATCTCATCAAGGATTTTCCCATGGCAAGGAGAGAGGTAGTAAGTTCCGGGAAAACGAGTGTTATGTTTTACCGAACAAACCCTCATCAACTCCTCGACTCCAAAATTGATGCCTTCCTCGACAGCTCTAATCCCAAGCCCGACGACATACCGAACGAAATTCGGAGTCATCTGGTGAAAGGCCAGCTGGAGCTGAGAAGCGCAACAATGGCCTTCGACGACAGTTTCCGGGGACATGTCCGGCGATGGGATAAGAATCTCCACCTCCGACGGAATCTGGCACTTCGTCCGCAATTTCCGTATTTGGTCAACAGTCAAACTGGATGGAGGATAAGGACCAACCGGACCAGCCGCCACAGAAGGACTAACCCTGGCTGTATTCTTTCGAACCATGATAGTTCGGAATATCGAAAGTTTCCTTCAAGGAAAGAGGAAAAACGAAATCTCTAGAGAGAGAAAATCTCGAAACAACGAAAGAGAGAATATGAGCAAGAGGCAAGAAGAGGATATAATGAAGGAGAGGAAGTTACCTTGACGATTCGCAGTGTGAGCAGTAATGGGAATCGTGCTAGGTAACTTCCCCTTTTAAACTACCTCGTGCTCGAGATCTGTGGGATTTTTGGTATCCCACAATCCCAACCGCTCGATTTGAAATTTGTAAATAATCACGAAAAAAGATCGAGGCAGTTGTGATCCTTCGGTCCCGTGCGATCTCAACCGTCGATATAAGATCTATGAATGGGAAGAGAATAATCATTAGATTCGTCGCGTCCAAAGCATGCACCTCTTCCCGAGAATGTCCACCGCCCATTAACCTCGACTTCTCGAATTCAATGGGCTGGGGGGCTATTGTTGGTACTGGATTTCCCTCTAGGAAATCCGGCCCATTAACAAACAAGACAAAGGTCCGTAGTTACGAGCCCATTCCAGAATCAAAGATAGACGGGAGAGTGAACTCTCTTGTTGGGCCCAAGCGAAGCAAGCTTGGAGAGGCCCAGACGACGCCGAAGCCGGAGACGATCGAGCTCGAGCTCGGCCGAGGATGACGTGGAGATAGAGCAACTCGGTCTTCGTCAGTTCAACTGATCCACACGAATCTCGGAGATCGTTATAACGACGAGGCCGAAGTATCAGGACGAAGAGATGAGAGTGGAGACTATTTAAAGGAAGAAGTGGCGGCTCATCAAAGACAATTCCAACCTAGGCTAAGAACACTTCGACTAGATAGCTCGATTCCATACTTTGTACTCTCTTTTCGACTGTGTTTGTTCTATCTCGACGATCAATCTCAATAAAGTCTTTGATTCATAGGAAACTATACCATTTCTATATCCAAAAGTCCAAATCCACGAATACAAATTCTCAGTGTGAATCCCGGATCTCACAATTATGGGCCTTTGTATTGTCTGTTAATGGGCCGGATTTCCTAGAGGGAAATCCAGTACCAACAATAGCCCCCCAGCCCATTGATTTCGAGAGGTCGAGGTTAATGGGCGGTGGACGTTCTTGGGAAGATGCGCGTGCCTCGGGTGTGACAAACCTAATGATTATTTTCGCCCCATCCGTAGATCTTTTTTTGATCCAACGGTGAGGAATGAACGCGTGAGACGGGCTGAACTGCTTTTCAGCGCGTCCGCAGTCGTTGCGTGTATTGGATTCGAGAATTTTCATCTCTCACCGCAGATTAGGTCGATCGTCAACGGCTCCGATTCGAAGGTTGCGAAGAGTCTTTTCGGGCTCGTTCTTTTGGTGAAGTGACCTAATTACGGCGCATTCGTAACCGTTGATCTGAGATCAACGGCTGGTAAGAGGGAAGTGAGGAGTCCGAATTACCTCATTTTTCCGTAATTATTATGAGTTCGGAATCGTGCGGTTAAGATTTCGCACGATTCCCACTATAATTTTCTCTTATTTGCCGAGGGTGATTTCTTTTCTCCCCACTTTTGCTTCTTCCTCTACTTTTGCTCTGCTCTTTCTTCTGTCATCGGAAAGTTTCTTCTCCTAAGAAAAGATTTTATCCCCCTTTTTTTTATATTCCGGCACACCGTTCTTTATGGCGTTAAGAGATGCTACGGGGGCCAGTACAAGTACGGCTGCGGGTGCGTTTGGCCCGCATCCGCCGTCTTCCCTAACCGTGAATCAAATCGAACGGTTGCGGAGGGGTTTGCCGGATTCCGACGGAGGTGGAGATCGTGATTCCGTCGCCGGCGATGTCACCGGAGACCGCGGTGGAGGGCTACTTCTGCGCCTCATATACCTACTTCTATAAATGCAGGCTTTTCTTCCCTATTCCCCGCTTAATCTCTTTGGTGCTGGCCCAGCTCCAATTGGCGTTCCATCAAATGACGCCGAACTTTGTCCGGTACGTCATCGGACTCGGGGCCAGGTCCGCGGAGGAGGGAATCGAGTTCGGGCCTGAGGAACTTATGCGTGTCTGCTCAGTGAAGCATAATGCCAAGTTCCGCGGAACTTACTACCTCTCGCCTCGTTTCGGGCGGGTCCTCGAGGAGGTCCCGACGAAAGACGTATGGAGGGACTGATACTTCTTTTTCAGGATAACCCATAATTCGGTCGGGGACTTCGACTATTCGGTTATCCCGTCTCGATGGTCGCCCGGTGTCGGTAAGGCTCTGGTTTTAGTGTTTTTTTGTTGTTGTCAGGCCATCCCTTATCTGATCTAATTTCTATCTCAGAGGCTCCGGAGTCGCTTGCTACCAACCCGATCACAGAGGCTCTGATAGCTCGTCTGCGAGGGGGCGCTGTTAATTGGGGTAGTTTCTCGGTTCAGCGTGTGCAAGCCGCTCTGCGGACCAACCCTGAACGGGCTCTGCCGGACCTTGTGCCGGTTCCTCGGAATCCAGTACTTCCTTCCGAGCCTTCTCGGGCTCTTCCGGTCCGAGTTGCTCAGCCTCCGATCCGCATTACCGAGCGGGCAGGAGAGAGTGAGTCATTTGGATTCGAGTTTCTTTTTGTGTCGTCGTTTCGACTTGTCTGACTTTTTTTTGTTTTATATATACAGCTCGACCTCTTCCGGGCGGCTTCTCGGTTGCTAATTACTCTCCTCACGAGATGCCAGCTCGCAGAGTGAGCAGTCGCCGGAATGGGAAAGATCCGGTCGACTTGGTCGACAAGATGGAGGCGGGCGAACTTAGTAATGCTATTCTCTTTGCCCTTGATCGGGCTCCTCCTCCGCCTCCGGCTTATCCTCCTCTTCCTGCTCAGACCTCGCTCCTTCCGGTGACGGGCCCGGAGGGAACGATTGTGGGGGTTGTCGACGCGGCTCTCCCCGTGGCTGAACAAGAGGCAATTTTACCTCAGCCTGGAGGTGCTGCTCTCTGTGACTCTCGGCTGGATCTGTCCGGGGGGGGGGGGGGGGAAGACCGTCGGAGTCGAGGAGGTTCTCTTCCCCCTTCGCCGAAGCGTCATAAAGTTGACGCAGGAAGGATTCCATAGGGGTCGGACCAAGAGGAGTGCTCGGTTGTGGACGATCCGGAAGGTGTGGTTCGTCTGCTGAGGCGCATTAGGCCTGTCGGTTCTGAGCTCCCGGTTTCTGGGGAAACGGTCCTCGGTAGTGAGTATTCCGAGATGATGGCGGTTATCGGGAAGGTGAGACATTTTTGCTTTGGTCTTCTTTTCCCTTTTATCCTCCCCTTTTTTTTTTAAAACCGACACCTTTTTTGTGCAGGCTGTAGAGGCCGTGAATGCGTACGCGGTCCGGTCTGAGAACGAGGTGTTGGATGCTCAGACTTATGAGCTCGAGTCCGCTCGAGAGGCTGCTACCCAATTGAATGCCGAGCTCCAGGAAACTTTGGCTAGGGAGGAGCGTTTGAAGAAAAGGGTCGCGGATCACGCCGCCGCGGAGGCCGGGATCGCGCATCTCGAGAGGAGGGAGGAGGAGCTGTCTTGTCAGCTTGGCACCGCCGAGGCTCGAATTCGGACTGTGGAAGAATCGGGCCGGGTCGAGCTTCGCAAGGCTCGAAAGGAACTCCATGGCTAGTATTTGATGATTCTGGCCGGGGTCAAAGAGAGAGCCGAGAAGAGGAAAGTCCAGACTAGCGCCGAGATCCGTCTCCAGGAGACTTTGGCCAACATCGAGCTCATTTCCGAGATCGCAGCTGGAGAGGTGGATATGACCCGAGAGGTGCTTAAGCTGGCTGAGCAAAGAGTTGCTCTAGCGGAGATGGAGGCCGCAGCAGTCTCCGATTTTCCAGTTGGCAAGCTTGCCTTGCCGGCAATGTCGGAGGACTCTGTGGCCATGGCGGGTTCTCCGCCTGCTCCCCCAGCTGAGACCGACCCGAGGATGACTGATGAGGTCAACTCCCGGCCGAGAGGAGAGGCGGGCGATGAAGCGGAGGGCCAGGTCGGCGACTCCTCCTATGCGCCGTTTTGAAGACTGTCGTTGTTGTTGCCCGAGATGGTTTTTAATTTCTTTTTCAGACTTTTGTTGCCCAAGGGGGCTTTTCTTTGTTTTTGTTCGAACTCGAGGACATCATGTCCTTTTTTTTTATGAACTGATTTTTAAATCTTTCATGCCTTAGCATAGATTTTTATGTTTTTATGCCTTAACATAAAATTCGAGTTGTTGATTCGAACTTCTCCAGGGGAATCGAGCAGATAACTAATTTTGAGTTGCCTTAGGTAGTTCTTTGAGAACTTTTAAGTCAATCGCATTTGAGCTCGAGCTCTCTGCTAGGAATAGTCTGAAGCGCAACTACTTCGTAATGTAAGATTCAGGCTTAATCGCTGAATTGAAAAGAGAAGTATTAAGTATGAAAACGAATCGGAGTAAACTTACAAAGATCCGACTTGGAGTGTGTAGAGGTTGCATGCTTGAATAGCTGTCTTGACCTCGTTATTTTGCTTGAGGGGTGGGGTAGCCCCCGATTCTTTTAATCCGTATAAGGTTTAGAAGAATTGTATTTTTTGGAAAGATCGTTCTGGATTTCTTTCTTTGGGACGATCATTTCAGTTCGTTCGAATCGGGAGGACCGTTTCAGGTCGCTTGTTTTGGGACGATCATTTCAGTTCGTTCGGTTTGGAGGGACCGTTTTGGGCCGCTTTGCTTAAAGGGATAATTTCATATCACTTTGACTTTGGGAGAGGCCATTTCGGGTCGCTCGAAAAAGGATAATTTCATATCGTTTGATTTGCAGGAGGCCGTTTGAGGTCTCTTGGAAGGGATAATTTCATATCGCTTGCTTTAGGAGAGATAATTTCATATCGCTTTAGCTTTGGGAGAGGCCATTTCAGGTCGCTCGGAAGGGATAATTTCATATCGTTTTGTTTTTAGAAGGGATAATTTCATATCGCTTGATTTTGAAGAGATAATTTCATATCGCTTAATTTTGAAGAGATAATTTTAAATCGCTTTAGTTTTTGGAAGAGATAATTTCATATCGCTTTGCACAACGTAATGGCTCTAACTTTTGCGACGGGAAGAGACGTTTGATTGGGAGACTTATTTTGATTTCACAAAGATAAGCTAGTAGGACTTCGCTTGAAGTTATTGAGCTCGGTAAGAGCTTTGTATTTGGGGGGCGGCTGCGCTCGAAATCGAGCTGCCTACGTACCCTTTTTTAAGGGGATCAAGTCATTTCGTAGTTCGATTATGTTGATGTACTCCTAGTGAAAATACTTTTTGAGGTTGATGATGTTCCAAGGTCGTAGTTCAGGTTTCTGGGTTTCTACCGATTTAAGCCGGTAGACCCCGTCCTTCACGACGTCGGTGACCTGGTAAGGACCTTCCCACTTTGCTCCTAATTTTCCAGCGTGTTCTTCCTTTTTATGGTCGAACACTTTCCGCAAGACGAGCTCTCCTACTTGAAACCTTCGAGTTTTGATTCGGGAATCATAATAGCGAGCTGCGGCTTGTTGGTAATTCTGGAGTCGAGCTAATGCGAGATTCCTTCTTTCGTCGACGAGGTCGAGCTCGTCAGTTATCATCTTGTTATTAAGTTCCTCTTGTCGTGGGCATTCTTCCTTGCGAATGCTCGACACGAGAATTTCGGCTGGTACTACCGCCTCGATTCCGTAAGCCAGCGAGAAGGGAGTCTCGCCAGTGGATTTGTGGGGGGTAGTCCGGTAGGCCCAGAGTACGGCTGGGAGTTCGTCACTCCAGGTTGTTTTGCACTCGTTGAGCCTTTTCTTGAGACCGTTCATAATCGCTTTGTTAGCTGCTTCTGCTAGCCCGTTCCCTTGGGGGTAGCGTGGCGTTGAGTAAGTCAGCTTTATGTTCCAAGTTCTGCAGAACTCTTTGAACGTGTTTGATATGAACTGAGATCCGTTATCGGTGACGATCTCGTGGGGTAGTCCATGTCGGCAAACGATGTTTCGCCAGACGAACTCCTTAACGTGAACGTCCTTAACTTTCTGGTATGACTCTGCTTCGATCCACTTGGTGAAGTAGTTCGTCATCACCAATAGGTGTGTAGCTTTCTTTTTACCGGATGCGACTAGCGGTCCCACAATGTCCATTCCCCATCGCATGAATGGATATGGAGATGAGATAGAGGAGAGTTTCTCCGACGCTTGGTGGATAATTGGAGCATGCTTTTGGCATTTGTCGCACTTGTTAGAGAAGGACTCGCATTCGGTGGCCATTGTCGGCCAGTAGTAACCTTGCCTCTTGATTCGCACGGCCAATGCTCGTCCCCCGGAATGGCTTCCGCAGGATCCGTCATGCGTCTGTGTGATCACGGCTAGGGCTTTCTTTTTGTCAAGGCATTTGTGGTAAGGTCCGGAGAGGCTCCTTTTAAAGAGCTCTCCTTGCGTGATACAGTACCTTGCGCTCTGTGCCTTAAGTTTCCGCGCCTCCCATTTGTCGTCGGGAACTTCGCCATTTGTGATGTATCAAATGATCGGAGTCCTCCAATCTTCGTTGTCGTTAGGCTCAGGTCCCTGGCTAGTGGATGCGGTTTAAAATGGTCTGTCGGGGACGTTCTCGACGTACACGGCGTTTCTAGGATCGAGATCATCATCGATCTCAATGACGTCGCTATTGGTGCCCCCAGGACATTCTTTGTGATTGACATCGTCCTTCCCAGCGGGCCCGTCCTCTTTCAAGGACAGGGCTTTGAGGGCTATGTCGATGCTTGGTTTTTCTATCCCTTCGACTGGTATGATCCTTTTGAGGTTAGGATCGGATGTCGATGCTAATGCGGCTAGGGCATCGGCTGCAGTGTTTTCCCCTCGTGGGATTCGTGTTAGATCAAAGAACTCGATTTGTTCGGCCAGTGTGTGGACTACCCGTAGGTATGCTTCCATCCGTTCGTCTTTGGCCTCGTAGTCGCCATGGTATTGTCTCGTGACTAGTTGGGAATCGCTGAAGGCATTTACTTCCCGGGCTCCTATTGCTATCGCAAGTCTAAGCCCGGCTATCAGTGCCTCATATTCTGCTTCGTTATTTGATGCGGCGAAGCCCAGTCTGAACGATTGTTCTAGTACTTCGCCGGTTGGGGAGACTAGTTTTACTCCGACCCCGGATCCTTGCCTCTAGGAAGCTCCATCGACGTAGAGTTTCCATTTCTGGGCCGAGTTCGGGTCAAGTTCTATACTCGAAGGGAGCTCGATTACGAAATCTGCCAGCACTTGTGCTTTTAGGCACGTTCGAGATTTGTATTCTATGTCGTACTCGCTAAGTTCGATAGCCCATTTGACCACCGACCTGACTGGCTTGGACTGTGAAGGATGGTTCTCAGTGGTTGAGAGGTCATCACTATGATCGAGTGCGATTGAAAGTACGGTCGGAGTTTCCGAGCCGATGTTACTAGCGCTAAGGCGAGTTTTTCCATGGCGGGGTATCTGGTTTCAGCGTCAATCAAGGTCTTACTGATGTAGTATATCGGCCGTTGCTCGTTTTGTTCCTCGCGAACCAGGACTCCACTTACTGCTGCCGTCGAGACAGCTAGGTAGAGGTAAAGGGGTTCTCCTTCTACTGGTTTCGCCAGTATGGGTGGTTCACTTAAGTAAGCTTTGAGCTGAGTGAAAGCTTCTTCGCACTTCTCATCCCAGAGGAACTTTTTGTTTGCTTTGAGCAAGTGATAGAAGGGTAGACATTTGTCAGTCGACCTTGAGATGAAGCGATTCAGAGCAGCTATTTTGCCAGTCAGGCACTGGACTTCTCGCGTTGTTTTAGGAGATTTCATCTCTATGAACGTCGCGATCTGTTTGGGGTTCGCTTCGATCCCTCTTTCGGTCACTAAGTAACCAAGGAATTCTCCTGAGGGAACCCCGAAGGTACACTTTGCGGGGTTGAGTTTCATCCCGTATTTATTGAGAATGGTAAAACATTCTTTTAGTTGGGGGATGTGATCCTCATACCTGGAAGATTTTACCAGCATATCGTCGATGTAGACTTCCATGGTTTTGCCTAGGAGTCCTGAAAACATCTTGTTGATGAGGCGTTGGTAAGTTGCTCCTGCGTTTTTCAGTCCGAAGGGCATTACTTTGTAGCATTACTTGCCTCGATCCGTTATGAACGAAGTCTTTTCTTGGTCTTCAGGGTTCATCAATATTTGATTGTACCCTGAGAACGCGTCCATAAAAGACAGTAGCTGATGTCCGGCGGTAGCCTCGACCAGTCGGTCGATGTGCGGGAGTGGGAAGCTGTCCTTTGGACATGCTTTGTTGAGATCCGTGAAATCTACACAGACCCTCCACTTTCCGTTCTTTTTCTTAACCACCACGGGATTGGCAAGCCAGTCGGGGTACTTGACCTCTCTGATCGATCCGGCTTTTAATAACCGATCGACCTCATCATTGACGGCTTTGGCCCGCTCAGGGCCTTGTTTTCGACGCTTTTGTCTTACCGGTTTGTAGGTTGGGTCGACATTCAGCTCGTGGCTGGTTACGTCGATATTGATCCCTTTCATGTCTGCTGAAGACCAGGCGAAGGAGTTGACGTTTTGTTTGAGAAAAGAGACCAGTTCATTTTTGACTGGCTCTGATAGGTCGATTCCGACGCCAACGAGTCTCTCGGGTCGAGCATCGTCTATACAGACTTGAGTCGTGAGGTCCTTTGGGGGTCCTATTTGACTTGGGTCGTTCGACCTTTTGGTCTGCATGGTGGCGAGCTCCTCCTCTTTCAGTAATTGCTACGCAGGGGATTTCTCGATCTGCTTGTATCCGTTCATGTAGCAATGACGGGAAATATTTTGACTTCCGTAAATGGTTTTGATCCCTTTGGGAGTTGGGAATTTTACGCATTGGTGGTAGGTCGATGGTACCGCTTTCATGTCGTATATCCATGGTCGACCTAGGATCGCATTATAGGGACCTGGCCGATCTACTATGACGAACTCCGTCATTCTTCGAACACCTCCAGCGACTACTGGGGCGAAGACAGAGCCCATCGAGTATCTCGTTTCGCCAGCGAAACCTACTAGTGGTGTCTTTTCTTCCACGATCTCGGAGTCGTTGAAGTCCATCTTTTTAAACGCGTCGTAAAAGAGGACATCTACCGAACTTCCTGTGTCAATCATTATCCTTGAGAGTTTGACATCTCCCACTACTAGACAAACGAGGAGGGCGTTGTCGTGTGGTTTGTCGAGATTACTTGTCTCGCTTTCGTAGAAAATGATTTCGTGGTCTGGACCCAACATTGGGGTTTCCCCCCCTCTGTCGGTCTCGACTCTTCTTTGAAGAGCTTTGATCGAATTGACCGAGTCGCGGCAAAGCTTGGAGCCACCGAAGATGAAGTCGATTCGTTTAGGGGGTATAGCCCATACCCCCCCCCCCCCCCCCGCAGAGACGAGGGAGATTGATTCTTGAGCGTAAACTTTTAGCAGGAGCCGGAGGCGGGGATAGCGCCGTGTTGGGAAAGTGTCCTGAAATCACACTTGTACTCACTCCTGAAGATAGTTGTGTGTCGAGATCAGACATTCGTATAGTACTGGGCGGTTGCAATGCTTTGCTAGAAGCCTCTTGTAATCTGTAAGTTGTAGACTTACTACCAGTACTATATGATCCTATAGGGTCACACACCTAAGCGAACTGGAAGCTACGACATGGGAATGATCATTATGGTAATGATCATACTAATGTGTATTGGATACACATTAATATCGACAAAATGGTGTTGTGTCGATCGACACAGCTTGTGTGTCGGTCGACACAGTTCGGATTTTCCGAACAGGCTTTTCGAGTTTAGGCTTAATTAAGTCTGGCCCGTTAAGCACGTTTAGGTCGAATAATTATTCTAAGATTTCGACCTAAAAAAAAAAAGCCGTCCATTTTTTCTTGACAGAAATAGTAGACACACCAGAGAGATTCGATCCCCATTGATCCGGCACTAGCATCCCGTTTCCAGCGAGCGTGCGTGTGTATCTGGTAGAGGCAAGGCGTCTGCGTTGCTCCAACTGATCTCGTTCACCATCTCAATTCCGCTGCCAAAAGGTAAGAACGAGGTTGGTTCTATTTTCAATATATCAAACCCTAGATCCGTAGGGATCCAACAGTGGTATCAGAGCACAGTTAGGGTTTAGCTATTGAATTTGTTGCAAAATAATTCGAATCTTAATGTTGTTGAATTGATTTTTGCATGTTCAAATCGTGTTTTCATGTTATATTCTCGGTTTTGTTCCTGATGAAAAAAACGAAGAATTGATGAAAACGCATTGTGTCGATCGACACAAAGCGTGTGTCGGTCGATACGCCGCGGGGCAAAACGTAAAATATTTAGGGTTTGTCGCAGGGTGTCGATCGACACAAAGCGTGTGTCGGTCGACACAGAGCGAAAACTCGAGTAAAATATTTAGGGTTTGTCGCACAGTATCGATCGACACAAAGCGTGTGTCGGTCGATACAAAGCGAAAATCCACAAATCATCTTTGGGTTTCGATCTGAGATCGAAGACCAGAATTCTTGCTGCGTCGATCGATACACTGGGTGTGTCGGTCGACACAGGCAAAACGATTAGATAGACCGGTTCAATTGGATTGAACTGGTTATATCGATCGGTTAATTTTAATTAACCAAAATTGGTTCTGGTTTGGTCATGTCGATCGACACACAGTGTGTGACGATCGACATGGACTATTAAACCAAGCCGGTTCAATTGGATTGAATCGGTTATGTATATTCGATCTGGTTTAACCGGTTATTGAAGAACGGTTTAAATTTGATTGCATCGATCGATACCAATGGTTGGCGTCGATCGATACAATGCTCGCAGATATGATAGTTGGACTACATATCTGCATATACGAGAACAATTTAATCCTAAAAGTTGTAGATGAATCTAAACTATATAAAACTGAATGTTTTAAATAAATTAATAAATTCTTGATGTATATTGAATATACATCAAGATAAAATAGTTCTTTCCTCAACTAAATATCAAGTGATCTTGATGTCTTGCCCGATCTAGTCTACTGTCAAGACTCGTGTCATTTGTTGGATATTCTTGGAGTCCTTGATATCCACTGCAACATGAGAAAGGCAGGTGGTCATTGACAGACTTGCAGTGCAACTGTCAGTAATCACAAGACAGAAAAAGGATTGGTCTTACTTGACTGGGCCGCCAGAAGTTCTGGGCCCAGAGACATCGGAGTGGATTAAACACAGTTTGTTTCATCCACGACCAGGAGTTGTACTAGGTACAATTAGCAATGATTTGCTTACCTAGATGATGAAGTTTGAGTAACGGCGAGTCGCCCACTCGAATTTTAGCAATCTGAGGATCTTGGCTCATTGTATTCATCTGAGGAAACATAGTTTTGAATACAATGCGAGTTTTTCTTATTAGATAAGAATTCTCATTTCTTGAGCTTTATAACTAAAATCTATCTCTTTTGAATTACAGCTATGTCTGTCTCAAATCACATCAACACTTTCTCACTAAGATCCGTCCTTGAGAAGGACAAGTTAAATGGATCTAATTTCTTGGAATGGTATCGGAACCTGAGAATAGTTCTCAGGCAGGAGAACAAGGAATATGTCCTTGAAAGAGTTCTCACCGAGAGGCCACGTTCCAATGCTCCGCAGACAGAAAAGAATGCTTGGGATAAGCATTCAGCGGATGTCAAAGATGTTACTTGTCTAATGCTGGTGACCATGAACTCTGAGCTGCAGAAGCAATATGAGAACGTGTTGTCACCCATTGAGATGATTAACAGCCTGAAAGCTTTGTTTCAGGAGCAAGCTCGCACAGAGAGATACCAGACGGTTAAATCTCTCATGGATTGCAAGCTGGCTAAGGACAGTCCAGTAAGTCCTCATGTCCTTAAAATGATGGGTTACATTGATAACCTGGGGAAACTGGACTGTGCCATTAGTCAGGAGCTAGCCACTGACATGATTCTGCAGTCTTTTCCGTCGTGTTTTGATCAGTTCATCATGAACTACAACATGCAAAACATGACTAAGACATTGACTGAGTTGCACGGTATGCTGAAGACAGCAGAGCCGAATCTCAAGAAGGCTACTCCCAGTGTCCTGATGGTACAAGGGGGTAAAAGGTTTAAGAAACCTAAGAAGGATAAGGGAAAGGCCCAGGTTGTCGAGACTGAAAGTCAAGACAAGCCCAAGCCCAAGCCCAAATCCGGGCCTTCTGCTGAGGATAAGTGCAACTACTGCAAGCAGTTGGGGCATTGGAAAAGAGACTGCAAGAAGTTCAAGGAAGATTACAAGAAGCTGAAGAAGACGTATGATGCGTCTGACTCAGGTATTTATGTTATCGAACTCAATGTTATGTCTTCTAGTCCTACTTCGTGGGTATTGGATACCGGCTGTGGTGCTCATATTTGTACTGATGTGCAGGCACTAAGAAACAGTAGGACGCTGAAGAAAGGGCAAGTGGAGCTACGAGTCGGGAATGGAGCTAAGGTTGCTGCATTGGCCGTAGGCGCCTACGAGTTGTCCTTGCCATCGGGCATGGTTTTAATTTTAAATAATTGCTACTTTGTACCTGCGATAAGCAGAAACATAATTTCAGTTTCCGTTTTGGATTTGGAAGGTTTTGATTTTGCTGTTAAGAATAAAGTTTGTTCTTTTAATCGTGATGGTACATTTTATGGTAGCGCCCCATTAGCGAATGGGTTATATATTTTAAACCAAGAAATGCATGTCTTTAACATAAATACAAAGCGGTTTAAGTCCAATGACGAAAACCCGACTTTCTTATGGCATTGTCGTTTGGGCCATATCAATGAGAAACGTATTCAAAGGCTCCATCGAAATGGGCTTCTGGGCTCATTTGATTTTAAATCATGTGAGAAATGCGAATCTTGCTTGGTGGGCAAAATGACTAGAGCCCCTTTCAACAAACAGAATGAAAGGGCCAGTGACTTATTGGGCCTTATTCATACTGATGTATGTGGGCCAATGAGTACTGCTGGCAGAGGAAATTTTAAGTACTTCATTACCTTCACTGATGATTTCAGTAGGTATGGCTATGTTTACTTGATGAGACACAAGTCAGAATCCTTTGATAGATTCAAGGAGTTCAAGAATGAAGTACATAATCAACTTGGCAAAAGTATCAAAGTTCTGCGATCGGATCGCGGAGGAGAATACTTGAGTCAAGAATTCAGCGACTATCTGAGCGAGTGTGGAATTGTTTCACAACTCACTCCTCCTGGAACACCCCAATGGAATGGAGTGTCAGAGAGGAGGAATCGAACCTTGTTGGACATGGTTCGGTCTATGATGAGTCATTCTAATCTTCCATTATCCTTTTGGGGATACGCTCTAGAAACGTCTGCGTTTACACTAAATAGGGTGTCATCTAAATCAGTGGAAAAGACACCACATGAACTGTGGACTGGGAATGTTCCTAGTCTGTCTTTCCTGAGGATTTGGGGTTGTGAGGCTTATGTCAAACGTTTAATCTCTGACAAGCTTGCACCCAAATCAGATAAATGCTACTTCGTTAGTTATCCTAGGGAAACCAAGGCATACTACTTTTACAACCAATCTGAGAACAAAGTATTTGTTGCTCGGGACTGTTCTTTTCTTGAGAGGGAGTTTCTCTCTAAGAAAAACAATGGGAGTAAAGTACATCTTGAAGAAATTCGAGATGCACAGGATACTGCTCAACCTGCTGAGAGAGAGCAGCAGTTGGATCCACAAAGTTCTGTGGAACTGGCGCCTGTGGAGCCTGAAGTTCGCAGATCCGGAAGGATCCGTCACGAACCCGAGAGATACTATGGATTTCTCGTGACTGATTCAAATGATCTGATGATCGTTGAAAGTGACGAACCAGCGACCTTCGCGGAAGCATTGATGGGCCCGGACTCCGAAAAGTGGCTTGGAGCCTCTAAATCCGAAATGGAATCCATGTCAGGAAACCAAGTATGGTCCTTGGTCGATTTACCCAATGGTGTAAAAGCCATTGAGTGTAAATGGATCTTCAAAAAGAAGATTGACGTGGATGGCAATGTACAGATTTACAAAGCGAGGTTGGTGGCTAAAGGTTTCAAACAAATTCATGGTATTGACTATGATGAAACCTATTCCCCAGTCGCTATGCTTAAATCCATTCGGATCCTTCTAGCGATTGCTGCTCATTATGATTATGAGATTTGGCAGATGGATGTCAAAACCGCATTCCTGAATGGTATTCTGGAAGAGGACGTGTACATGACACAGCCTGAAGGTTTTGTCGATCCTAAGAATGCTGGGAAGGTATGCAAACTTCATAAATCCATTTATGGATTGAAGCAAGCATCACGGAGTTGGAATCTTCGTTTTGATGAAGCAGTGAAGCAATTCGGTTTCATCAAGAATGGAGAAGAATCATGTGCTTACAAGAAGACTAGTGGGAGCAAAATTGCGTTTCTTGTACTGTATGTCGATGACATACTCCTCCTCGGTAATGACGTTCCGTTGCTTCAGTCTGTTAAGACTTGGCTCGGAAGTTGTTTTTCCATGAAAGATATGGGAGAAGCCGCTTACATTCTTGGAATCAGAATCTACAGAGATAGAACTAACATGCTGATTGGATTGTGCCAGGACACTTATATTGATAAGGTGTTGCACAGATTCAGGATGCAAGATTCCAAGAAGGGTTTCATACCAATGTCTCATGGCATGAGTCTCAGCAAGAAGCAGTGTCCGACGACACCTGCTGAGCGAGAACGCATGAGTAGGATTCCTTATGCTTCCGCAATAGGATCTATTATATATGCCATGCTCTGCACTCGTCCAGATGTAGCTTACACGCTAAGCATGACGAGTAGATACCAATCTGATCCAGGTGAAGTTCACTGGACAGCTGTCAAGAATATCCTCAAGTATTTGAGACATACTAAGGATAAATTCCTTGTGTATGGAGGAAGTGAAGAACTTGTGGTGAATGGATTCACCGATGCGAGTTTTCAGACAGACAGAGACGATTTCCGATCACAATTTGGATATGTCTTCTGTCTAAATGGCGGTGCAGTGAGCTGGAAGAGCTCTAAGCAGAATACCGTAGCTGATTCCACAACGGAAGCTGAATATGTTGCTGCTTCAGAAGCGGCAAAGGAAGCTGTTTGGATCAAGAAGTTCATGACTGAACTTGGTGTGGTTCCAAGTATCTTGGAGCCAGTGGCTTTGTTTTGTGATAACAACGGAGCCATTGCTCAGGCGAAAGAACCCAGGTCACACCAGAAGTCCAAACATGTGGAGAGGAAATATCACATAATTCGTGATATCGTCAATAGAGGTGATGTGAAGATCAGCCGAGTTCCGACGCTCGAGAATGTCGCTGATCCTCTGACTAAATCACTCCCAAGGCCTAAGCATGAGAGTCATACGACTGCTATAGGCATTAGAGATCTAAAGATGTAATCTAGATTCTAGTGGGAGTTTTGACTTTTGTTTTAGTCATGATACAAGCTCTTGTAAACATTCTTTTAGAAGTGTTTAATGAAATTTGATTTCAGCATTATTTATTGTGATCTAAATAATGGTCCCAAAATAAGTTTATGACACATTATAGGCCATCAAGTTGAGGACTTGATCATGAAACCCTATAAGTTAATAAATTATTTTGTCCCTGGTCGAGGTTGTAGAATTGGGACACTGACAACCGTTAGAGACTAGATTGTGAGGTGACTGTTGGCTAAGTTTCATGGAGCCAATGATATGATTATCGCAGTCAGTCACATAGATATATGTTAGTGAACATATGATCGGACTTGACCCGTTAATGAGAAATCTACAAGATAGTTATATCTGTGTCATAAGAGGTTCTCATTACAACTATAGAGTATAGTCCTAAGACCTGAGTTCATCATGCTTTCTTGCATATGAATTGGTACACTTTGACTTTGTCAGACGTCGATCCGTAGCTGGCGACTATAACGACACTGTTCAAGTTTATCATGAAATGTGCGTTGAAACAGGGATGGAACAAGATGGGATTTGTCCCTCCTGTATAACGGGAGATAAATATCTCAGGGCCTATCGAAGATTGATTACTGGAAAAAAAAAATGTGTGGCCGCACTCAAACGAACTGTAGTTCAGTTGTTTGAAATGTTCAGTATGAAATCAGGAGTTCGATAAACACGATGTTGGCTTAATAAGGATGACACAAATCTTGCCTTATGCCAAATCGAGATATAGAGACAAAAGGATTATAGGAATTGGTGATTCCAGTACAAGTGGGAGATTGTTGGGATAGTGTCCTGAAATCACACTTGTACTCACTCCTGAAGATAGTTGTGTGTCGAGATCAGACATTCGTATAGTACTGGGCGGTTGCAATGCTTTGCTAGAAGCCTCTTGTAATCTGTAAGTTGTAGACTTACTACCAGTACTATATGATCCTATAGGGTCACACACCTAAGCGAACTGGAAGCTACGACATGGGAATGATCATTATGGTAATGATCATACTAATGTGTATTGGATACACATTAATATCGACAAAATGGTGTTGTGTTGATCGACACAGCTTGTGTGTCGGTCGACACAGTTCGGATTTTCCGAACAGGCTTTTCGAGTTTAGGCTTAATTAAGTCTGGCCCGTTAAGCACGTTTAGGTCAAATAATTATTCTAAGATTTCGACCTAAAAAAAAAAGCCGTCCATTTTTTCTTGACAGAAACAGTAGACACACCAGAGAGATTCGATCCCCATTGATCCGGCACTAGCATCCCATTTCCAGCGAGCGTGCGTGTGTATTTGGCAGAGGCAAGGCATCTGCGTTGCTCCAACTGATCTCGTTCACCATCTCAATTCCGCTGCCAAAAGGTAAGAACGAGGTTGGTTCTATTTTCAATATATCAAACCCTAGATCCGTAGGGATCCAACACGCCGAACCTCCCGGAGTGCCGCTCAGGTTGAGCTCACCGAGGATGAACTCGACTCGCTTTCGCGACCCTTGAGGGAGTGTTTCGGGAGATTCCGGCTCTTTTGACCGTTCCCGTTTGTTCTGAGAAGGCTTTTTGGAGTTCGACTCCTTGGTCTGTTTGTTTTCCTTTTTATCGGGCAGAGTTTCTTCCTCGACTTCGGAGTCTTGTTTGCTTTCGGACTCTCGATTTTGAGCCTCTGCTTTAGCTCGAGTATAGCAATCCTCGGTCGAGTGTCCTCTTTTATTGTGGAAATCACAGAATTTTTCCTTGTCGAACTCGAATTTCTTCGAGCTCTTTGGGCTCTCGACCGCGTTGACGTTCCCTGACTTACGGGAATCTTTTTTCGAGTTCGAATTCTGCGAGCCCGACGGGTTGCTTTCTTTCCGGTGTTTTTCCCTGAGGGCCGTGATTTCGTCCTCGAGGCGAGCAAAGGCCGATGCGCGATGGAGGGCGTCATCGAGCGTTTGAGGTTCGCGGACTGTTATTTCCTCGCGGAATCTGGTTGAGAACCATAGTCCCCGTCTTAACGCTTCTATAGCTACCTCGTCTCGTGGGTTCGCGATTTTGGATTTTATTTCCTTAAATCGGTCGATGTACGAGCGAAGTGTTTCGTCGGGTTTTTGAGAGACGCCAAATAGGGCTGCCTCAGTAGTCTTTTCCTCGATGAAAACGGAGTATTGCTTGAGGAAAGCCGTCATGAAGTGGGTGAAGTTGTCAATGGACCTTTCTTCCAGTCCGGCAAACCATTCTAGGGCAGAGCCCGATAGGTTTTCTGCGAAGAGCCTGCAGAAGGCTGGCTCCCTCTCCTCATCGGTAAGGTCCTTGCCATCGCTAGTCGGAATGCCCTGATGTGGGCTTTCGGGTCCGATTTCCCAGAGAATTCTGGAAACTTAGTTTTCTTGATCTCTCGGATCCTTGCAAACGCGATCCGATCTGTGAACGGTGTTTGTTGTGTTTCTTCGATCACTCGATCGATGTCAGGAGCCGCGCTTGTTGCCATGTGAACTGGGCCTTAGCCTGCTCGATGTACTGTCTAAGCATATCAAGTTCATCGCCCTCTGCTGGTGCGAATTGGGCTTGTGCCTGTCCTGACGTTTGTTCCGGAAAAATGGGGTCGAGGAGATCAATCGTTGGGACCGACCTTGTCTGGTCGACCTGAGGTGTTCTGAACTGAACTGAGTTTGATCCGTTAAGGAGTCCCGAGCTCGAGGCGAAGGCAGAACCTCCTAGTTGCCTCGGTCGGATGTTAGAGTTATTCGGGAAAGATGGTGGCCCGGGTAATGGTCGGTTTCTTGATCCGGTTGGATCTGTGACCATTTAACTCGAACCAAATGGGGTCGGTATCGCGATAGGGGTCATTGTAGGGCGGAAGCCGCTATTTGACGTATTACCGAAATTTCCCGACGTTCCCGGAGGAGTTACTACCTGGGAGAAGTCCAAGCGGGTACACGGTGGAGGACTTGTGTGAGTTCGCGTTGGTCTGCCCCCTTGGTTTTGACTGGTGAGCTCTTCAAGACGGGCGTTCAGGCGCCGCTCTTGTTCGTCGAGCTGCGCTGCCAGAGAATGGTTCGCGATCTCTTGGGCCTTTGCGCTTGCCTCGTTGTTTCTCGTTCGATCTACCAGCAGGCTTAGCATCGAACGGATCTCGGCAAGATCGCTTGGCCCTTGTCTCTGTGGAGCAGAAGGTAGTGGCGAATTAGGTCTGGTTACTCCAGATCCACCTCCTGGGGTGGGTATCGAGTCATTTCTCATCCACACCCAGTTTCTGCTCGGATCATTAGTTCCTGACAAAACATTTGTCGGAATCTGGCTCGTCGCGATTGTTTGAGCGACGGAGCCGGCTGGTGCCGAGGTCGTGGAGACTGAGGCAGAGCTCGTCAACACGCCGTCGGTCTGACCCATGTTTCTTACCCCGGTAGTGTTCTGAGGAACGTTGTCGACCGTTTGAGGGCGGTCAACTGGTGGTGTGGCGCTGGGAGAGCCAGTTTGGTCGGGATTCATCTCGATCTATCGGATCTAGGATCTGATTCTTAAGATAGGAAAGGCTATAGAATGTCCCCACAGTCGGCGCCAAATGTGAGATCCGGGATTCACACTAAGAATTTTTATTCGTGGATTTGGACTTTAGGATATAGAAATGGTATAGTTTCCTATGAATCAAAGACTTTATTGAGACTGATCGTCGAGATAGAACAAACACAATCGAGAAGAGAGTACAAAGTATAAAATCGAGCTATCTAATCGAAGTGTTCTTAGCCTAGGTTGGAATGTCTTGAATGAGTCGCCACTTCTTCTTTTAAATAGTCTCACCCTTGACCTCTTCGTTCCGATATTTCGGCCTCGTTGTCGTAACGATCTCCGAGATTCTCGCGGATCAGTTGAACTTGACAAGACCGAGTTACTCTATCTCCACGTCATCTTCTGCCGAGCTCGAGCTCGATCGTCTCCGGCTTCGGCATCGTTCGGGCCTTGTCAGGGCGTTTATTCGCTTGGGCCCAACAAAGGAGTCGGCTTTTCCTCTTTGTCTTTGATTCTGGAATGGGCTTGTAATTATGGGCCTTTGTATTGTCTGTTAATAGGCCGGATTTCCTAGAGGGAAATCCAGTACCAACAGTAACCATTGGGATAAAACTGCAGATTATCTCTGACTATTAGAAAACCCAGACATGGATCAACCTACTGAGAACACCCACATCACTTCAGGTATCAGAGGATCCTTTTACTGAGTTCACCTTAATACTGACTTAGATTTCTCACCTAAGGGCTTGGTATACTTTGTGTCGGATTCCCTTGTTAGTTCTGACACAGCCTGTAAACCTGTCCTATTTAGTTCCCTTCTCCCCTTCCATAAAAAAAAAAAGATAATAAACTGAGGATGAGTTAGTAACTCCGAAGTGGTCATGGGAATGGTAGCTACAACTTTCATATCCTGTGCATCCATGGAATGTGTCCAAAGTATACCCCTTAACGGGAAGAGCACTGATAAAAAAAATAAAATGATACCCAATGGGAAAAAATCAGAATGCTAAGGAAGGGAAAAGAGAAGAAAGGGACTAGAGAAAGATAGTATGGTGGTCTAGAGCTGATAAGGTAAGAGTCCATGTGCCTTTGATCGATACTCCTTAGGTGAGACCGCACTTAAATACTTGCAGAAGTCAGTAGGGAGAATTTGAATGCGTGAATGTGATTGTGGAGTTTACTTAGGACAGTTGCTAATGTGGGGGAAGTATATGTTGGTCTTGATGTCTGCAGGTTGATTCTTTCATGTGGTTTGCTAAAGGGAATCTGATTGTTGCTGCTTCTAAGATGAAAAGAGTTTCTGAAGAGTTTTCAAACCTCTTCACTACATTCTAGTTCTTTGTTTTGCTTGAGGGCAAGCAAAGGCTAAGTGTGGGGGAGTTGATATATCATGGTTTTTACCGGTTTTATGCCATGATATAATTGTGTTTTAGTGTTCTTTTGTGTTCTTTTAGAGTCTTTTACAGGTATAATTAGGTTTGGAGCAGAATTGGAGATATTAGAGCATTTTGGGGATTTTTGGAGTGTTTGGCCGAGAGATTGAGCTCACTGTCCGATTTTGGGATCATGCATCGATCGACACACCTTTGGTGTCGATCGACACACTAGCGAGTTGGGCCGATACGGCGGTTTAATGAAGAATGAAGATTTTGTACTTTGGCCCAAAAGTTTCCAGTATTTACAAAGAAACTCCAGCCGAGATTATGCCTATATAATTAGGATTTTGGTGTTTATTTTAGATACGCTTTCATAATTAAGAGCAGAGAGTTTTTAGAGCTATTGGGGCTGATCTGATCATGTACTTGACTTTATTTTGGAGAAGATTTCGAACCCCTTTATTTATTTAATCTCTTTTATGCAATCTATTAATTCTATGATTTATGTTTCATTAATCATGTCTGAGTAGATTCATAGTTAGGTTTAGGGTTTCTCATTAAGGATTTCATGACTTGCTAGAATTGCTTAATTCAGTTAAGGATTCACATGAATAGAATGTTCTTCGATCTAAATTGTGCTTAATGCTAGTTCTAACCTGATCAATTAGAATCTAGATCTTAGGTTGCTAAATACGACACGAGAGTGTGGTTTAGAATCTGAATTATTTAGGTTGAGCAATTAAACTTCTCGCAAAGGAATTTGGTTTAGTTTAATTGTGAACATATCGAACTTGAAATTAATGCTGGTTTAATCTGTTAGTAATTGCAAAGGAATTTGGATTACTGCACTTAGACTTAGAGAATTCTCACAAAGAGATTTGGTTAATTCTATATCCGTGATTTGAGTTCTATAACTGTGCTTAATTAGATCCTGACTGATTGATTTGTCTGCTTGTCTGATTTCCTGAGAACGCCCTAGACTTAGCGTCTTTAATTAACTGCTTTCACCACCAACAATCTGCTACTTGTTTACTTTCTTGCTTTGCTATTTAGTTTACTACGATTTGCTTTCTTCTTAGTTTAAATTCCTACGGTTCGTTATCTATCGAGACCAGAGTCTTTGTGGATTCGATACCCTATATACTACAATCACTTAACTGTGCACTTGCAGTAGAATAGGATTAAAACCTGACCCTATCAGTAAGCACTCCCAATCTGCTAAATCTCACAGAACAAACAATCAAGGAATCCGATTAGTTGTTCTATCCACAAATCACAAAAAAATATACATACCAAAGTTTTTCTTGGTCTTCCTGATGGACTTTCTTGCAGTTAGAAAATGTCATGATTATTTTTGCTCTTGACATCTTCGTAGGGTTTGACGAGTTTGCTGCTTCATTGGCGCTCTTTCTCCTGTCATGATTTGATGGTCTTCCGCGATTGTTGTTTCTCCAAGGTGGCGGCAACACATGTAACCTCCCGGCTAAAGGCCAAAACCTCTTTCCTTCCACACGCCTAATGCCATCACTGTATGTTTCACGCCACTTTTCTACTGTGCACCAGTCGTCAACCCGATTCTCTATACTGTCTTTTTGTCATAATGACAGTAGCTGCGTGAATGCAAGGGATTCTAGTCATTTGTCATTTCCCGCACTCACAAGTTCTTTCAGTCATACTGACACTATAGTTCACACCATTGTGCTTGACCTAATCAACACCTCCATCTGCCATGTATCTTTTACAATAATTCACTCCACACTGCATTTTTTTCTATCCCTAAGTGTTCTCTCTTCGTAAATCTTGTCTGAGTTCTGTTCGCAAAGATTTGCTTATTTTTGTTTCTCACCATAGCTTGCCTTCTTATCTCCTCTAACATGTCCAACATTGGTTTTCGTCGAGTTTCACGAATTGTTCTGTTGAATGACTCACATAGATTGTTGAGGTTGTCATTACAACAAGTACCAATCTTGAAGAAGGCTCTTGACCAGGTTTCACGCTTTGTGATAAGTAGGGAATCATATGCATCAAGAGAGTGTTTACGCAGCTCAAGCATATTGAATCGAAAATCACCTTCGTGATAACTCCTTTCCATTCTCCAAAATAACTTTTGTAGAACCAAGTCTTTGATGTCTTTCTTCTAGTTATCAATGATGTGTATGCAACATTGTTGATGTTCAACTTTTGGAAGCACGTTGTGAATTGCCTTCACTAACCCCTGCAGAAGAAAACACATATCAATAAATCAGATTACTCCCACGAAGCTAACAAGTCTATACAACATAAATCACTTACCATTTGTTTGTCAGAAAGCATTGCTATGCCTATTCCATCGTTTAACCCAATATCTAAGCTTAGAAGCCTCACAAACCTGTCCCAATTTGTGTTGTTCTCAATCTCAACCACAGTCCAAGCAATATGAATATATTATTATCTGCATCTCTCCCAACAGTAGCTAGTAGCTGTCCCTTTGTGTCACATTTAAGGAAAGCCCCATCTAAACCAATAATTAGCCTGCAAAACTTTCTCCAAGTCTCTCTTTGTACATTGAAACACATATACATCCTGTAGAACCTTTGTTTTCTTCCAATAGTAGGCTCATATATAGTCTCTATTGCCATCTTTAACTCTGGATTATCCTTCAGAACTTGAACTTGATAGTCCCAAATCCTTCCAAAATGATCTTCGTGAGTCCTTCTCCTAGACTTCATCACATGTTTCTTTGCCTTACCACATGCTTTAGGATCGACAATGAAGCCAAATTCTCTACCAATCTCCTCGACATTTGATACTTTGTGTGTTTTTGATTCCCCCTCAATCTCTCATAAAACAATTGTGCAATCACCCGTGGCTTCATTAACTTTGATTACCTTGATCTTATACATGTGTGCTCCTTGACATACACCTTTATCATTAGATTCCTCTTCCTTGGTTCATAAGAGCAATAAACTGTCCACGCACACGGATGTTTCAGATCATTTGCACGAGAACAAACAACACCAAGCTTCAAACTAGTCGACTTGTAATACATGATATTGTATTTTGACTTGATCGAGTATCTCAGGAGAGTGAGTTTAAAATCATATGCACATGGGATTCTTCCCAACGAAAGCTCAACATCAGGATATGTTGTTTCTCATTTTCTTGGCTCCTCTTCATCGTCGTCCGAAAACAAAGGATCATGAATCCTTTCCTCATACCAAGCATCATCTCCACTGTTTGCATCAGTTCCTTCATCTGCATTCCTTGCATCCCAGCCGAAATCCCAAGGTAAGTCCTTGACTTCTTTGAGTATGTCAAATCCCTTATTTGTCCCTTCTGCATCTTGGTATTCCTTTTCTGCATTTGCATCAACTGCATCATCATCATCTTCGGCAACCGCACAATCATCTACATCAAGTTCTGTATTTCTATTTTTTGCAGTCGCTACCCCTTTTCTTTTCTCTCTAGCACGTCATCAGAATTTATCACTTGAACCTTATGACCTAAGCGCACCTTAAGACCTTTTCTTTTCACGCCCACGACACAAGAGCTAGATTCTTCAACACCTCTTTCACTCCCGCTACCGAGAACTACAAGAACAACTCGGTCACTACCGCCATCAGGTTCAAAGGTAAGATATGTGATATGTGCCTTCGATTTCTTCAACGCGACATGTTTCTTCTTTCTTCCCTTCTCCGCCATTTCTTCAACACTAAGACAAACCCAATGAATTTATTGGTAGAATTAGATAAATCAAGAGATTTTAGGTCTAGGGTTCGTGAGAGAAATATCCCAAATCGATTTAGAAATTAAGAATTTTTTATGAGGATTCACGATTTCTTCTTCTTTATCTCGACACCGAAACGACGTCGTCTAGCTGATGAACATAAAACACGTTAAACAAGATTGAATATATAATAGACCTGATCACTTTCTTATACTGAAGTTAGCGGATTGAGTTGATGAGGCTGATCAATCCATCGCCACATTTGAGAGAAGCAATGAGAGTACAAATGGACTTGAGTTCTTTTTGAATTTGCATTGAAATAAAGCTAATGGTTAACTGATTCGATAGATTCTTTAGATAATGCATTTTGTAGTTGCATAAAAAACGTAAATGGCCAAAAAACACATGCAGCTGCTTTGTTAGATATTAGGAGGCCCCTATCGGTATGACCCATATATTTGAGTCATTTACTTGTCTTTTGAGAAAGATCCGAGCTATTAAAAGTTTTTTGAAATAAATTATACATTAGGATTAGATATGTGTAGCCTAAGAGCAAAACCATAGGTGAAACTCTCCTTAGAGTTCTTAAAACTTTTTTTGATATTTTTTTTTTTGTAGATGGTAAAAAAAAAATCAAAAAAAAAAAAGGACCTATCAAAATGTGTCACATATGCTAAATAGTGAAGAACCCTAGCTATTACAGGTTCTTAAATAAGAACCTCATCTTAACTATTCAATTAAAATATTATTACTTTAGTTAATTATTTCTAAAAACTAGTGCTAAGAACCTATTAAAAACTCTGCTCTAATACTTTGTGTTGATATCGTCTATGTCATTATTTGGATTTAAGTTTTATTAACACAATTATTTTAATAAAATTAGAATATGTTGCAACCTACCGGTTCGTATAAACGTTGTTGTTTCACTACTAGTAGGAAAAATTCCCAAGTGGTTTATTAAAATATATATCTTATTTGTCAACTCCATCATGTAAAATAGTTTCATTATTATTGAAGTATGTGCTATTTGAAATTTAGACAAAAAAGTGCTATTTGAAAATAAAATGGTTAACGTAAAAAATTAATTTTTTTAACGCTGATAAAGATTATAAAAACTATTTCAAAAACAATTTTACAAATAATATTTCATCTGTTTTAGCTATTTTGTCTCAGTAGTTCTTGTTGTAATACTGGGTTCCATGGAACTATAAAGCCTGGCTGACAACGATTTTCCGAATCCAAAAGCCATAATCGAACATGAATTAACACATTTCATTTTCAGTTGTATAATATCTATCTATATTCAGGTCGCTATCACACTTTCGTATTAGGTATTACCATTCATTTGTCCAAAGAAAAAAAGTGCGTATTTTTAGATAACGATTTGGGCTGTCGGAATCTGTCTCAAACCTCACGTTGTCATTTAAATGGAGATAACAAAAATTCTATAAGTTGTGAAATACTTGAACGAAAATGAATGTTTGAACTAAATAGCAAAATCATCTGGAAACAAATTCGTTCAAAAAAATAATTATATGAAGTAAAATTACTAATAGTTCTCGAGAAACTTTTAACTTTAGTTTGACTGCTGCACACGGTAAAGCTACTCACCCCGTGAAATCACATATGGTGATAAATAAATATAAAGCATGTTACCAATACCAACAACTATATGAAGATAATCATGGAAATTAGTAGCAGCATTGACATTAACAACAACAAAAATCCGAAAAAACATTACCAAATGTAAAATATTCTCAATCCAAAAAAAAAAAACTAAACAGTTAAGAAAAGAGAGAATCATTTTACTTTCTTACATCTTCTAAAACCCTTTTCTGTTCAATAGACTGATAACTTCTTCTTTCATAGTTTCCTCCAAACTCTTTTACCTTTTGTTCTTCTTCTGATTGTTATATTTGAGTTCACGGTCTGGCTCGCTTGTTACTGCAACTTGGGCATTTGTAATGCTTGATGTGTTCTGCTTTTTCAGGTGTTATCTTCACACATTTTCCATGGAACCATTTCTCACACGCGTCACAGCAAATCCAAAACTCATCTGTACTGTAGTTGTTGTCTCCACAAGCGCCACAAACCGCACCCTGATCATCGTCTTCATCCTCGTCTTCACTCTCATCTTCTTCTTCAGGCGGTGGAGATGACATCTTCGAAACCTTTGTAGGTTGGCGAGCCTGCTTGATATGAATTATACAAAAGAGATAAGAGCTTAGCAAAGATGAAGAATGAAAAAAGAGAGAGTGAGAGAAGGATATAAAAGATAGAAAGAAGATACCTTCAAGCCGCTAGATTTGCTTTTGCTATTGTTGTTGGTACCAGACTGATCTTTAGATTGCTTTGCATTGCCAGTCACAATCTCGAAAATGGTTGGGAGATCGTTTATCATCTGGAAGAGTCTCTTCCTGAAAAAGGCATCAATGCAACGGATAAGCTTAGTGATTACTAAATTGTTTAGTAGATTTAAAGATTCACACATACAGAGACTTTGATTCACAACCAAATGCCTAACCAGAAACACATACAGAATCACCAATTCATGCTGCTCAAACTAGCTTTTTTAACATGTTTGCTCGCAGCTAATAACTACATAAATGGTTTCCGAGCTGCCAACACAGCTACAATCCAGTGCAAACTGCCTAGGCTAATTACAAGGCATACTAATCAGAATTCGGCACATATTACACATCTATTGACCTGAATCCTATATGTAACTCAAACAACATTGGTCCAGTTTGGTGGGATTCATAACACTTGTGGCTATAATTCTGTCTCATGAAGCAAAGGATAGAAACCGAAAACCACTCACAAGAAAAGTTTAACAGAAATAGACACATTGAACAACATCAAGTGAGTTATAAACAATGTTATAATGGTAATTATAACCTTACCACACATGAGTACCCAATGTTATCACACTTGAGACACAACAGTCGAAAAAGACTGAGCGGAGAAGGAACCTTACCTCTCATTCTTACCAAACCCAAAACGTGCACCAAAGTAGAATGCAACAGAAAGCAGCCACGAATCACTGTGAACTGCGACCAAAGATACCCAGTCCTTTTCTTGCATACCATCTCTTGCGAAATTGATACCTAAAGCTGGTTCAGGAAGCTCAGGAGGAACTTCCTCGACGGGAAGATTAACCTCCCATGTCTCATTTGGAAGTCCATAGAGACACAAGTTCTCTTTCTCTGCATAAACAAGAAACAAACACCTTATGTAGAAAACAACACAGAGTACTAACTTACCCACAAACATAAGGACACTCACAATCGAATAAATCAACTCTTCAAAAAGGTTTGAGATATATAGAAATCCGAGGAAGAAAATATAATCCAAGATAGAAGGATAAACAAATAAACAGTCAGTATGTGAAAAAATTAAACTTTCACCAAACAATTAAACAAATGAAAACTTATACTCTAACTAAGATATGAACTAGCGAAAACGATAAACACTTTCACTATGTAACAATTGTTATCAACTGAAACTATTTACATGAACAAATTTATGAACGACAGATTGTACTTAACACTGAAGAAGACACAACTCACCAGGATCGCATGTTTGGTAAAACTTCACCATATCTGCATGAACAAAAAAACGCAGAAACGTCAAATCTCAGAAAATGACAAGAAACCCACAAATTCGGATTTTTTTTTTTTGTTCTCAAGCAAAACCCAAATGCAACAAATCTGCAAATCTACACAAGCTTATCCTTTTGATTCGCCGGTGCGGACTTTTCGGAGAAACAAAGTAGGCCAGAATCGGACAAAACAGAGAGAGAAGACCAAACTCACCGTTTGTGAGAGCCTTAATCAGACCAGCTCGTCGACCTCTGAAGTCGCTAAAGACCTCTTCAACAGTTCGAGGTATAGGATGAGTAATTCCCTCCATTTTAATTAACCAACAACTTCACACACGATGATGCCGGAGAATAAATTAGCCACTATCCCGGTTGAAATCAAAATCTGGACAAGGAACCCAGAAGCAGGAAACGAAAAGGACCCCAAGGAAAAAAAGGAAATTTACTTTTGGGTTTCGGATTTTGAGGAAATGAAAATTTTTTAAGTTTCTGAAAGAGAAAATTAATTTGGGGGAAAATTGGGAAAAGAAAAATAGGGAGGAGCTAGAGAAACCCTAAAACGAATATAAGGGAACCGATCTAAGACAATTTTGGGGCTAAGACATATGTATTTTTTTCTTTCGTCATATATATGTAAAAAAACAAAGACCTCATGTGTATTTAATTACTAGATTACTCGACTGCGGAGTGAATATTTGTAGGTTGACAAATTTCAATTTTGATATTAAGAAAAATGGCTATGATTGGTAACAAATATAATATTAATTTTTTTCTCTAAGTTTTTTCATATCATTTTCTCCAACCGCTTGTTCTTACCGCTTTGCACTATTCCCTAACCGCTTACCACTTCTACTTACCGCTAATCTTACCGCTCCGCTTTTGTTCACCAATCGGACCCAATTTTTCATTTGAATATAATAATAGTTAGTTATATAGATAAAAAGATGTAAGTTACTGGATAAAATGTATAATTAGTTGACCAGTGAATATATATTTGTTTTTATTATAGTAGAATTGTATTATATTTATATTAAAATTTGGTAGCTATTTCAATAATATTAACTTTTGGTTACTATTGTGGTGAGATAGAAATCGAATTTGAAAAAAATGCTTCAAATTGATAGATGTAATAAACTAAACAAAATATAGTATAAATTCAAGAAACATACAAAGCATAACACTAAACATACGTTTTTGTCAAAATAAAACATAATTTAAACAGAGGA
Organism: Orychophragmus violaceus; assembly: GCA_030180135.1. NCBI lineage: Eukaryota > Viridiplantae > Streptophyta > Magnoliopsida > Brassicales > Brassicaceae > Orychophragmus > Orychophragmus violaceus. Next base: position 33,443,640 of record CM058239.1, read on the forward strand.
TCAATCATGGGTTTGACCAATTCATACATTTCTGCAGGAGAGGAGTTTGAGGACAGGAGCAAAGTCATTTTGCCAGAAAAGTTGTAGTACGATTGCTTGCTTCGCCTTGACGTTGTTTGCCAGCAAAAACTCTCTTAAGCCGCCACTCAAACGAATATGTCGCCTGTCACTATAAGAATGAAATGCAAGCTCAACAAACCATATATCTCCCGCATCATTGACCATCGATATGGTGTTGCCCACAACCTTTTCTAACTCATTTGCATCCACAAAGGACTTTGGAAGATACTGCAAAATGATTCACTATGGATCGGGCAACAATATTTTTAACCAAAAAACAAAGAAACAACTTACGATTCTGCTTCGTTTGATGTTGTCACTCGTTACATTTAAAGTAACAAACTTGTCTTCGGTTCCTTAAAAATTATGCCCTTATTAGTCAAAATATTAGAAAGGATGAAGAAAGTGTCTCGGAAATAAGAGAAAAAAACATACTCGAGCTTGCTTCTCCTGTCTCCATATGAATAGTATTTTCATATATGATCTCACAGCAATGTAGTCCGTAATGTTGTAACATATGAAAATTGGCACCTCCACGATACTCAAAAATTAAAAAATCACCATCCTCTAATGCATGTGCTTTAAAGAACTGTTTCCATCCTTTTGTAAGTTTATCACCAAGAAGTTTAATAGGAAACTCTTCTAGCCTTACATCAGATGTAAGTTTGCCGACCGTAACATCGGTTTTTCCCAGTATATTTGTTCTGAAGAACTTTTTTGGGATAATCTGCAATAGAAAGTTTTTTAAATGATAGCCTTGAATAAAAGCTTTATAGAAAATAAACACAATAAGAAAAAGAACTGAGATTACATACCATACTCTTTCTATATTTGTTTGGAATCATAGGCTTGAAAAACCGAGGGTTTGTCATATAAATCAAAATCATCAATACATGTACGAAAAATCTAATGAAATAGACCGCATCTAAAAATAAAGAACGATTTGTAAAGTTGACGAAAACATAAAGTCTACTGTAAAATATAAACTTCAATTTGTGTTGCAAAATCGATGAGTACTTATTCTTTGATCTCGAATCATCTATTTATCTAAATATAGATCAGAAAATTACATAAATATAAACCCTAATTTCAAATATAGTTATACTCCAAAAATAAAGTTTACTTTGTCGAATGAGATGTTGGTTAAACACAAACAACCAATTTATCGTCACAATAATTTGCAGCGCGAAGATTGAATTGAAGAAATTAGTCAATCGCCAGTGAGTTTAACCCATTTATGGAAAGATTAGAACGACCTAAAGAATTTGGTATCGTTTCATCTTCATAGATCCAACAATGGGCCATAATTATTTGAACTTTAAAAGTATACCCTCTTCCGAATTGTTATGTAAGAACTAAATTAGCCCATATGGAATATTACATTGATTTTTTTTTCAACGGATATAAAACAAAAGCTTCTTTATCAATACTATTAAAAAATTGGAGTTTGGCCATGGTACATAAATGTTGTTCCAGAAATTTGCCCTTGATATTATTAGAATTTGTAACCTTCATTAAGGGTAATTAGGGAATATAACATTATCTCTACAATCCATGTTTCCAAACAAGACAATTATTAAACATGTAGCCAAACAACCAAAATCTAATGGATCCCACTTTCCTAATTAATTAAAATCAAAACAAATTAATTGATAAATATAATGAATAATTTATACATCAACTATTATATATAAATTAAGATTCTTTAATTTATGATTTAATTCAAAATATATTTATAATATATTTTAATATCTTTTTATTTTGTTTCAAAATATATATATATATATATATATATATACATATTACGATTGATGTTTTTACGATTGTACTTTTTAGCAGGTTTTTCCATCAAACTGAAAAATATTTAATTAATTAAACGGGTTGAAAAATTAATTAGCTAATCTCGATTATAAATTTTTTTAAAAAAAATTCGCATATAGTAAATAATTTCAGCTGATATATTTTAAAATTAATAAAATATTAAAATGATTTCATACTTATATTATTCAAATATTTGAAATATATTTTAATATCTTTTTTTGTTTCAAATATATATATATATATATATATATACACATATTACGATTGATGTTTTTACGATTGTACTTTTTAGCAGGTTTTTCCATCAAACTGAAAAATATTTAATTAATTAAACGGGTTGAAAAATTAATTAGCCAATCTCAATTATAAATTTTCTAAAAATTCGCATATAGTAAATAATTTCAGCTGATATATTTTAAAATTAATAAAATATTAAAATGATTTCATACTTATATTATTCAAATATTTGAAATATATTTTAATATCTTTTTATTTTGTTTCAAATATATATATATATATATATAAACATATTACGATTGATGTTTTTACGATTGTACTTTTAGCAGGTTTTTCCATCAAACTGGAAAATATTTAATTAATTAAATGGGTTGAAAAATTAATTAGCCAATCTTGATTATACATTTTCTATGAAAAATCGCATATAGTAAATAATTTCAGCTGATATATTTTAAAATTAATAAAATAATAAAATAATTTCATACTTATATTATTCAAATATTTGAAGCGTCAAATTATGCTTTATGTTTGAATGAAGTTTTTAACGGATAGTTCCATCAAATTTGCAAATTATATATACGACTACAACATGTATTTTATAAAATAATATTTTAGATAAATAAAATAACAATTAAACATATACCATATAACTTTTACAATAGTTGTTTTCACATATATATATTTTTTTTCAAACTATGATCTTACGATACAACGCAGATTAAAATATATAATGCAAAATCGTTATTTTAATCTCTTAATTCTTACGATATATCTCCTCCAAATAACACATAATTCATTTAAAAAAAACTAAATTGCTAACTCACTGTTTATAATGTTGGTTAAACAATTATAATCAAAATTAGATTACATAATTAAAAATCTAAACTACTATTAACAAAATGAATAAAAAGTAAAATTTGTAAAGAAAATTAAACCCGCACTTTCTAAGTGCGGGTCAAAATCTAGTTTATACTAAATTGTACTATTTGGAACAATGCAGATCATTACATTATTAAATGTCATTAGACAATAGTTGTTATTTAGCTAATAGTTTTTGTTTTTATAATGTTCTATGTAATGAACTTTCGTTTGAAAGTATCATTAGTCGTTCGTTAAATATTTATTTATTTCTTTCATATAGTAGATTTTGATTATATTCATAAACAATTAGATAACTACTTCGATAGTTCTAGCAATAACTAACAATCTGTTTAACTTAACAATAGTATGTGAATTCGTTTGTCATAATCCGAAATCATAAGTAATTATGCAGAATAAAGAAGTCATAAAAAATAAGAAAAAAAAGTAATTTTAACCGATATAATTAAGGTAAACCCATAGATGGACATTAAGTCAAACGCAGAAAAAATGTATTACAAACCAAATAAAAGTTCTAAAATTATAAGGAGATTTTATAAGATGAGGAGAATCATGGTTTGAAATTAACACCCGTATATACGTCAACCAAAAACTGTTGAAACAATCTTCCACATTTGTTTATTACAAGAGCTTCGCCAACTCTTTCACAAATTCTATATGCAAAAAATTCCCGCATAGAAATTACTTTCCTCTTCCTTCCATCATCATCTGACAAACCTATTGGAATCTGTAATCTGAAACCATCCTCTCCATATGGAAACATAATTGGATACTGGAGAGGCAAGTAGGCTGGATGAAGTTCACTAATCCTATGAAATCCCCCATCAGTTGTCTCCAATATAATGTCCCTTGTCTCCATGTTACAAACAAAATCTCCAGGAATAAGTCAAGCCACTTCATCTTTAGTTGGCAAAATGTGAGTCCTTGCATGTTTTGCTCTACTTTCAATGAATCTGATACGGAAACCGGTATCTTTGGTAACATCAAATCGATCTCTTGCTGCCCTCAATGAGGCAACATAAGGATTAACCTCATCTAACATATTCTTCAAGATTTCGACAATTTGAATCCTCAGTTTTTTAACATCCCTTTCGTTATCTCCCCTACAAAATATACCAATAAAAGATTTTACCCAATCCTTACAAAATTTAGGAGTAGCATATTTTTAAAAAAAAAAACTCTTACCCGTATGCCGCAATTCTATTAGTAAGTTCATTTAACGTATCATAAATGTATAGCTGCAAAAACTTAGGACACTCTCCAACGTTCGGAAAAAGAGCACCAATTCTATGATAATTTTGGCCATTCATCTTGAAAACATATGGTCCACGTCCATCGTTGACGGTATGATCAATCTTACCTCCAAGTGAGGTGAACGCGAACATCATATTATAAGCACAAATGAATTCCCGAAAATGTTTGGACAATTCACTACCATTCAGAAGCAATTCCAATAACGCCATTGGAGGATTCCTCAGCTTTGGTAGGACGATTTTTCCTTTCTTACAACACATTATAAAATCTGGCTGCTTTTGCTTATATCTCTTTCCTATTCGTTCTCCATACCACATGTATGCTCCACAGTATTGGCACTTATAAGAAAGATCTCCTTCATCAAAGTAACCTATTAATAATTTGTAAATAATGTTTAAAAAGATGGGTGTTGTTATATGATATGTGAAAAACCTAAGATATTAAAACATACCGGTCATATCATCTAAGGCATCTTGGGTATTTACATCATTTTCTATCTGAAGCGATGCATCATCCTTATCATCTTCAATTGAATCTACATCGCTTGCATTATCTTCATCATCAGATTCACTAACATCGGCATACCTGTTTGCGAAAGCTGAAATAGATTCTTATCAATATAGTTAAACTAATTTCATTCTAATAATTTTAGCAAAAACATAGAAACTTACAATTAAATAAATAGTATAAACATGTATACCTTGAGGATGGTAATTAATCTCAGTTATAGGGGGAGCATTAGACGGTAATTCATCAACACTGACCGATGACGGAACAAATGTATTTCGGCATTTCTCTTTTCCTTTTATTTGAGATGAATTACCTTACAATTCCATGCAAAATATACAGTTAGTGTAAAGCTTTAACTATGGATAATTTTTGAAATAAAATATTCTTGAGGCAATCAAATAAAAAGTACCACGACTTTTGGCGTGATTTCTGTGAGACACATTATCATTGGAAAAATGTGTTCTTTGAGGAAGAATATTGATAATATCACGCATCGGAGTGATAGATCCAATGCCATTATCGCTCGGACTATTTGTGATACTTGAAGATGCACTCGAAGATTTGGCTGAGGGTCTACCTACTGTATAAATCAAGTATAATTATATCACTGAATCATCGCATATTTAGGTATTTTCCGTATTTTAAATCGAACCCAAACCTTTCTGAGTAGGAAGTGATATCGGTTTACTCTGCCATTTTCTCCCACCTTGCATCAAATCGTATCAATGGTTATCATATAATGTCTGTTGACAAAATTGTATACTAAAATAAACTCACGTTTCAAGAATGGAGGTGACCCGGAATTATTTATACGATTGGTAATATCACGCATCGGAGTGATAGATTCAATCCCATTCTCGCTCGGACCATTTGTGATACATGAAGATGCACTCGAAGATTTGGTTGAGGCTCTATCTACTGTTTAAATCAAGTATTATTATATCAATGAATCATTTCATATCAAGTTATTGTTGTATTTGTAATCGAACCCAAACCTGGGAGAAGAGGAGGTGACATCTGTTTACTCTTGTATTTTCTCCCACCTTGCATCAAATCGTATAAATGGTTATCATATAATGTTTACAAACCAAATGGTATAATAAAATATACTAATGTTTCTGTAATGGAGGTGACCCGGAATCATTTTCTTTATCAGATTCGGTACAACCTCTCTTCATGGTTTTTAGAGAATAACTTGACAATCTCAAAAATAATTTTTAAATTTTGAAACAATCGTATTATAACTGATATCGCGCTCTTGGTGAAAAAACAAACAAAGTAGGTCTATTAGAAATTTAAAAAGCAGTTCCGGATTTGAGTCTACCAAATCTTTTGATTTCTTCTTAATTATAAAAAAAATATTTGGTTTCCGTAGTTAAGTAATTATATTTTCAACTTATGATTATTGCTTTAATTAAGATAGAGAGTATGAAAATATTATTTTAGTTCTTTAATAAGGAAAGTTACTTTAAAACTTATATGGACCACAGATATAAAACAAAAGCTTATTTATTTATACTAAATTGTACTATTTAGAACAATGAAGATCATAGTGTACATTGCTGTAATATAAGAGCAACTTGGTGAAAAAACAAACAAAATAGGTCTATTATAAATTTAAAAAAAAGTTCCGGATTTGAGTCTATCAAATCTTTTGATTGCGCATTTAATCATAAAAAGAATATTTGGTTTTCTTAGTTAAGTAATTATATTTTTAACTTATGCTTAGATAGAGAGTATGAAAATATTATTTTAGTTCTTAACTAAGGAAAGTTACTTTAAAAATAAATATTGACCACATCCAAACATAATGGTAGGAAAAAAACAAAAAAAATATAATGAAGAAGGTATATGAGTCGTAAGACATTGGCATACGTATAATAGGTAACTTATGGTTATGTTGATGATTATAGTTATTTGTTGAGTAATAACAATATTGATGAAGAAGACAGACGAATGAATAATATTATTAAACTTAATAACCATAATCAATTTGGTATATGGATTAATATGTCGAAATAATTATTGTATTAAGGATCTTCGACTGATTAAAAAGTAAATGATTCAATAGACAAAAGTAGATGTTCATAAACATAGTTCTAATTATATTCTACTTCAATTTTATACAATTAAGAAGAATTAAGAAAACAAAAGTAAAAGATTAAATGGACAGATAAATAAGAAAATAATCATTTTATTATTCAAGTATGCTTTAGTAATGCAAGAAAAAAAGTATACAAATGTGAATTCAAAAGAACATACAAAACAATATCTACTATAAATGAAAAATCGCTTGTCTTCCTTCATTGACTTCGTCCTTAATCTTCTTTCCGTGTGAAATGTAACAAACACAGATTGAGGAGTAGTTATCTAGCAAATAAATATTAGTGACAGAAAAAGATTAGCCGATAGATTTTTACATTTGGCTTCATATGAATCCAACCTGCAAATTAATAAACACAAAATAATCAAAAAAATGTAAATAAAAATAAAATAGTTACATAATATTTGGCTTGCTATGTTACATACCTGCAAATGAATAAAAACCTCAAAACAAAATAATAAGCATGATAATATGCAATGATATAGTTACCTATCGTTTGGTTGGTATGTTATATACCTACAAAATGATCAAAACTATATAATAAAATCAAGCAGCATGTTAATAGCAAGTGAGAAAGATACCTTATTGTTTGGCATTGTAGGTTTCATACCTACAAAATCAAAAAAAACAACAGAAACAAAATTAGAACAATAGAAATAATAAAACAAAAGAATGGTTCGATATGTGGGTGATATGAGTCTGGTAGAGGCTGTATTTATAGGATCATCATATTTAGGGTTGCAAAATGTGTTCGAAAGCTTCTATTAGAAGATTAGTATATTCTTTGGGATATTTTTTTCTTCAAATTTGATAATTAATGTAGACAATTATTAGTTGCTACATTTTAGTGTCGAATTTAGTTTGAATTTGAAAAGAAAGGAAATAACTTATGGAAAAAAATATAAACTGTAATCTAAAATTATGGGAAGAAGTTAAGATTGCATTTCGTAACTTTAGGAAACGACATTTAATTTTCAAAATTAGATTAATTCTAGATTTTTGATTTTTTTTAATCCCAAAAATTTCTAAACGAATTTTGATTTATTTTAATGTCAAAAAGGCTATCAACCAATCATAACCTTTAATCTAAGTCATGTCATCAATGATGTCATAATTATGATTGGTTAAGATTCATCCATGTTATCAATGACTAATTATTTTCTCACATCGCACTTCGTAAATAATATATAGTAGATTTATATACTCTGGTCTTAAGTTGACAAAAAAAAAATACTCTGCTCTTAATGAATATTCATTTATTATTCCGGTCTTACACACCCCCACTTGTTTTTTTCTTCGGCTACATCCAAATCCGTTGTAGACCCCAAAAACATTTACCGTTATTTTGTTTTGAGCTAGGAAGAATTCTTATGTTTTTTTTTTTCTTCTTTAAAATATGAGGAGACACCAAAATTTATGGATTCACAATCTGGTGTTTGGTTTGGTTTCATCGTTTTCTTTTTGAAACAAGTGTTAGTTTGGTTTCTTCACATGAGTTATAGGTTTATTAGGCTTTTCCCAGTTTATTATGGTTACATATGTTTGGTTTTATTTCCGGTTTTTACTTTGTAAACCCGATTGATCTGCAGTTTGAAGCAGTTTATATTAAATATATATGTGTATATATATATATATATAAATATATATATATATGTATATATATTAAAAAAGTAGTTTGGTTTCATCTTTGTATCTTTGTTTTTTTTTTTTTGAATTTATACTATTAAAACATAATACAAATTAAAAAACTAACATTTTATTAACATAATATATTATAAAATATGGCATTATATTTATTTAAATATTTAATTTTCATAAAAAGTAATAATATAAACTAATTCATAACTTTTTCGGAACAATATCTATAATATCTATTTATTTAAATATAAATGTATACTTTCTTTCTATTATAGCAAAATATAATAAAAATTTTATTGATGTCAATTCTAAAGTCGTTAAATAATTCAATTTACTATTAAACGTTATTAGAAATTAATTTAACTACATTTTGATATATAAATCAAAACAAATTAAAATATTGATACATATATCAAATAAACAGTATTAAATTACTAAATGAAATGATAAATATAACTAAATGATTCAATACACCAATTATTTTTATAAATTATAAAAATAATTTAAATAATTATATAATAACACAATATAATTCATGTATTTTAACATAATTTTTTAATCAATATTATAAAATAAATAAATTACTATAAACTAAATTTTAAACTATAAAATATTTCTTTTAAGAAAAATAGAATATTAAAATTAGATTTATATATTTTAATTTGCTAAAATAATAAAATTAGTAAATATTTAATATTATTTGAATGTGATATATCATATAACGATTTTTTTTTTATGATTGTATTTTTTTGGTGGATTGCTCTAAAATTGTAAAATATTTAAACCACTAAAAGAACGAGTTGAAAAATAAATTAGCTAATTATGATTATAGAAAATTTTAAAACAAACTTTGCACGAGTTTGAAATATGAAAATATATTTTTAATCTGATAAAAATATTAAAATTAATTCATTTTTATATTATTCAAATATATGATAGTTTAAAATATGGTTGATATTTCTGCGATTGTTGTTTTTAATGGTTTGCAAATTATTTATATCAATACATGACGTGTTAAAAAATAATTTAGTCAGATTTGATTATAAATAATTAAAACTGAAATTTATTTATCGGAAAATGAGTTACAAATATGAATTAGAAAATTTTAATTATGTAAATGTTAAAATAAACTTCAACCAATGCAAAAATATAAATATATTGTTTTGTTTCTATTTTCATAAATATTTAATTATTAAAATATTACAACACATAATAAATTTGACATATAACCAAATATTATAAATGAGTGTAATAAAGATTTAACTTATATTATATAATTTTTTACAATGGTTAAAATATATATATTATAAGTTTACTTTTAAACTATAATTTTGCGTTAGAATGCGGGTTAAAATTTATAATTTGAAGTTATAATTTTAAATTTTTTATCTCGATGATATAGTTATTCTCAAATTATACCTAATGTTTTAAAAAAAAATTAAATTATTAATTTATGTTTTTAACGTAGATTAAATAATTATAAACAAAATTTGATAAAAATATTAAAAATATAAATTATTAACAAAAATTGTGAATTTTTTTAATTTTATATAAAAATATGTCTGCTTTTTCGAAACACAGATTAAAATCTAGTTTCAATTTAATTTGGATCTATGAAAGGTTAGATACTTAGATCTATTGGTTTGGTGAATCTTCCAACCAGTGGTGTCCCAAGCGAAGCAATTTTTTCTAGCATTAAGATTCGGGTTCTGTGTAACCGATCTTATTTGCTCCCCATTGTTAAAGAAGGAAATTACAAGCTACAAAATATTTTGTTTATTGGAGAAAAGTAAAACCGTGAGAGTTTTATTCCAAGATGAATCGATTGCTTGGAATTGTCAAAGAGTGGGAGCCGTACTTACGAAAGAGCATCTTGAAGAGCTTCATAAATATTTTGTGCCTAATTTCTTATTTTTATCAGAGACTAAAAACAATCGGACTATACTTCAAGACATACAAGTAACTTTTGGCTATGACCAAGTTTGTACCGTGGACCTGAGAGGTCTAAGCGGAGGTCTAGCTCTTTTCTACATGGATGAACCATTGGTTTCTATTTTATATACGGATGATCATATTATTGATATTGAGACCTCCTTTGAGGGCCATAAAATATTTATGTCGTTCGTATATGGAGACCCGACTATTAAATTCCGAGAGCGTGTGTGGGAAAGACTTACTAGGATAAGCCTTAACCGTAAACATGCTTGGTTCATGATTGGTGACTTTAATGAGATCCTAGGCAACCATGAGAAGCGAGGGGGCGCAAGAGGGCATAAAGTTCATTCATACCATTCCGAACAATGTTGGATAATTGCAGAATGATAGAACTACCATTTAAAGGAAATTCATTCTCATGGGTGGGAAAAGGAAATGCGGAAAAGTTAAGTGCAGATTAGACAGAGTGGTTGCCAATAGCGAATGGTTATCGTTCTTCGTTCATACGACATCAGAATATCTAAAGCTTTGGGGCTCTGATCACAGACCATTTCTTGCTCGGATCCAATCTAGACTCGGCAAACCAAAAAAGAGTTTTAGATTTGACAAGAGATGGATCGGAAAACCAGGTTTTAAGAAAACAGTGATCACAGGATGGGGCCCTTTTGATGAGGTTCCGTTAAGGGATTTTCATCAGAAGATAGGTTCTTGCCGTAAGATCGCTGTTTGGAAGAGATCAAATTTTACGAATACCGCCAAGCTAATCGAAGTGTTAAAATCCAAGGTTGATTTAGCACAAGATGATGACAATACCTCGTTAGAAGAACTGGAAGAGTTAAGGAGGCAATTGATTGAAGCTTTCAGAGAAGAAGATCTTTATTGGCAACAAAAGAGCAGGAACCTCCGCCATAAAGATGGAGATAGGAACACTAAGTTTCATCATGGCTTAACAAAACACAGACGGGCCAGGAACCGTATTGTTAGTTTGAAAGATCACAATGGGAATTTGGTGGAAAGTGCTTTTGGAATAGAAAGAGTCTCTACTCATTATTTCCAGAACCTTTTCTCTTCTTCCTCCCCTACGGAATGTAAAGATATCTGAAGCTACTAATCTTTCTCTAGTAAAGACCCCGACGGAGTCAGAAATTAAGAAGGCGCTTTTTGACATAAATCCTGACAAGGCCCCGGGTCCGGATGGTATGACAAGTAGGTTCTACCAACGCTTTTGGCAACACTTAAGCAAATATATTATCAAACTGGTGAAAGACTTCTTCGTATCAAGAAAGTTCGACCCAAGACTGAACCAAACAAATATATGTCTTATTCCTAAGAAGGAAAGGCCAAGAGAGATATCAGAATTCAGACCCATTAGTCTTTGTAATGTAAGTTACAAGATCATTTCTAAGCTTCTGTGTAAGCGGTTAAACTTATTTATCTTCTCGCATCACGGGCCTTCAGATTGCAAAGCAGAGACCGCTCAGTTTTTAGAGATTCTAAATATTATTGACACTTATGGTAAAGCATCAAGACAACTCCTTAATCCGGCCAAATCCTCCATTATGTTTGGAAACAAAGTGCAGATTGGAAGAAAACGAGATATAAAGATCATTCTTGGCATACCTTCAGAAGGCGGGATGGGTATGTACATGAGACTTCCGGAGCAGATTTGTGGCTCTAAGACGAAAGTCTTTTCCTTTGTGCAGGATCGTCTTAATTACCATGTCTCCACTTGGTCAACTTGTTTGCTGTCAAAGGGGGGCAAGGAAGTCCAAATAAAATCGGTAGCTCAAGTTGTTCCTACTTATACCATGTCATGTTTCCTCCTCCCACAAGGCCTAATAGATAAACTTAGGAGCTCGGTCTCAAGATATTGGTGGATCTCGAGTCGTAAGATTGATGATATTCATTGGATTGTGTGGGATAAACTATGTTTACCCCATGATTTAGGCGGACTGGATTTCCGTGATTGGCATGACGTTAATATCGCCCTGCTAGCAAAGCAATTATGGAGATTACTCTAGTTCCCATCATCACTCCTTGCACGCGTCCTTAAGGGACGATACTTCAATCGTTCGGACCCCCTGGAAGACCGTAAAGTCTACTCTCCATCTTATGGATGGCGTAGTCTTATGGCGGCAAAACCACTCTTGAAGATGGGTTTACGGAGAACCATAGGATCATGGCTAAACACTTTGGTGTGGAGTGATCCTTGGATTTCTGATGTGTCGGCTAGACCCGCTCGTCCCTCGGCCAAAGTTACCATCTGTCAACCTCTGATGACAATCCGTCCCTTCATTAGCCAAGAGACTAAAGAATGGAATTTTCCCCTCCTACGTGAATTCTTTCATCCAGATGATATACCTCTTATATTAGGTCTGAGACCTAGCAAGAGGGTCACCCCGGATAGGTATGCCTGGAATCTTACGACAAATGGAGTTTATACGGTTAAATCAGGATACGATTTGATCCGCAAGCATAATACAAGACCTTTAATTGAAGAAGTTGGTGAGCCAAGCATTACAGTCCTAAAAAGCAAGTTTGGAAGATTAGAACAGCCCCGAAACTCAAACACTTTATGTGGCAAGCGCTTTCGGGCTGTGTTCCGACGTGTGAGAGACTCACTTATAGGCATATGGCCACTGATAGGACTTGTCCTAGATGTGGTAGCACAGAAGAATCTATAAACCACCTTCTTTTTGAATGCCCACCAGCCTTACAGGTTTGGGCCTTATCGGACTTTCCGTCCATTCCAGGGAATTTCCCTAATTCCTCTATTTACCGTAATATGGACTTTCTCTTTTGGAGAACAAGAGAATTGGGTCTCTCAGAGCCTCAAAACTCTACATATCCATGGATTTTATGGTTTATTTGGAAAGCGAGGAATGATAAGATCTTCAACGGGAAATAAATTTTCCCTAGGACCACCCTATAACTGGCTTCTCTTGAAGCGGAAAGTTGGAGACTAGCCCCTTCTGAAGACATTGAAGAGGAGAGTGAAGAGAGACAAGAGTCTCAGGAGACTATTTCCCTCCTTATAGACACTCAAACCCTGATATGTCAAGTCGATGCATCATGGATTGACCATGGCATTATCAGTGGTTTAGGGTGGTGCTATAAGGATTGTATGGGGAGAGAAGTAAGTGGACTCCAAGGGTGTCGTAGAAGCATCTCGGCATTACACGCCGAGTTAGGTAGCCTTCTCTGGGCAGCTTCATGTCTCCATGAGAAGGGGCTCTTGAGGGTACACTTTGAGACTGACTGTTCATCATTGGTAAAGATGATTGACGATCCCGAAGATTGGCCATTATTCTCGTCAGAATTAGATATCTTACTCTCTTTGAAACAGAGTTTTGAGTTCTTCGATCTACGTTTTATCCCCGTGCTCAGAACTTCCGTGCTGATTATTTGGCGAAGGAAGCTCGGGCTCGAGGCGTGTTATTCTCCCATATAAGCCAAACTGTCTTGACTGAAGGAATTTCTCGGAACCTCCCTTACAACGGATTAAACTTGGCTTAATCAAGATGGGTCGACGCTAAAAAAAAGAAGAAGGTCTATTGATTTGGTTGAAGACGCTAAACACAGACCGTTGCCAACAACAACAAAAAAAAAAACACAACCCAACTTTACCTAGCTATTAAAGGTTGACCCGACCCAATAAATGGTAATGGGCTTTTGAAGCAATCTGGGTAATGAGACTTGAAGTATTAATCATATGTTTCAAGCTCATACTGAAAATATTTCTTTTAGGTTACAATTTTCTCTTTTTTTCTTAAAAATAGAACGCCGAGAGGCAAAACGAAACTATTTGTCTTTAATCACTGGGAGAGAAACGAACCACTGCTTTTTACCATAACCGGTTTGATTTGGCAAAAATTTTGGTTTAACACTACAGGGCACGTTTAGCAAACAATGCAATTAAGTAAGACGTTTTTGGATCGATGAACTACGTGCTAGAAGTTTCAAAAATTAAATAGATTCTTCTTGCTAAAAAAAACAACAACAATTCGGATAGATTAAACAAAGAGTATATATATAGTAAAGTCCCGGGTCTCCTCCATATGTTTACGAACGTATGTTACGAGTCAGTAGTTTGGATTTTCTTGGGAAAATATGTGAGGTCCCTAGAAATCTGATTGAGATTATGTCTGCTTTTGATTTGTGTGGAATTTGACCATCTAATAATATTTCATCCAGTACTGTTTTTAGTTTCAAGGTTTATAAGCTATTCTTAGATTTTTAGGCTGATCTCATTACTTCTAAATGATAGTACTATTACAACTGTACAAGAGTACAGCTTAACCTACGATGAGTAACTTAACGTAAGCCATGGATTTGTTTTCTTAATGAGAGCTACCGTCTGGCGAGATCTTTATAAATGAACCGCTTTTGGTTATCTCTCGCAACTGCTTATCGGTACATCTAACCGTGTTTACGAACCCATGCACCCACAACCGCACCAAGAATTGGAGAGAGAAAATTTAATTTATGTGTGCAAAAAAGAAAAAAAATAAGTGGAACAAAGAGATCACTAAGTTTAAAAATTTTAGGTGGAAAAAACCGTGGTCAAGTGTTTGTTTAAAGCTTATATATTAGTTACAAATTATGGATTTGGATACTCTAAAATGAAAATTTTGCAATTTTTAATGGAAATAAACTTTTAATTTTTTTTTTTAAAAGTAGGTGAAACCGTTGATTGTAATTAACTTGTAAAATGATTAAAAAAATAAAAGATTTTAGATCGATAATCAAGCATAGAATTATGGGATTATAGATTTTAGATTGCTAACTACCAAAGTTAGCTCCTCTTAATTTCATTACACACATATACATAGGAATATATCTTGCTAATAAGAGCCTCAATTGTGGTATTTGGATTTATGGATGACTCATAATATTGGGCGTCCTCTGTATGCTTCGATATGAAATTGTCTTTATGAATCCGCCAAAACTATTATCAAAGATTGGTCATCAGTCTAGATAGAGAATGAGTTAAATGTCTAAGAACTGTTTGACCAAAAAAGAAAGAAAAACATTTCTAACTATATATGCATAACAACATTTGTTATACACATAACTATTTGAACAACATCATGTTTCAACAAATTTTCTAAATTAAAATACACATGAAGTTTTTAACAGGAGTTAGCCAAAATAAAATACATTTAATTATTAATATTTGAGTGACATTTAAGCTAGCATCAAAATTTTGTGGAAAGTTAAACATAGTTGATGTTTAGAACATATGGTGTTTTTACATTGCATTTTCCTAGGTTTTTATTTTGTCAAACCCTAGGTCTTATACTACGTACGTAGACAAAATAACTAGCCAGCGTCATTATATATTTTTCTCACCATTTTTTGAATTATTAAGAGTTAGTAGATTGTTTATGTATAAAGTCGCACTAATCAGGTTTAACAACTTGGATCTAGTGTGTTTTAGTCAAAAAAGAAAAAGAAGAAAACTTGGATCTACTGTGAAAGAATGCCAAATTAATTTAAATAATTGGTAAGTGAAAGCTACAAATATTAGACTCATCTTTAAGTTTCAAACTACATGAGATATAAAAATTACTTATAATTTGGATATATATATGTAGAAAATCGGTTCGATTACATAAATTGCAATATCAATCATAGTCTGTAGCTATAACTAAGTACTTGTTGAAATATATAATGAGTATATAATGAAGCAGCAATATTATTAAGTAATTGGTAATTGGTACTTAATATTTAAGATCTAATTAAATTACTTGAAAGGGATAGTAGTATAATGATCTTTGTTTCCATGATCAGGTACTAGTGGATTCCACATATCCCACAAAGCATTGTTTGGAATCGTCCCTGCAGCAGGGATCATGTTCATCGCTAACGCTGCCTGCGTTTGAGGCGTTAGCGCCGCTGTAGTCGCCGCCGCCACCAATTGCAACGCGTTTGCGTTTAGTTGTTGTTGATTATGAAACTGTTGAGCAATCTGAAAGTATTGGTGATTGATATCACCTCCATCAGATATTTGGTAATTAACGAGTCTTTGAAGATCATCAACAATTGCGGTCTCATCATCTTCTTGATTAGTTGTAGAGACTATAGGTGTGTTGCTTGCACCATAAGGCATTGGACGATAGATGTTCTGATTGGCTAAAGCTATGGTGACGTCAGAATTACTGTTTGTGGTGGTTGTGGTGCTACCGTCGCCGGAATATTCTGTTGAGAGCTTGTCGAGACTGTTGCTTATATGGTTGTTGTTGTTGTTAAGGTTGTTGTCGGAAGGATTAGAGGAAGATGAATGGTGTTGTTGTTGCTGTCTTAAGGCCAAGCGAGATGATGGTGATGAGTTATGGTTATGATGTCTTGTGGATAGAGAACGTGGGACGGATGGATGATCTTCTACTCCTGGCCTTTTGTACACTCGGCACAATGATATTTCAGCCTATATATACATGAACACATCGATTAGAAGACTTGAGATATATGTCAGTGATAACGTGTTCACTTTAAAGACCTATGATTTCAACTATATGACGATTTCATTGGTAGAGTATATACTATCATTTGACGACGTAGATATATATTACGTTGAACACATTTTCAGTTTGAGATTTAAAAATTTATTATACATTTTTCTTCTTATATAGTCATGTATTTTACCAGTCCAATTTAGATTGTAAACTTATGTTAATCTTGATGTTTTTAGCTATATAATAAGAACTAATCCATACACAAACTTAAGGAATTCAAACATATAGTGACATCTTAATATATGAACAAGCCGAAAAACATTACCAGCCAGTGAATAATTTTTTTCTTCTTTTCAAATTGGTCTGTTCCGCATA
Source organism: Orychophragmus violaceus (assembly GCA_030180135.1). Lineage (NCBI taxonomy): Eukaryota > Viridiplantae > Streptophyta > Magnoliopsida > Brassicales > Brassicaceae > Orychophragmus > Orychophragmus violaceus. The sequence goes on from CM058239.1 coordinate 33,460,908, forward strand.
CCGTAACCATTCATAATGTATATAAAGATTTTAATGTTGCATATGAATGCCATATTGTTATTGATATATGCCAAATTAATTTCAAAAAGAGTGTCAGGCAAGTAAAATAGAAGTCATGAATGTGAGAAGGAGTAGGAATTTTCTTTGATAAATTGTAATAACACTAACTAAGCCTCTGCAAAAACAATGTGATACTTGTGAGTATATTTACATGTATGTAGCTATCTTATTAATGTCTTCTACTATCCATATGGGCCATGTCTAGCAATTTAAAGAGTTCATGCTTATGGCATGAACATGTTCTGAATTTAAGCGCAAACGCCGCCTTACATTAAATTAGTTCCGTCACAAAAAAAAATTCAAACAATCTAGGGATCTAATTTCAATGTTCAAGGCATCACCCTAGCTAGCTAGGGTTTTATATATGTATATGGGATATATACATATATAAAAAGACATACCTTTTGGTATTTCTCGGTTTCATGATGAGGGAGACGATACTCATTCATAATCCAACTGGAACGAGTGCCTTTAGGGGCTTTACCGGAGTAGAAAACTAGGGTTTTCTTTAATCCGATCGGCCGAGAAGTCTCCGATCTGATCATCCGATCAGCTCCGGTGGCTTTCCAATAACCCGAAGTCGTTACTCGGTTAGGTCTATCTCCATTCCTATACTTGCGATCTCTTGGCACATAGAAGTACCACTCTTTCTCTCCTATCGCCGCCATCGCTGCATATACATACATATATTACGATAACACCAAAAGTAAGTCTTATATTCATATACATATATGTGAATATCTTATGATCGATGAAGTCTTGATTGAGACAAAATGAAATCTGCATAGGTTTAAGGAAATAAATGGTTGATTAGTCGGAGTTCCATTGTTATATATAAAACCGTCAATTTTTGGGGTTAAACTAATGAATCATATCCCTTATTCCAAGAAATGAAAATATAGAGAAGGAAGTGTTGAAGATATTTATAATATCTGAGATCTACATAGATGTAATCTATAAGAAGGTTATATAGGTTTAAGAAAAGAAAAGAGAGAGAGAGAGACTGATAAGAGACAAGGACGTTAATTGTATCTCTAGATCTTATAAATTGTATATATGTCTATCATGTTTATATATTAGTATATATAATAAGATTTTCAAATAGTTTTGACGGTTTCTGTGTAGTATATACATGTTGAATGTATATTTACCCGGAAGTTCCCAAGGATCATAGCGATAAAGATCGAGGAAAGTGATGAGTTCTACATTGAAGCGTTTGCCTTCGACTTTACGGCGAAGATAAAACTCTATAAGTTCTTCTTCTGTGGGATGGAATCGGAATCCAGGCATGACCATGTCATGATCATGATCATCAGCTTCATCATCATTTTGAACACGACTTTCGTGACCGCCTCTATGAGCATCTTCTTCTATACCTTTTTCATTGTTGTTGTTGTTGACTTGGTTACTCATGGTGATGATGCTTGTTGTAGAGGATACAATTGCCATATATGTGAGAAGATACTATATATGTATATGTGTAGGCATGTGGATTAAGATGAAAATGAAAAAAAGATTAAGGGTTTGTTGGTTTTTATACTAAACAAGGGAAGGGAATAAGAGAGATGAAATTGAGTGGTGTTGGGTAGAGATAAGAGGAGGAGAAGAAGAAACGTTGTGTAGGAGTGAAACGTCGTCGTTTTTAGGAGTTGAGTTGAGACCAAACTAGAATAAGACAGAGAGAGAAGAGGAAGAGAGTTAAGGAGGAGACAAAGACTTGTCAAATTGAGGACATGGTGTCCACGGTTTTGTTTTCTTAGCCGTGCCTTTGGACCTTTCTCTCACTCTCCATTTCTAGTTTTTTCTTTGTTTTCGTGAAAACAAATATCCAATATTTTTTTCTTGTTAAACAATCTAACAGTTGATGTCAAAAAAAAAACAATCTAACAGTTTACTAGTCGAGAAGTTTCTCTCTCTTCTAGAGAGAGAGTTTTCTCTCTAGAATCATAACTTCTCCTTTGCTCTTCTTCTCTCAACTTCATCTTTCAGAAGAGTAAGGTAGAGATATATGCTTTTAGAGTGTCTTTTGTTTATATGGGTTTGAATACACTCCGATTATCTTTCGGTTTACTGTTTTATGGTTTCTTTTGGTTTGTTTTGTTCTTAATAAATTCAGCTTTAGTTCCGATCTCTTTACGATCTTCTTCCTCCGTCATGCTTTCACTAGCTGGAGCTTCTTTTCTCTAAGTTTCATTGGTGGTGTTTACTATTTGTGGAGTACTTTCTCCTCGTGTCCACTAGCTTCAAGAAGAGGAGCACATCGGTGGGTCATGGTCAAATCAATGCGTGGTGTTTGACCGACGTGGGAGCTTCCACGATTTTGACTATTCACGGTGAAGCTGAGGCTCGAGCATCCTTTCTACGGTGTCAAGGATCGGCAGACAAGCTTAGACGAGTGATAGAGATTTGGGTACAACAACTTTCGGCGAACAATACCTCTGACGTTCACTGAGGTCTGCATGCCGGTGGTCTTAAGCAGGGGACGCGTGTCATTTTTGTTGTTTATGGCATCTCTTGCCACGTTTGTTCTTTGCTTCATTTTGTCTCTTTTACTTTTCTATAGTCTGTACACACTTGACTTTTTGGGCCTTTCAAATAATATCAAGCGTTAAAAAAAAAAACAGTTTACTAGTCTTCTTATAGTTGATGTGTTGAGGCTTGAGCAATTAAATCGTCCATGCACAACCACGTAATTTTATTTAAAAAATACCGTGAAAGTTTCTGATTTTATGTCTATAATCTTTTACGAATTCAAAATTATTATTTAGATATTTCAAATTTTTATATTACATTTCTGTATTAAAAAATGTTTGAATCCGAATATAAAATAACTAATCTCTTATATTATCTAGGCTACACTTTGGTGTAAAAAATTCATTTTGGTATATCATTTAATTTTCACTAGCTCTTTTGAGTATGTATTTGTAGGTATTATTGAATAAGAGAAAAATTTAAAACTAATTTGATTCCAGACAATTTTTATTGTTTTTTTGAACTAAATTTTTCAATTAAAAGCAGGTGAAGAGTTACAACATAGGAAAATAAGAAATACAGCAGAACAACAATAAGAACACAAAGCTTATAACCTACAACGGATAGAAGATAGAAAGGATACAAAAAGGATATGGCACATACAAGCCAGGGAAACCTAGACAACTCCAAAAATATAGTTAAGCCACAACCTACATGCACACACAGACGACAGCAGAAGGTAGAAGCGAGAGCGTGAGAAACCTAGACCCAGAAACCAGAAGAGGCAGCCGAACCCACTGAAGCGAACACACAATCTAACCACATATTTCGACCGCGGATGAGGGCCAAGGGGGACACAAAACCAAAGCGATCAGAAGCATCAAATCTGAACAAGCCCAAGCCGCAAGCCCGAGATCCTTCAACAACACTCCAGCAGTGCAAAGAGAAGCAGAGTGCTCAACCATGAACCGTCCAAGGACAGAACCAGAACAACAACATAGAAACATAGAAAGAGGCAAACCATCCAGCTGAACACAGACCAAGCGGGAGAGGATAGAGTCGCCAGCAAAATAAATCACCTTGGACCAAATACGTCGCCGGAGAAAAGGCAGCCAGAGGAGGAGAAGATACCGCCGCATCGAAACAGAGGCGGACTCGGAACAGAAGACTCAAACACAAGCAGAATCCGTCCTCGAGATTCAAACCGAGTAGAGCAAAAATCCAAGTCCAAACAAGAACAGAACAGCGCTGCTACTGAGCATCACCCCAACTCGGCGAGGAGGTGAAGCTCGACAGGGAGCCACCAGAGTAAGAGGAGAGAGAGCACTGACCGGAAAAATCTCGCCGTCCTCGAACGAGATAAAAAAACCGGACAGAGAGACAAACCTCACGAAGAATCGGAGACCCCAACCCAGGAACACCGCGCGCCGATGAGAACCATCGGCGTCAAGCCCATCTAAACCAGCAAACGAAAATCCAGATCCACGAGCTCTGCAGACGAAAACCAGCCGATGAGGAAAATAGAAAGGAAGAGAAGAGCGAGAAGGACCCTCTCACGGCGACGATAAGAAGCACCGCACGCCGGAGAGAGAGATCGAGACGGAAAAAAGAGCCGGCGGCGAAGGGGTTTTGAGAGAACAATCGCCTCTCAAAAGCTATTTTTCTAGTATGTATGTTTTTATTACAAGTGCATAATACAATTTTTATTGTTTAAATTTTTTATTTACTCTTTGATCCAGTTATGATAACGCGAAGATAAGTTCAATTGAATGTAAACGTCCATTGCTATTAAAAACGTCATTCTTAGAGCTCAGACTAATCGGATATCGGGTACTAAAATAGATATGATAGTAAGTTTTTTTCTGAAACTAGAAATGATGGTAAGTTTTGGGTTATTCTGGTTATTTTACTCATTAAATGGGACAAATAATTCTGATTGGTGACCTATACTACTAATAAAATAATAATATTGTGTATGATCACTATGTCACTCGTCATAAATATATTTACATGTTTTTCAGCGCGTCATGAACGTTCTTTCATTATCGTTTTTCGTTTTATTGTAAAATTTAAATGACATTTTGGCCCACCATATCTTCGCTATGAATTATTATCTTTACAATTATGAATGCTAACAAACTCTCCAAGTTTTTTTCTGCCAGTTCTAAAGTTAGAAAGAAGCTGAACTTCCACTTCGTATATTAGAAGCCTATAATTTTTGATAAAAATTAGAAGCCTATAATAATTCTTCAAAATTTGTATCTATTAATATTCAATAGAAATATTAAAGTTAGTTAAAAATATTGCTTTCGACTATTCATTAAATAACCATTCCTGCCCTAGCCCTATACTATCGTTAAATAGTAGCTTATATAATTTCTAAAATGTTTTGTAGTTAATTGGTGTCAAAATTGTTATAGTTAAAAAAAATTGTTATAGTTATTTAGTTTAATATGGAAGAATGAATGAAAATATCAAGTTAAATGAGGAATAAATGAAAGGAAGCTTAGAGAGGTGGTAGTGGGGCTTCTACGAAACAAGAGGGGGTGGGGGTTCGGAACCTTACTCTACGTTTACTGACTTTATATCATTTTCTTATTTAAATTCTCAAATGTTTTCAATTCAAAAAGAAATCCGTGAATGCATGCATCACATTTCATAAGCTTAGTATAAATATACTTTTCTAATTGGATTTCGCATACTAAAACTAATGGAACTTTGAAACAAAAAAAAATCCATTAGGCCATCATGATATTAAAAACAAAATTTTATTTATTAGTAGATTAATATCTTCGATTAGATATGTATTTACCTTTTAGTTGTTAAAGGGGAAATTTTCAATGAGGACATACATTTTAATAATTAATATCGATTTCAAATAGTGCTTGTATTTTATTTTATTTTTGTTTTCTAACAAACCTTAAACTTTACTAGCTTTTACAACAAAATAATATCCGATCTACTCAAATGATGAATATGTAGACATACATTCCTATAAAAAATATTCAAATTCAGACTTCAGTGTACATATATGGATAATAAATTATCATGGTTTTCTGTTTGAGATTTTCTGATTATCTAAAAAAAGATGTATAGGATAGGAAACCGCGTGCATGACTTGGAGCTTAGAGTCATTGACATGGACCCTTCCATAATATATTCCTTTTCTAAATTATATATTATTGTTCCAAATCTATTACTGATATATATAATTATTAAAAAGCTTAAAGGGGATAGAAATGAGTTCATAGTTAATGCATACAAGTCTTCCATGCATGGATTTGGCCTTAAGCTAGCAGTAGCATGTAGGGTGGCGAGAATTATAAGTACTATCTATCGGAAGATTAAATTTATAGTCACGTGAATATAAAATGTTGTAAATACAGTACCTGAAATTTTAGTTAAAAAAATTGGTTTTCACAGCTTTTCATATTAATAAAAATAATGATCATATAACATGGATTTATTTATATTGTTGTTAGGCATATATTAATTATTAACATACAATATATTAGCCATTTGGTAATTCTAGATAGTAGTTTTGTTACACAGTCAAATCTTTTCTTTGCATCTTTGGGAAAACAAAGTCAAAAAATTTTACACAGTCAAATCTTTATAATCTATTTGGATCAAAAACTTAATTTAGGACATTTATCAACTATTAATGATAAATTAATAAATATTATATTGTGTGAAAATTAATAAACTATAGCCAAGATGTAAAAGTTAGGTTAAATCAGTAATAATATGAAAAGGAAAAGTTTCAAGCGGGTTCGAGAACAATAAATTTAAGGATTTGAAAGAGGTTTAAGAAATATATATCTAAAATTAATTATAAACCCTAAAAGTCTTATGCACTCACTATCAAGAGAGTCTTGTCGTAACTAAAATCAGACACTTCACCGATAATCAAATGCGTTTTCCCCAAAATAGAATTTAATTGGATTTGGTTACCCATCAATACAATCTCAATGGTCATCAGACTTTGTAGTTAGGTAAACATAATTTACTTTTTACAAGAAATAATTGAAATTTAGCATTATTCCGCATACTTTATTTTTTAAATCGTTATATTAGTCACTCTTAAACATAAGTTGTGATGTTTCTTCCAATGACATGGGCAGTCCTCCTTTTTTCAAATATCTTGCTCTCCAAATCAAGATCCGGATCGTATCTTCAACATTCTTATGTGTTCTAAAATTTCGATCACTGACGAAAACATAATGTTGATTTAGTTACCCATCAACAAAATCTAATTGGTCATCAAATTTGTATAGTTAGGTTGTAGTATAATTTATTATATTAGCTTTGATTGGTAATTTTCTACTTCTTCGACAGTAAAAAGTTTCCAATTTGATGATCACCAATTATAAAAACAGTAGCACAAATAATACTAATTTTTTCTCTTATCTTTTTATATTGTTTTCTAGAACTATTTATTTTTATTTTTTGTACTATTTTTAACAGTTTATCATTTTGGTTTACCAATAAAATTACTGTTTTATTTTTTTCACCGATCGATCATTATAACTATAGTTGTGATATTTTTCTGACATTAATAAATCTTGAACCGTTAGTTTTTATTTATTCCACCAACTTCATTCTTAGATTAATAAATATATTATTTGTCAAACTTTTATTATGGACCCTTCCTTGCAATAATTTATGAGCGATGATATATCACGTTACATGGGTGGACCGACCTTTGTATCTAGTATCCTTCACATTCAAATGCTCTCTTACCAGAAGTCTAGAATGCTGTAGTAAGAACCGACTTCTTCAGCTGTAATTTTAAAAGTATAACTAATTTATAGTTTGCTCTGTGATTGGTTGCTTGGATCCTGGTCTTACGTAGTCGGAAAATATCTAACAGAAACTATTTTTGGCTCATATGACTTTTTTTGGGAAACTTAAAAATACGTGATGTGAATTACATTTGTCAGAAAAATACCCAATTTTTAACGTTGTCTGAAAAAATACCTAACGTTATTTTGGTTGTCTTTTAAATATCTCAACTTTCAAATTTCGTAATTTTCATCCCCAACTTTAACTACCGTTAAAAAAGTAACCTAACCATGGTTAAAACTGGGTGTAAAAATAACAAAAATTTGAAAGTTGGAGTGTTTAAAAGTCAACCAAAATAATATTAGGTATTTTCTAGACAACGTTAAACTTTGGATGCAAATATAATTTAGGTCAGGTATTTTTAAGGTTTTTTTTCAATTTGCATATATTGATGAGTTTTTTTCTACTAATATGTCATTTCTCAATCGGTTCACTTTTAACATTGAGCATATACATGTATCACCAATAAAGTGGATCTATAATTATCTTGTTGAGGAAAGCTAAAATTTAGGATAGTTCAAGAACAAGGCTTGTTCTATACCCCTTGGGGTTGGTGTTATTGATTTTGACGTTCTTTATCAATTCTAACTGAGAGTTATCTCGATCAAATTCCTTTGGAGGGAGATCATTTGTTGATTCCACCGTCACATTTGTCTTTATTGATCGATCGGATATTTGTTTCTTCTTGCAATTCGGCTGATACTCTTTTTGATGGTGATGCATCTCTAAGATTGCGGTTGTCCCTTGATAACAAGATTTTACTAATCCTTAGAGGTATCAATTCCTCTTACTTATCATGTAGTAAGAGGTATCGAACCAATTGGGATAGAATTAGACCAATCGAGAATGCACCAAACCCCTAAAGTCAAGCGATAAACATTCAAATTGTAACACTACAATCCTAATTGCAATCGAACCAATCAAGCAAGTAAACAAAGGAAGAACCAAATTCAATAAGCAAGCAAAAGAGAACAAACAAGATAATTCAAATAGATGATTAAAGATCAAACTCTTGGGTATAGAAAATTGATCTAAGTAACTAAGCATTGAATCAAGAAGTCAAACACAACATTAAAATGCTAATCCTTTAGCTTAGGAACACTAATTCAAGTTAATACACTCTCATGTCATTAACCCTATGCTAAACAAGCATTAAACATCAATTCTCATTGGCTAATCACAAGCAAGCATGCATTAATCACAAGTCTTTTAGCCACTAAACACCTTAAACATCAATTGTCATTGGCTAAGAATGTAAAGCTCTCATTAAATCCTAGTTAGCATTTCATCGAACACCTTGTGTGCAATAAAAACCCAAAGTTCTAGATCATGGTTAGCTAAGCCTAATCTAGCATTAGGAACATTTAATGAGAAATGATCAATCAAATCTAAGCCCTAGACATCAAGATTCAACCCCTAATCACTCAAATCTTCCTAACCCAAGAGCTCAAAGGAAGACTACTCACTAATCATTATATGATCAACAAAACCCATGAAGATAGTGTTAATCATGAAGATTAGAGAAATATTAAGAGAATAAAAGAGGAAATCAACAAACTTTCACTAAAATAGCAAAGATCCAAAAAAAGGGATTAGATGTTTACAACTTGGTGAAAGAAAAAGAGATAGATCTAGGGTTTTTGTCCCAAAAATCTATTTAAAGGGGTCTAATTTCGAGCTGGATCGGCCCAACAAACCTGGGTTAACCCAGAAAATATGGGTAAAATGAGCTGGTCAAAGCCAAAAGTCAGCAGAAGAATTGCCGCCAGCGGTTGCGGTTTCACAGCGACGCAAACTGCTGGCGCTCCAGCGGTCAAGGTCTTCCCGCTAACACCACCGCGGCCGGCTCGCATTATTCTCCAACTATCCAGTGGTTGTGGTCTGTCAGCTACACAAACCGCGGTCGGCTCTCATCAATTCCCAGCGGTAATTGTCTTACCGCTAACACCAACCGCGTCCGGCTCGCATTGTTCCCCAGCTGTCCAGCGGTTGTCCTCCGGCTATGCAAACCGCTGGCGGCGTCCAGTGGTTTTCCTCCGGCTGTGCCACTGCCGGCTCTCTTCTTCATGCTTTTCACTTTATTCTTCACAAAACACCTCCACATGCATCCAAATCATCAAAGCCACAACTCCAACACCTAATAAGATCCAAATGCAAGTATACAAGATCCTAGAGTACCTAAATGCAATTATTTACAACAAAAAATGCTAAAATGATTATGTAAAAATCATTAAAAATAGAGTATATCATCCCTCACATACTTTATGCTCTTGTTGATGTGTTGCTCGTGACTTTGAATCATGTGGTCGTCAAGTTAGTGCGGCTACATCGCTTTTTGTTGGTGCGTTGAGCTGAATGTAGTGCTTCTCTGTCCTCCTTTGTTGTTGTTGGTGGTGTTGTTTCCTCCTGCTTTTGTGATGAGATTGGTGATTCTGCCATTGGCGATCTCCTTTTTATCGTATGAAGATACTCAAAGATTGCACCAATTGTTGAAGGTGAACCTTCACAAATATTAATTTGATAATTGAATTTTTGGGAATCTATATAATAGTAAAGGGGAAAACCTTAAAAATACCTCAAATGAATTAAATTTGCCAGAAAAATATCTAAACTTTTAATTTTGTCTCGAAAATACCCAACTTTAATTTTGGTTGCCTTTTAAATACTCGAACTTTCAAATTTCAGTATTTTGATACCGACTTTCAAAAACCGTTAACGAGCTAACCTAACCACGGTTAAAGTTGGGGATGAAAATTACGAAATTTAAAAGTTGAAGTATTTAAAAGACAACCAAAATAACATTTGGTATTTTTCAGACAACGTTAAAAGTTTGAGTATTTTTCTGGCAAATGTGATTCACGTCAGATATTTTTAAATTTTTTTCTCTTTCTTCACAGATGTTTCGATATGGTCTTTTAATATTCAGCGGTCGTTAGTAATCCATATAAAATAAAAAGTATCATCCAGTAGTTATTAACATGTTAATATAGTTTTTAACTAACTTGTTAATATAGTTGGCAAGAAAATCATATATAAATACTTCATGCTTTTTTCTATAAGCAGAGACGCTAAATAGAAATCCAGATTAATTTTTGTAATCCCCAGAATTTTGGTTTTTTTATCACTAGAAATCATCAAATCCACGGTTTTGTACATTTTTAAAATTTAAGTTTTATTTTTAATTGTTATATTTTATTTTGTATATATTTTTATTAGATAATTCTATTTTTTATCTCTTTCATTTAATAATTTTTAATTATTTTTTTGTATATATTTTGGATTTTTACTCATATAGACGTTACATAATATAGTTTTTGTTCTGTATATAAATCTCACAGTTTTATCTTTCTAGAATTGAATATAATTACAATAATAGTATTTTTATTAATAAAGTTAATATATGTATAAATAATCAAATTTTATGATTGTATATTTGGTGACTTTTTAAATAAGTGATTAATAGAGAGTAAAACTGTTGATTTTTTTTTAAGAATTAATGAATTAAATTAATAAAATTTTGTATAATTGATGATTTTGTGATTATGTGGATAATTTAGATGAAAAAATATAAGATTTAACAAGTCTATGAGTTACCAAATATACTGATTAGAATTACTAACCTAGACTAACATGATCAATCTTCAAAAAGTGGAAACCACTAGACTTTCTTATTCAAGTTCTCTGTCATATTTTTACTTTAATACAAAATAGTACTCCCTCCGTTCCTAAATGATTGATTTTCTAGATTTTATTTTTGTTTCAAAAAGATTGATGTTTTAGATTTTCTATGCAGTTTTTACTAATTAATGATGATGAATTGTAAACTTCAAGAAGAATAATTAGATTTGTTGGATTGTTATTGGTTTAAAATTCTAGGAAATTGTTAATAACAAAAAACGATGCATTTATAGACATGTTTTAATATGTCTTTTTAATATGTGTGAAAATGCTAAAACGTCAATCATTTAGGAACGGAGGGAGTATAATCGAAAGTAGGTGATAGAGATTGCATCGGACAAAAATAATCGGTTAACTAATACACAAGAATCCGTGGACGGAAGATTACTCACGGACAACCACTATCCATCAAGTCTTCATCCATGATTGTCTACTACAAAAATCTAAAATGAAAAATCAATAAATTTTTTTTTTAAAATGACAAGAATAACCGACTCTTCACAAAACCCTAAAATTAGTTTGGCTTTCGATTCCCTACCAAACATGTCAATTCTATCTTTTATGCTATGTTTTTGCTGGTTAACTACTATAATTAACTGACTACTATATATATTAAATTTTGATTATAGAACATTATGATAATTTTAGCCCAAAAGAACATTATGATTATTTTAGTCCAAAAAAAACATTATGATGAATTTTTTTAGACATGATTTATTATTTTATTACAGATTGAAAAATATTACATTGACGATTTTATCATCAGACAATTTTTGTCGCCTTATGAAAATTCACATCTGACAAATTTATTTATCTCACACTAAATCACTTTATGAAGATCCATGACTAAATATGCACCATGATGAAAACTTCCTATAAAGATTTCTATTAATCTGAATAAATGATAAAATCATACCTTTTGAGATTCTAACACACATCTTTTGTTGTAGAATCATTAATGAACTATTACTTAAAAGGGTTTACACAAACATTATGATGATTTAAGTGTGTGTGTTTTGAAGAACACATCCAATTACTAATCTTATGTATAATATATTAGTCTATTTTTTCTCCATTTAAGATGTACCCTATAAAAATTATTAATATCAATTTTTATTATCTATTTAAATTTTCTATTATTTAAAAAACTATTAAATCACAAAATCACAAAATCTAATTATATATACATTTATTACTAAAAATCCTTTACCACTACTTACACATTTTAATTAAAATAACAATGAGATTCATTACACAAAATAAACTACAGATCTCTTAACTAGACCGAAAAATAGTGTTGAATATAAAAATATATGAATTATAAATAAAAATAATTATCTCATATGACTAATAAATTACGTTAAGGAAACATCTAAGAAAATAAACTATACAAATAAATTAAAAAACAAAAAATATCAGATCCATAGAAAAAAAGAGACAGAGTTTAGATGTGGAACCAAAAAATTAAAACAATTCGTGACACAAATAATTGGGCGAATAAAAAAGATTATTAAAACGGTTCAAACAAAAGTTTTTTTTCCCCAAAAAATAGAACCAATCTCATATAAAAAAACTAATATTTTACTTAAATTATATTAAAGAGGAATATGAAGTATGAATAAACCACAAAAAACTAAGTATCTTTATATAAAGAAAAAATAGAATAAAATATTAAAAAGACTCTCAACAAAAAGATGGAAAAATGAAGTAAAAAATTATTATATTATTGGTGAAAAACACACAAAGGATATAGTCTTTTGTGCTAAGGATATAGTCTTTTTTTTTTTTTAACGTCTGGAGATAGACAATGTCAAAGTGTCGAACATACTAGGAAAAAACAAGAAAAGAGCGAAAAACAGAACCAAATCTAAAACAAGGGACACCCAAATCCTAACCATCAGGACATATAGGTGCTTCATCTAGCTTCCGCTTGAATCCGGTTATGTAACCACGCTGGTCCACCTAAAGCAAGATATGATTGGAATCGACCATAACGATTCACACTCCGTGCAATATCCCGGACAATACCGTTGCTCCGCATGTGCTCTGTCTCAAAAACGCAACTCCGGAATCCCAAAAGAACTGAGAAAATCTGAGCGGTGAAAACTCTGTACCTGGCCAAAGTGTCGGACGTGAGAGAGCCTCTATCACTGAACAACAATCCGAAGAGATAATCACATCTTGAAGGTGAAGGTCACGAATTGATTCCAATGCCCAAAGTATACACCGGAACTCCGCAATCATCCGATTAGACGAGCTGAGCATCGCATCTCTGGCGTGGAAACGAACCTCCCCGTTGTGATCCCGCACCAGCCATGCTACACCCGTGTGATAAGTCGAGCTCCTGTAACACGCATGTACGTTACACTTAAGGGTACCGTCGGGAGGGGCCATCCAGCATGTTGCCAACCCACTACCGGGGCCATGAGATTGAGTATCAGGCTCCACCTCAGAGTTAGCCGCTTGCCAGGCCAAAGCCTCCTCGTTAATCCGCGTGACCACTACTTGGGGAGTCTCATTCATATGAGCCATAACAATGTTGTTTCGGTTCTTCCATATATTCCATACAACCCATGGGATGGATAAACGAAGTCGGTCCCCTATGTTTTGATCTTTCGTACACTTTAGCAGCCAGACCATGTTGTCCTCAACAGTACTTGAAAAACCAGATACCGGTGTAGGTATACCTGCAAGAGAATATATACCTGTTGCCGCCGGACATCTGAAAAGCACATGAGCGATGGATTCATTCTCTTGTTGACAGATGCGACACCTCTCCTCCACATGAATACCTCGTGTTCTTAATCTTTCCGCCACGGCCAAAGCACCAGATACTGCTCTCCACCAGAAAATTCTGATCTTTGTTGGTGCTTTCAGCTTCCAAATGCTTTGTTTCAAACCATTACGTGCCTGGACCCCAGGTGGATCTGGGGAGGGTGAGCTAGAAAACAGATGGTAGCCACTCTTCACCGAGTAAGAACCGTTGTTCGAGAAAGCCCAAATATACATGTCCTCCACCGCCCCAACTTGAATTCCATGGATCAACTTAATATCATTAGGTGGAAACAGTTCATTCAGTTTCGCACTATCCCACTGTCCAGACTCTGTGATTAAATCAGCTACACGAAGGTCCAGATCATATAAACTCTGTTTTTGGACCGGACGACGGGGAATACTGTCCATAATCCACTTGTCTAACCATACTCGAGTAGTTAAGCCATTGCCCACTGATTTCAGGAGACCCTTAGACAGCAACTCTTTTCCAAACATGATACTCCGCCAAGCATACGAAGGTCTAACTCCTTTCCCACAGGCCATAAAATCGGTACGCGCATAATACCGACCCTTATAGACCTTAGATAACAGAGTATCCGGTTCGTTCAGCAAGCGCCAGGCTTGTTTTGCAAGCAACGATTGATTAAAGCCTTCAATCTCTTTAAAACCCAAACCACCGTTATCCTTTGACTTGCATAAGTCCTTCCAAGACACCCAATGGATTTTATTCTTATCGCCGACCGCATTCCACCAAAATCTTGCCATTGCACTTGCGATCTTCTGACATTGATGTTTAGTTAATCTGAAGCACGACATCGCATATACATGTAAGGCCATAGCGATCGATTTCAAAAGAACCTCTTTCCCGCCCAAAGACAACGTCTTCGAATACCATCCAGTGAGCCTCTTCTGAAGTTTGTCGGTAATAAAAGCTAACAGCTCGCACTTTGACCCACTGAAACACTCCGGAAGACCCAGATATGAACCTGCCCCACCCTCATTCGAAATACCCAGCAATTCAGCCAAGAGACGTCGCGAAATTGGATCGATAGCTGAACCAAAGGTCACTGAGGACTTCTGAAAATTGATTTCCTGACCCGAAGCCGCGCCATACAACCGTAAACAATGGAGGAATGATGAGCATTCTTGTAAAGTAGCTTTGCAGAGGAACAAGCTATCATCTGCAAAAAGTAAGTGTTGGACTGAGGGGCAGTGTGTCGACAACTTCATTCCTGTTAATGTACCCTCGCGCTCAGCTTGGGTCATTACATGAACAAGAGCTTCCGCACACAAGAGAAAGAGAAACGGAGAGAGCGGATCTCCTTGCCTCAGGCCTCTCTCCGGAACAATGTGTCCATGCGTCTGGCCATTTAACAACACTGTATACGATACCGAGCTAACGCACAGCATTACCCATCGTATCCACTTCTGGTCAAACCCCATACGATGAAAAAGTTCCTCCAAGAAACCCCACTCAACTCGGTCATATGCCTTAGACATGTCTGTCTTAATCGCAATAAAGTCCTCCTTGCACAATTTATTTGTTCGGAGACCGTGAACCATTTCGTGTGCAATAAGTAAATTATCAGATATCAATCTTCCGGAAACGAAAGCTCCCTGTGTCTCCGAGACTATAGCCGGGAGGATCTTCTTCAATCGAGTGCAGAGGATATTTGAGATGATCTTGTAAGACACAGCACATAAACTAATTGGTCGAAGGTCTGTCATCATATTAGGATTCGGCTTCTTCGGCAACAAGCAAAGCTGAGTGTAATTCCAGTCCTGGGGGAAACGGTACTCCGCAAAAAACTCCTTGACCTCTCTCGTTACCTCCTGTCCGATAATGTCCCAGAATTGTTGAAAGAACTTCCCAGTCATACCATCAATACCCGGAGCGCTATCGCCTTTTACTGCCTTTACTGCTCTCGAGATTTCTCCATCGGCCACCCGCCTCGTCAGATCCCGATTCATTCTCTGCGTGACCCGACTCGAAAAACCACGTAACAAATCTGAAGCAGGGGCCGGGTTGGTTGACCTGAACAAACGTGAGAAATACTCCACCGCAATGGATCCTTTACATTCCTCTTCAAAGTGTTCTACTCCCTGCTCATCCTTTAAAGATGTTATTCTATTCTTCATTCGGCGAGAACGAACCCAACCATGGAAAACCTTCGTATTCCTGTCCCCAACCTTAAGCCAACGGACACCACTTTTTTGTTTCCAGAAGATCTCCTCATCCTTCATAGCTTTCGCAATAGCAGCTTTCAATGTCGCCATATGATTCAAACGCGGGTATAACTTGGATGATTCGATATCAAGATCACGTCGTAAATTCTGTAACCTTACTTTGGAATTACTATTTGAAACCCGCTTCCACTTGGAGATTTCCTTACGACAGGATATAATACGATCGGCCACGGTTCTCCTGTTCCTTCCATCATTCATATTCCAGCCCCTTCGAATTATGTTCCTTACTTCTGGATTGGCACACCAACGTTTATCAAAGTTAAAACGACCCACTCTGTCTTGAGGCATAGAGGCTAGCCTGGTTAGTATAGTTCTGTGGTCAGATCCCAACCGTTCCAAGTATACCGTAGTGGCGCGTGGAAACAAACGGAACCATTCAGAATTTGCAAAGGCTCGGTCGAGCCGACATTGTACCCACACATTCTCCTTAACACCGTGAACCATAATTTCACGGAGTCCGGCCCAGGAAAACAAATTCCCGTAACTTGGTGTTTCCTTGATACGACAATCTCTAGCAAAAGAACGAAATCTATAGAAGGAGGATTCCATTCTTACCACACCACCAAGCTTTTCAGAGTTGTTCATAATGTCATTAAAGTCTCCGCATAAGAACCATGGTCCAGACCTTGTGCTGCCTATATTTGTCAAGAAATCCCACACCATTCCTCTCCTATGCTGCATAGGATCACCATACACAAACGTCATAAAGTAGGATAAGCTCCCCACTCTTACTTTCGTGTCGATAACTCTGTTTGTGGACACCAGAACTTCAACCTCATAAGTATCTCTCCAAAACAATGCCAACCCACCACTAAGACCGGTAGGGTTGACCAGACAATGGTGGTCAAAACCCAAGGATCTTTGTAAGCTTACGACGTGACTACTAGAGTTTTTAGTCTCTAGAAGGAATAGAAAGTCCGGGAAATGTTCACGACACATCTCCTCTAGGCGTCGAACTGTCAGGTCACTCCTTAAACCCTGACAGTTCCAACTGAGCGTCGTCATTCACAATTGGATGGTTTCTGGTGAACCATCAAACCTTGGGAAAGAGAAGTGAAGAAGTCCCATTGTCTAAGCCGTAAGTGCCAGTGTGGGTTCCAAACCAAATAAAAAAGGGAAAACGAAGAAGAAACAACTGATACGATTAGATTAACCAAGTGAAGCGAAGTATAGGATACAAGGGTACACTTCACTACATCACTCCAAAAAATAGCTAGGCTATCACTAAAACTGGTATAGGATACAACAAAAGTATGAGAATAGCCTAACTCTTGTCCTGACTGAGACCCATAAGCATCACCATTCTGAGAGTCAACTAGGAGTAAGACATCCGACAGATATGTACGAAGGATGTCGACCAAAAAAGGAAGAGTCAAAGCACTCCTTAAACCTTGGCAATCCCATGGTAGTAACTTCATGGATCATGGGGTGGCTGAGCAGGAGCCACCAAACCTGTATCCGCACCCGAGAAGGTGCTAGAGGTCTTCTGACGGGTTGAGGAAGAATCCCCCGTGTGCTCCAAGTGCTCCGATTTGCGTTTAAGTCCTCGGAGAGGAGTAGCCGAAGTTGAGCCCATCTCAATTCCAACATTACGAACCGGTGTTGGGTCAGAGCTTGAAGACACCATCTGAACAGGAGCGACGGACTGACTGTGGTGCGAGCTGGCCGTATCTGCAAGAGCATCCTCCTCATGACGCTGAAGAGGAGACAAGGGAGACAGAGGATTAGCCAGAGCGAGATGGATCGGAGGCGATGGTGGCTGAGAAGCCGGATGCTCTGGAAGAGGCGCAACCGGACAGTCATCGGAGGCATGAGTAAGGCGACCACACACCGTACAGAATCTGTGGAGCCTATCGTATGAAAACCGGACCAGAACAGGTTCTCCATAGGGATCAAAATGGATGAAACGCACAAAGATCAGAGGTTGATAAGCTTGCATAATCACCTGGATCCATACAGCTCCGGGAGACTCTCGGGAAGGTTGGAAAATACGGACCTCCTCAACCAAGCCGATTTCGCGACCAATTTCCCGAATAGCACGATCTTCACGGGAGTCATCGGGAATGTTTTCTATCTTGACCCAGAATTTGATAAGGCTAAGGAAGTCGGGAGCAAGGCGGCGAGTCCATCGGTCAATCACTAACATCCAGTCGCGGTAGCTCCAGGGTTCATTCTCGAGCACGGTGAGGAGATGATGCTCGTGATGGAAGAAGAACTGAACGGAGCCATCATCATTAATTCTGCTCGTCAAGCGGCCTTCCAGATGCCAAATCCGAGGCAGAACAACCCGAAATCCCGCCGGATTCTGGTGTTGGGGGTTAAGACCTTGGACAAGCAGGCTTAACCTGTGATTCTCATCCCGCCGATTGGTCACCGCGGCGGAGAGTTGGAGCGGAGCTTTGTCGAAGCCCAAGGTGAGATCCTGAAGAGAGACCCACAACTCGCGATCCATGGCACGTACAGAGTGAAAAACAGAGGACCTCGACATAAAATTGGTCATCGGAGACGATGAAATACTCAAGGTCACCGCCAAAACAAACGGTGAATCAGCAGACGGAAGCTTCGGATAATCGCCCTCGCAGACACGTAGAGAGAGAGAGAGAGCGAAGACTTTCATTCAAGGATATAGTCTAAAATTGATTAATTATAAAACCAAATATAAAACTGAGAAATACAAAAGAAACAAAACTAAACCCAATATTTACTTAAGATATATTAAAGAGGGATATAGAGTACGAACGAACCATAGAAAAATCTAAAATGTGTAATTTTTATATAAAATATAAAAATAGATACAAATAAAATAGTTTAAAGTTTTTCGACAAAAAATGTGGAAAACAAAAATAATAATATTATATTACTAAAGAAAAACACACATATAATATAGTCTAAAATGAAATAGTTATAGAAACATAATATAAAACTCTGAAATACAGAATAAACAACAAAACCAATTTATTTAAACTATATTAAAGAAAAATAGCAAGTACGAAAATATAAAAATATAAAATGTGTAAATTTTATATAAAGAAAAAAACCAAAATAACTACAAATAGAATAGTTAAGAGTTTTTCGACAAAAAGTGAAAAAAACAAAAAAAAACAATATTACAATTCTAAAAATCACACAAAGAAGTCTAAAAATGAATAATAATAATAAAATTCAGAAATAGAAAACAAACTCGCAGGGACGGATGATTTTAGTGATTTAAGTTAATCAATTTTTTGTTTCGTAGCATGTTTCTCTAAGATCTAAGTAAAAAAAAAAAAAACAAATCGTTTTACATTTCTGAAACGAAAATAGATGTTATAATATAAACTAAGTTTGGTCATATTAGATTTGCAATAAATTACCATGGGTGAAGTCTAAAACTTTTTAAATAGAATGATATGTGGAACGAGATAATATCATAGGTTGGAGTTAAGACTTGATGATATACGGACAGCAATGTAGAAGTAGAACCTTCTACTTGTGATACCATATAACATAAAATAAATTTTCATTTCGTTAGTTATTTATTAATAGTTGACTTTAGAATGACTGTTGTAAAACATATCTCAAATTCAACTGATACGTTCTTGTAGGGAAAATGTCAATTCTTATTCTTGAACTATATGTAACGTCAAATGAGTTCAAAAAAAAAAAAAAACTATATGTAAGTCAATATAATATCGTGCAAATATATATACATAATGTATTGGGAATAAGGGAGCCACAGGCATTTCGTGGTCTCGGCCTTCTTGGCGGTTGTCAACCCTTTTTCTTGGCTCTTTTTGCATTTACTCAATTGTTTGTACTTTTATGTATTAATTAATATCTTTTATATATATTTCACTTTCATATTATTTGCATATATCCTACATCTTTTTTCCATATCCAAATCATAATTTAATATCTCTAGGTTACGAACAGTATCGTCACATACAAGAATTACCTATTTTGAAAGTTTAGTAAATGACGAAATTCTTCCATAAATGCTCGTCATCTTCACAAACGAAATAATTTACGAAATAATTTACGGCTATAAAATCTTCTTCAATGTAAAATTCTACTTTTTATTCTTAAATAATTGAAAATGCTTTAAGAAGTTATATACATGATTTAACCCCCCAAAAAAGTTATATACATGTTTTACTAAAATATTTAAATGCAAACTAACAAAAAAATCTACATTTTAAGAAAATTAATAAAATGATTCAACAGCTAGCTTATATCATGATCATGAGCCGGCCTATGAATGGTAAGGCATTGTGCATGATTGATAAGATATTTACAAGTTGTTAGACAATGATAGGAGGGAAAGCAAATTTAAGGTATACCTGGAGTATGGAGTATGGAGTCTGGACATACAAAATAGCGATAATATACTGATATTATTTTTACGCAAAAAGCAAGTTTTTACTATTACCACGCAAATTATCATTAACTCTAATATTATTCTATATTAAATCATAACAACGTGCACTTTTTCGAATGATGAAAATAATAAATTAACAAACGATTGATAGATTAAATTATGAAACTGAAAATGCATGGTATGGCCAAATTTTGTTTAGAAAAAAAAACCCCAAAATATGCGTTTTTGAAGGATGGCCACAGAAGAAAACCGACCAAGTTGCAATGGAAGAATGAGACCGGTGTTCAGTTTTGTGCCTATCTTGCGTGTGTGTTGTTTGGACCGCCCAACCAATAATGCAGCCACAAGTTATGGTAGAATCATTTTTTTACACAAAATTACAAATTCTAACTTTTTAATTTAATTGTGGGGACAAAACTTAATGCAAGAATATGACATTTTTTGGCCATCGCTAGTCCATCAGTGTTAGATATGAGTATAGAATTCATCTATAAACCCATTAAAATTTACTATTTTATCAAAAATATTTTGATCCAAAGATTAAACTCCGTGAAGAATTAACAACTCAACAGGAAGTCAGATTTTTTTAACTATAAATAAACCCTTCACATTTCATTTTACTCATCATATAACTTGTGAAGGCTCCGAACTACGTTTATAAAGTGACGAGTCCGAGCAAACTTTAGGAACTCCCACCTTGTATTCATGTTCATTATTCGGCTTCGCCCTAATCATTAATACAAAACAATTTTCGAACCCCACTTTAGTCTACTCTCATTTTGTTAGTTCATACCCTTTTGATCGTAATCCAGACTCTTTCGAACTAAATCGAAATTCCGTAACAACAATTTGCCCCGTCTGTGGGGACAAGAAACTTTTCTACACTTTAAGACGAAGCCAAAATGACATGACCATTCTTGATTGGTGACAACCCCGAGTCATCAGAACACATTTCGAGCCCAATCCTTTCGAGTCCATCACCACCGAACATCATCACCGAGCCAATGATAACGACAACACTGAACCCCCATGCTTCATCCATAGGCGACCGAGCCAATCAGACTCAGACGAGCAACATGATCATGGGAGGACTTTTGATTTGCAATGACTCGGTGAGGTCAATAAAGGAGTATATACGAAGGATGGACACGTACCGACGCCGAAAGCAAAGCACGAACTACGAATTCAGAAGTGAGGACATGATAACATTCACCAAAAGTGAAGAGAGGGGATTATACATTCCACACAATGATCCACTCGTCGTCGAAGTAGGAATAGGTGACTACGAGGTAACTAGAGTTTTAATTGACACCGGAAGCGCATCCGACCTCATATACAAAGAAACCTTGCAAAGAATGGAACTATACGACTACGAGAAAAAGCGTTCAGAAAGACCTCTGACTAATTCTCCGGACGAACGATCACAACCATCGTTACAACTACCAGTCTGTGTCGAGAAGACAACAATGATAACCAAGTTCGTAATCATCAACCGACCAGCCATCTACAACTCCATCTTAGGAACCCCATGGATCCATGCTATGAAGGAAATTCCGTCAATCAACTACCAGTCCGTCAAATTCTCAAATCCAGATGGAACATTCACACTCCGGGAAAGCCAGGAAGTTTCAAGTACTTGTTTCCTCGTTGAGCATAAACTACGACGGAAATTCCGGGCATGTTGGGTTTCTGAACAAAAAATAAAAGTTGCCATCATAGGAAGGGCCTAACCGCGCCGAAAAAGTCAACATCGATATCAACGACCCAGAACGGTGCGTAGGAATAAGCGCATAACTAATAAAGGATCTGAAGGACCGACTCATCAAGTTCCTCCGCTGAAACGCTTCAACTTTCGCCTGGTCAACTAGCGACATGACATGTATCGATCCTATGGTCACCTGACATGAACTCCACGTCAATCTGTGTTCAAACCGTCAAGCAGAAAAGATGGAAAATCGGGCCGGAACGCTCCAAAGCAGTTAATGACGAAGTAGAAAGGTTATCCAAGGCAGGCTCGATAACCGAAGTGAAGTACCCAAATTAGCTCGCAAACCCTGTGGTCGTCAAAAAGAAGAATAGAAAGTGGTGAGTGTGCGTTGACTTCACCGGCCTAAAAAAGCTTTCCCAAAGGACAATTTCCCTTTACCTCACATCGACAGACTCGTCGAAGCCACGATGGACAACGAGCTTCTATCATTCATGGACGCTTTTGCCGGTTACAACCAGATAATGATGCATCCTGACGACCGTGAAAAGACGTATCGCTCACCTCACTACCTGCTTCGACAGTGTGAACAAGTACATAATGAATTTTAACCCATGCAAGTGTACATTTGGCGTTACTTCGGGAGAATTCCTTGGGTACATAGTAACGAAGAGAGGAATAGAAGGAAAAATCCACAAATGTTTGCAGCATTTACCATACTCCCATCACCAAGGAATACACGCGAGTTGCAGAGACTCACGAGATGAATCACGGCCATGAGTCAATTCATATCCAAATCAACGGACAAGTGCTTGCCATTCTACTAGCTTATCCGAGGGAACAAACAATTCGAGTGGGATGCCAAATGCGAGGACACATTTCAACAGTTAAAGAGTATATATCAACACCTCCCGTCATGGCCAAACCAGAGGAAGGGGAAACTTTATACGTCTACATATAAATGTCAAGCTTGGCGGTAAGAGGTGTCCTCGAAAGAAAGGATAGAGGCGACCAGAAACCAGTCTTCTATATCAGCAAAAGCCTCGACGACGCTGAGATCGTATACTCCAATTTGGAAAAACTTGCTTTAGCAGCCGTCACCTCGACAAGGAATCTCCGACCATATTTTCAATCGCATTCGGTAATCGTCCTCACCAACCAACCATTGAGAACCATACTTCTAAGCCCAACCCAGTCATGACAAATGGCAAAATGGGCGGTAGAACTTAGCCCTGTCAAGCGGGTCAAACCAGCCACTCGCCCCGCGGTAGATTAAATTAATTTTTGATCCGCATCCGCCCTGCTTAAATTTGCGGATACCCGCGGATAACACGCAAATACTTAAATATTAATTAAAAATTTATATTATAAATGATTTTATTTAAAATAATATTTATTAATAAAATTTTAATATTAAAAACGTAAAATAGTAATTTTTATTTAAAAAGATAAAAAATTTGAAAAAATTATTTATTTTATCTTATTTTTTAACTAACTCTTAAAATTCTTAAATTAATAATAAAATATATTTTTTAGAAAAAAAAAATAAATTTTGCGGGTATCCACAAATCCGTTGTTTTATATATTCCGATCCGCATCCGCCCGCCCAAAAATACTCTTACCCGTACCCGCCCCGCAAATTTGAAAAAAAAATACTCCGACCCGCATCCGCCCCGTGGCGGGTAAAAACCTGCGGGATCCGCGGATAATGACTCAAATTGACAGAACTAGTAGAACTAAGCGAGTACGACATCGAGTATAAATCACAGACGAGTGCGAAGTCACAAGTGATTTCCTGATCGAGGTACCACTTGAACTAACCCGTGATGGCGAGCATGGAACAATCGAAAAGTGGACCCTATTCGTCGATGGATCATCCTCTCGCAGTAGATCAGGGATTGGAATCAGGTTAACATCCCCAATAGGAGAAATCTTGGAGCAACGCGTTCCCAGCATCAAACAACAAAGCAGAATATGAAGTCCTAATAACGAGATTACTATTGGCAAAAGCAATCTGAGCAAGACACGTTTACGCATTCTGCGATTCACAACTCATTGATAGGCGGTACAACGACGAATATGAGGCTAAAAATGATCGGATGTGTGCATATTTATAAATCGTTAAACGCTTGGCGGGATAATTAGGAATCTTCACGCTCACCAAAATCCTGCGGAGCAACAACTCACCAGCCGATGCGCTAGCAACTCTCGCTTCCACATATGATCCCGACCTCCACCGAGTCATACCATTCAAATGCATTGATAAACCGAACATCGACCAAACCAAAAACTCATTAGCCATTTTCAAGCTCGAAGATGGAATGGAAGATGCCGACAAAACAAATGAGTCCGTCATGAAAGAGGCTACCGAAAAGACGAGCGATTGGAGAGACGAAATCAAATCTTACATCCTAGAAGGAACAGTCTGAAAGACAGGTGGGCGGCCCGACGCTTAAAGGAAAGGTGCGCCCACTACGTCGTGAACGGTGGGAAACTATTTTGAATAAGCGAATTTAAAGCACTTCTAAGTTGCATCCACGACGATGAAATAAAATGGATAGTAGAGGAGACAGACGAAGGTGCATGATGCAAACACTCCAACGGTCGAACGCTTGCCACAAAGATTAAAAGACAAGGGAATTTATGGCCAACGATGGTAGCGGACTATGAAAAATATGTCGCTCGCTGCGAGAAATGCCAAAGATATGGGACGAACATTCATCAATCCACCAAATTGTTGACCACCTCTGCTGCACCCTATCCATTCATGAGATTGGCGAAGGACACCGTGGGTCCCATGCCAACTTCCAGACAAAAGAGGTTCTTCATTATCATGACAGATTACTTCACCAAATGGATATGAGCTTAATCCTACGCAATCATCCGTGACTTCGACGTGCAAAAGTTCGTATGGAAATTCATCATCTGCCGCCACGGTTTACCTTATGAAATATTGACGGACAACGGTTCGTAATTCATATAAAGCGTCTTTGAAGGCTTCTGCGCACAATGGGAGATAAGCCGAGTAAATCAACACCTCATTACCCCCAAGGAAACTGGCAAGCCGATGCGACAAACAAAACAGTTATAGAGGGCTGAAGAAACGACTCGAAAGCAAAAAAGGAATTTGGGACGATGAGCTAGACAGAGTCCTTTGGTCCCATCAAACGACTCCACGCCGAGCAACCGGTCAAAATCCTTTCTCGTTGTCACATGTAATGAAAGCAATGGCCCCGACTGAAGTCTGCATCCCGACAATCTGGCAAAAACTCTCACCAGAACACGAGGACCTCAACAACAACATGATTCTTGATCACCTCGATCAAGTGGAGGAAAAACGGAACCAAGCACTCCTCAGAATCCAAAATTATCAACATCAATCTACACACTATTACTACACAAAAGTCAAATGCAGGCACTTCAACGAAGGAGACCTCGTCTTAAGGAAAGTATTTGAAAACATACGAGACCAGGAGTTTACGAGCTCGTTGCCATGCAATACGAAGCAATACCAAGATCATGGAACGCGAACACACTCAAACAATACTACTACTAAAAGGGCACTGACCCCCTCCCCCCCCCCCCCCCCCCCCCCCCCCCCCCCCCCCCCCCCCCGAAAAAAGAGAAGCCATCTCTCCCCACGATATGAGACTGTTCTCTCGATATGTAAAGTGAAATACAGTCGGCTTGATCCCTCCTCGAAGGATACATAGGCAACCTTTTTCAAGGTTCAACTTGTTCAAAAAAATTTTTTTTATCAAAATTCCCCTAAGTACTTACTCGCATTTTACATTCATCGACATTATGACCAAATGATCGATGAGAACAATGTATCACATAAAATGATCACGCCTATCACGTCGTCAAAATAAATACCAATATTGAGCGACTTAAGCCGGGTCCAATCCCACAAAAGTCTTTAATCGAATGGATAAAATAAGCCGAACATCTCTATACACATCTAGTTCAACCAAGACTTCTACATGATAAGCTGAGCACGTACTTGCACCTAAAAAAAGTTTATTAATCACATGATAAGCCGAGCTGAACTCACCCCTAAATTTTATTTACTGGATAAACCATAAACAATTCCGCACCTCGAAACGAACAACAGGGTAAATCGAGCACGTACTCGCTCCTAAGAGTTATTTACAAGATAAGCCGAGTCAAACTCGCCCTTAAAGTTATTCACAGGATAAGCCGGCAACAATTCTGCACCTCGATATGAACCACATGATTAGCCGAGCACGTACTCATCCCTAAGAGTTATTTACATGATAATCCAGGAGCAGACCCGCACCTACAAAAAATAGTTTACAGTATAAGCCGAGCAAAATCTCTCGCATCTAAGAAACAATTACGAGTTAAGCCGCACCAAGATCCGCACCCAGAAAAATGAGTACAATCAAACAAAGCAAAAGATATGATTTGCAAGAAAGACCAATATATGGTGCAGACCAAAATCTCAAACACATAACCAAAAGCGAAACATAAATAAAACAAAAAGCTAAGAGTCTATGGGAGCTTGGATTTCTAAAAGAGCGAACCCCTCGTTACAAAGTCTTGCAACCTCGGCAGTAGAAATAACTCCCTCGATCGAACCATGCACGTCCCACACGGTGCGACCCGTCGAGGAATCCCGTCTATGAATTTGATCACCTAGAGGAGTCATATAAAGATCTTCTTCAAAAATCTCGTTGTCATCCATCGAATAGAGCTTCTCTCTCAGAACCTTTTATTCAGCGACCAATCGGTCGATTTTGGACACCGAACCTCCAAACCACCATCAACAAGAAGAAGGTACAACGCCATAACGGAAACAACTTAATTAATTTCCAAAAGTTTCCCTTGAGATTGTGCGTCCTCTTCTCTAGCCTTCTTGATCTTCGATAAACGAGCCTCAGACCTGCCAAAATTTTTTCCCTTTGATCGTGCGACCTCATCAGCACAAAACGCTCGCATATTGTCACACTCAGATCTATGCACGGTCTGAGCAGCAAGAAATGCATCTTTAGCTTCCGCAGCAGAATCTCGAGTCGCATAGACACTCACCAAACAACCTTCTCGCTCGCGCAACAAGTCAGCCACTTAAAGCTCAAAGCTCTCAACCTTTTCCCTCTCTCGTCGAAAGGCTTCACCACCTTCCCCAAGCTCATCAATCTTCTCTTGCATCTTGAGAAGCCTCGTCCCTAGTTTCCTTTTCTTGAATCTTAGAATCTTAATTTCATGCTTGTAAGCATCCACTACGCGATTCTCGTCCACAAGAGTCTGCCACGAAAACAAGGTGAACAACGAAAATAGAGACTCAAAAAGGGAAAAAAAGAAGGACTCAAAACAACAACTAAGCAAAAAAGAGGGGGGGGGGAAGAGAAATAAACCCTTACTCGGACACGACCACAACCGACTTTTCGATGAAGGTCAGGTATAAACAAGGCGAAAACCGGGGGACGCTCTTTGGTCGGACTCGCCTTGACTGACGAAGAAGCCGAGCACATGCATCAGAATAATTAACAATCGCATTGCCCCCAGAATGCTAAAAACAAAAAAGAAGTAAACTGCTTCAGTCCTATTGCACCCACGATTCTCCCAATCAACTGAATTTCTGACTAATGGCTTGACCGAATTTCGCGACGTCCACATCCTTCACCTCAGAATCATGGGCCGAGATCTCCTTACCAGATCTTCTATTTTTGTTTTCTGGCACCAAGCCATCATTACCATCCCCATCATCTTGAGCGATAATCGGAACGTCCCACATCGACTTCTTCCTTTTCTTCCTCCGATGAAGAATTAGCAACTGCATGGGCAGTAACACCTACTTCAGGAGTCTGTCTCAAGCCATCTTCCCGTCCGCAAATATCAACAACTGATAGGTCCACGCCAATCACACGACCATTAACGCCTTTGGCGCGAAGGACACCAACATAAGCTCGCCCAATGTCTTTAGGGTACAACATAATGTAGGAATCATACGAGCGAGATAAGCTGGCAAATTTCTACCCGACTTAAAATGCTCGACAATTTACCAACTCTGGCCCGAGCAGAAGATCGCCGAACTGGGGGGACTAATTGTTGGATATGAGTTTAGCACTCATCCATAAGCCCATTGAAATTTGTCAGCTCATCAAAAATATTTCAGCCCAAAGACTAAAGCCCGCGAAGAGTCAACAACCCAACAAGAAGTTAGACATTTTTTTTACTATAAATATACCCTTAACTGTTCATTTTACTCATCATGTAACTTGCGAAGGCTTCGAGCTACACTTATAAAATGACGAGCCCGAACAAACTTTAGAGAGCACGTCTATGGATAGAC
Source organism: Orychophragmus violaceus (assembly GCA_030180135.1). Taxonomy (NCBI): domain Eukaryota; kingdom Viridiplantae; phylum Streptophyta; class Magnoliopsida; order Brassicales; family Brassicaceae; genus Orychophragmus; species Orychophragmus violaceus. The sequence continues at coordinate 33,489,363 of CM058239.1, forward strand.
TCCCATCTCATAATCATATTCATTATTTGGCTTCGGCATAATCATTAATATAGAACAGTTTCCGACCTCCATTTTAATATATTCTCATTTTGTTAGTTCAGACCTTTTTGATCATAACACAGACTCTTTCGGACTACATCGAAATCCCCTAACAATATCAATCTATCAATTTATGTATATTATATATATCAAAATAAAAATATTTTGATAATAAACGATAGTTTCGTATTTGTGGATATATCGAATCTTTATGTGCTCAAGAATTTGTTTGGAACGGCCAGATCGCATGCACTTATGGAGAGTTTCGAGAGCTTGAGAGTCCATAATGAGAAATTATTGAACGTTAGAGATTGCGATAATTAATGTTCGTAACTATATAAATTAGCTTTAAAAAACAGTATAACTTAATCGAGAAAATTATTAAATGCAGCGATGAAATATATTTTGTAACCTTACTTTTAGATGAGCATAAAAACTTACTTTTATATGTAAACATATAAACATATATACACTTGTGTGGAAAAAGAGAGCACACAACTCGGCTCGTAAAATTCTCAGTACATTCGGTCTTTTTTTTTTTGGTCAAACCAGTACATTCGGTCTATATGTACACATTCGGTATTTTTTTTATATAATATTATATTTCAAAAACAATATGAACTTTTTTTTAGTCAAAAGTAGATTTAAAATCATATTATATGAGTAAAATTTCAAGCAAAAAAATCATATTATATTGTGATTTTAGTGTTTACTCTTTACTTTATTTAGTTACATATATTTAGCAATAGTTTCTTTCTTATTATGGATAGTTTTTACTCGTATCCATTATCCAAATCTAATTAGTGTTTTCCAATTTAAGTAGCATTATCAATGTGCTTTGGGGGAAAAAAATCAAATATCTTATAAACTAATTTTTCCACAAACATTTCCCTAAACAATATAGCTTAACTACTAACAGTTCTTGTTTTAGCAGTTTAAAAATCTCACTTGGACTTGGTTCAGTTTGATAATGTAAAAAGAAAACGAGGATGTGAGTTTAAAAGAATAAAAGAACAAAACGAATTGTATGCGTGACGTCAAGGAATAAGGTAAATGATGTGGGAGGATCTGATCGGACGATAGAAAAGACAAGAGGCCCACCAGCACCGTCGGATTTAATGAGGATGGGGTACAAATATGCTTGACTCTCTGACTAGACGGACCCGAAACACGACTCTGACAGTCGGTTGACTCTCTGACTCTCTTTTTTTAACGAACACATATACTCCCTCCGTTTCACGAATATGTAACTTTTAAGAAAAAAATTTGTTTCACAAAAATGCAAGTTTTGTATTTCGAATGTAAACTTTTGAATTGTTTACCTATTTTACCCCTATTAAATAAATGAGAATACACTTTTCAAGATAAAGTTAAAAGTAATAATAATATTATTGAGAGGTTAAAATTGACATTGCAAATTATTTCTTAAAGTGTGTGAAAATGTTAAAACATGCATCTTTGTGAAACAGAGGGAGTATCTACTTAGAATGTGTTTTCTTTTTGTTTTCTTCTATTTTTAATAACAACAAACAAAACTCCTCGTTGAGTTTTTCTTTTCTTCTTTTTATATTCATTTGACCTAAAAATTCCTCTTCTCCAAGAATCATGCAGGAGGGGACCTTATTATCTTCAGTGATTATCCTGAAATAGGCTTGAGGTTTTTGTGCGATGAATTTTGATCTAACTCGTAACTTGAGTTTTCTTTGGCCTACCAATAATTTTAATCTCATGGAAACAATTTTTATATTAATATATTATTTTTTATATAAAAATATAAAGATGTTTTCGATTCTAACTATCCGATATGTTCAAAAATAAAATAGATGTCGCGTGGTTTATTCATCTAAGTTTTTAATAAATCTGAAACATAGTAATTAACACAATAACCAAATGAAAATGAATATATTTTCAAGAAAATCAAATTAAATAAAAAATAATTTATACTACATTTTGGATTTTTCATTAGACCATCAGCATTTAATTGATTATTTAGAAATTAATAATAAAACATATTCATCGAAAATCTACTAAACATTGAAAACTAAGTAATTGATTCTATTTTTGATTAACAATGTTTTTTTAACATGATTCATTTTGTCTAGTTGAACTGATACAACTGTCATCCGATAGAAAATTGGCTTTGATTTTCACCGTTCGACATTTTTGTTATATATGTTACGTCAGTTTTATTAAGAAAAACTATATTTAAAAATGGATTCAAAACATATAACAAAAAATTGAATGAAGCTCTTTGTAAATATATATAACATTTGGTATAATATATGTTAGTTTACGTATAATTACAATAATAAAAACGTTGAAAACTACTTAGTTGATCTAGGACTACCGTTCCATCGCTTCGACTTGGTTATCCAACACTAAAAGAATAATCTAGCTAGTTCATTTCTAGATTTGCTTTTTAAAACTTATCTCTATCGTATCGATTCAAAATACTTGCTGGCATTGATTGTAAACTTGCTCAAATTATTTGAAAATTTTAAATTGATCGAACGGAGCATTAAGTTTCGTTAGAACCACTAACGTAAAATAAATACTGGTCGGAGGAGTCGGGCCATATTAGAGCATGTACAACCTTGAACCTCCTCATGGGGTTCTTAAAAAATTTTTTTTTTTTTTTTTTTTTGGGAAATATGTAAAAAAAAAAAAAAAATTAAAAAAAAAAATAGACGAATGACAAGCTGCCACGTGTCATGAACAGTGTAAGGACCGATCCTTAACTAAGGATTTTTAGACCCCGGTTTCTTAACTATTCACGTGGGACCCACGTGAATAGTTAAGAAACCCGAGCTTAAAAACCCTCGTTGTACATGGTGTTAGTGTGTACTGAAATTAAGAAATGTCTCTTTATAGGACAAAAAGGATTAAGTGAGAAGGCGGATATCTCGTGAATCTCTTCGTCTGTTTCTTCCGTTGACTTAATTTATTATCGCCACAATAATTACACTATTTTCTGTTTTTTCAGTGTTCTAAAACGCGCTAGGCGCTTGTTAGGCGGTGGACGAACGCCTAGCGCCTAGCCGTATATGCGGACGCCTAAACGGAATCTATGCGGATAATATATATATATATATATATATATATAATTTTTATAGAGAATATATTATAGTTTTAGAAAAAGAATAAAACATAGACTCAAATAACAAATTGAATAAACTTTGATAAATTAAAGTAAACATATAGTTTTAAAATATATAAACAGTTTCCAACGATAATAAAAAAATCATAATTTTTATTTAAAAAAATTAAATAAATATATATAGTTTTTAAACTTACTCCCAAAATGAATTAAATTTTCTTAGTCTAAAACTTATAATAAATATTATTCAAACTAAATAGTCTTGACATACATAATAAAACATAATTATACAATTTTTAAAAAAAAAATTCAAAACGGGCGCCTAGAATCCGCCTAGGCACCCGCCTAGGCCGCGTAATGGCCGCCTAGACGTTATTAGACGTCCGATTTTTTTTAAACCGCCTAACCCACCACATAGTGTAAAATCGGGACGCTTGACCACCGCGTAGCGCCCAGGCGCCGCCTAGCCGGCCGCCTAGGCCGCGTTTTAGAACACTGGTTTTTTTTAATATAAAGTATTTCTGTAATGTTTTCATGTTCTTTTGGATCTATTATTCTCTGTTTATCGTCACTTCTCTAAGTACAAAATCCATCTTCTGTTCAGTCATATTTATATGTGTGTAACTTTGTCTATACACGTGTTTTTATGGAAGTTTCTTTATAAGTCAACGGGTTCTAAACGACAATTTCAGTTTTGTCTCTGTGTTACTCTGTGGATGTATAGCTTAGATGTGGATTTATGTATTTTTGTGTATTATTGAAATCTCTCACGGATCGTTTTTTATCTTCTTCTGAAGGTCAACGAGTAATGGAAATTAATGGAAGCAAATGAAAACAGGATAATCAAGCTAGGAATATTATTACTTTTTATGTATTTTTCCACTAATAAAAGGAATACAAATGTAAAAAGGATTAATCAACGTATATCCTATGTTATCCTTTATAGACTGAGTGAATAGTATTTTCCATGGGCCAGAAGAGATATTTAATTATTACTAAGTTCACAAATGCTTGATTTGAGAACATCGGATACTTTTAAATATTTAATTAAGATATGGGTTATTGAGAAACTAAAGACTTCATTGTATACAATGACCACAAACTAATAAGATAACTTGATTGGTGTTTACAAATGAGTAAAATGAGTTATTAACCAACGTAACTAAAAAATAACCAAAAGTGGTAGTTTGTTGGTAAGAATTAGCTTGGGCAAAACATAAATACGTGAGTTCGATTTTCGTTGGGAATTAAGTTGTTATTATTTGGTCAGACAAAAATGGTGTTATGTTTTAAGCTTCATCAGAAAATTTAGAGCTGGACTAATCATGATACTTTCCCTTTTGTAAATTAGTTGGGTCTGGGTCCCAAATACACTAGGTTAATAAAAAAAAAATTAAAATGTTCAAAAAAAAATAAAAAAATAAAAAAAATTAACGTAACTAAAATAAATTTCACTCATTGTACTTCTGTATCTGTATGATCAAGTCCACCTACTAAATACAAGAAAAATGTATGATGCTCTTTCATGGTGTCAGTTAAATTCGATATTTAAGAAACCTACTAAACAAGAATATAAGGGTGGAACGTAAACATATATAGTATGAGTAAGGCTTGTTGAATCTATAGTCTCGAAATTGGATATAGAGGAAGCCTACTAAATATACAAGACATTTTGGTAACGATCGAATCCATTAGTTCAATTCGTGTTTTTAAATAGGAGTTTTTAGATGCTGTTTTTGGGTCCGATGAAGATTATGGATCTAAGACTATCTTTAATTTATTCTTCTATTTTTATCAGTGTTTTAAAATACAGTATATACGGCCGTATACACGACATATATATGCTATACACAGTGAAGGAGTGTATTGTTTTTGGCTATACCGTAAAATAATATGTTTTAGATGATACAAACAATTATATGGTGTATATCTAGCTTATATGACTATATATACAATTTATTCGACCGTATATACAATACTTATACGTTTTTTGCCAACACACTTATACAGTTTATAAAAAAAAAATTAGATATATATATATATATATATATTTTTAAATTACAATTTCAATTATTATCATACTATTTGAGTTTAACTTTTTTAATTTAGTAGTATTAACTCGAGAACTATGAAATTTCCACTAGGTTAGTTTAAAAATATAAAATCAAATTATAATTTAAATACCATCTTTTATCTATAATTTACTTTATGTTTAATATTTATATTTTAATAAATTTAATTTATAAAATCATAAACTATATTAGTTATAAATGTATATTTTATTTAAAAAATCAATATAAATTATATACGACATAGATTTTGTATATATATATATATATATATATACATAAAGAAAATATTCACTCTATATACCCGCATAAATGTTTGTATATACATCTATACGGTATACGGTGGCCAACCGTCCGGCTAGCGTATATCATATTTTAGAACACTGATTTTTATCTTTAAAATAGAAGAATTCTATAATAGAGGTGAGTTTTACTCCAATGTATTCTTCTATATTTTTCTCTAAAAAAGAATTCTTTCTAATATTCTTTTCTATTTTACTAATAATACTTTTTATTTATAAAATTTGCATCCATTTATTATATATTTTTAATTTTTATATAAAATTATAAAATTATTTAAATTAAATATATATTATATAAAATTATATTACATCTTATAAAATATAAAATATATTAAATTTTTGTTCAACATTAACATTAACATATTTTTTCTAAGTATGAGCATTCACGTATCGGATCGGGTATGAGTCGTGTATTTCGGATTTTGGGTATTCAAATATGAAAAATGGCATCAATCAGGTAATATTATATTTCAAATCGGATTCGGATCGGTACCAAATCAGATCGGGTATTTAGAAAAAGATTCAAAAAAATTTTGGTATTAAATCGGATCCAGTGCGGATTCTATATTTTTATCCGAAATTAACCATATAAATTCGGATATATTCAGATATCCGTCAGATCTCGGATCGGTGCCGGTTCAGATCTTCAGATCCAGTTAAAATGCTTAGTCCTAATTTTCCAGAAATGACCAAAAGATGTTTTCCTCAAACAAAATATATTTTGATTTTTAATATTTATTTTAAATATATAATAATATTAGTTATAATATTTTAATTTTATATTATTAGTTATTAGAAATATTAATATTTATTTGTTTTAGTCATAAATAAATGTATGTTGAAAGATTGATTTATAAATTAAAAAATTAACCTTTATTTTAAGGAAAAAATAGAGTTCTTATATATAGAGAAAAATAGAGATCTTTATATTAAAGATGGAAAATAGAGGTGGGTTAGAATAGATTTGAATCTAAAATAGAGTAGAAACAAATATAGAGATGAACTAGAGATGTCTTAAGACTCGAAACTCCATAAAAGTTTTTAAAAAAACAATAGTAAGTGTTTTTTTTTAATGCTGATACAAATTATAAAAACTATAGGACAATTTTACAGATAATAATACATCCGTTCTACGAGAATCCACGATCACGATCAATGACTCCACCAGTTCTTGAATTTTTTTATATAAATTTACCTTTATTAATCTTGTAAAACTTGCGCTTTTGGTAATTCAAACCCAGTACATGTCAATTATTTTCTAGACTTTGTCTTTTGTTACTAGTGTGTTATGAAATTTATAGATTTGTAACCAAACGCGGGCGAATATGTTGGATTGTGAAGAAACCGTTTGACCGGACCAGTAAAGTTTAGTGGGCCTTTTTCTGCAGCCCAATCTATTCATTTATTGATATTAAAGACGCCAAAAAACCAATGTAACTTTGTTTCCTGCATCATTCTCTTAACCTCCTTATACATTGATTTGATCTACGAAAATATCACATGAAAAGCCGAAAGCGAGTCACAGAAACAAAAGATAGTACCTTATTCTTTTTCAGATTTTTTTTTACTCCATCTCTTCAAGCTTTGACTAGCTTCTCGAATCTCGACATATATAGATCATTTCACGGAGGCTTCGTATTGTTCTTCAGTCAACATAGCCATTGATTTTGATACGAACGTTGATTCCCACAGTCCAGAGGATGTGCTGGCTCTGATACCAATGAAACAATATTTTGTAAAGTAAAGATAGATCCGATCCAGAACCCGAGAGCTCGAGGAACGGTAAATCAACATCTAGGGGATGATCACTCGATGGAAGAAGGATCAATCCCGAAGAGCATAGATTCAATGATGGTGGATGATGATGATGATGAAACTTAAAGAAAAAATATAATGTTTGTTGATTGATTCATTAAAATGGCTATTGCCTTACATATAAGTGTTTCTTTTAGGGTTTACATATTAAAACGGTTTATACTTGTAAAACGCTAAACCAAAGTGGAATAATGAATCAGACTGAACCCAATAATCCCGTTACACTATTCCCCTGTTGAGAATCCTTGTCCTAAAAGATTAAATGAAGATACTTGTTTAGGAAATCATGATGGAACTGCCAGATAGCTTGGTCTGGAGGGTGAGATTTCCAATCAACAAAGACTTTATTGACAAATTTGTTGTGACGTGTAATCATCTTCTTGGCAAGAGTTAGTTCATGTGTTTTAACGACAATTGATTCTCTTTCTTTGTCGTCGCTAACGAGCTTGTCTGCAACATAAGTATCAGTAATGGCATGTACCATCACATCAATAACACCAAAAAGATAAGAGAACTCTCCCATAAACCATATCATGTTTGAAACGCATTGCAAATACTCCATGTAGAGTTCAAAAACTCGACTGAATGTAGCCTTTGAATGCATATACTTAACAATTTTTTTAACATTTAGACCAAAAAAAAAAAAATACTTGTTGGAGTGAGAGACGTTGCTTTCAGATCTCGCAGGTCCAGACACTCTGGTGCCCACGTTATACAATTACTAACCCAAACATAAGAGTCTTCTTTACTTTTCCATAAAAACTCAACATGAACAATATCAGTCTTTGAGGAAACAACCTCATCACCCAGTACCAAGTGTTTCTCCTTCCCATCAATATTCTTTGTCAAAAGACCAAAAAACATCTCTGGTCTGAGCCTTACATGTAGATCAGATTCTCCTTTGAGCACCACAGTTCTAACGGTACTAGTCCTACAAATGTTTTTTTAACCTTTTGTTTTATGTACCAACGACCAGCCATCTTGATGAAAAGAACTTCTCTTTTCTTATAAACGTCCATAACATTATAAAATTAGGACTGAACCTGCTCTGGAGGATGCCATTTCCACTGAAAGATAAACATACTAATGCAGATCTCTGTCCCATTCATCTCAGAAATAAGAATGCGTGGAACACTAAACCAAATCAAAGCCTCAATAATAGTGATTGACACCCTCACATAAATCTCCTCTTGTCTTAGAACACTTCTTAAGGACACACGTCTATCATGACTAACCATCCAACTAGAAGAATGAAACTCCTTTTTGTCTTTAAAGAAGTACATGATAGCTAACACAAAAAGCTTCTCCATCCATTGATACAAAAAAATATGTAGCAACCATTGTTGCCCCAACATCGGTATGTGTGCATCAATAATAATTACAGAACACTTCCTTAGATTGGGACGTAGAAGGTTTCGTCTAAGGCAGATGATATAAGACATTCGCTCAAAGCTCAACAAATTCTCAATCAACATTATGCAGCAATGGATATGATCATGTTTTAAGAACTCAAAAATAGAACTACCTTGACAGTTTTGCAGATTCTGTTTTACTTTTCCATTTTTTGCATCAATGTGAGCATTTTTCAAGCCTTACATATATGTCACCATACCCTGTCCACTGGCCCTCATTTTCACCCTTTTGCTCACTCTGGTCCTTCTGCCTTTTCAAGTTTCTATCGATAAGAAGATATGAACCTTCTCTTGTAAGGTGAGGCAACTTTCCATTAGTATGATATTGATTATCTTCACGTAACAAAAGATTTCCACCTCCACTATGCGAGTCATCACAGCTAGAGAGCTTGCAGTTCTCCTCTAATAAAACCATATCATCATAATCACCAGTGTCTATAGCAGCTTTACCAACGACATGATCTCGAACTTGTATAGCTAAGCTGCCAGAAGGTTCCAGTCATTGGTTCTCATCTACCACTGATTATTCTTCGATTTCAAGTCGCAAATTTACAACATATTCCTATGACCCATGACCCATAACATGAAATTAAAATAATTTCTAATTATTTATATTTTTAGTTACACTAGTAAAATTATTTTATTATTTTGAATAATTTTAAATAATAATTTTTTGATAATGTTACAAAATATAAATATATTAATAGGATCTCATTTATTTAATATAAAAACTATATTAGTAAATGAATTTAATAGAGTAATCCATTTAAAACCCACAAAATATGTGATAAATGAATTTAAATAGATATTTATTTAACACATATTTATTAAAACCTCACTAAACAAAAGCCCATGTTAATATTTTTAGGTGTGGGTGATGATATGGTATAAGGAGACAACACCCAACAACAATAAACATAACTGTTCTCTTATCTTTTATCATCAACAAAAAAGTACGTTATTTCCTGGAATCTACTTCTTTATGAGGAACGAAATTGTCAGTATGAGTTTTGTGGATTACAAATGGGGAATTCGGCCATAAAAATCCCCAATTTTGCAGGAATGGCCAATTGAGACACCAACTTTTTGTGTGGCTAAAAAAACACTAGACAATTCATTGACTTCCGTTAAAAACCCAAACTTTAGGTTGACTTGCCATTAAAGCACACCGTTAACTTTTTTTAACGGAAAATTAAATACCATTAACCTCACCATTTATTATTATCGTTAATGAAAAACGACGTCGTTTTTTTATTAAAAAAATTCTGCCATAAAAATCCCATTATTAAAAAAATTCTGCCATAAAAATCCCAAACTTTGCAGGAATTGTCAATTGAAACACCAACTTTTTGTGTGGCCAAAAAAACACCAAACAATTCATTGACTTCTGTTAAAAACCCAAACTTTAGGTTGACTTGCCATTAAAGCACACCGTTAACTTTTTTTAACGGAAAATTAAACACCATTAACCTCACCGTTTATTATTATTAAAACGACGTCGTTTTTCTATTAAAAAAATATAAAATTGATCCAGCCGTGGATCGAACTTGAGACATAAGGCAAGAGTATACTTAACTTTACCATTGTGCTATTATTCATCGTCGGTAATATATGAAACACATTTCATTATATCACCTATTAATAAGTCTTCCGGGATCAATTACAATTACTAAATCAGCCATGACATCTGCATCTTCTTCGTCTCCGATGAATCGTTTAGCTTACACTCTTGAATGGTGAGGCTCGTCTCAGTGAATCCAGCATCGACAAAGCTAGATCGAGCAGAGAATCAGATGAAGAACTCCATGAATCATCTAGTTAAAGAGTTTTACAGAATTCTCAAGTCAAATCGACGGTATCTCGATCCAGAATCTGTCTCCATTCGTTCTCGTAACTCTGCAAGAAACGTCTCTAATTCAGACTCAGAGGGCGAATTTGAGAATCAGATGCCATGACTGATTTAGTAATTGTAATTGATCACAGAAGACTTATTAATAGGTGATATAATGAAATGTGTTTCATATATTACCAACGATGAAAAATAGCACAATGGTAAAGTTCTATATACTCTTGCCTCATGTCTCGAGTTCGATCCACGGCTGGATCGATTTTATATTTTTTTTTAAATAGAAAAAACGACGTCTTTTTAATAATAATAAACGGTGAGGTTAATGGTGTTTAATTTTACGTTAAAAAAAGTTAACGGTGTGCTTTAATGGAAAGTCAACCTAAAGTTTGGGTTTTTAACAGAAGTCAATGAATTGTCTGGTGTTTTTTTGGCCACACAAAAAGTTGGTGTTTCAATTGACCATTCCTGCAAAGTTGGGGATTTTTATGGCAGAATTTTTTTAATAAAAAACGACGTCGTTTTTCATTAACGATAATAATAAACGGTGAGGTTAATGGTGTTTAATTTTCCGTTAAAAAAAGTTAACGGTGTGCTTTAATGGCAAGTCAACCTAAAGTTTGAGTTTTTAACGGAAGTCAATGAATTGTCTAGTGTTTTTTTGGCCACACAAAAAGTTGGTGTCTCAATTGGCCATTCCTGCAAAGTTGGGGATTTTTATGGCCGAATTCCCATTACAAATGGGTTAATGTAAACAAAAAATCACTCTTTTCTTTTTCTTTATCAATTTGCTTCTTTCAATCCTTGAACTACGATTTGTAAAATCGAGAGGACCAAACCAATTAAATTTCAATTTTGATTTGTTTATCAGTGGGTTAGAAAGAAGCGGTTTATGGATCGAGAAGCTCACATGAAATCGCCGTCGTGGAGAACAAAGGGTATATTTTGGCGGTGAGTTAAAATCGATATTTCCGGTTGACAACAATATCTATGATTTCGATTTCGAAATTCTTCCCTGCAACAGAGCCAACATGGGCCAAAAGCAGAAAATGAGAGGAAAATATGGGCTTCGACAAATCGGCCCAACCGATTAGCACAATAACACGGCCGATTTTTTCTCAAAAAAAAAATGGATGCATCACTCCCAAATCCAGCCAAGCGATTTTCTTCTCCGACTACCCCTTACTGCGGTGGCATGTCTCTGATCAACGATTCTGCGGGCGCCTAACCATATTAAAACAAGAGTTACAATGCATTACATGAACATGTAAAAGACTTAAAGAGAGTTTTGTAATAGCATCAGCCCTAGAGGTGGCTGAGCGTTTAATAAAACTAAAGGATAAGAACTGACACTAAATTTTTAAAGATCTGATGTCGTGTTGGAGACCATAAACTTCCTTAATATGTTCTCTTTTGTTGATGTCTCGGATTAGCTCATGAACATATGATTTCAGCCATAAGGAGAGATAACACATGTGTTTCTGATTTTTTTTCCATGGGTGATTTACTTTCCGCTATCGTCGAAGAAGACCCATCCCAATCCAGCGTTTGTTGTCCTTGATTTCCAGGCCGCGTCTGTGTGCAGGGTAAGACAATTTTCTCCACGGGAATGAACACCTATTGCGAGCGTAGTTGGTGATTTGCATTGGATTGTTGCTTGCGCTTGTTGCTACTCCCCTGCAGCTGCGATAGCTTTTGTATTTGTTTCAAATAGTTTGATAAGTCTGTTTTCAAACAGACGTTGGTTACGCGTAATCCAGATGTACCAACATAACTATGGAAACAGAGTTCCAGTGACTATAGGTGGAATGAAGACCAAGCTATTTGACTTCGTTAGCCCTGATTTGGCATCTCGAAAAGAATTGCCATACATTTCATCCGAGAAAGGTGCAGAGCGCCATACTTCTTGTGCATACTCGTAATGGAAGAGGAGGTGCTCGATGGTCTCGAGTTCTCCAGAGTGTATACATCAAGAGAGGTCTAGTAGTCCGCGGTTTAGGAGAGAATTTCCAACAGGAAGTTCATTTTGGGCTGATTTCCACATGGCGACTTTGAGTTTATGCATATATGCGCCCTTCTATATCAGAGAATTCCAGTTGTAGTTATCATGGTTTTGTTCTGAACTTGGATCTTCCTCCAGAGCTAGGTGGTATCCTGATTTTCCAGAGTAGCTAGATTCCAAATTTGTTTGGGACTCAAGCCCATGAATCTGAAATTTCGGTTATGCTTGGTCGTATTGTCAGGATTTGTTGGGCGTAATCAGGCTGAACTTCTTCTAAAAGCTCTTCGTCCTAGGTTCCGGTATAAATCTGTTGACTTTTAGCTCTTGTAGGCTTTCGATGGTTGGACCAATTGGTTGCACTGGCGAGGCAAGTGATAGCCATGGTTCATTCCAAACCGTTGTATCTTTCCATCTCCAATTACTTTACATGTATGTTTCCTTAGGAGGTCCCTACCAATGAATATACTTCTCCATCCATGGGAAGTATTGGAAGCTATAAGAACTTCCATGAAAGGTCTATCCGCACAATATTTACCAATTAATATCTTCGCCAGTAAACATGAAGACTGAGTTAAGATACACCAGCTGACTTTCGCTAGTAGAGCGTCATTGAAGAAGGCGATTTCTCGGAGTCCCAAACCTTCATTGTGCTTGGGTTTTGCGAGTTTCTTCCAGGCGACAAAGCAGATTTTCCTGGTTCCTGGTTTGGAATCCTACCAATATCTTGTGATAGCAAACTGGATATGTTATAGAGGCTTCTGGGTAATTTAAAGAACCTCATAGAGTAGTTGGGGATCAGAGAGAGGACATATTTGATCAATGTTAGTTTTCCAGCGTTGGATATGCGTTTTGTAGACCAGCTTACATATTTTTGATGAATCCGATCGACAATGCTTGAGAAGAAATCTCTCTTTCGTAGACCCAAGTTCTTAGGGATACCTAGGTATTTACCATTTCCCCCTTCCTGCGAAATCCCCAATGTAGTCATTACTCGATCTTTGATAGATTGGTGAGTTTTGCTCGAGAATGTAATTGAGGATTTTCTCACATTAATCCTCTGGCCCGATGCGTTTTCATAATAGTCTCGGATGTTCTTCAGGGTATCGCAACATAGTTGTGAAGTTTTGTAGAAGAACATTGTATTATCTGCGAATAATAAGTGGTTGATCCTTGGACTCCTATACTGACGCCAGGAAGGTTACCCGTTTCATGAGCTGATCTACATAAGCGCGTAAAAACTTCTCCACAGAGGATGAATATAAACAAAGAAATGGGGTCTCCTTGACGGATTTCTCTATGTGGGATAACGTTTTCTTGAGCTAAGCCATTGATAAGGAAAGAACACGAGACTGAAGTGATGCATTGTAAAATCCAATTGATCCACTTCTCATGGAATCCGAATCTCTCAAGGACATCCGTGATAAAACTCCTTTCTAGTCTATCGTATGCCTTGCTCATGTCTGTTTTCACAGCCATTAAGCAGTGTTTTGTGGCTCCCGATGTCTTTAGCTAGTGCAGTGTTTCATGTGTTATAAGTACATTATCGAATATGGCTCTATGCGGGACAAACGTAGATTACGTTTCTGAGAATCTATCATATTATAACGTAGATAAATAAATAAGGAAAAAAATATAAAAGATCAAGGAAAATTTATAGAAATAATTATGAAAATACTAAATAATTAAAGAAAAACAGAGAAATTTTCGAAAAGGTGTTAAAAAGAGAGCTACATGTTCAAGGCCCCACACAACCACTACGATGGAAGCGTTTGAGAAGATAATTTCAGCTGTTTTGTTGAAGCATATTTGACCTCCACTGCAAATATCATATTGGTATAGGTTAGTCCATTCAAATAAATCACGGTAGATGAATTGCTAAAGGCTTCTGTTTTCTAAGTATTGCTTCAACACTATTAGGGGTATAGTTCTTGGTCTTCACCCTGCTCTCCAGGTCATTGGGTCAATTTGGTATGTTATCTTCTAGTAACTATTGTTTCAGTTATATGTTTGTATCTTATTTACAAATAATAAAAGCATAAACTATAAATTTGTGAAATCCGAATAAGTCAGTAAAGAAAAAGTTAAGACATTGCAGTAACTTGTCAAGACTTACGACATCAGCTGGAATAATTTCGGGAGACAAATCACAAAAGATTAACATCATATGAAACTAATTAGTTTGAGAAAGAGAAAAAGTTGTTAGCTTTACAAGGAAAAGCTGGAAAGGTGAGGGACGAACTTAGTACGTAAAAGAGAAAGATACAAAAATTGTAGCAGTTTATTGTAACAAAGAAACGAGAAAGCTTATTACAAAGTAAAAATCTTGGGTTGTACATAAACGTTGTTGATCTCTTAGGGATCTCGTAGTGAAATGAAAATAGATTAATAAAATAAATAAGGGGGTTTATTTCACAGACCCCATTTGATCAAATCAGAAACAGCAAAGAAACCCAGTTTACAGTAGAATTGCTGAAGCATCCCCATATTTATTCTGAGAAACAAAAATCTCTTTTAACCACCACGAAAAAAGAAAAAAAGAAAGAAAGTGAAAATGCAATTTTCAACGTACCAACCCAAAGAAATCAAATTGGTACAGAGTGTTAAACCAAAGAAAGTCTTACGAGCTTTTTCATGTGTTTTTGCCATTGTGTGGTTTCTGTTTTAGAGCAACATAGATTCAAGATTCTCGATATAATATCCCTTAAATGGTTTCAGCTCCAATGGCATTTTAAGTACGAAACATAACTCTATAATGCATTGGTGTGTATATAAGAAAGATCGCCACTTCACACAATTCAGAGGTTAATGAGTTTGCTTGGTTACTTTTGAAGGGTATGCGAAAAATAACTTTGAAAGGTTCTCAAGGACATGTAATAATAAGAAAGCTTTTTTTTGTTTCCATGTTTCTGAAAGTATGCAAGCTTCTTACAAACCATTCACCAGAAGAAAAAATATTGTTTAGTAAACTTAAAACCCAAAGAAAAAAAACAAACTAAGGACATATCATTTGTTATTCTAGTTGTATACTCAAACCATAATAAAATAGCATAGAGAAGTCTAAAGAGGCGCTTATTTAAAATCCTCAAAGCTTATGTTATGGCATTTTTTGATATTACCAATCATGAGACGATCGGACTTCTTGGCGAGTGTGAAAACAAAACCGCCACTTGCCACTTGATCATTGTCAGTTTAACGTTTTCGAAATCTCTACACAAATCTAGAAAATATGCTACTTTATATTTTTTTTTCTAAAACCACAAATAATAGTAAAAATAAGATTAAAACTTCAAAAAATAATACAACTATAAACAATTTTGTAAGAAAAAAATATGTTGAAATATAGCTCTCTCGAAACTTTTATCTGCAAAACCGTTCATTAAACACAAATAGTTGGGGTTTTTCACTCATATATATCTCAACTGATAACAAAACAATTTTGTTCAATCATTCATGTGACATGGTAGACTGCAAATAATTCTTTATGAGTTTCAACTTTGAAAAACTTCTCTAAGGGAAGGTAATTGATATTGGAATGATCAACAATATATGATAATCAATTTATGTTTTAAGATAACAATCATCCATTTAAAAAGAAAATCAAACACTTTGATAGGTTGTGAACTTCATTTGATATTGATTATCTATAGATTTGTAATTCTTGTGATTATCTATAGATTTGTAATTTTATAAACAAGTTTTCATCATTAGTGCACTTTTTGTACCAAAGTTGGATAAGTTTGTACTCTAAAATAGAGTTTAAGGGTAACAATATAAGTGTGTTAAAGATGTACTTATAGATATCTAATATATGATAGATTCACATTCGTATTTTCGTCACTGATATCAGCTACGAGGAAATGGCTAATCGGTGGACTTTCTTCAAGATCGACTTGAACAAATACGGCGTAAAATGCGTTTAATATCTTGAGAATCTTGATCGGAGATGATGAGCCAACTATCCAAACCTTTTCGATGGGATGTGCCCAACGGTTGAGGCTCTTTTCAATATTCCTACAAGCATTCAAATCTTTCTCCATGATTTGGCAGTGATCAAGCATGAAAAGTTGTTTTAAAGGGTAGGTCATAATCTTATTTTTCCAGCTTTGAAAAGTTTTTCATCTTCATATGAATCAATCTATCCTCCTATTGCATGGGATACAACACAACCAGCCTCACACAAAGATTTGATTTTATCGATGGGATGTGCCCAACGGTTGAGGCTGCTTTCAATATTCCTACAAGCATTCAAATCTTTCTCCATGATTTGGCAGTGATCAAGCATGACAAGTTGTTTTAGAGGGTGGGTCATAATCTTAATTTTCCAGCTTTGAGAAGTTTTCCATCTTCTTGATATGAATCAATCTATCCTCTTATTCCACGGGATACAACGCAACCAGCCTCACCCAAAGATTTGATTTTATCGACAATCTGACAACATCCTTGTAACTTGGTGAAAATATTATCACTTGACACCTATTATATCAACAGAAAATCGAAATAAGCATTATGATATATTCCCAATATATGCAGTTAGTTAATTCCCTAAAACGACTCGCCATTAATTTGTGATATGTTTTCCCTATCTGCCATCATTAACAATCATAAATTTCCAAATATACGCAGTTAATTCCCTAAAAGGACTCGAATCCAAGTGTTTTCGTACATGGATTTTTGATAATGTGGACGGATGAGCACATGCTATCCATCAGAACATGTGGCTAGGAATCACTAATTAATTTGGTTCACATGTTTTAAGTCTTACAAGAGAAGCTAACTCACAAATCAAATCTGTTTTTACTGTTCATCTGCATGTACTGTTTATCCATAAATTAAAAAAATATAAGAAAAATGTCTTTTCGTCCGACCACCACAAAATAAATTGCTAATAGATAGTAAAGTACTAGCAAACATGAAAAAGTACTAAGATGCATAAAAATAGTAAAAAATATACTTAGTGGAATTCATCCTTATTAATATAATACAAATTTACAGTTTCAATATATTTTAATCATATAATAATTAAATAGAAGAAATATTATAAATATTTTAACTTGAAAAATAAATTATTTTAATTATCAAACTATACCTAAACACATGTTCATAAGAATATATAACACCCGCAACTTGGTGCGGGAAATAATCTAGTTTAGTTTATAAACTATTTGGTTTTGGTTGTGAGAGTTTCTTAGTCTGCTACTCTTTTCCCTAGTCAAACCGTAGCATAGTTATATACGGATGAGGGAACACATAAGAGTCATTTACAACTACCAAAAATATATGATTCTCTTCCAAGTTCCAACCTAAAGAGACATCAAATATCCACAAACAACAAAAACATGGACTTCATATTTAACCAAGTAGTACTCGAAGAAATCCTTGTCTGTTTATTGATAAAGACTATGAAAATCAAATAACGACAACTACCAAAAATACATGATTATCTTCCAACCAACGAGACATTAAAATCATCACAAACAACACAAAAACATGCGACTTCACATTAACTAACTACTCGAAGAAATCCTTGTCTAATAATTGCTAGAGAATATGGAAATCAAAGAACGACAACTTGGCACATGCTAGAGTCTTGGAATAGCAATGAGTTCCTTGAGGATGACAGAATTTTTTTCTCTTTAGAATCCATCCAAGCTTAGGGTTATTTTCTTGAGGATTGTTGAGTTCTCAACTAAATAACTTACTAATTTAATCTCTTCCGCATTCCCTTTCAATGGCCTTTCTATCTCAACATACTCGAGAGACGATAGGAAACACCGAGGTGCAAACAAAATATTAATTCCCTCTTCCTCCCAATATTTTGTAATTCCCTTCAAGTACAATACAACAGAGTCGAAGAAACACAAGCTTGAGTAAATGATGCTTTAACCAGTTACATTAGTAAGATATGAAGTTCATGGTTCAGTAATTAATCCTCACCACGACGAGAGATTTTAGATTCGAGCAGCTCTCAAGAAAAATAGGCAACATTTCCCACCTATAGCCGTAGAACTTAACACACAAGACAGATAGGTTACGGAATAAGGGTAGTGGTTCACATCTTGAATAATCATAAATGACCTGCAACAAACAAACATGTATCAGAAAAAAAACATCTAGGATAGAGCTAAGCATTTAAATAACTAATTCAGAATAGATTACCTCAAGAGTAGTCGAAGAAATTATTATATCTTTGATATGAGAGATCCCGACAAGAAAATTATGAATCATGTTTTTCTTTGGGAGATCATTTGGATCAAAAAACTTTCCAAAACAAGTTAAACTCAGTATCGATATCCGCCTTTACAAGGGAAACCGGATGATTTAGTATGAAATTTGCAATGCGACAATCACTGAGCCTCAAATACTTAAGCCTAGGAGCATCAACTGTAACTACTAGATCTTCTTCCAAATCCTCAGAACCGTCCGCACAATGAGTGAAGTTCAACAGAGACTGAGATCCCACATGTAAAACTTGTATATCATCACAGAAACTCCTCTCAATAATTAAGCTTCCGAGAATAGGGCAGAGTAAGATTAGCGTCTCTAAAGCTAAATCGTCGGCAAAATGAACTTTAGTCAGATTGAGAAGTTTAAGACAAGGTAAAGAAACAAACTTGGGACTAGGCAAGGTTAGCTCACACAGATTTAAGGATACCAAGCTCTTACAAGTGTAAATGGTCGGAGGTATATGAATTTCATAACTATACATTGTAACGTCCAAAACATCGACATGTTTCACCTTCCGCCTAACAACAGTGTTAATCCACCGATTGAGAAGACCATGTTCCGGATCATAATACCCATCACAATCATAATTTAACTTACAACTTTCAAAGCGCGATTCACTGTTAAAATCCAGAAATCTATCGACAAAACTCAAGAAGTCTGGGAAATCACCATAAGCCAAGTCCAAAGCAGGTACAAATTTCCAGAGATTTCTCCATCTAGTGGATAATACACTACTCTTAACCACATCTTTCGTGGAGAGATTCAAGAGTACCTGACATAGCAAGGAATCTGGCAATTTGCGTACCCAATCAATTTCACCCAATCAAACATGTTTCTCTTCTTGGTCATCCATGTTGAAAGAGTAGGTCAAAATGGAAAGAGTAGGACATCGGTTTTAGTTTGCACTGCAATTGAAGATCAGTTGATTGGGCTTTTATTGGGGTTTTAGTCAATGTAAATTTTATCACGTTTTTTTAAATAAATATAGTACACGTAGTTGTAGCTTTCTTCGTCTGAATACCTATTCTTTTTCATACATATGGACACCGCAAAGCCAGAAAAAACAATATATTTAACACTACCAGACATATGATTTTCGTCCAAGATACGAAGAAGAAGCATATACGACAAGTACTCAGAGAAAAACGACTTGGCATGAAGTAGAGAGTCTTGAGGATGTAATGACGTAAAAGTTATCTTAATCAAACGAACACGAGCTGAGTAACACAAGAATCACAGTTCGTAAAACAAGGATTCTGACCTCTTACCATGAATCACAAAGAATTCGCTAGCTCATAGAACACATGATCACTTAGAGAGAGATTGAGAGAAAGAGTTATGGAAAATATTCTTAGATTGATTCAATGATAGAAAATTCAACTTTTTATATAACAAGACGTAAAAAGTAAAAATAACACCAAAAACCAATAACACCAAAACAGAATATATCCAACTGAATATATCCTAACAACTAACGGATGAGCTGACGTGACCTGAAAGTTAGTTAAACCTCCATTTCTTGTATCAAATCTCCCCTGTTTGAGAAAACTTTGACCTTAAGGTTTAAATTATGGAAACTCGCTTCGTCAGCTCAAACAAAAATTCCCACGTATCCTCTTCTTCGGTTGATTAGCCCATTTTACCAAGACCATAGTTACTGCTCGCCTTTGTCGATTAACCATTTTACACTCAAGTATACTCTCTGGCACATTAACCATAACGTCTTGTACAATTGAAGGTAGCTGCGTAGATGTGGTGACGTTTCCCACCCGGAGTTTCAGTTGAGAAATATGGAATACTGGATGGATTTGAGAAGAAGCATGAAGTTCCAACTAGTATGCTACTTTACCACATTTATCCAGAACCTTATAAGGACCATATTACTTGGGTCGAGCTTCTGATTAGAGCATACTACCACAGATTTATGGCGATAAGGTTGAAGTTTAACATACACATAGTCTCCTATCTCGACACTACGATCCGTTCAATGCTGATCAGCCATCAACCACATTTGGTGTTGAGCTCGCAATATATGAAACTTCAATATCAAGATCATGTTCTCTCTTTCTTGCAAAGATTCTGCGACCACAACGACCTTAGACTCTCCTAGCAAGTATGTAAATGTTGTGGAGCTGTCTGTCCATAGACTGCTTCAAACATAGTCATTTGAATTGAAGTATGGAAGTTAGTATTGTACTAATACTCCGCAAGAGGAAGCTATTTACTCCACATAGGGCCTATCGCTATACATAAAACGCAAGTAGGTTTCCAAGCACTTGTTAACTACTTCACTGTGAGGATGATATGCACTTGATAGATTCAACGCGACACCCTGAAAACTGAAGATCTCCTTTCAAAATTCGCTTAGAAACACTGCATCTATGTCTCTTAATATTGATCTTGGTAAGCCGTGGAGCTTAAAAACGTTATCCAAGAAAGCTTGGGCAACCGTCACAGCCGAATATAGGTGAGACAAATCCATAAAGTGGGCTACTTTACTCAAGCGATCGACCACAACGAAGATCACTGATTTTTCATAAGAAAGGGGTACATCATAAACGAAATCCATCGAGATAATTGTCCATACTGTCTCCAGAATAGGTAAAGGTAGATTAGACCAGGATAAGCTGTTGTGTCATACTTGCATTTTTGACAAACATGACAACTTTGAATGTATGCATGTATATCCTTGGACATTCCCTTCCATTAAAATAAACCTTTTACCCTTTGGTTTGTGGCGTCTCTTCCCGAATGACCTCCACTTCCCGAGCAATGAAGCCATTCCAATATCTTGTTTCTAATTTCCACATCATTAAGAACAACGATTTTACTCTTTCGTGGAAGAATATCTTGCGACCAAGAATAGTGTTTACGAGCTGTTGCATTCACCTTTAACTCTGCAATCTGATCTTTAACCTCATTATCAGCATCATAACACGCTTGAATGCATTGCAGAAGATCACACTCGAGGTCAAACATCACCATGTAAATTACATCATATCCTTCTACACGTGAGAGAGAATCAACGACCACGTTTTCCTTACCCTGCATATACAAAATTTCATAATCAAATTCCAGCAGTTCTGGGAGCCATTGCTGTTGAATTGGAGTGTTAAGCCTCCGCTCTAGCGAGTACCTCAAACTCCTCTGATCAGTCTTGATGACAAAATGCCCAATAAGCAGATAATGTTGCCATTTCTGTACTACAAATACCACATGTAGCAGTTCTTTTTCATAGATAGGGAGGTTCAATTGTTTACCTTATAGATGACGACTAATGTATGCGAGAGGATGTCCCTCCTGCATTAACACCTCTCCTATACCCTGTCCACATACATCAGTCTCAACTACAAAGGGTTTATCAAACCTTGGTAAAGCTAGTACCGGCGCTCCGCAAAGAGCCTGTTTTAGTTCGTTAAACGCAGCAGTAGCTTCCTCGGACCACTCAGATGAATCTTTCTTCGTTAGAGTTGTCAATGGTATCGCAATGACTCCAAAGTTCCGCACAAATCTCCTTTAATAACCCTCTAAACCCAAGAATCCTCTTAATTGCTTGAGAGTTAGAGGACGCGACCATTCCTTAATCGCTTTAACCTTGTTATGATCAGTAGAGATGCCATAGGCATCAATATAATGCCCCCAAGTACTCAACTTTCTTTGTAGCAAAAACACACTTGCTGCGTTTTGCAAAGAGGTTGTTACTTCTCATCTGCGCAAAGACTTATTTTAAATGCTCAAGATGTAACTCCATTTTAGGACTGTAAACCAAGATGTCATCAAAGAAAATTAACACAAACTTCCTAAGAAACTGCTTAAAGACTGAATTCATCAAAACTTGAAAGGTTGCTGGTGCGTTTGTCAGGCCAAACGGCATGACCATATATTCGTGGTTCCCATTGTGTGTTTTCAAGGCTGTCTTATGAATGTATTTAGAAGCCATACATACCTGATGATACCTTGTTCACAAATCAATCTTTGAGTACACTCTTGCACCCCCAAGTTCATCCATAAGATCTTCAATCAAAGGTATTGGGAATAGATCTTTAACTGTCATATTGTTCAGCCCTCGATAATACACACAAAGTCTACAAGTTTCATCCTTCTTCTTCACTAACACCACTAGAGAAGTGAAAGAACTCGAGCTGTCCTATATTGTTCCCGCAACCAATAATTTTTGAACAATCTTATCGATCTCGTTCTTTTGATGCAGTGTGTAACGGTATGGGTGTTGATTCACTGGATTAGACACTTTGAACAAAGGAATTCGATGATCATGGGCTTTCTCCCTTTCTTTAAAAAAAATTGAAACTTGGTTTTGGGCCATTACAAATTTATTTAATTATATAATGAGGAAGAGGGACGAGAGTGAGTGTGAGCGATATAGTAGAGAAGTTTTATTCACTTGAATCTTGTTCTTACATATTACACAAGCTAACCCATCTATTTACAGTGGAAAAGGTCTGAGAGACAAAACCTACAATTTAGATAATGAGGACATGTGTTATGGTGATGAAGACAACACCTTCTGTGAGGTTAAAACAAGTGTCCATGCAATAAAGAATCAGGACAAGTGTTTCATGCAGTAGAGAATTTAGACAAGTGTTTATGAGATAGCACATGATGGATAATCACCTCTTTTATATCACTTTTCTTTAAGTATCCATTGAAGTGTTCTGTGTTATCTCATTAAAAAAATTACTATGGTAAAATTCAGTAGAACAAAAACCATGAGAATATGAAAAAAAAAATCAACAAGACAACCTCTCCCTGAAAATGATGGATATCATGTAATCTCTATGAATTTTTGAAAAAATTGTGAAAATTATAATTTGTGCTAGTATGTTTATTTAGAGATTCCTTAACAACTTTAAAATGTTATAACCGGTTTTAGACGTGCACTTCATAAAATTTAATGTAACACATGTTTCATACATTCTAGAGACAATGTGTCACCAACCCTAATATACGACTCAAGTATCTCCAATAACTAACATAATCTACTAATCAAACAATGTCCCATAACGTAACATAATACAACATGAAAAATAAAAATACAGAAAATGCAATAAAAATCCCAAAGACCTGTCCCAACTAAGAATCTATCTACTCGGTAGGCTTACCTGAAAAGGAGAGAAATAAAGAGAGATGAACAACAAGGAAGTCACTCATCGAGGTATAAGATGCTAAAACACAATTCTATGGATTCAGTCCAATCACTCCAAATAAAGTAGTCTATCCTAAACACGCACAATCACTAGCTTGTTGCGTGTTTGGTTTAGGAGCCATGGTTTTATGTAAATTGTAAACTAGGCAGGAACGTCGAGTCTCTGTTACAAAATTTGACAGTCTTATACGTAAAAACTTCAAAATTCGTTGATACAAGGATAATAGCCGAACAAGAAGAGTTTTGTAACTCGTTGATTCGCAGACGAATAGCCAAGAGACAGAAGCCGAACAAGAAGAGTTTTGTAACTCGTTGATTCGCAGACGAATAGCCAAGAGACAGAAAAAGGGAAGCTTGAAAGCTCTGGTTTTTTTATTAAATAATAGCGTACCTTCAAGGTTTACAACACTTAAATATGAAATCGTTATAACAATTGATAACGATTAAAACACCTTTTGATAAGCTCATTAGAGTTATCAAAACTCCTTGATATTATCTAAAACCAAATAAAAAGGTATTGCAAATAAAATACCAAAAAATAAATAACTCTATTGAATCTTGAAAGATACGCTGCATCAGAAAGTCTCTTCACAGGTTCAGAGAAGACAAATGTGAGTACCCTGTCATAGATTGTCATAGATGAGAATAAAAGTTGGGTACATCGATCTTAGTATTAGAGATGTCAAATGGGCTAATTTAAACTCAAATAGCCTAATCCAGTGCAGTTTTTTTATTCTTTTCGGGTTAGGCGGGTCGGGCTAAGCGGGCTGCAGTTTGAAACATTATGGCCCAAGCCCAACCCGCATGTATTTTATGGGTTAGCGGGCTGACCCGCAGATTTCTATAAAACTTGTTCTATTTCAATTATAATTTCATATGTGACTATATATACATGTTTTCTAGTTTTATACATGTTTTAGTGAAAATTTTAATTCAATAAACAAGTTTTAGGATCAGAAAACCATCATAATGAGGATAATTTATCTATCTTTTATCGGAATTGTGGTTAACCTTTTGTTACACTACCATCTTTCCAATCCCGTTTCGATGATGAATAAGACGAAATAAAATTTGAAAAATCAAGTTCAGTATGTTGCTTTTGTGGTTTGTACTTTGTTGCTTCCTTACTTTCTTTGAATGTTGCTTTGAGATTGTTGTTTTTCTTTTCTTTTAGAATTGTCGAATGATTGAATTGTTTTTTATGATTAGTGTTTTATTGGATTATTGGAATATCATATCTTTATGTTTTTCATAACTAGTTAGTGCAAAGATTTCTCTATTGGCTTTAAACGTATTTTGGCTTATTTGATCAATTTCTCTATATTTTTATCCCCATATGATATGTTTTTTTCCTAATATTTAGAACGGTAAACAAATTACTTATAACCGAGAAGTAACAAATTTAGAATTAGATGTCATCTTTTTGCCTGTAGATTGGTTCATGTCGTGTATCGTGAAGTTCACGTAGTAGATATTGTTTTAAATCACTTATATTGACTCTCCTCTTAATAATTATACCACCTCAAAATTTTAGTTCAAGCATGATAACAAGATTTTTGGGTCTTGTATCTTGTAGTCAATTACTCAACCTACAAGACAAATGTCATTGTAGTATAGGTTGAGGTGTCAATCATAATTGGGTGTGAGTCTAGCCAAAAGGAATGCATACAACTATATGAGCTAAGCCAATTTAAGTTGATTTTAAGCTAACAGTCCTAAGTGATCAAGCAAAAACAAACAAAGATAAGAAATAGAAGCTTAAATCAATGAGAAAAAATGGTCTAAGATGAGGTCAAAGAACTAGAACTATCAAAGGATGATCTTATCAAGGTGTTTATCAATCAACCAAGCTCAAGAAGATGATTAAATGAACTATCAAGTAGCTAATCATATTCCCATACAACTAACTCTATGCTAATCAAGCATTAATCCATTTTTCAATATCAAATCCAAGATAACATGCATTTATTATCAATCATTTAACCATTCAAGCAAGCTTTAATCATAGTCTAGAACTCAAAACATTAGATCAATCATATCTCTAAGCAAAGATCCCTTTAATCAATTCTTAATCAATAACAATCTATCAATTGTGATCAAGAATCAATTAAGCATGCAAAACAAGTTCATTTGACTATTAAACACCTTAGACATCAATTCTCATTGGCTAAGCATGCAAAATATCTAATTAGGTTCTAACAAGCATTTCATCAAACACCTTGTGGGCAAGGAAAAACCTAATTCTAGGTTCAATAATTTCTTGCAACCTAGCATAAAGAACAACCTAATACAAAAGGATTAATAAAAATTAAGCACTAAACACCCTTAGATCATCCTAATAAAGTTCTAGTCTACCTCATCTCAAAACCCAAAGAGACTACTCACTAATCATATTGATCCCATCAAAATCCATAAGAAAAATAATGAAAATCATGATTAGAGAAAATAAATTAAAAAGATAACAATACTTGACTAAGACCTAATATAAAAGTTTACAAAATGTTTTAGATCCAAAGGGGATGAAAGAAAATACAAGGAAGAAGATAGATCTCTCAAAATAAGTCTAAAACAAGTATATAGTGTTTTGGCCCATAGTGACATTTTTGTAATAAAAAGAAAATTGGTTTGGCCTTGTATCGGCATCATTTGGCCGATGGATATGTCGATATATTTCCCTGTGTAAAATATGAGTAATACTTGGGTTCACTCCTAGAGGTGAACCCTTTTGCTCACCTCCACATTTTCTAACCAATCAAATAATTCCACATAATCTAATATTAAAAATAAATAAAATTTTAAAATGTTTTAAAAATAAGAAAATAAAAAACGAAAATAAAAGAAAAAAAATATATATTTTATTTCAAACAAAACTTAAAAATAATTTTTTTTATAAAAAATACTAAAACCTAAATCTTAATCTCTAAACCCTAAATTCTAAACCCTAAACCCTAAACGATAATTTGAACCTAAAATATTAAAATTAAAACTAAATCCTAATCCCTAAATCCAATATGTAAATCTTAAAAAAAAAAAAACTAAACCCTAATCCCTAAACCCTAAACCCTAACCCAAAGAGCTTAAATCCTAATCCATAAACCCTAAACCCAAAGAGCTTAAACTCTATACCATAAACTCTAATCCCTAAACTCAATATGTAAATTTTAAAAAATAAAAACTAAACCCTAATCCCTAAACCCTAAATCCTAACCCAAAGAGCTTAAACCCTAATCCCTAAACCCTAAACCCAAAGAGCTTAAACCCTATACCATAAACCCTAATCCCTAAACCTTAATTTTAATTTTATAATTTTATTTAAAAATAATATTACATAACATATTTTTATTGGTTAATAAAGAGGAGGTGAACAAATGGGTTCACCTCTAGGGGTGAACAACCTAAGTATTTTCCGTAAAATATTGGCTTCAGCGTGTGGTTATATCGGGAGCATCATGCCGATACACACTACCCGATAAAATCTCTGCTCGCTTATCTTCGTAAAGTGCATGGCTTGACTGTTTTGTCTCGTAGTGGGGTAGCATGATGGGCTTGGACACGTGATGGGCCTCGTCTGGGAGTGGTCTGAGCTCACGTCGCTTAAGCTAACACCAACATATATTTAATTTTCTTTTCATCACTTAAGCTTTATTTGTCATTTTCATCTCAAACTTCCAACACCTACAAAGAATAAAAAAAATACTCCCAACAAATACTAAAACATGCAACTCTTATTTCTAATGTACCTAAGCTTTCTAAATGCAAAATGTCTAAGAAACTAACATGATATGATGCAAATATTGCTAAACTATGTACAAAATATTATGTTAACAACCTCTAAATTATGCACCTATCAAAGCACACTCCTTATTGAGCAAGAGACTAACTTAAAATCCATGTAACTGTTCAAAGTCGGATCAATATAAGGTAAACTAAGAAAGTATTAACTCGAGCTTAAACTGCATCTATTTCATAACATGTCATCTTATCAATAATTGTAAAAAAAAATCAAGTCTATCAATGTGCGTTAAACAAAACTTTATTCGTTAATTGTCATACATAAAGCTCAACTTTTCATACACTGGTGAATCTAATAAAGCATGAAAAAGGATTTCAATTTTTTCTTATAATGGCGGAAGGAATCAAAAAGAGAAATGATCGACTATCGAAGAAGCTTTTTTATAAGGTCACTAATCATATTTTTCTTCTACAATATCTGCACAACAAGTATCCAATTGCCAAAGACACTGATCATGTAAGTTTCTCAGCATCATTGAACTATGTGAAATTTATCTAAATAAACTTAATCTGTTTTTGCGATTTGGCCCGCAAACCCGCAACGGACCAATCCATATAACCCGAAATCCGCACGGATCCAACCCACGGGTTTTGCTAATTTTCGGATTGAAATTTTGCAGCCCAATTACCCGCCTCGTAGTAAGTTGAGTTGGGTCAAACCCACGGGTCGTGGTCCATATTGACATATCTACTTAGTATGTGGAACTTAGTGTACACTAGGAAGGCGAAGAGGACACAAAATAATTGATAGTAGAGATTTAAGTACCAAAAGAAGGGATACTTGTTGAAATCGTGTACAAACTGCATCCAAGAAGGAACAGCTACGACCACAAAAAGTAGAAAAGAAACAAAGAATAAGACAGATTTTCTGCAGTTTCTTTGTCGAACATCTCTCTTGCTGAAAGTGCTTTCATATATATGCAGAAATGAATCTAAACAACGTCGGGAAAAGTAGAAGGCCCAACAGTAGACCCTGAGAAGGAGACATGTAAGTTCTTCCGCAGTAAAGATTATTATGCATTTAATATCTATTTACTGTTATCATACCTGGACGATTATGAGTTCTCCTTATTCCATAGATTATTAAGACAAGATCCACAGGTATCAATTTATCGAAAATCTGTAAGTCTATCATAAAATTACAAAGTCATTCCTGCGAGCATGCAGTAACCAATGAAAACACAACATTGCATGACCTGTTAACAGATTGGAGAAACTAAAAAATTTCTAACCTTAGCAATTGTGCATGCCAAAATAGAGAACCAGGCCACTGGTCACCAGAAGTGCAATGATTGAAGGTGAAATAGATATATGTGAATCAAAAAGACTATATTTTGATCAAATCCATTTTTAACCGCTACACTGGCTCTAAGAAACTACCACTTTAACCCAAGTCATAAATAGAAGTCTCATAAGAAATCATTGTAATTACCAATTGAGGCACAAGAAGGAAAAGTGCAAAGCAAATGTCGAACTAACTTCACAGCTGCAAGTCCGTGAAATAACATCCACAACATTTTTAAAGACGTGTGTTGAGATTTTAACTAAACTTGTTGCACTTGTAGGTTATCTTGATCTTTGATGTGTGTTTGTTTTGTATGCAGGAAATAATAAACGACACAAGAATTTGGTTACCCTGTGTTCACCAATTGGCTACGTCACAGGGGTGAGATCACAATCTCACAAGATGCACTATATCGGTTTGATTACAATGACACAAATAAGTTTCTTCTGCTACTAACTTATCTTAAGAATCAAACCTTGCACACTAAGAAAGCACTTCTATAGAACTATAGCTCTAGATACGATGTGTATCTCTAGCTCTCTTCTAATGCTCTCAAATACTCACGTATTCACTTTAGCTTTGACTGCTCTTCCTTTTTGTGAATATTGATTTTTCTGGTGTGTTCTACCTAATAACCTAGCTCCTCTTTATATAGCCATCGTATTAGGTCTTCGATTTAACACTGCCTTTGTTTCTGCTTGCAACGGGTCGGTTTAGCTAAGCAGATTTTGGGCTTGTTCCACAGTATTTGGCCCATCATAAACCTCAAGTTCATCCTTGATGCGTAAAGATGAGACATGCTTCTTGGGCTTTATGGCCCAGCTGGAGAGAATGGGTTTAGGTCTGAATAATGAAGTCACAATCTCCACCTTTATTCGACAAAAACCCTAAGAAAACGCGAAGCTCTGCTTCACTCTCTTCAGGTGGCGACAACATAGGCGACTTGATCTTCCTCCTTCGATCCATGGCTCCTTCTTCTTCTATGAGCTCGGCTGATCATCAGGTAAGCTCGTTCTTCCTCGTTTTATTTACCTTTGATTCTGACAAAACCCTTTTCTTTTAACCTTTCAATTTCTCGGGTCTGTACATGTAGGTTCTGACACACCTTTGATCCGTCGTGTCTCCGGCTCCGGCGAGATGAGTAAGAACAGGTAGACTCTCAACTCCTTCTTCCTTTGAGTTTCTTAGTCTTTATCCATAGCGATTCTTTTCTGATAATCGCTTAAACTTCTGTGCTCATCTCCAATGTCGATTCTTAGACGATTTAGCTTCCTCCGTTGATCCATGGCTTTCTCCTTCTTCTGTGAGGTCAGCCGAACTCTAGGTAAGCTCGATCTATCTCCTTTCCGACCTTTGATTCTAAGAAAAACGTTGTTTCTCGAACATCTCTGACCGTTTGAGATAAATCTAAGAACCCTTCTTCTTCTCTTTTCAGATCTGTGACTCGCACTATTAGATCTTGAGGATTTATCTATGACTTGTGGTTGAGATGTTTACAGCTCTCAGCTTTGGTAAACTTCTCTTTTCTCTTTTCATCCGACACTATAGATCCTTTCATAACCACTTTTGGTTAATCGATCTGGTTTTAGTCTTAGTGGACTTGATATATCGAGGTCGGCTCATGGATTCTGCCTCTTCTGAGTTATCCTGAAGATAAGTTTTAGCTTTACTCACCAATTAACAATCCTGTTGTTACTTGATAAAACTTTGGCTTTAATCTCTGATGCTTTGTTTGTCTTTTGCAGAAGTCAGAGAAGATGATCAGTGTCTTAAACCTCCCCCTCGTAATTGGGCTCCGGTTTACACAGATTACCTTTTTGAATCCAAGACTGGATGCATCACTTGAAATTAATACCATATGCTCTTCATCTTCCTTAGTCTACGGTAAGTACATTGCTTCAGTTGTACTTGTCTGATGATGCTGATCACTCATAACTCTGTGGTTCTCTTCTTTTGTTTAACCCTTTAGTGTATGAGCTTATTGATCTTATGCTCCTTTCTCTCGCATTGTTTCAGGTATCAACAAGCGACACTCCACCTGGAACATATTCTTCTTCCTGGTAAGCTCCTAGATTCCTTTAAAATCTCTTGAGCCGTGAAGTACTGTTTCTCCCTTGTATGAGTTGTGTTTCATCTACTCTTTGAACCCTGGTTCCTTTAGTAGTTAGAACACTATCTTAGTTTTTCCTTAGCTTTCCAATGCCTTCTGCTCTTGATCTTATGCTTCTGATCCTTAGCAGATTACTCCTTTTCTTTGTAGATCCGCAATATGCTTTCTATGGATCTTCAGGTCTTGGCAAAATCTTCCTGACTTTCACCAAGACAACCGTAAGCCCCTATACTCTTCTAAATCACCTTTGACTTGTAATTTCTAGGATGTATTGGAGCCGTCAAGCTCTTATTCAACTTTCGTGTTTCTTCATTGTTTGACAGTGGCCTGTGTCAAACAATGCTCCACCTGGAACTGAAGCTTCTTCTTCAGAACCACAAATACTTGCAGCTTTACTGCCTTGGTTTCACTGTTTTTGAAAAAACGTGAGTAACTTCCTCAAGCCTTGATTCAACTTTGTCGACATGTTAATTCACTCATGTGCACTGAGTTAGGAACTAACATCTTCTTGAATCCTTGCAGGTACTCCATGAAACTGATATCTGCGTCTCGCCTTTAGTACTCACAGGTAACTCTCCTAACCCCTTTCTTCTTTCAGTTCTTCCATTATTGCTTAATAATAATAAACAGAAACTGACATGTTTCTTTTTCTGTCTCAGAGAGCTTGAGACTTCAATAATGGAGTTACCTGGAGCTGCTTGCAGTCTTATGCGATGTTGCAGTATACATGAAGATCTTGTTCATGTACTGCCTTAGTTAGTACTGCCTTAGTTAGAACCGCCTTAGTTACTGCATCAGTGGATTTTAGGCATGTCTGAATCTTAGATAGTGTTACTGCTTCTTTAACTCCATCTCCAAAGATTCCCAGCTTTAATATCTCTGAAACTTTTCCCAGAAATTCCATCTCATGCTCTCTGTTCAAAGTCTTTTCCACAGCCTCTTCTTTTGGCTCTTTTCTGCTCATCTCTTCTGCAGTAGCCATAGCATAGGCCTCAGGATCAAAATCTCCATTTTCTTCTTCACACTTAAACTCTTTTGAAGTTTCTGATTTTTCTGTTGAAGAAGAGTCTTTACCTTGTGCTGATGAATCTCTTAATTCAAAACCATATGGAGTAGGTCCTTGAATTAGATTCTTGCTGAAGCTCACTTTCTTAGACTTCTTTTCACTTGCTTCTTTTTCATCCTTAGACTTGATTTCTGCACTCTTAGCAACTCTGCCTTGTAGATAGTAAAGCCCTCCATGATATTTTACAGATATCACCTTCTTCTTACCTTTGTAGAATCGAACCATAAGGTTACTTCCTTCATATCTGCAACCTGACCTCTCTAACATCCCGTATGAGATCAGATTCCTGCTTACTTCAGGCATGTATTTAACATCCTTTAGTATTACTTCAGAACCGTCTGGATTTTGAATCCGAATCTTTCCCATTCCTTTGATGTTTCCATAAGTTTTGTTTGCCATAAGAACCCTTCCTCCATTGTACTCCTTGAAGTCAAACAAGACTTCCTTGTCTGATGTACTGTGGAATGAAGAACCCGAATCCATTACCCAGTTCTTCATTGTGTCTTGGCTGCTCACACTCAACACTATAGGCTGTATAGGTGCTGCTGCAATATTTGCTGATTCTTTGTTTTTATTTCTCTCAGGGCATTCTCTTTTCCAATGCCCTTCATCTCCACATATGAAGCACTCGCTCTGATTTTTCTTGTTGAACCTTGGCTGTGACTTAGATCTGTTGTCTCTCGACTTTGATCTCCCTTTGTCATTACTCTTCTGAGATCTGTCCTTAGTTCTTCCCCTTGATTCAACATATAATCCTTCAGATTTAGATCCAGATTTGTTCAAGAGTCCCTTCTGCTTCAGCTCAATCTCCTTAGAATATGCAGAAGTGACCACCTCATGAACTGTTAGAGTCTCTTTTCCTGTACCATACTTAAGAGTATGTACTAGAGGCTCATACGGTGGAGGTAAGCTGGTAAGAAGCTGTATAGCCTGATCCTCATCACTTACATTGATGTTTAGGCTAGCTAGATCTGCAATAAGCTTAAGAAAACTGTCCAAGTTCTCTTCTATACTTCTGCCTTCATCCATCTTGTAACTAGCAAATTGTTGCTTAAGATAAATCCTGTTAGGAAGTGACTTAGTCTGATAATCTCTTTCTAGAGCCTTCCACATCTGCAAAGCTGTGGGCTCATGCATCACCTTCCTAAGAATCATGTCACTTAGACATGTACCAAGCAAGTTCTTTACTCTGGTGTCTCTAGAAACTTTGAGAGAATAAATCTTTGGTTTCTCTCCCTCCTCTAGCTTAGCAGATTCATCAACCAATGTAGCACCCTCCTCCAATACTGATGCTAAACCATGAATCTCTAGCTGTCCTAGAAGCTTGTATTTCCACATACCAAAATCACCTTTTCCATCAAATTTATCCATCTCAAACTTACCCCTAGTTGGCTCCATTGTTGCCGTGAGTTGCGGATTACTCAGTAGGTAAGTTTCTGCCTCGAATAGATCACAATAACCCCTGCTTCTTTCCTGGAAGCTCTGATACCACTTGTTGAGATTTTAACTAAACTTGTTGCACTTGTAGGTTATCTTGATCTTTGATGTGTGTTTGTTTTGTATGCAGGAAATAATAAACGACACAAGATTTTGGTTACCCTGTGTTCACCAATTGGCTACGTCACAGGGGTGAGATCACAATCTCACAAGATGCACTATATCGGTTTGATTACAATGACACAGATAAGTTTCTTTTGCTACTAACTTATCTTAAGAATCAAACCTTGCACACTAAGAAAGCTCTTCTATAGAACTATAGCTCTAGATACGATGTGTATCTCTAGCTCTCTTCTAATGCTCTCAAATACTCACGTATTCACTTTAGCTTTGACTGCTCTTCCTTTTTGTGAATATTGATTTTTCTGGTGTGTTCTACCTAATAACCTAGCTCCTCTTTATATAGCCATCGTATTAGGTCTTCGATTTAACATTGCCTTTGTTTCTGCTTGCAACAGGTCGGTTTAGCTAAGCAGCTTTTGGGCTTGTTCCACAGCATTTGGCCCATCATAAACCTCAAGTTCATCCTTGATGCGTAAAGATGAGACATGCTTCTTGGGCTTTATGGCCCAGCTGGAGAGAATGGGTTTAGGTCTGAATAATGAAGTCACAAAGCCTGCACGGACTTTAAGGTCATGCTACATTAAAAGTCAAAATTGATCAGTTGCTTCAGTTTGGTTCAGTTAGTTTCGGTTTAGTTCCGTTATTGTATTTAGATTTTTAAGCGGTTGAGTGAGACTTTTTACGAAGATAACGAAGTGAGGAGATTAGAGAAATGATAGTTCCTGTGTTGTGATGGAGCTTTGTCTCAAGCTGCAATCTTTTGCATTCCCTTCCTCAGTTTCAAGTAATCTGAATGATGTTTGCGTTTTACACACCAATTAACCTAATGTGCACGCTACCACAATCGAATGGTATGTCGATGTAACACTTCAGGATCGAATCCACAGGGAGCTAGTGACCTATAACACCAAGAATGCACAAAGTTCCTTAATCTAAGCAAATACAAGAGATTTGGTTTTTTTTACTAACAACCTAAGTGAGATGAAAGCAAGGAAACTAATATACAAATGATACAGATAACAAAAGTGAAATAAAAACAGAACAAACCATTCACTAAACAAGATACTAAGACTCACAAAAACAGAGTAAAAACAGAGATGGTAAAAGACTAAGTTCCTTGGGTTGAGATTTCGGTTTGGGTGATCAACAATTAATCTAGAAGTGTTTAACAACAATAGAATGATTTCTTAGGCTAAGAACAACGATTTCTAGTTAATCCACTCTCGTGATAATAACCCTATACCTATCAAGCATTAACATCAACTCTCGTTGGCAATTTCAAGATAGTTATGCAATAAGATCAAGTTCTTACTACCACTAAACACCTTAAACATCAACTCTCGTTGGCTAAGAATGTAAAGCACTTGACAGAGATTCAAACATAAACTACACCTCTCGGTGCTAGCAACATTTAAGATCAAGGAATTGATTAGCTACTTCAATCCTAGCATTAAGAACTTCTAACAAGTAAGGAATCAATATTTCCAAGTTTTAAACATCCTAAACCATCACTAAATCACCCCCACCTTACTCAAACCCAGAAACTTATAAAGAACTACTCAATAGGCATGATAATAACAAAGCAAAACATAATTAAGAAGACAGAAATGAAGAACAAGAGGAAACTAAAAGAAGAACTCAAACCAAACTTGAAAAAGAAAATAAAGTTTTGATCTAGATCCAAAAATGGATCAAGAAGTGGATCATGCCTCTCTACATACACCAAGAGGTCTTAAATAATAGAAAACAAAGTGTCTTGGTCGACCTCAGAACATGGGAGGGTCTACAAGCCAAAAGAAAAAGAGAAAAGGTAGCATGTGGGCAAAAGTTGGTCTCACCACGACATAATTGATATGTGTCCAGTAAATCGATCATAACTCTTCGTGTATAGCTGCAAATGACTTCAAACCACCTCCATTAGAAAGCTAACTCAATTCCCTACAACTTTGGTGTGAAGCTTTAAAGCTAAATATGAACGCAAGCTTTTCAAATGACTCGATCTTTCAAGGTCAAATTTCACAGCGGCCTGGGGAGGTCGCTGTGAGAGGCCGCTATGAGGGTTTTTGATCCACAGACACTTGGGGAGGCCGCTGTGGAGGCCGCTGGAGCTCCCGACCATCCGCAAATACTTCACAGCGGCCTACAGGCCGCTGTGGCACCCCGCTGGGAGTTCCTATCACGATCCTTAGCTGTTTTTCCACCTTGTTTGAGTGCTCTTTTGGTCCCTACCTCCTCCATTGTCCTTTAGTGCTCTTTTAGGTCATCCACCACCTACAAAAAGAGAAAAACAAAGCACATGCACTCCTAATGATACCTAAATGCATTATCTAAAGTTAAAACACAATAATGTTGTCTAAATACCTTTTCTTAAAGCTAAATCATACTCTTAATCATGCCTAAAAACATTCAAAAATACAACACATCAACTCCCCCAAACTTGTTTCCTTGCTTGTCCTCAAGCAAAAAACAAGGAGAACAAAGGGGAGAGGTTTGAAGTTGGAGACTCATAACCAAAGAAATTTAACAAGCCCTCAACATGATGTCCTTAGGAAATGATAATATGTTGCATGAACAAACACACTAATCCACTCTAATTTCTCTAGGCTTATTAACACACCAAATCTTATTCTCTTAAGCACATTGCCAAGAATCAACTTAATCAACATTCCACCAACTCTTAAATTCATTCATTCATCAAAGTGCAGTCTCACAAATGGGGGTTTGATCTTGATCAATTGGCTTGGCATAAAAAGGCTTCAAATGGTGTTTAGAGGAAGGTCATGAATTCTTATTTGGTGGCTAACTCTCAAGGAAGAGGAATGCTAGACATATTGCAAAATGTAGCAAGACAAGAACAATTTATGCATACAACTTTTAACTCTCATTGTCTTACCCAAATGTGTTTCCCAATCCTATTTTTAGCCAATCTCCCTTCAATCCCAAACTCAACCATTTGACATTTTTCATTTTTGGGTCTTGAGAAGTAAGTCCTTTTAATTTCCTTAAACTCTTTATTTTTCAATTTCTTTTTCATTTTGCACTTAGAGTTTTCCCATTTCATTTTCTTTTCCCAAGTGTTTCCCTTTTCTTTTTACAAGCCATTGGTCTTTTATTCTTTTACTCCCCATTTCACTCTTTTTCTTTTCTCATTCTCAATCCCATTTCAAGTGCTTATACCCCAAATGCTAAACAAATATGTGAACTCCTAGACTAGCCTATGAGAGCTAATCATTGTCGTTCTCATACTTTTAACCTTTTGCACATGTTAGCATTGTCAAAAAGAGGCCTCACTCAATCAATCAAATGAAGGTTCAAAGGAAAAGGGAAGGGTTCTATGGTGTGGAAACCATCCTAAGAGTGAGAATGGCCACTTGGATTAACATAGGGTGGTAAAAATGTGGTAAAAGATAATCCAAGTGTGTATATAGTGACCATGATCAAGCATCAAAAACCCATAAGTGAGAAGATTAAATTCATTTAAGTCCAATAAGTGAGTTGGTTTCAAAGTTGAGGATATCATACTTGACAAATAGATTGGAGTGGTGTGATCAAAGCTCGAAATTTGCAAGTGTTTTAAGAGTTGTTTAAGCAACATAGTATGATTAACAAGGGCATCATGTTCAGTTCTAAATCTAGATTTCTTGCAAGGCAATTATATCATTGTCTCCTATGCAAATTCAACCTATATTGCTACTAGACTCAATCCTAAAAGTGAAACAAATATGAAACTACATGCCTTTTTATGTTTTAATTTTTAATTTTTTTGGTTTTTTTTTTTTGAAAACTTATATATATTAACAAAAGACTAGCTAAAATTTATATATGATGGTTAATTGATCACCCCCCCCCCCCCCCAAACTTACTTCACACCGACTCGGTGTGAAAATAAATCGAGGGGGGTCACAAGATGGTTAAATGAAAAATAAAACAAACTAAAAACTATATACAAATTGGTGGTGGTACCTTAGTAGTTAGGAGGTGTGGTGTCGTCTTCGTCTTCTCCCAAGGATAGGAACTTGTTGTGAAAGAGAGAAGGTACTCACAAAATTCCCTCACAGCGGCTTGGCGTTGTCGCTGCGCAATGCCGCTGTGAGTGGCTCTTACCTGTAGCGGCTTAGCATGCCGCTGCGCATGCCGCTGCGAAAATCCATCTTTCGCATAAATTTCCCACAGCGGCCTAGGTACCCCCCGCTGCGCCTGGCCGCTGTGAGTGTTTTTAGACCGTAGCGGCTAGCCGTCCTCGCTGTGCATGCCGCTACGGAAATTGGTGTTCCGCATATACCTCACAGCGGTCTGGGTACCTCGCTGTGGGTAGCCGCTGTAGACTCCTTCACCTGTATTTTGTTATGTGACTCTTCCTCTTGTGCTCCTTCTTGTTCCCACATGCTGAAAACATACACTCAAAACTCAAACACACATTAAATCACACAAACGCACAAAAATCAATTCAAAGAAAGAAAATTCACACAATATATACAAAGAGGATACCATGGGACTTCCTCCCAAGTGAGCTTGTTTAAAGTCTCTAGCTTGACTATCCCTTCACTTTTTCTGGTTGGGAATGTAGCATGGCTTTGGATCACCAGGATCATATTCATCATAGAACCATCCCCTAAACTCGTTCATCCTAATCTCCTCAAAAGATATCTTCCTTGGACCATCAATGCTCATTGTTGTGGAGGGAGTTATACCAAGATGCTTGTCAAAGAGTTGTACCATTTGAAAATTTTCTTCTTCACCATCCATGGAGATTTCTTCAGTGAGACTCTCTTGTTTCTCTTTAGGCACTTCACTCTTTATCTCTTGATTGGAGTTGGTTTGGATATGCATTTTTTCCTTGGTTGAGAATTCATCATCCATTGAAATCTCCTTTATGCTCTCTATGCATCCAAAAACCAAGCCATCTTCATGAGAGTCTTCAATAGTTCTTACCACAATGTCTTCTTCTTCCTTTGTGCTCCTTGCTGGATGAATCATGAGTGTTCCAACATAAACTTGTTCTTCATATCTTATCTCAAGATCTTCATCAACATTGTAACCAAGAGGTGCTTCAACTTCTCCTTCAGACATTATATCTTCTTGTAAGAACTCATCCTTGATTTGAGAATCCTCTTCATATGTTGTTTCAGCATCTCTCTCAACTTGAGACATTTTTTTGGTGCAGGCTGACAGGCTAGAGGCTAAGTCGTCCAACGCATTTATCATAATGCGCATCTCCTCGGAAATCTCCAAAAATTGTTGGTTCGAATAACTCCATTGACCTTGGAATTGTTGGTCTCCTTGGTTTTGATAAAAACCTTGATTGTTGAGAGTCTCTTCTTCATTTGGGGAGTAATAATCCATTCCATGCTCGTACTCCATGTCCCAAGATTGATAGACCTCATCATGTCCATATTGATGCTCTTGAGAATAATTTCCATATGTGATGTCTTCTTGATAGGTGGGTGAGCTTTCAAAACCATTGTAGCTTGTAGGATCCCAAGATTGGTATCTCTCAGCATATCCATATTGGTGTTCTTGAGCAAAGTTTCCATATGGAAGATCTTCTTGATAAGTGGATGGGCATTCAAAACTGTGGTAGCTTGTAGGGTTCCAAGCCATCCCTCTCTCTTGAACTTTCTCCCTTGTGATTATGCCCTGCAAAAAGAGCAAACACTTGAAAGAAAATCAGTAACCAAACAAACAAAAACAAAAGAAAGCTTAGTCTCAAGGAAATTTGAAATCCTAATGATAAATCGCCTAGCTCCCCGGCAACGGCGCCAAATTGATGTTTGCGTTTTACACACCAATTAACCTAATGTGCACGCTACCACAATCGAATGGTATGTCGATGTAACACTTCAGGATCGAATCCACAGGGAGCTAGTGACCTATAACACCAAGAATGCACAAAGTTCCTTAATCTAAGCAAATACAAGAGATTTGGTTTTTTTTACTAACAACCTAAGTGAGATGAAAGCAAGGAAACTAATATACAAATGATACAGATAACAAAAGTGAAATAAAAACAGAACAAACCATTCACTAAACAAGATACTAAGACTCACAAAAACAGAGTAAAAACAGAGATGGTAAAAGACTAAGTTCCTTGGGTTGAGATTTCGGTTTGGGTGATCAACAATTAATCTAGAAGTGTTTAACAACAATAGAATGATTTCTTAGGCTAAGAACAACGATTTCTAGTTAATCCACTCTCGTGATAATAACCCTATACCTATCAAGCATTAACATCAACTCTCGTTGGCAATTTCAAGATAGTTATGCAATAAGATCAAGTTCTTACTACCACTAAACACCTTAAACATCAACTCTCGTTCGCTAAGAATGTAAAGCACTTGACAGAGATTCAAACATAAACTACACCTCTCGGTGCTAGCAACATTTAAGATCAAGGAATTGATTAGCTACTTCAATCCTAGCATTAAGAACTTCTAACAAGTAAGGAATCAATATTTCCAAGTTTTAAACATCCTAAACCATCACTAAATCACCCCCACCTTACTCAAACCCAGAAACTTATAAAGAACTACTCAATAGGCATGATAATAACAAAGCAAAACATAATTAAGAAGACAGAAATGAAGAACAAGAGGAAACTAAAAGAAGAACTCAAACCAAACTTGAAAAAGAAAATAAAGTTTTGATCTAGATCCAAAAATGGATCAAGAAGTGGATCATGCCTCTCTACATACACCAAGAGGTCTTAAATAATAGAAAACAAAGTGTCTTGGTCGACCTCAGAACATGGGAGGGTCTACAAGCCAAAAGAAAAAGAGAAAAGGTAGCATGTGGGCAAAAGTTGGTCTCACCACGACATAATTGATATGTGTCCAGTAAATCGATCATAACTCTTCGTGTATAGCTGCAAATGACTTCAAACCACCTCCATTAGAAAGCTAACTCAATTCCCTACAACTTTGGTGTGAAGCTTTAAAGCTAAATATGAACGCAAGCTTTTCAAATGACTCGATCTTTCAAGGTCAAATTTCACAGCGGCCTGGGGAGGTCGCTGTGAGAGGCCGCTATGAGGGTTTTTGATCCACAGACACTTGGGGAGGCCGCTGTGGAGGCCGCTGGAGCTCCCGACCATCCGCAAATACTTCACAGCGGCCTACAGGCCGCTGTGGCACCCCGCTGGGAGTTCCTATCACGATCCTTAGCTGTTTTTCCACCTTGTTTGAGTGCTCTTTTGGTCCCTACCTCCTCCATTGTCCTTTAGTGCTCTTTTAGGTCATCCACCACCTACAAAAAGAGAAAAACAAAGCACATGCACTCCTAATGATACCTAAATGCATTATCTAAAGTTAAAACACAATAATGTTGTCTAAATACCTTTTCTTAAAGCTAAATCATACTCTTAATCATGCCTAAAAACATTCAAAAATACAACACATCAACTCCCCCAAACTTGTTTCCTTGCTTGTCCTCAAGCAAAAAACAAGGAGAACAAAGGGGAGAGGTTTGAAGTTGGAGACTCATAACCAAAGAAATTTAACAAGCCCTCAACATGATGTCCTTAGGAAATGATAATATGTTGCATGAACAAACACACTAATCCACTCTAATTTCTCTAGGCTTATTAACACACCAAATCTTATTCTCTTAAGCACATTGCCAAGAATCAACTTAATCAACATTCCACCAACTCTTAAATTCATTCATTCATCAAAGTGCAGTCTCACAAATGGGGGTTTGATCTTGATCAATTGGCTTGGCATAAAAAGGCTTCAAATGGTGTTTAGAGGAAGGTCATGAATTCTTATTTGGTGGCTAACTCTCAAGGAAGAGGAATGCTAGACATATTGCAAAATGTAGCAAGACAAGAACAATTTATGCATACAACTTTTAACTCTCATTGTCTTACCCAAATGTGTTTCCCAATCCTATTTTTAGCCAATCTCCCTTCAATCCCAAACTCAACCATTTGACATTTTTCATTTTTGGGTCTTGAGAAGTAAGTCCTTTTAATTTCCTTAAACTCTTTATTTTTCAATTTCTTTTTCATTTTGCACTTAGAGTTTTCCCATTTCATTTTCTTTTCCCAAGTGTTTCCCTTTTCTTTTTACAAGCCATTGGTCTTTTATTCTTTTACTCCCCATTTCACTCTTTTTCTTTTCTCATTCTCAATCCCATTTCAAGTGCTTATACCCCAAATGCTAAACAAATATGTGAACTCCTAGACTAGCCTATGAGAGCTAATCATTGTCGTTCTCATACTTTTAACCTTTTGCACATGTTAGCATTGTCAAAAAGAGGCCTCACTCAATCAATCAAATGAAGGTTCAAAGGAAAAGGGAAGGGTTCTATGGTGTGGAAACCATCCTAAGAGTGAGAATGGCCACTTGGATTAACATAGGGTGGTAAAAATGTGGTAAAAGATAATCCAAGTGTGTATATAGTGACCATGATCAAGCATCAAAAACCCATAAGTGAGAAGATTAAATTCATTTAAGTCCAATAAGTGAGTTGGTTTCAAAGTTGAGGATATCATACTTGACAAATAGATTGGAGTGGTGTGATCAAAGCTCGAAATTTGCAAGTGTTTTAAGAGTTGTTTAAGCAACATAGTATGATTAACAAGGGCATCATGTTCAGTTCTAAATCTAGATTTCTTGCAAGGCAATTATATCATTGTCTCCTATGCAAATTCAACCTATATTGCTACTAGACTCAATCCTAAAAGTGAAACAAATATGAAACTACATGCCTTTTTATGTTTTAATTTTTAATTTTTTTGGTTTTTTTTTTTTGAAAACTTATATATATTAACAAAAGACTAGCTAAAATTTATATATGATGGTTAATTGATCACCCCCCCCCCCCCCCAAACTTACTTCACACCGACTCGGTGTGAAAATAAATCGAGGGGGGTCACAAGATGGTTAAATGAAAAATAAAACAAACTAAAAACTATATACAAATTGGTGGTGGTACCTTAGTAGTTAGGAGGTGTGGTGTCGTCTTCGTCTTCTCCCAAGGATAGGAACTTGTTGTGAAAGAGAGAAGGTACTCACAAAATTCCCTCACAGCGGCTTGGCGTTGTCGCTGCGCAATGCCGCTGTGAGTGGCTCTTACCTGTAGCGGCTTAGCATGCCGCTGCGCATGCCGCTGCGAAAATCCATCTTTCGCATAAATTTCCCACAGCGGCCTAGGTACCCCGCTGCGCCTGGCCGCTGTGAGTGTTTTTAGACCGTAGCGGCTAGCCGTCCTCGCTGTGCATGCCGCTACGGAAATTGGTGTTCCGCATATACCTCACAGCGGTCTGGGTACCTCGCTGTGGGTAGCCGCTGTAGACTCCTTCACCTGTATTTTGTTATGTGACTCTTCCTCTTGTGCTCCTTCTTGTTCCCACATGCTGAAAACATACACTCA
This sequence comes from Orychophragmus violaceus, assembly GCA_030180135.1. Taxonomy (NCBI): domain Eukaryota; kingdom Viridiplantae; phylum Streptophyta; class Magnoliopsida; order Brassicales; family Brassicaceae; genus Orychophragmus; species Orychophragmus violaceus. The sequence goes on from CM058239.1 coordinate 33,532,519, forward strand.
AAACTCAAACACACATTAAATCACACAAACGCACAAAAATCAATTCAAAGAAAGAAAATTCACACAATATATACAAAGAGGATACCATGGGACTTCCTCCCAAGTGAGCTTGTTTAAAGTCTCTAGCTTGACTATCCCTTCACTTTTTCTGGTTGGGAATGTAGCATGGCTTTGGATCACCAGGATCATATTCATCATAGAACCATCCCCTAAACTCGTTCATCCTAATCTCCTCAAAAGATATCTTCCTTGGACCATCAATGCTCATTGTTGTGGAGGGAGTTATACCAAGATGCTTGTCAAAGAGTTGTACCATTTGAAAATTTTCTTCTTCACCATCCATGGAGATTTCTTCAGTGAGACTCTCTTGTTTCTCTTTAGGCACTTCACTCTTTATCTCTTGATTGGAGTTGGTTTGGATATGCATTTTTTCCTTGGTTGAGAATTCATCATCCATTGAAATCTCCTTTATGCTCTCTATGCATCCAAAAACCAAGCCATCTTCATGAGAGTCTTCAATAGTTCTTACCACAATGTCTTCTTCTTCCTTTGTGCTCCTTGCTGGATGAATCATGAGTGTTCCAACATAAACTTGTTCTTCATATCTTATCTCAAGATCTTCATCAACATTGTAACCAAGAGGTGCTTCAACTTCTCCTTCAGACATTATATCTTCTTGTAAGAACTCATCCTTGATTTGAGAATCCTCTTCATATGTTGTTTCAGCATCTCTCTCAACTTGAGACATTTTTTTGGTGCAGGCTGACAGGCTAGAGGCTAAGTCGTCCAACGCATTTATCATAATGCGCATCTCCTCGGAAATCTCCAAAAATTGTTGGTTCGAATAACTCCATTGACCTTGGAATTGTTGGTCTCCTTGGTTTTGATAAAAACCTTGATTGTTGAGAGTCTCTTCTTCATTTGGGGAGTAATAATCCATTCCATGCTCGTACTCCATGTCCCAAGATTGATAGACCTCATCATGTCCATATTGATGCTCTTGAGAATAATTTCCATATGTGATGTCTTCTTGATAGGTGGGTGAGCTTTCAAAACCATTGTAGCTTGTAGGATCCCAAGATTGGTATCTCTCAGCATATCCATATTGGTGTTCTTGAGCAAAGTTTCCATATGGAAGATCTTCTTGATAAGTGGATGGGCATTCAAAACTGTGGTAGCTTGTAGGGTTCCAAGCCATCCCTCTCTCTTGAACTTTCTCCCTTGTGATTATGCCCTGCAAAAAGAGCAAACACTTGAAAGAAAATCAGTAACCAAACAAACAAAAACAAAAGAAAGCTTAGTCTCAAGGAAATTTGAAATCCTAATGATAAATCGCCTAGCTCCCCGGCAACGGCGCCAAATTGATGTTTGCGTTTTACACACCAATTAACCTAATGTGCACGCTACCACAATCGAATGGTATGTCGATGTAACACTTCAGGATCGAATCCACAGGGAGCTAGTGACCTATAACACCAAGAATGCACAAAGTTCCTTAATCTAAGCAAATACAAGAGATTTGGTTTTTTTTACTAACAACCTAAGTGAGATGAAAGCAAGGAAACTAATATACAAATGATACAGATAACAAAAGTGAAATAAAAACAGAACAAACCATTCACTAAACAAGATACTAAGACTCACAAAAACAGAGTAAAAACAGAGATGGTAAAAGACTAAGTTCCTTGGGTTGAGATTTCGGTTTGGGTGATCAACAATTAATCTAGAAGTGTTTAACAACAATAGAATGATTTCTTAGGCTAAGAACAACGATTTCTAGTTAATCCACTCTCGTGATAATAACCCTATACCTATCAAGCATTAACATCAACTCTCGTTGGCAATTTCAAGATAGTTATGCAATAAGATCAAGTTCTTACTACCACTAAACACCTTAAACATCAACTCTCGTTGGCTAAGAATGTAAAGCACTTGACAGAGATTCAAACATAAACTACACCTCTCGGTGCTAGCAACATTTAAGATCAAGGAATTGATTAGCTACTTCAATCCTAGCATTAAGAACTTCTAACAAGTAAGGAATCAATATTTCCAAGTTTTAAACATCCTAAACCATCACTAAATCACCCCCACCTTACTCAAACCCAGAAACTTATAAAGAACTACTCAATAGGCATGATAATAACAAAGCAAAACATAATTAAGAAGACAGAAATGAAGAACAAGAGGAAACTAAAAGAAGAACTCAAACCAAACTTGAAAAAGAAAATAAAGTTTTGATCTAGATCCAAAAATGGATCAAGAAGTGGATCATGCCTCTCTACATACACCAAGAGGTCTTAAATAATAGAAAACAAAGTGTCTTGGTCGACCTCAGAACATGGGAGGGTCTACAAGCCAAAAGAAAAAGAGAAAAGGTAGCATGTGGGCAAAAGTTGGTCTCACCACGACATAATTGATATGTGTCCAGTAAATCGATCATAACTCTTCGTGTATAGCTGCAAATGACTTCAAACCACCTCCATTAGAAAGCTAACTCAATTCCCTACAACTTTGGTGTGAAGCTTTAAAGCTAAATATGAACGCAAGCTTTTCAAATGACTCGATCTTTCAAGGTCAAATTTCACAGCGGCCTGGGGAGGTCGCTGTGAGAGGCCGCTATGAGGGTTTTTGATCCACAGACACTTGGGGAGGCCGCTGTGGAGGCCGCTGGAGCTCCCGACCATCCGCAAATACTTCACAGCGGCCTACAGGCCGCTGTGGCACCCCGCTGGGAGTTCCTATCACGATCCTTAGCTGTTTTTCCACCTTGTTTGAGTGCTCTTTTGGTCCCTACCTCCTCCATTGTCCTTTAGTGCTCTTTTAGGTCATCCACCACCTACAAAAAGAGAAAAACAAAGCACATGCACTCCTAATGATACCTAAATGCATTATCTAAAGTTAAAACACAATAATGTTGTCTAAATACCTTTTCTTAAAGCTAAATCATACTCTTAATCATGCCTAAAAACATTCAAAAATACAACACATCAACTCCCCCAAACTTGTTTCCTTGCTTGTCCTCAAGCAAAAAACAAGGAGAACAAAGGGGAGAGGTTTGAAGTTGGAGACTCATAACCAAAGAAATTTAACAAGCCCTCAACATGATGTCCTTAGGAAATGATAATATGTTGCATGAACAAACACACTAATCCACTCTAATTTCTCTAGGCTTATTAACACACCAAATCTTATTCTCTTAAGCACATTGCCAAGAATCAACTTAATCAACATTCCACCAACTCTTAAATTCATTCATTCATCAAAGTGCAGTCTCACAAATGGGGGTTTGATCTTGATCAATTGGCTTGGCATAAAAAGGCTTCAAATGGTGTTTAGAGGAAGGTCATGAATTCTTATTTGGTGGCTAACTCTCAAGGAAGAGGAATGCTAGACATATTGCAAAATGTAGCAAGACAAGAACAATTTATGCATACAACTTTTAACTCTCATTGTCTTACCCAAATGTGTTTCCCAATCCTATTTTTAGCCAATCTCCCTTCAATCCCAAACTCAACCATTTGACATTTTTCATTTTTGGGTCTTGAGAAGTAAGTCCTTTTAATTTCCTTAAACTCTTTATTTTTCAATTTCTTTTTCATTTTGCACTTAGAGTTTTCCCATTTCATTTTCTTTTCCCAAGTGTTTCCCTTTTCTTTTTACAAGCCATTGGTCTTTTATTCTTTTACTCCCCATTTCACTCTTTTTCTTTTCTCATTCTCAATCCCATTTCAAGTGCTTATACCCCAAATGCTAAACAAATATGTGAACTCCTAGACTAGCCTATGAGAGCTAATCATTGTCGTTCTCATACTTTTAACCTTTTGCACATGTTAGCATTGTCAAAAAGAGGCCTCACTCAATCAATCAAATGAAGGTTCAAAGGAAAAGGGAAGGGTTCTATGGTGTGGAAACCATCCTAAGAGTGAGAATGGCCACTTGGATTAACATAGGGTGGTAAAAATGTGGTAAAAGATAATCCAAGTGTGTATATAGTGACCATGATCAAGCATCAAAAACCCATAAGTGAGAAGATTAAATTCATTTAAGTCCAATAAGTGAGTTGGTTTCAAAGTTGAGGATATCATACTTGACAAATAGATTGGAGTGGTGTGATCAAAGCTCGAAATTTGCAAGTGTTTTAAGAGTTGTTTAAGCAACATAGTATGATTAACAAGGGCATCATGTTCAGTTCTAAATCTAGATTTCTTGCAAGGCAATTATATCATTGTCTCCTATGCAAATTCAACCTATATTGCTACTAGACTCAATCCTAAAAGTGAAACAAATATGAAACTACATGCCTTTTTATGTTTTAATTTTTAATTTTTTTGGTTTTTTTTTTTTGAAAACTTATATATATTAACAAAAGACTAGCTAAAATTTATATATGATGGTTAATTGATCACCCCCCCCCCCCCCCAAACTTACTTCACACCGACTCGGTGTGAAAATAAATCGAGGGGGGTCACAAGATGGTTAAATGAAAAATAAAACAAACTAAAAACTATATACAAATTGGTGGTGGTACCTTAGTAGTTAGGAGGTGTGGTGTCGTCTTCGTCTTCTCCCAAGGATAGGAACTTGTTGTGAAAGAGAGAAGGTACTCACAAAATTCCCTCACAGCGGCTTGGCGTTGTCGCTGCGCAATGCCGCTGTGAGTGGCTCTTACCTGTAGCGGCTTAGCATGCCGCTGCGCATGCCGCTGCGAAAATCCATCTTTCGCATAAATTTCCCACAGCGGCCTAGGTACCCCGCTGCGCCTGGCCGCTGTGAGTGTTTTTAGACCGTAGCGGCTAGCCGTCCTCGCTGTGCATGCCGCTACGGAAATTGGTGTTCCGCATATACCTCACAGCGGTCTGGGTACCTCGCTGTGGGTAGCCGCTGTAGACTCCTTCACCTGTATTTTGTTATGTGACTCTTCCTCTTGTGCTCCTTCTTGTTCCCACATGCTGAAAACATACACTCAAAACTCAAACACACATTAAATCACACAAACGCACAAAAATCAATTCAAAGAAAGAAAATTCACACAATATATACAAAGAGGATACCATGGGACTTCCTCCCAAGTGAGCTTGTTTAAAGTCTCTAGCTTGACTATCCCTTCACTTTTTCTGGTTGGGAATGTAGCATGGCTTTGGATCACCAGGATCATATTCATCATAGAACCATCCCCTAAACTCGTTCATCCTAATCTCCTCAAAAGATATCTTCCTTGGACCATCAATGCTCATTGTTGTGGAGGGAGTTATACCAAGATGCTTGTCAAAGAGTTGTACCATTTGAAAATTTTCTTCTTCACCATCCATGGAGATTTCTTCAGTGAGACTCTCTTGTTTCTCTTTAGGCACTTCACTCTTTATCTCTTGATTGGAGTTGGTTTGGATATGCATTTTTTCCTTGGTTGAGAATTCATCATCCATTGAAATCTCCTTTATGCTCTCTATGCATCCAAAAACCAAGCCATCTTCATGAGAGTCTTCAATAGTTCTTACCACAATGTCTTCTTCTTCCTTTGTGCTCCTTGCTGGATGAATCATGAGTGTTCCAACATAAACTTGTTCTTCATATCTTATCTCAAGATCTTCATCAACATTGTAACCAAGAGGTGCTTCAACTTCTCCTTCAGACATTATATCTTCTTGTAAGAACTCATCCTTGATTTGAGAATCCTCTTCATATGTTGTTTCAGCATCTCTCTCAACTTGAGACATTTTTTTGGTGCAGGCTGACAGGCTAGAGGCTAAGTCGTCCAACGCATTTATCATAATGCGCATCTCCTCGGAAATCTCCAAAAATTGTTGGTTCGAATAACTCCATTGACCTTGGAATTGTTGGTCTCCTTGGTTTTGATAAAAACCTTGATTGTTGAGAGTCTCTTCTTCATTTGGGGAGTAATAATCCATTCCATGCTCGTACTCCATGTCCCAAGATTGATAGACCTCATCATGTCCATATTGATGCTCTTGAGAATAATTTCCATATGTGATGTCTTCTTGATAGGTGGGTGAGCTTTCAAAACCATTGTAGCTTGTAGGATCCCAAGATTGGTATCTCTCAGCATATCCATATTGGTGTTCTTGAGCAAAGTTTCCATATGGAAGATCTTCTTGATAAGTGGATGGGCATTCAAAACTGTGGTAGCTTGTAGGGTTCCAAGCCATCCCTCTCTCTTGAACTTTCTCCCTTGTGATTATGCCCTGCAAAAAGAGCAAACACTTGAAAGAAAATCAGTAACCAAACAAACAAAAACAAAAGAAAGCTTAGTCTCAAGGAAATTTGAAATCCTAATGATAAATCGCCTAGCTCCCCGGCAACGGCGCCAAATTGATGTTTGCGTTTTACACACCAATTAACCTAATGTGCACGCTACCACAATCGAATGGTATGTCGATGTAACACTTCAGGATCGAATCCACAGGGAGCTAGTGACCTATAACACCAAGAATGCACAAAGTTCCTTAATCTAAGCAAATACAAGAGATTTGGTTTTTTTTACTAACAACCTAAGTGAGATGAAAGCAAGGAAACTAATATACAAATGATACAGATAACAAAAGTGAAATAAAAACAGAACAAACCATTCACTAAACAAGATACTAAGACTCACAAAAACAGAGTAAAAACAGAGATGGTAAAAGACTAAGTTCCTTGGGTTGAGATTTCGGTTTGGGTGATCAACAATTAATCTAGAAGTGTTTAACAACAATAGAATGATTTCTTAGGCTAAGAACAACGATTTCTAGTTAATCCACTCTCGTGATAATAACCCTATACCTATCAAGCATTAACATCAACTCTCGTTGGCAATTTCAAGATAGTTATGCAATAAGATCAAGTTCTTACTACCACTAAACACCTTAAACATCAACTCTCGTTGGCTAAGAATGTAAAGCACTTGACAGAGATTCAAACATAAACTACACCTCTCGGTGCTAGCAACATTTAAGATCAAGGAATTGATTAGCTACTTCAATCCTAGCATTAAGAACTTCTAACAAGTAAGGAATCAATATTTCCAAGTTTTAAACATCCTAAACCATCACTAAATCACCCCCACCTTACTCAAACCCAGAAACTTATAAAGAACTACTCAATAGGCATGATAATAACAAAGCAAAACATAATTAAGAAGACAGAAATGAAGAACAAGAGGAAACTAAAAGAAGAACTCAAACCAAACTTGAAAAAGAAAATAAAGTTTTGATCTAGATCCAAAAATGGATCAAGAAGTGGATCATGCCTCTCTACATACACCAAGAGGTCTTAAATAATAGAAAACAAAGTGTCTTGGTCGACCTCAGAACATGGGAGGGTCTACAAGCCAAAAGAAAAAGAGAAAAGGTAGCATGTGGGCAAAAGTTGGTCTCACCACGACATAATTGATATGTGTCCAGTAAATCGATCATAACTCTTCGTGTATAGCTGCAAATGACTTCAAACCACCTCCATTAGAAAGCTAACTCAATTCCCTACAACTTTGGTGTGAAGCTTTAAAGCTAAATATGAACGCAAGCTTTTCAAATGACTCGATCTTTCAAGGTCAAATTTCACAGCGGCCTGGGGAGGTCGCTGTGAGAGGCCGCTATGAGGGTTTTTGATCCACAGACACTTGGGGAGGCCGCTGTGGAGGCCGCTGGAGCTCCCGACCATCCGCAAATACTTCACAGCGGCCTACAGGCCGCTGTGGCACCCCGCTGGGAGTTCCTATCACGATCCTTAGCTGTTTTTCCACCTTGTTTGAGTGCTCTTTTGGTCCCTACCTCCTCCATTGTCCTTTAGTGCTCTTTTAGGTCATCCACCACCTACAAAAAGAGAAAAACAAAGCACATGCACTCCTAATGATACCTAAATGCATTATCTAAAGTTAAAACACAATAATGTTGTCTAAATACCTTTTCTTAAAGCTAAATCATACTCTTAATCATGCCTAAAAACATTCAAAAATACAACACATCAACTCCCCCAAACTTGTTTCCTTGCTTGTCCTCAAGCAAAAAACAAGGAGAACAAAGGGGAGAGGTTTGAAGTTGGAGACTCATAACCAAAGAAATTTAACAAGCCCTCAACATGATGTCCTTAGGAAATGATAATATGTTGCATGAACAAACACACTAATCCACTCTAATTTCTCTAGGCTTATTAACACACCAAATCTTATTCTCTTAAGCACATTGCCAAGAATCAACTTAATCAACATTCCACCAACTCTTAAATTCATTCATTCATCAAAGTGCAGTCTCACAAATGGGGGTTTGATCTTGATCAATTGGCTTGGCATAAAAAGGCTTCAAATGGTGTTTAGAGGAAGGTCATGAATTCTTATTTGGTGGCTAACTCTCAAGGAAGAGGAATGCTAGACATATTGCAAAATGTAGCAAGACAAGAACAATTTATGCATACAACTTTTAACTCTCATTGTCTTACCCAAATGTGTTTCCCAATCCTATTTTTAGCCAATCTCCCTTCAATCCCAAACTCAACCATTTGACATTTTTCATTTTTGGGTCTTGAGAAGTAAGTCCTTTTAATTTCCTTAAACTCTTTATTTTTCAATTTCTTTTTCATTTTGCACTTAGAGTTTTCCCATTTCATTTTCTTTTCCCAAGTGTTTCCCTTTTCTTTTTACAAGCCATTGGTCTTTTATTCTTTTACTCCCCATTTCACTCTTTTTCTTTTCTCATTCTCAATCCCATTTCAAGTGCTTATACCCCAAATGCTAAACAAATATGTGAACTCCTAGACTAGCCTATGAGAGCTAATCATTGTCGTTCTCATACTTTTAACCTTTTGCACATGTTAGCATTGTCAAAAAGAGGCCTCACTCAATCAATCAAATGAAGGTTCAAAGGAAAAGGGAAGGGTTCTATGGTGTGGAAACCATCCTAAGAGTGAGAATGGCCACTTGGATTAACATAGGGTGGTAAAAATGTGGTAAAAGATAATCCAAGTGTGTATATAGTGACCATGATCAAGCATCAAAAACCCATAAGTGAGAAGATTAAATTCATTTAAGTCCAATAAGTGAGTTGGTTTCAAAGTTGAGGATATCATACTTGACAAATAGATTGGAGTGGTGTGATCAAAGCTCGAAATTTGCAAGTGTTTTAAGAGTTGTTTAAGCAACATAGTATGATTAACAAGGGCATCATGTTCAGTTCTAAATCTAGATTTCTTGCAAGGCAATTATATCATTGTCTCCTATGCAAATTCAACCTATATTGCTACTAGACTCAATCCTAAAAGTGAAACAAATATGAAACTACATGCCTTTTTATGTTTTAATTTTTAATTTTTTTGGTTTTTTTTTTTTGAAAACTTATATATATTAACAAAAGACTAGCTAAAATTTATATATGATGGTTAATTGATCACCCCCCCCCCCCCCAAACTTACTTCACACCGACTCGGTGTGAAAATAAATCGAGGGGGGTCACAAGATGGTTAAATGAAAAATAAAACAAACTAAAAACTATATACAAATTGGTGGTGGTACCTTAGTAGTTAGGAGGTGTGGTGTCGTCTTCGTCTTCTCCCAAGGATAGGAACTTGTTGTGAAAGAGAGAAGGTACTCACAAAATTCCCTCACAGCGGCTTGGCGTTGTCGCTGCGCAATGCCGCTGTGAGTGGCTCTTACCTGTAGCGGCTTAGCATGCCGCTGCGCATGCCGCTGCGAAAATCCATCTTTCGCATAAATTTCCCACAGCGGCCTAGGTACCCCGCTGCGCCTGGCCGCTGTGAGTGTTTTTAGACCGTAGCGGCTAGCCGTCCTCGCTGTGCATGCCGCTACGGAAATTGGTGTTCCGCATATACCTCACAGCGGTCTGGGTACCTCGCTGTGGGTAGCCGCTGTAGACTCCTTCACCTGTATTTTGTTATGTGACTCTTCCTCTTGTGCTCCTTCTTGTTCCCACATGCTGAAAACATACACTCAAAACTCAAACACACATTAAATCACACAAACGCACAAAAATCAATTCAAAGAAAGAAAATTCACACAATATATACAAAGAGGATACCATGGGACTTCCTCCCAAGTGAGCTTGTTTAAAGTCTCTAGCTTGACTATCCCTTCACTTTTTCTGGTTGGGAATGTAGCATGGCTTTGGATCACCAGGATCATATTCATCATAGAACCATCCCCTAAACTCGTTCATCCTAATCTCCTCAAAAGATATCTTCCTTGGACCATCAATGCTCATTGTTGTGGAGGGAGTTATACCAAGATGCTTGTCAAAGAGTTGTACCATTTGAAAATTTTCTTCTTCACCATCCATGGAGATTTCTTCAGTGAGACTCTCTTGTTTCTCTTTAGGCACTTCACTCTTTATCTCTTGATTGGAGTTGGTTTGGATATGCATTTTTTCCTTGGTTGAGAATTCATCATCCATTGAAATCTCCTTTATGCTCTCTATGCATCCAAAAACCAAGCCATCTTCATGAGAGTCTTCAATAGTTCTTACCACAATGTCTTCTTCTTCCTTTGTGCTCCTTGCTGGATGAATCATGAGTGTTCCAACATAAACTTGTTCTTCATATCTTATCTCAAGATCTTCATCAACATTGTAACCAAGAGGTGCTTCAACTTCTCCTTCAGACATTATATCTTCTTGTAAGAACTCATCCTTGATTTGAGAATCCTCTTCATATGTTGTTTCAGCATCTCTCTCAACTTGAGACATTTTTTTGGTGCAGGCTGACAGGCTAGAGGCTAAGTCGTCCAACGCATTTATCATAATGCGCATCTCCTCGGAAATCTCCAAAAATTGTTGGTTCGAATAACTCCATTGACCTTGGAATTGTTGGTCTCCTTGGTTTTGATAAAAACCTTGATTGTTGAGAGTCTCTTCTTCATTTGGGGAGTAATAATCCATTCCATGCTCGTACTCCATGTCCCAAGATTGATAGACCTCATCATGTCCATATTGATGCTCTTGAGAATAATTTCCATATGTGATGTCTTCTTGATAGGTGGGTGAGCTTTCAAAACCATTGTAGCTTGTAGGATCCCAAGATTGGTATCTCTCAGCATATCCATATTGGTGTTCTTGAGCAAAGTTTCCATATGGAAGATCTTCTTGATAAGTGGATGGGCATTCAAAACTGTGGTAGCTTGTAGGGTTCCAAGCCATCCCTCTCTCTTGAACTTTCTCCCTTGTGATTATGCCCTGCAAAAAGAGCAAACACTTGAAAGAAAATCAGTAACCAAACAAACAAAAACAAAAGAAAGCTTAGTCTCAAGGAAATTTGAAATCCTAATGATAAATCGCCTAGCTCCCCGGCAACGGCGCCAAATTGATGTTTGCGTTTTACACACCAATTAACCTAATGTGCACGCTACCACAATCGAATGGTATGTCGATGTAACACTTCAGGATCGAATCCACAGGGAGCTAGTGACCTATAACACCAAGAATGCACAAAGTTCCTTAATCTAAGCAAATACAAGAGATTTGGTTTTTTTTACTAACAACCTAAGTGAGATGAAAGCAAGGAAACTAATATACAAATGATACAGATAACAAAAGTGAAATAAAAACAGAACAAACCATTCACTAAACAAGATACTAAGACTCACAAAAACAGAGTAAAAACAGAGATGGTAAAAGACTAAGTTCCTTGGGTTGAGATTTCGGTTTGGGTGATCAACAATTAATCTAGAAGTGTTTAACAACAATAGAATGATTTCTTAGGCTAAGAACAACGATTTCTAGTTAATCCACTCTCGTGATAATAACCCTATACCTATCAAGCATTAACATCAACTCTCGTTGGCAATTTCAAGATAGTTATGCAATAAGATCAAGTTCTTACTACCACTAAACACCTTAAACATCAACTCTCGTTGGCTAAGAATGTAAAGCACTTGACAGAGATTCAAACATAAACTACACCTCTCGGTGCTAGCAACATTTAAGATCAAGGAATTGATTAGCTACTTCAATCCTAGCATTAAGAACTTCTAACAAGTAAGGAATCAATATTTCCAAGTTTTAAACATCCTAAACCATCACTAAATCACCCCCACCTTACTCAAACCCAGAAACTTATAAAGAACTACTCAATAGGCATGATAATAACAAAGCAAAACATAATTAAGAAGACAGAAATGAAGAACAAGAGGAAACTAAAAGAAGAACTCAAACCAAACTTGAAAAAGAAAATAAAGTTTTGATCTAGATCCAAAAATGGATCAAGAAGTGGATCATGCCTCTCTACATACACCAAGAGGTCTTAAATAATAGAAAACAAAGTGTCTTGGTCGACCTCAGAACATGGGAGGGTCTACAAGCCAAAAGAAAAAGAGAAAAGGTAGCATGTGGGCAAAAGTTGGTCTCACCACGACATAATTGATATGTGTCCAGTAAATCGATCATAACTCTTCGTGTATAGCTGCAAATGACTTCAAACCACCTCCATTAGAAAGCTAACTCAATTCCCTACAACTTTGGTGTGAAGCTTTAAAGCTAAATATGAACGCAAGCTTTTCAAATGACTCGATCTTTCAAGGTCAAATTTCACAGCGGCCTGGGGAGGTCGCTGTGAGAGGCCGCTATGAGGGTTTTTGATCCACAGACACTTGGGGAGGCCGCTGTGGAGGCCGCTGGAGCTCCCGACCATCCGCAAATACTTCACAGCGGCCTACAGGCCGCTGTGGCACCCCGCTGGGAGTTCCTATCACGATCCTTAGCTGTTTTTCCACCTTGTTTGAGTGCTCTTTTGGTCCCTACCTCCTCCATTGTCCTTTAGTGCTCTTTTAGGTCATCCACCACCTAAAAAAAGAGAAAAACAAAGCACATGCACTCCTAATGATACCTAAATGCATTATCTAAAGTTAAAACACAATAATGTTGTCTAAATACCTTTTCTTAAAGCTAAATCATACTCTTAATCATGCCTAAAAACATTCAAAAATACAACACATCAACTCCCCCAAACTTGTTTCCTTGCTTGTCCTCAAGCAAAAAACAAGGAGAACAAAGGGGAGAGGTTTGAAGTTGGAGACTCATAACCAAAGAAATTTAACAAGCCCTCAACATGATGTCCTTAGGAAATGATAATATGTTGCATGAACAAACACACTAATCCACTCTAATTTCTCTAGGCTTATTAACACACCAAATCTTATTCTCTTAAGCACATTGCCAAGAATCAACTTAATCAACATTCCACCAACTCTTAAATTCATTCATTCATCAAAGTGCAGTCTCACAAATGGGGGTTTGATCTTGATCAATTGGCTTGGCATAAAAAGGCTTCAAATGGTGTTTAGAGGAAGGTCATGAATTCTTATTTGGTGGCTAACTCTCAAGGAAGAGGAATGCTAGACATATTGCAAAATGTAGCAAGACAAGAACAATTTATGCATACAACTTTTAACTCTCATTGTCTTACCCAAATGTGTTTCCCAATCCTATTTTTAGCCAATCTCCCTTCAATCCCAAACTCAACCATTTGACATTTTTCATTTTTGGGTCTTGAGAAGTAAGTCCTTTTAATTTCCTTAAACTCTTTATTTTTCAATTTCTTTTTCATTTTGCACTTAGAGTTTTCCCATTTCATTTTCTTTTCCCAAGTGTTTCCCTTTTCTTTTTACAAGCCATTGGTCTTTTATTCTTTTACTCCCCATTTCACTCTTTTTCTTTTCTCATTCTCAATCCCATTTCAAGTGCTTATACCCCAAATGCTAAACAAATATGTGAACTCCTAGACTAGCCTATGAGAGCTAATCATTGTCGTTCTCATACTTTTAACCTTTTGCACATGTTAGCATTGTCAAAAAGAGGCCTCACTCAATCAATCAAATGAAGGTTCAAAGGAAAAGGGAAGGGTTCTATGGTGTGGAAACCATCCTAAGAGTGAGAATGGCCACTTGGATTAACATAGGGTGGTAAAAATGTGGTAAAAGATAATCCAAGTGTGTATATAGTGACCATGATCAAGCATCAAAAACCCATAAGTGAGAAGATTAAATTCATTTAAGTCCAATAAGTGAGTTGGTTTCAAAGTTGAGGATATCATACTTGACAAATAGATTGGAGTGGTGTGATCAAAGCTCGAAATTTGCAAGTGTTTTAAGAGTTGTTTAAGCAACATAGTATGATTAACAAGGGCATCATGTTCAGTTCTAAATCTAGATTTCTTGCAAGGCAATTATATCATTGTCTCCTATGCAAATTCAACCTATATTGCTACTAGACTCAATCCTAAAAGTGAAACAAATATGAAACTACATGCCTTTTTATGTTTTAATTTTTAATTTTTTTGGTTTTTTTTTTTTGAAAACTTATATATATTAACAAAAGACTAGCTAAAATTTATATATGATGGTTAATTGATCACCCCCCCCCCCCCAAACTTACTTCACACCGACTCGGTGTGAAAATAAATCGAGGGGGGTCACAAGATGGTTAAATGAAAAATAAAACAAACTAAAAACTATATACAAATTGGTGGTGGTACCTTAGTAGTTAGGAGGTGTGGTGTCGTCTTCGTCTTCTCCCAAGGATAGGAACTTGTTGTGAAAGAGAGAAGGTACTCACAAAATTCCCTCACAGCGGCTTGGCGTTGTCGCTGCGCAATGCCGCTGTGAGTGGCTCTTACCTGTAGCGGCTTAGCATGCCGCTGCGCATGCCGCTGCGAAAATCCATCTTTCGCATAAATTTCCCACAGCGGCCTAGGTACCCCGCTGCGCCTGGCCGCTGTGAGTGTTTTTAGACCGTAGCGGCTAGCCGTCCTCGCTGTGCATGCCGCTACGGAAATTGGTGTTCCGCATATACCTCACAGCGGTCTGGGTACCTCGCTGTGGGTAGCCGCTGTAGACTCCTTCACCTGTATTTTGTTATGTGACTCTTCCTCTTGTGCTCCTTCTTGTTCCCACATGCTGAAAACATACACTCAAAACTCAAACACACATTAAATCACACAAACGCACAAAAATCAATTCAAAGAAAGAAAATTCACACAATATATACAAAGAGGATACCATGGGACTTCCTCCCAAGTGAGCTTGTTTAAAGTCTCTAGCTTGACTATCCCTTCACTTTTTCTGGTTGGGAATGTAGCATGGCTTTGGATCACCAGGATCATATTCATCATAGAACCATCCCCTAAACTCGTTCATCCTAATCTCCTCAAAAGATATCTTCCTTGGACCATCAATGCTCATTGTTGTGGAGGGAGTTATACCAAGATGCTTGTCAAAGAGTTGTACCATTTGAAAATTTTCTTCTTCACCATCCATGGAGATTTCTTCAGTGAGACTCTCTTGTTTCTCTTTAGGCACTTCACTCTTTATCTCTTGATTGGAGTTGGTTTGGATATGCATTTTTTCCTTGGTTGAGAATTCATCATCCATTGAAATCTCCTTTATGCTCTCTATGCATCCAAAAACCAAGCCATCTTCATGAGAGTCTTCAATAGTTCTTACCACAATGTCTTCTTCTTCCTTTGTGCTCCTTGCTGGATGAATCATGAGTGTTCCAACATAAACTTGTTCTTCATATCTTATCTCAAGATCTTCATCAACATTGTAACCAAGAGGTGCTTCAACTTCTCCTTCAGACATTATATCTTCTTGTAAGAACTCATCCTTGATTTGAGAATCCTCTTCATATGTTGTTTCAGCATCTCTCTCAACTTGAGACATTTTTTTGGTGCAGGCTGACAGGCTAGAGGCTAAGTCGTCCAACGCATTTATCATAATGCGCATCTCCTCGGAAATCTCCAAAAATTGTTGGTTCGAATAACTCCATTGACCTTGGAATTGTTGGTCTCCTTGGTTTTGATAAAAACCTTGATTGTTGAGAGTCTCTTCTTCATTTGGGGAGTAATAATCCATTCCATGCTCGTACTCCATGTCCCAAGATTGATAGACCTCATCATGTCCATATTGATGCTCTTGAGAATAATTTCCATATGTGATGTCTTCTTGATAGGTGGGTGAGCTTTCAAAACCATTGTAGCTTGTAGGATCCCAAGATTGGTATCTCTCAGCATATCCATATTGGTGTTCTTGAGCAAAGTTTCCATATGGAAGATCTTCTTGATAAGTGGATGGGCATTCAAAACTGTGGTAGCTTGTAGGGTTCCAAGCCATCCCTCTCTCTTGAACTTTCTCCCTTGTGATTATGCCCTGCAAAAAGAGCAAACACTTGAAAGAAAATCAGTAACCAAACAAACAAAAACAAAAGAAAGCTTAGTCTCAAGGAAATTTGAAATCCTAATGATAAATCGCCTAGCTCCCCGGCAACGGCGCCAAATTGATGTTTGCGTTTTACACACCAATTAACCTAATGTGCACGCTACCACAATCGAATGGTATGTCGATGTAACACTTCAGGATCGAATCCACAGGGAGCTAGTGACCTATAACACCAAGAATGCACAAAGTTCCTTAATCTAAGCAAATACAAGAGATTTGGTTTTTTTTACTAACAACCTAAGTGAGATGAAAGCAAGGAAACTAATATACAAATGATACAGATAACAAAAGTGAAATAAAAACAGAACAAACCATTCACTAAACAAGATACTAAGACTCACAAAAACAGAGTAAAAACAGAGATGGTAAAAGACTAAGTTCCTTGGGTTGAGATTTCGGTTTGGGTGATCAACAATTAATCTAGAAGTGTTTAACAACAATAGAATGATTTCTTAGGCTAAGAACAACGATTTCTAGTTAATCCACTCTCGTGATAATAACCCTATACCTATCAAGCATTAACATCAACTCTCGTTGGCAATTTCAAGATAGTTATGCAATAAGATCAAGTTCTTACTACCACTAAACACCTTAAACATCAACTCTCGTTGGCTAAGAATGTAAAGCACTTGACAGAGATTCAAACATAAACTACACCTCTCGGTGCTAGCAACATTTAAGATCAAGGAATTGATTAGCTACTTCAATCCTAGCATTAAGAACTTCTAACAAGTAAGGAATCAATATTTCCAAGTTTTAAACATCCTAAACCATCACTAAATCACCCCCACCTTACTCAAACCCAGAAACTTATAAAGAACTACTCAATAGGCATGATAATAACAAAGCAAAACATAATTAAGAAGACAGAAATGAAGAACAAGAGGAAACTAAAAGAAGAACTCAAACCAAACTTGAAAAAGAAAATAAAGTTTTGATCTAGATCCAAAAATGGATCAAGAAGTGGATCATGCCTCTCTACATACACCAAGAGGTCTTAAATAATAGAAAACAAAGTGTCTTGGTCGACCTCAGAACATGGGAGGGTCTACAAGCCAAAAGAAAAAGAGAAAAGGTAGCATGTGGGCAAAAGTTGGTCTCACCACGACATAATTGATATGTGTCCAGTAAATCGATCATAACTCTTCGTGTATAGCTGCAAATGACTTCAAACCACCTCCATTAGAAAGCTAACTCAATTCCCTACAACTTTGGTGTGAAGCTTTAAAGCTAAATATGAACGCAAGCTCTTCAAATGACTCGATCTTTCAAGGTCAAATTTCACAGCGGCCTGGGGAGGTCGCTGTGAGAGGCCGCTATGAGGGTTTTTGATCCACAGACACTTGGGGAGGCCGCTGTGGAGGCCGCTGGAGCTCCCGACCATCCGCAAATACTTCACAGCGGCCTACAGGCCGCTGTGGCACCCCGCTGGGAGTTCCTATCACGATCCTTAGCTGTTTTTCCACCTTGTTTGAGTGCTCTTTTGGTCCCTACCTCCTCCATTGTCCTTTAGTGCTCTTTTAGGTCATCCACCACCTACAAAAAGAGAAAAACAAAGCACATGCACTCCTAATGATACCTAAATGCATTATCTAAAGTTAAAACACAATAATGTTGTCTAAATACCTTTTCTTAAAGCTAAATCATACTCTTAATCATGCCTAAAAACACTCAAAAATACAACACATCACTGAACAAAACCCTAAATCTCAATTTCTTTTCTCTCAGAGAATTTGATGAATTTTGGATGACTCATGTTGATGGATTCGGTGAGATAAGACAAACAAAAAGCATAATTTTTCGATATTTCTGATGATGAATTCTAGTAAAAAAAGCATTTAGAAGAATCGAATTAGATAAATTTCGAACTGGATGTTGAAATTTGTTTGATCGTTGATAATTTTGAGTTGAATTTAAGCTTTGGTAGTTTCCTTGATTGTGTAACGAAGAAACAGTAAAATTACAGGGTGGAATTAGGATTAAATTGTTAGGAACTAGTGATTTTTAATCTGAAGATTCATCACTAAACACACTACTGTCTAGTTCATATTAGCTTTTAAGACAAAACATTGTCTTCACTACTTAACTTTTTTGAGGTTTTGTTTGCAGCATCTGAGTTGATATACACATATATCTGCTAAAGTTTTCATTGTCGATCTTTTGTAGTAGGTGTTAAGGATGTGAGGTTTTTAAACGTTGATTTGAGACGGAAGAGATCATCATCAACGGTGACTCCTTCTTTAGCTGAAACAGCGGTTTCTATAGCGATTGCAGCCACGGTTGTTGGTACCGCAGCCACTATTCTTGTTCGGAGAAGTACCAAAGCCTCTGAAGAAGCTGAGGTTAGTTCTTTTTTGGTTTATGAGCCATGAACACAATCTTCACCGGTTTTTTTTGGTTGTTGTGCACCGAATTGCAGACTTCTTTGACAGAATGTGAAGCTGCCGTGGTTCAGGTATCTTCCTTAATGTAAAGGTGAAGGTTTTGTGTTAAAAAAACTATCAGATGCTAATGCTGAAAAAGCAAGACTCACAGCTAAAAATATGGCTACACGATATACGGCCGGGTAAATATCATTGTTTGTTCCATTCAATCTCATTGATTCAATTCTTTGTTTAATATATTTCTTCCCAAGAAACATATTAAACTTGTTTGACAAAACATATTCTTAGGCTTCCCAAGAAATAGAGCTACTGCACTAAATGTTCTTCTACAAGATTTTGTATAACATGTGGTGGGAGTGGAAAGACGGAGTATCTAAGCGGCTTATGCAGAGTACAACACAAGTATGTTAAACTTGTTTCTCTGTAAACCCAATTCAATATTTTAGCATAGTTTTCGTGTTTTGTTTTTAAATTTTGACAGATTCTGTTATGGTTGAAAATTCTCATCAAAAACTTTAGTTTTACATTTTTGCAAGATTCACGCATCATACTTTCTTCTTAATCTCTCTGAGACGTAAAGATTACTAAAGTCATTTGCTTCTTCTTTGGTTCTTGTATCTATGACGTCTCTCTAAAGAAGAAAGGTTTATTCATGTAGACTCTTTAAGGTATGACTAGTTGCGTGTCAAAACACTAGTCTTTTCTTCAGTACTTGATCGATATCGTTATATTAATAGAAGATTTTTAAGACACAACTTGTTGATAAAACAGAGAGAACATTGATTGCCTTTTGTCAAAACGACATTGTACATCATGAGCACCGAGCTCACTGAACCTCACTTATCAAGTCAGGATCTTACTCGGTGAACATCTCTCATAAGAGGAACATGAAAACAAGGAAATATAAAGCTAACTTCGAGGGTTATTTATATGTGGAAAAAGATTGATATGACTATTCTTGACTAGACGTGAGTCGGAGATCCGGTCTCTGGTGTAGGAATATCAGCCAACATCGCCTTACGGCCTCTCTCTGATCGGCTGTTTTCAGCAAACTTAATGCTTCCCTCATGTAACCCTAAGCTCTTCTCTTCCTCTGTCCATTCCGCTCCATAGTAATGCTCTTCCTTTGATTTCTCTCCGTCTTGTGATGGCCTTAAGAACATGCTTCCCCACTGAGGAAAATGTATAAATGCAACCGGAAGGGAACACACGACAGCCATAACACCCATCAATGATAATCCTTCAGCTGTACTAAACCTTGATGAGGAGAAGAAAAGAAGTTGAGTAACTCCGGACCCGAAGTTTCCTCCAGCGCCGGTTAATCCAGAGATAAGTCCAAGAGATCGACGGGAAACAAAAGGGGCAACACCGAAGAGAGCTCCACAAGCGGCTTGTGTGCCGATGGAAAAAAGCATCATGGCTAAGATAGCTATTGGGAGTGAACTAGCACGACCAAGCCAGATGCAGAAGAGAGCCCCAATGGTTTGTAAGATCCACAAGATCCATAACCGGCCCCTCATTCCAAAGAGCCGTGCAGCTAAGTCTGAGGCGTAGCCACCAAAGGGACGGGCAAAGAAGTTTGCCATACCAAAACTGGCTGCTATAATACCGGCTGTGTGAAGCGTAAGGTTAAACCTGTTA
The DNA here is from genome assembly GCA_030180135.1 of Orychophragmus violaceus. Classification (NCBI taxonomy): domain Eukaryota; kingdom Viridiplantae; phylum Streptophyta; class Magnoliopsida; order Brassicales; family Brassicaceae; genus Orychophragmus; species Orychophragmus violaceus. Next base: position 33,552,751 of record CM058239.1, read on the forward strand.
CGTAGGACACAAGGAAGCAATGTTAGTTTATTACACGTGACCTAGGTATTAAGATCCCTGTTCTGCAAAAGAAGGGAAACAAACCTGTCGTAGAAGTATCCGGATATAACGTTGTTGATTGTTAATTCCACTCCCATAGAGAATCCGTAAAGAACGAATAAGATCCATGTTCTATAGTTCCTCACAGCGAACCAGAAAACCTATAAAAAAAACATCAAGTAAAATTGTAATTAGAACCACGCACATAGCTAGCCATTATCTATTGTTTCATATGTTTATATATACCTTAGAGAATTTGTCTTTGGAAACTTGGCCACTCTTTTGGAGTGTACTGAGGTTACCGTCGGGCAGATCTTGGCCGAGAGTGAGGACGAGAATCCCCATAATGATCTGAAGGATTCCAGGGATGAAGAAGGCGAACCTCCAGGCCGTGAAGGGAGTGGCTCCGGCAAGTTTGATGACGTGGAAGACCATTGGCATGAGTAGTTGAGTTACACCACCTCCCATGTCTCCCCATCCTCCAGCACATCCGTTAACAAGTCCGATAATTTTTCCAGTGAACATAACGCTCGTCCAGTACTGGCATGACACGAACGTAGCTAAGCAAAAACCTATCATGAACCGAACGGCTAAGTAACTTCCGGCATCAGCTACGAACGACATGGAGAAAACAGCTGGAGCTGAGAGCATAAGAGAGAAAGCGGTTCCATAACGTGCCCCTAGAAGGTCACATACTGCACCCATAGCGAGTCTTGAAAAAATGGCGCCCGACACTGATGCCACTCCGGCATTACCTATGTCGGTTTTGGTCAGGTCGAGGTTGTCACGGATGACGGGTACTAGAGGAGCGGCTGCGAAAGTGGAGATGAAGCAAGTGAAGAAAGAGATCCATCCTAAGTGGAAGGCTCTCATGTGTGGTTTAGCGAATGATAATGGTTTAAATACTTTTGCTCTATGTTCGGAGTCTACTGGTAGTGCAAACTTAGCCGTTGGGTCGTCTGATCGGACGGCTTGAGACGAAGGGCCACCTTCCTCGTGTACAGAGAAAGAGAATACTTGTTCCCTTGCTGTGACTCCATGCAAGGAGGTTCCAATAGAGCCGTCTTCATTGGAATGGTTGTGAGCCATTGATATTTTGAAAGAAAATGGGAGATATTAAACGAAAAACTGTAAACGATGAAGAAGGTCTTCTTCTTCTTCTTTGTGGCCTTTGTTGTTTATTGTTTTTGATGTAAGTTGGAGAAGATGAGTTGCACGTATTTATAAAGAAGATGGACATGGTGGGGGTAAGGTTTGGTGGGTCCAATTAGGATTTGAATAATACTCTACAAGAAATGTTATAATGAGATTTATTATTTAATCAGAGCTTTTATTTAGTGTATATGTTTTCTTTTTTCGTTAAAGGTATTATCTAGTTTATATGTTTGACGAATTGAATGTAGTTCACACGGTGAAGAGAATATTCTATTCGTACTAAGCATATTCATAATGCAAATTACGTGCCTCTTTCATTATAAAAATTTCTTTATGTTTTGTGAAATATTTTTGTAACATTATATAAGCACCGTTAAATATATGTATATAGTTATTTTTTGTCAAACATATATGTATATAGTTCATAATATATATATAGAACAGCGTGTCATTCTCACCGTCGGCTGCGTCCATATCGTGTATCCGTAGCTAATGTACAACCAAGTTTTGCATGCAGGTTTCCAGCTGATTATAATATTCTACACGTATAAGTATATTTTCTTTTTGAAAATGAAAATGATATACACGTATGTTGTTTATTAATAAGAATTTTATAGAGATTCAAATGCGTGACACTTGACGTTAACTAAAGGTCAACAATGAGACCGTACGGTTCATTGTAGAATTTTAAACAATTAATTTCGGTTGTCTTTTCTGCATAATCCCATGTGGTCGACTCACCAATTTTAATTTCGTACGGTTTCGGATATTAAAGAAAAATTGTTTCTCTTTTTGTGGTTAAAATAATGAATAGATGTTTCGCAAGTTGTGTATATATATAGTTTATTCAAAAATTCACAGAAATTTACCGATAAACTGAAATTTGCATGTTCATGCACAAAACTGATTTTAAGGTGTAGAAGTTACAAGCCGAAAATATAATACATATCAAACCTCGATTTGGAAAAACTATAGCTTGGCTTGGAGTATGAGGAGTTCCTCAAAATCCAAGAATCAAAGTTGTGTCTTTAGGATCCTAAATGTATACTATCTTATCAAATAACCATGGACAGAGCCGGAGCTGAGAATTTGGGGGCCGCATTCAAAAATATTTTCAAAATCATATTTTAATAATATAAAAGACAATAATTGTTATAAAATAAGAAGAAAACAATATAAAACAGAATTTTGTGTTAATGTAAAAAATGAAAACCAGAATTTGTCTGTTGCATATATATAAATAGTTTTATTTTTTACTTTTAATACTATATTACATTTTTGTTTATTTATATTTATATATATAGACAGAATTTTTTTTGTGTGGGGCCCTTAAAAAATGGGGGGCCCATTCAAAAACATTAAAAAATTGTGCCATTCTCCGGCTCTGACCATGGACTTAGACAACCCATAACTACATTACATAAAGAATATAAATAGCCAATGAATTTTCTAGAGGGTTATGCTTACTCCATATATAGAATTGGTTTTTCTATATTATTGCCTCAAATTTTGTGGTATTCGATCTAAACCTTTAAAACCATCTTCAATGTATTTTTTATATTTACTTCTATTGTAGAATTTCTCTATAATAGATGTGGGTTTTGCTCCAATGTATTCATTTATAATTCTTCTAAAAAAGAATATTCTCTTTCATATTCTTTTTATTTTACTAATAATACATTTTTTCAAAATTACAAATTAAACCATTTTATTTTATTTTATAAATTTTATATAAAAATTATAAAATGTTTTAAAAAGCAACAAAGAAATTATATATATGAATAAAATCAACAATGAAATAATTAATTTATATTCATTTTGGTTAGAATTAAAAAAATAAAAGTTAAAGGATAATTGTGCAAATAAAAAAGTTAGACTCTTTAATAGAGAAATGATATTTCTTTCTCTATGAAGTATATTTTAAAATAAGATATAGAAGTGTGATGGAGATGATCTTTCTCTATTATAACATTTAGAAGCAAAAATAGCAATGGGTTACAGATGCCATAAGGATCTTGTTATTTTTTGCTTTTCATATAACCAAATAGTCAAAGAAAAATTAAAGATGACAGGTTAATTTCTACTATTCTTTTGTATCAAAAATTCCATACTTGCATAAATATTATTGAGTCGGAATGACTCATAGTGCCGACATTAAAATTTTGCTGTTGCCTTTTCTCTTCATAAAGTAAGCTAATTGATTTAACCGAATTTCTTTTTCCAAATACATGTATAGTTGCTTGATATTTTTAGTAAAACCACTAAACAATAAATTAGTTAAATGTAATATACTTTTGTCAATAATATAAATTTTATCCTTTACTCCAATGAATTGTTGGCAGATTATATTCCGCATATGCTATCAGTATGGCACGTACCGATAAGTTGACTTTCTTACATCTTCCACAATCTCTGTACCATCTTAACAATATCTCTGGTTTCTTTATTGTTACGAAACTCTTTAAGTTTAGATCTCTGGAATATAGAGTATATACTGTCTTCTTTTTTTTTTTTTTTTTTTTTTTGATTAACCTGGGGTATCCCGAGCCTATGGAAGGGCTCAGACTAATCCTCAAGGGGAGGTGCAGCCCATGGATAGACCCTCTCTCCGGGTATTCAAATGGGCCCCTAAAACAAAGCTCATATCCATGTGGATGTCCTTAAACAAATGTGACTTAATTTCGCATGGAAGGAGGATCGAACCCGGAACGTGTTAGCGTCCAAGGCCCGTCCCCAACCATTTGACCACAAGAGCTTGGACAAGTATATACTGTCTTTAATTAACAAAATGTCACTGAATCATTTTTTTTTCAAGTCACTGAGTCATTTTTTTTTTCCAACAAAAGTTACAGGAAATCACTTGTCAAGTTTTTTTGGTCCCGTCATTTGACAAGTTTGCTTCTCTATTAATGACTGAATAATATATACTAGACATTAACAGGAAATTTTAAGTATTTGGAGTTTCATAATTTGCATTTTAGTATTTTTTTTGTCAAGACAGCTAATAACGTTCAAAACAATTTATAATAAATAAATAAAAAAAGATTGGAGATCCACGACGGCGTCTGAGAACCTACACGAGATCTAAGACTACAAGTTATACAATCGGTTTTGTCATCCTCCATGCGAAAATATAAAATAATGAGTAACCAAAAAATGTTAGTAACCAGAAAATTGCTCTCTAAAATTAATAAAAAACTATCTAAACAACTGTGACTAATATCAGAAAATTTGTTTTGGTCTTTGATATTTTGTTTTCCTTTCACATATCACACGTAAGCAATAGAAAAAGGTCCAATCTTCATAGGTATAGAAAAAGAGGAAAATTCCAATCATGTGGGGAGGTCAAACAAAAAAACTCTTAACATCATTGTTCATTAAAGTAGTTTCAACTTGTCAACTTGCTATATATAACGAAATGAAAACATTATTGCACAAAATGGTCTAACCTTCTTTTTCTTTTAATTATCTTGGGTGATTTTTGTCAACATCGAACATATAGTACAAGAATAAAATCTATTAATTTTTTTTTTGGACAAACAAAATCTAAAATCTATTAACTTAACCTTTCAAAAATCTAGCTTTATTTCCGAGAGGGAAACCCAAAAAGAAGAGAAAAGGTGATTTTTTGCGTGAAGCTTGAGCCAGTTAAATCGTTGGCTCCCCGGTGGGCTGACTTGCTTACCGGTGCCGGGGAGGAGTTTGTTCGTTAGCTGTCTTTAGTTGGTCTGTGTCTTGCCCTCGTCCTATCTCCTCCGGCGCTCCGACGTTGTCTCTCTCCCACCTTCGCTTCCGCCGCTCTTACCGTCGTCGCCTTTTGTAGCCAGTCCTTGCCTCCGCCGCCGTTGTTCTTAAGTGTGTGTCGCCTCTTCTCAACGCTTTGGTGGTGGATGCTTCTGGTCTGCGTGCTACCTTCTCCGATTAGCCTCGGTGTGAGGATGTTTTGCCGGGTCGGATTTCTGGGTTTATGCGTCGGTTAGATGCTTGCTCAGGTATTCTTCCGCCGGTTGTGGGTCTCTTGCTACGGAGGTGGTGCTGCTACTCGTCGTCTGGTTCGTGTCTCTTGCGGTGGTGTGATGTTTTGATTCGAGCTTTTCGTTTAGTTTGGTGGTCAGATTGGATGGTGTTTTGGTTTTGTCTTCAGGATTGGTCTTGGGTTTAGTTGTCTTATTTTAGCTGGTCTTTGATGGTCTTTCCATCTAGTCTTGTCTTAGTTTTTGTTTAGCTCTCGTTATAGTTAGTTTCTCTAAGTCTTGGTTTGAGGTCAACTCTCTTGTTCCGGTATGATTGGGAGTCTAGCAGGCGGATTTTGAAATCCACTTCTGGATCATAGCAGTTTCCGAGAGGTCTGTGCTATGTTGTGTCTCGTGGCTTCAGTAGATTGGAAGCAGTATAATGAGACATGTTAAATAGCCATGCCAAGTAGTTATTCCGTGCTAGTTGTTCGCTTCCAATGATATTATGACTGCTTCGATTGACCTTAGTTTTTAGTCTATGTGGTTGTCTTGTTTTAATTCTCGTTTGTGTGTTTAGTTCTGTGTTTTTCTCGTATTTCATCTTTGTCTCTAGGATGTTCGGTCTGTGAATATCGTCGGCTTTGTCTTTGGAAGGATTTTGTTTCTTGCTAGCTTTGTATCCCACAAATGCATCCTACCCATGTATTTCACTTTGATGTTTAATAAAAAAAGATGACAAAAAAAAAAAACCTTTCAAAAATCTACTTAAAACTGTCTGATCAATTTCAAGAGCGAGCTAGTCCGACAGACAAAATTGACCCACTAAATCGGTCCTCAACACCAAACCGGATAGTCTGGTTTAATCTGGTTGACTAACACGAAGACGGTTTCAGTCTCTACTTTCTCAAAATGCATGTATTTTTTTTTAAGTCTACTTTCTCAATGTATTTTAAGTCCAAGAGGAACGAGTTTACAGCTTGTCCCAAGTCCAACTACTACTAGAGCACAAACATGTTGGTCAACTTTTTGGTACAATGTTGGTCAACTTTTTGTTAAACATAATCAAATAGAAACAAATCAAACAATGGTAGCTCGAGTATGTCAACTAAAACTTTGTTCCCTCGTAAGATCATCTCTAATTTTCCCTGCCTCCTTGTCACATAAGTTACTGATCATACAACTGATGTTCGTATAAATCTGTATATTTGAAGTGTGATCTACTATCAAATTCTGAAAAATATAGGTAAAGGATTTGTGATTTACAATTATTATTATTATTATTATTATTATTATTATTATTATTATTATTATTATTATTATTATTATTATTATTATTATTCTGATGTATGTGGTTTACATGTGGTATGAGAGGTTTAAACTAGTGAAATTAGCAAATCACAAAGAGAGAACAAGTAAATGATTCATCAAGAGATACCTTCTGCAATACACATTCCAAGCAACTCTATATCACCTATGGAGGGAAAGGAATGGACGCAGGCATGGACAAAACCCAACTCCAGCTGAAGCTATTGCTAAGGTAATTGATAAACAAGTCAGGAATAGGCTCACATCATTGAGCAGAATAAACTAGTGAAATTAGCAAATCACAAAGAGAGAACAAGTAAATGATTCATCTAGTTTTCAAAACCAAATATATTAGGGTATAAAAATAATAATTCATTTAGTTTTCATCAAGTAAATGATGTGTTGTCATTATTATTATTTTGATATGTGGTTTTTACATGTGGGTTGTGAGGGGGTTTTTTTTTTTGGTCAACAATTCATTCATGGGCCGCGTTTAAAATTACAAACAGGTCTAGGCTCAAAATCATGCGAAATGAACAGAAAATCGGATAAGCACTACACGGGATAGAGCCACGTGTCGCCACCAGATCGCTGCCTGCATGCATCATCCGCGCCGTTCAACTGAAGAACTGCTAGAAAGCTTTCGATCAACGGGGAGGAACCGCGTCAGAGCTCACCAGACTAGCGCATCGATCTCGCCAGAAACCGCTTGCCGAGCGGAGCATCCTCAAGCCACCACCCAATCACATGCAATCAAAACCAGAGCGAAGAAAATAATCTACAAAGGTCAACCGGAGACAAAGGAGGCGCCGCCGCCGTCGAGAATAAATTCCCGACTGAGTACACCATACGCTTATCCTCAGAAGCGGTGTCACGGCTGCGATATGAATCCTTGCTAACGGAGGAGCAAGAGTAGAGATCCGCCAAAGAAATCGGGAGAGGACGAGACAAAAGTAGAGAAAAGGAATCCGATCGAAAGCCTCGCTAAACGCGAGGCACCGGGAGAACCCGGGAAAGTCTGAGAAATCGGAAGTGATAGCAGCCATAGAAAAATCGTTGTGTTTATTCGAATCGAAGCCAAAGACCAGCCACGATCGGAACAAAGAAAGCACACCAAAAAGCCTAAGAACAAGGCGAGGTATCTACAGAAACTACGAATTCCGGTAAACCGAAAATCGCATACGGCGTCGCCCTCTCTCTCTGAAAAATACGAGAGAGAAGAGAGAAGAGAGAGAGGGTACGGAATTTTTAATAAAAAAAGTTTTGTGAGGTTTAAAACTAGTGAAATTTAGTAAATTGCAAAGAAAGAGCAACAAGTAAATGATCCATCTAGTTTTAAAAACCAAATATTAGGGTATAAATTCAATAAATCAGGAGTAAAGGGGGCTATTTTGCAAATATTTCAAGAAAATTTATTTTAAAAAGCGCCGCTTGGATTACGGCCAGTTTCACGTGTATCAACGTGGGGTTGTTCAGCAGAAAAGTGGTTGATACTTATCATCTTGATTTCTGATAGGCGTACTTTGACATTATGATAATTTATTTGACTTATAATATAATTGTCGTACTTACTACTGCTATTAAATACCGTACAGATCACAGCCTCTTCTACCTTTATTTATTTTTTGTTTCTTTCTTTTGGTGAGGTGGAAGATGTACGGACCTCTGACCTGATCCTCGTCATTCAACACATCTGAAATTACGACAACATGTCTCTTCCTCTTGCCAGCTATACGACGTATATATCTACGTACCTTTTTTGTCAACGTATATCTATGTACTTTTTTTGGCCAACCAGTTTCATTAAAAAAGTCCAAAAAAGCAAAAATTATAACAGGTCCGATTACATAAAAGTTCAACAGAGAATAAGCAGGAAGAGCACACATGTCGAGTAGAAAGACAACGCCACCATGCAACCGCCGATTGAACTGCTCCACCGGAGAAGCCACCAAAAATCACCGCGACGCCTAATCTCTGTCCCTGGGTCGAGCCAAGCCGCAGATCGGACCTTTCCATCAAAGCACCACCAACCACGAACCGCCACAAAAGAAAATCAGCTTCATCTTCTCGCCGATCACAATCACCGCGAGGAAGCTCCACCGCCGGTCAAACCAACGATTCAGCCATTGAAACGTCTATAGCCTGTTGGACAATAGCGACGAAGATATTAATCCAGGCAAATGGAAGAATCAAGAGAGAGGAGGAAGAAAAACAGTTGCGTTGACAGAAAGGAGTCCAGGGAAAGGTGATCTGAAAAGTCCGAGTGAAATCGGAATAAAAGCTCAGAGGCGAGCAACACTGGAAAAACCAGAAACCTTATTCAAACCAAAGGAACGCCCGATCGAAAAACGAACGGTAGAAACAAACAAAAGGAAGAAACCGGCGAGAAAGCCGATGAACAAACAAAAACGAAGACCGCTGAAATCGACTCATCTCTTCTGAAAGATAAAAATCGGAGAAGAAGAGATGAGGAATCTCTAACTTATGTACTTAGGTCTACGAAAAGTGCAATATTATAAAATCTCATCAAATTACTTTTCTATCGAACAATGTTTATTAGTTTATATGCGTAAGATCTTTTCCATTAGTTATTTTCAAATATCACAAAATCTTTCACCTCTTTTATTGGTAAAAATGTGTGTAATGAGTTTGCTACTTTTTTTTTATTTATAAAAAGGCTTTCGAATTAAATGCAGAAAAAAGAAAAAATTTACAGATCCGCCTAGGCCAATGAGCAAATGTTCTTACAGATTGGACCAAGCTGATAGGCTCTAAGTTTTAATCATATTTTACTGCAAGTGCACAGTTATGCTATTGTAGTATATAGGGTATCGAATCCACAAAGACTCTAGACTCTTGCGATAGATTATAGAATTTTAGGTTAAGCTAGGTAAACAATAAGTAAGCAGTAAATCAGAGCAGCAGAAAAGTAAATAAAGAGGTTTGTAAGCAATCAAGGAAGAGCGTCATGTCAAGGGAATTCTCAGGAAATCAGGAACACATGCAATCAATCAATCAGGATCTAATTAAGAACTGTTCTAGAACTGGAATCACAGAAGTATAAGAAGCCAACTTTCGTTGCGAATCCTATCTATGTCTAACAACCTAGCAAGCCAACTTTCGCTGCGAATTCTAGAGTTCTAAACAAGCATTAATTTCAAGTTCTTTCGTTCACAATTCCTCTAAACCAAATTTCTTTGCGAGTAGATCAAATTGCTCATCTAGGTTCTTTCTAGTTAATTAACCAAATGTCGTTGCGGAAATCAACCTAACATCATAAATCTGGGTAGCTACTTCAGATTAAGCAGTAAGAACAACCCTAGATGAAGAACTAACAGATATGAATTCCTACAGATCGATTAACCTATAATTCCATGAAATCCCTTGTGAGAATCCCTAAACCTAACAGGTAAACTACTCAGACATGATCATCGAAACAGAAGACATCATGAATAGAAAACTGATAGGTCTCAGAGTTTTAATCCCTATACTAAACTGCAAGTGCACAGCAATATCAATGTAGTATATAGGGTATCGAAATCCACAGAGACTCCGGTGTTCAATAGCTCAAGAACAGGAATTTAACTAGGAAGAAAGCAATGTAATTGAATTAAAAGAGGTGCGAGAAAGTAAATCAGTAGCAGAGATTAACGGTTGTGAAAGCAAGTAATTAAAAGCGCTAAGTCTAGGGCGTTCTCAGGAAATCAGACAAGCAGACAGTTCATTCATCAAGGATCTAATTAAGCACAGTTCTAGAACTCAAAACACAGATATAAAATTAACCAAATTCCTTTGCGATAATTCTCTAAGTCTAAGTGCAGCAAACCAAACTTTTGTTTGCGAGAACTAACAGATTAAACTAGCATTAATTCCAAGTTTGATATGTTCACAATTATCCTAAACCAAACTTCCGTTTGCGCAAAGTTTATTTGCCCAATTTAATTAGTTCAGATTCCTAAACCCCACTTCCGTGACGTATTTAGCAACCTAAGATCTAGATTCTAATTGATCAAGTTAGAACTAGCTTTAAGCACAATTAAATTGAAGAACAGATATAGTTATGAATCCTTAACTGAATTTGAACAAGTCTAGCAAGTCATGAAATCCTATGTGAGAAACCCTAAACCTAACAAGGAATCTACTCAGACATAGATAATGAAAACATAATCATATGATGAATAAATTGCATAAAAGAATAAGAGTAAAAGGGGTTCGAAATCTTCTCCAAATACAGATGATGTAACAGGTTCAGATCAGCCCCAAAAGCTCTAAAAATCCTCTGCTCTTAATTATGAAAGCGTAATCTAATAAAAACAACTAAAACTTGATTATATAGGTATAATCTCGGCCAGGGGCTTCTTTGTAAATATCAGGAATTTCTGGATCAAAGTGCAGTATCTTGATTCTTCTAAACCGCCGAGTTTTTGGCCCATCTCGCTGGTGCATCGACCGTTGCAGGTGTGCAACGATCGACACCTTTCTCTGTTTCGGACAGTGAACTCTATCTCTCGGCCAATCACTCCAAAAATCTCCAAAATGCTCCATTATCTCCAATTCAGCTCCAAACCTGATTATACCTGTAAAAGACTCTAAAAGAACACAAAAGACACTAAAAACACAACTATATCATGGCATAAAACTAGTAAAAACCATGATATATCAACTCCCCCACACTTAGCCTTTGCTTGCCCTCAAGCAAAACATAGAACCAAAGCATGGTGAAGAGGTTTGAAAACTCTTCAGAAACTCATTTCATCCTGGAAGCTACAATACTCAGATTCCCCTTAGTAAACCACTGAAAGAATCAATCACAGAATATCAAGACCAACATGTACTTCCCCCACACTTAGCAACTGTCCTAGGTAAACTCCACAATCACATTCAAGCATTCAAATTCTCCCTACTGACTTCTGCAAGTATTTAAGTGCGGTCTCACCTAAGGAGTATCGATCAAAGGGCACATGGATTCTTACCTTATCAGCTCTAGACCACCATACTATCTTTCTCTAGTCCCTTTCTTCTCTTTCCCTTCTTTAACAACTGATTTTTCCCCACTGGGTATCATTTTATTTTTTTTATCAGTGTTCTTCCCGTTATGGGGTGTACTTTGGACACATTCCATGGATCACATGAGAGAAAATAGTGTTTGCTACCCTTCCCATGACCACTTCGGAGTTACTAACTCATCCTCAGTTTATTATCTTTTTTTTTTTTACTTTATAGAAGGGGAGAAGGGAACTAAATAGGATAGGTTGACAGGCTGTGTCAGAACTAACAAGGGAATCCGACACAAAGTATACCAAGCCCTTAGGTGAGAAATCTAAGTCAGTATTAAATTGAAGTCAGTAAAAGGATCCTCTGATACCTGAAGTGATGTGGGTGTTCCCAGTAGGTTGATCTGTGATGGGGTTTTCTAATAGTCAGAGATAGATCATGCAACTTCATCCCAATGGTTACTTAAGTTCCTGCAAGTCTTGTAAATCTTCTCAGAAAATCATAGTTTCTTACTTAAACAATTTTGACTCAATAAAACAAATTTTTTTTGAAAAACGGACTGACTCTTAAGAAAACAGAAAACAAAAGTCAGTAGCACCTCCCCCACACTTAAGACACACTGTCCCCAGTAGTGTCCAGCGAAGGATCGGTAAAAAGAAAATAAAATTTTTTTTGAAAAGATGAAATTATGTATGTCGGGTTACCTTTGTCGCTCATGCATCGATCGTTGCACTAGGTGCATCGACCGTTACTTGGCAATTTACGTGTATGGTCGATCGTTGCTCAGAACTGCAACGATCGCTGCAATGCGATTCCTTTCGTGTTGTGACGATCGACACAGAAGTGCGTCGATCGTTGCACTGCGATTTTGTCCGAGACCTGCAAACATAAACTCACCAGAAACAAAAACAAACGTAAAATCCTAACAAAAACACCAAAAATTAAGTAGAAAAACACCAGTACCTAATGGTGGGTTGCCTCCCACCCAGCGCTTGTTTAAGGTCAGTAGCTTGACCGGACGGATGGGAATTTTCAGGTAGAGGGAGCATGATCCAGGGGCAAAATCTGACCTCTGGGAATCTCGGCCTTAGCCCAATAGTGTTTTACCCTCTGCCCATTTACAGCAAACTCATTACCTTCCTTGACAATTAAAATGACAGCTCCATATGGACGCACTTCTTTGATCGTGTAGGGTCCAGACCATCTTGATTTCAGCTTGCCTGGAAACAAATGCAAGCGAGAATTGTATAACAGTACCTGATCGTTAGGCTTAAACCGTCTGGAGACAATATTTTTGTCATGATAAGCCTTAGTCCTTTCCTTGTACAACTTTGAGTTCTCATAGGCAAAATGTCTAATCTCATCCAACTCATTGAGCTGTATCAATCTCCTCTCTGCAGCTGGTTTGAGGTCAAAGTTCATCTGTTTTACAGCCCATGCTGCCTTGTGCTCAAGTTCTACTGGCAGATGACATGCTTTCCCATACAGAAAATGGAATGGAGTAGTCCCCAATGGCGTTTTAAATGCAGTCCTGTAGGCCCATAAAGCATCATCAAGCTTAGCTGCCCAATCTTTCCTTGTCTTCCCAACTGTCTTCTCCAAGATCTCCTTGATTTGTCTGTTAGAAACCTCTACCTGTCCACTAGTCTGTGGGTGATAAGGAGTAGCAACTCGGTGATGCACTCCATGCTTCTTCAGGAGCTTCTCAAAAACCTTATTAATAAAGTGAGATCCTCCATCACTAATTACTATCCGAGGTACTCCAAATCTAGGGAATATGATGGATTTAAACAGCTTAATGACTACTGAAGAGTCATTGGTTGGAATAGCTATTGCTTCTACCCACTTAGATACATAATCCACATCAACTAATATGAATTTATTCCCATAAGATGAGGGAAAGGAACCCATAAAGTCTATGCCCCAGCAATCAAAAACCTCAACCTCAAGAATGAAATTCTGAGGCATCTCATGCTTCCTGCTGATTTTCCCTCTCCTCTGGCAGGCATCACAATGAGAAATAAAGGAGTGAGCATCAGCGAACATTGTAGGCCACCAGAAACCTGCTTGCAAAACCTTAGACACAGTCTTGAAAGTAGCAAAATGTCCTGCATAATCTGATCTGTGGCAGTGGAAAAGGATATCTGGAACCTCCGACTCAGCAACACATCTTCTATAAAGGCCATCCGAACAATGCTTATAGAGGTAAGGTTCATCCCAATAGTACCTCCTAAGTTCTCTGAAGAACCTCTTCTTTTCATACCCTTTCAGATTGTCTGGTTCAGTCTCTGCAGCTAGATAATTGGCTATGTCTGCATACCATGGTCGATCATTTGTTGCGACAGCATTAATCTCAAACTCATGCTTTCCAATCCGTACCGTAAAAGTTTATGGGTATGTATCCGCGCTGCAACGATCGTCACAGTCTGGTGTATCGATCGTCGCTGTCCCGATAGATGCATCGATCAACGCTGACGTAGCATCGATCGACGCAACGCGATTAATCCGACAATTTTGCAGGTTTCTGTCCAATTCTGTCTCACAGATTGTCCCAACCATATTGACGTTTTCTTCAGGCAGATAGTCATTAATTGGCACGTCCTCCTCAACTAGCATCCTTGAAAGATGGTCATCAACTCCATTCTCAACCCCTTTCTTATCTCTCACTTCAATATCAAATTCCTGAAGCAACAGGATCCATCTCAACAGTCTTGGCTTAGCATCCTTCTTCTGCATCAGATACTTCAGGGCTGAATGATCAGTGTGTACAATCACCTTGGAGCCAACAAGATAAGAGCGAAATTTCTCAAATGCAAAGACAACTGCTAGCAACTCCTTCTCCGTAGTGGCATAGTTTCTTTGTGCATCATCCAGTGTCCTACTGGCATAATAGATAGCATGAAGCTTTCTATCTTTCTTTTGTCCAAGAACAGATCCTACAGCATAATCACTTGCATCACACATTACTTCGAAAGGCAAATCCCAATCCGGTGGCTGAACTATGGGAGCACTCACTAATGCCTGCTTGATCTGTTCAAATGCAGTTTGACAATCTGCAGTGAACTCAAATTTGGTGTCTTTACACAGCAAAGCAGTTAGTGGCCTAGCAATCCTACTAAAATCCTTGATGAACCGTCTATAGAAGCCAGCATGTCCAAGAAAGCTTCTAATAGACTTAACAGAATCAGGTGCCTGCAGGTTGGTCATCACCTCGATTTTAGCGCGGTCCACCTCTATTCCTGCTTCGGACACTTTATGTCCAAGTACAATGCCATCTCTGACCATGAAATGACACTTCTCCCAGTTAAGAACTAAGTGCTTCTCTTCACATCTTTTCAGAACCTTACACAGATTATCTAAGCATTCATTATAGGAGGGTCCATATACTGAGAAATCATCCATGAATACCTCCATAAAGTCCTCAATCATATCTGTGAATATGGACATCATGCATCTCTGTAAAGTGGCTGGTGCGTTGCAGAGTCCAAAAGGCATCCTACGGTAGGCGAATGTCCCATATGGACAAGTGAAAGTGGTCTTTCCCTGATCCTCTGGATGGATGGGAATCTGAAAGAAACCTGAGTAGCCATCTAAGAAGCAGTAGTAAGGATGATTTGCTAACCTTTCGAGCATCTGATCAATAAAAGGCAAAGGAAAATGATATTTCCTGGTGGCAGCATTAAGCTTCCTGTAATCTATGCACATCCTGTGGCCTGTCACAGTCCTAGTAGGTATCAGCTCGTTCTTCTCATTCTTCACAACTGTAACACCGCCCTTTTTTGGCACTACATGGACTGGACTCACCCAATCACTGTCAGAGATAGGATATATAATTCCAGCGTCAAGGAGTTTCATAATCTCCTTTTTGACTACTTCCTGCAGATTAGGATTAAGTCTCCTCTGATGTTCGATTGATGTCTTGGACTCATCCTCAAGGTGTATCCGGTGCATGCACAGCTCCGGTGAGATACCTGAAATATCATTAAGGGAATAGCCAAGAGCTTTGCGATGCTTGCGCAGCTTGCTTAGCAGTAAGGTGAGCTCTGCGTTGTTCATGCTAGCATTAACAATCACTGGGTATGTCGAATTAGGTCCAAGAAAGGCGTACCTTAGCCCGGATGGAAGTTGTTTCAGATCTATTTTCGGAGCCTTTTCTTCTGCCCAGTCTCTGTCGTCTTGCAACGATCGTTGCTTAGATGGTGTCGATCGTTGCAGTCCCGCGTCAGACACTTCTACCTGCATTGCAACCTCTACAGAATCCATCAATCTTGTATAGCACATCGCAGGCTCGTCCTGTAGGTATTCCAACTCCAAAATAGAGCTCAGTAAAGCCCTTTCTAGTGGGTCCTCAGCATGTGATTGGTGGAAGTACTCTGCAGCCAAATCACCCAATGTGTCCACATAGAAGGTTTGCCCGTCGATGGTTGGTCTCTTTACCAGTTTGTTCATGTCAAAACTCATCTTCAGATCTCCTACATTTAGAACTATTTTGCCTCCCTGACAGTCAATCATCGCACCAGCTGTTGCTAAGAAAGATCTGCCTAGAATCAATGGGTCTTTTGGCTCCTGTCCATATTGTAGAACCACAAAATCAGTTGGGATCACACACTTGCCAACCGTTATAGGCACATCCTCTATTACTCCTTCGGGAATCCTGACTGATCTGTCTGCCAAAACCAGTGATATCCTAGTTGGTATAAAATCTGTCATCCCTAGTCTTTTAGCAACTGAAAGGGGCATCAGATTTACACTGGAGCCAAGATCACATAGGGACCTTTCGAACCTCTCCTTGTAGATAGCACAATCTAATACGAAGCTTCCTGGATCTTTCAATTTCTCTGGAATTCTGCCTTGAACCACTGCACTACATACTTCATTGAGCATCATTATACTTTCTTCATCAGACCATTTACCAGAAATTGCATCCTTAAGGCATCTCTTCATCATGGGGGAAGTTTCAATGGAATCCAACAAAGGTACTTCAACCTTTACCTTTTTTATGAATTCCTTCCATTTTGCATACTGTCTATCATTCTTAGCTTTTCTGGGGTTCTTGGGATAAGGTATCTTAGGCTTGTATACCCTTTCAGCCGACTGTTTTGGTTTTTCAGTACTCGAACTTTCTGCAGTCACCTTGTGTCGATCGTTGCTCTTATCGCATCGATCGATGCTAGGCGACTTTGTTACGACCTCCGGTTCCTTGATTTCGCTTGGCAACGATCGTTGCTTAGATGCATCGATCGACTCTCGGCGAATATCGCGTATCTCATCTTCCAACTCTTCAATTTCCACGAGTTCCTCAACGCTTAACTGCTTTTTCTGGCCAGATGACTGAAGGAGTGTTTAGTTGATCCTGATTCAATTCTTAGATTCATATCAACCTAAACATGCGGATCTAGGTTCTTCTCAGAATAGAAACAAATGATGATCTCACCTTATACCTGTTTGCAGCGGAAAGAGATGATATGTCTGAGATCAGAGAAACATCGAGGGATGAATCCTCCAAAGGTTCACACACGCGATCACAGAAAACGGCTGCTAGACCACAAGGAGCTCGGCGCAGAGAGAGAGAGAGTTTTCGGCTGGGACTAGGGTTAATCGCTCAGAAAATCGAGTTTTACCTTATAAAACTTGTCTGATTCCGTTTGGGCCATTTGGCCCAAACACCAATTAACTAGACGGTATTCGCGCACTGTGTCGACCGATACCCCTTGTGTATCGATCGACACACAGTGCCTAAACCGTTTTATTCTCTCTAAGTACAGTAAATGCCTAGCACTTTTACCGTACTTCTGCTAAACCGTTCCTACACATTTTCCTGTTAGCTTAGGCGTGTGACCCATATGGGATCATATAATAAAGGCAATAAGTCCAAGACTTATAGATCATGAGCGGACTCTAGCAAGCCATCATGACCCCCAGTATTATATGACTTATGTCTGATCATTGACATACTCTTACTTTCTAGAGACAGTACCGAGATTACTGGACACAATTCCAACAATCTCCCACTTGTACTGGAATCTCTGTATTCATAATCCTTTTGTCACAATATCTCGATTAGTCATAAGGCAAGATTGGTGTCATCCTTATAAAGCCTAATCTTGTTCATCGGACTCTGATTTGATACTGACAATCCAAACGACTCGGGACAGTCCGTTTGAGCATGGCCATGCATTTTCCAGTATTCAAATCTCCGATTGGCCTAGAGATATTCACTCCATTTATATTGGAGGGACAAATTCCGTCTTGTTCCATCACTGTAAACTATTCATTTCATAATGTACCCAAACAAGGTCCTTATAACTATCGCAGAACGATAGCGTTAGACAATGATCAAAGTGCATCAGTCCATGTGCAGTCACATGCATGCGAACTCAGGTCTAAGGACTATACTCTATAGTCGTAGTAAGAATCTCTTATGACACATATATAAATATCCTGAAGAGTTCTTATAAGCGGGTCTTGTCCGGTCGTATGTTCCCAAACATACACCTATGTACTGACTTTGATGCCGAGCATCTATGACACACTGAGACTTTGTCATAAGTCACGTACCAATCCAGTCTCACACGGTTGTTGGTGTTCCAATTTCAACAACCTTCGACTAGGGACGGGATGATATAAAACATCTATCAAATATAGGGTCTCATGATCAAGCTAAATGACTTCGATGACTCAAGATCAAATCATTTACTTCGATGACCTATAAAATGGTTCATATCATTTTGGAACGATTATTTCATCACAGTTAAAATAATCTTGAAATAATAATTTCATTAAACATAAGAATGTTTTACATGAACATATTAAATAACTAAATGAAAGCCCTCAAACTCCCACTCAAATTTAGATTACATTTCAATGTCTCTAATGCCTACAGCTTCAGTCAGAAACTCGAGCTTAGGCCTTGGGAGTGGCTTTGTCAACGGATCAGCGACGTTATCATCAGTCTGAACTCGGCTGATCTTGACTTCCTTTCTATTAATGATGTCACGTATCAAGTGAAATCTTCTTAGAACATGCTTGGATTTCTGGTGTGATCTTGGTTCCTTTGCCTGAGCTATAGCACCATTGTTGTCACAAAACAGTGCCAAAGGCTCAGCCGCATCTGGTATCACACCTAGTTCAATAATGAACTTTCGTATCCAAACAGCTTCCTTCGCAGCTTCTGAGGCGGCGATATATTCAGCTTCTGTAGTGGAATCAGCAACGGTGTCTTGCTTGGAGCTTCTCCAACTGATTGCACCGCCATTCAGACAAAAGATATAACCGGACTGTGACCGGAAATCATCTTGGTCTGTCTGGAAACTTGCGTCCGTGAATCCACTGACTTTAAGCACATCACTTCCACCGTACACTAAGAACTTATCCTTAGTATGTCTTAGATACTTCAAGATATTCTTTACGGCAATCCAATGGTTTTCACCTGGATTTGACTGGTATCTACTCGTCATGCTCAATGCATAAGCAACATCAGGACGAGTACAGATCATGGCATACATGACAGATCCTATTGCAGATGCATAAGGAATATTCTTCATGCGCTCAAGCTCAGCAGCCGTCGTAGGGCTCTGCTTCTTGCTTAGCGTTGTGCCATGTACCATTGGCGTGAAGCCCTTCTTGGAATCCTTCATGCTGAATCTTTGTAGGACTTTGTCAATGTATGAATCTTGACACAAGCCTATCAGCCTTCTAGATCTATCCCGGTAGATCCTGATTCCAAGAACGTATGCGGCTTCACCCATGTCTTTCATGGAAAAACAACTTCCAAGCCAGTCCTTTACCGACTTTAGCATTGGAACGTCGTTTCCGAGAAGCAGTATGTCATCGACATACAGAATAAGAAATACAATCTTGCTCCCACTAGATTTCTTATACACGCATTGTTCTTCTTCGTTTCTGATGAAGTCAAATTGCTTGATCGCTTCATCAAAACGAAGATTCCAGCTCCTCGATGCTTGCTTCAATCCATAAATGGATTTATGAAGCTTGCATACTTTTCCAGCATTCTTTGGATCTATGTAACCGTCAGGTTGTGTCATATACACATCCTCTTCCAGAATACCATTCAGAAAGGCGGTTTTCACGTCCATCTGCCAAATTTCATAATCATGAAAAGCTGCAGTTGCTAGTAGAATCCGAATAGATTTCATCATAGCCACTGGTGAATAGGTTTCATCGTAATCCACACCGTGAACTTGTCTGAAACCTTTTGCCACCAACCTGGCTTTATAAATCTGGACATTTCCATCCACGTCAATCTTCTTCTTGAAGATCCATTTGCACTCGATGGCTTTTACACCAGCGGGTAAGTCAACCAACGAAAACACTTGGTTGACCGACATGGAGTCCATTTCGGAATCAGTGGCCTTGCGCCACTTAGAGGAATCTGGGCCCATCATGGCTTGATTGAAGTTCGATGGTTCATCACCATCAATGATCAAAAGATCATGACAGTCAGTCACGAGGAATCCTTGATATCTCTCGGGTTCGTGACGGATCCTCCCGGATCTTCGAACTTCAGGTACTACAGGTTCAGGCTCTACAATTTCTTGTAGGTCCTCCTGCTGCTCTTCCTCATTAGGTTGAGCAGTATCCTGTTCATCTTGAATTTCTTCAAGCAGTACCTTACTCCCACTGTCTTTCTTAGAGAGAAATTCTCTCTCAAGAAAGTTACAATCCCGGGCAACAAAGATCTTGTTCTCAGAACGTAGATAGAAGTAATAAGCCTTGGTTTCCCGTGGATAACCAATGAAGTAGCATTTATCAGATTTTGGTGTAAGCTTATCTGAGATTAATCTCTTGACATAGGCTTCACAACCCCAAATTCTTAGATAAGACAGCACTGGAGCCTCTCCAGTCCATAATTCATATGGTGTCTTTGCTACTACTTTTGATGGCGCTCTATTTAGAGTGAACACTGCTGTTAGCAGAGCATATCCCCAAAGGGATATTGGAAGGTCTGTGTGACTCATCATAGATCGAACCATATCCAATAAGGTCCGATTTCTCCTCTCAGACACACCATTCCATTGAGGTGTTCCGGGAGGAGTGAGTTGGGATACGATCCCACACTCTCTTAGATGATCACTGAATTCTTGGCTTAAGTATTCTCCTCCTCGGTCGGACCGAAGAGCCTTAATGCTTTTGCCAAGTTGGTTCTGTACTTCATTTTGGAATTCTCTGAACTTCTCAAAAGATTCAGACTTATGTTTCATTAAATAAACATATCCATACCTACTGAAATCATCAGTAAAGGTAATGAAGTACTGATAGTTTCCTCTTGCATTTGTGGACATTGGGCCACACACATCAGTGTGTATCAGGCCCAATAAGTCACTGGCCCTCTCGTTAGGTTTATTAAAGGGGGCCCGTGTCATTTTGCCCATCATGCAGGATTCGCATTTCTCACATGACTCAAAGTCAAATGAGCCAAGAAGTCCATTCGAATGGAGCCTCTTGATGCGTTTCTCGCTGATGTGCCCTAAACGACAATGCCATAGAAACGTTCGGTTCTCCTCATTAGGTTCGAACCGTTTGGTATTAATGTTATAAATTGGCGCGGATTGATCGAGTATGTAAAGCCCATTCATAAGAGGGGCAGAACCATAGAACAAATTGTTGCGATTGAAGGAACATAATTTATTCTTAACTGAAAAATCATAACCTTCCAAATCCAACAAAGAAATTGAAATAATATTTCTGCTTATAGCAGGTACAAAATAACAATTATTCAGTTCTAAAATCAATCCCGAAGGTAAAGACAACAAGTAAGTGCCTACAGCTAGCGCTGGAACTTTCGCTCCATTCCCAACTCGTAGCTCCACTTGTCCTTGCTTCAGCCTTCTACTGTTGCTGAGTGCCTGCATATTAGTACAAATATGAGCCCCACAACCAGTATCCATAACCCATGAGGTATTATCAGAAGTAGTTGTATTAACTTCTATAACAAAAATACCTGTTGAAGAAGTCTCAAAAGTCTTCTTCTTCAATTCCTTTAGACCTTCCTGGAATTTCTTACATTCTCTCCTCCAATGCCCTGGTTCTTTACAGAACCTGCATATGTCAGTTGGCCCAGCCTTGGACTTGGGCTTGGGCTTTGGCGTGTCCTTGTCCGCGACTTGGACAGCCTTGGCCTTTCCCTTATCCTTAGCAGAGGATTTCTTAAACCCCTTGCCCTTCTGCACCATAAGCACATTGGGGTCCTTGGCGGTTTTCCTCAAATTGGGCTCCGCAGTCTTGAGCATTCCGTGAAGCTCAGGCAATGTCTTA
This sequence comes from Orychophragmus violaceus, assembly GCA_030180135.1. Lineage (NCBI taxonomy): Eukaryota > Viridiplantae > Streptophyta > Magnoliopsida > Brassicales > Brassicaceae > Orychophragmus > Orychophragmus violaceus. The sequence goes on from CM058239.1 coordinate 33,574,476, forward strand.
CTCAAGCCATGCATGTTAAAGTTCAGAATGAACTGATCATAGCTTGCAGGTAATGACTGCAGAATGATGTCGCAGGCAAGTTCCTGGCTGATTGGGCAGTCGAGTTTCTGAAGATGATCGAGATAACCCATCATCTTCAAGACATGAGGACTCACTGCCGCATTCGCAGCCAACTTGCAGTCCAAGAGGTTCTTAACTGTTTGAAACCTCTCAGTCCTAGCCTGCTCCTGAAAAAGTGATTTCAGGCTTGCCATTATCTCGATGGGTGACAATACACTCTCGAACTGTTTTTGCAGCTCCGGAGTCATTGTCACCAACATCAGGCAATAGGCATCATTTTCATCTGACGAATGCTTTTCCCAAGCATTATGCAGAGTCCTGGCGGCATTGGCAGGAGGCCTCTCGGGGAGAGGATCACGAAGGACATAATCCTTCTTCTCCTGCTTGAGGACTAGCCTCAAGTTCCTTGACCACGTCAGGAAGTTCGTTCCAGTCAGCTTCTCCTTCTCGAGAACAGACCGGATTGAGAATGTGTTTTGTGCGCTTGTAGTAGTCATAGCTGAAATATATATAGATAAAAGGTTATTAGTTAAAATGTTCAATATGATTAATCTCGTATTAAATTTAATATGATTAATCACGCATTATATTCAATAACATAAGTTACCCTCAATAGAATATAATGATTCCAAGATCCACATATAACTAAGATTAAAGTGGGCCACTGGCCGTCACCAAACCTTAGCTTATATCGGTAAGCCCTATATCGGCTAATTATATCCGTGATATAACTCTTGGTTGTGAATCTGGGCCCGAGGCCCAATCCACTCTGATGTCTCAAGGCCCGGGACTCCCGATGGCCCAGTCAAGAAAACCAGACTATACAGTCATGCAATCATTAATGTCTGGGACTCCCAATGACATTTATGAATCACAAACCGTCTTATCCACGCAAAAGCAGACACCCTCACACTGTAAGGCCATGAATACAATTGAATGGGCTTCGACAGCTGACATAGAATGGACAAGACATCCAACGCTTGATATTATTTGAGGTTCGTAGGTTTATTTAAAAAAAAATCATTCCCAAAATAGAAGATTACTATTTCGGGAAACTTTCCATTTTTGGAAACCTACTATTTTTGGAAACTTTCTAAAATTGGAAACTTTCTAAAAACGGAAACTTTCTAACTTTAGAAATTTCTTTAAAATCCAAAACCCGCAAATCCAGAAACTTCTAATTTAAGAAACTTTCTAATTTCAAAATTTCGGAAACTTTAATTTAAAATCGACTTTATAATCTTATAAAATAAATTTTAAATTATTCTGAAGAAAGACTCAAATAATTGGCCCAATTGTTTTAACTTCTTGGCCCGTGGCCCAAGAATTGGTCCATGTCCAAGACATGACCCAATTGTCCAATTAAATGACATAACCGGTCTGGTTCATTAAAATTGGTCTAACCAAATTTTAATTACTACGATGACCACAATTGTCAACCGGTTATTTACTAAACCGGATTTTCTCAATTTATTTGGTCCAACCAAATCAAATTAGAAAATCCTGGTTTAGGCACTAAATCCAATAATTCTTTCGACATTGGATTTCGTGTCCCGGTTTAACCAGACTTAATAAAATTATTAAATCTGTTTATTAAACCAGGACGAATTAATTTTAATCAAAAATTAAACCGAGCCTTAAACCAACCATGTCGATCGATGAACCAACCGTGTCGATCGATCCATCAACCACATCGGTCGATGCTCTCAGCATCGATCCTGCATCGATCGTGCATCGATCCTGTATCGATCGATGCTCTTACGCATGCACGGATCCGAGCCAAAACCCTAACCGTGTCGATCGATGTGCACCAACCGCATCGGTCGATGCACCAATATCGAACCTGCATCGATCCTGCATCGATCGATGCTTTCACGCGTTAACAGGGTTAGCCTATAGACTGTATCGACCGATCCATGCGATCGTATCGATCGATCCATGCGATCGCAGTCGATACAGACCTCTTGAAATCGCATTCTACCAAATCATATAGCTTGGTTTCTGCAATTTTATGTGTGTTTAGATTTCAATTCTTGTTGCTTAAATGGTTTCTCTTATCAGTAGTTGATTCAAAACACTTTTAAACAAGAAAACAATCCTAAACATTGAATCTAAACAAGAAAAACCAGAACCATATGCTCTGATACCACTGAAGGAGTGTTTAGTTGATCCTGATTCAATTCTTAGATTCATATCAACCTAAACATGCGGATCTAGGTTCTTCTCAGAATAGAAACAAATGATGATCTCACCTTATACCTGTTTGCAGCGGAAAGAGATGGTATGTCTGAGATCAGAGAAACACCGAGGGATGAATCCTCCAAAGGTTCACACACGCGATCACAGAAAACGGCTGCTAGACCACAAGGAGCTCGGCGCAGAGAGAGAGAGAGTTTTCGGCTGGGACTAGGGTTAATCGCTCAGAAACTCGAGTTTTACCTTATAAAACTTGTCTGATTCCGTTTGGGCCATTTGGCCCAAACACCAATTAACTAGACGGTATTCGCGCACTGTGTCGACCGATACCCCTTGTGTATCGATCGACACACAGTGCCTAAACCGTTTTATTCTCTCTAAGTACAGTAAATGCCTAGCACTTTTACCGTACTTCTGCTAAACCGTTCCTACACATTTTCCTGTTAGCTTAGGCGTGTGACCCATATGGGATCATATAATAAAGGCAATAAGTCCAAGACTTATAGATCATGAGCGGACTCTAGCAAGCCATCATGACCCCCAGTATTATATGACTTATGTCTGATCATTGACATACTCTTACTTTCTAGAGACAGTACCGAGATTACTGGACACAATTCCAACAATGACAACTCCTTACCACTTCTCAATGTCACGACATTGCATTGGTACTTAGGATTGGCATCAGTCCTTCCCGGGAGATATCCCTCTTCCCTTTGAGCATGTCCAGCAGTTCTTGCAACCTTAGCATCAAGCTCTTTCATGTGTGTGTTCAAACTCTCAAACTTCCCATTCAGATCCCTGTAGATTGTATCCATCTTCGCGTCAGCATCTGCTGCGTACTTAATCTGACTCTCCATTAGCTGTCTTAGCATCATCTCTACTTTACTCTCAGACTCATTGGCTTTCTCAAAACCACCTTGCTGAACTCCATTTGAGAATCTGTTTCCCTGTTGATTTCTAAATCTACTACCTTGGAAACCAGAGCCTCCCACGTAATTCACTTCTTCTTCCTGAGTGTCCTCCTCAGTCTGAATTACCTCTACATCTTGGGTAGAGTGGACAGCTTTCTTACTTGTTAGGAGATCGTACACTGTGTCTAGCCTAGATCTAATCTCAGTCATGTTAGAATCCTCTATACTTCCACCGGATTTCTTCCTCTTTTCATCTATAGTCTTGCAACTGTAGCTGCTAATCAGGTTCCCAATCAATTGCTTAGCTTGTGTAGGAGTCCTGGTGTTGAAATTTGCATTACTGGAATTATCCAGCGCAGTCTGATAAGGGAGATCTATGCCTCTGAAGAAGATACCAATCAGCTGTACTTCTGTGAATCCATGGTGTGGACAGTCACGCTGATACTGCTTAAATCTCATCCAGGCAGTCTTCAAGGGCTCCACAGCTCCTTGGGAAAAAGTGAGTATGTCCTGTCTGGACTGATCCGAGCGCGCATCATCATAAAAGTAACGCAGGAACTCACTCTTTAAGGCTGCCCAAGTAGTATACTGACCAGGTGCCAGTTGTCTCAGCCATGCACTAGCGTCTCCAGCAAGACTGTGCGGAAATAGCTTAAGGAACAGATAGTCCGGGCATACTCCTTCATACTTCATGCCAGTGACTATGTCCTCAAACTTGTCAATGTGATCCATAGGCTGCTCCGCTTGAAGGCCATGAAAAGCAATCTGCCTCATCAGCTGGTAGTAGATGGTCTTTACCTCAAAATCATTCCTCTCAAAAGCAGGAAGCACTAGAGCTGCTCGGTTTGCATGAAACTCACCAGGTCTGTTGTAGTCAGCTAGTGTCCTCTCATGAACCACCATCTCTCTACCTTGGGCCCGTTCCTGACCCTGGTTTTGGTTCTGCTCCTGTTGCTCAGGAGGGTCAGGGATCACTCGTCCATCAGCATCAATCCTCTGCCCAGCAGCATTGTAAGTATTGTTTTCCGGATCCCTCAGGACACCTTCAGCATCTCGTATCAAGATCAGACGTTCTCGTACCATTCTCTCTCTCTTTTCTCTTCTAATAGTCCTTTCTAGACGTCCAAGTTCCTCTAGTCCGAGATTAACCAAGCTCGAGTTCGGATTACTTCTAGTTTTCTGCGTTGGCATAAACTGTCTGTAATCGTCCAGCAACGATCGATGCTATCAGTGCAACGTTCGGTTCAATCTCAAATCGCCTAGTGTCGAACGATGCAAGGGTGCAACGATCGACGCAGTGCGAAATTGGTACCTGCGACAGAGAGAAAAACCGAGAAAGTCAGTAACTAAATAAAATAAAAAACACAAAAACGAAAACAAAAAGAAAAATCCTAGTAAAACCCTAGGCTCGAAGCTATCGAAGACTCAAAGAGTCCCCGGCAACGGCGCCAAAAACTTGATAGGTCTCAGAGTTTTAATCTCTATACTAAACTGCAAGTGCACAGCAATATCAATGTAGTATATAGGGTATCGAAATCCACAGAGACTCCGGTGTTCAATAGCTCAAGAACATGAATTTAACTAGGAAGAAAGCAATGTAATTGAATTAAAAGAGGTGCGAGAAAGTAAATCAGTAGCAGAGATTAACGGTTGTGAAAGCAAGTAATTAAAAGCGCTAAGTCTAGGGCGTTCTCAGGAAATCAGACAAGCAGACAGTTCATTCAGCAAGGATCTAATTAAGCACAGTTCTAGAACTCAAAACACAGATATAGAATTAACCAAATTCCTTTGCGATAATTCTCTAAGTCTAAGTGCAGCAAACGAAACTTTCGTTTGCGAGAACTAACAGATTAAACTAGCATTAATTCCAAGTTTGATATGTTCACAATTATCCTAAACCAAACTTCCGTTTGCGCAAAGTTTAATTGCCCAATTTAATTAGTTCAGATTCCTAAACCCCACTTCCGTGACGTATTTAGAAACCTAAGATCTAGATTCTAATTGATCAGGTTAGAACTAGCTTTAAGCACAATTAAATTGAAGAACAGATATAGTTATGAATCCTTAACTGAATTTGAACAAGTCTAGCAAGTCATGAAATCCTATGTGAGAAACCCTAAACCTAACAAGGAATCTACTCAGACATAGATAATGAAAACATAATCATATGATGAATAAATTGCATAAAAGAATAAGAGTAAAAGGGGTTCGAAATATTCTCCAAATACAGATGATGTAACAGGTTCAGATCAGCCCCAAAAGCTCTAAAAATCCTCTGCTCTTAATTATGAAAGCGTAATCTAATAAAAACAACTAAAACTTGATTATATAGGTATAATCTCGGCCAGGGGCTTCTTTGTAAATATCAGGAACTTCTGGATCAAAGTGCAATATCTTGATTCTTCTAAACCGCCGAGTTTTTGGCCCATCTCGCTGGTGCATCGACCGTTGCAGGTGTGCAACGATCGACACCTTTCTCTGTTTCGGACAGTGAACTCTATCTCTCGGCCAATCACTCCAAAAATCTCCAAAATGCTCCATTATCTCCAATTCAGCTCCAAACCTGATTATACCTGTAAAAGACTCTAAAAGAACACAAAAGACACTAAAAACACAACTATATCATGGCATAAAACTAGTAAAAACCATGATATATCAAAAACCAAATAGCATATCATAAAATAAAGAACTGGGGTTCGAAATGCTCTCTCTTTCAAGAACAAGATCAACCCCTAACTCTCTCTGAATGTAAAATAAAGCGTAGCCTAAACAATGGCTTAAAACCCTAATATATAAGTCTAAACATGTTTGGGCCTTTTTGCAAGTTTGAGAAGTTTTTGGGCAAAAACTGTAATTTCTCTAAAATACAGATTTTTGGGCGCAGAACTGCGTCGACCACTGCAGAACTGCATCGATCGAAGCAGTGCGAAAACGCAGCCAGTGAACTCTGTGAGATCTCTAAATAGTGCAGAATTGACCCAAATGCTTCCAGAACGTCCAATTAGGCTCCAAATGTCCTTAAACCTGTAAAACACCTTAAAAGAATCCAAAACACATAGAAAGACTCGATAACAAAGACATATACCATGGTTAAAAGCCCTAAAATCAATGGTATATCAACTCCCCCACACTTAGCTCTTGCTTGCCCTCAAGCAAGTAAAGAACTAAAGTATAAGAAAAGAGGTTTGAAAACACAGAAACTCATTTCGTCCTAGGAACTTTCACATTCACATTCACTTAGTAAACCACTGAAAACTTTCCTACAGAACTCAAGACCACAATATACTTCCCCCACACTTAGCAACTGTCCTAAGTAAACTCCACAATCAAGTTAGGACATTCAAGTTCACCACACCAGTCTCTGTATACAATTAGGTGCAGTCTCACAGAGGGATTATCGAATCAAAGGACACATGGACTCAACCTATTCAGTATCTGACCACCAAACTGTCAGTTTCTGGTTTCTTTCTTTTCCCTTTCTCCCTTAACACTGATTTTTCCCCACTGGGTATCATTTTATTTTTTTTCTATCAGTGCTCTTCCCTTTTTATTGGGGTTTAACTTTGGATCTTTCCATGGATACACAGGAGGTAATAGGGGTATCTACCACTCCCGCGACCACTTCGAAGCTACTAGCTTATCCTCGGTTTTTATCTTTTTTTTTTTTACTTTCAAGGGAGGGGAAAATCAGAAACCATACTTAAGAACAGGATCACAGGCTGTGCTAAACACATCAAAAGAATCCGACCCAAAGATTACCAAGCCCCTAGGTGAGAAATTAAAGTCAAGATTAGTGTGAGACTAGTGATGGATCCTCTGAATACCTGGTTAGATATGGGTGTCCTTGGTAAGCTGATATGTTTGGGGTTTTCTAATAGTCATAGAGCAAGTCTGTCCAATGGTCACTTAGTTCCTGTTCCAGCGAAAAACTTCCTCGAAAAATCATAGTTTCATACACATTTTGACTCAATAAAACAAATTTTTGACTGACTCTAAGAAAACAAAAGCGTGCGTCAGTAGCTACCTCCCCCACACTTGAAACACATTGTCCCCAATGGTGTCAAGCCTAGGATTGGTGAGAATAGAAATTGGAATGAAAACAAACCGAAAAATGGTCAGATCACTTACATGTCGTCGGCTTGTGTCGATCGATGCCACAAGGGTGTCGATCGATGCAAGGCGATTATGCCCATGGTTAAGTAGAGAACCGGCGTCTGTACAGCAATTGAATTGGCAACCCGTAAATCGCAACTGTATCGACCGATGCACTATGTGTGTCGATCGATGCAGTGCGATTATGCCTGTTTCTCTCGGCTTTGAACACACAAAAGCAGAAAATCAAAAGCACCAAATTAAAAACGAAAAATGAAAACGAAACGAACCTAACAGTGGGTTACCTCCCACTTAGCGCTTGTTTTTAGTCATTAGCTTGACTATTCGATAGAGATTAGACTCATGGCGTTTTCAACAGAGACTTTGAGTGTCTCTGTGAATGTCTCCTCATCCAAGGTGGTGTATATACTGTCGGATCATGAGATTTTCCAAGGAACGAAGGAGTAGAACCAGGGCGGGAGCGAAGCTTGGGTGGGATTCTGCGTTTTCCTGCATTCAAAGCAATGTGGTTAGGATGTTTAAGCTTAGATGGTTCATGCCTTACCTTTGGTGGAAATGAGATGTCTGAAGCTTTCTGCTTATGAGCAGTTGCAGGTACTGAAGATGTTAGAGCAGGTTCAAGAGGAACTTCCATCTTCTTCTCTCCAATCAGACTCTCTGGTTCCACTACAACACTGAAGTTCTGTCCATCAATGGTGGATTTCTGCAGCTTATCCATCTTGAACCGCAATGTCTCATCTCCCAGGTGGAGATCAATTACACCATGTCGCACATTAATCACAGCTTCAGCAGTAGCTAAGAAAGATCTACCAAGTAGTAGAGGATCATCAGGTTCAATCTCATACTTCGGCACTACAAAGTCTGTTGGAATCAAGTAGTTTTCAACTCTGACAGGAATATCCTTAAGAACTCCTTCCGGATATCGCTTTGAACGATCAGCTAGGATAAGAGAGATCTTAGTAGGTTGGAGTTCCATCTTTCCCAATCTCTCAGCTACAGAGTATGGCATGAGATTTACACAAGATCCTAAGTCACACAGAGAACGCTTGAATCTGTCCCTAGAGATGGCACAATCGAGCACAAAGGCTCCTGGGTATGGTATCTTCTCTGTAATATGAATCAGCTTCTTTTCCATCACTTTCATGCAGTTAGCCACTTCTAGCTCCTGTTTAGACAGTTTAGGAACCTTAGGATACGGCACAGAGGGCTTATAGACTCGTTCTAGGACTGTTGTAGGTTTCTTGTCCCGTCTGGGATTTGTGTCGACCGATGCACGTTGTGTGTCGATCGACACAAGGCGATTTTTAGCAATTTCATCAGACGTATCGAGACTGTGTCGATCGATGCAGGAGTTGTGTCGATCGATGCTTATCTCAGACATACAGAACTCACCCAGAAAATCCGAGATTATGCTCTCTTCTTCTTCCAGCAAGTCAATCTCATCTCCTGTGATCACATCATTGACGTATTCCCTCTCTTCAGCTTTCCCAACTTCATTTGGCCTTTTTATTGCTCCAGCTGTCTGTTGAACTTGGACATCTAGCTTCTTCATATGTGTGCTCAAAGATTCAAAACTTCCCATTCAGATTTTCATACAATGCATCTATCTTTGAGTTGAAGGACACAATGATCTGTTGTTGTCCCTCAAGAAACTGCTCCATCATGGTTTCCAATCTTCTCTTATATGTAGGTGCAGGCGGTGCTTGGTAAGAAGAAACACCGTAGTTCCTCGAGAAGGAGTTACTCTGTTGCTGGAAGGGTTCCTGAAAAGCAGATTCCTGACTGTTGAATCCATTCCCTCCAACATAGTTGATAGCTTCTTGCGCATACTTTCCAAGTAGAAGACTATGCAGAGAGTCAACTTTGTTCTTCAACCCAGCTATCTGTGAACTGTCAATCCCTGAGCTGAAAAAATCATTCCGACACATCGTCCTTACGGATCTCTTAGTCTTCTTGGTGATTCCGCGAATGTGTCGACCGATGCAAGAAGAGCGTCGATCGATACAATGAAAAATCTATGTCAATCGACACACATGACCGTGTCGATCGATACAGTGCGAATCAGGGTGTACCTGAAACGCAAGAAAAAAAAACCAGTAACAAAAACAAAAACGAAAAACCTAGTCTAAACCCTAAGTTCAAATCTATCGAAGACTCAAAAGAGTCCCCGGCAACGGCGCCAAAAACTTGATAGGCTCTAAGTTTTAATCTTATTCTACTGCAAGTGCACAATTATGCTATTGTAGTATATAGGGTATCGAATCCACATGCACTCTAGACTCTTGCGATAGATTATAGAATTTCAGGTTAAGCTAGGTAAACAGTAAGAAGTAAATCAGAGCAGCAGAAAAGTAAATAAAGAGGTTTGTAAGCAATCAGGGAAGAGCGTCAGGTCAAGGGCATTCTCAGGAAATCAGGAACACATGCAATCAATCAATCGGGATCTAATTAAGAACTGTTCTAGAACTGGAATCACAGAAGTATAAGAAGCCAACTTTCGTTGCGAATCCTATCTATGTTTAACAACCTAGCAAGCCAACTTTCGTTGCGAATTCTAGAGTTCTAAACAATCATTAATCTCAAGTTCTTTCGTTCACAATTCCTCTAAACCAAATTTATTTGCGAGTAGATCAAATTGCTCATCTAGGTTCTTTCTAGTTAATTAACCAACTGTCGTTGCGAAAATCAACCTAACATCATAAATCTGGGTAGCTACTTCAGATTAAGCAGTAAGAACAACCCTAGATGAAGAACTAACAGATATGAATCCCTACAGATCGATTAACCTAAATTCCATGAAATCCCTTGTGAGAATCCCTAAACCTAACAGGTAAACTACTCAGACATGATCATCGAAACAGAAGACATCATGAATAGAAAACCAAATAGCATATCATAAAATAAAGAACTGGGGTTCGAAATCCTCTCTCTTTCAAGAACAAGATCAGCCCCTAACTCTCTCTGAATGTAAAATAAAGCGTAGCCTAAACAATGGCTTAAAACCCTAATATATAAGTCTAAACACGTTTTGGGCCTTTTTGCAAGTCTGGGAAGTTTCTAGGCAAAACTATAATATCTCCAAAATGCAAATTTTTGGGCGCAGAACTGCGTCAACCACTGCGTCGACCACTGCAGAACTGCATCGATCGATGCAGTGCGAAAACACAGCCAGTGAACTCTGTGAGATCTCTAAATAGTGCAGAATTGACCCAAATGCTTCCATAACATCCAATTAGGCTCCAAATGTCCGTAAACCTGTAAAACACCTGAAAAGACTCCAAAACACATTGAAAGACTCGATAACAAAGACATATACCATGGTTAAAATCCCTAAAATCCATGGTATATCACAAGCCCAGTTTACTATAAACCCAATATTTTTAGAAAAATCCAATTGAAAAAGATCAAACAAAACCAATTGCTCATTCAGAACAAACGATGAGCCAAGACCATAATAGATGAAGAGATTGCCGATCACTAAATAGAGACTCTGATAGGAAGCAACCAAAGAGGAATTTAACCATACCAAATTTGTAGCATCGCTGAAGAGAGAATGAGATTAACTTCTCTGAACGTTGATATACGATTTCGGACAGTGAGGTCAATCGCCGATAGAAGACTGTCAGTAGAGGGAAAGATAGATCGATGTAAGCAACCATTTCGTTCCTTCCAGATTGCATGGATAACACACTGCCAAGCTAAGAGAGTAAGACTTTTTTCATGCCTTCGACCTGAGAGAGCTAATAGAGAGTTAAGCTTAACGTCCCAATCACGAATAGAGAATGATTACATTTTCGTGCCACAGATAACCAGACAATCTAGGTGTAGGAGCAAGAGAAATAAAGGTGATTACGAGATTCATGTCCCGAGCCACACAACAAGCACAAGTGACTCGTATTTAACCGCCAACTCAGAAAACGATCGCGAATGGGGCACCTATTCAGAACCATCAACCAAAACAAGAAGGATTGTTTTGGAATGCCACCTTTAATCCATACAATTTTTGCCCCCAAGGTACCATTCCTACATCTCCCCTTAGTAAAGCATAGATTTAGCTCGTGTATCATCTTGATTAGTAAGCGTAAGAGTAGTGAAATACATATGGAGAGTGAGCTGTGAGTTGGAACGCGCAGGTGGAATATGCCAGTTTCCAAGATGGCAAAGGTCAGCAACCGTGGCCTTCTTAGCAATACCAGGAGAGGAGTTATTGCTCGAGATCAGGAATGAGTTTGCTACTTTGTATATATATATCTTGATTTTCTATGTAGTGGTTATATCAAATTTGTGTTAACATTAAAAATCACATAATAGTTATCTTCGTTAAATTTGACCCAAAAAAAATTATATTTGCTAATAGAAGTGTTTCTTTAAAGTGCTTATATCGAATTTGTGTTGCCATTAAACATCACATAACAATTATCTCGTTATTAATGAAAGTGTTCATTTTCAGTTGTACATGGTGAAATGACTATTATTTTATTTTAAAATTATTTATTAAATATTAAAATAATTACTATATAGATACTCGAAAGGTTTAGATTACTATATAGATGAACAATACAATTTGGAGTTCGCGTTCAGAGAGGATATGTTTTTTTTTTGTAATCATCAAATATTATTATTAACTGAACAAAGACAATACAAACTAATATTAACTCAACAGAGTAATACATCGAGAGGAGATAACACTAATACATATTTCTCAATATCAAAAATGCCTATATCCAACCAAGTGGGATTAGCGCACTGGTAGAAATGTGCTAGTAACCCCTGCCATCTGGATTCGATTTTCACTGGCTACGGTATAGTTTACGCCATTAAACTGGTATTACCAACAGCTGATACTGAACCTAGAAAAGGATTAAGGTCGAAAGCCCAAACACTACTTCCTAGTTATACAAAAAATGTCTATATCCCAAATTTAAACCAACAAACGACTGTTGACAAAAAAACAAAGAAAAAAACCCAACAAACAACTCGAAAATACTAGTCAGCAACACATCTGACTTCTTCTTCCATCAAACTCTGCAGCCACGAAGATATCCGACTGCAACATATGAATGAATAAAATTTCCATCAATGAAACTCTATGCAATATACTTTGCACTTCTGTTAGCGGAAGCATCTTTAAAAACAAGTCTCCATTGCAGCATCTGATACAAACTACTTTGAATCTCAGAACCAAAATACATGAAGGAAAGCCATGCCTGAGGCATGTCGATCACTCCGACCAACTCATGAGACCCAATGGCAAAAACTACACATTTCATCCTATAACAGTTTATACTATTGATTGTCTATATTAACCCTTGAAAACTAGCCTCGATAGGTGAATTTGTATGTCCTAAAGCACGTCTACTACATTGTTTTTGAAGATGCAGTGAGCCGGAGCATGAATTACGACAGATGCTGAATCAAACATTATGTGCAACAACGACTGAATCAATGACAAAGATTAGAAAGAGCGTGAGCTGGAGCTGATGGATAAGGAAGCTAGGAGCTGACTCTGACGAATCTAAAGAAGAGTAGCTGAGCTGGACGTGTAGATCAGTGAAGATACATGTAACATACCAAATTAAGCCCATTTATTTTTTTTTTAAGAAAATAAGAGAAAGCCCAGTCTAAAGCCCAAAAGGCATTCTCTTTTCCCAAAATCCTAGCCTCCTCCTTATAAATCGAAGCCTCCCCTATTAGAAATTTGTGAAAAGAAGCCTCCGACGAAGCCCTGTTCCTCCGGCGAGCCACCAGCTGTCGCCATCCATCTCCGGTGAGCCACCATCGTCTGATCTTCCCTTCTCTTCCATGGATCTCTCTTCGTTCTTCTATCGGGTTAAGTGGTTCTCTATTCTCCATTGATCCTCCTCTTTTAATTATGTCCCTTTCCTAGATATGATCCTCTGTGGTGATAGATCTGAGATCTAATCTCATTTCTTAGATCTACCACTTTCCAAACGCATATCTAAGATCAGAGCAATTCTGGATGTCATATTGATTCACGTTTTTCCGTCAAACCGTAAGGAACCACAATATGTCTTTGGAAATCCCCCGATCTCAGCTTTCCAGTAAGGTAAGAATCGCCCAATTCCGACTTACCGTTTGAAAGTTATGATCTGTTTTCTAAAACGTATATGTTCTTGATGAATCTGTATTTCGTTTGGTCCGAATTAATTTCCAACTTTACGGTTTAACCTGGATCGATCCTGTTTAATTGGGTCTGGTCCGGTTTACTCCGAATTGACCTAATTCTAAATCTAATATCCGGTTTTCAATTTTGATTTCTGGTTTAGCCGGTTTTCTATTTCAAATTCTCATTTGGTTCGTTCTCAGTTACAAATCCGGTTTAATCCATTTTTAATTTCCAATTTCTCGGTTTAGTTTAGTTCGGATTAGCCGGGTCGGGTTGCCGGGTTGGTTCGGGTTGACCGGGTCGGGTTAGCTTGACCGGTCTAGCTCGGTTTAATTTGGTTTGGCTGGTTAACTTTAATTGATCATAACTAGACCGTCCTAAGTCCGATTCGAACGAAACGAAAGCCTAATCCACTTGTTTTTCCGTCCTATTTCCATATCTGATGTTTGTTTGGGATAATGGAACTCCTAAATTACACTTTTCCCCGTCCTATTTCCATATCTGTGTTTTCAAAATTTTCAAAATGTGTTTGCGAAAGTTTAAAAATGAGGTTGCTTTGCGAAAGGAATTTTCAAGCATCAATTATACATTCAGTTATTCTCCACGCCGGCCCTAGTCTAGATTGAATTTCTCCTTGCAGGTTGGGGTCAGTGACTTCAAACCTCAGTGGTGCTACTGCCAGTAAGATGTGTGCTGGGATGTATGTCGTGATGTGTTTCGTTGAGGTGTATGTTGGGATGTATGTTGTGGTGTGCGCCTACATGGTAGTCGGTACTATTGGGTGTGTGTTGGGGTCATCGTCTATTCGGAGTGTTTTTCAACCAAGCGTGCTAAAGTGTTAAGGATGTGGAGACGTTCAAGCAAGAGGCTAATGCGGGAGTGCTGCTAGGAGCGTTTTAGGAGCTGCAAGGGGTGCTGCAGGAGCTGTAAGAGGTTTATGGAAAGACCGGATTGCAAGGAGGCCATTTGGAAGTGGCGGTGTTCTAATTGGAGTAAGCAGAAAGAGTTGTTCGTGGTGTTTGGTGCACAAGGAGCATTTGGAAACAGTCAAAATCGATTCTAAGTATGGAATCTTGGAATCAGATTTGTGCAATCAACTTCAATGAGTTAAGGTTGGCTCGTGTGAAGTCTGATCAAGCCGGAAGCTAGAGAAGACCTTCGCGGCATGGCAGGCTCGAGATTCAATGGTGGAACCGGAAAGGAAACAGGCTGCCTTGAAGTTCTTTGTGGACTACTGGAGCAGCTAATGGAGTTCTGCAAGCGGGAAAGAAGATCGTAAAAGCGTTTGGGAAGTGGCGTTGTGGCATTGGGAATTTCCTGGTAAGCTGGACTCAAGCTTGTTGCAAGTGCAAGAGGACAATGCGGATTATTGGAAATGGAAATCTAACGGAAGAGTGCTAGGAAAACACTATGGCCCATCGGCGAGAAGCTGCAAGGGAGAGAAAAGGAGGGCATGTTTAATTGGGAAGGAAAATCAAAGGAAGGTGTTTAGAAAGCACCACAGCTGGATCACAAGGTAGGAAACCTTGAGCTGGAAGTCAGAGTGGAAGTCGGTCTGGGAATCAGAGTGCGTAGCGGAAGCGTGGTGGGTAGTTCCCCACAAGTCAATTAGCCATAATGGACATGGTTAGCCTCGTCGCTCAACAAGAGTAAGAAAGTATGTCAACTAGTGCGAAAATCAACGCCATAGTGCACGGTAATTGAAACCGTTGAAGAGAATCCACTTGGAAGTGGATGATGCACTGTGGCACGGTAATGGAAACCATTGTAGAGAATTGGATTGGATGCGGAGCATATCATTCAAGTCTTAGAACCACTCGAAGGATGAATGTTGTTTCTAAATGTTGGAAGCATTATCTATGACACTGGTCGTTCCCTTTTTCATATTGCTAAGCATCAGTATTGACCCGTCTTAAGGACAGTTGGAACTCGTTCAACTCAAGCAGTAAATGGAATGAGCTAGTAGAGTTCTTCTTAACAATGGAAGATGGAATGGTAAGCCATCATCTCAAGTTGGAAACCGACCCTAATGGACTTGGGCGGTAGCATGTGGATTTTGTGTTCTGGAAGCTGTTGTTAGATTGGTACCAAGGAGAAGGACACTGAAATGCAGGGTTTGGAATTAAGGGGGGGGGGGGGGGAGGGAACCAGTCCCTAGGATCAAGGACAAGATCTTTTCAAGCGAGTAAGCGACAAAGTTCAGTTCAGTTCAGCGAAGTTCGCAGAGTTGCTGTTGGTAAAGAGTTGCAGTTGAGAACTCCCGCCACAAAATTCGAGACGAATTCTTTTAGGGGGATGGGGAATTATAACATACCAAAATTAGCCCATTTAATTTTTTTTAAAATAATAGAAACCCCCGTCTAAAGCCCAAAAGCCCATTCTCTTTTCCCAAAACCCTAGCCTCCTCCTTATAATAGAAGCCTCCTCCCTTAGAAATGTGTGAAAAAGAAGCCTCCGGCGAAGCCCTGTCCCTCCGGCGAGCCACCAGCCGTCGCCATCCATCTCCGGTGAGCCACCTTCGTCCGATCTTTCCTTCTGTTCCATGGATTTCTCTTCGTTCTTCTCTCGGGTTAAGTGGTTCTCTATTTTCCATTGATCCTCCTCTTTTCATTCTTTATCTTTCCTAGATCTGATCCTCTTTGGTGTTAGATCTGAGATCTAATCTCGTTTCTTAGATCTACCACTTTTCCAAACGCAGATCTAAGATCAGAGCAATTTTTTTTGTCATATTGATTCGCGTTTTCCTATCAACCCGTAGGGAACCACAAAAGGCACAATATGTTGTTGGAAATCCCTCGATCTCATATTTCCAGAAAGGAAAGAATTTCCTAATTCCGACTTACCGTTTGGAAGTTATGATCTGTTTTCTAAAACGTATCTTTCTTGACGAATCTGTATTTGGTTAGGTCCAAATCAATTTCCAACTTTATGGTTTAACCTGGATCGATCCGGTTCAATTGGGTCTGGTCCGGTTTACTCCGTTTGACCTAATTCTAAATCTAATATCCGGTTTTCAATTTTTTTGGTTTAGCCGGTTTTTTGTTTCAAATTCTGGTCCAATTCGGTTCTAAATTCCAAACCCGGTTTAATCTAATTTCAGTTTCTAATTTATCGGTTTAGTTTGGTTCGGTCTGAACGGGTCGGGTTGGGTTGACCGGGTCAGGTCGGGTTGACCGGTCTGGTTCGGTTTAATCCGGTTTGGCTGGTTAATTTCAATTGACCATAACTAGACCTTCCTGAGTCCGATTCGAACAAAACAAAAGCCTAATCAACTTTTTCCGTCCTCTTTCCAGATCTGATGTCCGTTCGGGATAATGGAACCGGTTGTGATCTCCCTTGCTATATTTTAATTCTGGACGATAGTCCTTTGTTAATACCGTCTTTCCTAGGTAATCTAGGGCGGTAGAGCGCTCGATGTGATTGGTTGAATAATGTAGAGCTGCTAGGTTATCGCTTAAACCGAAAACGTTGCTTGTGCTTGATGGATATGTGTGAAGTAGAATTGTGGTAGGGCCCCCTAAAGGGTGTTGGATGGCAGAACGCGTATAACGAGGTTGAGTACACATCCTTTGTATCGTCAGAAGGGGTTTTTGGAGATCCCCCTTGTATGGCCGCAGGTCGAGAGTTTGGCCTTCGGGTCATTGTTGTTTGAGCTTCGGGCTACATGTGTCCAAGAGTGTGAGGGATTTGGGGCCTGGTAAGCACGAATGGACTTAGAATTGTGTGGTGAAGCTTTTGGGCGTGTTTGCAAGGTGATATTAGCTCAGGACTTGTGATTCGTAATTGTGTGTCGTAAGTCGGGATCGCGGGTTCCTTAAATCTGCCCCTACTGGGTAATTGTGTTTGAAAATTACTCTTTTCCTTTCCCATTCCCCTTTTTTTCTTACAGGTCCGGATGCGGGATTGATCGGCTGAGTGACGTTATTGGTGGATTTGAACACAAAGGAAGTGCCGCCTTCTTGAGACCAGTTGAGAATGCAGCCCGGTTGGAATTTGGTACAACGGATGCCCTAATGCCACGTTTCCGGTTCGCCGGGAGACATGTGTTACAATACGCATGAAATATGCACCTAAAAGAGTTGAGGAAAATAGGCTTTTTCCTAGACAAAGATAATTGGAAAATTGCCTTAGAGTGTTTAGGAAATATACCTAAGAGTATTAGGAAGTTTAGCGATGACGTATGGTGTATAAATAGGTCATCTAGAGCATATGTGCTTGACGCACCTTTAAAGAGAGAGAGATTGCTTTTAACAAGGGTCTGTGTTTTTTGAGTTAAGAAACAAGCTTGGGTGTTAAGAGTGAATCTAGGAGCTTTGAGATCATTGTGAGATCGAAAAGCAGGTGAGAGACTAGGTTGTTAAGGTGAAACGTTTTGTTTGCTTTGCAATAAAAAGTCATTGAAAAAGATCACCCTTGTGTTACATTCTGTATTACATAGGTCTCGCATTTTCAATTGGTATCAGAGCAGACACTTGTTTGCTCATATATACATGTGAGATTCTATGGAAGTGATGGAGAACTACAATGAGCTAATCAATAGCTCTAGAGTAATACTGGATGCGACCAACTATGGCTTCTGGAAAGCAAGAACAATATCACAAATAAAAGGCATTGATCCGTTTGGATGGAAAGCAGTCGAGTCAGGTTGGACAGCTCCTACTATAAGGAATGAGGCAGGAGTCGATGTACCCAAACCGGAGGAACTGTGGACTGAAGTAGAACTCAAACTGTCAAAATTTAACTCCAGAGCTCTGACTGCTATCCATTGTGGTGTAGCCAAGAAACAGTTTGAGCTGATACAAGGATGCGAACTAGCTAAAGAAGTATGGGATATTCTTCAGATTCACTCTGAAGGAACGGAGAAAGTACAAAACTCAAGAAAATATCTTCTGGCTACCCAGTTTGAAGATCTAAATATGGAAGATGACGAAACAATCTCTGACTTCAGTGCCAAAATCAGATCATTAGCTCAGGAAGCATCGCTCCTTGGTAAGAATTACAAGGACAAAAAACTGGTCAAGAAATTCCTAAGATGTCTACCTGCAAAGTACATGTCATACAAAGCAGCACTGAGTATATCAGCCAACACTGAAAGTATGAGTTTTGATGAGCTAGTTGGAATGCTGCAAGTTCATGAGCTAGAACTGGATGGTACTAAGAAACCCAAAGGTATTACACTTGTCTCACAAGCAAAAGTCAGTCAAGAAAGCGAGGAAGAAGATCCAGTAAGTCTCATTGTTCGGAGATTTAATCATGCTCTAAGAAGAGTGGAACAAGGACAAAGCTCATACAAGACACCAAAAGATCAACTGATAGAGAGAAAACTACAAAAAAATTCTGAGATGCAGTGTCATGAGTGCAAAGAGTTTGGACACTTCAAAAGCAAATGTCCAATAGTCAGAAGATGAGAGATGAAATGCTTTGGATGAAAAGGGACTTGACACACTCACCTAGAATGTGTAAAAGACCAGAAACGAAAACAAGAAAAATCTCAGCTGGGAGTTAACAATGATGAATCAGATGAGGAAAGTGATGAAGAAGAAGTCAACAACTTTGTATCATTTCCTTGGATTGCCGAAATTGAAGGTAATGAATCTGGCTCAGATTCAGATACAGAAGCAGATCTAGTAAGCAGCTACAAGGAGGTATGGGATACTCTCATCAAAATTGGGCTAGAGAACACTGCTCTAATACAGGCGAAGCAGCGGCTTGAAGCACAAATTAAGTCACTACATGATGAACTGGAAACCGAACGGAAGCTCAGTAAAGAAAGTGTTAACTTAATCAAAGAAAATCTGACACTGGCTTAGAAATCAAAACAACTAGAGCTGATGTTGAAAAGAGAAAAGGAAGTAATAAAGCATCTACAGTCCGAGCTAGAACAATATCATCGCAAAATTCACATGTTTGTAGGAACCAAACAACTGGATACAATTCTGAGCTATAGCAGAACAGAATACACAAAGCCAGGACTTGGGTATACTGGACGAGCTGGTTCCAGCTCAGGAAAAACCACGTTCGTATGCGCAAGCTCGTTGATTCCAACTCAGACAGTGTATGACACATCTTCAAGGAACTGCTACTACTATGGAAAAATAGGACACTACAAAGCATACTGCTATAGATTCCATCAAAGGGTACGACAACTCAGGAAATTAGGAAGATTTAGCTGGAACAAGGACATATACTAGATTTGGGTAAGAAAAACTAATCAGTATGACACAGGAAGTAGTACAAGGGGTACCACAGAGAAACATTTGTGATGAAGTAGGGTCTTTGTTACTGACAAACGAGAAGAGGGAAGCCAGTGGTACTTTGATAGTGGTTGTTCAAGGCATATGACAGGGACGAGAGATCATCTCAAAGACATCAAGTGATCGAATCCGGCAAAGTAACCTTTGGTGATGGAGGACAAGGGGAAATACAAGGAAAAGGTAAGACACTTGACTCAAATTTACTGAAACTAATGAATGTTTATCTTGTGAAGGGTCTTAAGGAAAATCTGATCAGTGTGAGTCAACTGTGCGACGTAGGATTGATTGTGTGCTTCACGAGTTATGATTGCAAGACAATAGATGACACTGGTGATATCATACTTTAAGGAAAAAAATCTGGCAACAACTGCTACATGTGGGAGAACAATTCTAAATGCCTTAGTGCAAGGTGTCTTAGTGCTAAAAAACGATATCCCCTTGCGGCACCAGCGACTTGGTCACATGAATGAGAGAAACTTGACCACTCTATTTAAGAACGAGATATTCCGAGGAATACCTCAACTCAAGGAGGAGAGCAAGATGGTATGTGGGGCATGCAAAAAAGGCAAGCAGGTCAAAGTTCAACACAAGAAAGTACCAGATGTTCAGACAAAGCAAAAATTGGATCTAGTGCACATGGACTTGATGGGACCAATAAAAGTTGAAATTGTATCAGGAAAACGGTATGTGTTTGTTTTAGTAGATGACTTCACAAGGTACACATAGGTGAAATTCATTCGAGATAAGTCAGATACAACCGATAGCTTTCGGATCTGGCACTTCAGCTGATCAATGAAGAAGGCAAAATCAAGAAGATCAGGAGTGATCATGGAGGATAATTTCAAAATGAAACCATGAAAGTGTTTTGCAAAGATCATGGAATAGCTCATCAGTTTTCAGCACCAAGAACTCCTCAACGGAATGAACTAGTAGAGAGAAAGAACAGGACTCTACAAGAAATGACCAGAGCCATGATTCACGACAATGATGTACCTTTGAAATTCTGGGCTGAAGCTATCAGTACAACATGCTACATCATCAATCGGGTGTATGTAAGAAGAGGAACAACCATGACACCATACAAGATTTGGAAAGGAAAGACTCCCAATCTGAGCTACTTTCATATTTTTGGAGGGAAGTGTTATGTACTGAATGACAAAGATCATCTCGGGAAGATTGATTCATGGAGTGACAAAGGTATCTTCTTGGGTTATTCAGGAACTAGTACAACCTTCAAAGTGTATAACACAATATCACGAATGATTGTGGAATCAGTTAATATCGTATTTGATGATCTATGTCAAATGAAGATCCCTGATGATTCCTCGGACAGTGAATCAGAACAGGGAGAGCAGCACAAGCCTACGAATGAAGGTAACATAGAGCAAGAAGCAACTTCAGAAACCACTCAATCTGAAGACGTAAAATCTCATGTGTAAATCAAACCAAGTAGAACTCAGAAGAACCATCCTATCTCAGAAGTGTTAGGAGATGTGAATGATGAACGAATGACAAAGAAAGTCAATCTGAACTTTAGAGAAATGGTGCGGTTTGCATGTTTTGTCTTTGTCATAGAACCCAAAACACATATTCAAGCCTTGGATGAAGAATTCTGGATCGAAGCAGTTGGACATGAACTAAAGCAGTTTGTGCGTAATGATGTATGATAACTTGTACCACGACCTGAAGGAGTAAACGTAGTAGGAACTAAGTGGATCTTCAACAAACAAGATTGATGAAAATGGGATGGTAGTTCGGAATAAGGCTTGACTTGTGGCTTAGGGATACTCTCATATCGAATGAATTGATTTTGAGGAGAAATTTGCGCCTATTGCATGACTTGAGTCAATCAGATTATTTATTGGAATGACATGCATCATGATCTTCACCGTGTACCAAATGGACGTGAAGAGTGCATTCCTGAAAGGATTTCTTCAAGAGGAAGTTCATGTAGAACAACCAAAAGGATTTGAGGATGCAAACAATCCTGAGTATGTGTACAAACTGAAGAAATCTTTGTATGGTCTGAAGCAAGCGTCTAGGGAATGGTATGAACGACTCACAAGTTTTCTTCTGGAAAAGGATACACAAGAGGAAGTGTGAACAAAACCCTCTTTGTTCTGAAACAAAAGAATGAAATTATCATTGTCCAGATCTATGTGGATGACAAAATTTTCGGAGGCACATATCAAAGGCTGGTTGATACTTTTGTGCAAGATATGACTCAAGAGTTTGAAATGAGTATGGTAGGAGAATTGAGGTACTTTCTGGGTCTACAAGTTAGCCAAAACAGTGATGGAGTTTTTATATCTCAAATCACATAAGCTAAGAACCTATTGAGCCGATTCAAACTGGGTCAGTGTAAGGAGGCTAGAACACCAATGAGTACCACAACCAAGCTATCAAGAGATGAGGATAAGTCAGACATGGATGTAAAGCTGTATCGAGGGATTATTGGCAGCTAACTGTATCTAACAGCGAGTAGACCAGATCTATACCTAAATGTGGGAATATGTGCATGGTATCAAGCTAAACCGAAATAGTTGAGGCAGTCAAGAGGATCATCAATTATGTCAAAGAAACGATCAATCTAGGGATTTGGTACTCAAAAGGATCAAATAAACACCTAGTTGGTTACTGCGATTCTGATTGGGCAGGAAGTCTGGATGACAGAAAGAGAACTAGTGGAGGATGCTTCTTCTTGGGAAATAATTTGATTGTCTGGATGAGCAAGAAGCAAAACTCTGTGTCACTTTCTACTGCAGAAGCTGAATATGTGAGTAGTTGCTGTGCTCAGCTTCTCTGGATGAAACAAATGTCAGCTGACTATGGGATCGATTCAGGACCACTCCTAGTTCACTGTGATAATAAGAGGGCTATAAGCATCTCTAAAAATCATGTCCAACACTCTCGAACAAAGCACATTGACATAAAACACCACTTCATTTGAGAGCTAGTGGAGGATAAACAAGTAGTGGTTGAATACATAGTTACTGGTTTACAACTGGCTGATTTCTTTACAAAACATCTTGATTTTAACCGATTTATTACTCTAAGAAACTCAATCGGTGAATATGAGATGTAAAATTCTACAAGGCTGGCACATGCACTGACTCATGGAGTACATCAATTTTTATTTGTTCTGGAGTTAGGAAATCTAGTGGAAAGTAGCTGCATGTTGTGCAGTCTTGTCTCATGTACAATACAAGTTTCTCGAGTGAGATTCATAAGCCAGAAAGAAAGAAAAAGCTAGGAGTTGATATCCTGAGAAATCACATGATGGAATCAACTCCAATGATAGCTTAGCTATTGACTCAATACAAATATATATATATATATAAAAGAAAATGGCGATCTCACTTGAAGGATAAAAGTTAAAAAATGAAATGGGACAAGATAAAGGCATATATATATATAAGAAAGTGGCGATCTCACTTGAAGGATAAAAGTTGAAAAATGAAATGGGACAAGATAAAGGCATGAGAGTGTGAAAGCTAGCCACCGGGAGAATAATGACCAAATGCAAGAATCATATGAGCAAGACGTAAAGACTGAGTCATGTGAAATGTCAGTTCCTGATACACACAATACTGATGAGATGATTCAATGAGGAAAAGGTACTTTTTTCTATGTTTAAAATGCCAAATGCTTCAGTAAATATGCAGTCAACCAACTCTAGTTAATTTCCACTGCTTGAGAAATAGAATGTGGCTGATTTAAATGTGATGTTATACATTGTGATCTAACCAAATGGATGAGTGGTACAATAAACATGATTTATGGTGTATATCGGTTTAAAGTTGGTTTGACAGGAAACAATATCCGAGATTTTGGGCACTAAAGAGGAAAAAAATATTTGAATTTTAAAATTCAAATATTTGAAAAATCTTCTCCCAATAGAATCACATGCAAAAAGGTAATGATCTCTCTGACACAGATTTTGCTTCAACTCATAAAAGGAGAGAGAAAGGAAAAAAAGGAAAATCACTCTTTTCCCGTGGTCGAAAGCTAAATATCTCAAGATGAGATTTTCCAAACTCTCGACAAGCTTAAAAATCCGACGAGACTTAGCTATTTCTTCGTCATTCCAAATCTTCTTGCTTCAATTTTTTTTTCAAAGGATAACCATGGTGCATGCAACTAGGAGAGGTAAAGTTGGTTCCAGCTCAACTCAACGGCAAACTCAAGCTCCGCCGGAACAGAAACTGCCACAACTGCTTGATGACTAAAGCTCCGATGAGGAGGTACCGCCACCCAGAAACCCTAACCTAGTTTATGACCAGATTATGGGTGAAAATCAACAGACCAACACAAATTCATTTGCTACGGCTCGAGAGTTAGAGGTAACAGATCCGGTCGACGAGGATATCACACATGAGAAAGGCGATGAAGAGGCTCAGTCAGCTCGTGCTTCAAATCTAGAAAATCAGCCGCCCAAGCAAACATATGATCCTGAAACAGAGGAAATCCAAACTACAGAGTCATAGGAGGATGGTGACAAGAAAGCTGAGTCAGCTCGCTCTGATCAAACATGTGCAGAAGAGAGCAAACATGTGTAGAAGAAACAAAAGAAGAAAGCCTCTGACAAAGCTGGTTCGTCTACTGCAACGGGTGCAACAGTCAAGGCCAAGGCCAAACAGGGTTTTATATCCAAACGCTTTCAATCCCGAGAAGTTAAAGCCAAGTATGCCTTGTTTAAGGATCGTGGAGTCTTAGCCGAACGGATAGTAAAATTTGATGAAACATACAAATGGGGATACCTAGGATTGATAAACATAAGGATGTTGAGGAGCTCTGTTGATGGATTAATTGGTGTTGTACCGGAAAGTGTTAAGGAGTTCTACACTAATCTCCCTGAACCTAGCCCAGATATCTCTGATAAGGGAGTTCGAGTCTTTTTGCGCAAAAGGATGTATGACTTCTACCCACCTCATATTAACGCTTGTCTGGACTTAGAACCTCTAAGCAGTGCTGAGATCAAGACTGATGCAAGCATTGATGCAGTTTCACCTGATTTGCTCGCCAAGTACCTAACTGAAGGATAAAAGATGACCTGGGCAGGAATGAAATCTGTAGATCTTCCTCCAAAGTATGCAGCCTTGACAATCCTCGCAGCTACAAACTGGTTCCCGTCCATACACAAGAATCACATCTCTGAGGACAGATCAAGGTTGATCTACAAGATAGCTCATGGAATTCAGATTGATTTTGGGAAGCTGGTGTACAAGCAAGTGATGAGCTTCACCACGGATCAGCAGAACGATCGTCGTTGCTTGGTCTTTCCAAGGATCATATCGGCTGTTCTGGAAATGCAACATCCACCTCGCATGTTTGATGGTGAAGAACTTATTGGGCATGTCTTGTATAAGAAGGATCCGTGGAGTGGAGAAGCATTTCTTAAGAGAGAAGCTGAGAGGAAGAAACGGGAAATTGCTTCTGGCAAACGTAAGGTATCCTCCGTCACTCGTTGTGCTGGACGATCTAAGGCTTCTGCATCTACTAAAGAAGAACCTGTGGAGATTTTTCAACTTGGTACAATCATGATGCCATTTAAGACTTTGATAGATCAGCTCTCAGTTCAAACAACGCTTCAAGACATAGCCGAGGGTCTTCAGAACCTGACCGACGTAGTGTTTCACTTCGCGATAGGGTTCAAGGTAAGTTTTCAAATCCTTTTCTATGATTAGCACTCTGACATAAGTATTTTTAACTTGTGTGCTCTCAAGCAGGGGGAGAAACAAAGGAGGTTGACGAGTCGGATCAAGAAGAAGATTCTCTTGATGGAGATGATGATTCTGATGAGTTGACCTCGAGTGATGTTTGAGTGTTCTGTAGTGCTTGTTTTGTGGGGGAGTGATAGATTTTTGGGGGAGTAGGATTTATTTTGTTTGGATTAAGAATTTGTTCTTTTGATTTCCTCTTCGTTTAAATGTTGAACTCATATTTTGCTTTCAAGGATTTTTTTATCTTATGTTATGATGTGTGATTGCTTAATGAGTCTCATTATAAACATAATTATTGTGCTTCGGCTAGATGTGTGTATGATCTTATTGAAGTATGGGTACTTGAGAAGCACACGAAGCTAAAAAGGGGGAGACTGAAGATGCAATGAGCCGGAGCATGAATTACGACAGATGCTGAATCAAGCAACATGTGCAACAACGACATAGATTAGAAAGAGCGTGAGCTGGAGCTGATGGATATGGAAGCTAAAGATGCTAGGAGCTGACTAGGACGAATCTAAAGAAGAGTAGCTGAGCTGGCCTTGTAGATCATTAAAGATACACATGAAATATACACCTAAAAGAGTTTAGGAAAATAGGCATTTTCCTAGACAAAGATAAATTAAAAAATGCCTTAGAGTGTTTAGGAAATATACCTAAGAGTATTAGGAAGTTGTGCGATGACCTATGGTGTATAAATAGGTCATTTAGGGCATCTATGATTGGCACGCCTTTAGAGAGAGAAATTTCTTTTAACAAGGGTTTGTGTTTTCTGAGTTAAGAAACAAGATTGAGTGTTAAGGGTGAATCTAGGAGCTTTGAGATCATTGTGAGATCGAAAATTAGGTGAGAGACTAGGCTGTTAAGGTGAAATGTTTTGTTTGCGTTGCAATAAAAAGTCATTGAAGAAGATCACCCTTGGGTTACATTCTGTATTACATAGATCTCGCATTTTCAGTATCGATTCACCAAGATTGTTTCTAAGACTCCATGCACACCCATCTACCTTTGTTTTCTTATTCCACAGAACACTATATTACATTTGAACCAATTATAAGAATGTGGTAACCACCTTTTCCTTACAAGCTCATCATCCTTTATATTATGAGCTTCTATCCGAACATTACAAGTATGAGCTAAACCCTATTGCAGAACTTCTTCCCTGACTTGCTTAACTATATCCATCGGTGAGCCAGATTTTCCTTCAAATAAAAATTTATTTTTATTCTTCCAAAAATATTATAAAACCCAAGGAAAACACCGGAGAACATTCTCATATGTCACTAACAAGTAATGGTAATATGAGAAAAGAGTTTCTGATTCAAAGCCATATCTGGAATTGGAAAATCACACAACGCCCAAACATGTCTAGCAACAAAACAATAGAAAATAACATGGGCCACCGATTCACCCTTCTCACCACAAATCTAACATATAGAATCGAGTTTAATTACACATTAGCTGGTGTATCCACCACATGAAGTGCACGCCATAAAAATGATTTAATCTTGGGTTCCACATTCAAAAACCAGATTGTTTCTTTCAAGATATCAATAGATGGAAGCATGGTATTCTCACGAAGTATATCATGTCTATGAACTTGACAAGCTAACCAATATCCAGACTTCACAGAATAGTTACCACATCTGTTATGAATCCAAACCCAAAAGTCTTCAGATGACACCATTGGAGAATTCTGCAAAATCAGTCTGACGTCCTGATGGAGAAAAAAATTGATTCAAAGTCACCTTATTCCAGCAATGATTAACACCATCAACGAGATTAGAAGCTCGCAAATTTAAATCAGTGATGGGATTTTTGGTCCAAGGAAACCAAACCCTTCCATTCTCCACAAACGAAGGATCAATCTAGACCCTACAAGGTTTTCCACTACCAACTGATTTCCTCAACCCTTCAAGTAAGAGAGCATGTCCATGCAAAATACTTCGCCAACCAAAATAAGGACGAGGACCTAGATTCGCTTCCAACACATTACCATTAACAAAATATCGACTTCTATAGAAATGAGCAAAAAGTGATTGTTGAAACTGAATCATCCTCCATGATTTTTTGGCTAGAAGAGTTGGACTAAAGCACTGAATGTCTTTAAAACCCATACCACCTTGAGCCTTAGAGAGACATACCTTTTCCTAACTAACCCAATGAATTTTCTGATGATGATCTAATAGAATCTCACCAAAAACTAGCCACTACAGCTGATAAATTTGCACAAGTAGTTTTGCGAAGTCTAAAATACGACATCGCAAATACGGGCATCACCATTGCTATTGTCTTTAATAAAACCTTCTTACCTCCCCCCCCCCCCCCCAAAGATAATAACTGATCAGACAAACCAGAAAACCTTGCCTGCATTCGATCTTTAATATAATTCAACATCTTAACTTTAGACCCGCTGAAACACTCATGAAGACTAAGGTAAGTTCCCGCTCCACCAATGTTGTAGATACCAAAAATGTTCTGGACTAGGACCTTGCGATCAGGCTTCACCAAATCACCAAAAGTAATTGAAGACTTGGAGGCATTGACCATTTGACCCATACAATATGTGTCCATAATTATTTGCAGAACTAAACTTTGGCTGACAGAAGCACGACAAAGAAACAAGATGTCATTATCATAGAGAAGATGATGAACCAAAGGTCCACCACTAGAAAATTGAACTCCAGTTAATAAGCCTTCCTTTTCAGCAACATTTCAAAGATGAGTAAGCCCCTTTGAACATAAAGCAATGAGAAAAGGAGTAAGAGAATCTACTTTAGGAATCCCACGCTAAGGCACTACCATTTCATGAGGCTGGTCATTTACTAATACTGAATAGGTGACTGAAGATACACAAAACATTATATATCCATCCCATCCGCTACTATGAAAACCTAAGACAGATAACAAAGCCCTTAAATAATTCCACTTAACTCTATCATAATCCTTATACATATAAGAATTCAACGCCATAAATTCCTTCAATAACACATCAACCGTTCGCAAACATGGATGATCTCATAGGCTATCAAAATGTTATCAGATATGAGCCTTTCTGAAGCAAATGCAGATTGGTTGGGTGACACTAAAACCGAGAGAAAAGGCTTTAGACGACCAACTAAGAGCTTTGAAATTATCTTATACAACATTGAACATAAACTTATCCGTTTGAAGTTAGCCATATGAGCAGCATCTACCGTCCTTGGCAT
Source organism: Orychophragmus violaceus (assembly GCA_030180135.1). Taxonomy (NCBI): domain Eukaryota; kingdom Viridiplantae; phylum Streptophyta; class Magnoliopsida; order Brassicales; family Brassicaceae; genus Orychophragmus; species Orychophragmus violaceus. Next base: position 33,603,072 of record CM058239.1, read on the forward strand.
AAAAAAGCAATGTATAATTTCACTTAACCAAAAAAGATTAAGTGATAAAGAAATTATGAACTTCAAGTGTCACCTACTCACCAACTACATCCCAATATTTCTGAAAAAGACCCTTGTAAAATCATCATCACCTAACGAACTGGATGCCTTAATATCAAACACTGCTTCCTTTATTTCATTTTTTTGACACCATACTAATTAAACTCTCATTCATTTCCATAGATACACGCCGCTCAAATTTTTAAAAAATACTTATAAAATTATCCAGATTGTGTTGATTTAACAAGCTTCCTGAAATAAGACGATCGATGCCACTTCACCTTTACAAGCCTCAGCTCGAAATGTGATTTCACATTTGGATCGCCATATACACATGAAAGGAAAAAAAAAAACTAACAGAACCAAAATGAACACTGAGATCATTGAGATTTTTATCCATATACTTAACTTCCATATCTACACTATTCTTCCAAAAAGAGCCAATCCACCACTTAAGCCCCGAGGATTAACTGTAAGAACCTTCTCATATCCCATCCATTCTTGTAAGTCAACTAAAACATTTCTACAGTGCTTGTTTTTCATCAAAAACAAAATCTCAGGGAAATGCTCACGACGCTATTCCTTGAGACGCGGAATGGTCAGGTCTTGAAACTGTCACAAGCCTTGACAATTACATGACAGCATAATCATCAGAATGGACAGTCCCTCACTTGGGACCGTCTCCAGAGAATTGAGTCTAACCGCCTTAGATGATAACTCCGGATCATCCGCAGCTTTCCTTTTCACAGGAAGAGAACCTTCACAACTCACAGCTATATCATCTTTCAAAGCTTTCACAATATCACACTATCTTATTCTACTTTTATAAGACATTTTCTTTGAACTTTCTTACTAGTATTAGTCCCGGAGGAGCTAGCATTAGAATCACCATCTCAAAATACCGTCAGACTCTTAGAAGACGGAAAGGAAGAGTTGATCCCATAACTAATATCTTGACAATTAGCTCCATGATACCTAATAAAAGGATCCATCAATCCATCACTAGCAGACATAAAAGCTGATGCCATAAACTTACGAGAGAAATTAATTCCCGCTAATTCCGCCTACTGAGAGTCTTTTATAGTATATTCAAAACTAATTCCCTTTCCTTTATTGATATCTGAAATAACCAAAGGAATTGGTTTCAAACGCATCAGCGTCTTCCGTCCAAGAGAATCATGCTCTAACTACGCAATAGACAATCGAACACGCTTTTCCCGCACCAAACGCTCAGGACCAGTAGCCGACACCAAATACATTTGCATCTCATCTAAGACCTGTTGGGAATGTCCTGAAATCAGTTGTACCTACTCTTGTTAGAGTCGTAACGTTGAGATTTGACAATCATATAATATTAGGTGTTTATAATATTTTTCTAGAAACCGCTTGTAATCTATAAATTGAGAATTCAATAATAATATTATATGAACCGAACCGAAAAAGTAGAACCGAACCCAAATCCGAACCGACAAAATATCCGAACGGATCCCAAACTCATATATCTGAAGAACCGGAACTGAAACCGAACCGAACTGAGAACCGAATGGGTACCCGAAATATCTGAATTACAATTATATAACCAAAATATAAATTATATTTAGACTTAATATAACAAAATTATCCGAAATTACAAACTCAAATGATCTGAAACAATGCTCTTCACAGATGATACAATGCTCTTCTGTTAATCCTTTCCAGAAGCTTGTTCAACACTAGTCAACATTCTGATGAAGTATGTGGAAGCATCAAGACAAGAAATTAAATTTCTAAAATCATCTATCACATTTTCCTCCAAAACCCCCCGTGAAAACAGAGATAGAGCAAAACAAATCATAAATATCCATAATGAAGGAGGAGTGGGTAAATATTTAGGCTTACTTGAACACTTTGGGAAGAGGAAAAAAATATATTTTCACCACAATTGTGGATCAAATTCGTCAATGAGCAGTGTCTTTGTCAACATGGTTCCTTTCATCAACATGTAAAATGGTACTCCTCCAAGCAGTACTCTAGGCTATGCATTCTTACACCATGTCTTGCTTTAAGCTCTCAGTAGGTCTGTGTAAAAGGATTAAATCAATACTTACTTGGTGGAATTCATGAATGGATAAGAGAAAGCTAAGTTTGGTGGTTTGGAAAAAACTTACAAGAAGCAAGCAGGGAAGTGCATAACTTCAATGATGCCTTATTGGCAAAACTAAGTTGGCGAATACTTACCAACCCATCTTGTCTCCTTAGCAGAATGCTGTTCAAGAAATACTGTCATTTCTACGAATTCTTCGAATGTGAGCCTTTTGGCTCGATATCCCATGGGTGTCGAAAAATTATGATTGGCAAAGATCTAATTAAACAGCAAATGAGATCAGCTATTGGAAATTTCAGAGAGACAAGCATGTGGAAGAGCAATTGGTTGTCGTGCACAGAGCCAATCTGTTCTATAGGTCCACCAACTGAAGTTAATAAGCACATGGTAGTCACAAAATTGATTTCTCCAGGAACCGCTAACGGGGACAAGTAAATTATCCGACAACACTTACCTATCTGGAGAAGACAATCATGTCGATTAAGCCCATCAAAACCTATACTCTGAATAAACTAGTCTGGTTAGCTCATGCTTCAGGTACCTACACCTCTAAATCCGGGTATCACGTTGCTAATCAAGCATCAAGGGAAGCACATCCAAAAACAAGTAACTTTGACTAGAATAGAGAAATTTGGACAAACAAAATGTCGCCTAGAATCGAATCATTCGTGTGGAAGATTATACAAAGAGCTCTACTTGTGGGTGAAAGATTGGTCACAAGAGGATTTATATCTCAAGGTACGTGTTGTAGACGTGGTGAATTAGAATCCATTAAGCACCTCTTCCTGAAATGTGATTACGTTTGCCAAATGTGGAGTAGATTCCCATTTGCACAGATCTTCCCTGCGGACAGCTTCAACTCAATGGAGGCCAATATCTTTGCTGCGAAATCAATCAACTACCTTCCTCCAACCGAAATGAGTGTAGACCCAGTCTATCCTAGGATTTGGTGGAATCTATGGACAACAAGGAATCAATTAATATTCCTTAATAGGAGTATAACAGTGAGTGAAACAATTACAGCGCAATGCTCCGACACTATCCAGTAATGATTTTTGTTGCAACACAGTTGAATCATTGAATGAAACTGGTCTAATTGCAGGTATGTGATGGGTTTTCAGAGATCAACATAACACCACTCTTACCTCATACTCACGATGGGAATTTGAGGTCTCCTCACCTCTTATGGCGGAGACCCTGACAATTCGTGAAACCCTCAAACAACCAGTCGATAAAAGTTTTATCAGAATCATATTCGAATCGGATATTCAACACTTAGTCCGATTTATCAATGGAAGCCTGCAAATCACTGAGATCTATGGAATTTTCAACGATATCTCTAATGTATTTTCTACTTTTGATGAAATTTCCTTCGTTTACTTTTTTTTAGATCAATAACCATGTAGCTAATAGTTTTGCTAAAGCTGCTTTTCAGGCAGATGTTATTTCTTCCATGGAGTAACATTACTTTTAATGAAATATTTTGACAAAAAAGCTCTTCCATTCAAAAATCCCGTTTTCTGGTAAGATGTAAACAAGTTTAGACACATACAAAACAAAAAGGCATATTTTTCAGTAGGAAATGGTTTATTTTAATATTATACATTTTTCTTTTCCCACTGTCGTAATATGGTCTACCCTCCAATTAATTGAGTCATGTGCAAGGGTAAATTTAATTTTGGTTAGCGGTTATATAGATATATACTACTATAAAATATGAATTGTTTAGTAACTGATGACGTACTTAATCAACTATTATATGTGATGATTTTCATATGGCAAGTTGCTCACAATTGAAGTACTCACATGTACATGTCTTTATTGGACGATAACTCGAGTAATTATTATTCTTTCAATTTTAAAATAATACTCCAGTGTATTTACATTTTGCAAATATGTTAAACTTTTACCTACACTTATAGTATTTTGTTTGTGTTTAGGGGTTCTTGTCATTTCGGGAGTAGTTCTCTTATACAAGATAACAAACGCGTTAGGGTCTAGAAGATATGATAGTAGTAGATAGTGGTTTTTACCAAAAAAAAAAAAAAAAAAAAAAAGATATGATAGTGGCATGTCTTTCGAAGACTATTCTACGTTCAAATTAGTAAAAAAGATAAAAGAACCATGCATTGATACATTGGTAAACTTGCCGGCATTCTTCTCTATTCAAATTTAGGATTTAGGGTTTAAGATTTATAATAAATTATTTTTTTTTATATAGCTAATAGCAAATATATAATCACAAATAAATTTAGATTTTAATTTTATATTATATAGCTAACTTCGACAAGAGGCATCCAATTTTAAATATTTCTTTCTAAACGAATGACATTATAACAACCAAACTAAGATACTATGTCCATTGTCAACGTCTCAGGAAATTGATATTATAGAATTTTTTCTTATTAACAAAAATATAAAACCCATAATTTAAAAAATAAAATAAAATAAAATAATTTTAAATTCTTAGAACGTAGGTTGGTGCCTGGTATAATCAGGAGACTTGGATTCTAACCTGTAACATGGATTTCTGCGGCACCTTGGCTTTAAATTAAGGAGTTGTTGGTACAACGTGATAAGTGGATCAATCAATCCACGTTTGATGACTTCGAAACGCGTAAGAGACGCGGGACAACTAAATAAGTACATAGCAAACTATCGTCACAATTTAAAAGATAACCACTTGTTCTTATATATAGTCGTATCTACCGATCGATCGTACTTTTCATTATTTTATGGACCGTACAGAACATCACCATCATCTCCAAATTTTCAAATCCAAGTTGTAATGCTGATCTCTTTCGAAGTCAAGCTAGCGCTGTTTCGATATTAACAATTGCTCATAATTTCAATTTTGTCGGCAAAACTAAAATATCTAATTAGCTAATAAATAAATAAATAAATTATCTCATATGAGTTTTGTACGTAGTCATTGGCTCTTTGCTTTTTAACTCTTTTAACTTTCTAAAGTATGGAAAACTTCCCTTTCATTTAGTGATTTTTTTAGTATGCCATGAGCTATTAGTATTTCAATAAGATCTTGCCTATTTTCGATTGGGCGAAAGATTTGGAAAGTAAACGGTTTGAGAACTCTCAATACTGTGAAATTATACATCAAATTTCTCGAGCATTTCATCAAGGGCCTGTTTTCCTGAAAGTTTGATAAGATGTTTTAGAACTAATTAGTCTTATCGGCAAAAGAAGTAACTCCATTGTTATAGATAAGTTTGTGTTGCAAGGTTATATTTATATCTCTACTCCAAAATATTCTTTCTTTTATAATGGAAAGGTCGTAGTTTGGTGATATTATAGAGTTACAATTTAAAAATATGATTTTGTTATATCTCTAACACCAGATACCATGGGGGAAATATTTTGCCGTTCTCCATTCGATATGGCGATTCACTGAGCTATACATAGGATTGGAATTGGAAAGAAGTTTAGGGGAGGATTGGGAAGAAAAAGAAATGAGAAATGAGAAAAGATTGAGAGAAGAAATGGGGGATAGCAGAAATGTCCATTTGTATCGGAACTTCAAATCCTGCAAATGCTACATCACGCCTCCACTAGAAAGAAGACAGGAAACCAATATTCTTAGTGAAAAACAGATACTTGATTTAGGACTAATTCGAATTAATTTAATTCGAAAAAACAGATAATTGATTTAGGTTTGAGAATTTCATCACAAACCTCGCCGCCGAGATAGCAGAGATCACCAGAAGATGTCAATCCAGTGTCGTGAAACGCCGATCGACCCAGAACCCTAACCATGTGTGGCTCCACCTGTTACAGGGAAATGGCGGGAAGATTCAAATGAAGACACGTCATCTAACTGAGCGGATCAGTTTGTATAAGATTTAGTATATCTTTGTTTCGATTTTCTTTTAGTTTTCTGTTGCGATTTTGCAACTGTATTGATGTTAAAGTCAGAACTCCATCTCGGATTCTGAACTATCGAATAATTTGTGAACTTCTTATCTCTGAAACTCTCTGTTTTATCGTGCTCATAGCAGTCTAAGAATACATTCTTCAATTCCGGGTTCTTTGCTCTTGAGGTCAGGACTTGTGTTTACTGAACATCGGTTCTCGTTGACTCGTTTTATCTTAATTCCTTTATCCCTTATCAAAGGTATTGATATACCATGGATTTTGTGGATTTTAACCATGGTATATGTGTTATTTATCGAGTCTTTTACTATGTTTTAGAGTCTTTTCAGGTGTTTATTAGGTACAAGCACATTTGGAGCATATTTGGTGATTTTGGCACTTTCTGGAGCTAATTGGAGTATTTGGCCGAGAGATAGAGTTCACTGTTGATATTTCCGAGATGCAACGATCGTCACACTTATGGCGTCGATCGATGCACCAGCGAGATGGGCCAAAACTCGGCGGTTTAGAAGGATAATGAAATTGCAGTCCTGCCCAGAAGTTCCTGATATTTACAAAGAAGCCCCAAAACGTGTTTTAGGTTATAAATAGAGTCTTTAAGCCAATGTTTAGGCTACGCTTTGACACGCCTTTCTTAAGTTTTATTTTATTTTCAGAGAGCCTTAGGGGCTGATCCTGATCTCGAAAGAGACTTGATTTTGAACCCCAGTTCTTATTTGATTATATGATATTTGGTTTTCTACTTATGATATTTTCTGTCTCGATGAATATGTCTGAGTAGATCACCTGTTAGGTTGAAGGATTCTCATTAGGGATTTCAGAGAATTATAGTTTAATTAATCTGTAGAGATTTATATCTGCTAGTTCTTTATCTAAGTTGTTCTCAATGCTTAATCTGAAGTAGCTAATCAGAATTATGATGTTAGGTTGATTAATTCAGCGGAAGTTGGTTAATTTAGCTAGAAAGAACCTAGATAAGCAATTAAACTGTTCGCAAACGGAAGTTTGGTTCATGTTAATTGTGAACATATCAAACATGGAATTAAAGCTGGTTTAATCTGTTAGTTCTCGCAAACGAAAGTTTGGTTTGCTGCACTTAGACTTAGAGAATTATCGCAAAGGAATTTGGTTAATTTTATATCAGTGTTTGAGTTCTAGAATAGTTATTGATTAGATCTAGATAGATTGATTGCTTGCGTTCCTGATTTCCTGAGAACTCCTGAAACCTAACGCTTCGCCTTCTTGCTTACAAACTCACTTGATTTACTTTGCTATTTCGTTTACTGTTTTCACATCTATTTCGCTTAATTTAATCTGAACTACTAATAATCTATTGTGTGACTGAGAGTCCTCGTGGGATTCGATACCTTATATACTACGATTGCATTAACTGTGCACTTGCAGTAGAATAGGGAAAACTATACACCTATCAAGTTTTTGGCGCCGTTGCCGGGGACTCTTTGAGTTCACCAATAGACTTAGTATTAGGATTTAGACTAAGCATTCTTTTTAATTTTCTTGTTTACTCACGTTTTTGATTTTTGGATTCGCAGGGATTCACACTGCATCGATCGTTGCCACCTTGCATCGATCGACACAAGGCGAGAACAGCGATGCTGAGATCTGAGACGTTCAATAGGTTCCGCGCCATGGAGCCTGTGATTTTGATTCGCGGTGAAAACGGCGTTTTACGAGACCAAGAGGGTCACATATGCAACGCAAAAGGTCAGAAAATAGATGGGGAAGGAAACCCCATCTTACCAGATTACCATGTATTGGTTGGGCAAGTAGCTGAGATGCAGAGTAAGATAGATGACATCCACGACATCTTACTTAGGGAGAGACAGTTCCGAGCAGAGGCAAAAACTGATAAATTTGCAGAGGTACATTATATGGCTGGAGCCGACTCTTATGGACATACATTGGGACATCAGCAGAGACAAGGTTCTAGGCATGCTCAAGGATCAAGAGACCATAATTATACCTCCTATCTGGCACCTCCTACACAAAGGAGCAAACTAGAGATGATGATAGAACAATCAATTGAAAAGCAACAGCAGAACACAGCTTCCTTCAGCTCGAAGCTAGAGAACCTGTACACTAATTTGAATGAGAAATTTGAATCCTTGAACACTCGTATGAAGCAGCTGGACACACAGATGGATCAAGTTTCAAGTTCTACCCCAAGAAAGGATTCTCAAGAAGCTCATTCCAGCAACATTCTCATTCAGGATGACACACAGATGGATCATGGATCATGTCTAGCAGTTAAGGCTGTGGAATTTGTGGAAGACAGAGGGGGATTTGATGTTGAGTTACCTGAGCTTGAAAGCTTCGATGCACCTGACTCAACAGAGATTGACATGGATCTCTTGACTTGGATAGTTCAGATTGAAGCAGGACCAAGCCAAGGAGAGAAATTTGAGTCTGAGATGGCTGGAATGGACCTAGGAGCGGATAAACCCGAGACTGCAGTTGAAACCCGAGCTGAGACGACAGCATCGATCGTTGCATCACATGCACCGATCGTTGCACCCCGAAAGGAACCAGTTTCGCTCATATCTGAAGGACCTGCCATGGAAAGAACCTACAAACCTCCATTACCATTCCCGAAAGCTCCCGTTAAGCCTAAAGATGTGGTTCAGTGCACAGTGGTGGTTGACAAGAAGATGGTGGTTCCACAAGAGCTTTCTCATAAGCAGAAGGCTCCGAACATCAAATCTTTGCCAAAGGCAAAGCGTAAATCCTCTAAGTTTAAACCTCCTGACTCCACTGTTTTGAATGCAGGAAAGAGCGTTAAAACACCCAAGTGTCAATCTCACCCTACATTCCTCCCGACGTTCCTTGGACGACATCATGCTGCTACTGCTTACACACCACCATGGATGATAAGGCATTCACAGAGACACTCAAAGTCTCTGTTGAAACCTCCATGATTCTGACCTCATTTCCAAAAGTCAAGCTAATGACTTAAAACAAGCGCTGAGTGGGAGGCAACCCACTGATAGGTTTAGTTGTTTTTCTTTCTTATTTTTGGTGTTTTTCTTAGGATTTCACGGTTTTGTTTTTGTTTTTGCTAAGTTTCAGATGCAGAACTCGAGTCTGGAGATGTGTGACGATCGATGCACTTGTGCACCGATCGTTGCAAGGAGATTTGACGAAGAGGGGTAATCGCATTGTGACGATCGTTGCTCACATGTGCAACGGTCGTTGCAATTGGTTCAAATCGAAAATTAAGGTACGTTGAGCTAAACCGGAATCAATCTGGTTCAACCAGCATCGATCGTTGCCCCTAAAGCAACGATCGTTGCACCCACGACCAAGGTAAGTTACCTTAAACCCTATTTTCTCTCCTTCTTCTCCATTTCTTTTGGTCGACACACACCGAGAACCTCCACCCAAAAATCATCATTTCTTCATCAAATTTCTTTGATTCTAAGCACTATTTCACTTATTTTTACATCCCCAATCTGTTTCTCCTACCCATTTCTCACGAAATCAAGGTAATGTACTTCTATTTTCGATTTTTCGGATTTCACTTTTAGGGTTTTAGAAATTGGAGATTTTAGATGGAATTGATGAATGCATGTTGAAATGATTATGCTTTAGGTTGTTTAGTGATGGATTGTTGTTGATTTTGTGGTTGATAACACAATTTTGAACTGATTTTGATGATTTGTTTGCGGCAAAATCGCCTTGCAACGGTCGTTGCTCTTGAGCAACGGTCGTTGCTTTGCGATTTTGGGAAATGTTCGATAAAGTGAAATCGCCTTGCAACGATCGATGCCTTAGATGCAACGGTCGATGCTTCGCGATTTCACAGTGAAATTTTGCCGAGACTTATAAATATTTGAACTCTGTTTTTGCAGATGGCGTCTCAAAGGCAACCCCGCAAGAAGCGAGCCACAGCTTCCACAGCAACACGACACTACACCCCACCGCCTCAATGGTTTAGCAGGGAGTCAGAGCCACCCGCACCATACGCCGGATACGGGCCACCAGTTGCTTTACCTTGGCCCAGAGAGGACGCCACACCGATTCAGACGACCAGACAGTGGCCGGAGGACCTTATACGCTTCTTCAAGTCCGCTGAGTTCACCGAGCGGCCATTGCTCAGTCGATGGGACGAGTATGACTCGCTTCTCTACAGTGGTTGGTGTGGAATGATCATCAAGCCGACCAAGTTCGCTGACTACTCCACCTGCAAGATTCTGGGGATTGATGAGCAGGTACTCGTTGTATGCAGAGGCATTGGTCTAGGGACAATGCCGATGCGACATTATGATCTCTATCCTGAGCTGGTCAGGCAGTTATTGGCCACTTGCAGAGTGGTTTACTCGGATCCCGACCACATGAGCGCTACAGTGGGTGCATTCACCTTCATGAGTTGGGGAGTCAGGTATCGGATTCCTCTACTTGATCTCTGCAGGATCTACGGGTTTAGTACTGAGCCGAGGCGCATCGCCATGCCACTCGAGTGGGATCCGGTTGAGGCTCACACATTCTGGGAGAGTATTGGCAGCGGTCGATACAACTCCAGGACCACACCAGTAGTGCAGATGAGACATCCGGTGCTGCGTTATGTCTCGCGTATCTTGTGCTGGAGCTTGCTTTGCAAGTTTGAGGCCAACAAGATGCGCAAACTAGAGATGGAGTTGCTGTTTATGGGGCTGAGAGATCAGTTTAGAGGTTATGGCGTGAGAGATCCTACTGCGGGTCTCAACTTAGGAGCTATTTTCGCATAGCATTTAGTTGATCTGCAGCTAAAGCCGTTTGATGGAGCTGGTACTGAGACGGTAGGGAGTTTACTTACTCCCATTTTTGAGTATTGTGGGATTCCTCTTCATGGCACAGAGCGTGATACAGCTCGGGAGTTCCTGGATCTCAGCCATTTGCAGAGCGCTACCTGGCTCAAGGAGGGGCGCATTTGGGTTTACACTGATCCGACCACTGGGAGGACTGGTATAGAGCTTCCTGCTGCCAGATGGACACATATTGACACATTAGAGGCACTGAGATTTCAGCCTCCTGAGTCTGCGCAGCGTGGGATTCCGACTATGGCTCATCCGCTGGGAGAGCCTTCCTCACGAGCTTCGACTTCTGCTGCCCCGACTCCTGCGCCAGCGCCTCCCCCAGTCGACGTTGTGGGTCCCTTTCCAGAGCCTGCAATGGCTTACGGTGCATACTCTGAGGCAGAGTGGAGAGAGAGATCAGATGGTATGTTTCGAGTTCTTTGGAACTTCGTGCGTACTTGCAGCTGTAGGAGGCCACCACAGATCCATCAGCCCGTACCTGACCGACGTCGTCGACAGCGATCTCCAGAGGATGCCACTGATCCCCCAGCTGAGGCAGCCGATGACGATGCACTGTATGGAGGGATAGATGATGTGAGCGAGTGAGCATAGTCTCCATATTCAGACTTTCGGTTCTGTATTCTGACTTTTTCTTTTCTTTTGCACCTTTTTCCTTTTTATTTTTAGAACTCTGCTATGTTTGGATGATTTGTACTTTATTTGGTACATCTTTTGCTTCGATTTTACTATGTTTCTAGTGTTTTCAGCCTGCAGGTTTTTAAAAATTGACATAACCCGACGGACTAACCTGCTAACTGGCTGTCTGATCCGATATGCGCATTGCAACGATCGTTGCTGCTCTGAGCAACGATCGACACTCAACGAAAAATCGCCAAGTAACGGTCTATGCACTTAGTGCAACGATCGATGCTTGAGCGACAGAGGTAAAATACGACAGAACTAAAACATCCATTAACAGCTTTTTGTTTTCTTTCTTTTAACCGATCCCTTGCTTGACACTACTGGGGACAGTGTGTCTTAAGTGTGGGGGAGGTGCTACTGACTTTTGTTTTCTGTTTTCTTAAGAGTCAGTCCGTTTTTCAAAAAAAATTTGTTTTATTGAGTCAAAATTGTTTAAGTAAGAAACTATGATTTTCTGAGAAGATTTACAAGATTTGCAGGAACTTAAGTAACCATTGAGATGAAGTTGCAGGATCTATCTATGACTATTAGAAAACCCCATCACAGATCAACCTACTGGGAACACGCACATCACTTCAGGTATCAGAGGATCCTTTTACTGACTTCAACTTTAATACTGACTTAGATTTCTCACCTAAGGGCTTGGTATACTTTGTGTCGGATTCCCTTGTTAGTTCTGACACAGCCTGTCAACCTATCCTATTTAGTTCCCTTCTCCCCTTCTATAAAGTTAAAAAAAAAAAAAGAAGATAATAAACTGAGGATGAGTTAGTAACTCCGAAGTGGTCATGGGAATGGTAGCAAACACTATTTTCTCTCATGTGATCCAGGGAATGTGTCCAAAGTACACCCCATAACGGGAAGAACACTGATAAAAAAAATAAAATGATACCCAGTGGGGAAAAATCAGTTGTTAAAGAAGGGAAAGAGAAGAAAGGGACTAGAGAAAGATAGTATGGTGGTCTAGAGCTGATAAGGTAAGAATCCATGTGCCCTTTGATCGATACTCCTTAGGTGAGACCGCACTTAAATACTTGCAGAAGTCAGTAGGGAGAATTTGAATGCTTGAATGTGATTGTGGAGTTTACCTAGGACAGTTGCTAAGTGTGGGGGAAGTACATGTTGGTCTTGATATCTTGTGGTTGATTCTTTCAGTGGTTTACTAAGGGGAATCTGAATGTTGTTGCTTCTATGACGAAAAGAGTTTCTGAAGAGTTTTCAAACCTCTTGACTACATTTAGTTCTTTGTCTTGCTTGAGGACAAGCAAGAGCTAAGTGTGGGGGAGTTGATATACCATTGATTTTATGGATTTTAACCATGGTATATGTGTTATTTATCGAGTCTTTTACTATGTTTTAGAGTCTTTTCAGGTGTTTATTAGGTACAAGCACATTTGGAGCATATTTGGTGATTTTGGCACTTTCTGGAGCTAATTGGAGTATTTGGCCGAGAGATAGAGTTCACTGTTGATATTTCCGAGATGCAACGATCGTCACACTTATGGCGTCGATCGATGCACCAGCGAGATGGGCCAAAACTCGGCGGTTTAGAAGGATAATGAAATTGCAGTCCTGCCCAGAAGTTCCTGATATTTACAAAGAAGCCCCAAAACGTGTTTTAGGTTATAAATAGAGTCTTTAAGCCAATGTTTAGGCTACGCTTTGACACGCCTTTCTTAAGTTTTATTTTATTTTCAGAGAGCCTTAGGGGCTGATCCTGATCTCGAAAGAGACTTGATTTTGAACCCCAGTTCTTATTTGATTATATGATATTTGGTTTTCTACTTATGATATTTTCTGTCTCGGTGAATATGTCTGAGTAGATCACCTGTTAGGTTGAAGGATTCTCATTAGGGATTTCAGAGAATTATAGTTTAATTAATCTGTAGAGATTTATATCTGCTAGTTCTTTATCTAAGTTGTTCTCAATGCTTAATCTGAAGTAGCTAATCAGAATTATGATGTTAGGTTGATTAATTCAGCGGAAGTTGGTTAATTTAGCTAGAAAGAACCTAGATAAGCAATTAAACTGTTCGCAAATGGAAGTTTGGTTCAGGTTAATTGTGAACATATCAAACTTGGAATTAAAGCTGGTTTAATCTGTTAATTCTCGCAAACGGAAGTTTGGTTTGCTGCACTTAGACTTAGAGAATTATCGCAAAGGAATTTGGTTAATTCTATATTAGTGTTTGAGTTCTAGAATAGTTATTGATTAGATCTAGATAGATTGATTGCTTGCGTTCCTGATTTCCTGAGAACTCCTGAAACCTAACGCTTCGCCTTCTTGCTTACAAACTCACTTGATTTCTTTGCTATTTCGTTTACTGTTTTCACATCTGTTTCGCTTAATTTAATCTGAACTACTAATAATCTATTGTGTGACTGAGAGTCCTCGTGGGATTCGATACCTTATATACTACGATTGCATTAACTGTGCACTTGCAGTAGAATAGGGAAAACTATACACCTATCAGGTATCAGAGACACACTCTTTCCTCGGAAATTCAATGGCAGAGACAAGAGCTCAGCTTGCACTCAAGGAGAAGGAGGCGTTGTTTAAAGAAATCGAGGAGACTATGGGGTCTTGGATTCAAGCAACTATCGCGGATCAGATGGCGACACATATGACGGCTCAAAGTGAGCATTTGGAGAAAGGTATTGCAGCGCAGATGGAGAAGGGTCTCTCGGACATGTTCGAGACTCTTAAACTGATGCATAACATGGGGGAGACGAACAGTAGTTCTCGACCTACCTACTCGCAAGACAGCAACAAAGGGAAATCGGGTCAAGGAGCTTCGTATTCGGGAGTGACTCGATTGGCAAAGCTTGACTTCCCTCGGTTTAATGGGGACAAGGTTAAGGACTGGATATTTAAGGTTGAACAGTTTTTTTCGATTGATCGCACGCCAGGAGATACGAAGGTGGGGTTAGCATCTATCCACTTCGACGATTTGGCTTCAGCTTGGCATCGATCTATTGTGCAGTCAGAGATGGGGGCTCAGGCAACCGCAGATTGGGAAACCTATAAGGTGTTACTGCTGGAACGGTTTGAAGAAGTTCTGGATGATCCTATTGCGGAGTTGAAACAGCTGCAGGAGACGGATGGTATTGCAGAATACCACAGCAGATTCGAGTTAATACGAACTCGGGTTGACTTATCAGAGGATTATCTGGTCAGTGCTTATTTAGCTGGTTTAAGGCTAGATACACAAATGCATATCAGGATGTTTCTGCCGAGGACCGTGAGGCAGTGTTTAATCCTTGGGAGACTTTATGAGAAGGCTCATCCAAGTAAACAACATGGATCAAGCTACCCAACAACAAAAAGCACTTCATGGTCGAACAACAAAGGCATATTACCTGTTAAGAAAGAGTGGGGAACGAAGTCGACTGAATTGACAACCACGGACAGGAACAAAACCAACATGAAGCAACCTGTACCGTTTTTGTCGAAAGAAGAAATGGCTAAGAGAAGGGCGCAAGGGCTTTGTTATTTTTGTGACGAAAGATACACTCCTGACCACTATTTAAAACACAAGAAGTCTCATCTATTCCTTTTGGAAGACGATGATGATGATGTGGAACTGGCCGATGAGGAGGATGAGGCGACAGACGAGGGAGACCTAGCGCAAATCTCGGTTAATGCAGTGGCAGGAATATCAGAGAGTTACAGGACCATGCGCGTTAGAGGAGTACATGGAAGGAGAGTGATATTCATCTTGATAGATTCGGGTTCCACCCACAATTTCATTGACAAGGAGATAGCTGTTAAGCTGGGGTGTAGTATGAAATCAGCTGACATGAGGAAGGTAAAAGTGGCAGACAGTAACGTGTTGACAGTAGAAGCCAAGGTTGATCAGTTTAAATGGGAATTTCAAGAGACCGAGTTTGCATCAGATGTGTTAGTAATTCCACTTGGAGGTTGTGACATGGTGTTGGGTGTACAATGGTTATCGCAGCTTGGACCAATCACTTGGGATTTCCAAAGATTAGAGATGCAGTTTAAATGGAATCACAGGAAGATACACCTTCATGGCATTAAACCTGGGTCAGTTAGAGAAGTTAAGGCCGCAAGGCTGAATAAACTGCAAGAAGGACAGGTTCAACTGTCAATGTTGTATGTGCAGGAGATAAGCAAGGATGATCCAGTAAGGCTGTGCCCTATGGAAGTTGGGGGTGATCAGACACAAACATTACCGCTTGCGATAAGTGCACTGATGCGAGAGTTTGGTGATGTGTTTGAGGAACCGCGGTCGTTACCACCGTTCAGGCCTCAACATAACCACAAAATACCACTATTGGAAGGCTCGAATCCAGTCAATCAAAGACCGTATAGGTACGCTATCCATCAGAAGACCGAGATTGATAAGTTGGTGCAGGATTTATTGGAGGCAGGGACGATACAAACAAGTTCCAGCCCATACGCTTCTCCGGTCGTATTGGTCAAGAAAAAAGATGGGTCATGGCGATTGTGTGTCGATTACAGGAGCTTAAACAACATGACTATCAAGGACAGATTTCCTATTCCTCTGATAGAAGATTTGATGGATGAGTTGGGAGGTTCTACTATCTATTCCAAGATAGATTTACGAGCTGGATATCATCAGGTACGTATGGAACTGTCTGACGTACACAAGACTGCCTTTAGGACACACAGCGGACATTACGAATACCTCGTCATGCCCTTTGGACTGACGAACGCGCCAGCGACATTCCATGGCTTAATGAATGCCGTATTCAAATCATTACTGAGGAGAGGAGTTCTTATCTTCTTCGACGACATTTTGATTTACAGTGCGACACTCGCAGAGCACTTAACACACTTACGTTTGGTTTTTGAGCTGATGAGGTTGCATAGCTTATTTGCCAAACAAAGTAAGTGCTCCTTTGCAGCCGATAAGGTGGAGTATTTGGGTCACTTTATTGAAGGCAAGGGAATTTCGACTGATCCGGCGAAGATAAAGGCCGTAGCAGAATGGCCCACACCGAAGAACTTGAAGCAATTGCGAGGGTTCCTAGGCTTGGCAGGTTACTATCGTCGTTTCGTGAAACACTTTGGGACGATCGCAGCTCCGCTGACAGCATTGACGAAGAAAAACGCATTTGTTTGGTCAGACGAGGCGAGTTCGGCGTTTGCAGAGCTGAAATAGGCACTATGCTCGACTCCTGTATTGGCACTCCCATTATTTGATCGTCCCTTCATTGTCGAGACAGATGCTTGTGGGAGTGGAATCGGGGCGGTTTTGATGCAGGAGGGTCACCCCTTGGCATTTATAAGCAGGCAACTGAAGGGTAAGCAACTTCATTTGTCAATCTATGAAAAGGAACTTCTTGCGGTTGTGTTTGCTGTACAAAAGTGGCGCCATTATCTTCTCACTGGGCATTTTGTAATCAAAACGGACCAGCGCAGCTTAAAGTACCTGTTGGAACAGCGATTAAATACGCCGGTACAGCAGAAGTGGCTGCCCAAGCTCCTTGAATTCGATTACGAGATCCAATACCGACAAGGGAAGGAGAACACGGTCGCAGACGCTTTATCCAGGGTCGAGGGATCCGAACTTCGAGAAGAAAATCTTCTATTTCCGAGGGTTGTGATGAAGTAAATAAATCCTCAAAATAATCTGTTGCCACTTTCTCCACTTCCTCATCCTTTGTTACCCATACACCATTATCATTGTGAAGGCCTATAATCCGATTCCTTGCCCTTCTTTGTTTTGTTAATGCCTGATAAAACTTTGTATTCCGATCACCTGATGTGTACCACATATTTCTACTTTTTTGCTGCCAGTATAATTCCTCATCAAGATAAGCTTCTTTTAACTTACGAGTAATCTCCAACACCTCTACATACGACCTACTATTGTCATTTTGTACCTCTTCTAATGCCTTTTTCAACTCATTTATTTTTTCCTTTTCATAGGGTAAATTGTTTTTCCTCCATTTCGATATCTCGTGTCGACAGTTCCTTATTTTGGATACAATGTTCGATTGTATATTCTCATCCGCTGCGTGCCACCCATTTGTAATTGATTCCATTAATCCCTCTTGCCCAACCCACCTTTTATCAAATCTAAATTGGGATTTTTTCCTTTGGATTTTATCCTCTATAGTTGCTACCATAGGACGATGATCCGATCCTATCATGTCCAGATATTCCACAAAAGATTGTGGGAACAAAGTATGCCATTCCTCATTGGCTAATGCTCTCTCAAGGCGACATCTTACTATTTGTCCCCCTCTCCAGCCTCTCCAGGATAAAGAGTTCCCTAAGAACGGAAACTCCAAAAGGCCGCAGTTTCTGATCATATTGTTGAAATCTAGAAAACTGGCAGCACTCCGTATGTTTTCTCCTTCTTTCTCATGATTTCATGTTATCTCATTTAGGTCTCCGATTATAAACCATGGTTCATTCCGAGAGATCCCGATTCTTGTTATTCTTTCCCATACTATATTCCGCAGTTGATGATTTGGTTCTCCATATATAAAGGTTAGAAAGATCTTTTGACTTTGGAATTCCGCTTCAATGTCTATTAATCTATTATTTGCGAAAATAATGTTTACATTGTAGATGTTATTATAATATAAAGCTAGACCTCCACTTAGACCCTGCGGTTCAACCGTGTGTAGTCTATCATAGCCGAAATGACCTTGAAACATCTCCACAAAGGGTCGTTGTTGCTTAGTTTCTGACAAAAACAGAAACTCCGGTTTGTACTTAAAGCATGTTTCACGTAGGTAACTTATAGTCCACTTGCTACCAAGCCCACGACAATTCCAACTTAAAATACGCATTAAAAAAACCCACTATTTTCCTTAATAATGTAACCTGGGCTTGAAGCTACCCTTGTTACTATCTTCTTCATGTTTTTTCTTCTAACCGCTATTGAATCCAATTTTTTTGTCTGTCGTAGTACCATATAATTTATACGATACTTCACCAATAAATATTCCTTCTTTAAATGATTATTAATAAGGCAAACAACACAAACCCTTACATAGAGAGATAGATCAGTTGAAAGGATAGTTCCCAAAACTGATTCTCTTATGTCCCAAAGATGCTGAATTCTAACATAAGAAACCAACTCCATGCGTCCTTTGAACCATTTATCCCCATTGAGCCGTTTATAACCGTCTAGGTAGGCACATCCTCTTACATAAGTACACCTCATACCATATGGACCATATATATATACCACAATTCCATCCTTGTTCTCCCTCGTCACCTTCCTTGTTATCCTTGTTACCATTATCAATCCACCGTATTCATTGAAGAAACCATTGGACCTCGTTTGATCTGCACGCAGTAAGGACATTTGCAAATAATTCCTAGTGAAAACCATCTTATCACCATTCTCCAAATAACAAAGCCCCTCCCCTTGTATATCCAAAGCCCCACCTCTAACTAGAAAATATAAAAACTGACCTCTGTATACTACCATAAATCTGTAAGAAATTAAAGAAATAAAACTAAAACACCCTCCAACAACCTTCAATAGGTTCACCAACTTCCACAAATGTAATTGTCCTAATGTTTTGCCTCCACTCATACAAACAACAAACCTTAGACACTGATTAACCTTAGAACCATTCACGACACCAAAGCGATACCAAGAGAGTCTGACTAAAAACCTAGTTATTTGAAATAATTCATAATATACACCATTACAAAGTTTTTGTATTAAAACCACTTGAATACCGCATGTTTGAGCACCAGTGTCAGTCATAACCCTCCCATTATCTAATCCCCGCAGCTTAACCAGCATATCATTGTGCAGAGAGAAACACCTGCTATCTCATGTACAAAAAAGAAGCATGTGAGCAAACATGGTCCGAGTGGTGTAAAAACCTACAAATAGAATAAAGTACTGCCCTAAAGTATCCAGGAAAATCTCCTCTGTTACAAGAACCTTAACATTTAACAAGATGTATCTATCACCCCGAGAGCAAAACCATGAAACAACCTCAATTGACCAATAAAAGGGTAAGTATCCATAGTTATAATGAGAGAGCTGATGAAGACCAACACTCCAGAACCCAATGTGTAAATGTCTAGAAATCCTCATCATCTGGACCAGAACCAGCCTATGGCAATCATAATGAAAACCCCTTTACTCATAAATAAGGAAACAGCACAACACATGCTTTCATACTGAAAATTAAAAAAGACTCTGTTGTCATCAGCAACAGGAACTGATATATCATGGTTTTTACCCAGTTTAGACCATGATATAGTTGTGTTTTTAGTGTCTTTTGTCTTTGTTTAGAGTCTTTTACAGGTTTAATCAGGTTTGGAGCTAATTGGAGATATTTGGAGCATTTTGGGACTTTTGGGACGTTTTGGCCGAGAGATTAACTCACTGTCCGATTTATTGATCATGCATCGACCGACACACCTTGTGCATCGGTCGACACACTAGCGAGATGGGCCGTACACGTCGGTTTAATGAAGATATGAAGATTTGCAAAGAGGCCCAGAATAGTTCCAGTATTTACACAGAAGCCCCAGCCGAGATTAGGCCTATATATACTAGTTTTTGGTGTTTATTTTACCTACGCTTTACATTACGCTTTGATACTATTAGCTAAGAGATTTATAGAGCTTTTGGGGCTGATCTATTTCCTGTATTCACTTATTTTGGAGAAGATTTCGAACCCCTTTATCTATTTAATTTCTTATATGCAATCTATTATTTCTTTGATTATGTTTTCATTAATCATGTCTGAGTAGATCCATAGTTGAGTTTAGGGTTTCTCACATAGGATTTCATGACTTGCTAGACTTGTTCAAATTCAGTTAAGGATTCATATCTATATCTGTTCTTCAATTTAATTGTGCTTAAAGCTAGTTCTAACCTGATCAATTAGAATCTAGATCTTAGGTTGCTAAATACGTCACGGAAGTGGGGTTTAGGAATCTGAACTAATTAAATTGGGCAATTAAACTTTGCGCAAACGGAAGTTTGGTTTAGGATAATTGTGAACATATCAAACTTGGAATTAATGCTAGTTTAATCTGTTAGTTCTCGCAAACGAAAGTTTGGTTTGCTGCACTTAGGCTTAGAGAATTATCGCAAAGGAATTTGGTTAATTCTATATCTGTGTTTTGAGTTCTAGAACTGTTCTTAATTAGATCCTTGCTGAATGAACTGTCTGCTTGTCTGATTTCCTGAGAATACCCTAGGCTTGACGCTTTTAGTTTATTGCTTCTCAACCGTTAATCTCTGCTACTGTTTACTTTCTTGCTTCGCAATTTATTTACTTCACCATCTGCTTATTTCTAGTATTAATCTCTACGTTTCTGTTTCTATTGAGACCAAGTGTCCCTGTGGATTCGATAGCCCTATATACTACTTTGACATTGCTGTTCACTTGCAGTTTAGAATAGGGTAAAACTTAGAAGCCTATCAAGTTTTTGGCGCCGTTGCCGGGGACTCTTAGAGTCTTCGATAGGACCGAACTTAGGGTTTCTACTAGAAAATTTTCTTTTTGTTTTTGTTCTTTTTCGTTTTTATTTTTTGGGTTTGCTAACTTTTTCTCTGATTTCTCTCTGTCGCAGATACGAATTTCGCCTTGCGTCGATCGTTGCATACTTTGCGTCGATCGTCACTAGGCGATTCTGAGATTGAATCGATCGTTGCACTGATAGCATCGATCGTTGCTGGACGATTACGGACAGTTTATGCCAACGCAGAAAACTCGAAGTAATCCGAACTCGAGCTTGCTTAATCTCGGACTAGAGGAACTTGGACGTCTAGAGAGGACTATCAGAAGAGAAAGAAGAGAGAGAATGGTACGAGAACGTTTGATCTTGATACCAGATGCTGAAGGTACCCTGAGGGACCAAGATGATAACCCGTACAATGCTGCTGGGCATCGGGTTGATGCTGAAGGGAATGTCATCCCTGATCCTCCTGAGCAACAGCAACAGGAGCTGAACCGAAACCAGGGTCAAGGACAGGCCCAAGGTAGAGAGATGGTGGTTCATGAGAGGACACTAGCTGATTACAACAGACCTGACGAGTTTCATGCAAACCGAGCAGCTCTAGTGCTTCCTGCTTTTGAGAGGAATGATTTTGAGGTAAAGACCATCTACTACCAGCTGATGAGACAGATTGCTTTTCATGGTCTTCAAGCAGAGCAGCCTATGGATCACATTGACAAGTTTGAAGACATAGTAACTGGCATGAAGTATGAAGGAGTATGCCCGGACTATCTGTTCCTTAAGCTATTTCCGCACAGTCTTGCTGGAGACGCTAGTGCATGGCTGAGACAACTGGCACCTGGTCAGTATACTACTTGGGCAGCTTTAAAGAGTGAGTTCCTGCGTCACTTTTATGATGATGCGCGCTCAGATCAGTCCAGACAGGACATACTCACTTTCTCCCAAGGAGCTGTGGAGCCCTTGAAGACTGCCTGGATGAGATTTAAGCAATACCAGCGCGACTGTCCACACCATGGATTCACAGAAGTACAGCTGATTGGTATTTTCTTCAGAGGCATAGATCTCCCTTATCAGACTGCGCTGGATAATTCCAGTAATGCTAACTTCAACACCAGGACTCCTACACAAGCTAAGCAGTTGATTGAGAACCTGATTGGCAGCAACAGTTGCAAGACAATGGATGAAAGGAGGAAGAAATCTGGTGGAACTGTAGAGAATTCTGATATAGCTAATATCAGATCCAGATTGGACACAGTCTACAATCTCCTGACTAGTAAGAAAACTGTCCACTTTGCCCAAGATGTAGAGGTGATTCAGGCTGAGGAGGAAACTCAGGAAGAAGATGTGAATTTCATAGGAGGTTCTGGTTTCCAAGGTAATAGATTTGGTAATCAACAGGGGAACAGATTCTCCAATGGTGGACAGACTGGTGGTTTTCAGAAGACCTATGGACAAGGTACTCAGAGAACCTATGGATCTACATCCTATCAGACTCCTCCTGCACCTACAGCCCATGAGAGCAAAATGGAGGCTATGATGGAACAACTGATTGAGAGTCAGACCAAGATTTCTGTGGACTGCAACAAGAAGTTGGACGCTGTCTATGAAGACCTCAATGGGAAATTTGAGTCTCTGAGCACTCACATGAAGCAGTTGGATACTCAGGTAAACCAGATGTCCAGCTCACTGAAGGGAAAAGGAGTGGCAGACACTCATGTTAAGGCCTGGTCTGTGTGCATTAATGATGGATCCCACCTAGGTGAAAGATTTGAGCTAAGTACAGCTGAGTTGGTGACAGAACATGAATTTTCGGATATTTGTGAAAAACTCTCGGGTGAAATCTGCTACAGTGCGTCGATCGATGCAACATCTGTGCCGATCGATACACCCGTCGGGATGGCAACGATCGACACACCCTTAGTGTCGGTCGTTGCAGGGCGTGAACAAACAGAACCTTCGGATGATAATAGCATAGATGCTGAC
This sequence comes from Orychophragmus violaceus, assembly GCA_030180135.1. NCBI lineage: Eukaryota > Viridiplantae > Streptophyta > Magnoliopsida > Brassicales > Brassicaceae > Orychophragmus > Orychophragmus violaceus. The sequence continues at coordinate 33,626,002 of CM058239.1, forward strand.
TTGGAGCTTGATCGCCTATTCAATGGAGCCTCTGAGATTTCTCAACAGGAGATCTACGAGCAGATCTTTAGACAACACTCCTCAGTGTCTGAAGTGATTAGGCAAGAGATTGAAGAGCTGAAGAAATTAGAAGGTATTGGTGAAGAATTGGAAGAAATTCCAACTTCTGATGATCCACCTTATCATCCATGTGTGCAAAGGTACCTGAACAAGATGTTGCCCCTGGATGATGATCTGAAAGACTGGGTGATAATAGTTCCTCAGCATATTAGTAATGTTCTGCTAACTAAGGTCCCGAAGAAGCTATCTGATCCTGGAGTCTTTGTGCTGGATTGTTCTATCTTTGAGGATAGTTTTAGACGCTCTCTGTGTGATTTAGGAGCTGCTGGAAGTTTGATGCCTTACTCTGTGGCAGAGAAGCTGGGTATGCTGGATTTTACTCCCACTAGGACTTCTCTTGTTCTAGCTGATCAGTCCATACGAGTTCCTGAAGGACTCCTTATGGACATTCCGGTGAGAGTTGGAAACTACTTAGTTCCAACGGACTTCCTTGTGCTGAAATATGACTGTGATCCAGATGAAGCATTATTGCTTGGGAGACCCTTTTTGGCTACAGCAGGAGCGTTGATTGATGTTAGGAACAGCCTGATAGACCTCCATCTGGGAGATGAACCACTGCACTATGAGATGGATAAGCTGCGAAAGCCACTGATAGATGGGCAGATATTCACCATAAGGGACGCAGATTTTGAGCAACCTGATCATACCATGGTTATAGATCCTGGAGCACATTTCACTCCATCTTTTCTTGGCCATGAGCATTCCGCAACAGCCTACTCACCACCTTGGATGAGGAGACTTGAACAGAGACAGAAAAAGTCTCTGTCAAGACCTCATGGTACTTGAAAATTCCCATCCGTCCGGTCAAGCTATTGACCTTAAACAAGCGCTGGGTGGGAGGCAACCCACCATTAGGTACTGGTGTTTTTCTACTTAATTTTTGGTGTTTTTGTTAGGATTTTACGTTTGTTTTTGTTTCTAGTGCAGTTATGTTTGCAGGTCTCGGTTAAATCGCAGTGCAACGATCGACGCACTTCTGTGTCGATCGTCACAATACGAAAGGAATCGCATTGCAGCGATCGTTGCGGTCCTGAGCAACGATCGACTATACACGAAAATCGCCAAGTAACGGTCGATGCACTCAGTGCAATGATCGATGCTCAGCGACAGAGGTAACCCGACAGACATAATTTCACATTTTCAATTTTTATTTTCTTTTTACCGATCCTTCGCTGGACACTACTGGAGACAGTGTGTCTTAAGTGTGGGGGAGGTGCTACTGACTTTTGTTTTCTGTTTTCTTAAGAGTCAGTCCGTTTTTCAAAATTTTTTGTTTTATTGAGTCAAAATTGTTTAAGTAAGAAACTATGATTTTCTGAGAAGATTTACAAGACTTGCAGGAACTTAAGTAACCATTGGGATGAAGTTGCAGGATCTATCTCTGACTATTAGAAAACCCCATCACAGATCAACCTACTGGGAACACCCACATCACTTCAGGTATCAGAGGATCCTTTACTGACTTCAACCTTAATACTGACTTAGATTTCTCACCTAAGGGCTTGGTATACTTTGTGTCGGATTCCCTTGTTAGTTCTGACACAGCCTGTAAACCTGTCCTATTTAGTTCCCTTCTCCCCTTCTGTAAAGTAAAAAAAAAAAATAATAAACTGAGGATGAGTTAGTAACTCCGAAGTGGTCATGGGAATAGTAGCAAACACTATTATCTCTCATGTGATCCATGGAATGTGTCCAAAGTACACCCCATAACGGGAAGAACACTGATAAAAAAAATAAAATGATACCCAGTGGGGAAAAATCAGTTGTTAAAGAAGGGAAAGAGAAGAAAGGGACTAGAGAAAGATAGTATGGTGGTCTAGAGCTGATAAGGTAAGAATCCATGTGCCCTTTGATCGATAATCCTTAGGTGAGACCGCACTTAAATACTTGCAGAAGTCAGTAGGGAGAATTTGAATGCTTGAATGTGATTGTGGAGTTTACCTAGGACAGTTGCTAAGTGTGGGGGAAGTACATGTTGGTCTTGATATCCTGTGATTGATTCTTTCAGTGGTTTACTAAGGGGAATCTGAGTATTGTAGCTTCTAGGATGAAATGAGTTTCTGAAGAGTTTTCAAACCTCTTCACCATGTTTTAGTTCTATGTTTTGCTTGAGGGCAAGCAAAGGCTAAGTGTGGGGGAGTTGATATATCATGGTTTTTACCCAGTTTAGACCATGATATAGTTGTGTTTTTAGTGTCTTTTGTCTTTGTTTAGAGTCTTTTACAGGTTTAATCAGGTTTGGAGCTAATTGGAGATATTTGGAGCATTTTGGGACTTTTGGGACGTTTTGGCCGAGAGATTAACTCACTGTCCGATTTATTGATCATGCATCGACCGACACACCTTGTGCATCGGTCGACACACTAGCGAGATGGGCCGTACACGTCGGTTTAATGAAGATATGAAGATTTGCAAAGAGGCCCAGAATAGTTCCAGTATTTACACAGAAGCCCCAGCCGAGATTAGGCCTATATATACTAGTTTTTGGTGTTTATTTTACCTACGCTTTACATTACGCTTTGATACTATTAGCTAAGAGATTTATAGAGCTTTTGGGGCTGATCTATTTCCTGTATTCACTTATTTTGGAGAAGATTTCGAACCCCTTTATCTATTTAATTTCTTATATGCAATCTATTATTTCTTTGATTATGTTTTCATTAATCATGTCTGAGTAGATCCATAGTTGAGTTTAGGGTTTCTCACATAGGATTTCATGACTTGCTAGACTTGTTCAAATTCAGTTAAAGATTCATATCTATATCTGTTCTTCAATTTAATTGTGCTTAAAGCTAGTTCTAACCTGATCAATTAGAATCTAGATCTTAGGTTGCTAAATACGTCACGGAAGTGGGGTTTAGGAATCTGAACTAATTAAATTGGGCAATTAAACTTTGCGCAAACGGAAGTTTGGTTTAGGATAATTGTGAACATATCAAACTTGGAATTAATGCTAGTTTAATCTGTTAGTTCTCGCAAACGAAAGTTTGGTTTGCTGCACTTAGGCTTAAAGAATTATCGCAAAGGAATTTGGTTAATTATATATCTGTGTTTTAGAACTGTTCTTAATTAGATCCTTGCTGAATGAACTGTCTGCTTGTCTGATTTCCTGAGAATACCCTAGGCTTGACGCTTTTAGTTTATTGCTTCTCAACCGTTAATCTCTGCTACTGTTTACTTTCTTGCTTCGCAATTTATTTACTTCACCATCTGCTTATTTCTAGTATTAATCTCTACGTTTCTGCTTCTATTGAGACCAAGTGTCCCTGTGGATTCGATAGCCCTATATACTACTTTGACATTGCTGTTCACTTGCAGTTTAGAATAGGGTAAAACTTAGAAGCCTATCAGGAACGCAGAAAGAGAAATAAAGGAAAACAACTTGAAAACTTCTAGTGATTGGTTGAATAGCTTCTTCCTTCCACCAGGCTTTCGGATTATTAAGCCTACAAGTACGAACTAAAGAGAGGGATCTTCTGAAACCATTGCGACTCTCACTCATTCGAAACTGCTTGCTTTGGGGGGGTTTCTTAGCTGGTGCTACCATCTTATCTCCAGCCGGGTTCCCCATCTGCCCATTCTTGCCATTTATTTTTGTTAATGTCCTCTTCCTTGGGGATAGTAACCCCTGAACCAAGCGCTTTTTGGTGTTCCCACCAACCATTGCTCCAACTCCTCCTTTTACAGCTTTCTTTTTTGTTTGCTGATTCCCTACTGATATATCATGGTGTTTACCAGTTTTATGCCATGATATAGTTGTGTTTTTAGTGTCTTTTGTGTTTTTTTAGAGTCTTTTACAGGTTTAATCAGGTTTGGAGCTAAAGTGAAGATTTTGGAGTATTTTGGGAGTTTTGGAGCATTTTGGCCGAGAGTTTAAACTCACTGCCCGATTTGATGATCATGCATCGATCGACACACCTTTGGTGTCGATCGACACACTAGCGAGATGGGCCGAACGCGGCGGTTTAATGAAGTTATGAAGATTTGCAGAAAAGCCCAGAAAAGTTCCAGTATTTACACAGAAGCCCCAGCCGAGATTATGCCTATATATTTAGAGTTTTGGCTTTTATTTTAGATACGCTTTCATACTTAGAGCTAATAGATTTTTAGAGCTTTTGGGGCTGATCTAATCCTGTACTTCATCTATTTTGGAGAAGATTTCGAACCCCTTTATCTATTTAATTTCTTATATGCAATCTATTAATTCTATGATTTCTGTTTCATTAATCATGTCTAGGTAGATTCATAGTTAGGTTTAGGGTTTCTCATTAAGGATTTGATGACTTGCTAGACTTGTTTAATTCAGTTAAGGATTCACATGAATAGAATGTTCTTCGATCTAAATTGTGCTTAATGCTAGTTCTAACCTGATCAATTAGAATCTAGATCTTAGGTTGCTAAATACGACACGAGAGTGTGGTTTAGAATCTGAACTATTTAGGTTGAACAATTAAATTATTCGCAAAGAGATTTGGCTTAGTTTAATTGTGAACATATCAAACTTGAAATTAATGCTGGTTTAATCTATTAGTAATTGCAAAGAGATTTGGATTACTGCACTTAGACTTAGTGGATTTTCGCAAAGAGATTTGGTTAATTCTAATTCCGTGATTTGAGTTCTAGAACTGTGTTTAATTAGATCCTGACTGATTAACTTGTCTGCTTGTTTGATTTCCTGAGAATTCCCTAGACTTGACGCTTTTAGTTAACTGCTTTCACAACAAATTCCTGCTACTGATTTACTTTATTGCCTTGCTTTTATTTCATTCACTACCTACTTTATTCTTAGTATTAATCTCTACGGTTATGATCTATCGAGACCAGAGTCTCTGTGGATTTTGATACCCTATATACTACATTGACATTACTGTGCACTTGCAGTTAGTATAGGGATTAATTCTTGACTTATCGAGTTTTTGGCGCCGTTGCCGGGGACTCTTAGACTCTTCGATAGGATCGAACTTAGGGTTTTTACTAGGATTTTTATTTTTGTTTCGTTTTGTTTTTTATTTTTTTATTTTTTTTATTTTTTTTATTTTTTTATTTAAGTTACTGATTTCTCTCTGTTTTCTCTCTGTCGCAGGTACCGATTTCACTTTGCGTCGATCGTTGCACTTTTGTGTCGATCGTTACTAGGCGATTCTGAGATTGAATCGATCGTTGCACTGATAGCATCGATCGTTGCTTGACGATTACAGACAGTTTATGCAGACGCGTGAAACTCGAAGTAATCAGAACCGGAACTTAGTTAATCTCGGACTTGAAGAACTTGGACGTCTAGAGAGAACTAACAGAAGAGAAAGAAGAGAAAGGATGGTGGTACAGAAGCTAATCATTATGCCTGATGCTCAAGGTACCTTGAGGGATCAGCTAAACAATCCTTACAATGCTGCTGGGCAGAGGATTGATGCTGAGGGACGTGTGATCCCTGAGGTTGAAGAACCTGAACCACAACCACAGCCGCAGGCGCAAAGACAGGCCCAAGGTAGAGAGATGGTTGTCCATGAGAGGACTTTAGCTGACTACAACAGACCGGATGAGTTTCATGAAAACCGGTCAGCTCTAGTACGTCCTGTTTTGAGAGGGATGATTTTGAGATCAAGACCATCTACTACTCGCTGATGAGACAGAATGCCTTCCATGGTCATCCTACGGAGCAACCTATGGATCACATTGATACATTTGAGGACCTAATCAATGGCATGAAGTATGATGGAGTCTGCCAGGATTATCTGTTCCTCAAGCTCTTTCCATACAGTCTCGCTGGAGACGCTGCTGCATGGCTAAAGCAACTGGCACCTGGTCAGTATGCTACTTGGGCAGCCTTGAAGAGTGAGTTTCTGCGTCACTTCTATGATGATGCGCGTTCCGATCAGTCCAGACAGGACATTCTGACATTTACCCAAGGTCCTACTGAGCCACTTAAGACTGCTTGGATGAGATTTAGAAAGTACTAGCGTGACTGCCCACACCATGGATTCACTGAAGTCACATTGCTAGGTATCTTCTTCAGAGGCATAGATATGCCATATCAGTCTGCACTGGATAACTCCAGTAATGCAAACTTCAACACCAGGACTTAGTGAGCAGCAACAGTTGCAAGACTATGGATGAGAGGAGGAAGAAATCTGGTGGAAGTGTAGAGAATTCAGAGATGGCTGAATTTAGATCTAAGCTGGACACAATTTGCAATCTCCTGGCTGGTAAGAAGGCTGTCCACTTTGCCCAAGATGTTGAGGTAATTCAGACTGAGGAGGACACTCAGGAAGAAGATGTGAATTACATTGGAGGGTCTGGTTTCCAAGGTAACAAATTTGGTAATCAGCAGGGAAACAAATTCTTCAATGGAGGACAGAAGAGTGCCTTCACAGGCAATCAGAACTCTTTTGGACAGACAAGTGGTTTTCAGAAACCTTTTGGACAAAGTACTCAGAGAACCTATGGATCTTCATCTTATCAGACTCCTCCTGCAGCCACTGCTCATGAGAGTAAGATGGAGACAATGATGGAACAGCTGCTGGAGAGTCAGACCAAGATTTCTGTGGACAATAATAAGAAGCTGGATGCTGTCTATGAGGATCTCAATGGAAAGATTGAGTCTATGAACACTCATATGAAGCAGTTGGATACTCAGGTGAATCAGATCTCCAGCTCTATGAAGGGAAAAGGAGTAGCAGACACTCATATTAAGGCATGGTCTGTGTACATTAATGATGGGTCTCACCTAGGTGAAAAATTTGAGCTAAGTACAACTGAATTGGTGAAGGAGAGTGAAAACTCGGATTTTGGAGAAAATCTCTCGGGTGAAAACTGTGAAAACAGTGTTGCATCGATCGACACACATCTAGTGTCGGTCGATGAAGGTCGTGAACAGACAGACTCGCCGGATGATAACAATGTTGATGCTGATTTAGAGCTTGCCCACTTATTCCCTGGAGTGTCTGAGATCACTCAGGAGGAGATTTATGCACAGTCAATCAGACTATATCCCTCAGTATCTGAAGTGATTAAGCAGGAGATAGAAGAGCTTAAGAAGCTAGAGGAGATTGGTGAAGAATTGGAAGAAATTCCATCTTCTGATGATCCACCTTATCACCCATGTGTGCAGAGATACCTGAACAGGATGCTGCCTTTAGATGAGGAGCTGAGAGATTGGGTGATTATAGTCCCTCAGAATATTAGTGATGTTCTGCTGACTAAGATCCCGAAGAAGCTGCCAGACCTTGGTGTCTTTGTGCTTAACTGTTCTATCTTCGAAGATAGTTTTAGGCGCTCTCTTTGTGATTTAGGAGCTGCTGGAAGTCTTATGCCATACTCTGTGGCAGAGAAGCTGGGAATGCTGGATTTTAAGCCTACTAGGACCTCTCTTGTCCTAGCTGATCAGTCTATAAGAGTTCCGGAAGGACTTCTTGAGGACATCCCGGTGAGAGTTGGAAACTACTTAGTTCCAACGGACTTCCTAGTGCTGAAATATGACTGTGATCCGGATGAAGCGTTGCTACTTGGAAGACCATTCTTGGCTACAGCGGGAGCAGTGATAGATGTTAGACACAGTCTGATAGACCTCCATCTGGGAGATGAGCCGCTGCTTTATGAGATGGATAAGCTGCGAAGACCACTGATAGATGGGCAGACATTCACCATCATGGAAGCAGATGATGAGCAACCGGATGACACTGTGGTTATAGATCCTGAAGCGCATTTTACTCCTTCTTTTCTTGGACATGAGCATTCTGCAACAGCCTACTCGCCACCTTGGATAAGGAGACTTGAACAGAGACAGAAAAAGTCTCTGTCAAGATCTCGTGGTGCCTAAAAGATCTTGTTCGTCCGGTCAAGCTAATGACCTTAAACAAGCGCTGAGTGGGAGGCAACCCACTGTTAGGTTTAGTTGTTTTTCTTTCTTATTTTTGGTGTTTTTCTTAGGATTTCACGTTTTTAAGTTTCAGATACAGAATTCGAGTCTGGAGATGTGTAACGATCGATGCACTTGTGCACCGGTCGTTGCAAGGAGATTTGACGAAGAGGGGTGATCGCATTGTGACGATCGTTGCTCATAAGTAACGGTCGTTGCAATTGGTTCAATTGTAAAATTAAGGTATGCGCTAAACCGGAAATCGATTTCGATTTGACCAGCATCGGTCGTTGCCCTTAAGCAACGATCGTTGCACCCACGACCAAGCTCATATCTCAAGAATCCAAGATGGCATCTCGCAGACAACCCCGCAAGAAACGAGCAACAACATCAACAGCCACACGACAGTACATCCCACCACCAGAGTGGTTTCACAGAGACTCTCAGCCACCTGAGCCATATGTTAGAGTGGGTCCAGCAGTAGCACTGCCTTGGCCCCGAGCAGACACGACGGAGATCCCTACAGCCAGACAGTGGCCAGAGGACATTCGCACATTCCTCAAGACTGCAGATTTCACAGAGCGACCACTGCTTAACCAGTGGGATGAGTATGATTCGCTTCTCTACAGTGGTTGGTGTGGGATGACCATCAAGCCAACCAAGTTCGCTGACTACTCTACCTGCAAGAGTCTAGGGATCGATGAGCAGGTACTTGCTGTGTGCAGAGGCATTGGTCTAGGGACAATGCCAATGCGTCCTTATGATCTCTATCCTGAGCTGGTCAGACAGTTGCTAGCCACATGCATAGTGGTTTACCCAGATCCCGATAGCAGGAGCGCTACAGGAGGTATCTTTACCTTCATGAGTTGGGGAGTCAGGTATCGGATTCCTCTACTTGATCTCTGCAGGATCTACGGGTTCAGTACTGAGCCGAGGCGCATTGCTATGCCACTTGAGTGGGATCCAGATGAGGCTCGAGTATTCTGGGAGTGTATTGGCAGTGGTCGATACAACTCCAGGACCACACCGGTGAAGATGATGAGGCATCCTGTGCTGAGGTATGTCTCGCGTATCTTGTGTTGGAGCTTGCTATGCAAGTATGAGTCCAACAAGATGCGCAAGTATGAGATGGAGATGCTGTTTTTGGGGCTGAAAGACCAGTTTGCAGAGTCTGGTGTGAGAGATCCTACTAAGGGTCTCAACTTGAGAGCTGTCTTCGCTTTGATTTGTGTGATCTGCAGACGAAGCCTTTTGATGGAGTCAGTACTGAGACGGTAGGGAGCTTGCTTACTCCCATTTTTATGCATTGCGGGATTCCTCTACAGGGCACAGAGCGTGATACAGACAAGGAGTTCCTGGACTTCAGCCATTTGCAGAGCGCTACCTGGCTCAAGGAGGGGCGCATTTGGGTTTATCAGGACCCGACCACTGGGAGGTGTGGTATAGAGCTTCCTGCTGCTAGGTGGACACAGATTGATACATTGGAGGCTCTGAGATTTCAGCCTCCTGAGACTGAGCAGCGTGGGATTCCTTCTATGGCTCATCCGCTGGGAGAGCCTTCCACACGAGCTTCGACTTCTGCTGCCCCTGCGCCTGCCCCCGTCGACGATGTGGGTGACTTTCCCGAGCCTACGATGCCCTATGGAGCATATTCTGAGGCAGAGTGGAGAGAGAGATCTGATGGTATTCTACGGGTTGTTTGGAACTTCATGCGCACTTGCAGCTGCAGGAGGCAGCCACAGATTCATCAGCCCGTACCTGACAGACGTCGTCGACAGCGATCTCCTGAGGATGCCAGTGATGCTGAGAGATATGGTGACATAGATGATGATAGTGAGTGAGCGTAGCTGTCATCTCTGGATTATCGGTTCTGTACTCTGATTTTCTTTTTCTTTTCTTTTGCACTTTTTCTTTATTTAGCTACTATGTTTGGATGGTTCTACTTGATTAGATACACTTGTTGCTTCGGTTTTACTCTGTTTCTAGTGTTTTCAGCTTGCAGGATTCGAAAATGATATAAACCGACGGACTAACCTGCTAACTTGCTGACTGATCCGATGTACGCAGTGCGTCGATCGACACACCATTGTGTCGATCGTCACGACACGACAGAAATCGCATTGCAGCGATCGTTGCGGTCCTGAGCAACGATCGTCCCACAACGAAAAATCGCCTAGCAACGGTCGATGCACTTAGTGCAACGATCGATGCCTGATTGCGACAGAGGTAAAACCCGAGAGAACTTAACCATCCATAAACAAATTTTTATTTTCTTTTTCCCAACCCTTCGCTTGACACTACTGGGGACAGTGTGTCTTAAGTGTGGAGGAGGTTCTACTAACTTCTTTCTTTTGTTTTCTTAGAGTCATTTAAATTTTTTCAAAATTGGTTTTATTGAGTCAAAATTTGTTTAAGTAAGAAACAATGATTTTTTGAGAAGATTAGTAGCACTTGCAGGAACTTAAGTAACCATTGAGATGAAGCTGCAGATTATCTCTGACTATTAGAAAACCCAAACACAGATCAACCTACTGAGAACACCCACATCACTTCAGGTATCAGAGGATCCTTTACTGACTTCACCCTAATACTGACTTAGATTTCTCACCTAAGGGCTTGGTATACTTTGTGTCGGATTCCCTTGTTAGTTCTGACACAGCCTGTAAACCTGTCCTATCTAGTTCCCTTCTCCCCTTCCATAAAATAATAAAAAAAAGATAATAAACTGAGGATGAGTTAGTAACTCCGAAGTGGTCATGGGAATGGTAGCTAAAACTCTCATATCCTGTGCATCCATGGAATGTGTCCAAAGTACACCCCTTAACGGGAAGAGCACTGATAAAAAAAAAAATGATACCCAATGGGGAAAAATCAGAATGCTAAGGAAGGGAAAAGAGAAGAAAGGGACTAGAGAAAGATAGTATGGTGGTCTAGAGCTGATAAGGTAAGATTCCATGTGCCTTTGATCGATACTCCTTAGGTGAGACCGCACTTAAATACTTGCAGAAGTCAGTAGGGAGAATTTGAATGCTTGAATGTGATTGTGGAGTTTACTTAGGACAATTGCTAAGTGTAGGGGAAGTATATGTTGGTCTTGATGTCTGCAGGTTGATTCTTTCATGTGGATTACTAAGAGGAATCTGAGTGTTGCTGCTTCTAGGATGAAAAGTGTTTCTGAAGAGTTTTCAAACCTCTTCACTGCATTTTAGTTCTCTGTTTTGCTTGAGGGCAAGCAAAGGCTAAGTGTGGGGGAGTTGATATATCATGGTTTTTACCGGTTTTATGCCATGATATAGTTGTGTTTTTAGTGTCTTTTGTGTTCTTTTAGAGTCTTTTACAGGTTTAATCAGGTTTGGAGCTAAAGTGGAGATTTTGGAGTATTTTGGGAGTTTTGGAGCATTTTGGCCGAGAGTTTAAACTCACTGCCCGATTTGATGATCATGCATCGATAGACACACCTTTGGTGTCGATCGACACACTAGCGAGATGGGCCGAACGCGGCGGTTTAATGAAGTTATGAAGATTTGCAGAAAAGCCCAGAAAATTTCCAATATTTACACAGAAGCCCCATCCGAGATTATGCCTATATATTTAGAGTTTTGGCTTTTATTTTAGATACGCTTTCATACTTAGAGCTAAGAGATTTTTAGAGCTTTTGGGGCTGATCTAATCCTTTCTTCATCTATTTTGGAGAAGATTTCGAACCCCTTTATCTATTTAATTTCTTATATGCAATCTAATAATTCTATGATTTATGTTTCATTAATCATGTCTGAGTAGATTCATAGTTAGGTTTAGGGTTTCTCATTAAGGATTTGATGACTTGGTAGACTTGTTTAATTCAGTTAAGGATTCACATGAATAGAATGTTCTTCGATCTAAATTGTGCTTAATGCTAGTTCTAACCTGATCAATTAGAATCTAGATCTTAGGTTGCTAAATACGACACGAGAGTGTGGTTTAGAATCTGAATTATTTAGGTTGAGCAATTAAATTATTCGCAAAGAGATTTGGCTTAGTTTAATTGTGAACATATCAAACTTGAAATTAATGCTGGTTTAATCTGTTAGTAATTGCAAAGAGATTTGGATTACTGCACTTAGACTTAGAAGATTTTCGCAAAGAGATTTGGTTAATTCTAATTCCGTGATTTGAGTTCTAGAACTGTGTTTAATTAGATCCTGACTGATTAACTTGTTTGCTTGTCTGATTTCCTGAGAATTCCCTAGACTTGACGCTTTTAGTTAACTGCTTTCACAACAAATTCCTGCTACTGATTTACTTTATTGCCTTGCTTTTATTTCATTCACTACCTGCTTTATTCTTAGTATTAATCTCTACGGTTCTGATCTATCGAGACCAAAGTCTCTGTGGATTTCGATACCCTATATACTACATTGACATTACTGTGCACTTGCAGTTAGTATAGGGATTAATTCTTGACCTATCACCTACCATCTTTGCCTCAGTATCATTGGATTCTTTGTCATTCTGGATGTCGTCATCCCCTGTGGCATTAGCTTGCTCCTCCAAATTTGGGACCGCATCAGTCTCACTAGTGGCATTCTCTTCCTCATCCTCCATCAGTAAGTCACCCTCCATGTCATCCTTGATCTCTCCTTCCTCATCTGCGTTTGCCCCTATCACCATATCTTCCACTAAAGGAGCCGAGTTGTCCTGCAAAAAACCCACCCTTATCTTTCCTTCCTCAGCTTTTCCGGTGTTAATATCCAAAATAGGATCCTCAAAGTTTAGCGCCTTCTTGGCCTTGGAGACCACACTGTGTGAGCTGTGATCAAGCTCCTGATTTCAATCTTTAACCAATCATTCCCTCGATAGGCCTCCAACATCCGACGCTCATTTTCCGAGAGATGAGATCCCAGGCTGTGATCCTTAAGGCGATTAATACCCTTTGGATCCACCGCATACCTTGCTTGAAGTGTCCTTGGTGATACATACCCAGACTGTCGGACTCCTCTAAAAGGTCCTTCCCCATTACCTCTATGAGCCCTTGGTTTATAGGTCCGGTACTCCTCATCCATTCTTGGCCTGCGGTAATGATCTCTGGCAACAGCTTTGCCTTTGTTTTTATCCTTGTCCGACTGATGTGAGGCACCCTCCTTAGGCTTATCCACATTTTTGGTAACCACCGCCTTGAAACTTACAGCCTGAGCCCCAGGAGGCCCCTGTCCCGGGTTATCAGAAGGACCGTCATTGCCATTGTTCGGTGAGAAACCCGTTGTGGGGCATCTAAACTGATCATGACACAAACTATGACAGATCTTGCAAAAACCAAAAAGCTTCTCATACCTCAGAGATACCAAAGTCTCCTCTCCATTGTGAAATTCGATTGTTGTTGTGAAGACTAATGGCTTAAAGCCATCCACCGTCACTTGAATCCGTCCTTCGTTCAAATCCACCTGCTTCACATCCCCTATCGCATCCCCAATGCTCCTGAAAGTTGGTTATGCCCAGTAATGGAGCGGTATGCCTAGCACCTTGATCCAGAAGGTGATCACTGAAGGATATGTTGTTGAAACAACCGGTTCCCATCTCACCAAGGCCACCATCCAGTAATCGAAATGAAAAGGCTCCATCTTCAACACCTCTTCAATATCACTTGCATCATCAAAGTCAAATTCGAAGCGTCCAAGCCCTAAGTCCGCCCCCACCACCTTATCCCCAAGCTGCCAAATCCGAGGGAGCATATAAAGTAAAGTCCGCATGTCTTGTTTTGATGGGTTCATACACCTGCCAATCAAGGTGTTGGCGTAGCCCTGAATCAAACTTGAGTTGTCAAACTTAGGAATGGTGATTTTCAACCCACCGATCTTCTCCACCGGTTTCTTCCCTGAGCTTTTACCCACCATATGTGATTGAGCCATTTCACAGCACCGCAAATAGAACAAGAAAAAAGCACAGAAGAAATTTGAAAGTAACCAAAGAAAGCTTGAAAAGAGAATGATGTTATCGTGTTTTGTAAGCCCTTCCTTCTCGTTAGTATTTATATTACCCAGAAACCTTAATACTATAATTCCAGTATCCTGTAAATATCCTAGCAAATCCCGATTGAGCATGATTGAATCAATCAAAAACCTTGCTTTCTAAAAAACAGTATCTCGCTTAATTAAACGAGCACTTAAGACAGGATACAGAAATTTCGTGACCCAAAATCCATTGATTTGGACATAATTATAGAAACCCAAACAAATCTTCTAACAAATGCAAATCGTCTGTCAATTTCCATTAATCTGAATAAGGAAGCTAACATGTGCAATCGCGAAATTACTGTCGTCCGATTCCCAAATGACGAGCCGAAATCCCATCGATCCTCTCGGATCCATTCGCCATTAATCTCTATCCAGCTAATGGATCGATCCCCCTTTTCCTTCATACCCGATTTTCCTGAGTATTTCTCCATTAAATTCCGTACGCACACCAAATATTTTCGAGATCTTTGTTGTGAACCTCCTTCGCTAATAACCCAAATCAGAAACCGTATTTTCTCCGCCATGATTCCGTAGATTAAGCACCATACTCCTAGAACCGAGAATCGCAACCGTAGAAGAAATCTTAACCGCTGATTCAATCCGATCTCAATCATCAAACCTTAGATCCAAATCGCCATTTGAATCGTCTATTCTAGAGAGCGTTTTTGTTTTTTATAAATTGTTACATTTAAGCCAATATTGTATTCAATAATATAATTATCACATCATTTAAATTTCAGATGATGGCTCAAACTTGCGCTAATGTTAATTGGTTTTCGAGGCTATATATCTATTATTTAAGTTCTATGGACTTCTAACATAAAACCAATTGGTGATAAGTGAAGTGACCTATATCCGTTATATATTATTAATGATCATTTACAACTATTAATATGAGACTTATGTCCTTAATACGCCCCCTCGAGATAATGACTCTTTGACCATTAATATTGGAATGTTCGGATCTGGATCGACGACACCAATTTGGACCTAGGCTGTCGATGATTGGAATAAATTTGGGTCGGATTGGGTTGGAATGTATGGATCGGGCTCTGATACCATATTAAGTTCTATGGGCTTCCAACTTAAAACCAATTGATGATAAGTGGAGTGACTCATATCCCTTATATATTACTAATGATTCCTTCCAACTACTAATGTGGAACTTATGTCCCTAATATCTATCACAATAATGTGAACTCGACGTCATATCTTACAAACAAATTTCTAATAAATCGGAAATGAAAATTTTATAATAGTCATAACTTTGTAAAATAGAGTTTATGAAGCTATGACTTTTCAAATTGCTTTTATATATATGCTGTCACGGGCAAAAAATTAATTATGAAATATGTAGTGGTTTGTAGTTTTCGATTGAGCTACCAATCGATCAAGATCAGCTCACAATCGCTCCAATAGTCCGAAGAAGACGAATTACAAACCGAATCAAAAGAATCAAAGATTGTGAGTATTAGAAACAAAGCAAGAAACTCAAGAACAAACAGATTTTACGACTTTAGGATATCGATGTGATAATCCCTACGTGTCTCGACCCGGCTTGAAAAATTCACTATGATAAGAGAAACCAACACAGTATCACAAGAACTCTCTCACTCTCTCTCTCAAGCTCACAAACTCTCACGATCAGTAACAACAACTGATCGTTACAACTGAGTCAACAGAACATAGAAGCTCATTTATAGCTCATGAGACTAATTGAAATTGATAAAGACGGTTTGACCAAATCTTAAAACCTAAGAAGACTAAACCAGCTAACCTAAACTAATAACCAAGCCTTGATTAAAACAGTCTTCTAATTGACAACCAATCTGGTTCTCAGCTACTTTGACTTGATATATCATCACCAAGATACTCAACAAACTCCACATTGATGAATATCAAAATCAAAAGCTACTCTTATCAGCTCAAACTTGTACCTAGCCGGGTCTTCAACATTGTGCTTAGTGTTCTCCAATGCCAAGGAAGTTTAGAGCTTCCTCGAAATTATGCATTGGAACTGGTTTTATCAGGATATCAGCCGGATTCTTTGAGGTTGATATTTTGACACTTTGACTTATCCTTGAGAAATGATGTCTCTAATAAAATGAAGTTTTCTTCTGATGTGTTTAGTACTCTCATGATGGACATTATTCTTCGCCAAACAGAGACCACTCTGTGAATCACACCATACTACTACATCCTCCTGCTTATAACCGAGTTCTTCAGCTAAGCCATTCAACTAGATGCCTTCTTTTACAGCCTCAACCAAAGACATATATTCTGCTTCAGTAGAAGACAAAGCAACCACATGTTGCAGCCCTGACTTCCATCTGATTGTGTTTCTTCTAGCCATGAAAACATATCCAGAGATGGATCTTCTTCTATCTAAGTTTGAGCCAAAATATGAATCACAGAACTCTTCGACCTTGAATGCTTTTTTCTCCCTGAATATTAGCTTGAATACCAGCTTTGAGTCCTGAGTTCCCTTCAGGTATCTGAGAACCCACTTAACTGCACTCCAATGAACTAATCCAGGTTTACACATAAATCTACTTACAAGTCCTACTACATACGATATATTACACCGAGTTCCTATCATGGCATACATAATGCTACCAATAGCATTAGAATACGACATATCATCCATTTCAGCTTCTTGTTCATTGTCCTTAAGATAAGCAAGCTTAGAATGTGTACCTATGGGAGTTGAAACTGCCTTTGAATTTGTCATGTTGAAAACCGGAAGAACCTTCTTGACATAGCCTGCTTGAGAAAGAGCAAGTACTTCACCTTCTCGATCTCTTTCTATATATATTCCCAAAATTCTCTTTGATAGACCTAGATCCTTCATATCAAACTGGCTACTTAACAACTCTATCATCAATTTGATTTCACTGAGATCCTTAGAAGCTAGCAGTGTATCATCCACATAGAGCATGAGATAGACAAACGCTCCATTTTTACATTCTTTGATGTAAGCACAGTGATCATATTAACTTTTCTTAAAGTCATGATCAACTATAAACTGGTTAAAGCATTTGTTCCATTGCCTAGGAGCTTGCTTGAGCCCATAAGGAGCTTTCTTGAGTAGACACACAAGCTTCTCTTTCACTTTTTCTACATACCCTTCTGGTTGTTTCATGAATATTTCATCTTCTATAAGACCATGAAGAAAAGCAGTCTTCACATCTAGCTATTCAAGTTCTAAGTTCTGATTTGTTGTTATAAATTAAAAAAAAAACCTTATTGAAACATGTTTGACCACAAGAGAGAACACTTCTTGATAGTCAATGCCCTCCTTCTGAGAATATCCTTTTGCTACCAGCCTGGCTTTATGTATTGGTTTCTCCACTCCTTCAATACCAGGTTTCAATCTGTAAACCCATTTGCACCCAATAACCTTTTTGTTTGTTGGCCTTTTAACCAAAATCTAAGTCTGGTTTTTCTGTAGAGATCCCATTTCTTCATTCATTCCTGCTTTCCACTGAGTCTTGTTTTTGCATCTGATCACCTTTTGATAATCTTTAGGTTCATCTGAAGTCACAGCATCTGTTGCAAGTAAGGAAAATGATGAAATGTCATAATCTGCAAGTCTTGCATGAAGAACTATTTCTCTTATGAATCTGTCTCTAGCTATCATGTGGCTCCCTTGTACAACTTCTTGATTATGATCATCTGCACTTGCTTCCTCTTCTGATTCAGAGTCACTTACATGTTCTACAGCACTTTGTGTAATCTGTTTAGTAGCAGATTTAGTCCCTTTATCTCTTGTACTAACACTGGTCTCAACTGCAGCCTTTCCTGTTACTGTTATCATCCATATCAGAAGAATTGCCTTTACTTACCAACTCTTCCTTTAAGTCTTTGTTGACTTTATCTTATGCAAAAGTAACATTCCTACTGATAACACACTTTTCTTCTTCAATAAGCCAGACCTTGTATCCTTTAACACCTGTTGGATAGCTGACAAAGATTCCTTTTAGTGCTCTTGGTTTAAGTTTTCCTCGATACATATGTACATCATACACCACTGATACAAATCTTCTCATGTGTTTGTATCCAAGTTTCTTTCCAAGCCAGAGCTCCTCAGGTATGTTACTATCAATCGTTTAAGATGGAGAACGATTGATCTAATATATTGTTGTTGAAACAACCTCTGCCCAGAATAGTTCTTGAAGACTTGACTCATCCAGAATGCACCTTACTTTCTCCATAATTGTGTGATTCATTAGCTCTGCCACGCCGTTCTATAGCGGAATGTAAGCACAAGTTCGATGTCTCTCAACCCCATGCTGTTTACAGAAGTTGTCAAACTCCAAGTTGCAGAACTCCAGGCCGTTGTCAGTTCTGATGCACTTAAACTTCTGATCAACTTGATTTTCTACCAGTTTCTTCCACTCACAGAACCTTGCAAACGCTTCACTTTTAGCTGATAAGAAGAAAACCCATACTTTCTTAATCGTCGATGATCGATAAGAAATACTACTTGTTGGATAAGATGGGAGTCACATTTGGGGAACCCCACAAGTATACATGCACATATCTCAGAGCCTCACTAGAATCATGTTTTCCAATGTGAAAGCTTAACTTCCTCTGCTTTCCCATAATGCAGCTCTCACAGAAGTCTAAATCTCCCAGCTTCCTCTTGTCTATGATTCCTTTCTGTGCAAGTATTTTCAGATTCTTCATGCTCATATGACCCAGTCGTCTGTACCATAACACGGTTTCATCTTTTGAAGATCTTTTGCTGATGATGTTGTTGACCTGACTTGTAACAGTTTTACATCAAACAAATACAAAGTACCAGACAATATACCTTGCAAAGCTAGTTTGCCATTCTTGTAAAATCTAGTTTTACCTTGTCCACCAGCATGATCAAAGCCTAGTATATCAAGAATTCCAAGTGATATCAACTTCCTTTTCAATTTAGGAATGAACTTGACATTTTTCAAGGTCTTTATTGACCCTCCATAAGCTTTGATTATTATTGATCCAATGCCCTTTACCTCAATTGAATAGTCATCTCCGAGAAGCACTTGTCATGTTGTCTTCTCCTCGAAAGTATTGAACCATTCTCTCCTAGATGTCATGTGATAGGAACACCTTGAGTCAATGACCCACTTGTCATTGTGCCAGTTTTCAAATATTGTTAAAGCATCATCCATCAGTTGAGCATATGTGACTATTGCAGCCTCGGCATCATCATCGCTTTCTTCCTTCTTATGACCTTCTTTCTTGCAGTACCAGCATGTTATTGTTGATCTTGAACCCGATCTTGACCTTCTCTTTCCTTTCATGTGACCATTATCCCTTTTGTTTGATCTAACACGAGCAACATTTTCTTCAGCAACCTTCTAAGATCCTATCATGTCTTTTACTTCCTTAAGCTC
Organism: Orychophragmus violaceus; assembly: GCA_030180135.1. NCBI lineage: Eukaryota > Viridiplantae > Streptophyta > Magnoliopsida > Brassicales > Brassicaceae > Orychophragmus > Orychophragmus violaceus. The sequence continues at coordinate 33,645,357 of CM058239.1, forward strand.
AATCTCTTTTGATTTAGCTGCATTCACCACATCTTCTATTGTCAGATTTTCTCTGCCATACTTCAAGGTTTCTTTAAGGGAGTTATACTATGATGGCAAAGAACTTAATAGAAGTATAGCTTGGACTTCCTCGGATACAGAAACTTGAACGTTACTTAGCCCTGATACTACCTTCAAGAAATCATCTACGTTTTGATCTATGGTCTTAGATTCAACCATCTTGAATGTGTAGAATATGTGTTGCATATGTATCCTATTAGGTAAGGTTCTGGGATTGTATAACCTTTCTAATGCGGAGCAGATCGTTGCTACCGTTGAGTACTCTTCAACTTTTCCCAATACATGATCAACATGATCACCAAGATTGAGTATTATCATGTTCATCACATTTTCATCTTTCTCCAATTTATGCAATTGTTCTTTATAGTCTTCTTCCAACTCACCTTTCTCCATCGATAATTCCATCGTCGAAGTTCTTTCGACTAACACCGATTTCAATCCCAGCAGCGATAGATGAGCCAGCATCCTTTTCTTTCACATCGGGAAGTCTCTGGTGCCATAAAAAAATTGCGACATTCGTCTTCACGTTCACAATTGCCGTTGCTTCAACTTGATGCTCTGATACCACTTGTTGTGATTTGTAGTTTCCGATTGAGCTATCAATCAATCGAGATCATCTCACAATCACTCTAATAGTCTAACGAAGACGAATTACATACCGAATCAAAAGAATCAAATATAGAGAGCATTAGAAACAAAGCAAGAAACTTAAGAACACAAAAATTTTACGAGTTCAGGATATCGTTGTGATAATCCCTACGTTTGGGCCCGGCTTGAGCAATTCACTATGATCAGAGAAACCTATAGAATATTACAAGAACTCTCTCTCTCTCTCTCAAGCTCACAGACTCTCTCGATCAACAACAACCACTGATCGTTACAACTGAGTCAACAGAACATACAAGCTCATTTAACCCATGAGACTAATTGAAATTGATAAAAACAGTTTGACAAAACCGTAAAACCTAAGAAGACTAAACCAACTAACCAAAACTAATAACCAAACCTTGATTAAACCCGTCTTTTAATTGACATAACTAGTCTGGTTCTCAGCTACCTTGACTTGATATATCATCACCAAAATACTCAACAAAATAACTATTGTTTACAAAATCATAATACTAACTTGGAAATAAACTCATGTATAAGTGAACCCACGATCATACGTGGGACGACAACTTTTCTAATTGTTAACCAAAAAGTGACGAACAAGAAAGATAGTCAAAAGCTCTTATCATTTGAAATTGAAAAAGTATTATAATGACCGTACAGATCATGCCTCACATATCTATATCACAAAATCCAGGCTGTATCTGTAAATGTGTATTAAGCATATTCGGTTCCCATCTAACTTTCAAAAGTCAAAAAGAGAAATATGATTCCATATGCACAAAACCTTTACAATTAGATGTAGATTTTAACAGATTTTTATTTTGTGTTCACACTAATTAAATTACTAAATAACTCTTTTATTAAAAATTTCATAATAATAAGATTAGTGTTAATTTTTAACGGTTTATCTATTATTGTTATCATATATAAAAACTGGGGTTAACATAATAATTTAATAAACACGATAATTTATTATCTGATAACTAATGTGTTAACCGATTTAACTTGGTAACTTATAATAATAATAATAATAATAACATGCTAACGATAATATACGATATCCATAATATGTTAACATAGATTTTTTTTAAATGATATGTGTTAACATTGTTTACATATATTAGATAATATTATTATCATGCTATAAATGTTCGCTATTTTTATTAACGTATAAACAATGGTCCAAGACAATTGTGTAATTAAATAAACAGAAAAGATGTATATAACATAAAATTTGTTTTTTCTGTTAGTTTGTTAATTTTTAAATTATTAATGTTAAAAAAATAATTTATTGATCAACCATGTATATTAACTTAATTCATCCTTATACTAAACCTGATTTCACGTTACTTAAATTGATTTTTCGGTTTTAGAGAATTGTTTTTGTTTTTTTGTGACAACTTTCGTCACTGTATTGACAATTTTTTAGTCAAAAGTCAAAAATCTTCCTATTAATCTAATATCGTTCCAATAAATAATTGTTATGTCAAATGCAGACAATATTTAAAGGAATTTGAAAACTTGGTCCTGAACTTGCTAGAAGAGAAGATGATATTAATATAATATTAAATTTTGATTCGGATTAAAAAAACATAGATATTTTTTTCTTAAAAATAATAAATTTAACCTATATATATTTATAATAGATTTACTAATTATTCAGCACAATTTTTAAGAAACTATTTTTATCCACACAAAAAAAAAAATAATTACTGAATATTATAATGATTAAGTGTTCAATACGGGAATGAAATGTATAAATTTTTGGTTTAAAATAGTCATTATAAAAGTGATGTGATACATTTAATATATATTGTATTTATTTTTATAGAACATGCTCATATATAGAGTTTATTTTTATTTTAATATTCTAATAATGAAAATTAGTAATTATATAAGTATAATTACAAATTTATGAAAGCTGAAACATATAATCTATTCAATTAACATTTTTGCATTGTTTAAGTTCATTTTAATGTTTATATTATTAAATTGATTAATGCATCCTTTTAACTTTTTTTCTAACGAACAAATTTTTTTTTTAAATATTGTTATAATCGAAACAAATTAATTTATTTTTCAACCCATCATATTTTAGTCTTATTATTTTGAAATTTGATAAAACAACCTGTAAAAACTGTAATCTAACCCATCATATATTCAAAATTTGAAATGATTTAAATATTTAATAATTTTAATATTTTATTAAATTAAGAATATATCAATTGAAATTGGTTAATCCATCTTTTAACCTGTCTTCAAGTATGCAAATTATGCTTTTAATATCTTTTTATAATTGAAAATGGTTAATCTATTTTTATCGCGTCTTGTATTTGTCTAAATATCAATATTTGTATATTTATTTTATATATCAAAATATAACTAAACTGATTTTATAATAAATTTTAATAATAAATATGAATTTAATAACTATTTTTCTTAAGAAATCAAATAACTAAAACATTTTTACAAGATTTTTATAATATAAAATATATTTTTGTATTTAAAACAAAATATGAAAATAATTGATGTATACTATTTAATTATATTTATCAATTGATTTAATAGTTTCATGATTATATATAATATAATATATATTTTATTTAATTAATTAGAGAAGTGAAACCCATTAGATTTAGATTATTTGTATTTGATTTACTTGTTATATCGTTCTTTCGTTCCTTGTCAAATCTCGATATGTTCTCTTACATTTGATTTTCAAAAATTTCTTATGAAAATTCAGTTAATCGTTGCTTTGAAATTTGTAGAGATGTTTCGATGTGGATATTTTGAAGTGGATCTCTTAATCTTGATCTCGAAGAAGAATATACTAACTCAGTATTTGGTTAGCTTTTGAAAGGTCTAGTATAAAATTGGCTAATCAACAATCAAGATTATTGATTTGATTGATGAACATCTGCTTTAGAGTTAGCACCTTGTTCCAAGTTCTTATATCTTCGAACCCAAGATCTCCTTCCCGTCATAATATTTTCTTTACAGAGAAACCGAGAGCAGAGAATAAGATATCCTAGTTTCTTCTGAGTTATTTACGGTAGCCTTGAATTTCTAGACATATGTTCCTCATCACCAAATACCAAATTCCTTCCCCAGCATCCTAGTATGCTGCATTTTTTGTTTAAACCTCTTGTCTTTATAACCTGTGTGAGATGAAATCAAAGTGAGGTTTCCATTGTTCAATACTTGTTCCATTAGAACAGTCAACACATCTAAGCCACTTCTAGGCTCTCTCCATATCAAATTTTTCTTTCACTCTTAAGTATCTATTTTCACTTTGATGCGAGATTTTTTAGGAGCTGACACAATTCCTCAAACTTACTTATGTCATTGTAATACTTAAGGTGTCAATTCAAAGAGGCAAAAAGAACAACATACTAGGAATACAAGACACTACCTAATCTAAACAAAATCAATAAAAGAGAGGTTTATCTAACAATCCTAAACAATCTAGAAAGTAAGAAAGCAAGAAAAGAAAGCACACAAGAAAAGTCAATAAAAAGTCAACCAATGAAAATGTACAAATAAAGCAAAAAATTAGAAGAAATGGATCCTAAGATGAGGCTAAAGACTTTAGAAGATCTAAAGATGGTCCATGATGCATCAATCAATCAAACAATGCTAAACAAGACTAATGATCATTAACTAAGCTAATTTCATTTTTATGTTCTTAACTCCTATGCTAATCGTGTAACTATTCATTTCTCATTGCAAATCACAAGACAAACATGCAAGAATATCAATCATATAGAATTTACCAAAGCTAATCCTTAGGCTAAGAACACTAATCATTAGACTAATACAATCTCTTGGCACTAATCCCTTTGTCTAATCCCTAATCAAAATAAAATTCTCATTTGTGACTAAGAGATAAACAAGCAATGCAAATAAGTTCTCATTACCAATAATCACTTTAGACAACTAATCCATTAGGCTAAAAGTGAAAATTATCTAAAAATTGTATTCAAGTAATTTGTCAAACACCTTGTGGGCATGAAAAAAAACTATGATCTAGATTTTCAATTCCTTAGAAATTTAGCATAAAGATCAACTAATTAGAGAAGGATCATGCGATATTAAGTCTAAACATCAAATATCGTCACAAAAATCACCCTAATCAACCTCATCCCCAAGACCCAAAAGTTCTACTCTGTAATTACCATGTTCTTCACAAAACTCATAGAGAGATATGAGAAATCATGAATTGAGAGAGATATGAAGAACAGACTAACAAGTTATAAAGAAGTATTTAGAGTAAAACTCAAAATCAATTGTTTACAAACCCAAAATTATACACAAAAGCTTAAGAAAAAGCAAAACTAAGTTTAGGTAGTCTTGGTTTTAATTTTCCCTTAGAAACATATTTTTCGAATGTGGGTTTTGAAGTGGCATTTTGTAATTTTTGGTAGGTCGGCATGCTGATACCAACCGGTTTTGGTCGGTACTTCGGGTCGGTATTCTCTCCGGCCAAAGTGTGGATTTCGGACGAAAGCTTAATACCGACCATGTATGGTCGGTATTCTCACTCGGTATACTTCATGTAACTTCTCCGAACTTCCAAAATTCCAAGATTCCAATCCTTAGAACCTCCAATGCCTAGAAATGACATGAAAACACTCCAAAAACTACAAAAACATGTAAGTCCTAATCTTATACTAGCTAAATTTCTAAATGAAAGAAACTCTAAGAAAACCTATATGAAACAATGCAAATGATACCAAAACAAGATCTAAAACAAGCTAAGAAAACCTAAAATGTGATGATATCAGGGACATTAAGCTCCAAGCATGCGCTTTTAAGGATATTCAGTTTAGGCCCCCTGTCGCACCCTTAGTCATGCATGAGTTTTCATACCCCAATTTAACCGTATATCTTTCTGATTTTTTTCTGATGCCAAATTAGCTTATCCGGCTTATAATTATGACTAATAACAATGCCCAAAACTGGATGGATATTGTAACACCCGTTTTCCGCAAGCTGACCGGGGCAGGTAAAAAATGTGAACATAGTCTATGTTTTGATGCAACAAGTGTTAAACGAAGATCGAATCAAGCATGATTCGGTAAAGAAATATGAATGATCGAGTAACTCAGTCATGATCAATGGAATGATCGGATGAATGGGTTAGGACGCAGGAAACAAGCTGAGTGGGCTGAGCAGCTGAACAAACTAGACTAGCTTGGGTGATTCCGAGCTAGAACTGGTTATTCTAACTGTTTAGACTCAACTGACGGTTAAGTCCGACTGAGCGGATTTGTCGGACTATTGTACTGAAGTTGGACAACTTGTTGGGTGATTAGTAGCTGTCCGGATGATGTCTGAGGGTACTTAGTCACGCCCATTTGTTAAGTCAATGAGCGGGAACGGTTGGGAAAGAATGGGATATGCGCATAAATAACTGAGCGGGAACAGTTATAGGCAGTTATGGGCGGTTATCAGTCCGAAAGAGGATAAAAGAGGAGGGCGTGGAAGACGCAGGATTATTCTTGTCCGCATGGATGTTTTAATGGAAAAGAGTAGGACATTAAGTCCTGTCTGGGGAAGTTTAAGGGAAATGCAGAGGGATCGAGAGGGAGGCGATCATGAATCGCAAGATGTTGTTTCAAGAGGGCAGTTTCTATCGAGAGGAAAGGTGGAAACTGATCAGAAGGGGGATCGTGTCGCGATCATTGATCCTACGGGATCAAACGGGAAGACTTGACTGATGGACGGATATGCGGTGATCGATTGGATGGGCAGTTACTGGCTGAGCGATTTGGCAGTTAGTGGTCCGTTTATAACAGAAGGAGAATCCGAGAGAGTGGGTGATTTTGAACGTATGGGTAGTGGATGAAGGAACCTCAGAGATCAAGGGAGAGAATCAAGAGACTGTCGGAAATATGGGCGGATTAGTCTCGCAGATAAGACTAAGTCTGCAGGATAGAGATTGTATTATGTTGATCGGCTTTAGATAAGCGATTTGACAAAAAGATCGAGTTGGATCGAACCGTTTGAATAAGCGAATGGCGGTTACTGGCTTGCTGGGTTGAATGAATTGGATAGTGTGAATTGTTCTTATCGAGCAAGGTGGTCAAATCTGTGGTGTGTGAACCGGCTGAACTGAGTGGTTATCAGGGAATCTGCGGGGACGTCGATCGAGTATGGGATCGAGTCTATAAACCGATATGATGAGTGATGCACGGATTGCTAGCGAAGGGAGTGTGTAGTTGGTGCAGAAAGATCAGGGCGTGATCAGGCTGGACGGTTAAAGAAAGGATCAGCACAAACGGATAAATAGGCTGCATGACGGGATGTACTGAAGGGAACGGATCGATGGAAAATGCGATGGTCCAATCAATGCGGGTTAGTTGGTTTCTGTGGAACGGGTTAGTCTGAAGGATTGTTCGGTTATCTGGGTGTGCGCGTTTCATCTGGGTTGAGATCGAGACTACAGACGGGGCGGGGTGGAGTGAACTGATATGATCAGAGCAATGATCATTCGGATCGGATGGGCGATCAACAGATCGCAACATGGTTGATACGCACGTGAGTCTGCGGATCCAGAGTACGATTGCGGTCTGAGTTATGTGGGCACGAAGGTTATTGATTATAGGCTGAGCGGTACAAGGTTATCGGCTAAGCGAAGAAAGTTGATCTGTTCTGGGTTAGTAAGACTGGGCAATGCGGACAGATTGTTCATGCTTAGTGGCAGACTGTACGGACAATGTTATGCGGACTGACTGAACGAAGGAAATCGAGTAAGACTGTTCTGAAGCGATATGGATGACTTGAAGTCACCTCTTCTCGTTACTTAGACGTGTGGGGCTGGTTAGTTGATTGTCTTAGTACCAAGGAGATGTTTGACAGCTGATGCGGTTTTAAAGGATGATGTAGTTAGATGATTGAGACAAGGGCTTCGATTATGAAGTCATGTATGGATCAACGAGGATTTAGACTCTACAATTGGCTAAGGTACATGTTAGTATAGCCGAGAATTGTTTTAAAGAATTGAATTAGAATGGATTAAGTGGACGGAACAATCTAATTTAGAACTTAGATCGTTAGACTGAATAAATAGTGTTGGAACCTCATAAGGAAATTTAAAGAAAAAGGTTTTAAAAATTCAAGGAGTTCACAGATAGTCTGACCGGATTAAAAATAGTAGTTTTTGGGTATAAAAACTGGGTCAGAGCATTTTAGATATCCTCCAGGTCCATAAATTCTTGTAAAATAGGAAAATTATTTGAAATTTATTGAAATGATTAAATGATTCACCTTTAGATTCGGATGAATGAATTTACCCCTACCATTAGCAGGTTGAGGAACAATATATGAAATCGAAGGATCATGAAACACCGAAATATTATAACCCGAGCCTGAACACCAATGAAAATCTTTTTCCACTAATGCCTTTGTAGAAAAGATACTCTCCATCCAAAGGAAGGAAAGTTTGGTTTTCTAACCTTTAAAGGTTGAACATTTCAAAAATATATCCATTTAACACTCGTGCCATAGTTGTCATATTGCCTAAATCTCTAATATTATTTAGTTAACAAAGCATCACTGAATTTATCTTAAGGACTTCAACCAACACCTCCTCATTCTTAGGTTTGCACATTGTTTTCCAAGCTAGCCAATGCAGACCACGAATACGCCCCTTTGAACTCCACCAGTAGTTCGATATAGCGGTCATTAATTTATATGATAATTCATATAGTTATATTATATGTTTCTTGATATTACGATTTTTGCGATCTTTGAGATGTGTATCAATTCGTCAAGTACTTATCGTGTAGTATGAGGTATCGAATCCAAATCAGGAGTGATTAAGCAGACAATGTTCAATAAGTGAATCTGAAGTCCTAACAGACAAGCAGATGAGTAAACAGACAAACACTACAAAAATTATGGGTATTAATAGCATAATATAATAGCACGGTTTTTCAAACTGCTATTAAAACTAAATTTCAGATTTTTGTTACTTTTAATAGCATTTAAATAATGCTAAGATAGATAAATAGTAAGCGGGAAACTAAATTCATCTAATCCGCCAATATTTTGACAGAATTTTAAGTAAACCGCCAAATACTTAATAAATTTGGGGTTCAACAAAAATTTGGCTCCAATATTTTTTTGTTTTGGCTGAAACCCTTCTTTCCTCTCTTTTTTTTTGGACAAAAAAACCTTCTTTCCTCTCTTAGTTTTTCTTCTTCTTCTTCAAACACTCGACTCTCTCTCTCTCTCTCTCTCTCTCTCTCTCTCTCACGTCTCTGATTTTCTCTATTCCTCATCATCCCTTTATGTTTCTCTCAACAAATATAAACCCAAATCTTCTAAATGTTCCAAATCTTGCAAATCCCTAAAAACCTAAATCTCAAATCCCTAAATCTCAAATCTAAAAACCCAAATCTCAAATCCTTGAGTTACATGAAAATCAAATTGGGCCACCAACAGGTTTGATTCTGTCTTCAAAGTTGGTTTCGAAGGTGGATAAACTCCATTCCAAAACTCCATCTTCAAGTCTGTCGAAGTTGTAAGTCTCGCTCTCTCTATGTTTCTCTTAACGAATATAAAGCTAGAGCTAATTCAGGGTTTCAGCTGTGGGCAGATTTAAACATCCACAACATGGCGACTCAGATCAGCAAGAAGAGAAAGGTGAATTTTTTTCCGATGGATCTCTTTCGATGCATCTTCAACTGGTTATGTAACTGTGTTGAGTTGTTTTTTAGTTTGTAGCTGACGGTGCGTTCTACGCCGAATAGGATGAGGTTCTCACTAGAGAGCTTGTGGAGGATGGTTACTCTGGTGTAGAAGTTAGGGTCACTCCAATGAGGAATGAGATATAATCAAAGCCACCGGTACTCAAAAAAATTTCGGTATATTCAATCTAATTTCTTTTGGAATTTAAAATCTTCTGTACTTGTGTGGAGATTTCATAAGGATTGTTTTTGGGTTCATCAGATGTATGTGAGAAGGGAAGGAGGGTGAGATCCCTTGTCCAGAAGCGATTCAGATTCCCTCAAGCCCTTAAGGTAATTCTTGTTATAATCAAATTTCACCCTCCTGATCTCCCTCGTGTTGAAGGGACCTTGTAACAATTTTCTTCTAAATTTATTAGCTTAGACATATTGATATAACTCTGTCATGTAATTATTTTCTTCTGTGGTTTCTATATTTGTTTCAGGGTGGAGATGATGAGCACAGTGTATTATACCATATTGGCTTTCAAACTCTTCAGCACTTCTATGCCTCTTGCAGAGAAATCTGAGGATAAATAGTTTTCTAAATGCTAGTGCTTAGCGTTTTGGGATGACGAGCACAACCTCGGTGAGCTGTGTTAGGTGAATAGAGATAATGAGTTTGACAATTTGCATGTGAGATTATTTCTTTTCTTTTTTCAGGGGAAGTTCCACAGAAAAAGAAAGTGAAGAAGAATCCAAGAAAAGAAAGAGAGTCTAGTTCACTAGATCCTTCTTGTTTTGTGTCAACTGTGGCGCCTTCGACACTACGTTATGACGCACTGGTATTCTACTCTTTAATTTGAACTACAAACATCTCTTATAAAAGGATATAAAAATTGATGAGAGATTGTTCTGTGATGAATTTCAGTATTTTCCAATGAGTTTTACGAGGGCAAATGGTCTAAGCACAACAAGCTGTGGAAAGATTGTTCTGATGAATGGAAAGGGTACATCATGACTTTACCTTTAATAAAAAAGCAATGTGGAAATACTTACATCAGACCAGGGTGGAAAAGTTTCTGTATGGCCAATGGACTTAAGGCTGGAGATTTATTCACTTTCAAAGTGATTCAGCGAGGACGAACTCCGGTTCTTCGTTTCCACGTGACACTCTTGGGACCTAGTTGCTGTGAGATTCAATATGAGTCGTGTTCAGACGACGACCACAACCTCGGTGAGTTGTGTTCTTTCTCTCTCTTACTCACCCCATCACTCTGAATCTGAGACGGGCATTTAAGAAATGTGCTCAAGTAACAAAGTTTAAACTGTAACTTCAAGCTGATTAGAGAATCACTACGAATGCCTATTATTACATTACTCCTTGGATTGATTTTCTTCTTTTTTCAGAGAAGAAGAAAGTGAAGAAGAATCCAAAAATAGAAGCCGAGTCTTGTTCACTAGATCCCTCTTGTTTTTTGGCTAAAGTCACGCCTTCGACCTTACGCTGTGATTCACTGGTATTCCACTCTTCATTTGAACAAAAAAGCTCTTATACTATGGTCTGAATTAGATGAAAATCATGTTGTATTGTAATGAATTTCCAGAATCTTCCAAAGAGTTTCGTGAGGGCAAACGGTCTAGAGACAAGAGATGGAAAGATTTTTCTGGAGAATGAAAAGGGTACATCATGGACTTTAGCTTTAAGACAAAAACAATGTGGAAAAGAGGAGGAACTCTGGTTCTACGTAAGTCTCCCTTCTCCATAGTCTGAAATTGCTCAGAAGGTGATGAAATAAAGTTTCCTTCCACAGAATCCGACAGCGATGAAGAAAGCTTCAGCGACGAGAATGTTGCACATTTTCGAAGAAGGTATGAGTCTCAGTCTTTCTTTGACTTTTGAGTTTTAGTAAGCATCTTTTTTTGAGTTCCAGTAACCCTTGACGAAAGGAGAGGTCAAACTGTCTGAGAATAACAAGACAGGTTTGTTTCACTTCTATTAGATTCCTACTTTTGAGGTTTACAAACTGTGTCACAATGCATGTGAGATTCTTGTTTTACGAGAAGCTTCTTTGTGTGTTTATCCTGTTTTCTGTCGGTCTGTTAACCAAGAACATGACTCCTTGAATTTCAGGCTGATGTGAAGACTGATGAAGTCACAGATGTGATCAAGTGTATCAAAGATCAACAAGCAGAAGCAAGCACTTGATAGAGAAAGCTGTATCTAAGAAGTGAAAGACGACATCTAGCTTGTTTTGATCTCAGGTCAATGTGGACTTCATGGAGCTCACATGAAGGAAAGAGTGAGTGAGATTAAATTGAAGGATCTTCTCTGTAAACATTTTTGTAACAAGTGCAGATTATATATAAAATACTGTGTAAACATTTTTGGTTTATTAATAAAATATTTCAATATTTTTTATATATAAATCCAATATATACAAAAATATATAATAATAATAATATTAATAATAATATAATACGGCTCGGCTCGGCTCGAATTTAACTATAGCAAGGAAAACTATCGCTATCATAGATGCGAGATATTATAGCACGGACGAAAGTGCTATCTCATATAACCTATTATAGCTGGGGCAGACATAGCAATTTCAAAAACGCTATTATAGTGAATTTTAGCACAGACAAAAAACGCTATCATATATGGCCGACCTATTATAGCTGGGGCAGAAATAGCATTATCAAAAACGCTATCATATACATACGATGGCGTTTTTCGTGTGCTAAGAATAGAGATTTTTCTTGTAGTGAAATTAACAAACAAGTAAACAGATGAGCAAGCAGACAAATGATTAAACACTTAAATTCAATACTAAAAGTCAGGCCAATGAGGTAGGTCAATGGATAAAGTGATCTAAAGCTATCATAAATGCTAATATGATCATCACAGATGCTAATCCTTAAGCAGAAAACACATTAATCAATTAATTCAATCTCTTGGCACTAATTACTTTGCACAATCCTAAATCAAGATCAAATTCTCATTTGTGAAATAAAGATAGGCAAGCATTAATCTCAAGTTCTCTATAACTAAAAAGTATTTTAGACATTCATTTTCATGAGCTAAAACATGCAAATCCCTAAAAAAGTTATATTTAGCATTTCATCAAACACTTAATGTGCAACAAATTTTCAATGTTCTAAATCAACTTGATCAAGGTTAATCTAGTCTTAAGAGCACTTAAATAGGAAGGATCATAAGTAATCTAGCCCTAAGCGTTTATGAATCACCTTAACCTATCTAACCCAAAGCCTTAACAGAAACTACTCACTAATCATGTTAAACCCAACAAAATCCATGAGAATGATTTTAAGTTTGATGATTAGTGAAAGATTAAAGGAAAGAGAGGATAAATCAAAGACAAATTCAACTTAAATTAAAGAAAGATTGAAACTTGTTTACAAAATATCAAGAGCAAAAGACTTAGAGAAAAACAAGCTTACATTCATAAAAAAGGGGTTTCGGTTTTTAAAAAAGGGGTTTCGGTTTTTATATGAACAGTGCTCGAAAACGGGTCAACCCGGGATAAACCGGGCATTAACCAGGTTTAAATTGGGTCTTCTTGTTCGATAGAGGAATATCGGACTGCATGTGTCCGATACAACCTTGTTGGGCTTGATACGTCGATGGAAAATTGTGCCTTGCTCGATGGTACACACGGTCAAAATGTTGCTTGATAAATTCGGAAATATCGAACATGCACTGCCCGATAAGGTGCACGCGATGGAAGCACATCGACCTCGTCTAGTCTGATTGAGCGATGGTTTTTGGTCTGATTAAATGCATGACCAGATCTCGCGATCACCAAAGTTGTCGGGGGGGGGGGGCAGTTCACGTTGGATGCATGGAAGACGCCATAAACCAAAACTCACGCCATAAACCAAACCAGCCCATCTTCGTTGACCTTTTGTTTGGTCAGCATAAGGACATGGACTCAACTTTGTTTTTCTCTTCTCTCATTATTTTCGAAAGTCATCTGAGCCTTTTAAGAAACTCCAAAGCACCTAAAAATGATCAGGATACACTCCAAAAGATGTCAAAGTATGCAACTCTAGTCCTAAAAGCTCTAACTCATAAATGCATGATTTTATATCTAAATGCATGAAATGAATGTATTATGTAAGAAAACCAAGTAAATTATAATGCTAAAACTTATAAATTATGCATTTATCAACTTCTCCAAACTTATCATTTGTTTGTCCGTAAGTAAACAATCAAAGTTAAGATGAGAGAAAGGTTTGAAAGTGAGAGTTCAAAGCTTTCAAAAGCAATTGTTAAGCATAAGTGGAAACAAAGTCAAGACAAGTAATTAAGAGCTACAATCAAGCTTACTCTACTTCAAAAGAGTTAGACATTCCCTTCAACACAAGCATCAAGTTCAAGTCCCAATCTACACATGAATTTCTATCCTCATTCCCTTTAACATTCATTAAGAATAGTGGATCATGATTGTATAAATCAAATGAACACATTTCGCTAAGGGTTTAAAGTCTGGAGATAAAAATGATCTCAAATGAAGTGTGGATTTCAAAAACAAAGGATCTCTCAAGAAAGGAATGAACTATAGCAAAATGATAAGAATAAGAAACAACTCATGCATACAAGTATAGATTCTCATTCTACCCAAAATTCCCTTCCTAAGCTACCCTTTCCTTAAGGCATTTTTGCCTTCTTATCCCAACTTTGATCACTTCTTTCTTCTTTAACCACTTAGAGGATTTCTTTTCTTTACTTAGCCCTTTCTTTTCTTTTATTTTCTTTTCATTTGTCTCTTTTCTTTTTCTTTTGATATTTGAGCCAACTTTGACTTTTTTTCCTTTTTGTAACACTTAGACTTTTTTCTTTCATTAACACTTTGAGCTATTAACTTTTCTTTTCCTTTTCCAATCTTCTCTTTTTCTCAATCTTTTCCTTATTCCCTTTTTTCTTTTTCTTCCCAGTTCTCCCCCTCCCCAAACTTCTTTTCTATCATATGCATAGCCCAATGAAGTAAGACTATATCTACAATGAAAACATATCTTTGCCGTTCCAAACTCAACACTTTTGCCTAGTTGATTCAAGAAAAAGGTCTTTCATATCTCACTAAAGTGTTTAGGCTTGAAGAAAAACTTGGTTTATGGTGGGAAAATCTACTTTGACTAACAAAAGAGTGGTAGAAAGGGAGAAGACAGTCCAAGTATGTATCAAGTATCCATGAGTTCACCTTTCATTGCACAACATGATAATTCAAGTCAATATTAAGAGCTCTAAAAGATAGAGAATGATTCAAATCACAATATGTTTCAATCAAGAAGTAAATAATAATGCATGAGATCCAAGAAGGGTTCTTCCTTAATTTTAAGCTCACAAGATATCAAATAACCACTTGCTCAAACAATTTTTTTTTATGGGAACACAAGCTTCAGTTCTCAAAAATTAATGAATACAATCCTAAATGACTTATAGACTCAATCCTAAGCATGTCATTGCAACTATATGCTTACTTTTTGTGAAAAATTTCAAATTGTATGGTTTTCTATGCCTTAGATGCTTGAATGAGACTCAAGATGCAAGAAAATAAGATAAAAACACAAAAAAAAAACATTAGCAACTAGTCTTCTCCCCCAAACTTAAATCACACAGTCCCTAGTGTGATAGAAGCAAGAGAAAGAGACCAAAGAGAAAGGTAAAAATGTAAAATGAAACAAAGAGGTGATAAAGAGATTGGAGTGAGTTACTAGGAGCTTTAAATGGAGTGAAATGGGATGGATGAATGAGAAGTGGATGCTAGATAGTTCCTCCAAACTTGGATGAAAGCCCAGTTCTTCTTTGATTTCGCCATGACCTTTCCTCTTTCTTTCTCCCAATACCAAGACTTATATTGCCTAAAACCCTGAAAAAATTAGCAAAAACATCAACAATGACTAGCTAAATAAATATGTCCAAGGATAAACATGAGAATGTCTCCTACGTGCGATTTTGTTTAAAGTCGGTAAGCTCGACTTTTGCAAACCGGCTTTCTAGGCGGTTGAAGAGTGTGGCCTGCCCTCGAGATTGATGGTCAGGACCTGAGAGGTTAGCTCACTGATATTGACTGAATCACCTTGAAACCTTGTACTGATTAAATCTTTTACATTTTCAAAAGGCCTAGACTTTCCCTTAGAGTTGGCCTTGTATTCAATGTAGTCACGCTTTAGACCCAATGGATGCAAGCTTAGACGGTTGAGAGATGTAGGAGTTTCAATAGGCATTAGAGATTTCAGCTTGTCTTTAAGTCCTTTTTCAGCTCTCCTAACTCCATATAATCCCTTGTTTGGAGCATTTCCATTATGCCCATCAAACAAAGATTGTAGACTCTCACCATCCATTGTATCATTTTCATACTCGTGAGCCTTTGGATGATTGTTGAAAACCTTATTCTTTCCAGCCTTAACAACCTTTGGAGACATCCTTTTCACTATATCCATAGCCTTCTTTGTTGGTGTCTTAGTATCATTGGTGTTCAACTTCATCAAAGAGATGGATCCAACATACTCAATCTTGTTGGTCATAAGAGGAGCTCCAATAGCTCTACCCACCTCCTCTTTTGGAGCATGTCCCATGTGCTCACTCAATGACCATAGGGAGTGGGTTTAGACTAAACTTTCTTGCCTACATTTGAAAAAAGCATTGCCTCCTCTAAAACATCATCCTCATTTGGAGATAGGATGACACCACAAGTTTGGAGAGATGTGCTCCTAAAAGGATACAAAACCTTGTTGTCTACATTTTTCAGCATAGCACATTTGGTTTTGAAGTCCATACAAGCTTCAGTATTATTGAGAAAAAAAGTACCAATTAAGAGTGGTAGTTTGGCACTCTTCTTCATCTTCATCACAATGAAGTCAGTTGGGATAGTGCACTCACCAATTTTAAGTGGATAGTTGATATGTCTATATTTTCATGCATTTAGGATAGTAATTGTTCTTGTTTTATCCTCTTTTCTTTTCATTCTTGTCTTCCCTTGTTGTTTCTTTGTGTTGCATTTAGAGTTTAGGCATCTAGGACTAGGAGTTTGTGTCTTGGTTTGTTTTGGTGTGTTCTAGGTTGGTTTTAGGTGCAAAAAGAAGTTGTTATGGAGGCTTGGAGCACTGGAAGCTTTTGGAGATGATGAGGTGTGGAGGAGTACAAGGGATGTTCGAAGAGGAGATGGTTGCGGTTGGCCTCGCGGTCGTGAAGCTAACCGCGAGGAGCCTTATGGATTCATACGTCAAAGCTTGCGGCTTAGCTCGCGGTTGGTGACAAACCGCGAGAGTAACCCAAATCAAAAAGCAAGAGCACCGCGGTTGGAGTAGCATTTAGAGAGGCAACCGCGAGCCTATGCCGATCAGTAGACGTATCAACTTGCGGTTGAGCTCACGGCCAGGTCCTAAACCGCGAGAGACAAGGAGATTCAAAACGTAACGGCTCGCGGTTACCCTTGCGGTCTGGGTCCAAACCGCGAGCCACACCTAAATCGTTGACCTGCATGCTTTGACCAGTTTTAACCCATTGGATCCGGGTCAACACCCGGTTTGTCCCGGGTTGACCCGGTTCCGAACACTGTTCACTATTTAAGTCTAAAACCTAATTTTTGGAGGATCTAAAGCTTGTTTTTGTTCTAAGTTCTTGTAAGACAGAAGTTTAATATTTCCTTAATCTAAGACTTGTTTTGTTTTGATTCTTCTTCTCTTCTCTTTAATCATTCACAAATCATCATGCTTAACATCTTTCTTATGGATTTTGTTGAGCTAAGCATGATTTGTGAGTAGTCTCATTCAAGGATTATGGGTTAGGTAGATTAGGGCTATTTAGAGTGAATCAAGGATGTTTAAAGCTTATTTATGATTGATCTCACCCTTCTAGATGTTCTTAATGCTAGGTTATCCATGATCAAGTTAATCTAGATCCTTAGGCTTTTATTGCCCACCAAGTGTTTGATGAAATGCAAGTTATGATCTATTAGGGGATTTTCATATTCTAGCTCATGGGAATGAATGTTTAGAATGATTATTAGCTTATGGAACTTGGTTGTTAATGCTTGCCTTATCTTATTTCACAAATGAGAATTTGATCTTGAAATGTGATTAGAGAAAGTGATTAGTGCCAAGAAATTGGATTAGTCAATTGTTAATGTTCCTTGCTTGGGATTTGCTTATTGATTGATTGTTTAGACATCCTTGTTAGCTCTAGATAGTCTTAGTCATTGACCTTAGCCCATAAGCCTTGTCTTTTACATTTGATTGTCTTTGCCTTAACTTTGATTAGTTCACTCTTGCTTATTTAGTTGTTTTGTCTTGGTTATTTGCGCTTAGAACTATTAGGATTGCCTTTTGAATTGAAAATAGCTTATCTAATAGGGTTTTGTGCATTCTTGTTGGTTTAGTCCTGTCTCGGATTGGTTTGATCCTCTTACTACGCGATAAGTAAGAGAATTGATACCTCTTTAATCCGATAAAATCCTAGTATCAATTTGGCGCCGTTGCCGATTTGGGACTAAGGATTGATCAACTCGATTTCAATTCCTTTTTAGTCTAAGTTTTGGGTACTAATCTTATTTCTTCTTCTCTCTTTGATGTCAGGTGTATGAACTTGCGGAGCAGAGGGCCAACAGACTTAGTTGCGCGGGTTTCAGACATCAAAGCACTTGAAAGACAGTTAGCACGAGAGAGAAGAGCACTAGAGCGAGCTGTGCATTTAGAGAGACTTGGGTTGGAGCAGGAAACAGTAGATCAGCCTCAGCTTGAGCCTCCAGAGCAGCCAGCTATGGATCTGCATCAGCAAGCTCACCAGGATCATCAGGATCAGGGCCAACAGGGCCAACAGGGCCAGCAGGGCCATCAAGAGCAGCATCAACAAGATGAGGATGCTAGAGATGGACAGGGAAACAGGATCCCGGTTCATCCAGAGAGACCTTTCAGGGCCATTGGAGATGGCGATACACCAGATACTAATGCTAATCGAAGGGGCATCATTCCACCACCAGTGAACAACAACAATTTTGAAATCAGAGCCATGGTGATGAATATGGTGCAGAACAACCAATTCCATGGACTTGCCTCAGAAGACCCGTTGCAACACTGGGATACCTTCGATAAAATATGTGCCACAACTAGGCTCAATGGCGTAACTGATGAGGGTCTCAAGATGCGCCTCTTTGTCTTCTCCTTGGCGGACAGAGCCAAAGATTGGGAAAGCACAATTCCACCGGGTTCCATCACTACATGGGCAGACCTTAAGAAGGCTTTCTTGAAGAAATTCTTCTCAACTACGAGAACTGCCCGTTTCCGCAATGAGTTATCCGGGTTTGTGCAAAGAAACAACGAGACCTTCGCTGAAGCTTGGGAAAGGTTCAATAAGCTCACCACTCAATGCCCACACCATGGTTTCACCAAGGAGACACTACTCAGTAACCTCTACCGAGGAGTGCTTCCTAGAATGAGGGCAATGCTTGATTCTTGTAGTAATGGACACTTCCTAGGAAAGGGAGTTGATGAGGCCATGGAATTGATTGAAAACTTGGCCACAAGTGATGGAAACTACAATGAGGACTATGAGAGGACTCCTAGAGGATCATCTTCTTCCGATGAGAAGTACGAGAAGGAAATCAAGTCTCTAAATGACAAGATAGACAAGATGATCTCATCCAACCAAAAGCAAATCAGCTTTGTGGAGAACTATGATGATTCTCAACCAGTCCTCTATAGTCTTGAAGGTGATATGACCCAAGAAGAGATCAACTTGATTGCTGGCCAAGGAGGTTTCAACAGGGGTTTCAACCCAAACTACCGGAATCACCCCAACTTCTCTTACAGAAACCCCAATGTTGCCAACCCACAGGATCAGGTTTATCCTCAAGCTCAACCACAAGCTCAAGCTCAACAACAAGGGCAACAAGGCTTCACACAACCTCAGCAACAAAAGCCTTTTGTCCCTTATACTAACCAGCAAGGGTTTGCTAACAAACCACAGTTCTAGAGCCAACAACCCTTTATCCCAAAGCAACAATACCCTCCACCCGGATTTAACCAACAACAGACACAAGCCTCTTCTTCTTCAGGTTTGGACAGTGAGTTAAAGGGTATGATGCAGCAACTACTTCAGGGACAAGCCTCAGGAGCTTTGGAAGTTATAGATTTGAAGAATGAGTTGCATAATTTGACATCTAGGGTCACCAACATGGAGAACCGAAATGCTTCAACCTCTAGACCTCAAGGAACTCTACCCGGAAAATCTGAGCAAAACCCAAAGGAGTATATTCATGCCATAACATTGAGAAGTGGTAAAGAGCTGCAACATCATCAAGTTCCCAAGCCTAAGGTGATTCCTCAAATCAATGAGGACATTGATGTTCAAGAAGGGGAGGAGAATTCTGAAAATTCTGCTCTCAACAGAGAAAGTGAATGTGAGATTGCCAAGAGGAAGAGAAAGGCTGTGGTAGAAGAAGTAGTGGAAGAGGCACCCAAGAAGAAAGCTAGTGAGTTTGTTCCACCTCCCTATGAACCCAAGTTACCCTTTCCGGGCAGATTCAAAAAGCAGCTCTTAGAGAAGTATAAGGCTCTTTTTGAAAAACATATGAAGAATGTAGAGCTCACAATGCCCTTGATAGATGCATTTCTACTTGTTCCTCAGTACAACAAGTTCTTAAAGGATGCCATTAAGGAAAGAACTAAGGAGGTGCAGGGTATGGTCATGCTTACTCATGAGTGTAGTGCATTCATTCAAAGTAGCATTGTCCCTAAAAAGCTTGAAGACCCGGGAAGTTTCACTCTACCATGTGCTATTGGTCCCTTCAGATTTGAGAGTTGCTTGTGTGACCTTGGTGCAAGCGCTAGTCTAATGCCTTTCTCAGTAGCCAGGAGGCTAGGCTTCTCCACCTACAAAGCTTGTAGGATCTCCTTGGTGTTGGCAGATAGATCAATTAGATATCCAATTGGTCTACTAGAGGATCTTCCGGTGAAGGTGGGAGGATTTGAGGTTCCAACAGATTTTATTGTGTTGGAGATGGATGAAGAACCAAAGGATCCTTTAATTCTTGGGAGACCATTTCTTGCCACAGCTGGTGCTATCATAGATGTCAAGAAAGGGAAGATTGATCTCAACCTTGGAAAGGACATAGTGCTCAAATTTGACATCAACAAAGTGATGAAGAAGCCAACCATAGAAGGGCAGATGTTCTATATTGAGACTATGGATATGCTAGCTGATGAACTTCTTGAAGAGTTGAATATGAGTGATCCATTGGAAGTGGCTCTAACAAAGGAATGTGGAGAGTATGGTTATCTTCGCGATGAGAGTTGGGCTTACATGAGAGCTCTTGATTCACACAAACCTTTGCAAGGAGAGGTTGAGTACATTGAGTTGGGATCAGATTCAGTTGGTACAGAGATAGAGGTCTTCGCAGTGGGTATGGGAGCTGATGGCGCCTATGGAGCTGAGGGTATGAAGGAGCAGCTTGTAGCTGATGATTGGAGTGAGCTCAAGGCACCAAAGGTTGAGTTAAAGCCCCTTCCGCGGGGGCTTCGGTATGCATTTCTTGGTCCTAATTCTACTTATCCTGTCATTGTGAATGAATTGCTGAGTGATGATGAATTGATTGCCTTGACTACTGAATTGAAAAAGTTTAGGAAGGTGATATATCATGGTTTTTACTAGTTTTAGACCATGATATAAGTGTGTTTTTAGTGTCTTTTGTGTTCTTTTAGAGTCTTTTACAGGTATAATCAGGTTTGGAGCTAAATTGGAGATAATGGAGCATTTTGGAGATTTTTGGAGTGTTTGGCCGAGAGATAGAGTTCACTGTCCGAAACAGAGGAAGGTGTCGATCGTTGCACTCTAGCATCGATCGATGCACCAGCGAGATGGGCCAAAAACTCGGCGGTTTAGAAGAGTGAAGAATTTGTACTTTGATCCAGAAGTTCCTGATATTTACAAAGAAGCCCTTGGCCGAGATTATGCCTATATAATAGAGTTTTTAGTGTTTTTATTAGATACGCTTTATACTTTTTACAATACACTTTTGATAATTAAGAGCAGAGGATCTTACAGCTTTTTGGGGCTGATCTGAACCTGTTACATCATCTGTATTTGGAGAAGATTTCGAACCCCTTTTACTCTTATTCTTTTATGCAATTTATTCATTCTATGATTATGTTTTCATTATCTATGTCTGAGTAGATCCATAGTTAGGTTTAGGGTTTCTCACATAGGATTTCATGACTTGCTAGACTTGTTCAAATTCAGTTAAGGATTCATAACTATATCTGTTCTTCAATTTAATTGTGCTTAAAGCTAGTTCTAACCTAATCAATTAGAATCTAGATCTTAGGTTGCTAAATACGTCACGGAAGTGGGGTTTAGGAATCTGAACTAATTAAATTGGGCAATTAAACTTTGCGCAAATGGAAGTTTGGTTTAGGATAATTGTGAACATATCAAACTTGGACTTATTGCTAGTTTAATCTGTTAGTTCTCGCAAACGAAAGTTTGGTTTGCTGCACTTAGGCTTAGAGAATTATCGCAAAGAAATTTGGTTAATTCTATATCTGTGTTTTGAGTTCTAGAACTGTGCTTAATTAGATCCTTGCTGAATGAACTGTCTGCTTGTCTGATTTCCTGAGAATACCCTAGGCTTGACGCTTTTAATTACTTGCTTCACAACCGTTAATCTCTGCTACTGATTTACTTTCTCGCACCGCAATTTATTTCATTCACTATTTGCTTATTTCTAGTATTTATTCCTATAGTTTGATTCTCTTGAGACCGAGTGTCCCTGTGGATTCGATAACCCTATATACTACCTTGACATTGCTGTTCACTTGCAGTTTAGTATAGGGAAAACTTACAACCTTGACTTCGAACCCCTTTTACTCTTATTCTTTTATGCAATTTATTCATTCTATGATTATGTTTTCATTATCTATGTCTGAGTAGATCCATAGTTAGGTTTAGGGTTTCTCACATAGGATTTCATGACTTGCTAGACTTGTTCAAATTCAGTTAAGGATTCATAACTATATCTGTTCTTCAATTTAATTGTGCTTAAAGCTAGTTCTAACCTGATCAATTAGAATCTAGATCTTAGGTTGCTAAATACGTCACGGAAGTGGGGTTTAGGAATCTGAACTAATTAAATTGGGCAATTAAACTTTGCGCAAACGGAAGTTTGGTTTAGGATAATTGTGAACATATCAAACTTGGACTTATTGCTAGTTTAATCTGTTAGTTCTCGCAAACGAAAGTTTGGTTTGCTGCACTTAGGCTTAGAGAATTATCGCAAAGGAATTTGGTTAATTCTATATCTGTGTTTTGAGTTCTAGAACTGTGCTTAATTAGATCCTTGCTGAATGAACTGTCTGCTTGTCTGATTTCCTGAGAATACCCTAGGCTTGACGCTTTTAATTACTTGCTTCACAACCGTTAATCTCTGCTACTGATTTACTTTCTCGCACCGCAATTTATTTCATTCACTATTTGCTTATTTCTAGTATTTATTCCTATAGTTTGATTCTCTTGAGACCGAGTGTCCCTGTGGATTCGATAACCATATATACTACCTTGACATTGCTGTTCACTTGCAGTTTAGTATAGGGAAAACTTACAACCTATCAGAAGGCTATAGGCTATTCTCTTGAAGATATAAAAGGGCTGTCACCTAGTTTATGTACCCATAGGATTCATCTTGAAAACGAATCTATGTCCTCAATTGAACATCAGAGAAGATTGAATCCTAATCTTAAAGAGGTAGTAAAGAAAGAAATCCTTAAGCTTCTTGATGCTGGTATAATTTACCCAATTTCGGACAGCACGTGGGTTTCTCCCGTGCACTGTGTCCCGAAAAAGGGAGGGATTACTGTAGTAAAAAGTGATAACAGTGAGCTAATCCCCACTAGGACCATCACAGGACACAGGATGTGCATAGACTATAGGAAACTCAATGCAGCCTCTAGGAAAGATCACTTCCCTTTGCCTTTTATTGATCAGATGCTAGAACGGCTTGCTTGCCATCCTTTTTACTGTTTTCTCGATGGGTACAGTGGGTTCTTTCAGATCCCGATACACCCAAACGATCAAGAGAAAAAGACCTTCACTTGCCCTTATGGTACCTTCGCATATCGAAGGATGCCATTTGGCTTGTGTAATGCACCTGCCACTTTCCAGCGGTGCATGATGTCCATTTTCTCAGATCTTATCGAGGACATTGTAGAAGTTTTTATGGACGATTTCTCTGTATATGGCTCTTCTTTCTCCTCTTGTTTGTTGAACTTGTGCAGGGTTTTGAAGCGATGTGAGGAGACAAACTTGGTGCTTAACTGGGAGAAGTGCCATTTCATGGTAACAGAGGGAATTGTCTTGGGTCATAAGATTTCAGAGAAGGGTATTGAGGTAGACAAGGCCAAGATAGAAGTTATGACAAGTCTTCAGCCACCAAACTCAGTTAGAGGGATTCGAAGCTTCTTGGGTCACGCCGGTTTCTACAGACGGTTTATCAAGGATTTCTCCAAGATTGCTAGGCCACTCACTCGTTTACTGTGTAAGGAAGCTGACTTTGTGTTTGACGAGGAGTGTTTGGATGCATTTCACAGGATTAAAGAAGCTTTGGTTAGTGCTCCGATTGTACAAGCTCCTGACTGGGAATTGCCTTTTGAGATCATGTGTGATGCGAGTGACTATGCAGTTGGAGCAGTCCTTGGACAGAGGAAAGACAAGAAACTCCATGTCATATACTATGCTAGTAGGACATTGGATGATGCTCAAGTGAAGTATGCAACAACTGAGAAGGAGCTTCTTGCTGTGGTTTTTGCCTTTGAAAAGTTTAGATCATACTTGGTTGGGTCTAAGGTTGTGGTGTACACGGATCACGCAGCGTTGAGGTATTTGCTTGCCAAGAAGGATGCCAAGCCGAGGCTTCTAAGATGGATATTACTGCTACAGGAATTTGATTTGGAGATCAAAGATAAGAAGGGCATTGAAAATGGGGTAGCGGATCACTTATCAAGGCTAAGAATTGAAGATGATGTTCCTCTAGATGACTCACTTCCGGAGGAGCAACTCATGGCTGTTAAAGCAGTCAAAGAAGCTCATAACACAAGTAGAAGGCTGGAGGAGATTGATTCCATTGAGGACAAGGAACCGTGGTATGCAGATATAGTCAACTTCTTGGCAGTTGGGAAGGAACCACCTAGTCTAGACAGCTATCAAAGAAAGAAGTTCTTCCGGGATGTGAACAGATACTATTGGGACGAGCCATATCTTTATACCTTATGCAAAGATCAACTCTACAGAAGATGTGTAGCAGCTGAGGAGGTGGAAGGGATCCTACTACACTGTCATGGATCACCTTATGGAGGTCACTTTGCCACATTTAAGACTGTCCAAAAGGCTCTACAAGCTGGATTTTGGTGGCCAACTATGTTTAAGGATGCTCAGACCTTCATTTCAAGGTGTGACCCTTGCCAAAGAAAGGGGAACATTAGCAAGAGGAATGAGATGCCTCAAAACCCAATATTAGAAGTGGAGGTGTTTGATGTGTGGGGAATAGACTTCATGGGACCATTTCCATCCTCTTATGGGAACAACTACATCTTGGTGGCTGTGGATTATGTATCCAAATGGGTTGAAGCAGTGGCAAGCCCCACCAATGACTCTAAGGTTGTTATCAAGCTCTTCAAGAGCATAATATTCCCAAGGTTTGGAATCCCAAGAGTGGTGATCAGTGATGGGGGGTCTCATTTCATCAACAAGTTGTTTGAAGGGTTGATGAAGAAATATGGAGTTAAGCACAAGGTTGCCACACCTTATCACCCTCAAACAAGTGGTCAAGTTAAAGTCTCAAACCGACAGATAAAGGCTATCCTAGAGAAGACTGTTGGGGCTTCAAGGAAAGATTGGTCTAAAAAACTTGATGATGCATTGTGGGCTTATAGGACAGCATTCAAAACTCCCCTTGGAACCACTCCTTTCAATATGCTGTATGGGAAGTCTTGCCATCTACCGGTTGAGGTTGAATACAAAGCTATGTGGGCTGTCAAGTTGCTGAACTTTGACATCAAGACCGCAACTGAGAAGAGACTAATTCAGCTTAATGAGTTGGATGAGATAAGACTTGAGGCTTTTGAAAGCTCAAAGATCTACAAAGAAAGAACTAAGCTCTTCCATGACAAGCTGATATTGAAGAGAGAGTTCAAGGAAGGTGATCTTGTGCTTCTCTTTAACTCCCGGTTGAAGCTGTTTCCCGGGAAGCTCAAGTCTCGATGGTCAGGACCTTTTAAGGTGAAGGAGGTAAGGCCTTATGGAGAAGTTGTCCTATGGGGAAAGTCAGAAGAAGAGTTCACCGTCAATGGTCAATGCCTCAAGCATTACTCCGCTTCAGAAGCTATAGAGGAAGGGACCTCGGTTCCACTCTCTAGCCCTCCAACCGCCTAAAAACACGGTTTGAACAGTCGAGCTTACCGACTTTAAACAAAAGCGCACTTGGGAGACATTCCCATGTTTATCTTTGTAAATATTCTTTTTATTGTCATTGTTGAAGTTCTGCTTTAGTTTTTAGTGTTCTCAGGTGATTAAATTGGTCAAGGACAGGTTATGGGCATTTGGGAGATACCCCACCCGCTGGGACTCATGTATTTTCAGGCAAGGCACCTCGCGGTCAGTGTAACGGGCAGAGAAGCAACCGCGAGCATCGTGCCGAGACAAAGCGTGATGCGTCGCGGTTAAGCTCGCGGTCTCAGCTAAACCGCGAGCAATAGTACGAAACTGTCCGAGTTGTCTCGCGGTTTACACCGCGGTACAGGCCAAACCGCGAGCATGGTCACGAAGCTGCCCGCGTTAGCTCGCGGCTACCTCTGCGGTATGCGCCAAACCGCGATGCCCCCCCCCCCAGGTAAGTGTTTCTTCCCGAAATTGATTTCTAAACCGGACTTAAACCGAAATTCGTTTAATGAACCGTTTTTAAACCGAAAAATCCCTTGTTTTCCCAATCTCCTTGGCGATTTTTCCTATTCTTCTTCTCCAAACTCGTTTTTGCCATTACCAAAGAAAAGAAAAGCTTCAAAAACCCATAACTCTCTCAATTTTCATCCGATTTTAGTGATTCAAAGCTCAATATTTTCGATTTCTTGAGCTCTTTCTGGTTATTCTCCTGCTTCTCTCATCCTCCCATCCTCCAGACAAGATAATCCTCTCTAAATTCGAGTTTATGGATTCATGCAAAAATTTCTGATTTTTTTTTGAAAACTCGTTTTGATTGATGATTGCTTGGTTATAAACCTTAGAAACTCTTGTTAGAAGACTGCTAGGTGAAAACCCAACTTGATTTCGCCCTAGAATTGCTTGAATTTGGTTTTTGGAGATTAGGGTTCTTGAGAAAATTTGGATTTTGTGAATTTTGGGGAAAACTCGAATAGATGGTTCCTAAAGGTGCAATTGGTTGTTTATAGCTTGTATGTGTGAGACTACTTGATTCTATCGAGTTTGGTTTCACAAAATTTTTGAAATTGCATGAGAAAGTCTCTTTGAAAGGTGAAATTGAGTTTGATGATGAATTGGAGCTTAATATGGGTTTGATTGTGTGCTTGAATGCTTGTGAGAAGTTTAAATGAAGCTTGACAACTTGTGTGAGTATCCAATTTGAAAATTTTCACTTCTTAAGCAAATTGTCAATGTGATCAATATTGGAGATGAATGAATCGTCTTGTGGTGTGTCTGTGTGTCTTTCGATGCTATCATGGCCTTGTATGATAATTGTTTTAGTGCATCGCTTGAGAAATATATGTGCTATCAAGTTGAATGGTTAACTAAGACATTTCCAAGCTTTGTTGTTTTGTAGGTCACAATGGCAAGGACAAGATCACAAAAGAACACCGGTTCGACTCAAGATAAGGGAAAGGGGAAAGTTGATGAGGCACCGGTTCAACAGCCAAGTAAGAAGAAAAGGGGTGAAGGTTCTGGTACAAAGAAGAAAGATACCGCACCAAGGGACAAGTCAAGGCTCCCATCTCGCAAGAGACTGTATGACCACCTCAACAAAATGAAATGGATCCCAACGAAGTTTTGAGATTCTGAAACGCTTGCCAAACTCGGGATATTAGAAGCTGTGCGAAACCTTCTCCGCGTACTCCACTTGGACGGCCTTATCAGTATGGCTCATCCCACTCACCAGGATGTGGCAAGCCAGTTCCTAGCCTCCCTTGAGGTAACTAAGGATGCTCACGAGCTGTATGGTGATTGTGGATATGGGATCCTCTCTTACAGGATCAACGGAGAGGATTATGAGACCACTTTTGAGGATTTAGAGGAGATCTTTGGGTTTAGAGATAAGCAACTTACCGAAGTTCCTTGGGTCCCAGGTTTGTCAGCTGCTGCATGGGCAGTCATGGGTGTAGGGGTTTGGCGGCCGGGCCGCAGCAAGAGCTCCCATATAGGCCATCCCGGGCTCTGTTATATCCATCAGCTTTTAGCCCATACACTGTATGCCAGACATGATCTGGGAGGACCCTTAGATGAGGAAATGGGGTTGATGGCATGGATGATGGCGCAATACCTCCGCTACCGAATCTGCAGGAAGGTGCACTAGCGGATTTTCCCAGCCTCGGCTCTGCTGGACTGTTCGCAAACCGCTTGTTATATTACCAGCATTGGGCATGGACCACCACTGACAAGAATCCGGAGATGCGCATCGGTGGTCTCATTACACCCATCCTGATGCACAAGGGAATAGAATTGGGTCCGGAAACGTGTGGATATGAGTTGATGAACATATCTTACTTGAAGAGGCATCACTTCTTGTATTCTCGGATGACCATGAGGTTCGCTTACATATTCTATGTGCGCCGCTCCGAGACAGCAAAAGTATTCCTCCCGAACACCTCTATCACGTCCCTCTCTGACCCGGAAAACCTCCGGTTTGTATTGGATGCTTCACTACTCCTCACCGAGGCCGACGAGATGATGGATCGCATTCACGCGTCCAAGAGAAGAAGGGGTAACTCCTCTCAAGCTGAGATTGACGAAGAGATACTCGATGACCTTGAGGAGCTTGTAGAGGAAGAGTCTCCTGAGCATATCTACGGTAGTGCACGGTACCATTTCCAGCCTTATGGGGAAGCTCTTCCACCGGGCCCAGTCCTTGATGCCCATGGTCACATCCAAGTGCTCCAACGCTGGAACAAGTTCCAGGATAGGATTAACATGAGGGTGATACAGAGCTGCAAGGACATGAAGAAGGGGTATGACGAGCTGAAGAAAGGATATGACCACATGAAAGAAGGGTGCAAGCTGATGCAGAGGCAGCTCAAATCCCTCACGGATAAGCTTAGTTGTGCCTCATCATCAGCAGTGGATGCCTCGGCGGGGCAGCCCGTGCCTATGCAAATGCCGGAGTTCAATTTTGATCAGCCTCCAGTAGCGAGGAGACACTCCTATCAAGGAGAAGGAGCATCGAGCTCAGCACCCAGACAGCGTCACAGAGCCTCCATCAGTGGCCCGAGATACAGTGCTCGCTATTCACCAGAGCTTCCTGACAAATCATCCAGCAACGAGTCTCCATCGCTCTCCACTCCACCACCTCGGGAACCATCTCCCGAGTCTGAGACTTTTTGAGGTACCAACCTAGCACCATCTTGTAAATACTTGCATTTTAGATTTTCTTTTCGTTTCTTTTGAGTCTCTTTCTCAAGTTTGCTTTCACACCGAGACGGTGTGAGGTAAGTTTGGGGGAGAGACTAGTCGCTAATCTTGTGTTCTTTGTTCTTAGTCTTGTTTTAATCTTATTTGAGTCTCATGCATCTAAGGCATATAAAAACCAAAAAAATTGAAAAATTTCAAAAATTTTCACAAAGAAAAGCATATAGGATCGAGTCTGGTTAGTAGTATAGGATGCATGCATTGGGAACAATGATTGGTTTTCCTTGTAAGGTTCAATTGGGTCAAACTCGTTTCACATGCTAGCTTTAGGCTAGATAGACCACACTAAAGTTGTAACTCGAGAATTGCATTGAAAGCTAGAACGAACCATGCTTGGACAGCTTGCTTTGAAACTTGATTTGATTCCGAAACTTGTTGTGATTTGAAGCTAGCTCCACCTAAGTGAGAACCATAATTGAATCATCTAATTATCCTTGTTCTTGCTTTGTGTGATAACTCATGGGTACCATAGAATATTTGAGCAAGCTTATCCTTTCTACCCCTCTCTACTTGCTCTAATAGATTTCCACACCTTTCACCACCCTTATTTCAATCCCCAAACACTATCTTGAGTGGTAGGCCTATTTGGAACAAGCTAGGTAAAAAGTGTTGAGTATGAGGCGACTAGGAGAAAATTTCCATTTTAGATGCAAGCTCTTCGCTTTTGGCTTTGCAATAGGTTAGAGTTTAAGTTTGGGGGTTTCTTGGGAAATTTGGGAATGAGAAAAGAGGGTAAAAAGAAAAGGAAGAAGTGGTTGAATGGGATCAAAAGTTTATTGGTAAACAAAAGATTTAAAGCTCTTATGTGTTTTGAAAAAGAAAGTGTCTCAAGTTTTATAATGAAAAGAAGCCAATGTGCTCACCAAAAAGAAAGTTTGTGAAAGAAGAGACTAAAGAAAAGAAAGAAGAGTTTTGAGCTAAGTTGAAAAGAATGAAGTTACCAATGTTTTCAAAGTGTTTTGAGTGATCCTTTGGGGGTTCTTGGGAAGTTATGCATTGTGAAAGAAGGAAAAGGCAACAAAAGCCTTGAAAAAGGGTAGAACTCATTTAGGAGGGTTTAGATTAGGAGTTGAAGTTCTTGGGGTATGGGTAGATGGGAATCTATCCTAGTATGCACCAATTGCCTCTAACTCTTAGCATTTTACTATAGCTTGTTCACATTTCCTCCGAGAGAACCTAAATGATTATGGAGTAGCCTTTCTTTCAGTTGAGACCATCTTTGTCTCAAGACCTTGACCCTTAAGCCAAATGAGTTTGATCACTTTGCTTTGAATAAGGATTCACTTGAAAAATCTAATGAATGTCAAGGAGCTAGTGGATTTGAATGCTTGTGTAGGTTGAAGGTTAAGCTAGAAGTTTTGCTTTGATGAGTATGGCTAAATCCTTGGAGTAGGCTTTTCTCGGTTGCACTTTGGTTGTACAGATTTGAAACTTGTTAAATCTTGATTGAACCTTTGGATATGAGTTCCCACCTTCAAACATTTCTCCCAACTTCTTTGATTGTCTTATGCTTGCTTGTGGACAAGCAAGGTTCAAGTTTGGGGGAATTGATATGTCTATATTTTCATGCATTTAGGATAGTAATTGTTCTTGTTTTATCCTCTTTTCTTTTCATTCTTGTCTTCCCTTGTTGTTTCTTTGTGTTGTATTTAGAGTTTAGGCATCTAGGACTAGGAGTTTGTGTCTTGGTTTGTTTTGGTGTGTTCTAGGTTGGTTTTAGGTGCAAAAAGAAGTTGTTATGGAGGCTTGGAGCACTGGAAGCTTTTGGAGATGATGAGGTGTGGAGGAGTACAAGGGATGTTCGAAGAGGAGATGGTTGCGGTTGGCCTCGCGGTCGTGAAGCTAACCGCGAGGAGCCTTATGGATTCATACGTCAAAGCTTGCGGCTTAGCTCGCGGTTGGTGACAAACCGCGAGAGTAACCCAGATCAAAAAGCAAGAGCACCGCGGTTGGAGTAGCGTTTAGAGAGGCAACCGCGAGCCTATGCCGATCAGTAGACGTATCATCTTGCGGTTGAGCTCGCGGCCAGGTCCTAAACCACGAGAGACAAGGAGATTCAAAACGTAACGGCTCGCGGTTACCCTTGCGGTCTGGGTCCAAACTGCGAGCCACACCTAAATCGTTGACCTGCATGCTTTGACCAGTTTTAACCCATTGGATCCGGGTCAACACCCGGTTTGTCCCGGGTTGACCCGGTTCCGAACACTGTTCACTATTTAAGTCTAAAACCTAATTTTTGGAGGATCTAAAGCTTGTTTTTGTTCTAAGTTCTTGTAAGACAAAAGTTTAATATTTCCTTAATCTAAGACTTGTTTTGTTTTGATTCTTCTTCTCTTCTCTTTAATCATTCACAAATCATCATGCTTAACATCTCTCTTATGGATTTTGTTGAGCTAAGCATGATTTGTGAGTAGTCTCATTCAAGGATTATGGGTTAGGTAGATTAGGGCTATTTAGAGTGAATCAAGGATGTTTAAAGCTTATTTATGATTGATCTCACCCTTCTAGATGTTCTTAATGCTAGGTTATCCATGATCAAGTTAATCTAGATCCTTAGGCTTTTATTGCCCACCAAGTGTTTGATGAAATGCAAGCTATGATCTATTAGGGGATTTTCATATTCTAGCTCATGGGAATGAATGTTTAGAATGATTATTAGCTTATGGAACTTGGTTGTTAATGCTTGCCTTATCTTATTTCACAAATGAGAATTTGATCTTGAAATATGATTAGGGAAAGTGATTAGTGCCAAGAAATTGGATTAGTCAATTGTTAATGTTCTTTGCTTGGGATTTGCTTATTGATTGATTGTTTAGACATCCTTGTTAGCTCTAGATAGTCTTAGTCATTGACCTTAGCCCATAAGCCTTGTCTTTTACATTTGATTGTCTTTGCCTTAACTTTGATTAGTTCACTCTTGCTTATTTAGTTGTTTTGTCTTGGTTATTTGCGCTTAGAACTATTAGGATTGCCTTTTGAATTGAAAATAGCTTATCTAATAGGGTTTTGTGCATTCTTGTTGGTTTAGTCCTGTCCCGGATTGGTTCGATCCTCTTACTACGCGATAAGTAAGAGAATTGATACCTCTTTAATCCGATAAAATCCTAGTATCAATAGTCCTTGATCATTCCCATTGGAGTTCTTGAGTAAGAGTCTCCAAATGTAATAAAAGATGGGTACTTTTCCATGCTCTTTATCCCAAGAGTCTTCACCATGTCAAGAGATATCACACTCACAGTAGAGCCAGAGTCACACAATGCATGTGAAAACGAAAAATTCGTGCCTCAACAATGATTTCTGGTACCGATTTATACATGCAAAATTTTGGTGTGCTAATTCAAACCTACACTCAAGAATATTTAAATTTGCATACCTAAACAATTATTTTATGGCTAAAACATGCATTGACTAGAAATCCGTTAGTCAACTCCGTTAAAATTTTAACGGTTGATGAGTCAGCTGCCACGTAATATACGATGTAATTTTGGGATTCATAGATGCACATTTTTGGTGTAATAATTCATACCTACACTCAAAAATATTTGAATATCCATACCCAAAAAAATTTAAAATAGTCAAAATATGCATTGATCATATATTAAACAACTATGTTAAAAGATTAACGGTTGATGAGTTAGTTGCAATAAAAAATTATTCATTTTTACTTTATCGTAAATAAACAACAAATATTAATTTTCTAAACATTAAAGAATTAGTCGCAATACATTATAAATTAACAACAAAAATCGTTGTAGATTTGTTATAATATCCAAATAACATATTCTATGTTACTTCATATTATGTTAATTCATACTACAACCGTTTTACAACGATTCTTCGCATATTCATAAATTAATAATTTTATTATTTTAAATTAACAGAAAAATAACAAAGATTCGTTGTAAATCTATCATAAACTTAATGCTAAATAAAAATATAAAATTTCACATCGAAAGTTTAAGAAAATCAATTAAAGTATATAAACAAAAAAATCATAACAATTAACAAGTTGATCAGAGTCAACATTGTCACCTGAGTCACCATTGCTTTATCGGAACTACCGCCTCCGTCAAAGCCACCACCCCTATCCGAGCCACCGATCCTGCTGGAGTCCCCACCATAACCACCACCAAATTAACTACTAATTTAGTTATATTTGAAATTATTGTTAATTTGTTATTTTATTTAAAAAATCATTATAATTTTGTTGTTAGTTATTTAGTTAACTATGAATCAACAAAGAATATATGTCAAATAGTGTTTTACGGCGAGTAGCTAAAAAAGATTATGAAATCATCATAAATTCATCTTAAATATATTCAACATCGGTTTCATTTGTTGTTATAAAAATGTTTTCTTTTAGTGCATGTTTCGACCATAACAAATTTGTTTGGGTATAAAAATTCAAATATTTGTGAGTGTGAGTGTGAGTCTGAATTAGCACATCAAAATTGTGAATCTATGAATCTCAAAACGACATAGTATATTACGTGGCAGCTGACTCATCAATCGTTAAAATTTTAACAGAGTTGACTAACAGATTTCTGGTCAATACATGTTTTAGCCATAAAACAACTGTTTAGGTATGAAAATTTAAATATTCTTTAGTGTAGGTCTGAATTAGCACACTAAAATTGTGCATGTATGAATCGATACCAGTAATCATTGTTGAGGCACGAATTGGCCGTTCATCATTAATCTCTAATTCTCCAAGAACACAACTAATTGTGAATTTACCCGGATTTCCAAGCTTGGGAAGCACCCTCGGTGTGGTCTGGACAGTAGCACAATATCTCATCAGAGATTACAGTGGCACTCAAATTCTCAGCGGACTCAACAGAAGTAGGCTCAACTATAGTTGCCTTCTTCTTTTTGACAAGTGCAGGTGCAGCATGTGGGATTTCATAACCATAGAGAAGTGTTTTTAGCTCATCAACCTCTCTCTCATGGTCTGGTTTCTCACGATCAACAATAGAGAAGATTGCATTGCAGTGATCTTTTGGGTTCTTCTCCGGTTTTCCGGGTGAAGTACCTATAGGACGAGAAGTAAAAGCATTCTTGTCTTTAACATTGATCAAGCGAGAAGTCAAATGTTGCAGCTCATTCTTTAAGTTATTTACTTACAGTTCCCTGGTGGCTTGCCCTTGTATGATTTGTTGCATCATTCCCTTGAGTTTCGAATCCATAATGGAGAAAGTAGGAGCTTGTTGTTGAGGTGCAAATCCCGATGGAGTAAACTGTTGGTTAGGCAAATACTCCTTGATGTCCTTGGAATGTAGGCTTAGAGACAAAACCTTGTTGGTTGTTGAAGGGGACAAAACATCTTTGTTGATTGAAGTTAGCAAATCCTTGTTGTTGCCCTCCTTGTCCTTGAGCTTTTTGTGAAGGGTAAACTTTGTCATGTGGGTTAGCCACATTTGGATTCCTATAGGATAAATTTGGGTGGTTTCTATAGTTTTGGTTAAAGCCCTTGTTGTACCTCCTTGTCCAGCCACAAAGTTCATCTGCTCTTGTGTCAT
Organism: Orychophragmus violaceus; assembly: GCA_030180135.1. Lineage (NCBI taxonomy): Eukaryota > Viridiplantae > Streptophyta > Magnoliopsida > Brassicales > Brassicaceae > Orychophragmus > Orychophragmus violaceus. The sequence continues at coordinate 33,679,919 of CM058239.1, forward strand.
ATCATCCTCAACACTTTCTAGATATGGTTGGCTATCATCAAAGTTCCCAACAAAGTGAACTGGTTTTTATGTTGATTAGATCATCTTATCCATCTTCACATGATTTGATCTCCTTTTCATACTTCTTCTCAATTGCAGTAGATCCTCTATTAGTTCGATCATAGTCTTCATTATAGTTACCATCACTTGTAGCTAAGTTCTCAATCAGCTAAATTGCTTGTTCAACTCCCTTTCCCAAGAAGTGTCCATTGCTAGCAGTATCAAATAGCGTTCTGATTTTGGGGAGAACTCCGCAGTAGAAATTGCTGAGAAGTGTCTTCTTGGTGAAACCATGATGAGGACACTGATTGATATATCTATTGAACCATTCCCAAGCTTCACAGAAGCTTTCATTATTTCGTTGAGCGAAACCGGACAACTCATTTCTGAATCTAGTTGTGCGGGAACTAGAGAAGAACTTCTTGAGGAAAGCTTTCTTAAGTTGAGCCCAAGAAGTGATTGAACTTTCAGGTAGGTTCTGCTCTCATTCCTGAGCCTTGTTTGCAAGAGAGAAGAAGAACAAATGCAGCTTAAAGTTGTAAAGGATCCTCCATTGACAATTCATTCCTCAGATACTCCATTGAGCCTAGTAGTGGTACATATCTTGTCAAACTGATCAAGATGTTGTAAAGGATCCTCCATTGACAATCCATGAAAATTCTTGATATGTACCATATTGATGATACAAGCCTTGATTTCAAAGTTATTGTTTGCAACATGAGGAGGAATGATGCCTTGTCTATTGGGATTAGTGTCTGAAGCATCACCCTCTCCTATTGGTCTCATTGGCCTTTGAGAATGAACTGGTATCCTATGTCCTTGATCATCATGAACATTCTCTCCCTGTAGATGAACATTCTCTTGATGACCATGTTGGTCACCACCATGTCCCTCTTGATCCATAGCCTGATGCTCAATATCCACAACCTCTTGCTGAACCTCAATAACTGGTTCCAACCCAAGTCTAGCCAAGTGAGCATCTCTCTCTTGTGCTCTTCTTTCCCTCGATATTCCCCTTTTGTATGCTCTCATATCCTCAACCCTTGCATCTAGATTTGTAGGTCCTATGTTGTGAAGGTTCATTCACCTGACATCAAAGCAAGAAGAAGTAGCAAGATTAGTAACCAAAAGCTTGATCTAAAAAGGAATAGAAATCTAAGTGACTAATCTTAATCCCAAAATGGCAACGACGCCAAACTGATACTAATATTTTTGTGATCCTTGAGATGTGTATCAATTTTTCAAAGACTTATCGTGTAGTACGAGGTATCGAATCCAAATCAAGATGGGATCAATCACCAAGAATGCACTAAACCCATCAAGTTAAGAAAACAATGTCTAATAAGTGAATCTAAAGTCCTAACAGACAAGCAGCCAAGCAGATAAGCAAGTAAACAAATTAACAGACAAGTAAACAGATGAGCAAGTAGACAAATGATTAAACACTTAAATTCAATACTAAAACTCGGGCAATGGGGTAGGTCAATGGAAAAAGTGATCTAAAGCTATCATAAATGTTAATACAATCATCACAGATGCTAATCCATAAGGAGAGAACACATTAATCAATTAATTCAACATCTTGGCACTAATTATTTTGCATAATCCTAAATCAAGATCAAATTCTCATTGTGAAATACAGATAGAAAAGCATTAATCTCAAGTTCTCTATAGCTAATAAGCATTTTAGACATTCATTTTCATGAGCTAAAACATGCAAATCCTTGAAAAAGTGATATCTAGCATTTCATCAAACACTTGGTGTGCAACAAATTGTTAATGTTCTAAATCAACTTGATCAAGGTTAATCTAGCCTTAAGAGCACTTAAATAGGAAGGATCATAGGTTAGAGTGATTTAGGGTGATTCATGGATGCAACTTAACTTTGTTTTCCTCTGCTCTCGTTATTTTCCGAAGTCATCTGAGCCTTATAAAAAACTCCAAAGCACCTAAATGACTAAGAAACTCCAAAGCACCCAATACACACTAAAAAAAACTAAAGTATGCGAACTCTAGTCCTAAAAGCTCTAATCTCTAAATGGCAAGATTTTATATCTAAATGTATGAAACTGAATGTAATATGCAAGAAACCAAGTAAACTATGATACTAAAACCTTATAAATTATGCATTAATCAGTTTTATATCCATTCTCTTTCTTTCCAAATATTATAATCATCAATTACTATATTTTAACAAATACAACTATATTCATTTTCTAAACACTGCATTAAGTTATCAATATACAAATATTTTAAGAACATAATCATATGTTACATAAACATATCAAGGAAGAAAATATGGTGTTTACACAAATATTTTGATCGTCTACGAACTTCTAATATAAGGGTCCTAAAGGTCATGTCCCAAATCCACACATATATAGATAACATGTTAGTGAATTACGTAGCCATATATGTAAAACGAAACCATCAAAGTACAAACATATTTGCTCTTGTGTATTTAGGACCTTCTAATCTTAGTATTGATGAGAGACATCTTCTTATAAGAAGGTATCATCTCAGTTGATCTATGCAATGGTCGATCTACTGGTGATCGATAGACCTTACAATCCTGATATCTTGTTCGTAAATCTTCCTTCTCTCGAGCATGTGATGCCATTGTACAGTTATCTTGTTGACCCGTGTGATTAGGCATTGTAAGCTGAAGATCTTCGATCTCAAACAGATTCTCTGTCGTCATTTCTTGCGCTGCTGATCTCACTCTCGCTGATCTTCTTCTTAAGTGTCTCCTATAACATAATTAGCCATCAAGAAACCATGCATAAATCGTAGCAAAAACTTGAATTTTTAAGTTTTTAAACTGAAAACCTTTTAGTTTGAGATTTCTCTTTTTCTGCCTCAATCTTGTGTGCACTAGATGCTCCAAAGGCTGTAAATAAAATCATCATCAAAAATAGAAGATCAGTAAAAAATAATAATTTGGTAAAAATATATAGTGATACGAAAATCAATAAGATATATTAAATTAAAAAAGGGATATATATTTACATTTGCTTCTGATGAATCGCCTTCTGTTTGGTACAAAAGGTGTCGGTGAGTTTGAGTCTTCGTCCGTTATGTTGAGCACACTCTCATTTGTCGGTGTATTTCTTGGTTGTGTGTTTTTGCCTTTCTGGTCCAAGTGAAAAATATCGCCAACACATATCCAACTTTAGTTTGAAATGAAGACGTGAAGTGGATGTAACAATTGATACTAGAATTTTCTAAAATATAGGATTTTTCTTGAATTTGAGATGGTTACAAGAACATGATTTTCAGATATATTCTAAACAAAATTGTAGGAACTAATTGAACTCTTACGTATAAGTAAGTAGAATTTTACACAATCCATTATTTATTTCAAAGAAGAGATCTCTAACTTTGATCAAAAAAAAAAAGATCTCTAACATGTGGTTGGTATTTAAGTTGACTAAGTGATGAATTAAGTTACAAGAAACCAAACCTCTTGTTCACAATATTTAGCCTTAAGCAAAGCATTTTTGCCAGTAACCTCATGCTGCAAAGCTTTTACCTGAAACATAATTCAATCTTAAATATTTCCCAAAAACATGTGACCGAAAAGAGGTAATGGTTTCACCTTGTTTCTGGCTAAATTGATCTCCTGCAAAACAAGTAATAGATGGTTTTAATACTGATCAGAAATCTGTATCAAAATGAGACAATCAAGAAGAGGAGAATGAAATCTTACGCCTAAGAATTGGGTATTGGATTGAGCAAGGCTCCAATTTTGCAATTGCAATTTGTGTATGCCTTGGCGTAGATTCCGCAATTCGTATCTGCTTAGCTCAATTGTTTTACTATTATTGTTAAAGAAACTATACTTTCTTGCATTTGTTAAGTTAATAATTTATAAAGAAAATGAAGCTACACAGAACGAAAGGATACTCTCTTTCCTCAAGAAGCTTAACCAATGCTGCATTCTCCTGTAGAATCGAATCCAGTTAATTAATAGTAGATAAAAAAAAAGTGAGAGAATTTAGAGAAACCAAGATTGAAATTGTAACCTTAATCAGCCGATTTACGTGTTCATTTGGCTCTGAACCGATCTCATGACGATTAAGCTCTTTTGGAGACTGAGAGTTAGTGATATCAGAAAGACTCTGCCTCATCTTGTAACTAAATGAAGATATTTTCATCATAAAGTTGTTTGATAATTGGAGACTCAAGTTCCAAAATTTGAAATAAACTCACGGAGAAGGAGAATCTCTTTTTTTGGTTTAAAGTGAAAAGAGAAGTTTGAAATTGAGAAAGAATAAAGTGAAAGTTGAGAGGGAAACGATGAGCCACAAAAAAACGAAAAGAAGAGAAAGTAAAACGGCTGTCTGAAGCCAAAAAAAAAAAAAAAAAACGTAGGTTCGGTGTTCCAACGGCTGTCCGAAGCAAAAGGGTGTGGCTAGAGAGTAGAGACTACATGTCCTTAGCAAATCGCTAGTAGTGATTAAAAAGGTAAAATATACAAGATTCTATTAGTTATACATATAGCATCATTTACATGTAAATATGACTAATTCTCTAGACGAAAAGAATAAAAAAAGACTATTTTCGATGTTAAATTAACCAAAACAAAGTTTTATGTATAGGACAAGTTTATTAAGAAAGATCAACGGTTTTTTCCTCACCATGCATGTGGAGCTTGAGATTCTCTTATGGACAATGTGCATATGACGAGTGATGGATGAAACCGTCGCTGACAAATTGCAGAGACACTTTTTTGTATCAATGTAAAATTTATTGAACAAAAATACTTCTTTACACCATGAGTATTCTACTTTTCCAAGAGATAAGCTAATTTAAGAGACAAAGCTAGAACAACTACAACTCTTATCTCGATGCAAACCAAGTTTCCATGTAGTCGTTAAATCTTTGGTCACCCATCATACGAATAGATGATATCCTGTTACAGACATTCTTTTCGAGAGTTTTTGCATACTGAGCTGAGGTTTTGGGTGGTTCTCCATGCTTCCGTCCATTCCTCTCCATCCATGTAGAATGAATAAGCATTTGGAAAGAGTAGCGTATTAGAAAGAGAACACGCTTATCTAAAGTCTCATCCACAAGAATCTCAAAAACATTGTTCCAATTTGCTGTGAACTTATTACCCAGTAGCTTCTTTACCAAACCTTCCCATATCTCGCCGACATAAACGCATTCAAAGAACAAATGGTTTCTACTTTCATTAAAACCATTACAAAGTAGACATTGTGGGTGAGCGCCATTCGACCATCTCATTGTCCGATCTCCAGTAGGTAGTCGGTCTAATATGGCCAGCAATGTAGTGAAAGAATATTGAGGCATTGCGTATCGAAACCACACCCCTTTGGCCCAAGGACGTCTAGGGTATGGAAATCGTGTAGCATGCCATGTATCCTTCGATGAGAATCTATCAACATAGTTTCCAGCCATATTCTTCCACAAAACTTTATCCTCCTTGTCGACATGCCTTATTTCTCGAATTTCATCAATGGCGTTTTCAATATCAGACAGCAAGCTCACTCGATGCCTCCTCCTTCTGTGATTTTGAAACACATTCTCCATCGTCGCATCAATACAAATACCAGTGTCAATGATTCCTCTAGGACCCGTGAGGGTAAATATGCTGCCCAATGGAGACCAACGATCAAACCAAAAGGAGGTCTTTCGTCCATTACCTACTTCAACATTCACAAAGTCATCAGCTAGGCCACATTATTTAAGGAGCTTCTTCCACATCCATGAGCCTAATGAAGAGCCCTCATTGACTGACCAAAAGGATCCCTTCCGAATGATGTACTTCTTAATCCAACTCACCCAAAGTGAATCACCAGAGACAATGCGCCAAATAAACTTTAGACAAGTGACTTTGTTTATCTCGTTTAAAGATCTAAGTCAAAGTCCTCCTTCTTCTTTAGGTTTGCATCATTCCATGCTACTTTCGCTTTATGAGGATTTAACTCCGGGCCGGACCACTAGAAAGCAGAACAAATTCTATCAATTTCCTTAATACACGCACTCGGTAGTCAAAATGCAGCCATCCAAAAATGTGTAAGACTATGAATGACCGAACCGATCAGCTGTAATCTACCTGCAAACGAGAGGAATCTCACCGTCCAGCAAGAAATCTATGACATTATCTTCTCTATGAGGGGAGAATAATCATTCGCAGTCATCTTCTTTGTTAACAAAGGAAGACCGAGATAACGAACTGGTAGTTTACCGGAGCCAAACGAAAATATTTTTAAAATATCACGCTGATCATCATTTACTATCCCATACATGTGTAGGAACTGTTTAGTTGATCCTGATGTAATTCACAGATTCATATCAACCTAAACATACAGATCTAGGTTCTCTTGAATAGAAACATTACATGATCTCACCTTTTACCTGTTTGTTGCAGCGGAAGGAATTGAACAGGTCAGAGATCAGAGAGATACACCGAGGGATGAATCCTCCAAAGGTTCACACACGCGATCACAGAAAAGGCTGCTAGACCACTGATGAAACCGGCGCAGAGGGAGAGGAAAATCGCGGCTGGGGTTAGGGTTAGGGGAAAGAGACTTGGCCTTTTGTTTATTAAAAGCCTTCTCTTTCCCTTTTGGGCTTATGGGCCCAAAACACCAATCTGATTAAATCCCATTTAATCAGACCCATTAATCTTTCTCTCTTAGTACGACAAATGCCTGGCACTTTTGTCGTACTTCTGCTAAGCCGTTCCAACACATTTTCCTGTTAGCTTAGGCGTGTGACCCATATGGGATCATATAATAAAGGCAATAAGTCCAAGACTTATAGATCATGAGCGGACTCTAGCAAGCCATCATGATCCCCAGTATTATATGACTTATGTCTGATCTTTGACATACTCTTACTTTCTAGAGACAGTACCGAGATTACTGGACACAATTCCAACAATCTCCCACTTGTACTGGAATCTCTGTATTCATAATCCTTTTGTCTCAATATCTCGATTAGTCATAAGGCAAGATTGGTGTCATCCTTATAAAGCCTAATCTTGTTCATCGGACTCTGATTTGATACTGACAATCCAAACGACTCGGGAAAGTCCGTTTGAGCATGGCCATGCATTTTCCAGTATTCAAATCTCCGATTGGCCTAGAGATATTCACTCCATTTATATTGGAAGGACAAATCCCGTCTTGTTCCATCACTGTAAACTACTCATTTCATAATACACCCAAACAAGGTCCTTATAACTATCGCAGAACGATAGCGTTAGACAATGATCAAAGTGCATCAGTCAATGTGCAGTCACATGCATGCGAACTCAGGTCTAAGGACTATACTCTATAGTCGTAGTAAGAATCTCTTATGACACAGATATAAATATCCTGAAGAGTTCTTATAAGCGGGTCTTGTCCGGTCGTATGTTCCCAAACATACACCTATGTACTGACTTTGATGCCGCGCATCTATGACACACTGAGACTTTGTCATAAGTCACGTACCAATCCAGTCTCACACGGTTGTTGGTGTTCCAATTTCAACAACCTTCGACTAGGGACATGATGATATAAAACATTTATCAAATATAGGGTCTCATGATCAAGCTAAATGACTTCGATGACTCAAGATCAAGTCATTTACTTCGATGACCTATAAAATGGTTTATATCACTTTGGAACGATTATTTCATCACAGTTAAAATAATCTTGAAATAATAATTTCATTAAACATCTTAAATGTTATTTCAAGAACATATCCAATAACTAAATAAAGCCCTTTAATAACTCCCACTGAAATTGAGATTTTATCTTAATTTCACTTATCCTACAGCAACAGTCCGCGACTCGCGCTTAGGCCTAAGGAGTGGCTTCGTTAATAGATTAGCAACGTTCTCATTCGTTGAAACTTGCTGATCTACTTAACATCTCTGTCATTTATCTCACGGAATAGGTTATACCTATCCTCAAGGTGTTTGGACATCTGATGTGCAGCTAGTCTCATCTATGCTGGAAATCACATCAAGTTCAGTGACGAACTCTTCTTTCCAAACAACCTCTTTCGCCACTTCCCAAGTTGCGAAATGTTCAGCTTAAGTCATGGAGTCAGCAACAGTGCCTTGCACCGCCAGATAGACACAAGATATAACCGGACTGTGATCGGAAATCATCTTTGTCTATTGGAAACTTGCCTTTCAGACTCTATCGACTCGTAGCACCTCACTTTCTCCGTAACTCAAGAATTTATCCTTAGTATTCCTCAAATACTTTAGGATATTCTTTACGGCAATCCAGTGTTTCTTTGCTGGATTTGACTGGTCTTTACTTGTCTTGCTTAACATTAAAGCAACATCAAACAAGTACGTTTCATGGCATACATGATAGATCCAATTGCCGACGCATATGGAATCTTATCCATGCATTTAAGCTCAGCAGTTATCGTAGGATACTGTATCTTGCTTAACTTAATGCCATGTGACATTGGTATAAAACCCTTCTTGGATTGCTCAAAATGTGTAGGACTTTGTCAATTTAAGAATCCTGACTTTGTCCTACCAGCTCTTTTGGATCTCTATCTTTAGATCCAAAATCCAAGAACTACGTGGCTTTACCCATGTCAAACATTAAACCAACTCCCAAGCTAGTCCTTTACTGACTACCGCGTTGGGACGTTATATCCGAGAATCAGTATGTCATCGACATACACTTTGAGAAATGCAATATCGCTCCCACTAATCTATTAGTAAACACACAGTTCCGCTTCGTTCCTGTTCAAGTCAAAACCTTGACTACTTCAACAGAACGAAGATTCCAACTCCGATATGTTTGCTTCCATCAATGAATGGATCAATGAAGCTAACTTACATAAAATGTAATTTTTCGGAGTCCGGGCTCACTTTCGCTTCTTTGAATTTCGCAGATTCGTCGCTTTCAATGATCATCAGATCATGCGAACTTTCAATGATCATCAGGCTGAACTAATGACGAGAATTCACTCTCGGATTAGTGACTGATTCTTTCATATCTGCGAACTTCAGGCTCCACAGGTGTAGATTCTACAGAAATCTGTAAATCCTTCCGCTGCTCTCCCTCAATAGGTTAAGCAGCCTCCTGTATTTCTCGAATTTCTTCGAGTTGTACTTTTACTCCCACTGTTCTTCTTGGAAAGTAACTTCCCTTCTTAGAAAACAGAATGGTCGTAAAAATACTTTTTACTCCCACTGTTCTTCTTGGAAAGTAATTTCCCTTCTTAGAAAACAGAATGGTCGTAAAAGTACCGAGCCTTGGTTTCCTTAAGAAAACATCGAGTTATACTTTTACTCCCACTGTTCTTCTTGAAAATAACTTCCCTTCTTAGAAAACAGATTGGACGTAAAAGTAACAAGCCTTAGTTTCTCTAGGACAACCAGCGAAGTAGCACAACTACAAATACTCAGTAAAGACAAATTTGGATCGATTCCAATCCACATTTACGTGGTGTCTTTCAACTGATATTTGTGGAACTGTTTCAGCGTAAACTTAGATATTTTAGAGCGTTATTCTTAAATAATATCATGGAAGATTCGTGTGACTCATCTTTAATCATTTCTAATAAGATCTGATTCTTTCTCACAGAAACACCTTCAGGTTTTCAGGAGAAATGAGCTGTGAAACGATTTCACACTCATTAAGATGATCACACAATCAATGACTTAAGTATTCTCACTCGTGATTTAATCCAGAGTCTTAATACTTTTGTCATTCAGATCCTATACTTCATTCTGGAACTCTTTCGACCATGTCAAAGAATTCCGACTTGTGTCTCATCAAATGAACACAGTCACACTCACTGAAGTAATCAGTAGAGACAATGAAGTACAGGAAATTTTCTCTGGCATTACTGCTCATTGGGCCACATACATCAGTATGTTCCAGGTCCAATAAGCCTTTGGGCCTTTCTCTAGCTCGGCTAAGATAGGCCCTTTTCCTTCTGGTCCAGTAAACAGAATTCAAGTCTCATAAGATATCTTATCAAATGAGCCCAACAGTCCATAACTATGGGATTTCTGAATCCGACTTACTCTATCTGACCAAGACTTTTATGCCAAGAAAAATCAGGTTTAATTCATTAGATTTAAACCAATTCGGTATTTATGTTACATTTAGGCACTCTTTGGTTTAAGATATAAAACCCATTCCATGAATAGGGTGCTACAATTAATATTTCATTAAGATCAAAAGAACAAAACTTGTCTTTTATCAAAATGAAAAACATTCAAATTCTTACAAGAAAATGAAAGACAACTCTGCTTAAAGCAGGTACATTGTAGCAATTACTTAATACAAAACCAAGCCTAAAAGGGATCTATAAGTGAAAACCCTACGGCTGAGGCAGCATCCCAAGCTCCTTCCAGACATGTAGTTTCACTTGCCCTTCCTTCAACGTTCTACTGTTGCTTAGGCTCTGCATATTATCACAAATATCAGTGCCACAACCAGTATCCAATACCTTTAAGGTAGAACTTGAAGTAATAACATGAATACCTGAGGAAGTAGTCGCATACATCGACTTTAACTCCTCATCATCTTCCATGAATTTAATGCAATCTCTCTTCCAATGCCCTGTCTCCTTACAGTAGCAGCACTTACCAACGTAAGAGGTATCTAACTCGGGCTCAGAAGACACACGCTTGCCATGATTCAAAATCTGGACAACTTTGCCTTCACCCTTGTCAGCATTAGGTTTATCAAACCTACCCTTCTCATTCATGAGATTGTACAGGGTACTCTTCACGTTTGGCTCAATTGTCTTGAGCATATCATGCAGTTCAGTCAGCGTCTTCGTTAAGCCTTTCTTGATATAGTTCCTTCTGAACTTATCATAGCTTGACGGCAGTGACTGTAGAATGATCTCAGTTGCCAATTCTTGGCTAACTGGATAATCCAGTTTCCTCAGGTTATCAATGTAACCCATCATTTTACTGACATGAGGACTCACTGGATGATCATTTGGTAGCTTGCAGCTAGTGAGAGACTTAACCAACTGGTATCTCTCCACTCTTATCTGCTCCTGAAATTTCAATTTCAGGCTGCTGATCATCTCTATTGGCGACTCCATGTTCTCATATTGCTTCTGCAAGTCTGAGTCCATGGTAGCCAATATCAGACCACGCACATCTACCGCATCATTATAATGCTTATTCCAAGCATTATACACTGCATGGGAGGCATTGGACCCGATCCTCACGGGGAGAGCTCTCTCAAGAACATAGTCCTTTCTCTCCTGCCTGAGGACTAGCCTCAGGTTCCGCGACCAAGTCAAGAAATTTGATCCGTTCAGTTTGTCCTTCTCAAGAACAGACCGGATCGAGAAAGTGTTTTGATTGTTTGTGCTAGTCATAACTGAAATATAAGATAAAAAATTTAGTTAATATGTTCAATATGATTAATCACGCATTATATTCAATAACATCAGTTACCCTCAATAGAATATAATGATTCCAAGATCCACATATAACTAGGATTAAAGTGGGCCACTGGCCGTCACCCAACCTTAGCTTATATCGGTAAGCCCTATATCGGCTAATTATATCCGTGATATAACTCTTGGTTGTGAATCTGGGCCCGAGGCCCAATCCACTCTGATGTCTCAAGGCCCGGGACTCCCGATGGCCTAGTCAAGAAAACCAGACTATACAGTCATGTAATCATTAAAGTCTGGGACTCCCAATGACATTTATGAATCACAAACCGTCTTATCCACGCAAAAGTAGACACCCTCACACTGTAAGGCCATGAATACAATTGAATGGGCTTCGACAGCTGACATAGCCTGGACAAGACATCCAACGCTTGATATTATTTGAGGTTCGTAGGTTTATTAAAATTCATTCCCAAAATAGAAGATTACTATTTCGGGAAACTTTCTATTTTTGGAAACCTACTATTTTTGGAAACTTTCTAAAATTGGAAACTTTCTAAAAACGGAAAGTTTCTAACTTTAGAAATTTCTTAAAATCCAAAACCCGCAAATCCAGAAACTTCTATTTTAAGAAACTTTCTAATTTCAAAATTTCGGAAACTTTAATTTAAAATCGACTTTATAATTTTATAAAATAAATTTTAAATTAATCTGAAGAAAGACTCAAATAATTGGCCCAATTGTTTTAACTTCTTGGCCCGAGGCCCAAGAATTGGTCCATGTCCAAGACATGACCCAATTGTCCAATTAATTGACATAACCGGTCTGGTTCATTAAAACTGGTCTAACCAAGTTTTAATTACTACGATGACCACAATTGTCAACCGGTTATTTACTAAACCGGAATTTCTCAATTTATTTGGTCCAACCAAATCAAATTAGAAATTCCTGGTTTAGGCACTAAATCCAATATTTCTTTCGACATTGGATTTCTTATCCCGGTTTAACCAGATTTTAATAAAATTATTAAATCTGTTTATTAAACCAGAACGATGATTTTTAATTAAGTTTTGAACCGAACCACCTAACCGAAATCGAACCGGCCCATCACACCCAAAACCCTAACCGGTCGAGACTTGTCCAAGCCGCAAGCCGCATGCTCGATCCGAGATCGAGACGCTCGGGATGATTGCCGGACGGGACGCTCGCGTGTGATCGGGACGGGACGATCGGGACGGTCGGACGAGATGCGATCGGGACGAGCGATCGGCCCATCTCTCGCGACCGGGATGTGATCCGTCCGACGATCGGGACTGGCCGCGATCGGGATACGATCCGTCTGACGATCGGGACGAGCCGCGATCATGACGCGATCGATCCGATGATCCGACCCAGCCGATCATACCTCTCGGCCGTGATAACCAACCGGCCAAGCCGATCGATCCCTTCTCGGCCGATCGCAAAACAACCGAGTCATATAGCTCGGTTTTGCGATTCATACGTTTGTTCAGGATTCAATTCAGTTTCTTAAGTGTTTTTCTTATCAGTAATGGATTCAAAACACTTCTAAACAGATTAAACATCCTAAACATGAATCTAAAACAAGAAATCCTAAGAACCAATGGCTCTGATACCACTGTAGGAACTGTTTAGTTGATCCTGATGTAATTCACAGATTCATATCAACCTAAACATACAGATCTAGGTTCTCTTGAATAGAAACATTACATGATCTCACCTTTTACCTGTTTGTTGCAGCGGAAGGAATTGAACAGGTCAGAGATCAGAGAGATACACCGAGGGATGAATCCTCCAAAGGTTCACACACGCGATCACAGAAAAGGCTGCTAGACCACTGATGAAACCGGCGCAGAGGGAGAGGAAAATCGCGGCTGGGGTTAGGGTTAGGGGAAAGAGACTTGGCCTTTTGTTTATTAAAAGCCTTCTCTTTCCCTTTTGGGCTTATGGGCCCAAAACACCAATCTGATTAAATCCCATTTAATCAGACCCATTAATCTTTCTCTCTTAGTACGACAAATGCCTGGCACTTTTGTCGTACTTCTGCTAAGCCGTTCCAACACATTTTCCTGTTAGCTTAGGCGTGTGACCCATATGGGATCATATAATAAAGGCAATAAGTCCAAGACTTATAGATCATGAGCGGACTCTAGCAAGCCATCATGATCCCCAGTATTATATGACTTATGTCTGATCTTTGACATACTCTTACTTTCTAGAGACAGTACCGAGATTACTGGACACAATTCCAACAACATGTAGATTGTGGATTTCTCGAGACTGATCCAAAGCCCAGATATATCTGCGAAACGCTGAAACACATTTAGAACCTCCTTAATAGAATTCTTTCTTCCATCCGTGAAGACGAGTAAATCATCAACAAAAAATAAGTGCGTGAGACCCAACTTTTTGCAAGAAGGATGAAAGCCGATTTTATTCTCCACAGCAGCTCGATCAATCAGCTTAGAAAGGACGTGCATGCTTAACACGAAGAGGTAAGGAGAAAGGGAACAGCCCTGTCGCAAACCTCGAGAGCTTCTAACAGACCAGCTAACTCTCCATTGACTTGGAAAGAAAATGATGTTGTGGAATGCACAACTCTACCCAGCGAATGAACTCCGGAGGTATATTCAAAGCTGCGAGAGTCGATAAGAGGAACGGCCATTGTACCGAGTCAAAAGCTTTTGAAATGTAAATCTTCATATCACATCGGGATGCAATGTTATCTTTGTGGTAATATTTGACAATTTCTGAAGCTAGAAGGACATTCTCAACCAAATATCTATCTTTTATGAATGCTGATTGGTTTGGAGAGATAATGGTAGGAAACAAGCTTTTAAGCCTATTCGCAAGAATCTTTGAAATGACTTTGTACATCACATTGCACAGCGAGATCGGCCGATAATCCTTCATTTCCGTTGCATTGTCTTTCTTAGGAATCAGAGCAAGGATAGTTGTATTGACTCCTTTAGGAATGAAACCTGTTAAGAAAAAGATTGCATAGCGATTAAAAAATCTTTTCCAACAACAGTCAATGCGCCTTTGAAAAATTCCATAGTATATACCCATCCGGACCTGGAGATTTATCTCGAGGCATTGAAAACAGAACCTTCATAATTTCCTCCTCTGTAACGTTTCGAATCAATTTACTAGCTTCTTCTTTGCTACACTTATGACCCAGAACGTCACTCAACTCTTCCACCGTCATCGAGTGATAATATGGTGGTGTGTGACCCAATAAATCATGAAAAAATCTTTCCGCCTCGACTTTAATCTCTTCTTGTCCCTCAACAATAACACCATTTGCACATTTAATCTCCTTGATCGAGTTGTGTATCTCCCTGGTTTTTGCTGCTCTTTGGAAAACCTTATTGTTACCGTCCCCCACTTGTATCCAGCTCAACTTAGATCTTTGTTTTAAGAAACGTTCCTCATGATCCACCAAGATATGCCATCTACCGTGAGCATCTTTCTCACGAGCTATTGCTGCAGCTGTCGGGTTCCGAAAAGTTTCCATTTGACATACACATAGAGTATTAAAAGCTTCTCGAGTTTTCTTTGATATGTCGGCTAACCTGTTTCTGCCAATGACCTGCATTTGTGTTTTCAGCGCCTTTAGCTTCTTAAAGAATATGTACATTGCCGAGGTAGAGTGATATAGAGGATCCGAAGATTCCCAACTAGTCTTGACAGTATCCAAAAATTCAGGTTGAAGCGCCAAAACATTTGTAAACTTGAAAGGCTTACAAGGTTTTATCTCCTCTCCCTTGATCTTAATACGGCATCGTTGATGATCGCTGCAACCACCTGATTCAAATAATGTATACGCCTGGCCATATATGTTCAGCCGCTCCTCATTTATAAGTACTCTATCGAGCTTCTTACAAATCAATCCTTCCTTGTGTTTGTTGCTCCAAGTGAAATTGGGCCCATGTGCCTTCATATCAACAAGAGAACAATGTCGCGCCACATCTTGGAAAGCATGCATACCTTGAGGAAACGGGGACTCTTCAAAGCTTGAATGCTCATATACATTGAGAATTTCTTTAAAGTCTCCATAGATTATCCTACGTTTATTCCTAAACATTGGAGCATCATGGTGTGATTTCAAATCCTCCCATAGCTCCTTTCTCTCCTCCACACCATTTGAAGCATAAACAAATGAACAGAATAATTCATATGTTGCCCCCTTCAACATAACCACACAAGTAATCATTTGTTTACTTGTGAAACAAGATGTTAACCTTACCTCTAGACCCCAAACCACACATAATCTTCCTAAGCGATTAGACGCATAATTATTCATAAATAACCAATTTGGGAAAACCTTTTTTATGATCTTACTCGACTTTCGCTCTTGAACTCGAGTTTCAATCAAACAACCAAACTGAAAACGTCCTTCATACATCCACTTCTTCACAACCGAATGTTTAACTGTTAGTTAGGATATGTGTTAGAATATACTGTTAGTATCTTAGTCAATATCGGTATGGTTACGATCTCATACGATCTCATACACTTGTATATATACTGTTACACTATCAATGATATGATCATCGAGTGTTCTACACTTACATGGTATCAGACGCATAACGCGATCCAGCTTCTCGAAATTTGTGATTCTCTCTTTCATCTAGTCTCTCGATTCTCTCTCTCTCTCTCTCTCTCTCTCTCTCTCTCTCTCTCTCTCTCTCTCTCTCTCTCTCTCTCTCTCTCTCTCTCTCTCTCTCTCTCTCTCTCTCTCTCTCTCTCTCTCTCTCTCTCTCTCTCTCGTCTCTCTCTCTCTCTCTCTCTCTCTCTCTCTCTCTCTCTCTTTCCTTTCTCTCGTTTTCTCTCTTCTCATCGCAAATGGCTGCCATTGTTAATCCATCGTCCCTAACCTCTGCTGAGAAACCGTGGGGCATCAGTCAGATCCGAGCATACATCCCGATTGTGCTTGATCTCGACAAGATGAATTATGACGTATGGAGAGAACTCTTTGAAACTCACTGTTTGACTTTCGGAGTTCTGGATAATCTCGACGGTATGGCCGTCGCCACACCTCAAACTGAGAAAGTGTGGAAGGAGCGTGATGGTCTCGTAAAAATGTGGATTTACGTAACCATCTCTGATTCGCTGACGGAGACGATTCTCAAACCTAAAAGCACAGCTCACGACCTCTGGCTTGCTCTGGAGAATCTGTTCCGCAACAATAAGGAGAATCGGGCACTCCAGCTCGAGAATGAGATTCGTACGATCACAATCGGCGACCTCTCTGTCCAGGAATACTGTCGCAAGCTCAAATCTCTATCCGACCTGTTGACGAACGTCGACTCCCCTGTTACGGACCGATCTCTAGTCATGCACTGTCTTAACGGTTTAAATGACAAGTTCGAGGGAATTCATAATGTCATCTGACATCGTGTTCCATTTCCAAGCTTTCATGATGCTCGTTCAATGTTGCTTGCGGAAGAAGATCGTCTCAAGCGGATAATCAAACAACCGACTACGACGGATACAAACACATCGTCACCCTCTGTGTTGTATGTTGCGGATCCACCAAACAATCAGCAACAATCACACAACCATAACAACAACAGGAATGGCAACAAGAACAACCATGGTGGCGGCCGTGGCAATCGTGGCAAGGGTCGATACAATCAATCCGACAATCACCAATATCCCAACAGTGGGTTTGGCTATCCCCACTGGCCATACGGTCCCCCTCAGTGGCCATATCCGTATTTTCCAGGAGGTCAGCAAATGGTTCCAGCTGCTCCGGCGTATCCATTTACGCACATGCCGTCTCCGCAGCCTGGTGTTCTTGGTCCGTATCAGCCGCGTCAACAAAGCCCGCAGCATGAAGCACATCTTGCGAATGATATGTACACTGGAGCAGTGTCGCCTTCACTGGTTCCCACGGCTTTGGCGAATGCGTTCAGTACGATGACCCTTCAGCAGCCGACTGACCCAGCGTGGTACATGGACTCGGGTGCCACGGATCACATTACCGGTAATCAAGGTAATCTCACCTCTGTTTTTAATACGAACATCACTCATGCGGTTTTGGTTGGTAATGGATCCTTTGCTCCTGTTATAAAATCTGGTTCTTCTTTTATCTCTAGCACAGCTCATCCTCTTTCCCTTACTAATGTGCTTGTTTGCCCGTCAATTGTTAAAAATCTCGTGTATGTCTGTCGCTTTGTTACTGATAACAATTGCTCTATCGACTTTGACCCTCTTGGTTTCTCTGTTAAGGATCTGAAAACCAGGAAACTTCTGCTCCGTTGTGACAACTCGGTACCTCTCTACTCGGTGACTCCGTCCACGCCGAGTCTCGCTCTCACTACAGACAGTTCGATTTGGCACCGACGGCTTGGTCATCCGGGTTCTTCTGTTCAACGTTCTTTACTTTCTTCGGGTTTGTTTTCTAAGAATAAGGCCGACTTGACTTCTTTGTGTCATGCGTGCCAATTGGGTAAACATGTTAGGTTGCCTTTCTTCTCCCTTCTACTACTGTCACTGAACCGTTTGAAATAATACACTCGGATATTTGGACTTCTCCTGTCTTGAGTAATAGTGGATTCAAGTATTACCTATTGTTTCTCGATCATTACACTCATTTTATTTGGATCTATCCTTTGCACAGAAAAAGCGAAACACTTGGGAAATACATTCAATTCTCTAATCTCATTCAAACCCAGTTTAACAAATCTATTCGTACGTTTCAGTGTGACAATGGGGGAGAATTCACGAGCAAAGCCTTTCTTGAGTACCTTGCTAGTTCGGGCACACAAATCCGACTTTCTTGTCCTCATACGTCCCAACAGAATGGTCGAGCAGAACGAATGCTATGTACTATCAACAATTTGGTACGAACGCCTCTTGTTCAAGCTCACATGCCTACTTCTTACTGGGTCGAGGCCTTATTCACATCCGCTTACCTTCTTAATCGTCTTCCTTCCTACTCGATCAGTAATGACACTCCCTTTCATTGTTTATTTCTTAAGCATGTGTCATATGATCACCTTCGGGTATTTGGTTGCCTCTGCTATCCTAACCTCCTCTCCACATCTTCTCATAAACTCTCTCCTAGATCTGCAGCTTGTGTTTTCCTAGGATATCCAGCAAACCACAGTGGATACCGGTGCTTGGACATAGCATCTCGAAAGATAATTATCTCACGCCATGTTATCTTTCGCGAGAACATGTTTCCATTCGCTAACATTCAATCAACTACAAAACAACGTCCCGAGTTAGCACATATCCCAGCACCGGTTATTCCACCTCCTCCGCTTCCTTCTCCTCCTACTGGTACTCCACCGCCGGTAGCTTCTATCCCAGCCCAACCTCCTCCTCGTATGACCACTCGGCTCATGGATGGTATCACCAAACCACTTGTGCGGATGTGTTTACATACTGATACAATCTCCCCTATTCCTACTTATCATGTGCAGGCTGCGAAGGATCCTAACTGGACTAAATCTATGCAAGTTGAATATGATGCTCTTATTAAGATAGGGTTGTAGTTTTAATCCTATTCTACTACAAGTGCACAGTTCAGTGATTGTAGTATATAGGGTATCGAATCCACAGAGACTCTGGTTTCGATAGCTAAGGAACAAGGAATTAAACTAGGAAGAAAGCAATGTGATGTAAATAAAAGCAATGCGAGAAAGTAAACAGAAAGCAGAGATTGTTGGTTGTGAAAACAAGTTATTAAAAGCGCTAAGTCTAGGGCGTTCTCAGGAAATCAGACAAGCAGACAGTTCATTCAGCAAGGATCTAATTAAGCACAGTTCTAGAACTCAAAACACGGATATAGAACTAACCAAATTCCTTTGCGATAGTTCTCTAAGTCTAAGTGCAGCAAACCAAACTTTCGTTTGCGAGAACTAACAGATTAAACTAGCATTAATTCCAAGTTTGATATGTTCACAAGTTAACCTAAACCAAACTTTCGTTTGCGAGAAGTTTAATTGCTCAACCTAAATAGTTCAGATTCCTAAACCACACTTCCGTGTCGTATTTAGCAACCTAAGATCTAGATTCTAATTGATCAGGTTAGAACTAGCTTTAAGCACAATTAGATTGAAGAACAGATATAGTTATGAATCCTTAACTGAATTAAACAAGTCTAGCAAGTCATGAAATCCTATGTGAGAAACCCTAAACCTAACTAGGAATCTACTCAGACATAGATAATGAAAACATAATCATATGAAGAATAAATTGCATAAAAGATAAAGAATTAAAGGGGTTCGAAATCTTCTCCAAATACAGATGAAGTAAAGGTTCAGATCAGCCCCAAAAGCTCTAAAAATCCTCTGCTCTTAATTATGAAAGCGTATGTAAAAGCGTATCTAATTAAAACACCAAAAACTCAATAATATAGGTCTAATCTCGGCCAGGGGCTTCTTTGTAAATATCAGGAACTTCTGGATCAGAGTGCAATATCTTGACTCTTCATAAACCGCCGATTTTTGGGCCCATCTCGCTGGTGCAACGATCGTCGCTGGTGTGCAACGATCGACGCAGTACTCTGTTTTGGACAGTGAACTTTATCTCTCGGCCAAACACTCCAAAAATCTCCAAAATACTCCAACATCTCCAATTCAGCTCCAAACCTGATTATACCTGTAAAAGACTCTAAAAGAACACAAAAAGACACTAAAACACACTTATATCATGGTCTAAAACTAGTACAAACCATGATATATCAACTCCCCCACACTTAGCCTTTGCTTGCCCTCAAGCAAAACAGAGAACTAAAGCATGGTGAAGAGGTTTGAAAACTCTTCAGAAACTCATTTCATCCTAGAAGCTACAACACTCAGATTCCCCTTAGTAAACCACTGAAAGAATCAATCACAGGATATCAAGACCAACATGTACTTCCCCCACACTTAGCAACTGTCCTAAGTAAACTCCACAATCACATTCAAGCATTCAAATTCTCCCTACTGACTTCTGCAAGTATTTAAGTGCGGTCTCACCTAAGGAGTATCGATCAAAGGGCACATGGATTCTTACCTTATCAGCTCTAGACCACCATACTATCTTTCTCTAGTCCCTTTCTTCTCTTTTCCTTCCTTAACAACTGATTTTTCCCACTTTGGGTATCATTTTATTTTTTTTATCAGTGTTCTTCCCGTTATGGGGTATACTTTGGACACATTCCATGGATCGCACATGAGATAATAGGGGTCTCTACCACTCCTGTGACCACTTCAGAGTTAGTAACTCATCCTCAGTTTATTATCTTTTTTTTTTTTTTGGAAGGGGAGAAGGGAACTAAATAGGATAGGTTTACAGGCTGTGTCAGAACTAACAAGGGAATCCGACACAAAGTATACCAAGCCCTTAAGTGAGAAATCTAAGTCAGTATTAAGGTTGAAGTCAGTAAAAGGATCCTCTGATACCTGAAGTGATGTGGGTGTTCCCAGTAGGTTGATTTGTGTCTGAGTTTTCTAATAGTCAGAGATAGATCCTGCAACTTCATCCCAATGGTTACTTAAGTTCCTGCAAGTCTTGTAAATCTTCTCAGAAAATTATAGTTTCTTACTTAAACAATTTTGACTCAAGAAAACAAATTTTTTTTTGAAAAATGGACTGACTCTTAAGAAAACAGAAAGATAAACGTCAGTAGCACCTCCCCCACACTTAAGACACACTGTCCCCAGTAGTGTCAAGCGAAGGATCAGTAAAAAGAAAATAAAAATTGTTAAGGCTTTGTTGAGTTCTGTCGGGTTTACCTCTGTCGCTCAGGCATCGATCGTTGCACTAAGTGCATCGACCGTTGCTAGGCGATATTCATGTATAGTCGATCGTTGCTCAGGACCGCAACGATCGCTGCAATGCGATTCCGATCGTGTTGTGACGATCGACACAGAATTGCGTCGATCGACGCACTGCGAATTTGTCCGAGACCTGCAATCATAAACTCACCAAAAACAAAAACAAACGTAAAATCCTAACAAAAACACCAAAAATTAAGTAGAAAAACACCAGTACCTAATGGTGGGTTGCCTCCCACCCAGCGCTTGTTTAAGGTCAATAGCTTGACCGGACGAACAAGATTTTTCAGGCACCAGGAGATCCCGACAGAGACTTTTTCTGTCTCTGTTCAAGTCTCCTCATCCAAGGTGGCGAGTAGGCTGTTGCAGAATGCTCATGTCCAAGAAAAGATGGAGTAAAATGTGCTCCAGGATCTACAATCACAGTGTCATCCGGCCGCTCATCATCTGCATCCATGATGGTGAATGTCTGCCCATCTATCAGTGGTCTTCGCAGCTTATCCATCTCATAACGCAGCGGCTCATCTCCCAGATGGAGGTCTATCAAGCTGTTTCTAACATCAATTACCGCTCCTGTTGTAGCCAAAAATGGTCTTCCAAGTAGCAATGCTTCATCCGGATCACAGTCATATTTCAGCACTAAGAAGTCTGTTCGAACTAAGTAGTTTCCAACTCTCACCGGGATGTCCATAAGGAGTCCTTCTGGAACTCGTATGGACTGATCAGCTAGGACAAGAGAGGTCCTAGTAGGAGTAAAATCTAGCATACCCAGCTTCTCTGCCACAGAGTATGGCATCAAACTTCCAGCAGCTCCTAAGTCACACAGAGAGCGCCTAAAACTGTCCTCAAAGATTGAACAATTAAGCACAAAGACCCCAGGGTCTGGCAGCTTCTTCGGGATCTTGGTCAGTAGGACATCACTAATATGCTGAGGAACTATAATCACCCAGTCTCTCAGCTCTTCATCTAAAGGCAGCATCTTATTCAAGTACCTCTGCACAAATGGATGATAAGGTGGATCATCAGAAGATGGAATTTCTTCCAATTCTTCACCAATCTCCTCTAGCTTTTTAAGCTCTTCAATTTCCTGCTTAATCACTTCAGATACTGAGGAGTGTTGTCTAACGATCTGCGCATAGATCTCTTGTTGAGAAATCTCAGAGACTCCAGAAAATAAGCCATCAAGCTCCAACTCTGCATCAATACCATTATCATTCGGCAAGTCTGTCTGTTCACGACCTGCATCGATCGACACTCGGTGTGCGTCGATCATTGCAACACTGCAGTTTTCACCCGAGAGTTTTTCACCAAAATCCGAGATTTCTTCTTCCTTCACCAATTCAGTTGTACTTAGCTCAAATTTTTCACCTAGGTGAGATCCATCATTAATGTACACAGACCAGGCCATAATATGAGTGTCTGCTACTCCTTTTCCCTTCATTGAACTGGAAATCTGGTTCACCTGAGTATCCAACTGCTTCATGTGAGTGTTCAGGGACTCAAACTTCCCATTGAGGTCTTCATAGACAGCATCCAACTTCTTGTTGCAGTCCACATTACTCTTGGTCTGACTCTCCATTAGTTGTTCCATCATAGCCTCTATTCTACTCTCATGAGCTGTAGGTGCATGAGGAGTCTGATAGGATGAAGATCCATAGGTTCTCTGAGTACCTTGTCCAAAGGTCTTCTGAAAACCGCTAGTCTGTCCAGAATTAGATGAGTTGCTGTTGAAAGCACTTTTCTGTCCTCCATTGAAGAATCTGTTTCCCTGTTGATTACCAAATCTATTACCTTGGAATCCAGATCCTCCTATGTAATTCACATCTTCCTCCTGAATGTCCTCCTCAGTTTGAATTACCTCTACATCTTGGGCAAAGTGGACAGCTTTCTTACCTGCTAGGAGATTGCAAACTGTGTCTAGCCTAGATCTAATATCAGCTATGTCAGAATTCTCTACACTTCCACCAGATTTCTTCCTCCTCTCATCCATAGTCTTGCAACTGTTGCTGCCTACTAGGTTCTCAATCAACTGCTTAGCTTGTGCAGGAGTCCTGGTGTTGAAGTTAGCATTACTGGAGTTATCCAGTGCAGACTGATATGGAAGATCTATGCCTCTGAAGAAGATACCAATCAATTGAACTTCAGTAAATCCATGGTGTGGGCAGTCACGCTGGTACTGCTTAAATCTCATCCAGGCAGTTTTTAAAGGCTCCACAGCTCCTTGGGAAAAGGTGAGTATGTCCTGTCTGGACTGATCTGAGCGCGCATCATCATAGAAATAACGCAGGAACTCACTCTTCAAGGCTGCCCAAGTAGTATACTGACCAGGTGCCAACTGCTTTAGCCATGCACTAGCGTCTCCAGCAAGATTGTGCGGAAAGAGCTTAAGGAACAGATAATCCGGGCAGACTCCATCATACTTCATGCCAGTGATTATGTCCTCAAACTGATCAATGTGATCCATAGGCTGCTCCGTTGGGTAACCATGAAATGCATTCTCTCTCATCAGCGAGTAGTAGATGGTTTTGATCTCAAAATCATTCCTCTCAAAACCAGGCATCACCAGAGCTGACCGGTTTGCATGAAACTCATCTGGTCTGTTGTAGTCAGCTAAAGTCCTCTCATGGACAACCATCTGTCTAGCTCGGTTCTGTCCTTGACCTTGCGCCTGCGGTGGTGGTTCAGCTTCCTCAACATCAGGGATCACTCGTCCCTCAGCATCAATCCTCTGCCCAGCAGCATTGTAAGGATTGTTTTGCGGATCTCTCAGGGTACCATCAGCATCTGGTATCAGGATCAAACGCTCACGTACCATCCTTTCTCTTCTTTCTCTTCTGTTAGTCCTCTCTAAACGTCCAAGTTCTTCAAGTTCGAGATTAACTAAGTCTAAGTTCGGATTACTTCTAGTTTTCAACGTCTGCATAAACTGTCTGTAACCGTCCAGCAACGATCGATGCTATCAGTGCAACGATCGGTTCAATCTCAGAATCGCCTAGTAACGATCGATGCTAGGGTGCAACGATCGACGCAGTGCGAAATTGGTACCTGCGACAGAGAGAAAACAGAGAAAATTAGTAACTAAAAAAAAACAAAAACAAAAACGAAAAGAAAACGAAAAATCCTAGTAAAACCCTAGGTTCGAAGCTATCGAAGACTCTAAGAGTCCCCGGCAATGGCGCCAAAAACTTGATAGGGTTGTAGTTTTAATCCTATTCTTCTGCAAGTGCACAGTTCAGTGATTGTAGTATATAGGGTATCGAATCCACAGAGACTCTGGTTTCGATAGCTAAGTAAAAGGAATTAAACTAGGAAGAAAGCAATGTGATGTAAATAAAAGCAATGCGAGAAAGTAAACAGAAAGCAGAGACTGTTGGTTGTGAAAACAAGTTATTAAAAGCGCTAAGTCTAGGGCGTTCTCAGGAAATCAGACAAGCAGACAGTTCATTCAGCAAGGATCTAATTAAGCACAGTTCTAGAACTCAAAACACGGATATAGAACTAACCAAATTCCTTTGCGATAGTTCTCTAAGTCTAAGTGCAGCAAACCAAACTTTCGTTTGCGAGAACTAACAGATTAAACTAGCATTAATTCCAAGTTTGATATGTTCACAATTAACCTAAACCAAACTTTCGTTTGCGAGAAGTTTAATTGCTCAACCTAAATAGTTCAGATTCCTAAACCACACTTCCGTGTCGTATTTAGAAACCTAAGATCTAGATTCTAATTGATCAGGTTAGAACTAGCTTTAAGCACAATTAGATTGAAGAACAGATATAGTTATGAAGCCTTAACTGAATTAAACAAGTCTAGCAAGTCATGAAATCCTATGTGAGAAACCCTAAACCTAACTAGGAATCTACTCAGACATAGATAATGAAAACATAATCATATGAAGAATAAATTGCATAAAAGATAAAGAATTAAAGGGGTTCAAAATCTTCTCCAAATACAGATGAAGTAAAGGTTCAGATCAGCCCCAAAAGCTCTAAAAATCCTCTGCTCTTAATTATGAAAGCATATGTAAAAGCGTATCTAATTAAAACACCAAAAACTCAATAATATAGGTCTAATCTCGGCCAGGGGCTTCTTTGTAAATATCAGGAACTTCTGGGTCAGAGTGCAATATCTTGACTCTTCATAAACCGCCGAGTTTTGGGCCCATCTCGCTGGTGCAACGATCGTCGCTGGTGTGCAACGATCGACGCAGTACTCTGTTTCAGACAGTGAACTCTATCTCTCGGCCAAACACTCCAAAAATCTCCAAAATACTCCAACATCTCCAATTCAGCTCCAAACCTGATTATACCTGTAAAAGACTCTAAAATAACACAAAAAGACACTAAAACACACTTATACCATGGTCTAAAACTAGTAAAAACCATGATATATCAGTTCTCCATGTAGCTCTTGCTCGAGGATGGCCTATGCGTCAACTTGATATTAATTCCTTCATGGCAACTTGGACGAAACCATGTATATGCACCAGCCTCCGGGTTTTACAGATAAACTAAAGCCAAATCACGTCAATTTACTCCGCCGGTCACTCTATGGCCTCAAGCAGGCTCCGAGAGCATGGTACACTCGGTTTGCTACAGTTGCTCGCACCATTGGCTTTGTTCAAAGTCGTTCTGACTCCTCGCTCTTCGTCTTGGGTCGGGACAAACCGCAAGCATTTCTTCTTCTTTACGTCGATGACATCGTCCTTACTGCTGCTTCCACCACTCTTTGCGACCATATTGTGGCTAAGCTTGGAGCGGTATTTGATCTCACTGATCTTGGCCGACTTCATCATTTTCTCGGTGTTGCGGTTACATATAATGCTGCTGGTATCCTACTTAGTCAGCAAAACTATGTTGCCGATGTCCTACACCGTGCACAAATGACAAATTGCAATCCGAGCACCACTCCAGTGGACACGAAGTCGAAGCTAGCGGCAGAGGAAAGCCTACCGGTCTCTGATCCATCGTTATACCGTAGCCTAGCCGGCGCATTACAGTAGCTCACGTTCACGCGCCCTGATATCGCCTTTGCGGTTCAGCAAGTGTGTTTGTTTATGCATGATCCTCGGTAGAATCACTTCACGGCTCTGAAACGGATACTTCGATACGTCAAGGGGACAATCACTCACGGTCTCCAGCTGAACAAATCTTCCTTCACGGACTTAGTGGCCTACTCCGACGCAGATTGGGCCGGTTGTCCATCGACACGACGCTCCACCTCGGGCTATGCAGTCTTTCTTGGTGACAGTCTGATCTCTTGGTCGTCTAAGCGCCAACACACCGTATCACGGTCTAGTGCAGAGGCAGAATATCGCGGTGTTGCTAATGCGGTTGCTGAGACATCATGGCTGCGAAATCTCCTTCTCGAACTCGGCTGTCCACTAACTAAGGCAACTGTCGTGTACTGTGATAACATCTCGGCAGTCTATCTTTCCTGCAATCCGATCCAGCACCAACGCACGAAGCACGTCGAGATTGATCTACACTTTGTGCGGGAACGAGTACAGCTCGGTCAGCTCCGTGTGCTCCACGTTCCCTCCTCCTCTCAGTATGCTGATATCTTCACTAAAGGCTTACCTTCTCCGCTATTCACTGACTTCCGAACCAGTCTCAATGTCCGCCCACCTACCATTGGACTGCGGGGGAGTGTTAGTTAGGATATTTGTTAGAATATAATGTTAGTATCTCAGTCAATATCGGTATGGTTACGATCTCATACGATCTCATACACTTGTATATATACTGTTACACTATCAATGATATGATCATCGAGTGTTCTACACTTACATTAACATCTTTATTAAAACCTCGAACATTCGAAAAGAAACTCGACATTTAAAGATGTTTTGTGAGTTCTTTTTACTCGCGATCTCATAAGGTTTACCCTGCTGAGATTGAGAGCTTGAACTTGAAACATATCTATGAGCATCTTTAGAAACTCGGGGAAGGGATGTCCTTGGAGGAATCTCGACTTTCAGACTCACACTGCCCTTCGCTTTCTCTTTTTTCCCATCATTTTTAGGATCCAAATTCTCAACTATCCTCTGTTGTATCTCTTTCACAGAAATCTGATCAGCGGACTCATCACCAATATCCTCAGTACCATGAAAACCCTCCTCCTCTTTCTTCATAAGAGCAGCATAGGAGTTTCTTAAAATCGATTCCTCAACTGGTTTCGGGCGTGCTTCTGTCTTTCCGGGTGTGCGATTAGACCGTGGTGGTGTAATCCATTCGCCCACAACATTTTTCTGAAGAGCCTCTGCCATCACCTCAGGTAAAGGAGAAGCTGATGTCCCTTCATTTGTATCGTCCATTGCTATCTCAGTTTCTCCCTTCGTGTCAGTTGTTTTCTCTGTTTCTTCATTGTTTCCAAATACCTTAACAACATTTTGCTCCGTCTCCACCCTTGATACTTTCTTTGGACTGCTGCTTGTAACTTTTCCATTAGCTTCTTTTTGATTTCCAGATTTTGTCTTCTCGACAAGACAACCATCATCTAAGTGTCTCCACTAACTACATATGCCACATCTTGGAGGTAAACATGGATATGAATATTCCACAATCGCATCCAATTCCCCTTCTTCCTCTCCAAAATAATGATATGTTCTTGGGAGTTCTTTTGTTAAATCTGCTTCAACAAAGATTTTTGCCTCTTCAAAATCATTATAAGCCTCTGTTTTTGGGTGTAGCCTGTCCGGTTTTCCTACTGCACTTGCCAAGAATTCCAGACCTTTGTAAGTATATAACGAAGGAGGGACATTTCTTAAGGTAATCCAAAGAGGAACAGACTTCAGAACAGGCTGTGATTCCTTATCAAATGGAGACCATTTAGATACCACCATAGGAATCTCTAAAATATTCCACATGCCTTTGTTTAATATCCTCTGCCTCATGTTATCATTACGGATCCAAAATTTTACGGTGGTGGAATTCACATGAAATACATAAATCATAGTTGACTTATCTGTTTTATCACCCAAACGTCAAATTCTGTTCACAACCATATGGATTTTTCCAACATGTGGTGCCTCTCCCAAAAACTTCCCAATCAAGAAATCCTTCCATAGTGGTCGGGCATTTTAAAACCACCTCCTGCTGCTTAAACGTTTTCCTCCTTTGGGATGTATATGTTATTTTTTTAAGGTTTACTTTGAAATTTAAGCCACAAAAAGGATTTATAGTTTCTGAGTCGTTAATTAGTTGGAATGTGATATTATAATGAGGAAATTGTCAGGAAAATAAAGAGATACATTGACACCTTATTTAATAGGGTATATCATTTTTCTTACATATTATTACAACATTAGGTTATATGATATTCATAATTTTAGCGAATAATTGAGATTAAGGAGTTGAAAAATAAGAATTTTAGAAAATATGTAACAGACACATAAATACAAGAGATATGTGCATTTGTTTTAAATTAATACTAGTATGATTCGCACCATGTGCGAGCACAAATATTATGAAACATAAATTTTCTAAAAATAAAATTATCCAATTACTTTAATAACAATAATAATATTATAAAATTTATATGAGAGTAATTATAATTAAACATACATATATTATTATATTTAATAAGGTATTTTATAATTTATTATAAATAAAATTAATAGTAATAAAATAAATTGTAGTTATATATCTTTATGTATAAAAATAATTACATAAATATCTTATTTAAAATATTTTATTATTCTTATATATAAATTCAAAATTTAAATAACTAATATGAAATTACTATATAAAATCCAAAACAATATTTATTCATATTTGAAAAAAATTTCATAAACATTTTTATATTTATCATCTTATTTTTTATTTTAGGGTTTTTTTGCAAATAAACCCTTCAAGTGGTCACATATTTCGGATCAACCCATCACCTCTATTAAATGCTAGTCAATCCTCAACGTAACGGTCAAACTGCTATATAAGACTTATGTATATCGATGACGTGGCACCGTCAATTAAACTAACAGAATCAAAAACACTGGTTTTGTGAGAAAAAAAACATCATGATTTTTAAAAGTCATATTGTTTATATAAGACCCAAGCTACATGTAGTTGAGTATAGTTTTTTGTTCATCTTCCTCCCATTTATTGTTCTTCATTCTTCCAAACTAAAAAAAAAAACTGTGAGTCTTTTTTTTTTGGTCAAACCTCATTCTTATAGATAGTTACTCTCCAACAATGGAGAAAATGTTCAACAGAACTGATATTACAGAAATTAAGCAACTGAAATAAAACAAGCAGATAGATAACACCATGACACATAAGCAACTATAATCGTTGAGCAGTCCTCTAAGCTCGATGCCAAAGAAGCTTGGAAGTGAGATGATACTTTGGGAATTAGTGAACATCTTCAATGACCTAAAACCCGAGATTGAGACAACAACTAGTGCACAATTATCAATCCAGAATCCATCAACAAAAGTAGAGGTAGCTAAGTACCAAACTACTAAGTCTTGGAAGAAATCAGAAGCATAAGCATCTGACATAATGCTCCCTGCAATAAAACCACTCAAAAGTGGAAAGCTAGGGAGGAAAGCAAGCTCCATAGAGGAAAAACATGGACAATACATGTCCACTCGAACTGAAACAAAGTCGGATCGAGGACTGCATACTGCAGTAAGGGACCGCAAAAAGGCGGTAGACATGCCACTGAAGAGCACAAATGTGGAGATACAGAGATCTGGAAAGGGATCCAAAGGTGGCAGAGGGAAGATGAAGTCGATGGGATGGCCTAATTCAAAAGAATGGTTAAGCGGTATAAGGTGCGAGATAGGGCAAGGTGGTTGGATGGGGAGGGTGATTAGATCCTGGATTGCAAATCTGGACAGAGAAAGCTTGAGACAGCCAAGTGAACAACTCTGGCATCTGAGATAAAGCTTCAAACAACAGATAAAAACGCAGAATGCAGTAATAATAAGCACATAGGTGAAGGATGTATCACAAGAGAACACAAAAGAGTCTGTGACACAACACATGATTATTAGGCAAGAGAGAAACTCGAACTCAGGGTGGGATCTAAAACCTGCCAAATCGCCGAGGGTGAGAGCAGACGAACGCGAATCTTCAGAAATGTGACACTGACGCAGAACTCCGGAGAAGAGGAGAACAAGAGGTGGAGCATAGAGAAGCACAGTCAGGTCCGGGGGGAGAAGCAGCGGCGAAGAAGAGAACACGAGTTGCGGAGATGGAGATGAGGGGAACACGAACTGCGGAAAGGCGAGAAGAGGTGGAGGAAAGCCGAGCGGAGGGGGCGGCGGATCTGGAGGGTCTGGGGGCTTTGCAACTGGCGGAAGGAACCAAAGAGGGAAGCATCTAGCCTAAGGCAGAGACGAGTGGACAACAATCGGCATCGGAGGTGGATAAAAGGTGAAGATGGACAGAGGGGCTGGGAGTGTGGTTAGAGGAGCAGCAAGAGGCGGTAGCGGAATGGTGAAGAGGAAGATTGCTGAGGACGGAGGAGAGAGGCAAGGACCGGCGGCGAGGAGAAACATACTGGCGAGAAAAAGCCTCGGCGGAGGTTCTGGAGGGGGTGGAGGCTCGGTCGACAAAAACGCGACGGGGTTAGGGTCTGGTGGTTCCGGCGATGGAGGAAGAGGACCAGACGGTGCAGGTGAAGGTGGTGTCATAGAGGAAGGAAGGAAGAGGCTAGCTAAGGGAGGAGGAGGGATGAGGCTAAGCTTAGATCGGACTTACCTTGAGGCGGCGGCTGGAGGTCATTGGAAGTCACGACAGAGAGAATAGGGCGAACTCCAGCATCAAAGAGTAGTTAAAAAAAACCGTGAGTCTATTTGAGGAAATCATAAATAAAAACTGATTAGTTTTGTTGTATATGTGACCTAATTGAAATCGTGAGTCTAATTGAGCGAAACTGGTTTTCTTACTATGGTCGCTACTTGCTAGATCTGTCCATAAGCGATGTGATGGAGAATTTGCGGAGATATCGAGGCGTAAGACGAATTGGGGAGAACCAATCATGTCGACTCAAATGAGAGAGAATGCGGCGGAGTTTTTGAAGAGAATTCAGGAAGCGTTGGTCACACACACGCTTTTGTTTCCTTTTTCATTTAAAAAAAAAGAATTGCTTCAAAAACCCAGTACGAAGAGACTAAACAAGCTGACTAAAATATATCAAAAACTTCAAAATAGATATTATTCTCTTCCTTTCTCTCTCTTCTCTCTCTCGCGTCTTTCAGAGAGAGAAAGATTTCTCTTCCGATCAATCGATCGGCTTATCCTCTTCTTCCATTTCTGTTGTTTATATTTCTCCTTTGTCGGTTTTTGATTTGTCTTTCCCGATGGGATTTGTTCCCAATCGGATAATCCAGTTTCGATTTTAGAGTTCTAAAATCGATTTTGTTTGTGTGTTTCGGCGGGACGCCTCGTTGGTTCTTTCCACGATGGCCTGTTGCGGTTTTAATCCGGTTTTCTTCCCGGCGATTTCTCTTTTCCGGTGTTAATCGCTTTTCCGGTCGCTATTCTCTGGTTTTCTCCCTGTTCCACCGACTGATTTCTTCGTTGTCTCTTTCGGCGGCGTCCTCCTCATCGAGTAACTCTTTGCAGCTTTTCCCACTGACTCTTGGGTACTTAAATGGTCGATCACTACTGTGTGTTGACCGGCGGCAGAGCTTCGTTGGTGTGGCGGTTTCCGGCGGGATGATTGGAGCAACTCTTCTTTCTTCGCGGTTCTTCTTCGGTGGTAGTTTCTGATGAAAAGCAGGATCGGCAGCACTCGTTCTCCTCTTCGATTTGAGTCCCGGCCACGGTGGAGTTTCCGGCATCCTTCTCGGCGCTGACACAGTTTTGGCGGTTGCATGCCGGTGGTTCTCTGGCGCAGACACGTGTCCCTTCCATCCTCATCCGCTCCTCTTGCTGGCAGGCTGGTGGGCTTCTTGGGCCGATTTTGGTTTTTAATTTCTTTGTATGTTTGTGTCTCGGCCTTTTAGGCCTCATCAATAAATGTCGAGTGTTAAAAAAAAAAAAAAAACAAAAAACAAAAAACAAAAAAAAAAAAACCAGTACGAAGCATTTCACAATATTCCTTCTTATCCCTTAAGTCAATCACCTTAATAATTCAGACCAAGCTGGCATTGAGATCATAGAAAGCAAGAGGAAAAGAATGTAGATAAAAGCTCTAGCCAAATCATATGTCTAAATCAGTTCTTAAAATCGAGTGCTTAGATCGGGTAGAGGTCGATTCCAACCAAAATTAGAAATTTCAGATTTGTGTTGTGTCTTAAATTTTGTGATTTATCTAAAAAAAAGTTGTAAACTTGTAATAGATCCAGTGGTAATGGTGGAATTGAATCATGATAAAAAGAGAAAGCAGATGGAGATAGCTATGATGGTAGAGAGAAAAGGGTGAAGAAGGAGAAGAGATTTTGACAGTTTTATAAGTGTTAGTTGTTTAGATTAAATGTGGAACGTTGGATTTTGAACGTTAAATGAGATTACTACCCAACTGAGAATGCCTTGCCGTTTTCTTTCACCAAAAAACAACATAAATTTAACAAATCGTGTTGTTTTAAACGAGCCCAAAACGACAGTTTTTTTTATTCTGTTAGTTTAATTGACGGTGCCACGTCATCGATACACGAAAGTCCTATATAGCGGTTTGACCGTTATGTTGAGGGTTGACCTACATTTAATAGAAGTGATGGGTTGATCCGAAATATATGACCACTCGAAGAGTTTATTTGCAGAAAACTCTTTATTTTATTACTGAAGGTTATGTATATTTCTAAAATAAAATTAAAAATATTGATAATTATTTTATATTTATCATCTCATCTTACTTTTTAATTTATTCAAGGTTATTTTTTTTAAAAGGCATTCATCAATCACGGCAAGGAATTTATTCAAGGTTATGCATATCTCCTTAATAAAAATTTAAAAATCTTCATAAATATTTCATATTTATCATCTAATTTGTTTATCCAAAGTTATGTATATCTCCATAATTAAACTAAAAAACATAAAAGCTTACCAATATAAATTAATGTTAACACATTAATTAACATAATTTCATTAATGGTAAATTAGTAATCATCCATTTTGAGAGTGAATATAAGGGCAAAAAAACTTTCCAATTAATATAAAAATGTCTTGTATGCTATACTTAAATAGTTATATATTAGTAGAAGTATCAGCTAGTGTAGCGGTGTTATGCATTGCACGCGTCCTGGACTTTTTTGTCAACTTTATATATATTAACCTTTGAATCATGTTATAACAAAGGGAGTCCAGAGAGTTATAATCGATAAGAAATCTACTGATTTACAACAGCCTGAGCACTACTTATACCCAAAAATCACAACCAATAAGCCAAAAAAATGGGTTGTGGATTAGAAGATTAGCATGCACAGAAGGTTATCGTGTCTCATTCTCAAAGAGTTGCTCGAGACAAAAGGGATAGCCTCTAGCAACATATGAATGGAAACGTCCATATCTGATCACACTCTGAGCAATAAGACATGACCTTTACTACTATCTGCATTTCCAAGGAAAATTTTCCATCTTGAAAACTCCAACAAACTTGTTCTAATTTCAGAAGCTTGAAAAAGAAAAGCAGGTCATGACCTAGGTGAATTCATGACCCCTGCTAATTTATTTGCTTCTAATCCAAAAATGATGTTATCGAGTCTATGATGTTTCATACAATCAGTAGACCAAAGAAGAGCTTGTAGTTTTACCTCTTCCCAAGACCTGCAACCGGTAAAGCTTATGCGTTTGTGGAGTAAAACATCACCAAAGGAGTCACGTACCACCCACACACAACCACAAACATCCTTTTTCCTTGACCAAGCAAAACCAATATTGCACTTCAACCAAGGATCAGGAGGTCGCTTCCATTTATTTCTCACAGGATCACTCCCCTCAGCCCATGCTCAATGTTTGAATCTCTTGTTTCTAGCAAATGAGCTGTGAACCAGAAGTCAGTTTCTGATTTAATTGATGCCACCAAAACATCAGATTTTGTTCTCTTTCCCTAGAGAGTAATGCATTCCTGTTTTCCAGAGTAGCTAAAGTATCCATGGAAATCTCTTGTTGTTCTCTCTAGGTACTATCTTCTTTCTCTGTGTTTTCATGAGATAATGGTTGTTTTCAAAAACAGAATAGGATTCGAAACCTCCCTCCAGCGATGGAAAATCTGAGATAGCCCAAGTTTGTCTCTCAACCGGACACAAGAAGAACACATGGTTTATTGATTCCTCTTCTGCTCCACAAATTTGGCATCTTAAGTTCAGCTTGATGCCTCTTTTGACCAATTGATATGTAACCGTAAGAGCTCCACTCAAAGCTCTCCACAGAAAAGTACGAATCTTGAGGGGGGGGGGGGGGGCATTTTCATACCTCTGATTTAAGATCGTTAAGAGAAGGCATGATAGAAGCTTGTTGAATGAAGACTGCTTTTCTACTTTCAAAATCCAACCAATAACTTGATTTAACTGTATACTCACCACTTTTGTTGTGCATCCAACACCAGTAATCCTCGTGGCCGATAGACGGTTGTTGGGCGAGTATTAGTCTCACATCATTGGGGAAGAAGTGGTAGTTGAGAGCCACATTGTACCATCTTCTGTTATGCATGTCGATCAAATTATTTACCATTAGATCAATGTTTGTGAGTTTTTGATCCAAGGAGCTTTCTTCACTGAGTTATCACTGATCCAGGGGTCCATCCAAACTCTCAATGAGTTTCCATTTCCTACATGTCTTTGCAAGCCCTTGATCAGAACTTGTCTGCCGTTGGTTATGTTTCTCCATGCATAAGATGGCCTTCTTCTAATAGGAGCCAGGAGGAAGTTTTCATTCTCGTAGTATCTGCTCTTATAAACACCGACAAACAGGCTATCTAGAATATGAAGTAGACGCCAAACATGTTTAGCCAAGAGGGCTTGATTAAAACATTGGATATCTTTGAATCCTAATCCTCCTAAGTGTTTTGAAAGACAAAGATTGTCCCAACTTACCTAGTGAATCTTCTTCTTGTGTTCCAATGAATTTCACCAGAAATCTGCCATTGCGATTGTGATTTTTGAACAAGTAGCAACCGGTAACTTGAAGCAAGACATTGTGTATATTGGTAAGGCCCAAGGCGACTGCTTTAAGGACGATTTATTTCCCTCCCTGAGATAAGCATCTCACAAAACAACGTGTAAGTATATCCTTTAGCTTGTATTGCATAAAGGCCAGTAAATCAATCTTAGAACCACTGAATCATTCAGATAGTCCTGGATACGAACTTGTACTTCCTTCATTTGAGATCCCAGTGATGGCTTTGGTTCTCATTCTGATTTCGTCTGGTATCTTTTCTCCAAATGTTATCGTTGACTTTGATAGGTTGATGAATTGACCAGTATCTTCCTCATATATTTTTAGAATCCTCATGATGGAATTGCATTGATCCTCATTTGCCTTGATCATGAAGAGGATGTCGTCCGTGAAAAGCAAGTGATGTACTGAAGGACCGGTTTCTGAGAATTTTATCCCTTCAATGGTGTTGTTTTGCTTAGATTGATTGAGGGGATGAGAGATACCTTATGTTCAAAGGACAACTAAGAAGGGTGATAAATGATCACCATGTTTTAGTCCTCTGCTAGGAGAAATCAGACCCTATTGTTGATCGTTAATTAGTATTGAGAAGGTTACCGAGGAGATGCAATACATTACCCATCAAATCCACTGCTGATGAAAACCTAGAGCCGAGAGAAGTGCATTGATGTAGCTCCACATTGTCAAAGGCCTTGGACATATTAGTTTTCATGGTCATGAATTCTGCAGAGATAGATTGATGAGTCTTCAAAGCATGGATCATCTCATGTGCTACCAATATGTTATCTGAGATAAGTCAATCTGATACGAAAGCGGTTTGAGTTTATGATACCAAATCCGGCAGTAGAGGCTCAAGCCGGTTGACCAATATGCGAGAGAAATATTGTATAGGGAATGTACACATATTGATTGGCCTTAAGTTTGACATTGAATTCGGATTATCAATATTTAGCAGTAGGAACATGAGAGTATAGTTCCAATCTTTTGGGAATGCTCCTTTAGTGAAGAAATTCAGTACCTCTGTTGTGACCTGATCCCCAACAATTTCCCAATATTTCTGGTAAAAAAGACTAGTAATATCATCAGTTCATGGTGCGCTTGATGGTTTGATAGAGAACACATCCTCCTTAACTTCATATTTACTGGCCTCTTGATATGTCTATAATTTCATGCATTTTGGTTAGTAGTTTGTTCTTGTTTTGCTTTCTTTTCCTTTCATTCTTTCTCTTTTGTTGTTTCTTTGTATTGCATCTAGAGTTTAGTATCATTCTAGGTTAGGTTGTTGCATTTGGAGTGTTTCCTTGGTGTTTTACAGGTGATTTGGAGTGCATGGAGCTAAGGTGAGCTTGGGAGAGGATTCTAGAGCTCAAAGAACCAAGGAGAAGCAAAATGGAGCAATATCGGTCTCAGTATCGGCCAGGCGGGCCGATACAAATCTTCGCCAAGTCCATACCGGTGTCAATATCGGCCAGGAGGGCCGATACAGAAATGCAGATTTTAATCCGAGAGTTTGTACCGGCTAGGATATCGGCCAGGCGGGCCGATACGAGCTTTCGACAGAAACGATATCGGCCCTCATTTCGGGCAGACAGGCCGATACTCTCTCCAGAACAAAAGCGTACCGGTTAGGATATCGGCCAAGACAAGCCGATACGCATCATGGGCAGAAAAACCGAGAGTCCATATCGGCTTGGATATCGGCCAACCAAGCCGATACAGAAACCCAGAAGATTCAATATCGGCCATGATATCGGTCATCAAACCGATACGGTTCCCTGATTTTCAGATTGGATCCGGGTCAATACCCTGTTTGTTCCGGGTTGACCCGGTTCGCACCCCATTTACTATTTAAGCCAAAAACCTGATTTTTGTTGTCTCTTAAGCTTGTTTTTGATTTCTAAACCTTTTGTAAGAACAAGTTTAATCTTTTCTTAATCCAAGTACTTATTTTGAGATTTCTTGTTTAAATCTTTCATCTTTCTCTAATCCTCAATGATTTACACTATCTCTTTAGATTTTGTGGATCAAATGATGATTAGTGAGTAGTTCCTCATAGGGTTTATGGGTTAGGTAGGATTAGTGTGATTAGGGATGATTAAGGGATGTCTAGTGTTTAATCCTTCTTAAATCTCTTCTATCTATGTGTGCTTAATGCCTATTTGACCTTGATCAAGTTAAACTAGGATGTTTAGGATTTCATGCTCACCAAGTGTTCGATGAAATTCCAGTTATGGCTTAGATAGGATTTTCACATTCTAGCTCATGGGAATGAATGTCTAGAGTGATTATTAGCTGTCTAGAACTTGATTGAATGCTTGCTTGACCTTAATTCACAAATGAGAGTTTGTTCTTGAATTAGGATTAAGTGAAGAGATTAGCTCTAAGAGATTAGGCTAATTGGCTTATTGTGTTCTTGCTAGGAGGTTAGCTTGCTTGTAGCTTGATTAGCATCCCGAGATCATCCCGAATCTTCTAATCCATTGACCTTGCTCATGAACCTTATCCTTAAATCTTGATTTTCTAGTTAATTGATTGCTTGCTTGGTTTTGTTTGATTCCTTTACTAGTTTATTGTTTTGAATTGCTTCTAGGTTGTTAGAGCTTTGCTTGAATTGTGATTAGCTTGTCTAATTTGGTTCGGTGTATTCATTTTGGTTTAGTCCGGTCCCAAAAATGGATTGATCTCTCATTGCTACGCGATAAGCATGGGAATTGATACCCTTAGAGATTACTAAATCTCTGTTATCAATTTGGCGCCGTTGCCATTTTGGGAACTTGGATAGATCAATTCGATTTCCTTTCCTATTTAGATCAAGTTTTGGTTACTAATCTTATTTCTTCTTCTCTCTTTGATGTCAGGTGTATGAACTTGCGGAGCAGAGGACCAACAGACTTAGTTGCGCGGGTTTCAGACATCAAAGCACTTGAAAGACAGTTAGCACGAGAGAGAAGAGCACTAGAACGAGCTGTGCATTTGGAGAGACTTGGGTTGGAGCAGGAAACAGTAGATCAGCCTCAGCTTGAGCCTCTAGAGCAGCCAACTATGGATCTGCATCAGCAAGATCATCAGGATCAAGGCCAACAGGGCCAACAGGGCCAACAGGGCCATCAAGAGCAGCATCACCAGGATGCGGATGCTAGAGATGGACAGGGAAACAGGATCCCGGTTCATCGTGAGAGACCAGCTCGAGCCATTGGTGATGGCGATACACCGGATACGAATGCTATTCGAAGGGGCATCATTCCACCACCAGTGAACAACAACAATTTTGAAATCAGAGCCATGGTCATGAATATGGTGCAGAACAACCAATTCCATGGACTTTCCTCAGAAGATCTATTAAAGCACTTAGACACATTCGACAAAATCTGTGATACTACAAGACTCAATGGTGTGACGGATGAGGGTCTCAAGATGCGCCTCTTTGTCTTCTCCTTGGCGGACAGAGCCAAAGATTGGGAAAGCACCATTCCACCGGGTTCCATCACTACATGGGCAGACCTTAAGAAGGCTTTCTTGAAGAAATTCTTCTCAACTACGAGAACTGCCCGTTTCCGCAATGAGTTATTCGGGTTTGTGCAAAGAAACAACGAGACCTTCGCTGAAGCTTGGGAAAGGTTCAATAAGCTCACCACTCAATGCCCACACCACGGTTTCACCAAGGAGACACTACTCAGTAACCTCTACCGAGGAGTGCTTCCTAGAATGAGGGCAATGCTTGATTCTTGTAGTAATGGACACTTCCTAGGAAAGGGAGTTGATGAGGCCATGGAATTGATTGAAAACTTGGCTACAAGTGATGGAAAATACAATGAGGACTATGAGAGGACTCCTAGAGGATCATCTTCTTCCGATGAGAAGTACGAGAAGGAAATCAAGTCTTTAAATGACAAGATAGACAAGATGATCTCATCCAACCAAAAGCAAATCAGCTTTGTGGAGAACTATGATGATTCTCAACCAGTCCTTTATAGTATTGAAGGTGATATGACCCAAGAAGAGATCAACTACATTGCTAGCCAAGGAGGTTTCAACAGGGGTTTCAACCCAAACTACCGGAATCACCCCAACTTCTCTTACAGAAACCCCAATGTTGCTAACCCACAGGATCAGGTTTATCCTCAACCTCAACCACAAGCTCAAGCTCAACAACAAGGGCAACAAGGCTTCACACAACCTCAGCAACAAAAGCCCTTTGTCCCTTATACTAACCAGCAAGGGTTTGCTAACAAACCACAGTTCCAGAGTCAACAACCCTTTATCCCAAAGCAACAATACCCTCCACCCGGATTTAACCAACAACAGACACAAGCCTCTTCTTCTTCCGGTTTGGA
This sequence comes from Orychophragmus violaceus, assembly GCA_030180135.1. Lineage (NCBI taxonomy): Eukaryota > Viridiplantae > Streptophyta > Magnoliopsida > Brassicales > Brassicaceae > Orychophragmus > Orychophragmus violaceus. The sequence continues at coordinate 33,719,511 of CM058239.1, forward strand.
TAGTGAGCTAAAGGGTATGATGCAGCAACTACTTCAGGGACAAGCCTCAGGAGCTTTGGAAGTTAGAGATTTGAAGACTGAGTTGCAGAATTTGACATCTAGAGTCACCAATATGGAGAACCGAAATGCTTCAACCTCTAGACCTCAAGGAACTCTACCCGGAAAATCTGAGCAAAACCCAAAGGAGTATATTCATGCCATAACATTGAGAAGTGGTAAAGAGCTGCAACCTCATCAAGTTCACAAACCTAAGGTGATTCCTCAAATCAATGAGGACATTGAAGTTCAAGAGGGGGAGGAGAATTCTGAAAATTCTGCTCTCAACAGAGAAAGTGAATGTGAGATTGCCAAGAGAAAGGGAAAGGCTGTGGTAGAAGAAGTAGTGGAAGAGGCACCCAAGAAGAAAGCTAGTGAGTTTGTTCCACCTCCCTATGAACCCAAGTTACCCTTTCCGGGCAGATTCAAAAAGTAGCTCTTAGAGAAGTATAAGGCTCTTTTTGAAAAACAGATGAAGAATGTAGAGCTCACAATGCCCTTGATAGATGCATTTCTACTTGTTCCTCAGTACAACAAGTTCTTAAAGGATGCCATTAAGGAAAGAACTAAGGAGGTGCAGGGTATGGTCATGCTTACTCATGAGTGTAGTGCATTCATTCAAAGGAGCATTGTCCCTAAAAAGCTTGAAGACCCGGGCAGTTTCACTCTACCATGTGCTATTGGTCCCTTCAGATTTGAGAGTTGCTTGTGTGACCTTGGTGCAAGCGCTAGTCTAATGCCTTTCTCAGTAGCCAAGAGGCTAGGCTTCTCCACCTACAAGGCTTGTAGGATCTCCTTGGTGTTGGCTGATAGAACAATTAGATATCCAATTGGTCTACTAGAGGATCTTCCGGTGAAGGTGGGAGGATTTGAGGTTCCAACAGATTTTATTGTGTTGGAGATGGATGAAGAACCAAAGGATCCTTTAATTCTTGGGAGACCATTTCTTGCCACAGCTGGTGCTATCATAGATGTCAAGAAAGGGAAGATTGATCTCAACCTTGGAAAGGACATAGTGCTCAAATTTGACATCAACAAAGTGATGAAGAAGCCAACCATAGAAGGGCAAATGTTCTATATTGAGACTATGGATATGCTAGCTGATGAACTTCTTGAAGAGTTGAATATGAGTGATCCTTTGGAAGTGGCTCTAACAAAGGAATGTGGAGAGTATGGCTATCTTCAAGATGAGAGTTGGGCTTACATGAGAGCTCTTGATTCACACAAGCCTTTGCAAGGAGAGGTTGAGTACATTGAGTTGGGATCAGATTCAGTTGGTACAGAGATAGAAGTCTTCGCAGTGGGTATGGGAGCTGATGGCGCCTATGGAGCTGAGGGTATGAAGGAGCAGCTTGTAGCTGATGACTGGAGTGAGCTCAAGGCACCAAAGGTTGAGTTAAAGCCCCTTCCGCGGGGGCTTCGGTATGCATTTCTTGGTCCTAACTCTACTTATCCTGTCATTGTGAATGAATTGTTGAGTGATGATGAATTGATTGCCTTGACTACTGAGTTGAAAAAGTTTAGGAAGGCTATAGGCTATTCTCTTGAAGATATAAAAGGGCTGTCACCTAGTTTATGTACCCATAGGATTCATCTTGAAAACGAATCTATGTCCTCAATTGAACATCAGAGAAGATTGAATCCTAATCTTAAAGAGGTAGTAAAGAAAGAAATCCTTAAGCTTCTTGATGCTGGTATAATTTACCCAATTTCGGACAGCACGTGGGTCTCTCCCGTGCACTGTGTCCCGAAAAAGGGAGGGATTACTGTAGTAAAAAGTGATAACAATGAGCTAATCCCCACTAGGACCATCACAGGACACAGGATGTGCATAGACTATAGGAAACTCAATGCAGCCTCTAGGAAAGATCACTTCCCTTTGCCTTTTATTGATCAGATGTTAGAAAGGCTTGCTTGCCACCCTTTTTACTGTTTTCTCGATGGGTACAGTGGGTTCTTTCAGATCCCGATACATCCCAATGATCAGGAGAAAACGACATTCACTTGTCCTTATGGTACCTTCGCATATCGAAGGATGCCATTTGGCTTGTGTAATGCACCAGCTACTTTCCAGCGGTGCATGATGTCCATTTTCTCAGATCTTATCGAAGACATTGTAGAAGTCTTTATGGATGATTTCTCTGTGTATGGCTCCTCTTTCTCCTCTTGTTTGTTGAACTTGTGCAGGGTTTTGAAGCGATGTGAGGAGACAAACTTGGTGCTTAACTGGGAGAAGTGCCACTTCATGGTAACAGAGGGAATTGTCTTGGGTCATAAGATTTCAGAGAAGGGTATTGAGGTAGACAAGGCCAAGATAGAAGTTATGACAAGTCTTCAACCACCAAACTCAATAAGAGGGATTCGAAGCTTCTTGGGTCACGCCGGTTTCTACAGACGGTTTATCAAGGATTTCTCCAAGATTGCTAGGCCACTCACTCGTTTACTGTGTAAGGAAGCTGACTTTGTGTTTGACGAGGAGTGTCTGGATGCATTTCACAGGATTAAAGAAGCTTTGGTTAGTGCTCCGATTGTACAAGCTCCTGACTGGGAATTGCCTTTTGAGATCATGTGTGATGCGAGTGACTATGCAGTTGGAGCAGTCCTTGGACAGAGGAAAGACAAGAAACTCCATGTCATATACTATGCTAGTAGGACATTGGATGATGCTCAAGTGAGATATGCAACAACTGAGAAGGAGCTTCTTGCTGTGGTTTTTGCCTTTGAAAAGTTTAGATCATACTTGGTTGGGTCTAAGGTAGTGGTGTACACGGATCACGCTGCGTTGAGGTATTTGCTTGCCAAGAAGGATGCCAAGCCGAGGCTTCTAAGATGGATCTTGCTGCTACAGGAATTTGATTTGGAGATCAAAGATAAGAAGGGTATTGAAAATGGGGTAGCGGACCACTTATCAAGGCTAAGGATTGAAAATGATGTTCCTTTAGATGATTCACTTCCGGAGGAGCAACTCATGGCTGTTAACGCAGTCAAAGAAGCTCATAACACAAGTAGAAGGCTGGAGGAGATTGATTCCATTGCGGACAAGGAACCGTGGTATGCAGATATAGTCAACTTCTTGGCAGTTGGGAAGGAACCACCTAGTCTAGACAGCTATCAAAGAAAGAAGTTCTTCCGGGATGTGAACAGATACTATTGGGACGAGCCATATCTCTATACCTTATGCAAAGATCAACTCTACAGAAGATGTGTAGCAGATGAGGAGGTGGAAGGGATCCTACTACATTGTCATGGATCACCTTATGGAGGTCACTTCGCCACATTCAAGACTGTTCAAAAGGCTCTGCAAGCTGGTTTTTGGTGGCCAAATATGTTTAAAGATGCTCAAACCTTCATCTCAAGGTGTGATCCATGCCAAAGAAAGGGAAATATTAGCAAGAGGAATGAGATGCCTCAGAACCCAATTATGGAGGTAGAAGTGTTTTATGTGTGGGGAATAGACTTCATGGGACCATTCCCATCCTCCTATGGGAACAACTACATATTGGTGGCTATGGACTATGTCTCCAAATGGGTTGAAGCAGTGGCAAGCCCCACCAATGACTCTAAGGTTGTAATCAAACTCTTCAAAAGCATAATATTTCCAAGATTTGGAGTCCCAAGAGTGGTGATTAGTGATGGGGGATCTCATTTCATCAACAAGTTGTTTGAAGGCCTCTTGAAGAAGTATGGAGTTAAGCACAAGGTAGCAACTCCATATCACCCTCAAACAAGTGGACAAGTTGAAGTGTCCAACCGGCAAATCAAGGCTATCTTAGAGAAGACTGTTGGAGCTTCAAGGAAAGATTGGTCCAAGAAGCTTGATGATGCTTTGTGGGCTTATAGAACAGCATTCAAAACTCCCCTTGGAACCACTCCTTTCAATATGCTGTATGGGAAGTCTTGCCATCTACCAGTTGAGGTTGAGTATAAAGCTATGTGGGCTGTCAAGTTGCTGAACTTTGACATCAAAACCGCAACTGAGAAGAGATTGATTCAGCTTAATGAATTGGATGAGATAAGACTTGAGGCTTTTGAAAGCTCAAAGATCTACAAAGAAAGAACCAAGCTCTTCCATGACAAGCTGATACTGAAGAGAGAGTTCAAAGAAGGTGATCTTGTGCTTCTGTTTAACTCCCGGTTGAAGCTGTTTCCCGGGAAGCTCAAGTCTCGATGGTCGGGACCTTTCAAGGTAAAGGAGGTAAGGCCTTATGGAGCAGTTGTCCTTTGGGGAAAGTCAGAAGAAGAATTCACCGTCAATGGTCAACGCCTCAAGCATTACTCCGCTTCAGAGGCTATAGAGGAAGGGACCTCGGTTCCACTCTCTAGCCCTCCAACCGCCTAAAAGCCCGGTTTGAAAAGTCGAGCTTACCGACTTTAAACAAAAGCGCACTTGGGAGACATTCCCATGTTTATCCTTGTACATATGATGCTTTTCTTGTTATTTTTGATCTTTTGCTTGAGTTTTCATCAGGTTTTGGTCTTTAGGATGAGTGATGGACCCATTGGTGTTAAGCAAAGGCAATAGGAATGGAGAGAAGGGATTTCTGGGTCAATATCGGTATACGTATCGGCTAAGGAGGCCGATACGGGTTTCGGAAAGGACCAATATCGGTCACCATATCGGTTGGCCAGGCCGATATGGTGTCCCGAAAATTAATCCGAGACTTTATACCGGTTTCCGTATCGGTTGGCCAAGCCGATACGGATTTCCCAGAAACTCAATATCGGCCTACGTATCGGCTGGCCAAACCGATACGAAGCTTCGGAGTGAAAGAATATCGGTCTCCATATCGGTTGGCCAGACCGATATGGAGTCTCGAAATTTAATCCGAGAGGTTGTACCGGCCTCCATATCGGGCAAGAAGGCCGATACGAGATCTCGAGAAGAAGTGATATCGGCTTCGATATCGGCCACCTTAGCCGATATGTTCACTCGACCGGGTAAGTTTTCTTGATTCTAAACCGGATTTAACCGACGATAACCGAATTTAACCCGAAATCCGACTTAATGAACCGAATCCTCCTTGTTTTCTCCTCCAAAAATCGTGTTTGCTCTCCTCTTACTCCTTCATTTGCGATTTCACCAAGAATTTTCAAAGGTTTTCAAAACTTCATATCTCTCTCTTCTCTCAGCCGATTTTTGTGATTTCAAGTTCTAAATTCACCATTTTCTAAGCTTCTTCACTCACAAACACTCTCTTCTACCATCTTCCATCAACAAGACAAGGTATAACACTCTCTCTCTATTTCGAATTTGGACAAAATTTTCAGATTTTTAGAACTCGAAATTGTAGCCTTTTGTTTGATGATTATGGTTAGAAACACTTACTAGACTGCTCCTAGATGATTACCCAACTCAATTTCGCCCTAGGATTGCTTGAATTCGAATTTTGGGAATTAGGGTTCTTGAGGAAACTTGAATTTCGAAAATTTTGGGGTAATCTAGAATTGATTGTTTCTAAAGGTGCAATTGGTTGTTTATAGCTTGTATGTGTGAGACTACTTGATTCTATTGAGTTTGGTTTCACAAAATTTTTGAAATTGCTTGAATGAGTGTCTTTAACAACTGAACATGATTCTTAAGTTGAATTAGAGCTTAGTACTTGTTTGATTGTGATTTTGGAAGTTGCAATGAGTGTTGTTTAAGAGGTTGCTAGCTTATTTGATTATAAAAATTCCACACATTTTTTTTCATGAGCTAGTTAACCAAATGCTTGAGAATGAGTTGAGATTATTGCATTGTAACCTTCGCTTGTGCTTAATTGTGAGCTTATGGTGATTCTATGGACATGTGCATTGTCAATCTACAGCTTTGCTTAATGAGATATGTGTGATGGAAAGTTGAGCTTATTACTAAGGCACATTTAAGCTTTGTTGTTTTGTAGGACAATGGCCAGAAAGCGAGCCCCCCCCCCCCCAAACCAACAGCAAAGGCTTCTGAACAAGATGTGGGGACTTCCACACAAGATAAAGGAAAAGGAATTGCTGCTGAGGAAGCACCTGCGGGTAAAGAGAGAGTGGTTGAAGCGACTCCACTGAAGTTCACCCCGGCTGAAATCTGTGAAAAGCTGGAGGTTATCACATTCGCGCCAACGCGGTACCCTCACATCCCCACCCTCACGGCCCTGGGATTGCTGAATGATTATGATCAGATTGTGGAGAACATGGGGCTTAAGACCTTCTTCACAGTCTCCAGCGCTGGATACCAAAGCTCTGCCTGCCAGTTCCTTTCCACCATGAAGATAACAGTTGTTATGAGGAAAGCAGCACAGAGAGGGGATGTAAGCAGGGGTGAGATAAGCTTCATGGGTGGCAGGAAGAGGATTACTGTGACCTTTGAGGAAATTGCTTCCATCTTCGGGTTTCAGGAGACTGATGCCATGTTAGGCACTTTCATCCCCATTGACAAGGACGATCTTCGGGATCTGTGGTTTATGATAGCAGCTGGGCCTTACAAGGCAGGGGGTATGAAGGCTGCACGGCTTCGGCATCCGGCCATTAGATACGTACACAAGGCACTGGCTCACACCCTGTTTGCCAGGAAGGAAGCTAACCAGGTCACAGATATGGAAATGAAGCTTCTCTACATCGGGTTACAGCCTCTCTTGCTCACCTTTCATAGCGGTAGGCCAATGCCACCAGTGGAGCGCCTTCCGAGCTACACTTCGATTCTGGCCGAGCAGTTTGCCATTCACCGGGATTGGGGGACTTCTAATAAGGATGCAGAGCCCAAGTTTACCATGGGCGGGTTGATCACACCCATCCTCAGCGCGAAGAAGGTAAAGCTTGAGGGCAGTCTGAAGGACAAGACATTTGGTCAGCCTACACCAGTGGCATGGTTGGATGTGCCACAGTTGATTAGGACTCATTACCTTGGTTCCAGATCACCTCCGGGACGTCACCTTTACAGGATGTGTTCCGATGCGGAGTATGAGGAGAAATTCCTACTCCCAAACCCCGAGATTACCAGCTTCACCAACAGGGATAACATCCTGTTCATGCCAGGGGTGGCACATCAGTTTGAGCCTTATGTACCAAAGGGACCAACCGCAGCCAGTTCAGCTTCTCCCGACGCACCTGCTGGGGTGTATGGGTTGGACAGATATCTAATTGAGCCCATTGATGAGCCAATCGCGAACAAGACGATGTGCGCGCTCAGGGACCAGAACCAGTACCTCCAGAAGCAGAGCAAATGGCACGGGAGGAACATCAAGAAGATGGCTTCCTGTTTGAAGAAGGTGACCAAGGTCCTTAAGATGATCGTGGGGAAGAAGGACAAGACTAGTGCTGCGGGACAGACTTCCACGTCCAGAGAGGCTCCGGTTGGTGTAGATGAAGAGATCCGGGCAGCCACTGAGGAGGTGATAGCTGAGGCAGATGACATGGTTGAGCAGGTTGAGTTAGAAGGGGGCAGGTACTCGGTCGCTGGACACGAGACATCAGGTTCTGCACGCATGGCCCATGACTCATACTACGCGGATCCTCACCGCCACTCTACTCGCGAGGCCAGAAGGAAGAAGAGGAAAGCCATGAGAACACCCTCTTGCTCCTCCTCCAACCCGACCTACTCCATGGGGGATTCATCACCTCCTTTCCTACACTACTAGCCAGGTTACACTCCACCATTGTACATATTTTTCCTCTTTTCTTTGTTTGCTTTTTGTTTGTGTGTTTTCGGTTTATCCTCCTTGCCTAGATCACACAAGGGACCGTGTGATTTAAGTTTGGGGGAGAAGCCAGTTACTAATCTTGTTTGCTCGTTTCTTATTTTGTTCTATCTTTTGAGTCTCATGTAAGGCATAGAAAAAAACCAAAAAAATCGAAAAATTTCAAAAATTTTCACAAAAAGAAGCATGTAGGATCGAGTCTAGTTAGTAGTATAGGATGCATGCATTGGGAACAATGATTGGTTTTCCTTGTAAGGTTCAATTGGGTCAAACTCGTTTCACATGCTAGCTTTAAGCTAGATAGACCGCACTAAAGTTGTAACTCGAGAATCGCATTGAAAGCTAGAACGAACCATGCTTGGACAGCTTGCTTTGAAACTTGATTTGAGTCCGAAACTTGTTGTGATTTGAAGCTAGCTCCACCTAAGTGAGAACCATAATTGAATCATCTAATTATCCTTGTTCTTGCTTTGTGTGATAATTCATGGGTACCATAGAATATTTGAGCAAGCTTATCCTTTCTACCCCTCTCTACTTGCTCTAATAGATTTCCACACCTTTCACCACCCTTATTTCAAGCCCCAAACACTATCTTGAGTGGTAGGCCTATTTGGAACAAGCTAGGTAAAAAGTGTTGAGTATGAGGCGACTAGGAGAAAATTTCCATTTTAGATGCAAGCTCTTCATCTTTGGCTTTGCAATAGGCTAGAATTTAAGTTTGGGGGTTTCTTGGGAAATTTGGGAATGAGAAAAGAGGGTAAAAAGAGAAGGAAGAAGTGGTTAATGGGATCAAAAGTTGTTTGGTAACAAAGAATGAAAAGCTCTTAAGTGTTTTGAAAAAGAATAAAAGTGTCTCAATGTTTTGAAGTGAAAAGAAGCCAATTGGCTCATCAAAAAGAAAAGAAAGTTTGTGAAAGAAGAGACCAAAGAAAAGAAAGAAGAGTTTTGAGCTAAGTTGAAAAGAGTGAAGTTACCAAAGTTTTCAAATGTTTTAATGATCCTTGGGGGTTTCTTGGGAAAGTTTTATATTGTGAAAGAAAGAAAAGGCAACAAAAGCCTTGAAAAAGGGTAGAACTCATTTAGGAGGGTTTAGACTAGGAGTTGAAGTTCTTGGGGTATGGGTAGATGGGAATCTATCCTAGTATGCACCAATTGCCTCTAACTCTTAGCATTTTACTATAGCTTGTTCATATTTCCTCCGAGAGAACCTAAATGATTATGGAGTAGCCTTTCTTTCGGTTGAGACCATCTTTGTCTCAAGACCTTGACCCTTAAACCAAATGAGTTTGATCACTTTGCTTTGAATAAGGATTCACTTGAAAAATCTAATGAATGTCAAGGAGCTAGTGGATTTGAATGCTTGTGTAGGTTGAAGGTTGAGCTAGAAGTTTTGCTTTGATGAGTATGGCTAAATCCTTGGAGTAGGCTTTTCTCGGTTGCACTTTGGTTGTATAGACTTGAAACTTGTTGAAGCTTGATTGAACCTTTGGATATGAGTTCCCACCTTCAAACCTTTCTCCCAACTTCTTTGAATGTCTTATGCTTGCTTGTGGACAAGCAAGATTCAAGTTTGGGGGAATTGATATGTCTATAATTTCATGCATTTTGGTTAGTAGTTTGTTCTTGTTTTGCTTTCTTTTCCTTTCATTCTTTCTCTTTTGTTGTTTCTTTGTATTGCATCTAGAGTTTAGTATCATTCTAGGTTAGGTTGTTGCATTTGGAGTGTTTCCTTGGTGTTTTACAGGTGATTTGGAGTGCATGGAGCTAAGGTGAGCTTGGGAGAGGAGTCTAGAGCTCAAAGAACCAAGGAGAAGCAAAATGGAGCAATATCGGTCTCAGTATCGGCCAGGCGGGCCGATACAAATCTTCGCCAAGTCCATACCGGTGTCAATATCGGCCAGGAGGGCCGATACAGAAATGCAGATTTTAATCCGAGAGTTTGTACCGGCTAGGATATCGGCCAGGCGGGCCGATACGAGCTTTCGACAGAAACGATATCGGCCCTCATTTCGGGCAGACAGGCCGATACTCTCTCCAGAACAAAAGCGTACCGGTTAGGATATCGGCCAAGACAAGCCGATACGCATCATGGGCAGAAAAACCGAGAGTCCATATCGGCTTGGATATCGGCCAACCAAGCCGATACAGAAACCCAGAAGATTCAATATCGGCCATGATATCGGTCATCAAACCGATACGGTTCCCTGATTTTCAGATTGGATCCGGGTCAATACCCGGTTTGTTCCGGGTTGACCCGGTTCGCACCCCATTTACTATTTAAGCCAAAAACCTGATTTTTGTTGTCTCTTGAGCTCGTTTTTGATTTCTAAACCTTTTGTAAGAACAAGTTTAATCTTTTCTTAATCCAAGTACTTCTTTTGAGATTTCTTGTTTAAATCTTTCATCTTTCTCTAATCCTCAATGATTTACACTATCTCTTTAGATTTTGTGGATCAAATGATGATTAGTGAGTAGTTCCTCATAGGGTTTATGGGTTAGGTAGGATTAGTGTGATTAGGGATGATTAAGGGATGTCTAGTGTTTAATCCTTCTTAAATCTCTTCTATCTATGTGTGCTTAATGCCTATTTGACCTTGATCAAGTTAAACTAGGATGTTTAGGATTTCATGCTCACCAAGTGTTCGATGAAATTCCAGTTATGGCTTAGATAGGATTTTCACATTCTAGCTCATGGGAATGAATGTCTAGAGTGATTATTAGCTGTCTAGAACTTGATTGAATGCTTGCTTGACCTTAATTCACAAATGAGAGTTTGTTCTTGAATTAGGATTAAGTGAAGAGATTAGCTCTAAGAGATTAGGCTAATTGGCTTATTGTGTTCTTGCTAGGAGGTTAGCTTGCTTGTAGCTTGATTAGCATTCGGAGATCATCCCGAATCTTCTAATCCATTGACCTTGCTCATGAACCTTATCCTTAAATCTTGATTTTCTAGTTAATTGATTGCTTGCTTGGTTTTGTTTGATTCCTTTACTAGTTTATTGTTTTGAATTGCTTCTAGGTTGTTAGAGCTTTGCTTGAATTGTGATTAGCTTGTCTAATTTGGTTTGGTGTATTCATTTTGGTTTAGTCCGGTCCCAAAAATGGATTGATCTCTCATTGCTACGCGATAAGCATGGGAATTTATACCCTTAGAGATTACTAAATCTCTGTTATCACCTCTCTTGTCAGAATAGTGTTCATTTTTGTTGTTACCTTTGGCATGAAACTATGAAACAACTCCTGAAACCCAGTTGTGTTTGAAGATTTATAAAGAGAACTGAAGTAGTTGAGTGCAATGTCTCTCTTGGCTGCCTCTGATCTGTGAATAACCCCTTGATTATCCTTCAACTGATCCATATGGTTCATGTTTCTATTTGTTTTTACCTTCTCATGAAAAAACTTGGTATTATAGTCTCCACTCTTCATCTCCTTCTCTCTGCTTTTTTGATGCCAGAATTTCTCTTCATCTATGTAGGCTTTAACTAAGGAGATTTCAAGGAAGAGATACGACCAACCCTCGGGAAGTCTGCGGATTGTTCATATTCTAGGTCCTTCTGAACCTGTTGGATTCTGTCCTGAGAGTGTAAAGGATCTCCTTCCCTTCCAAGAGCTCAACTCATTCCTGCATTTTCTTAACTTATCAGAAACCGAAGCTTGAGACCGTGACGTGGGGTTCCTCCAATTGTTGATGATAGCTTCTTTGACTAGAAGTTTGTTGAGGAACCTTTTGTCAAACCTGAAACTATCTTTGTAATGCTCATTGAAAGCTACTAGACTTAGCAAAACTGGCGATGATCTGATCCACGTTTGTCAAGGGAGATCTGATTGGAATCCATAAATACTTAACTAAGATTTGTTCATGAAACTCCTGTCCAAGTGACACTGAACATAAAACTCTCCTCTTGTCCCACCCCACGTGAGATTGATGCTTGCAGAAGGAGACCGCAACTTTACAAGTTTTAACGAAAAGTGAGTAAAGATTGAGTCAGCATGACAGATACCTTTAATTTTATTTCCAGTATGGAGCAGGTCGTTGAAGTCACCAATAAAGCACCATGGCTCAGAGCTTGCAATCCTAATTCTTGAGATTCTTTTTCAGACCTTAGCTCTGTTTTTCATAATTGGATCCCTTTATATACAAGAAATGAAGCAAAAATTACTACAATAAGTCATGGACATTTGTGGGGTTTTTTTTCTTTTTTTTTTTGGTCAAAGGACATTTGTGGTTCGATTGCTACATTTTTTCTTGTGAGAGTTATTGTACTAGTGGACTGGTTCGTAGTGATCTTTTCACGAAAAATATATATTTAAAAGCTATCATTTAATTTAGCTGGTGGCAGTTTTGGTTTACTCTATGATTGATTTTTAGATTATATTCAGAAATGAAAAAAGCATCGTAATAGGCTGAGATTCTGTCTGGTTGAGAAACTAAATCAAATCATGATATACGTTTCAACAGTTAAAGTCAAATCGCGTCTGTAGTCCAACGGTTAGGATAATTGCCTTCCAAGCAATAGACCCGGGTTCGACTCCCGGCAGACGCAAATTATTATATGTTTTGCATTTTCGATAGGCTGATATTTGGTGTATGGGCCGTGGCAGACTGTGCAAGGCCCCTTTCCTGGTTATTTTTCTTCTCTTTTTGTTTCTAGTTTTCTTTTACAAGTGAACGGTTATTATTAGAATCCTTCAATAAGAAAAAAACGCTTGTATCTAAGTACAATGGATAACTAAGGTATAAACAATTTTTGATTAAATAATCATATTATAATATTCCGATGATCTGACTATTACAATGTATATATTTCAATACCAGACAAAGTGTCTTAGACCATCTCCAATGGGACTGCATTTTTCACTCGAAAATGGAGTTTTGGAGTAAATCTTCTCAAATAGGACTGCATTTTCCACTCCAAAATAGAGTAAAAAATGGGATTACTCCAAATATGGAGTAATCTCATTTTTTGTTTGTTCATAACTGCATTTTTTACTCCAAAATGGAGTATGGTTGGAGTAAAACTCAACTCCATTTTGGAGTGACTCCATTTTGAAGTAAAAAATGGAGTAGCTCATTAGAGATGCCCTTATCTTTCAATATGGTTATTTTTCTTCTTTTTGTCTGGCAATGCTTAGCATGATGTATGTCGGATTCCAAGAATCTTTGGAAGCAAGTCGTTTGAATACATGTAACTATTATGGCTATGAAAATTTCCTTTGGATAAATGATGAACTCCATATCTTACAAATATATTTGTTAATATAAGTCGTTTGAATACATGTAAAAACATCATATAACCGAAAATATAACATAAGTTCCATTTCCAAATTTTTGTTTTTTTGCATCAATTTCCATATCTAGCTATAAACTGAATTTGATAATCTAGAATTACAAAATTGTTCAAGGACCACCATAAATGTTGAACAAATATAACACGGGTCAAACAAAGAAGTAAAAGTCCAAGGTAAGTGAGATGGGAACTCGGAGAATTTCGTTTATCTTAAAGCTTGAAGTTGACAACGAGATAGAATTGATGAGCAAGATACGAGTTAGAAATTGTAAAGAGAAAATTAGGTAGGCAAAGTGTCGAACTAAATTTTGTTAGAGTAGTTTGGAGAATACTGAGTAATTCAGATTACAAAATGGAAAGGATAATTTGCCTTAATCTAAAATCTTATTCGTGAAGCCTTAATCTTAGCGTTTAGTTTCTTCGTCCTCTTTCTTAATAAAGGTGCTTCTCTATTTATAGTATGGTTTAATTGACCAATTAGACAACTAGTATCTAGATATTTAACTAAATAGGGTGATCGAGCTTGATGAATTTTGAAGATGATCATGATAGGCTTCAAAAGTCGTTTTGTCAAGTCGACAGTCGAACTTGACAGACTTAGAAGATATGCCTCAAAAAAGATGGGCCAATATGGTTTTGGGCAGACTTAGAAGAAAGTGTTAAAACCTACCTCCAACAATAAACAATTACTGGTTTATGTATTAAATAATTATATTACTTCATTTGTCATATTTTACCTTCTAAGGAGGGTATATCAGAGGAGATATTGCTAATCACATTCCTCGTATCATTACTTTTGCTATAGAAAACTAAATATGAGAAAACAGATTTCGAAAAATATAAAATTTATCAACAAGGACATCTAAAAATATCTAATTGGTCAACTAAAAGGAGTAATAGAAGTTACGAAGGAGTTTGCGGATATGTCGGGTCTGAACATCAACGAACAGAAATCCTCAATCTATGTACTTGGTAATGTCTATTCCAATTATTTTGATTTGGCAGCCAGTATGGGAATTAGCATTGGAATTCTACATATTCAGTATCTTAGATTGCCTTTAACAACAAAATCGCTAAGTAAGTTGGATTATGAATTATTGGTGGATAGGATCAAGAAGAAGATGTTAGTTTAGTCAAATAAGTCTTTGTCCTTTACGGAGGCATTGTTAATTTTTGGAATAGTGTCTTTATACTTCCAGCAGGATGTTATGATGTAATTAAGAGTTTGTGTAGTGCTTTTCATGGGCAGGAAACCCCACAGATACCCATAAGGTGAAAGTCTCTTGGTCTGGTTTGTGATATCCGAAAGATGAGGATGGATTGGGCATTAGGAGTCTACGCCAATCATCTAAGGTCTATTCTTTAAGCTTGATTTGGAGGCTATTCACTCTTTCAGAATTTCTCTGGGTTGCATGGACAAGAATGTATTTGATGTATAATGGTTCTTTTTAGGATACTAAGGAAGGTTCAAATGGGTCATGGATGTGGCGTAAACTGATTAAGGTAAGACCATTATCCTACCAATTCTTTCGGGTCGAGATTCGGAATGGAAGGAATAGTTTTTCTGTTTTGATAATTGGCTGAAAAGTGGGAAACTTATTGAACTGTTTGGAGAGACGGGTCCACAAAGACTGGGAATTAGTCGACAAGAGAAGGTTGCTAATCTTGTCTCCGAGTCCCAATGGGGTATATGTGGACGTCGTGCTCGCACACAGTCTACTTTAGCTCGTATACAAGCAGAGCCATCCCCGAACTTAGAGGCAGGGGAGGACGTTATTCTATGGAGACATTCAAATGGGGAGTATAAAGATTTCTTCTCAACTTCTAAAACTAGGGAACAAGTGAGGTTGCGAAGAGACAAAGTTGATTGGCGAAAAATTGTTTGGTTTCCACAAGGTAAGCCTCGTTACTCCTTTATTGTATGGCTTGCGGTAAGGACATATTATCCACTGGTAGCAGAATGAGAACTTGGGAAATTCAACAGGTTTGTATGTTTTGTGGAGAAAGAGATGAAACCAGGGACCATTTTTTAACGCTTGGCCTTACACTTACACGATTTGGATTAAACTTTCAGCTACACTAATGGGGACAAGTATTAATCCAGACTGGACAAAGCACCATGACCTATTTGAGACAAGTAAGGACTTCTCAGATGGACCACACGCTCCTGAGGCTGGCTTTCCAAACATCAGTTTATTATATTCGGAGAGGGAAATGAATGCTATATGTCATCACAAGGGATGGGTACCGGCTGATCAACTTGCATGTACGATTGAGAAGGGGATCCGTAACAAGATTTATTATCTCAACTACAAGGCACCTCACAAATTGGAAGAGATGATGCGACGATGATTCACAGTTTATACTCCTTAGTGTTATAGGATATGGTCATTCATAAAAACAGTTTTGATTTTAGACTTTTCACCATGTAAATGTTTATTTTTTATACCATATATCAATAAATATGATATTTCATCAAAAAAAAAATTCTAAAAGATCGGCAAAAAATGATATGGTTGTGTTTATAGCTGGTTTTGAAATTTTGGGGATCCTATTAAAAAAAATGATTTTCTTAATATATATAGTAATTTTGTGAATGTCTATATCTATTATCACTCAAAACTTGCACTTTTTTGTCAATCCTATTTTGTTTTACTTTTTTTTTACTAATTTTTGGTTTATATTTAATATTATATATACATAAATATTTTTTTTTTGAAAATAAGGCTTTTGTAAAGTAGAGTCCTATTAAAAAATTCAAAAGAATTGGTCCAAAACGGGTTCTGGTTGTGTTTGATATTGACGGCCCACCAAAAGGTTCAATACAAGACCGGTTCTGATTTCTCCTATCCTCGTCTTCACAAAATGTTCAAAGGGAATGAGTGGAAAAAGATCACCTTGAAGACCACATTCATGTTTACCGATATTTTCTTTGCAATCTTCTTCATTCTCAACACACTCATATGGGAGAACAATCATCTGGAGCCAACCACTCCCTTTGGTACAATGTAGGGATGTTAAATTCGGAGTTTGAATCTAGTTCATCCTTGTTAGATATAAGTCCATTCCTAATATAGTCCTAGTCCTACTTTAGTCCTGTAATTTTTTCAAAACCAGGATTAGCCCAAGGGTTAACTTAGCCCTTTTAAATTTTTTTTCCTTCAAAACAAATAAGTTAGATTAGTTAATATTCAATTTATGTAAAATGAGTTTTGTATATTAATAGTCTTTCTCATCTATTATTTATTTTTTATTTTTGATAATATTATCATATAATCACATAAAAATAAATTATTAAAAATATTATGAAGATTATTTTGCACCTTTGACCGAAAACCTGATTTTACGGTTTTGATAGAAAAATTCGATTTTGCAGTTGCGGTTTTAGCGGAAAATTGAGTTTTTGCTGTCTTGTGGAAAATCATGATTTGCGATTTTGCGGAAAATCGATATTTATGGTTTCGGCGAGAAATTCTAATTTTAAGGTTTTGGCGGAAAATTTTAATTTTACAGTTTTGGCGAAAAAACTCGATTTTGCGGTTTTGGCGGGAAACTCGATTTTACGGTTTTGGTGAATAAACAAGATTTTGAAGTTTTGGCGGAAAACAAAATTTTGGATTTTGGCGGAAAAACTCGATTTCGAGGTTTTGGCGAAAAAACTCGATCTCGCGGTTTGATATTTTTGAATCCTAAAACAAGGATCAAGTACAAAACACTTGTCTAAAATCACCAAGCACAAGCTCATAATGAGATGCAATAAACATTGAGATGGTCATTATGTGAAAAGCAAAAAGGATTAAGTATCAAAAGAACTGATAGTGGAATTGAAGAGTAACCTCGTAGATTAAATCGCCTAATGAGGCAGCATGATCATGGTTACCATTTCTCATATCCAATACTAGTATCATCGTCAGAGGATAGCTCTAAACAGTTCTGCATCGAATTACGGAAGAAAAAAAAAAAGCAAAAAAAGCAAAAAGCAAAGCGGATTCCATTACATCAAAAGCTTAGATGAGCAAATCGGAAACTGAGCGACCACTTTCCGTTGTTAAGATGAAGACGGTGGCAAGAAAGAGTTAGAGTTATGGGTTTTCTTGACTATTCGCGGCGTACTAGGTTTTATCGGATTCTCGACTGCGTATCTAATGAAGCTCTCACTCTAGTAGAGCTCGCTCGCCATTTAAAAAAAATTCCAGCCCTTTTTTCTTTGTATGCGTTGAACTTGATTTGTTAATGATAAGCCGGTGACATTCATTAATCCATGTGGCGCATTTTTATTTATTTGTTTGTTTTAGAAAGATAAATGCCAGCTGCCGTAGCTTTAGCCAAACGAGCTCTGTCTCTCTCTCTCTCTCCGTTTGTCCCAATTTGTATGGATGAGTCATAATATTTGGGCGTCCTGTGTATGCTTTGATATGAAATTGTGTGTTTGTGAATCCGCCAAAACTACTACTCCCTCCGTTTCACAAAGATGCATGTTTTAGAAAAAAAATTTGTTTCACAAAGATATATTTTTTAGCTTTCCTATGCATACTTTATTAATTAATGATGATGTTTTGAAAACTTTAAGAAGATTAATTAAATTTATTGAACTACTATTGGTTTAGAGATATTGGAAATTGTAGAATAACAAAAATTGATATATTTATGATTAAATATTAATTGTTTTCTTAATATATGTGAAAAATCTAAAAATTGTATCTTTGTGAAACGGAGGGAGTATTAAATATTGGTCATAAGTCTAGATATACAATGAGTTAAATGTCTAACAACATCTGGATGAAAAAACCTTGTAAACGAAAAATATTTCTAACTAATTACATTTGCTTAAAGACATAACTAGCTAGTTGAACAACATCAATGTATCAACAATTTTTCTAAATTAAAATACACAGCAAGTTTTGTAACAAGGGTTAGCCAAAATAAAATACATTTAGTTATTAATTTTGGACTGACAGTTAAGCTAGTATCCAAATTTTGTGGAAAGTTAAACATAATTGTTGTTTAAAACAACTGGTCTTTTATATATATTGCATTTCCTAGGTTTTTATTTTGTCAAACCCTAGGTCTTATATATTTTATCACCATTTGTTGAATTATTAAGAGTTAGTATAGACTGTTTATTTATAAAGTCGCACTAATCAGGTTTAACAACTTGGATCTAGCTAGTGTGTTTTAGTCAAAAAGAAAAAGAAGAAAACTTGGATCTAGTGTGAAAGACAATGCCAAATGAATTTAAATAATTGGTAAATGAAGGCCAGAAAATATTAGACTCATCTTTATATGATAATTGAATTTTTTTTTAAAAAAATCCAAACTACATTAGATATAAAAATTAACTACTTATAATTGGAATATATATATGTAAGAAATCAGTTCCATTACATAAATTGCAAATAATTAACCATAGTCTATAGCTAAAAATAACTTGTTTAAATATATTATGAGTATATAATGAAGCAGCAATATTATTAAGTAATTGGTAATATTTAAGATCTAATTAAATTACTTGAAAGGAATATTAGTATACTGATCTTTGTTTCCATGATCAGGTACTAGTGGATTCCACATATCCCACAAAGCATTGTTTGGAACCGTCCCTGCAGCAGGGATCATGTTCATCGCTAACGCTGCCTGCGTTTGAGGCGTTAGCGCCGCTGTAGTCGCTGCCGCCACCAATTGCAACGCGTTTGCGTTTAGTTGTTGTTGATTATGAAACTGTTGAGCAATCTGAAAGTATTGGTGATTGATATCACCTCCATCAGATATTTGGTAATTAACGAATCTTTGAAGATCATCAACTATTGCGGTCTCATCATCTTCTTGATTAGTTGTAGAGACTATAGGTGTGTTGCTTGCACCATAAGGCATTGGACGATAGATGTTCTGATTGGCTAAAGCTATGGTGACGTCAGAATTACTGTTTGTGGTGGTTGTGGTGCTACCGTCGCCGGAATATTCTGTTGAGAGCTTGTCGAGACTGTTGCTTATATGGTTGTTGTTGTTGTTAAGGTTGTTGTCGGAAGGATTAGAGGAAGATGAATGGTGTTGTTGTTGCTGTCTTAAGGCCAAGCGAGATGATGGTGATGAGTTATGGTTATGATGTCTTGTGGATAGAGAACGTGGGACGGATGGATGATCTTCTACTCCTGGCCTTTTGTACACTCGGCACAATGATATTTCAGCCTATATATACATGAACACATCGATTAGAAGACTTGAGATATATGTCAGTGATAACGTGTTCACTTTAAAGACCTATGATTTCAACTATATGACGATTTCATTGGTAGAGTATGTACTATCATTTGACGTAGATATATATTACACTGAACACATTTTTCAATTTAAGATTGAAGAATTTATTTATATATACATTTTTTACTTATCTAGTCATGTATTTTACCAGTACAATATAGTTGGATGCGTGTAAAACATACACAATTTAGATTGTAAACTTATGTCAAGCTTTGGTGGTATAGCTATCTAATAAGAACTAATGCATTCACAAACTTAATGGATTCATTTATATATAGTGTGACATCTTAATGTACGAACAAACCGAAAAAAAAAATATCAAACAGTGAATGAATTACGTTTTCAAATTGGGTTGTTCCGTATACCGTAACATTCATAATGTATATAAAGATTTTAATTTTGCATATAAATACAATACTGTTATTAATATATGTCAAAAGAATTTCAAAAAAGTGTCAGGCAAGTAAAATAGAAGTCATGAATGTGAGAAGGAGCAGGAAACAATTTGATGAATTGTAAGAACACTAACTAAGCCTCTGCAAAAACAATGTGATACTTGTGAGTATATTTACATGTATGTAGCTATCTTATTAATGTCTTCTACTATCTGTATGGGCCATGTCTAGCAATTTAAAGAGTTCATGCTTGTGGCATGAACATGTTCTGAATTTAAGCGCAAACGCCGCCTTTACATTAAATTAGTTCCGTCACACAAAAAAATTCAAACAATCTAGGGATCTCATTTCAATGTTTAAGGCATCAACCTAGCTAGCTAGGGTTATATATGTGTAAAAATATGGGATATCTACATATAAAAAGACTTTACTGAATTGATACCTTTTGGTATTTCTCGGTTTCATGGTGAGGGAGACGATACTCATTCATAATCCAACTGGAACGAGTGCCTTTAGGGGCTTTACCGGAGTAGAAGACTAGGGTTTTCTTTAATCCGATCGGCCGAGAAGTCTCCGATCTGATCATCCGATCAGCTCCGGTGGCTTTCCAATAACCCGAAGTCGTTACTCGGTTAGGTCTATCTCCATTCCTATACTTGCGATCTCTTGGCACATAGAAGTACCACTCTTTCTCTCCTATGGCGGCCATCGCTGCATATACATACGCATATATCTATCATCAAATTAAACATATGTATATTAATTACAATAACACCAAAAAGTAATTTAGTCTTATATTCATATACGCATATGTGAATATCTTATGATGAAGTCTTGATTGAGACAAAATGAAATATGCATAGGTTTAAGTAAGGAAATAAATGGTTGATTCGTCGGAGTTCCATTGTTATGTATAAAACACAGTCAATTTTTTGGGGTTGAACTAGTGAATCATATCCGTTATTCCAAGAAAATTGAAAATAAATAGAAGGAAGTGTTGAAGATATTTAGAATATCTGAGATCTACATAGATGTAATCTATAAGCACTACAAGAGATCCGCTGGAAGACGTCACTTTTCTAACGTCGTTTCATAAACCGATTTTAAAATTAAGAGTAAGAAGCGGCGTAGCCACGGTTTAATAACCGACGTTATTAATATCTAATTTAAATAAAGTTAATTAATCCGTCGCTAGGAGAATATTCCACACAATACTTTCATTTTTCTGTAGAATTCAACTTGAGTCTCTACCATAGTGTTTCTCATAATCTTTTGTCGCGGATTCCTTTGAATCTATCATCATTTCGTATCGGAATTCATATCCAAAAACTCAGGTTTCATCTCGATCCTCGACTTTTTTTCACCTCCGTCTCATGATACTTGCTTAATCGTCTCGAGAAAGAAGAAGTTATCGAACATTTTGTTGTGTTTCTGATTTAATAACTGGATTCTGTTTAGAAATTTAGATCTGATTTGATTATATGATGGATTTGACGAAATTTTTTGGTAGGGGTTTTTGGGTTGATTCTTCGGTGAAGAACCTCCAATTTCAGGAATCGTAGCTTGGTTCGAAGGTAATTTTTCTAATCAGAGTTCGACCAGCTTTAATTTCTTGTAGTTCTGAAGAAATTGTGGTGCCATTTGATCTTTGATATCTAATTTGCTACTTAAGTCGTTGTCCTTGTTCTAACTATAAACCGAAGGTTTAGATGGAATCTATTGTGGCGTAATTATAAAAGCTCACCACTCACTGAATTTTTTCCTTAATAATTCGTATCAGAGATATGAAAGTTCCAGAGGATCTTCATCCTTCCAAAGAGCTCAAAGTAGTCCTGCATTTACAAGATTTCGTTCGTACATTTACAAGATCTTACATCAAGTTTGTCTTTAAAGGAAGAACATTAGAAAGGAATGATTGATTTACATCAAGTTTTCCTTTTCATTCTGCTCTAACTTTGTATCGTGTTTTTATGTCTCAGCAAGAAGAGAAAGGCTTCAACTAAGTTTATGGACAGCTTGTTATTGAATCTTGGATAAGAGGAGTTCAAAGTTTATGGACAGCTTGTTATTGAGTCTTGGATTACATAAGGTTAGTTATGTGTTCTTTTAAGTAGTTTTACTGTTATTAAGGTTTAATATAGACTAGTTTTTCATAACAAAGCTCACGAGCATGTGATATGGTTGAACTCAGCTGATGATGGCATTGTGCATTCATGATGATGATGACATAACTAAGTCCATCAAACAAGTGGTGATCATCAAAGAGACAATGATGCGATAAATTGGGATCATATTTTGTTGTATTTGTGTGATATTTTCTGAATGATTCATGTGAAAAGGTTAATTTACAGGCATTTAAAACAAAATGATCAGCGAGAAAAGAGGAGGTATGTTATATTGACTTAAGCTATATAATAACTATAATGTTTTTGTTCCTCTTCTATAACTATATATATATATATTGGATAAGCAATGATAATTTGAAAGTTTTAATGATGGGTAATGCAGTACTGGTGAGTTAAACACGTGATTATAGAGTAAATATATTAGTATAAATTGCTAAAGCAAGGGCGTGCAGCCCTTATTCTACTTCTCATTGCCCTGTTCGTTTTCTTTTATAGCATTAATCATGACATCATATGCACTTCTAAGGTCTCGTATACATTCTAGCTTTTCACGCAGAGTATAAGGTATTGTACCATTATCATTCTCTCTGTTCATTCTCTATTCTTTCTCTCTTTCCCACTTGTTTCTTTCCCATTCATTTGCAGGCATAGAGCTTATTATAGTTGATGCCATGGCCAAAGCCAACGATTACTTGGGGATTTCTTCTGACATTAATGACCCATCTGAATACTGGAAGGTAACACCGTTTCCTCGGGAGACAAAACCTTTCTCGTTGTGCAAAAAGTTCTTTTGCTCTACTCTAAATAAGTTTTGGTCTACTCAACTGCAGTTGGACGATACAATCTTCAAATCCAGAATTTGCAGAAGCTAGACACCTGATACTCCTGAATTACAGCTGGACGATACAATCTTTAAATTATGTAATTTCTATCTGATTCCAAGCTAGTTACAAAAACGGGAGGTTTAGCTCTTGAAGAGTAGGCAATCATGTGTGCAGTGCCTATATATTGTGTTTCTTTTTATACCAATAGTTACTCTGTATCGAAACATAATGATTTTTATCAATGGAATGGTTAGGTTTTTGTAAATTCTTGTTGAATCATATTTGACGATTTTTATTATATTTTATATAATTAATATAAATATAAAATGTTGCAAATTTGCGTCGGTTGTAAAGTGATGCTAAATATAAAAGTGACCGACGTTATATTTCACGTCATTTGTTTAACTGATGCCATAAAAGCTAACGTCAGACGATATTACGACGGTTTAGAAACCGATGCTATTATTTTAACTTCAGTTAAATACCGACGTTAACTACTAAAACAAACGACGTTAAAAGCCTTTGTTTTTGTAGTGAAGAAGGTTATATAGGTTTTAGAAAAGAAAAGAGAGAGAGAGGAACTAATAAGAGAGAAGGATGTTAATTGTATCTCTAGATCTTATAAATTGTATATATGTCTATCATGTTTATATATTAGTATATATAATAAGATTTTCAAATAGTTTTGATGGTTTCTGTGTAGTATATACATGTTGAATGTATATTTACCCGGAAGTTCCCAAGGATCATAGCGATAAAGGTCGAGGAAAGTGATGAGTTCTACATTGAAGCGTTTGCCTTCGACTTTACGGCGAAGATAAAACTCTATAAGTTCTTCTTCTGTGGGATGGAATCGGAATCCAGGCATGACCATGTCATGATCATGATCATCAGCTTCATCATCATTTTGAACACGACTCTCGTGGCCGCCTCTATGAGCATCTTCTTCTATACTTTTTTCATTGTTGTTGTTGTTGACTTGGTTACTCATGGTGATGATGCTTGTTGTAGAGGATACGATTGCCATATATGTGAGAAGATAGTATATGTATATGTGTATGCATGTGGATTAAGATGAAGATGGAAAAAAGATTAAGGGTTTGTTGGGTTTTTATACTAAACAAGGGAAGGGAATAAGAGAGATGAAATTGAGTGGTGTTGGGTAGAGATATATAAGAGGAGGAGAAGAAATGAAGATTATATAGAAGTGAAACGTCGTCGTTTTTAGGAGTTGAGACCAGACTAGAATAAGACAGATCAAGAGGAAGAGAGTTAAGGAGGAGACAAAGACTTGTCAAATTGAGGACAGGGTGTCCACGCTTTTGTTTTCTTAGCCGTGCCTTTGGACTTTTCTCTCACTCTCCATTTCTAGTTTTTTCTTTGTTTTCGTTAAAACAAACATATTACAATTAATAGTTTACAAGTCTTCGTATAATGATGTTTTAAGAAATTAACTCGCCCATGCACAACCACGTAAAAGTTTTTTTAATACTTTGAAAATTCCCTGCTTGGCTTTATATTTATAATCTTTTACGAATTCAGAATTATAATTTTGATATTCTAATTTTTTTTTTTAAATCTCTCTGTGCTAAAGAAAATGATTGAATCCGAGTACAAAAGAACTAATCTCTCTTATGTTATGTAGGGTACACATCTTTGGTGTAAAACATTCATTTTGGTAGATCAGTTAATCTTCATTAGCTCTGTTGACGTATGTATTTGTAGGTATTATTGTATATTTCAGACAATTTTTATTGTCTAAATTGTTAAGATAAGTTCCACTGAATGTAAACGTCCATTGCTATTAAAACGCGAAAATGTAAAGGATGCACCATAAGTCATTATTCTTAGAGCTTAGACGAATCGGATCTCGGGTACTAAAATAAAAAAATGATGGTAAGTTTTGGGTTATTCTTGTTATTTTACTCATTAACTGGGACAAATAATTCTGATTGGTGGCCTACACCAGTACTGAAAATAACTCCGGCGCATCCTCTTTCCTTTTTCAGCAGTGACGTTCCGTGGTTTATATGGGAGTCGGGAGATCTTGGTTTTCTACTTAGTCGTGCTTTCGCTGGTTTGGTCTTTGATGTTAGGATCTCCTCGGCGATGCGTGACGCAACGGTTTTCGGGTAGTGCAATGGTCCTTTTCTCTGTCGTTGGGTCCATCGTTGGTAACTACATCTCTTCATCTCTCCTGATCTTTTTTATTTGTTAACAGTCATAGTTTTGATTGAGTTCGAATTGGCGTCCCTTCCAATAGCGTCTCCTTCGGACGTTGCTTTCAAAACCAGCTGTTTTGCTTGCTTTGCATCCGTCTTAAGGTGACGGTATAATATTTTATGGAGTTATTTTCTTAGTTTGTGCTTTGTGTTTTAATGGGAAGTGTTGTTAATTCTACATAAATCTAGTTTGTAATTGTTGTTCAAGTTTTTCCGACGGTAGTTCTAAAGAATCTAATCGGAGAAGTTGATAAAGTCAATTGAAGAAGATGACTTATTTCACTTACGAGAATTCTCGTTGATAAAGGTATTAGGAGTAAAGCTTTTGGAAGGCAGCTTGATAGTGTAGAATCGAGAACATTCTAATATTATTTTGTCTCAAAAATTATCGTTATTGTGTTATGGTATTGTTGTCTTCACCTATTTACTTGTGTAAAAAATCAATAGTACATCGAACTTCTTGAATGATATAATTTATATCAAATCAGATATAATAAAACAACGTTTAAAAAAAAACTACTAATAAAATAACAATATTATGTGTGATCACTTTGTCACTCGTCATAAATATATTTACGTATTTTTCATTCCCGTCATGAACGTTTTTTATTATTGTTTTAACGTCTTATTGTAAAATTTAAATGACATTTTGGCGCACCATCGGTATGAATTATTATCTTCACAATTATAAATGCGAAACAAAATCTCCCATTTTTTTCTGCCAATACTCTATGTTTCTAAAGTTAGAAAGAAGCTGAACTTCCACTTCGTTAGCATCTATTCGTTATTAGAAGCCTATAATAATTTTTCAAAATTTGTTAGCATCTATTAATATTCCATATAAATATAAAATTTAGTTAAAAATATTTCTTTCGACTGTTCATTAAATAACCATTCCTGCCCTATCCCTACTATCGTTAAATAGTAGCTTATATCTTTTGTAAATTGTTTTATAGTTATGTGTCAAAATTTTATAGTTATTTAGTTTAGTATGGAAAAATGAATGAAAATATCAAGTTAAAAACTGAGGAGTTGTAGTCTAGTAATTTTCACTTGGTAGAAAAATTGTTCTATTGGTCTAGATCAATGAACGATTCTATTAAAACGTAAAATTATTTAATTATTTCTGTTTGGTCACACATAAACGTTTTCAATAGCAAAAAAAAAAGCTCAGATTTTTATGAACCTGAGAAATTAATCTGAGCTTGTTTAGGATGAACCCGTTCATATATTAAAAAAATATCTATACTATAACAACATAAAACCGTCTTTGGTACAAAAAAATTATATTTTCGAAAATTGCCTTTGGAGTCGTTAGGAGTGTATTTTTTTCATCAAGGGTAAAACCTGGATTTTTTGGATATTTTGTCACACGATCGCGCGGATCCGGGCCGGGTTTTTTTCGCGGATCCTTCTTTCTAATCGTGTCCGTCTATTCGCGTGTGTTCTAATCCGACCGTCTGTTGAATGTTGCTCATTTATCATTTTGGCACGCGGATCCTAATCGGGTTTAGCGCGGATCCTAATCGGATATAGCGCGGATCCTAATCGGATATAGCGCGGATCCTGTTTTTAAATCTCCCCCGTTCATTATTAATGTTTTAATCTGGCCATCCAATCTAGGGGATATTTAATCGATATAGCCTGGAACCCGTTTTCTGATCTAGGCCGTTCATCTTATGTATTCGAATCTAACCGTCCAAGTTGTAAACATTTGTTTTGCATTAAATCATTCGATATTTTGCATAACAGATTAGGAATCTAAATATATTTTTCTTTTCACCCAAGTCGAGCTAATACATTCGAATTCAAAATCTATACTATAACAACAGGAAACCGTCCTTGGTACAAAAAGGTTGTATTTCCGAAAATTTCCTTTGGAGTCGTTAGGAGTGTATTTTTTCATTAAGGGTAAAACCTGGAATTTTTGGTTATTTTGTCACGCGAGCGCGCGGATCTGGGCCGGGTTTTTTTCCGGATCCTTCTTTCTAATCGTGTCCGTCTATTCGCATGTGCTCTAATCCGACCGTCCGTTGAATGTTTCTCATTTTAAATTTTGGCACGCGGATCCTACTCGGGTTTAGCGTGGATCCTAATCGGAAATAGCGTGGATCTTAATCGGATATAGTGCGGATCCTGTTTTTAAATCTCCCCCGTTCATTATTAACGTTTTAATCTGGCTGTCCAATCTAGGGGATATTAAATCGATATAGCCCGGAACCCGTTTTCTGATCTAGGCCGTTCATCTTATCTATTCGAATCTAACCGTCCAAGTTGTAAACATTTGTTTTGCATTAAATCATTCGATATCTTGCAAATAACAGATTAGGAATCTAAATATATTTTGCTTTTCACCCAAGTCGAGCTAATACATTTGAATTCAAAATGTTTCTAAAATCAGTTACGATAATATATTCGATATCAGTTAAAGATATTTAGGATTTAAATTTTCATTCGAATATGCCAATAATATTCTAAACATCTTCTCTGCCCATTCGTAATGTTTCAATCTTTCCCGCCCATTTAAAAAAAAAATATTTTGCATTAAATCGGTCGATATCTTTCATTAACAGATTAGGAATCTAATTATATTAAGCTTATTACACAAGTCTCGATAGTGCATTCAAATTCAAAATGTTTCTAAATTCAGTTACCATAATATTCGATATTAATCAAAGATATTTAGAATTTAATATTTCATTCGAATATGCCAATGATATTCTACCGAAAATCTTGACCTAAAAAAACTATATATACGAACATCTATCATCAAAGTCTTCAGTCTCTCTTAACGCATTTTGTTACTATTTTCCTCTCTACCAGCCGACAAAATGAGTTCTACCAAAAATGTCTCATATCTCAAAGATGTGAAACCATTCAAAACCACATGGCGAGTTCAAGTGAAAGTCCTTCACTCTTGGAATCAGTTCACTGTTGTTAGTGGAGAGTCATTGGAACTCGTGTTGGCTGACAAAACGGTAAGGGAATTGATTATGTTATTGTGTTAAACATTTAACCTTAATGGTTTTGTCATGAATTCTTAATTATTTCATTGTAGGGTGTCAAAATTCATGTTTCATGCAAAAAACAATATTTGGTACGAGTTCAAAGACATCTACCCATTGGAGAATGGAGGGTTATTGAGAATTTTCAGTAACACCTGCTTCTGGCCAATATAGACCAACCGACCATGTCTTCAAAATGTCTTTCTTGAGTAATACGGCTATTACTCGATCTGAACTCAAGCTGGATGATAGTTTTTTGTCATTGGCAAGTTTTGAATCCATTTCCAATGGGAGTCTAAAAACACACCATTTGGTTGGTAAGTTTAAGAACTAAACCCCAATGTATCTATCATTTCAAAACCTCTTTATGGTATTAATTATTTGTTTTACTTTTTTATTGTTGCGATTAGATGTTATTGGCCAAGTTATGGACGTTGGCGGCATGGATCCTGTTTAAGTAATGGGTAAAGAGAGGAAGAACATTGGGTTTACTTTGAGAAATACTGAGTAAGTTTCGATGGTTACTGGATTTAGTTTTATGATTACAAAATGAATGTACTAATGCAAATTTTTTATAGTGATCAAAGATTGGCATGTTGTATTTGGGGGAATTTTGCTGAACAAGTTTTTAATGCATGTCAAGAAGCCAATGGTAACCCATTGATTTGTTTGATCCGATTTGCAAAAATCAACACATACAAAGGTTTGTAACCATGGACAATGCTTCTTGATTAAACGATTCAAAGAATCAATGCTTCTTGATTAAACGATTCATAAAATTATATTGTTCTATCAATGTTTTACCAATGTCCGATATGACCAATGATTGTCTGACATTTAGGAGAACTTCAAATCACAAATGCATTTGATGCTTCTAAAGTCATTATGAACCCAACTTGCTCGGAAGCTGAAGAATTTCTAACAATGTAAGTTTATGAAGGTTATTTTTCTAATCAATTATAATGTTTTGCTTATATATTGAGGTTTACTAATTCTAATTTTTTAAGGCTACCCGATGATGGCCTTGCTCTCGCTGTGTGTGAACAAGGAGAGGTCTTGGTCAATAGGAAAAAAAACAAACCAGAGCAGTGGGCAGAGTTTCCTGAGCTTTATGTATCAGAAATACTTATGGCTACCGAGGTACCCATATAGTAGTTTATTTAGTTGCATTCTATTTATAATTTACTTATGTTTATATTATGTGTATTGTAATGGTTGAAGGAAGGAAAAGTCAGGGTTAAAGGCACCATATATGCCAATGATACGGATTATGCATGGTTTTACTTTAACCAAGTAAAATGCAATAAAAGGGTCATCAAAATAAAATCAGCCATCCAAAAAAATTTGTTCCGTTGTGACGAATGCAAAGACAATTTCACAGATGTTTCATCCAAGTATGTTCTTTTTAACTAAGCTTTTTCTTGCAAAATGTTTTTATGTTTTGAATCCTATATTTCACTATTTATTCTATGCAGGTTCAAGTTGCATCTTATGGTGAAAGATGAAACAGCAGAGATAAAGTTCATGCTACTTGATTCAGTTGCTGAGAAACTTATTGGGATATCAGCTGATACACTGCTAGATGGATCGTTGGATGAGGTTATTATCCATATTTTCTATGCACTCAACCTCATTTAAACTTTCATATTGAATAAATGTTTTTTATATTACAGATGGAAGATCCAACCATACTGCCTGATCCTATAAAGGATTTTGTTGGAAAATATTTTCAATTTGGAGTGTTGGTAAACAAGGACAACGTTTTTTGGGGATCAGAAATCTATAAGGTTGGAAAAACTTGGTCTATTGACGAAGTCCTCAAGATCGAGGAAGGATCAGAGCCTCTTAACCCATTGGATTCAGCTATTTCCAGTGAGAAAGTAAGTTTATCCTATAATCAAGTAATTTGATATATACAAACTATTTATTATGCAAGTGCATGATTATTGTGTAACGGCTGAAAGGATTATTCTTATAAGATCATATTATGTTATTTTGCAGGTTTCGTTGATTGATATTAACAGTCAAAAAAATTCAGATGTCTGTTTGACTCCATTGTCCAAGCCCAAAACACTAGGAGATTTGGCTGATATCAACCCAGCTACTAAAGAGAAATGCTTGAAGACTATCAAGATCGAGAAGATTGATGATTAATCCTTTTACTTAAAATAATTTTTCGGGTTGTTCTATTCATTATCGGATCATTTTGGTGTTTTTTTAAAACAATGCTTTGGTTTAATTATGGGGTTTTATATACATTTCGTTTATATTTTTACTCATTCTAAATTACCTTATATCAATATTTATTAGAAATTAGCATAAATAAGGAATTCATGATTGTACAAAATCAATTATTTCAGTTGGGCTAATTTATTAATAAGTTAGTCATTAATTAAAGCCCAAATTAATTATGGCTCATATTTAACCATGAAGTTGAAACAATTTTTAAGTTTTTTTCAGTCTGAAATTAGCAAAAAAACAGAAAAGTGCAGAGGGGATTGAAATAACTGTTTTCCAATCTTGGCGCTGCAGTCTAGAGAGTGGTAGTAAGCGAATCTTGATTTCTCAAAAACTCATCCAACAAGGTAACCCTGAATTTTGCAGTAGATGCAGTTGTAAAGAATTAGTGTTTGTCTTTTATGCATTTCAGATTTGTAGTGATATAAACCGATGGTGGCGTTTTCTACAAATCATATATTCTGCAACTTGGACATGATGCCTAAAAAAGAGTTCTCTATTCAAAGCTGCAGTTTAATTCATATTTTTGTTTTGATCCATGCATGTATTGATTTTGATTTAGACTTGCTTATAAAAACTTGCAGACAACAATAAGAAGCATGAAACACCCACGGTTTTTCGTGTCTATGCTTCCACAGAGGTGTACAAGGAGTTTGGTATGTAATCATAGTGTGGCTATGTTATTAAGGCTTATTTTTCAAACCTGATTTTTCTTCTGGCAGTAATTGTTTCAACTTGTGTTACAGGTTTTACCGGACAAGTTCTTTGATAGCTTTATACTTGGAAAAACAGATGTTATTGACGGTGTACTCACATCTGATTTAAGGGCTGAAGATTTTCCTATCAAACTAGATGGTAATAGGATTAGAGATGGTTGGAAACGGTTCTTCAGAGCTCATGCATTAAAAGAGTTAGATCTTCTAATTTTTGAGTATCGTGGAGGTGCTGACTTCCATATGGTACACCAGTTTCAATCAAACGGTTGTGAGATCACATACCAAAAAACGGCAGAACTATTGGAGACTGGAGAAGGTTTAACAAGTAAGTGTTTTTACCTTGGATATTTAATTATGATTTCTAATTTTTTGACTAATAATCGAGATGATTTTTATGTCTCATTTTAGCACCTCTGAAGGAGACTGGAGAAGGTATCACGATTAATTATTTTTCCACTAATTTTTCAAACAATTTCTAATGATGTATAATATTTTGACTAATAATCGAAATTGTTTTTAAGAAGATACAGCCGTTCCTATGGAGACTGGAGAAGGTAGCACAAGTAATTTGTTTGATTCCACTTATTTTCTGGACAATATTTGATGGTTTATAATGTTTTCAGTAATAATGGAGTTGATTTTTGAAGGAGCTGGGGAGAAGTTTGTCACCTTGAACGTCACAACTGACTGCATAAAGCGAAGCAGAATGGTCAGTTATTTCTTCGTATTCTGGTGTGTTTTAAGTATTGTTACATGAACCATATTTGTTTGTTTTGTAGTATCTTCCTAAGTCCTTTGTTGATGCAAACGACTTGTGGACTATTGCTGGCAAATCCATTTTGATGGTCAATGATGATGGAAAGAAATGGACTGTTGAGCTTTCTATTCGGATACGGATAGGAGACGTGTTCGTTTAGCTAGCGGCTTAAGAGAATTTCTGAAAGCAAATAATATCAAGGCCAACCAAAGTATCACTCTTCAGCTTTTCTGGCAAAATGTCAATACTCCAGTCTTGATCCTCTCCTCCAATAAGGTCTGATGTCATCTAACTCTTTAAAAATCTATCTTTTGTTTAGTTTTGTCAAAAACTTATGTTGTCCAAAAATGGTTATGTATGTTTGAACTAACGTGATACTATTTTTTTTTGCTTATGACTTCTTTTAGCTCATGTCAAGTACTTTTTGTGTATTAAATTGCTTTCAAAGTTTGTTATGGGTTGTTTTAGTTAAAGAATATTATCCAGGACAAAGAATAACAAATTAATAAATTTCCATAAAAAATCTAAATGAATTATATGGAATATAAACTAAATTTGAAACATTAACAAAAAGTGAAAGTTTAGTAAATTACTTTTCTATATCTTGAGCGTGCAAAATTCATTTAATAAGAAATGTTACATATTAATCTTGGTTCACTTTCCAATATTTGTAATCATGATGTTTACTGATTTGACTTGACAATTACCATATATACTAATCTAATAAATGTTTCTCATTCAATTTTTGTAACAAACAACTAACAATATGCTTGATATTTGGGCTTTGATATCTTTTACATATCTAAACTAATAATAACTTAACTAAATTTAATGAGAATTATATTATGAATACTATAATTATGAGTATATTGAAAGATATCGTCTTTATAAGAAGAGATATTGAAATATATTACTATATAAGAAGAGATATAAATATAGAAATTATATTTGTGATAATTGTTTTTGAAACGAATATCAATGAAGATAGGTACGGGAGAATATTTAATTTGCTTCCAATATCTAATTAAGTTGAGTTGACGACAATGTGAATATTCATTTAACTTAATAAATATTACACATTGAATTATTTCATCAATCAGAATATTTATTGTTAATTTATTTTACTTTAAAAAAGTAAATTTACATGTTCAATTAACACAATAAATGAATATCACATTCAATTTACACCTAACATTTAGACCTAATAATTTTTTTGGATTTTCTATATATATTGGCATAGTCAAATTTTTTTGGCTTTATCATAAACAAGAAAGTTCTTTCGAAATCATAACTTATATTGTTAAACTCTTCAAAAACCAAGATAAATTATGAGTGATTTTATAAACTTCTATGATCTTGATGGTACTAAACCCTGTCTGAATATTCGAGGAAAGATCATACGGAAGTGGTTCACAAGTCATTGCATGAATGGTTTACAAATCCATGTAATCTTATCCGATGAATACGTAAGTTTTCTTTGCCCAAAAATTTAATAATACTTTGTTGCCTTTGATCTATAATCTAAACATGTTGTTGAGGATAACTATTTGTTTTCTAAATTATTTTGTTACAGGGTTACAAAATCGAAGCTATCATACCTCAGATGTTTATAGACAAATTCAAGGACAAATTTGAAGAGGGGTCTTGGATGTGTATGAAGAATTTCAAAGTGATCCATATCAACCGAAAGTTTAGAAACACTTATGCTGAAAAGAAGATTTTGCTTGAGGATTCCACCGAAAGTTTAGAAACACTATGAGTTTGTGATATTCAAAAACATCTTGCAAGGCAATGTCGAACATCTCTACATTATTGGTATGTTTGGTTTAATTTTCAAATTATTAGTTTGTTGCATGTTTATACCCTATATTATTAAAATCGTGATATCTATTCAAAATTCTATGTTATTTACATGTAATATGTGCAATCATGTGGGTTGGACCTCTCACCACAGCTCAAGATTACAAAATTCATTTTAAGATCAAGGAAAGAGAGTAAGCATTTAATTAACAAAAGTTATGTTTTATTTATGATATTTTTGTGATTGCATGAATTATATCTAATTTCTATAAATTTTATGAAGCAACACATACATCAATTGTGTTGCAAAGGGTAGGGTTGCTATGAAATTCAATGATCTTTGGAACTCAAGTGGAAATTACAAAAATGTTGTGTGTTTGAGATTTTGGCGCGTTGATAATTCCCCAAGTAAGCAAAATTCAAGTTAATATATTTTATTTTTGATAATTTATAGAATACTTCTAAGCATAATCTTAATATATCACTGAAACAGATTTGTTTAACTGTATATTCACGAGTACCAATACTTGAAGATTCTGGTGATATCTCAGATGTTATCTTTGATCCAGAAATTGAAGAAATCACTTTCATCAAAGAGTGGTAAATTATTTACATTAAAATATAAAATTTAGCATCATTTTAACAAAGTACGTAATTATTTATATTTTCTGATTTTTCTCAGGATTTAATATTGACGAATGCAAGAAGTTTTCAAGTGATTACTATTCCAAGTATTGTGTAACTACTTTCTTATTCCATAACTCTTTTGAACTTATTTTTAATTGGCATGTAATATTTTGGTGAATGTTTTTTATACAATTCTCGGTATTTATTAAGGTACTATTTATGCAAATTCTTTTGTGTGTTATGATAGATGTAGTTGTTATATTTATTTATCTTAACATACATTGCATGTTTATTTGAAATGCCTAACAAATAAACTCATTTATTCAATGCATATAACGTTAAACTAAGTATATCGAAGGCTGTTTTTTTCTAGGCGGTTTGTTTAAAAGAAGCGTCTTTAAAGATATAGACAGTCTCTTGAATTTCCTATATTCATTGAAAAAACTCATTTCTCTTCTTCTAAATATCCAAAACCGTTTTTAAAAAATTACAAATTTAACAAACGAAATCTATGGAGAGATACAATCTTCTTTCAGAGGTTAACCGATCAACAGAAGATTGGCATTTTAAGGTTAAAATGCTAAAGGCATATGAGTATCACGTTCATGGGCAAGGGTTATACAGTAATTTTGTTATCGCTGATAAAATGGTAAGTGGAAACGTAAGCTTTGTTTCCTAAAAATTATAAGTAGTGTATATTAACTTTTGATATCTATAAGGCATTTCGATATATATAAACTAATTTGAATCATTGCTGGTTTAGGGTACAAAGATGGAATTGGTTCTTTCTCCAGAATATTCTTCCGAATATATAGGTTTAGAGGGAGAAGAAGGGAAGTGGATTGACATACGATGTGTCAAGGTTGCCTATGATTGTTCCAGATTTCGGACAACGAAGTCTGAATACATTCTCTGTATAAGTTCTGGATCTAGCATCCGGAGAATAATAGCTGTCATTAATGATAAACATTTCTTTGATTTCTTAATTATCAAAGAAGTCCAAGATTACTCAACTCCTACTAATGTTTCTGTTGGTATGCATGTCAGATTTTTGGGTGTATAACTTTTTGATTTTATTATTTACTGTTCTAACATATTCATTTATTTTGCAGATGTAATGGGTTTGCTGTTCAGTTCAGGACCCATAGTTGTAGACGTTGATAACCCTGCAGCATCAAGAAGAATATTTCATATCAAAGACTCACGGTAATATCAATTATTTGGTTATAGATCAGTAATTTTTCTTTGTATAACATACAAATAATATTTGTAAGTTGTTTTTGCTTACATTTTGAAGGGGTAACAAGTTAAGATATATAGCTCTAGGTACTCACGCTCATTCACAAAGAGATTAGATGCTTCTAAACGTGATGATGTTATTTGTGTTTTGAGATTCTGGAAGATAAACTGTTTTGGAGGTAATATTCATCGTTTTACATGTATCATTTTTTGTCTTCTAAAACGTGATTATGTTATTTATTTGGTTAGACTTTTACTAAACATTAGTTTTTTTCAGGTGATACTTCAGATGTTGAAGTAGAGACACAAGATGGATTGTATGATATTCTACTCAACCCTCCTTTACCTAAAATTGAAGATATGCTGGATGAGTTTGAGCCCCTTGAAGCTTCCCTTGCGAATGAGAGAGATGTCCCTGACAAATAGTTACCATTTCTTATTTTAGACTGCTGCTTAAAATATGTATTTTTAAAAAGGAGGGTTGTTTTGATGTTTATAATCTAAAGTTATTTACGTTTATTTAGACAAAAAAATTTATATCCAATAAATCATCTAATAACAAGACTATTAACAATTCATGTTCAGTTTTGGAAATCTAATTAATTAGACATCATGATAGAAACATCTTCGAAATGGTTTAATAGAAAGTATACGAATTTGTAAAATAATTATTATTCAATATTCTTTTCCCTTATTTAGGAAAATTATAATTATAAAAAAGTTAGAATTAGAACCTAAATAAAGATTAGTTGTTTGTTGTAAAATTGAATGAAAACATTTATTAGGTTAATATAACATGGTAATTGTCTAGAAAACAAGTAAAAATAATGATTACATCTATTGGAAACTGAATCAAAATTGTATGTGTAACATATTTAGTGAAATATGAATATTCAGATTTTAGAATAGATGTAAATGAAGGGAATAAATAAAATTCATTAAAATCCAAATTGATCATAAATAATAAATAACAAATGATATATAAATACCGTGATTCTTGTGATACGTTTAGATAAACTTAATATTATGTTGAATTTAAAAATAAAAGTGTATGGAGTTAAACAAAAAGAACAATTTACTACAAAAAAATCCAATGGGTTTTAAAATTTGATAATCTCCATGCAAAGTGATAATATTATTAGGTATATGTCAACTCAATATTTAAATCATGATATTTATTACATGAACCAATTATAATATATTTTATTTTTCGAAATTACAGATAATAAAAAAACCAGTAATAAAATAATATTTTAAATTGCATGCAACGAAATTAATGATGCATATAGGTGTATGTCAACTCAATATTTCATTAATTGTTTTGATCTAATTAATATACATAAATATTTTACTATATTTTAAATATTTATTCTCTTATGAATTATCCATATCTATAAGAAACGTCATATTTTTTTTTTTGAAAAGTAGTTATTATTTTTTAGATTTGGTATAATGATATACAATTTCGAATATTATGCATCATCAATAGTTGTTTTGTAGTAGATTTCGCAGGATATATTAATAGATAATCTGGTAGATGTAAATCAGGTTATTATTTGATTTAGTTGAATTATGGGGATATGTACTATATGAAATATATATTGTTGTAATATTATAGAATTTAATTGCATTTGAAAGTATTAAATGTAAATTAAAATATTAGATGGGCCTTTCTATGTATTAAGCAAAAATAATTTCAATTTTGTCAAGCTATGACAAATTTAATCTACTTACAAAGGCTCATTATACATCAATTTTATCCAACATTATATAAGATCCGCTGTTTAAAACAAATTTAAAAATATTATCCAAAACTCATTCATAAGAAACGCAAAAATATCTGTTTACTATATAAAATTTAAACACACAAAAAATTAGTTAGCTGGTATATATCTATATATAAAAAATAGATATTAATATAAATTAAATGTTGTATAAAACTCATTAAAAAACAAACGAAAAATAACTGTTTGATCCACATAAATTTTAGCATACTAATCATTGGTTAACTACCATAAATCAATACTAAAACTTTGATATTAACATAAGTTGTATAAATCAAATAATTTTAAAATATGAATAAAAAAAAAAATTTGTACGTTGAGTGCAGATCGGATCCTAATATCAAGTTAAATGAGGAATGAATGAAAGGAAGCTTAGAGAGGGGGTAGCGGGGCTTCTACGAAATAAGAGGGGGGTGGGCGGTTCGGAACCTTACTCTACGTTTACTGACTAAATATTATTTTCTTATTTAAACTCTCAAATGTTTTCAATTCAAAAAGAAATCCGTGAATGCATGCATTACAACACGTTTCATAAGCTTAGTAAAAATACTTTTTTCTACTTTGATTTTGCATACTAAAACTTATGGAACTTTGGAAAAAAAAAACTAGGCCATCACGATATTAATAACAAACTTTCATTTATTAGTAGATTATTATTTTCTATTATATATGTATTTAACTTTTATTTGTTAAAGGGGAAATTTTCAATGAGGACATACATTTTAATAATTAATCAATTTCAAAGGGTGCTTGTATTTTAAATTATTTTAAAACAACATTAAACTTTATTAGCTTTTACAACAAAATAATACCGGATCTACTCAAAAAAATAGTGTTCAAGAAAGACTTAGGCGCTAGTCGGGCGGCGATCCATCCTTTAACGCCTAAAATGCTTAGTCGGGGTCTAGGCAAATTTAGACGATATATGCGTTTATAAAAAACCGACATATATTAGATATATTATATAATATAGATCATATAATTTAAATATTCCTAATCTTAAAAATAGATTTAAAACTGAAAGTATATCGAAATAACAAAAAATGTTAGTTAAATTTATCAGCACACGATATTTACTACCAAATCTATTAAATTTACAACATTTTTTATTGATAACCATTAATTTATGAAATAAGAACTTATAAATTTAGTTTTTACACCGAAACAAATATGAAAATTAAAAATCAAATAATAATTCGTTACAGATTGTGTATAGCCGCCTAAGACCGCCTAAAACCGCCTAACCCCGCCAAGGACCGCCTAAAATCGCTTAAATCCGCTTAATAATACGAACGTCTAATTCTAACGCTTAAGAAGAAATCGCCACGGTCGAAGATCGCCTAACGACTAGATCTCGTCTAGGCGGCCACCTAGACCGCTTTTTAGAACAAATATGTAGACATACATCTCCTATAAAAAAAAATTCAAATGCAGTGTATATATGGATAGGAAATCAGCATGGTTTTCTGTTTGAGATTTTCTGATTATATATATAAAAGATGAATAGGATAGGAAACCGCGTGCATGACTTGGAGCTTACAGTCATTGACATGGACCCATGATCCATCCATAATATATTCTTTTTCTAAAC
Organism: Orychophragmus violaceus; assembly: GCA_030180135.1. Lineage (NCBI taxonomy): Eukaryota > Viridiplantae > Streptophyta > Magnoliopsida > Brassicales > Brassicaceae > Orychophragmus > Orychophragmus violaceus. The sequence continues at coordinate 33,758,081 of CM058239.1, forward strand.
TATATATTATTGTTCCAAATCTATTTTTCATATATATATATATATATATATATATATATATATATTATTTAGTATAAAAAAGCTTAAAGGGGATAGAAATTAGTTCATAGTTAATGCATACGAGTCTTCCATGGATTTGGCCTTAAGCTAGCAGTAGCATGTAGGGTGGCGAGAATTGTAAGTACTATTGGAAGATTAAATTTATAGTCACGTGAATATAAAATGCTGTAAATACATTACCTGAAATTTAAGTTAAAATTTGTTTTCACAGCTTTTCGTATTAACTAAAAGTAATAATCATATAACATGGGGTTGTTTATATTGTTGTTAGGTATATATTATTATCATACAACAAGTCATTTGGTAATTCTATATAAGCTTTGTTTTTTCATGGAGGTTGCGACCAGCGTCAACAACTATTAATAAAACTTTGTGCAATAAGAAAAAAGAAGCTAATGAAGACATGGTTCAGTAGCGAGTGAAATTGTTGTTGCCGCAGCTGTTGAAATGAGACGCTGCAGCCACAAAATTATTCTCCAGAAAATGCTGCAGCATTTCCCATTAGTGATATGCTTTCCAGTTTTGGTTTCGAAACAATATAAATGTGTTACTTCCTCCGTTTCTTAAAGATTGATGTTTTAAAAAAAAAATCTTTTAAAAAGATTGATGTTTTAAGTTTTCTATGCAACTTTTATTAATTAATGATTACTAAATGAAAATTCCAAAAATTATATTGAATTATTATTGGTTTATAGTTATTGGAAATTGTTTCTATGAAAGAGAAATGTGTATTTATAACTAAATATTAATTATTTCTTAGTTTGTGTGAAAATTCTAAAACATAAATTTTTAAAAAACAGAGAGAATATTTATTAACGGCTAACGCTGGTTGTAATAACCATGAAAAGAACAGAATTATAGTAATTTTGTTACTGTCAATTTTTGTGTGTGGAAACAATGTCAATTATTTTTTACACAATAAAATCTTTATAAACTATTTGGATCAAAAGCTTAATTTAGGACATTTATCAACTATTAGATTATATTGTATGGAAATTATAACCTATAGCCCCAAGTTGTAAAAGTTAGATTAAATCAGTCATAATATGAAAAAGAAAAAGTTTCAAGCGGGTTCGAGAACAATAAATTTAAGGATTTGAAAGAAGTTTAAGAAAGATGATACCTAAAATTAATTATGAACTCTAAAAGTCTTAAGCACTCACTATCAAGAGTCATGTCCTAACTAAAATCAGACACTTTTAACCGATAATCAATTGCGTTTTCCCTAAAATAGAATTTAATTGGATTTGGTTACCCATCAATACAATCTCATTGGTCATCAAACTTTGTAGTTAGGTGACATAATTTACTTTTTATAAGAAATAATTGAAATTTAGTATTTCATTATTCCGCATACTTTTTTTGTCAAATCGTGATAATAGTCACACTCTTATAATTATTGACCCTTCCTTCATCGCAATTATTCTAATCTATACTATTAAAACAGGATATTGACCATGGTACATAAATATTGTTTTCGAAATTTGCCTTTAACTTTATTAGAAATTGTATTCTTCATTAAGGGTAAAACTGTAAAACAATTTATATTTGATTATTCATAATATCTTATAATATCTTTTGTTTTCCTTTTTCTATCCTTATTATATCTAACGAAATTTTTTTTCAAAAATTTAATAAAATAATAATTAATTTCGAAATTAATATTAAAATAAATATTATAAATTATTCTTAACTAAAATTTAACTTAAAAAAATAAAATCAAGCATAATTAAGTTACTAAATCAATTGGTACATATAATTATATAATTTAATACAAAATTATTTTATAAATTATATAATCATTAAAATTAATAAATTATTATTAAAATAAGAAAGTAGTATATAATATTGAAATAATAGTTTAAACTAAATAATATTATTGATAATCGATATATTTAACATAATCTATTATATTTTATTTTTCTATTACAATAAATGTAACCATGTTAATATTCTTTTCTATATCTACATATATATATACTATAATTTAACTATGACTCTATATAAATTCGATAAGTAATATTATTTTTCATTATAAAATTATAAATATAAAATATTTTTATTCTGAAAAAATAGAACAAAAAAATAATATTATTCAACCACAAGATAATTTTGTATTTAGAAATCATAATAATCAAAATATACGACTATAAACCAAAATAAAAATCCAAAATAAAATAATATTATTAAAAATAAAGAAAAACAAATTGATGTATTTAAAAAACAATTTTATAAATATGTAATACAAATAAACTACGGTTAAAAAAATAAGTTTACACAAATATAAAATAAAAAACCTAAACAAAATATTAACTTGTTACAAAAAACACTGAATTGTTTGTTAGAATTGACAATTATTCTCCAAAACTTTTACAAAGAAAAAAAAACTGTTGTTCAAAATATTTACAAATCTTATCTTAATAATAAAAAAACATCCGTGCTAAGCACGGGTCAGAATCTAGTATATTTAAAAACAAGATTCGGATCGTATCTTTAACATTCTTGCGTGTTCTAAATTTCGATCACTGACGAAAATATAATGTTCATTTGGTTACCCATCAACACAATATAATTGATCATCAAAATTGTATAATTGGGTAGTAGTATAATATATTATAATAACTATAAATGTGAACCTTTTCTGACATTAATAAATCTTGAACCGTAAGTTATTTTTTCACCAACTTCATTCTTAAATTAATATATCACTAGTCAAACTTTTATTATGGACCCTTCCTTGCAATAATTTATGAGCGATGATGTATCACGTTACATGGATGGACCGACCTTTGAATCTAGTATCCTTCACATTCAAATGCTCTCTTACTAGAGGATGTTGTAGTAAGAACCGACTTCTTCAGCTGTGATTTTAAAAGTATAATTAATTTATAGTTTGCTATGTGAATGGTTACTTGGATCCTGGTCTTACGTAGTCGGAAATATCTAACAGAAACTATTTTTGCATCATATGTGACTTTTTTGGCAAGCTGTTTCTTCACAGGTGTTTAGATAAGGTTTTTTAATATTCAGTGATCGTTGTTGCTACATAAATCCGACCTAGTCAATGTTACGGATTACGATCTGAGATGTCTAAACTACGAAGTGAAATATAAATGTTAAGTGAGGTCGAAATGATTCTTTATTGATCTTAAGGCCGGAGCCGAGTTATGAATAGGATGGTACGAGGTGTAAGTCCGTCAGATGACGTGTTCACTAGACAATGCTTGAGGTCGGAGCTTTATAGAAGTAGCTCGGCCTCTCACAAGTTACAATCTGCCCTAAAATGAAGAGTGAAGGGTCCTATTTATAGCGCTTGGATGTTGACTCTTCCTTGGGTTGTTGACTCCTTAACGGGCTTGTCTTCTTGGGCCGAGATGACATTGTTGATTTAATAGGATTTCCAATGGGCTTATGGATGGGTGCTAAACCCATATCCAACAATTAGTCCCCCCAGCTCGTCGGGTTACGAAGCTGAGCCAGGCGACTTTCTTTGAGTACTCAAGTCAGGCGGAAATATTATTAAATCAATCTGCTTTGGGTCGTATCTTTATAGGAGTAATATATCTTCGAGGTTACGTGGCCCTTGAATCGTCATGAGACTTGTTCATTACTTTTTGGTCTCCTCGGCTTCCGTGTCTTCTTTTCTACAATCTCACGCCTTTATTTCTCGATTACTGGTGTTTTTCTTTGTTTTTCATCAGACTTCTTAAGTTAGCATGCGAGCAGGGACGGCTTTCTATTTGTCTTCTAGCAGCAGCGATTCGGATTCCTCTAGTTCTCTGGGTGTGAGTTCTGTGCGATTCAGGCTTTCTCGTGACGACGAGGAGTTTTTTATTCCTCGTGGTGGTTGGACTCTTTCTCCGTTTTGGGGCAATCCGGTGATGAAGAAACCCATTTCTTGTCAACAGTTCTCCGACTTTTCCCTTCCTCCGCTTTCAGAAGAGGAGGATTTGGGTTTACCCCTTGATGCTGAGCGAGGCGGAGGGGTGAACGGGATTCAGGTATTGATGCAGATATGCCGGGTCTAGAGCGTGATACCGATGACTTGGTTGAACCTGGGGATGATACTTCTGGGGCTAGTGCTTCTGCTTCTGCCAGTCGCTCTCAGTCGGCTGTTCCGAAAGCAAAGAAGAAAAAGAGAACGAAGAAGGAAGAAGTTACAACCGTCAAGGGAGATTCTCGAAAGACAGTAGTTGCTCGGCCAATTCCTTCGTCCATACGCGAGCAGAATCCCCTGGATGCTCTTTTGCGAGATCGTATCCGTATTCCCGGTCTTGATTATCGATTGCCGTCCCCGACAGAGAGGCCTTGGAACGCTCCTCCTGGATGGGTTTGTATGAACGAAAGTTTGTTCTCGGAGTGTCATTTGTTTTTTCCTCTTCCGAGACTCTTGATTGAATATTGTGAAGCGAGGAAGATAGCTATCTTTCAGCTTTGTCTGGGTGCCATTCGTAATATGTTGGGTGCTTTGATCATGGCGGAGACGAGGGTTTTGATATGTCTACTGATTTCTTATGTGGGCTGACGTCGATAGCGAAGAACCGAGGCACCGCCGGTACTTTTTATACGAAGGTTTTGCCTAGGCATTGTCTGAAGATTGTGTCTGACCCTCCAGACAAAACGGACCGTTGGCAGGACGGCTATTTCTTTGTGCGAATTAATAATTCGTTAACGTTTGATTCGAATAGGGTCTTCTATTCAGCTTGGAACACCATTCCTGGTAGTTATCTTTCTTATCTGCTCTTCTTTTTCCATTTTGGGTATTTTGTTGTTGCTTATGTGGCTCGTCTTTTTATTTGTTTGTTTGTTCTGCAGACTGTTCTCCTTCTGGTTTCTGGACTGCAGAGTTTTCTGAGAATTTGAAGAAGATGAAGGCTCATCTTCCAGTACCCTAGCCCTCTAGGAAAGATGAGGGAGAGAAAATTCGCTTTGATTTGAAGGTTCGGGCTTGTTTCCAGAAAATTGACTCAGGTATGGATCCTTCTCCCCCCCCACTTGGTTTAAACCGAATTATGGGGCGATGTAGCGTCCATTTCCTAATTTTGAGGTTATCTTGTCAGAATTCTTGGGACCGGTGTCTTCTAGTCATCCGGCCAGCGTGTCGCTATCCCCCCGTCGTCCTAGGAAACGTCGTAAGGTTTCGAGTATGGGCCGTGACTGCCTTGTCGCGAGTTGTTCTTCTGGGGAGTATATCTCGTTTCCAGGTGGTCTGCCTGTCGTTGATCTAGAGATAAGTTCTGGTACTGTGGGGCGAGCTGTCGCGCGGTCTCCTGTAGATGCGGGGAACCGGAGTGAAGGGGTTGATCTTGGCCTCGGACGAAATCGGGAGGTTAATCCTGTTTAAGTTACCATCCCTGATTTTTGTTCTCAAGGAACGGGATCCTCGCATCCTGAAGGAGCACGTGTCAGTCTTGAGGCTTCTGATGCTCTCCGTCCTGAGGTGGCGGAGGTCGGTCTTGCGGGGAGAGGATTCGATGATAGGGAGCCTGACCCGATGGATTTTTCTTGGTCGTACCGTCATACGGGGGCGATTCCTTTGCTGGAGGACAGATGGTCGTGTGCCAAACTTCTCCAACTTATCACAGTGAAGCCTCCGCGGAAATTGATTCCTGTTGTTATGAGCATGACATGGAAAGCTCCGGGTTTACGGACGGCGGTCTCAGAGAACAAATCGACGGGTTGCGTGACGCGGCTTGTGAGTTGGAAGCTGCTCGTGAATTGCTTAAGGAGGTTGAGGCGTCTGTGGCTACTCTAGCGCTTGTGAAGCGGGGTGTAGCAGACCTTGAGAAGAGGATTGCAGATTTCGTGGCTGCAAATGATGACGAGCGTCGCGAGGTCGATCGTTTGAGGTCGGAATCTCACCGTCTGACTGCTCGTCGTGACGAGCTGCGAGCCTCGTTTGATGAGCATCTTTTAGTCGAGCAGAAGGCTCGCCGGGAGGTGTTTGCTGACCATCTTGCGAAGTTGAGGTCGGAGAGGGAACGTGAAGAGATTTACGTTGAGAAGCTTCTTCTTCTTAATCAGGTGGTTTCCGTTCTTGGTGCATACCGACTGTTGGCTGAATAGAGGATCCATGTCCCTTCTGCGTTGACTGCTCAGTTTGAGCTGGATGAGCCCTTGATTCGTCAACAGGTTAATGTGTTGAAGCCTGTTGCACTCGGTTCCCATGATTTGTTTGCTTTGCCATTTTCTGCTGATAATGCCATTGTTGATTGTGTGGCGGACACTGGTGGGGTGGGTACTTTGTTTGCTGGGGCCGTGGCTATTTCTGAGAGGCCGGGCTCTTTGGGTTGACTACGCGGTGCAGCTCAGCTCGCGGTCTTCTTCCCCTTTTTTCTTGTGAAATATTAACCTTTGGCGGTTGTGTTCTGTCTGTAAACGTTTCTCTTTTGCTTATGTGCTTATTTATTGCGCTTCGAGACCTGTATTTGCATTGAATGTTGCGTTGGTAACCGATGTGCTGCTCTGGGAATTGCTTTTTCTCTTTTTTTATATTATAAATGTTTCTCCTTTCCTTTTGTCTTGTCGATTTGATCTATGTTCTTACTTGCAAACCACCGTGTTTGGTTGAGTCTTCGGCTGTGAAGCTGCCAGTCGATGTTGTGGCCGGGTGGTTTCGATGTTTATTATACTTGTAGGTTTGAAGATGACTTTGATGTGTTACTGATTTTAGTAATGAGCCGGGATCGGGCTGGCTTTCCTTTCTTTTTAGTGAGGGAGGCTTGGTCATTTCCAGATTGTCCAAGAGATCAGTGGGATCTATTCTTGGGGGTCGGTTGCTATTGTGGGGCCGGTGTTTACTCCAGCTTGGAATGCTTCGGTCGGTTGCCCTTGCTCGGATCCTCTGCCCTTCTGGGAGCGGCTTTGCAGGGAACAAACGTTTGATGCGTCGTTCGTTGCATAATTTTTCGTTCCTTCGCCGTAATTGTGGCTCTTTCTCTTTTTTTTTTTTTACCCTGTTTGGGCGAGGTCGTCTTTTGAGATATTAAGCTTCTCTCTCTCTATTTTTTTGAGCATTCGCTTTAGTTTGTTCCTTTGTAATTTGGACGAGAATAGTATATGAAGGAAAAGGAGACGCGTTTGTTGTCTTCTTCGCACAATTTTTTTTGTTTTTGCGAGTCGTTTCTCGGCTTTGGGCAAGATCAAATTTCAGGTGCGAGTACGTGCTCGGCTTATCATGTTTTTGATTTTCGCGAACAGAAACAATGCTCGCCCATCTACACACGGATGTTTGTGAGTGCAAGCTTAGGCTCGACTTATCTCATCTTCTGTCAAGTTACCTAGGTGCGAGTACGTGCTCGGCTTATCCTGTGGGGTCCCTGGACATAGTTGTGCGAAGGAGGTTCGGCTTACGAAACTTTTCCTAGAGACCAGTGCGGGATCTGGGCCCGGCTTACAAAAATGCGATGCAATATGTCGCTGTGCATGGGACACATGTTTATTTGATTGATCATTTGGCCAGAATATTGATTGTTAGTTGTTTGTGGGTTAGTTTGTATGACAATGTATGAAACCCCCCTTTTTTTGATATTGAAAAATATAGAGGTGGTTGCACCTTACACAGGCTGCCTACGTATTTTCCGGAGAGAAGTTAAGCCGGGCTTAGTTCCTTTTGGTCGTTACATTCGCACGAAAATAGAGAAAATCTGTTTTCACATTGGTCAGTTGTGGTTTGGTAATTCCGCTTCTTGAGGGTGATGGAGTGTTCCAAACTGACTGATGCAATTTCTTTGCTCGTCGTTCGATTCTCCCTCGCTTCGTTTTCTGTGACTTCCCGTTGGATGTATCCGGGTGGCTCGAATGCCCTGATCGCGTTGTTGCTGCAGTTGTTTGAAAATCTTAGAGGTCTCGATGTTTGCGGAGTCCTCCGAAAAGTGAGGTTGACGGAGCTGTTTGGCTCTAAAGTGACTTTGATAATCCTCTGCCCGCTGGGACCGAACTCGACGATGAGCGAGTCACTGTGCTTTGTCCTGAAATTTGCTTGGTTTTCCGTGGTGGGAATAATTTCTTTGTCGCTTCCCGATTTTGCCGTGAGAGCCGCGTCTGCTCATCCTTGTGCATTTATGTTTTGAATGCGTCCTCATGCTGATTATTCCGAACTGTTTGGAACTTGTTCAATTGTTGTGCCAATTTCATCATGGTCCTTGCGGTGAGCTCGTTTTGGCTGCACTTCGGTTGTCGTTTTCTGTTTCCCCCACCATTAATCAAGTCGCTCTGATTGTCCTTCCTTACACATGGGTTGTTCCTTCATCCCTTGTCCTTCATGTGAGGCCATTGGCGTGTTTTGACTGGATGGAGCCGTTGCTTCGCTCTAATATTTGCTGAGTAGGAGGCTTCGTAGGTGTCGACATTCGGCGGTGTTATGTCCGGATCGCTGGTGGAAGGTGCAGAAGAGTCTATCCTGATCATCGGCCCGTGTGGGTTTGATCTGTGCTCGGTGTTGTTGGATGAGGCTGTGGTAGGTTCTTGGCCTTTTCCTTTTTTCGCTGAGAGGTTTTTGTGTGGGTTCCTTTATATTTTCGGTCGAGTAGAAACTTTCTATCAGCAAATTTCTCTTTTCTTCTAACGCGGCGAAAGCTGACGCTCGGTGGAGGGCGTCATCGAGGGTCCGTGCCTTGTTCATCGTTAGCTCGTATCGGAGAGGCGATTCATGCCAGAGCCCGTGTCATAGCGCTGAGAGCCCTTCTTCGCCTGTCGTCGGGGCTTCGGAGGCGGCGGCTTTGAATCTGTTGATGTACGATCAGAGAGATTCCTTCGGGCCTTGGCTTATGGTCCAGATATCACTATCGTGAGTATCTTCTTGGTTGATCACGGAATGGTGCTCGAGAAAAGCGGTCGTTAGTTGCTGGTAACTATCAATGGAATGTGTTTTCATAGATAGGAACCAGTCGAGTGATGCGCCACCTAGCCTTTCGATGAAGAGTCGGCAGTAGCCGGCGTCGCGTTCCTCCGGGGGGAGCCACGTTCGCATTAGCGCGGTGTTGAAAGCCGTCAGGTACCGGCGTGAATCTGAGGTCGCTTCGTAGATTGGCAGCTTGATTCCTTCGAGGTGTCCGATTGGCGTGCTGGGTATCTACACTGTGAATTGAGTGCTTTTCCCTTCTTCGTGGGGTTGTTCGGGATGGAGGTTATTGCTTTGGATCAGTTCGTTGGTCGGTTCCTCTTGGTCATCGACGAAGAGGGGGGGGGGGACCGCGCCCTCTAGCATTGAAGGCCTCGGTATCTTGTTCGTGATTGTTAGGGGTGTAGGTTGCCACGGTGTTGGTGCCACGAGAATCGTTGGGAAGGGCCGGCGGCGGTATCTCGTCTAACGAGTTTAGTGAGTTTGCATTTTGGATGGGCGGATTTCGAGAAGGAGGGCTCGGGGTTTGTTCATGTCGGTTCGAGTAAGGTCCTGTCATCTCGACTTCGTCTTAGATCATAAAGAAGTTTATCGTCCCCACAGATGGCGCCAATTGTTGTTACAGAAATCCGACCTAGTCAATGTTACGGGCTACGATCTTAGATGTCTGAACTACGAAGTGAAATATAAATGTTAAGTGAGGTCGAAATGATTCTTTATTGATCTTAAGGCCGGAGCCGAGCTATGAACAGGATGGTACGAGGTGTGAGTCCGTCAGATGACGTGCTCACTAGACAATGCTTGAGGTCAGAGCTTTATAGAAGTAGTTCGGCCTCTCACAAGTTACAATCTGCCCTGAAATGAAGAGTGAAAGGTCCTATTTATAGCGCTTGGATGCTGACTCTTCCTTGGAATGTTGACTCCTTAACAGACTTGTCTTCTTGGGCCAAGACGACATTGTTGATTTAATAAGATTTCCAATAAGTTTATGAATGGGTGCTAAACCCATATCCAACAATCGCTAATAATCCATATAAAATAAAAAGTATCATCTAGTAATTATTAACATGTTGATATAGTTTTTTTGAACTAATTTGTTAATATAGTTGGTAAGAAAACCCTGTATATACATATAAAGACTTCATGCTTTTTTGATAAAAAAAATACTTCATCTTTTTATAACCAAATTCATTCTAAACTGAAATTCAAATTAATCTCTCAACCTATAAAAAATTGGATTTTCTTACTATTTAAAACGTCTTCGAATGACAAAGTGTAATGATTAAATAATTTCACGAAGAAAATCAATTCCTATGAACCACTAATCTTTCATATTCAATTTTCTACTTTAATGTCAAAATGGTATAATTGAAGAAATTCAATTCCTATGAACCACTAACCTTTCATATTCAATTCTCTACTTTAATGTCAAAATGGTATAATTGAAAGTAAGTGATAGAGATTGTATGGGACAAAAATAATCGGTTAACTAATTCACAATAATCCACGGACGGAAAGATTACTCACGGACAACCACTATGACTTCAAGTCTTCAACCATGATTGTCTACTATAAGAAAATCTGTACTCTAAAATGAAAAAAAAAAAATTATTATATAAAAAATGACAAGAATAACCACTCTTCACAAAACCCTTAAATTAGTTTGGCCTTCGATTATGTCAATTCAATCATTTATGCTATGTTTTGGTGGTTAATTAATAACTGACCACTATTTAGATTTGATTATAGAACGTTATGATGATTAAAATGTGTGTTTTTAAAGAACATACACAGCTACTAGTGATTTAAGTTAGCCAAATCTTCTTTTCGTAGTAAGTTTCTATAGGATTTAAGTAATAAAGAAAAAAACAGTTTTAAATTTCGGAAACAAAATTGATGTTATAATATAAACTAATTTTAATCATATTGTATTTGCAATAAATTACCATGGGTGAATTGTCGACAACTTTTCAAATAGAATGATATTTGGAACGAGATAATATCATACTATGTTTGAGTTATAGACTTGATGATATATGGACTTCAGTGTAGAACTTCCTATTTATGTTTTGTATAATTAACTGTTGACTTTAGAATCGACTGTTGTAAAAATATCTCAAAGTCAATACGTTCTTGTGTGGAAAATGTCCATTCATATTCTTGAACTACATGTAACATCAACATAATATCGTGCAAATATACATACATAATGTATTGGGAATAAGGGAGCCACATGCATTTCGTGGCCTGGGCCTTCTTGGCGGTTGTCAACCCTTTTTCTTGGCTCTTTTTGCATTTACTCAATTGTTTGTATTTTAATGTATTAATTAATATCTTATATATATATATAACTCTTTTTGCATTTACTCAATTGTTTGTATTTTAATGTATTAATTAATATCTTATATATATATTTCACTTTCATATTATTTGCATATCCAACATTTTTTCCATATCCAAATCTTAATTTAATATCTCTGGGTTACGAACAATAACGTCACATACAAAAATTACCTATTCGGCTAACAGGAATTTGAAAGTTTAATGACGAAATGTTTCCATAAAATGCTCGTTATCTTTGCAAGCGAAATAATTTAAAAAATAATAATTCTTTTTTGTGTGAAATTTACAGCCATAAAAAGTTATATTATATACATGTAAATTAGATATTTAAATGCAAGCTGGCAGGAAATTCTACATTGTAAGAAGAAAAATAAAAATGATTCAACAGCTTATATCATGATCATGAGCCGGCCTATGAATGGCCTCGTGCATGATTGATAAGATATTTACAAGTTGTTAGAAAATGATAGGAGGAAAAGCAAATTTAAGTCTGGACATACAAAACGATAATATATTAATTTATATGTTAACTTCATACATAACAATAACATTTTGACGATAGAATAACGAAATAATACAACCCTTGATTATTTTTTCCTCATAAGAGACTAGCTAATAGTATGACAAACAAAAAAGACTAGCCAAGAGTTTTAATGCTAACTGTGATGTTAGCAAATAAAAGAAAATTTATTAAAGCACATAGTGTATCATTAATTCTAATATAATACTCTCTCTGTTCCTAATTGATTGATGTTTTAGGATTTTCACACATATTAAGAAGACAACTTAAAACATGTTCATAAATGCATCGTTTTTTGTTATTTACAGTTTTCTATAATTTTAAACCAATAACAATTTAATAAATTTTATTATCTCTCTTGAAGTTTACAATTTATCATTATTAATGGATAAAAAATGCATAGAAAACATAAAACATCAATCATTATAAAACAAAAATAAAATTTAGAAAATCAATCTTTTAGGAACGGAGGGAGTACTATTTAAAAGTATAATTAACAACGTCCATTTTGGCGATTGATGAAAATAATTAATCCACGAACGAATGATAGATTAAATTTATGAAACTGAAAAATGCATGGTAAGTCCAAATTTTGTTTAGAAAAAAATACCCAAAATATCCGTTTTCTGAAGGATGGCCACAGAAGAAAGCCGACCAATTTGCATGGAAGAATGAGACCGGTGTTCAGTTTTGCATCAATCTTATGTGTGTGTTGTATGGACCGCCCAACCAAAAATGCAGCCACAAGTTTATGGTAGAATCATTTGGCTTCTTTCACACAAAATTACAAATTCTAACTTTTTAATTTTAATTGTGGGGACAAAACTTAATGCATGAATATGACCTTTTGCCCATCGCTCATACTATTATCTAGTCCATCAATTTATCATATTTATGTATACTGTATCAAGATCAACAAAAATATTGTTGATAGTACACGATATTTTCATATATATCGATATATCGAATCTTTCTGTGTTCAAGAATTTGTTTGGACCGCCAGACAGCATGCACTTGTGGAGAGACTCGAGAGCTTGAAAGCCCATAAAGAGAAATTATTGAAGGTTAGTTAGATTATGATAGTTAATGTTCGTAACTACATAAATTACCTTTTTAAACTATGTAAAAATTAATCGAGACTCTCGCTTAGGGTTTGGGTTTTAGGTCCCAGTTTGTAGCCTTGCTAGCTCGATGCATTGGTTTGGCCTTGGGTTTGTGTTTGAGCTGCGGTTTCAGTCTCTGAGTAAAGGATTGGCCTCTGCTTGTGCTTGGGTCTCATCTCGTCCGCCTGGTTGGTTCGGCGTTGTCAACCGGTCGTCTCTGTGCTATGGGTCTGTGCTCAACTTGCCTCTTCCTGTTGCCGTTGTTCGGTCTCTGGCCTCAGTTTCTTTCTACCTTCTTGTGGTTGGTCCTAAGCCTCCTGGTTCATTTCTGTCTGTATCCTTTTTGTATCCTTTGGCTTATCTCCTTATCTGCTTGGTTAGATTGTCATAGTTGTTGTTGTTCTTGTTTAATTTGTGTATTTTTCCATGTTGTAACACTTCCACTTGCTTTAATTTGAAAAACTTTGTTCAAAAAAAAAAAAAAAATAATCGAGACAGTTATTAAATGAAGTGATGAAATATAGTATTTTGTAACCTTACTTTTAGTTTTGAACCATAAAACCTTAGATTTACAAGATACACTTGAGTGGAAAAAGAGAATTGTATGCGTGACGTCAAGGAATAAGGTAAATGATGTGGGAGGATCTGATCGGACGATAGAAAAGACAAGAGGCCCACCAGCACCGTCGGATTTAATGAGAATGGGGTACACATATGCTTGACTCTCTGACTAGACGGACCCGAGACACGACTCTGACAGTCAGTTGACTCTCTGACTCTTTTATTAACGAACACATATATCTACTTAGAATGCGTTTCCTTTTTGTTTTCTTCTATTTTATTAACAACAAACCAACACGTCGTTGAATATTCTTTTTCTTATCGTATTCATTTAATCTCGAATTTCGTCTTCACCAACAATCATGCAGTAGGGGACCTTATTATTTCTTTAGTATTATTCAAAAAGAATAAAAACAATGAGTGATTTTAATATGGCAATAAATAATTAGAAAACTAGATTTGTAAAAATGATGATTTAATAATTAGGTCAGTAAAAAAAACAAAAATATCTGTCAATATTTATTTATTTAAAATATGTCATTAGTTAAAAAATAATTTATGGACTAACTATTTATCGACACTGCAATTGTTCATGCACTGGAACACTATTCATCTAGTAAATTCAGTTATCATTTAACTCATCGTGTAAATTAATTATTCACTCAGACAAAACAATGTTCGCCAGACACTATTTATCCGATAAATTCAATTGTTAGTTAATTTATTGTGTAACTTAGTTATCTTATCTTACAAAATCAGTATTTGACAAACACTCATATGGTAAATCCATTAACTCAATTTACTATTAACTAATTGTGTAACTCAATTATCTTATCCTACAAAATTAATGTTTGTCAAAAATTGATCATGTGGTAAACACAATTATCAGTTAAACCATCATATAATTGAGTTAACTTATCCTACTAAATCAATGTTCGCCAAACATTATTCATCTGTAGATTAATTTATGAGTTAACTTATGGTGTAACTCAGTTACTTTGTTATAATATATATATATATATATATATATTACTTGTTAACTTAATTATCATATAATAAAATTATGCGTGTTGTTGCATGATTAACTTTGTTACCGTAAAAAAATATACAAAATCATATGGAACATAAAACCTAACTTTGTTGTTTGTTTAATTGATGTAAAACAACTCCATTAAACGATAACACCTTTTTAGTTGGCCAAATTCACTGCTCATTACAGGAAAATGCAGTTACATATTTTTTTAACAGCAAACATTGTATTCTTTACTTTTTCTTCTTCAGGAGTCACTGTTCATTACCGAAAAACACAAATAATTTTCCGGAAATGCCATGGATAGAAAATAAAAAAGTAAATATAATAAACAGAGAATGGTAATGTAGATTTAGTTTTGATAAATAATGTTAGAAGAATAAGACTTAGTTTTGATATTATCTATTATCATGCTTTAATATTTGGGTTAATTGCAGAAATGCCTCTAAAATTGAAGTCAATCCTAAAACTACCATTCACCTTTCTCCTTCGTTACAAAATCCCCATAATAATATGGATATCCACGATAATGCCATCATTAGACTTCTTATGAAGTCTGATTTTTTTACCAAAAGACAAAAAATATTTCAGATTTAACTTAATTACGAAAATACCATCTTTTCCAATTCACTCAACCACCATTAACAATCAAATTTGAACTCATAATGCCTCACAAAACCAATTACGAGCCATTAAAACTCTATATTAGAGTTCACAACCTTCTATTCTCATACTTCCTCTCCAATTTCATCCAAAACTCTAATTCATGTTTTTAAAAAAAAAAATTTGGATCTATTGCAATTTTCATTATTCTTGCATAATAATCGTTGAGTTTGTTGGGTATTGATGTAACTAGAAGTTCTGGTCACTTGGCGAAGGTAAAAACGATCTTAAAACCAGACTTAAGTGATTTTTCACAAGATCCGCCAATTTTCATATCTGTTTCGCAATTTCAAACTTCCCATGAAGTGTGATGGTCAACGAGAGGGTAGTTTTGCATTGAATTTTAAGTTAACATACCTCCAATGAAGTCTGGGACATTCTTCTGAAAAAAATTAGCAGACTTCACCAAGGAGACTAAATAAGCAGATGGTAGTTTTGCAGCTGACTGAAATTTGATTTTTTCCGACTTCTTATATAGTCTAACAAAAAATTGAGTGAATTTGACCAAATCTTGATTTTTTCTCAGACAGAATCCGAAGTATGAAAAAAGGGGTACAAAGAGTAATTGACCAAAACTTTCAAATGTTGACAATAATATGGGGCAAAATTTCAGACTTCAAAATTTTCAAATTGTTGTGAGACGGCTATAGAAATCCGAAATACCAAATTTTGGGTAACACCAATAATACCCCAAAAATACGAAGCTTTTTATCAGACTTTCCTCGCTTTCTTAATATCTTCTAAGACTGCAATATAAGTCTGTTCTAAAAAGTCAACCCTAAAAATACCCCATATTGTTTGTTAGACTGTAGTAGAAGTCTGAAATATGATAAAAAGTAAAATTTAAAAGTCAATTGCAAAACTACATTTTTTGTTCTCAGACTTCATAAGCTCTCTGACAAAAATGTCTAAAATTTACATATCAGACTGCGTACGCCGTCTGAATGGCTGTCAGCCTGCATCCACAGTCAGCTGCAAAACTACCATCTGCTTATTTAAATGTCTAAAATTTACATATCAGACTGTCAGGAAGTCTGAAATGATATAAATTTAAAAACGCAAATTTATGTATATTTTGATGAATTTCATTGACTTTAATTTTAATAAATGTGTGTTAGTTGTATATGTTCCTCCTGCGTGAGTTTTATATTATTATGTTTGATTATTATTTACAATTAATTTTTGAAGAATATTGACAATATAGCTAATAGAATCAGACTTCGTGTGCAGTCTGAAGACTGTTATGTTTAAAATTTTAAGCTTTCACATATGTTATACTTAGTTATATTGTGCCACTATCATTTTTACAAGATGATGTGTTATATTTATTTGATAATCAAGTTTCTTAAGTTATTGAAAATGTAATTAAGTTTATATATAAGCTTTTAAGTCATAAGAATTTAACTATAAGAATTATACTTCATTTGAAGTCTGAGTAGTTAATTTTTTAAAGCATCAAGAGAAGTTTCATTCGTGTCTTTGTAACTTGCTTATATCCTTCAAAATTGTTTCATATTAGGTTGTTACTTTGTTGTGTTATGACTTAATTGTTTTTGTATTTCTTGGTTTACCAAGTTTATGGCTTGTGTATTGTATTAATTTTCGCGTTTACATGCTGATTTCATTGATTTTGTGTCTTGTATTTGTGATACAATGGAAAAGGAAGTTTGTATTAACCAAATGATCAATACAATAAATTTTTAGAATACACTAAGAAGAAGAAGCGGTACAAATGTGTTTCCGACAAACATTTAGAAGGCTACACTTTTATTTGTTACCAATGTCTAATGCAATACAAGGTGTTCAATAAAAAAAATTACAAAAATGAGGAAACATCTAATCCAATATCAGACTTCAGAATTAGTCTAGTATCAGACTTCATGTTGAATTTCCACTCTTAAAGTTCCACTCTCAGACTTCGATATAATCTGTCAACCGTGGCTTGCCTCTGACGTGCGATACCTAGGCTATATAAGTATTTAGTTTCTGCTTCACCATCAGCTCGCTTAATCTTCAAGAATTTATCAGCCTCTGCCTTTTCGTTTATAGCTATACGACCATATCATCAGACTTCTTTGGAAATCTGGATATTGCAAGTGTAAGTTTCACCACCACTTAAGGTTATTTTAGTTTGTCATATGTTGGTTTATGCAATTTAAGGGGTAATGTTTTCTAACCAGTTTTGTTTTTAACTCATGGCTTTTCTAACCAATTTTTCTCCATGGTTAAGGTGACCCATTTTCTGATGTTGTATACTTTCAATGAACAAAATTAAATGTTGTTTTGAGTAGAGAAAATGAAATTTAAACAACTTTGTTACCAATAATCTAATACAATACAATGTGCTCCATAAGGGGTGGCTTGCACACTCCTTGTATCTTTTTTTTTTCCTTACACTTTTATACCTTTTGAAAACTTAGTGAGTTTTTGTATTTTTTATGTTTTATGCATTAAAAAGACCAATTTATCCCTCACAGGGGAAAATAGGAAAAGAGATCAACTAACTCTATCGATGGATAGGTGTCACACATTATCAAAACTATTCATTCCTTCTTTATTATTTCTTATTTTTTTCTTTTCCCATTCATTCTCTTTTTTACTTTACATTTATTTCACCCCTAATTTTTTGGACGGTTGATAGGATGTCGGATGTGAGGTTTCCGGCCATATAGACCGAATAATAGAGATATAATCGATTGATATACCGGAATTCAAATAAAAACATTTGGGCTTAATACGGAAGTTTCGAGTGGACAGTCTAGACTAAATGTCCACAATATCGGCTATTCGTGGATACTACCACAATCACATCACATACGAGACACTTACCATGGATAGGAAGTAGCCAATCGAAATGTTGTTTTGGATGGATAGTGGTCCACACGTACTTTAGGTCCACAGATTCACAATCATTTGAACTCTTAACCACTTTATGTTCATCAGAAGCGTCTAGCATGTGATATAATCGTGGTAGTGTTCACGAATAGTCGATACATAGTAGAATTCTTGACCACCTTCTGTTCATCGGAAGCGTCTAGTATGTGTTTTATATACTTTTGATTGTACTTTGTGTCCATAGATTCACAATCATGTGAACTCTTGATCACCTTTTGTCCACGAATAATTGATACATAGTAAACACAATTTTAATATTTTCGAACACTACCACGATTATATGACATGCTAGACACTTTGGATATTGGTCCACACGTACTTGTGTCCACAGATTCACAATCATGTGAACTCTTGACCACTTTCTGTTCATTAGAAGTATCTAGCATGTGATTTAATCATGGTAATGTCCACGACTAGTTGATACATAATAGAACTCTTGACCACCTTCTGGTTCATCAAAAGCATATATCATGTGTTTTAAATACTTTTGATCGTACCTTGTGTCCACAGATTCACAATCATGTGAACTCTTGATCACCTTCTGTCCACGAATAGCCGATCTCTTGACCACGTTATGTTTATCAAAAGCGTCTAGCATGTGTTTTAAATACTTTAGATCGTATTTTGTGTTCACAGATTCACAATCATGTGAAATCTTGATCACCTTATATTCGATCACCTTATGTCTGATCACCTTCTGTCCATGAATAGTCGATCTCGTGACCAACTTATGTTCATCAAAAGTGTCTAGCATGTGTTTTAAATACTTTTAATTAGCCATGGGAAATCGGGTATTCGGTTCAGTTCCAGGTAGGAACCAATCGGTTCTGGGTATTTCGGTTTTATAGATTTAGGATCCAATGGATACTTTACAATTTTCGGTTCCGGTTCGGTTCCATCATTTTAGGAACCATAAAATACCTGAAAGTTTTGGTTCTTAACGTTTCCGGGTATTTTGAAACCGAAATAACATTTTTTTATCCGAAATCAACAAAAATACCCGTAATCAACAAAAAATATCCGAAATCAACAAATAAAAACCCTAAAATTTCTATTAATTCAACAAATCACTAACCAAAAAAATAAAAGGTATATGATTCAATCTCAGTTACATAACATAAACATAAATTCCATGGATCTAACAATATTTTCATATGATTCTTTATGTGGATGTTGAAACCATTAGTAATATTTTACTAAGCCTTATATAAGTTCGGTTCTTCGGTTCAGTGTTTTGGTTCTCGGTTCGTTCCGGTTCCTACCGATACCCACGGTTCCTCAACTCAGGATCCAATGGGTATTATAGATAGAACCAAATAAAATTTTCCGGTTCTGGTTACCGGTTCCTCGGTTCTGGTTCTTCTGATCCGGTTTTTATGCCCATGCCTACTTTTAATCTTACTTTGTGTCCACATATTCACAGTCATGTGAACTCTTGATCATCTTCTGTCCACGAATAGTCGATACATAGTAAACACAATTTTAAATATTTCTGATTGGCTACTTCCTATCCATGATAAGCGTCTTGTATGTGATGTGAGCGTGGTCGTGTCCACGAATAGTCGATATTGTGGACACCTAGTGTAAACTGTCTATTCCAAACTTTCATATTAAGTCCGATTTTTTTTTTCCCGGTATATCGTCCGTTTTTATCTCCATTCTGGTGGTCTATATGGCCGGAAACTTCAACTCCACCATCCTATCCACCGTCAAAAAATGAGGGGTGAAAATAAAGGTAAAGTAGGAAAGAGATTAGATGGAGAAAAAAGGAAATTTTTTTGAATGGATAGAAGGGATATGCGTGGAATCCCTATCCATCCTTGAGATTTCATGCCTGTGAGGGAAAAATGGAATTTTCTGACGCCTAGAAAACATAAAAAGATACAAAATTGCACTTAACTTTTCAGAAATACAGCTCTGCTATTAAGTTCTAAAAAGATACACTTGGTGCAATTAACTCGCTCAATAAGAAGACTAATAACCAGTATAAAACTACAAAGATGAGAAAACATCTAATCTAGTATCAGACTTCAGACTTCAAAAGTAGTATAATATCTGACTTGACATTGAAGTTTCACTCTCAGAATTCGGTTGTAGTCTGATGTTTTACTCTCAGACTTCACGTTCCTTGAAAGACCTCTCTATAATCCCACCTAATCTCCTTGAATCCTCTTCTCTCTTCATCGGTCAGATTACGAGCTGCAAAATTGAAAAAATTGTTCCCGTATTAGATAATTAAATAAACAAAGCTTCTTGAGCATCCATGACGGATTACAAAGAAATAGAACTGAATACAAAGAAAGCATAGGAAGTTGTTGAATCAAATAAGAAAATTAAATTAGATGTTGCTTGTGTGGAAAATGGCTTTTTTTTACAAGATTATGTTTATATAGGTGGACAAAATTGGAGGGAAATTTTTGCCGGGTTTTTAACAGTTGAAATTTTTAGGGTAGTAAAATCTTTAGGATCAGACTTCATATGCAATCTGGGATAAAATTTCTGAATCGAACGAGAATTCTTAAATTTGTAGGTGGTAAAATTTCCCGCATTTTTAAAAAGTTTTCGGGTGAAAATTTTCAAAAACTTTCAAATTTCAGACTTCATATGCAGTCTGAAATAAGACTTCATGAGAAGTCTAAATACTTGAACCAACTTTAATTGGAAGTCTGAGAAACCCTAATGTTTCAAATTTTATTCTCAGACTTCGGTTGTAGTCTAATATTAGACTTACCGACTTCACAAGGATTGTTTGATACCTTGTACAGAGAAAAAGAATGAGCAAATCTAATTGCATAATCAAAATTTCATGTCAAGAGAGTAAAGAAACTAGACTTCTAAATCTATTTTATTTTGAAACCCATATTCAGATTCAAATTTATAAAAGTAGACTTCACCTCACCAAAACATAATCCAATTTTCCGATCAAGTGAAGTTAAAAAAAATCCCAATTAGTTCAGTTAAAAACAGTTGAAAACCCTAAATCAGAACAAATCTACTCACCAATTTCGCAGCTTAAAGAGAATCATCGATGAATCACATACAAAAGAACTCGAATGAGAGAATAAGCTTGAGAACCTTCTAGGGTGAGAAATTCGATAGAGGTTTTACAAAAGACATAGAAAGAGAGGTTGTGAGAGAAGAAAGAATATGAAGATTTTTTTTTGGATGTTTTAGGTGTGTGTGGCTGATTTTTTTTTACAATATTAGGTTTAGATGGGTCGAGAGAAATTGGAGGGAAATTTTGCAGGGCCCGGATTTTCAACAATTGAAAATTGTAAAATATCTTGTATCAGACTTCATATTCAGTCTGAGAAGAAACTTCTGAATCAAGTGGGAATTTGAATTTTTTAGGCGGAAATTTCTAGTTTTTTTAAAAAGTTTTCGTGTGAAAATTTTCAAAAAGTTTTAAAATTTCAGACATCATATGCAGTCTGAATTAAGACTTCATGAGAAGTCTAAATACTTGATCCACATTTACGTGGAAGTAAGAGAAACCCGAAATCTAATAATTACTACTTAAATATCATCATATTATATAGAAAATTATAACAAACATCAAACTTGTTTAACATAGTCCCAAACTAACCAGATTATGTAAATGTAACATTATGAATGAAAATTTCACAAAAACTCAACCTAATCCTATATATAAAAAAACCTACAAGAAAAATGCTCCACGAGTAGCAACAAAAAAATTTGTGGTTATGAGCTCGTGGATATTGACCAAACGTGGCAATTTGTGGCTACGCTTCCACATATAGCCATAAAAACAAGGAAGACAGTCGTGGTTCCTAAAACCCCAAATAGCCATGAATTATGTTGTGGCTGTAGCTACAGATTTTTCGAGTATATTTTATGGCCTTGGCTACGAATTTCCATAGAATTCGTCGTGGCGATATTAGCCATAAATAGCCACAAATATAATTGTAGCTATATCTACGAAATAGTCATGCCAAATTTTGTAGCCTTAGCCACGAATTTCCAAAGAAAATATTGTGGCTATATTTGCCATAAATAGCAACGACTATATATCACTGTGGCTATTGCTAAGATATATCCACGACTTTAGTTGTGGATGTGATGGTGGCTTTGGTGGCCACGAATAGCCACAAGCTTAGTTGTAGATATCACTATAGATATCCATGTTTTTCCGTGGCTATGTTGCCATATATATCCACGATCTATATTTGTGGTTATGTTTTCCACAACTTTTTCATAGTAATCTATAGCTATATTTATCCAATTAATAAAAAAACATAATATTAATTGCTACAAATAGATTATTATTCAAACGCATTATCATAAATTTGATAATGCATAAACAAGATTAATATTACATTAAAATTTGTACACAAAAGTTTTTCAAAATACATCATAACATAAAAGAAGACATTAAGATGTTGTTGTATTACAAAAGATGTTACAACATATTCAACAAAAAAACATAGAGATTAATTAAGATTATAAATTTATATGATGGCTGGCTGAACTTGGAATTCTTTATTTAAGGTCATTTGGTTGCTGGCTGGATTCAGAATGCAGGCTTCTTGCGCAGTAGATGTGCTGACTAAAGAGGAATTGGCTCATAGGTAACAAGATCAATACCATTCAGCCTCAACAACACTTGTATACCCTGTTTGAGACCAGTTATATCTTCCTTCACGTTCTTGAGTTCAAGTTCAGTGTCTGCATTACTGAGTAGAGTAATAGCACATGCCTCATTGGGATCAAACTAAATGAAGCCTAGTTCATATAAATTAAACCCATGAAGTCAAAAAATTTGCCAGTTAAATTAAATTTTCGTATAGCCACGACCTTATTTGTGTCGATCTATGGCTATACGACTTTGGATTATTTTGATTAATCTCTTAATATGAGTTATTATATTAATTAATATATCAATTTGGTTAATTTAAAATTAAGTACTAAAAATTTATATATGAATAATATTTGGGTTTTTAATTAATTTGGATTTAATGTTAAGGTTTCAGTGTTTAGGGTATAAAGCTTAAGGTTTAGGGTAGCCCTGGGTGTTCGGGTACCCATTCGTGTTCGAGTCAGGTATTTCAGGTTTTCTGTTTTGGATTACAAGATCCATTTGGGTATTTTAGATTTTCGGGTCGGGTTTGGTTCAGTAATTTTTGGGTTCAGGCCGGGTGACTATTAGACTTTAAGAACCGGTATATACCTGAAAGTTGGGTATTTGAGTACTTCGGACCCGAAGTAACCAAAATGTAACCGAAGTAACCATATATACCCGAACTAACCAATTGGTTCAGGTATTTTGTACTCGAAGTAAGCAAATTCTAACCAACGTATCCGATCGTTTCTGATATTTTTTACTTGAAGTAACCAAACTCTATCCGATTTACCCGAAATAACCGATTTACCCAAAATTATCCTATAAAAAGAAATATGATTTATCCAAAATATATCCAAACTACCCAAAATAAACAAACCTATAAAAATATTTATTATATATAATTATAAGTATGGTTACTTCGGGTACCCGATCTGTTCTCGGGTATTACCCAAACCGAACCGATACCCAAAGTATTCAGAGTCAAAACTCATTCAAGTATTTTCTTGGGTTTAGGGTTACGGGTTAAGGGTTTTTGGTTTAAAGTTTAAGGTTTAGGGTTTAGAGTATATGGTTTTATTAAGGTTTATGGTTTATGGTTTAAGGTTTATTATTTTGGATTTGAAAATAAGATAAAATTTATATGTGAATATTATTTGGGTTTGTAATTAATTTGGGTTTAGAGTTAAGGGTTTAGGGTTTAAAGTTTAAGTTTTAGAGTTTAGGGTTTAATTAGGGTTTATGGTTTAAGGTTTATGGTTTACACTAAAAGAAAACAGTGTTTTTACGACTGCACTTTTAATCGCAGAACAGTCGTTAATCGGGGTTTTACGACAAACATACGACTAAATACGGTAGTCGTCAATACATAGTCACTAAATATCATAGTTGTATTATTAGTCGGTGAGTTACGAACATTTATACGACCAATATAGGTAATCGTAAAATAAACATAGCGTTGTCGGAAGATATAGGGACTAATCTGCGGCTACGACAGCGACAAATGTGCGACTATAGAGGGAGCCCGGATACGGTTTGAGGAATGATGTCATCAAACAGTCATCAAATTAGGTGACCATTAGGCGATTAATATGTGATTGTATTGTCTAGTCAGAAAGTAGTCGTAAATAGTAGCCACTATGTAGCGACTTGGTAACGTCCATTTTAACTACTATCCCACGACTAATCTGAACATACATATATGATTATGGTATTGATCTCGTTACTATGTGGCGAATTTAATGTGAATGACTAGTAAAGTCACGATTCAGTCGTAGACTATGGTGACGTTTTGGCGGCTGTTTATTGACTAATTTACCGATTATATGACGATTAATTGGAGAATCCAAATATGAGTATGGTAAACATCTTGCTATTAAATGTCAACTATTAAACGACTATGCAACGTCTAAACGAAACATCCAGATTCGATTATGGTACAGCTTGGGCGACTAGTATATAACTGTCTAATATAGTCACAACATAGTCGTAAGAAATGGTGGCTACCTGGTGACGGTGTAATGACATCATAACGATTATTAAGCGACTATATGGAAAATACAGATTAGTTTATGGTAAATATTTAGCGACTAGTTTGTGTGTAGTGCGAATAATGGACGACCGTTAAGCGGGGTTTTCGTAAAATTTAGAATTTGGATTAATTTTATTTATGATTTGGTAATCAGTGATACCGTAATTTGAATGGTACAACAAATGTAACAAACACTTGCATCAAAAAAAAATTGGTAACATGTAGACACAGAAGACCTACAAACGCAAACTCCAGCATTTAGTAGTTGCCAAATCATACACCAAAAATTAACAAGTGCAAGAGACAGTGATAAGTAACCTACGAATCAGATGGTGTTGTTGTTTTAGTTTGAGCTTCTGTCAGTTGCTCTTTGTGGGAGACAACACTGAAAATAGTATGGGCTGCTTGTGCTTGCGCATTAAAAGATTAGCTGTAAGGATTTCGACTCCATGAGGATTTACTCGTCCATCCTTCTCAGTGGCATGTGACAATTACAGACAGTAAGAGAAAAGCAATTAAATAAAGATTGTGAGATGAATTTATAAACATAGATTGTGAAAACAGCGACTTTACCAGAGGAAAGATGTTGTTATATTCAACTATTGATATCTCACGAGGTCGCAGTTCTTTGCAGTTCTTTTGCAGTCCTTTGAGATGCTAACCATGTCTTTCATGCGTCATTGATAGATCTCCTCAACAAATGTTTCAAAAGAAATTTATGAATGGTTTGGCCATGTCTCAAATGATACAAAAATTATCTTGAAAGCGCTCAGACACTCGAACTTAGCAGAACAAATTAAAGAGTTAAGCAGAGATTGGTGTCTTTAATTGCATGCTAACTATAAGATTAACATCCTAACCATCAAACAATAACTTCTCAAACACTCATTAAAAAAAACAACCAACTCACCCAGACTGTGGAATATAGGAGTCGTTTGCAACCTGTTGAACCAAAATTAATTTTATACAAATAATCAAATCCAAAGCCTGTCCCGTTTCAAAACAAAGCAAAGCAGAAAGAATATAACGATATAGATACATGTACACGTAGGCATCGATTCACAGAGGGTTCGTGATTGAGATATTCGAGGAAGAATTTGAGAGAGTCGATAGGGTTTTGGCCAAAGTTAGCTATGAAATGGAAAGCTTTGAATAAGAGATTCGAAGAATCTCTTACCAGTTTGAGATGGGTGGGCGTAGAAGAGGATTCGTGGAGAGATTATAGAGATGATTCAGGGAGAGATTGGAGAGATGATTCGTGGAGAGATTAGAGAGATGATTCGAAGGAGATATCTAAAAAGGGGAAGAACAAAAAAAAATCAGGGTTTGACGTATTTAATGATTTCTCGGCACTCTGTTGAAAATTCTTGGGTATAGACGGGTAATTAAAATGTTTTGGGCTATAAATTTGGGTTTAGGTTTTCCGGATTTATTTGGCAAACATTTTGAATTTTGCCCACTAGTAGGCGTAACGTGTCCGTAATATAATCTTTTTTTATTGACTCTATTTTAAAAATTGCTCACAGTATAAAGAACGATTGAAGACATGTTTTATGAAAGCAAATTTGTGTCTTAACT
Organism: Orychophragmus violaceus; assembly: GCA_030180135.1. Lineage (NCBI taxonomy): Eukaryota > Viridiplantae > Streptophyta > Magnoliopsida > Brassicales > Brassicaceae > Orychophragmus > Orychophragmus violaceus. The sequence goes on from CM058239.1 coordinate 33,784,287, forward strand.
TCTTTGAAATAATTTTGCAATTTTGGTAACACCCAAATTAAAAATAGTACACAACAAGATTTAAGAAATAGTTTTCAGACTAGAATGTTAAAGCACATACGAAACTTTATATTTTAAGGGTTTAGGGTTTCCAAAACCCTATACCCTAAAAAGGAACCGTAAAGCCTCATTTTACGGTTTCATTGTAGGGCAACTCCAACCCACCCGTAAAACCTCTTATTTTTAGGTTTTGAATACTGAAACCTTAAATTTGAAGTTTGGGAAACAAACAAATTACACTTAAATTCACAGCTAAAAGTATTCAGCAAACGTATTTTCGTGATACTCCCAAATATGATCAATCAATGCATTTCGAAGTGAGAAATGTGCTTTTTTATTTTTTTTTATCTTAAGATTGATAAATATATATATTTAGTATCTAAGTTAAAAATTGTTCAATGGTCAAAAATGAAATATTTATATTAGAGAGACTAGATTATGATATAGTGAATCTTTCTAGATATATGTGATTTTTATTTGAGTATATACAAACTTATCATGTTAAGGAAATTTAATAATATTAGTTGAGAAGAACATCGAATATTCTTCTCGTCTCTCATTTAATGTGTAAGTAATATGCACAACCCTACCAAATGAAACGTTCAAAACAAGATTGGAGGGTGGATGCAACATAAACGTCCCACCGAGACAAAGGAACTCTACAAAAGCCTGCAAGAGAACAAAAGACAAAAACCAGTGCATGGTTCTATGTCTCTGAGGCTACACCAAAGCAAACGATAAAACCAGTATACGGTTCAAGGGCTCAGGGGCTACACCAGAACAAAAGTCAAAACCAGGGTACGGTTTGTATAACTTTTAACTATGATATAACCAGACATACCTAACCATGATTAACTGATTTGATTGGGGTCACGAAGATATACACTCCACAACCGTACGTCTCTCTCTCTCTCTCTCTCTCTCTCTCTCTCTCTCTCTCTCTCTCTCTCTCTCTCTCTCTCTCTCTCTCTCTCTCTCTCTCTCTCTCTCTCTCTCTCTCTCTCTCTCTCTCTCTCTGTTTTGAAGCGGCGCTCGAGACACATTATTAAAACACTCATTTCTTGTAACCTTCTTTAATTCAAGTCCTTTGTTTGGTGAGGGGAAGTTACTTCACCGTAATAATCATCTTCCTGATTAACCTTTCTCCCACTATCATTTTCTCTAAAACAGAACCAAAGCACAATGGTCCATTACAACTACATAGCAGAAACACAACCTAACAGAGCCAAAACCGGTTGGCGCTTCAGAGTTAAGATTTTTCGTGTCTACCCATACTATGTGTTTGAAGATATACCACATTGGAGATTCATCTTGGCCGACCAGAGAGTAAGTGAAAATTATTTGATTGATTTTCCAACGTGCAAGACTGCACTGGTTCTGAATCTTTGATCTTTATGCATTCACTCATGTGCAGGGATCCAAGATTAAAATGGTCATTTATCCAGGAAAAGTAAATAACTTCTCTGGACTTGAGAAAAACGAAGGCAAGTGGATTGAGATATCTGGAGTTAGGGTAGTGCAAGCGGATCCAGGATTCTGTCCAACAAAGTCTCGCCACCGTCTTGAAGTCACGGAAGACACTGAGATTGTACTTATCAACCCTTTGGACAACAAGCACAACATGGAATTTGTTAGTTTTCTCTATATCTATGACATAAAAAAAGACAGAGACGATTCTATAGGTACAAACTATCGAAAGTTTCCTTCGTTCCAATGTTTTTGAGACTCTAATGGTGAATCTCTAAATAACAACAAATATCTTGACTAGACACCATGGACATTGTCTCGATCATCCGCCCCCTTGAAGTCGATCCCGATAACCCTGCAAGGAAAAGGAAAGGGTTCCACCTCAGAGACGCCTAGTAAGTGCATGTTTTTGGTAGTGTAATGATAGGCTCTAAGTTTTATCCTATTCTACTGCAAGTGCACAGTTAATGCAATTATAGTATAAAGGGTATTGAAATCCACAGGGACTCTAGACCTACGATACATTTTAGAACGGTCAAGTTAAACTAGGAGAAAGTAATGAGAAAACTAAAAGTAAGCAGAAAAGTAAATCAAGTAGCATGATTGGTTTGAAAGCAATTAACTAAAAGCTCTAAGTCTAGGGAGTTCTCAGGAAATCAGGCAAGCAGATCAGATAATCAGTCAGGATCAAATTAAGCACTGTTCTAGAACTCAAACACGGATATAGAACTAACCAACTTTCGTTGTGAGAATTCTCAAAGTCTAATAGCAGAAATCCAAATTTCTTTGTAATTCCTAACAGATTAAACTAGCCTTAAGTTCAGGTTCGATATGTTCACAATTCAATTAACCAAATTTCTTTGCGAGTAATTCAATTGCTCAACCTAAATAGTTCAGATTCTAAATCACACTTTCGTGTCAATTTAACAACCTAGAGTCTAGATTCTAAGTGATCAAGTTAGAAACTAGTGTAAAGCAATTTAGATTGAAGAACAAAATATGATATGAATCCTTAACTGAAATAAATAAATCTAGCAAGTCATGAAATCCCTAATGAGAATCCCTAAACCTAACTATGAATCTACTCAGACATAGATAATGAAAACATAATCAATGAATAATTAGATTGCATAAAAGAGTAAGAAACAAAGGGGTTCGAAATCTTCTCCAAAAGCAGGAAGCAATACAGGTTCAGATCAGCCCCAAAAAGCTCTAAAAACTCTCCTCAAAGTATGAAAGCGTAATGTAAAGTGTTTTTTTTTAAAACTAATGTAAAAACCTAATTATATTAGCCTAATCACGTCTTGGGGCTTCTTTGTAAATACTGGAAATATCTGGAAAAATCTGCAATTTCAGCATTCTTTATTAAACTCGCCGAGAAAGGCCCATATCGCTCGTGTGTCGATCGATGCACAATGTGTGTCGATCGATGCAGATCTCTGTTTTGGACAGTGAACTCTATCTCTCGGGTCAAAACTCCAAAATGCTCCAAAATACTCCATAATCTCCAATTCCGCTCCAAACGTGAATGTACCTAATAACACCTGTAAATGACTCTAAAGAAATACCAAAAGACTCTAAAACATACTTATATCATGGTCTAAAACCGGTAAAACCATGACTCCCCTACACTTAGCCTTTGCTTGCCCTCAAGCAAAACAGAGAACTAGAACATGGTGAAGAGGTTTGAAAACTTTCAGAAACTCTTTTCATCCTAGAAGCAATAACACTCAGATTCCCCATTCCCCTTAGTAAGCCACTGAAAGAAACACCTGCAAGACATCAAGACCAACATATACTTCCTCCACACTTAGCAACTATCCTAAGTAAACTCCACAATCACATTCAAGCATTCAAATTCACCCTACTGACTTCTATAAGCTATTAAGTGCGGTCTCACCTAAGGATTATCGATCCAAGGGCACATGGATTATTACTCTGTCAGCTCTAGACCACCATACTATCTTTTTCTGGTTCCTTTCTTCTCTTTCCCTTCTTTAGCAATCTGATTTTTCCCATTGGGTATCAATTTTTTTTTTTTTATCAGTGCTCTTCCCGTTATGGGGTGTACTTTGGACACATTCCATGAATGCACAGGAGGTAATAGTGGTTGCTACTACTCCCGTGACCACTTCGGAGCTACTAGCTCATCCTCAGTTTATTATTCTTTTTTTTTTACTTTAGGGAAGGGAAGAAGGGAACCTTACTTGGACAGGTTTACAAGCTGTGTCAGAACTAACAGAGGAATCCGACTCAAGGTATTCCAAGCCCTTAGGTGAGAAAATTAAGTCAAATTAAGGGTGAAGTCAGTAAAGGATCCTCTGATACCTGAAGTGATGTGGGTGTCCTCAGTAGGCTGATATGTGTTGGGTTTTCTAATAGTCATAGATTGATCCTGCAACTTTATCCCAATGGTCACTTAAGTTCCTGCAAGTGCTGTTAACTTCTCAAAATTTCATTGTTTCTTACTTAAACCGTTTTAACTCAATAAAACAAAATTTTATGAAAATAGGACTGACTCTAAGAAAACAGAAAGATAAAAGTCAGTACCACCTTCCCCACACTTGACACACACTGTCCCCAGTAGTGTCAAGCTAAGGATTGGTAAAAGAAAGTAAAAATGTTAATGGATGAGTTAAGTTCTGTCTGATTTTTACCTGTCTCGCTCATGCATCGATCGTTACGCATAAATGCGACGATCGTTGCAAGGCGATGTGATATGAGTCGATCGTTGCTCAGGTCCGCAACGATCGCTATAATGCGATTTTTGTGTTGTGTCCTGTGTGTCGATCGTTGCATTGCGATTTCGTCGGGACCTGCAGACAAAACTCACCAAAAACCAAAAATAAACTAAAATCCTAACAAAAACACCAAAAATGAATATGCGAAAACGACACAGTGGGTTGCCTCCCATTCAACGCTCTTTTAGCGTCAATAGCTTGACGTTTTAGCTCAATCAGACAGAGGGTGCAACATCCAAAGGTAAAATCTGACCTCCTGGAATCTCGGCCTTAGCCCAATAATATTTTACTCTCTGTCCATTTACAGTAAATTGCTTACCTTCTTGGCTGATTAGAACGACAGCTCCATAAGGACGTACCTCCTTGATTGTGAAAGGACCAGACCACCTTGATCTTAGCTTACTTGGAAACAATTGCAAACGAGAGTTATACAAAAGTACCTGATCATTAGGCTCAAATTGTCTAGAGACCATCTTCTTGTCATGATAAGCCTTAGTCCTCTCCTTGTACAACTTTGAGTTCTCATAAGCAAAATGTCTAATCTCATCCAACTCATTAAGCTGCACCAATCTCCTCTCTGCAGCAGACTTATGATCGAAGTTCATCTGCTTTACAGCCCATGCTGCTTTGTGCTCAAGCTCTACTGGCAGATGACATGCTTTTCCATACAACAAACGAAAAGGAGTAGTCCCAAGTGGTGTCTTGAATGCAGTTCGGTAAGCCCATAGTGCATCATCCAACTTTGTTGCCCAATCCTTCCTTGTTTTCCCAACTGTCTTCTCTAAGATCTCCTTGATCTGCCTGTTAGAAACTTTGACCTGTCCACTAGTCTGAGGGTGATAAGGAGTAGCAACTCGGTGATGAACTCCATGCTTCTTTGGCAGCTTCTCGAAGACCTTATTAATGAAATGAGATCCTCCATCACTAATTACTATCTGAGGTACTCCAAATCTAGGGAATATGATGGTCTTAAACAGCTTAATAACCACCGAAGAATCATTGGTTGGACTAGCTATTGCTTCCACCCATTTAGACACATAGTCCACATCAACCAAGATAAACTTATTCCCATAGGATGAGGGAAAAGGACCCATGAAATCTATGCCCCTGCAATCGAAAACCTCAACCTCAAGAATGAAATTCTGAGGCATCTCATGCTTCTTACTGATTTTCCCTCTCCTTTGACAGGCATCTGATATATCATGGTTTTTACTAGTTTTAGACCATGATATAAGTGTGTTTTATTGTCTTTTTGTGTTCTTTTAGAGTCTTTTACAGGTATAATCAGGTTTGGAGCATATTTGGTGATTATGGCACTTTTTGGAGATTTTTGGAGTGTTTGGCCGAGAGATAGAGTTCATTGTCCGAAACAGAGAAATGCGTCGATCGTTGCACACATGCACCGATCGTTGCACACATGCACCGATCGTTGCACCAGCGAGATGGGCCGAAACTCGGCGGTTTATGAAGAGTCAAGATATTGCACTCTGATCCAGAAGTTCCTGATATTTACAAAGAAGCCCCTGGACGAGATTAGACCTATATAATTAAGTTTTTGGTGTTTTATTTACTTACGCTTTCATAATTAAGAGCAGAAGATTTTTAGAGCTTTTGGGGCTGATCTGAACCTTTACTTCATCTGTATTTGGAGAAGATTTCGAACCCCTTTTATTCTTTATCTTCTATGCAATTTATTCATCATATGATTATGTTTTCATTATCTATGTCTGAGTAGATTTCTTGTTAGGTTTAGGGTTTCTCACATAGGATTTCATGACTTGCTAGACTTGTTTATTTCAGTTAAGGATTCATAACTATATCTGTTCTTCAATCTAATTGTGCTTAAAGCTAGTTCTAACCTGATCAATTAGAATCTAGATCTTAGGTTGCTAAATACGTCACGGAAGTGGGGTTTAGGAATCTGAACTGATTAGGTTGAGCAATTAAACTTCTCGCAAACGAAAGTTTGGTTTAGGATAATTGTGAACATATCAAACTTGGAATTAATGCTAGTTTAATCTGTTAGTTCTCGCAAACAAAAGTTTGGTTTGCTGCACCTAGACTTAGAGAATTATCGCAAAGGAATTTGGTTAATTCTATATCTGTGTTTTGAGTTCTAGAACTGCGCTTAATTAGATCCTTGCTGAATGAACTGTCTGCTTGTATGATTTCCTGAGAACGCCCTAGACTTAGCGCTCTTAATAACTTGCTTTCACAACCAACAATCTCTGCTTTCTGTTTACTTTCCTGCATTGCTTTTAATTCAATCACATTGCTTTCTTCCTAGTTTAATTTCCTGTTCTTGAGCTATTGAATACCGGAGTCCCTGTGGATTCGATACCTATATACTACGACTACTGAACTGTGCACTTGCAGTTAGATATAGGATTAAAACCTGACACCTATCAAGTTTTTGGCGCCGTTGCCGGGGACTCTTTGAGTCTTCGATAACTTAGAACCTAGGGTTTTACTAGGATTTTTCGTTTTCTTTTCGTTTTTGTTTTTGTTTTTTTTTTTAGTTACTGATTTTCTCTGTTTTCTCTCTGTCGCAGGTACCAATTTCGCACTGCGTCGATCGTTGCACCCTTGCACCGATCGTCACTAGGCGATTCAGAGATTGAAGCGATCGTTGCACTGATAGCATCGATCGTTGCCGGACGATTACCGACAGTTTATGCAGACGCATAAAACGAGAAGTAATCCGAACTTGGACTTAGTTAATCTAGATCTTGAAGAACTTGGACGTCTAGAGAGAACCAACAGAAGAGAAAGAAGAGAAAGGATGGTGCGTGAGCGTTTGATTCTGGTACGTGATGCTGAAGGTACCCTGAGGGACCGAGATAACAACCCATACAATGCTGCTTGGCAAAGGGTTGATGCTGAAGGGAATGTCATCCCTGATCCTCCTGAGCAACATCAACAGGAGCAGAACCAGGGTCAAGGACAGGCCCAAGGTAGAGAGATGGTTGCACGTGAGAGGACTTTAGCTGACTACAACAGACCGGATGAGTTTCATAGAAACCGGTCAGCTTTAGTGCTTCCTGCTTTTGAAAGAAATGATTTTGAGATCAAAACCATCTACTACTCGCTGATGAGACAAAATGCATTTCACGGTTACCCAACGGAGCAGCCTATGGATCACATTGATTCGTTTGAGGACGTAGTCACTGGCATGAAGTATGATGGAGTGTGCCCGGACTATCTGTTCCTTAAGCTCTTTCCGCACAGTCTTGCTGGAGACGCTAGTGCATGGCTAAAGCAGCTGGCACCTGCTCAGTACACTACTTGGGCAGCTTTGAAGAGTGAGTTCCTGCGTCACTTCTATGATGATGCGCGCTCAGACCAGTCCAGACAGGACATACTCACCTTTTCACAAGGAACTGTGGAGCCTTTAAAGACTGCCTGGATGAGATTTAAGCAGTATCAGCGTGACTGCCCACACCATGGATTCACTGAGGTTCAGTTGATTGGCATCTTTTTCAGAGGCGTAGATCTTCCATATCAGTCTGCACTGGACAATTCCAGTAATGCTAACTTCAACACCAGGACTCCTACGCAAGCTAAACAGTTGATTGAGAATCTAATAGGCAGCAACAGCTGCAAGACTATGGATGAGAGGAGGAAGAAATCTGGTGGAAGTGTAGAGAATTCTGATATAGCTGATATTAGATCAAGGCTGGACACAATTTGCAATCTCCTAGCAGGTAAGAAAGCTGTCCACTTTGCCCAAGATGTAGAGGTAATTCAAACTGAGGTGGACACTCAGGAGGAAGATGTGAATTACATAGGAGGTTCTGGATTCCAAGGTAATAGATTTGGTAATCAACAAGGAAACAGATTTTTCAATGGAGGACAGAAAAGTGCTTTCAACAGCAACTCATCTAATTCTGGATAGACTAGTGGTTTTCAGAAGACCTTTGGACAAGGTACTCAGAGAACCTATGGGTCTTCATCTTATCAGACTCCTCCTGCACCTACAGCTCATGAGAGTAGAATGGAAGCTATGATGGAACAACTAATGGAGAGTCAGACCAAGATTTCTGTGGACTGCAACAAGAAGTTGGATGCTGTCTATGAAGACCTCAATGGGAAGTTTGAGTCCCTGAACACTCACATGAAGCAGTTGGATACTCAGGTGAACCAGATTTCCAGCTCAATAAAAGGAAAAGGACTAGCAGACACTCATATTAAGGCCTGGTCTGTGTACGTTAATGATGGATCTCACCTAGGTGAAAAATTTGAGCTAAGTACAGCTGAATTGGTGAAAGAAGAAGAAATCCCGGATTTTGGTGAAAAACTCTCGGGTGGAAATTGCAGCATTGCAACGATCGACACACACTTAGTGTCGATCGATGCACGTCGTGAACAGACATATTCGCTGAGTGATGATGGTATTGATGCAGATTTAGAGCTTGATGGCTTATTCTCTGGAGTCTCTGAGATCTCTCAACAGGAGATTTATGCGCAGATTGTTAGACAACACTCCTCAGTGTCTGAAGTGATTAAACAGGAAATTGAAGAGCTTAAGAAGCTAGAGGAGATTGGTGAAGAATTGGAAGAAATTTCAACTTCTGATAATCCACCTTATCATCCATGTGTGCAGAGGTATTTGAACAAGATGCTGCCTCTAGATGAAGAGCTGAGAGACTGGGTGATTATAGTTCCTCAGCATATTACTGATGTTCTGTTGACCAAGGTCCCGAAGAAGCTGCCTGATCCTGGAGTCTTTGTGCTTGATTGTTCTATCTTTGAGGATAGTTTCAGGCGTTCTCTGTGTAACTTAGGAGCTGCTGGAAGTTTGATGCCATACTCTGTGGCAGAGAAGCTGGGTATGCTAGATTTTACTCCCACTAGGACCTCTCTTGTCCTAGATGATCAGTCCATACGAGTTCCTGAAGGACTCCTGATAGACATACCGGTGAGAGTTGGAAACTATTTAGTTCCAACAGACTTCCTAGTGCTGAAATATGACTGTGATCCGGATGAAGCATTGCTGCTTGGAAGACCATTTTTGGCTACAGCAGGAGCGGTGATAGATGTTAAGAACAGCCTGATAGACCTCCATCTGGGAGATGAGCCGCTGCGTTATGAGATGGATAAGCTGTGAAGACCACTGATAGATGGGCAGACATTCACCATAAGGGATGCAGATGATGAGCGGCCTGATGACACTGTGATTATAGATCCTGGAGCACATTTTACTCCATCTTTTCTTGGACATGAGCATTCTACAACAGCCTACTCGCCACCTTGGATGAGGAGACTTGGACAGAGACAGAAAAAGTCTCTGTCAGGATCTCCTGGTGCCTGAAAAATCTTGTCCGTCCGGTCAGGCTATTGACCTTAAACAAGCGCTGGGTGGGAGGCAACCCACCATTAGGTACTGGTGTTTTTCTACTTAATTTTTGGTGTTTTTGTTAGGATTTTACGTTTGTTTTTGGTTTTGGGGAGTTTATGGTTGCAGGTCTCGGACAAATTCGCAGTGCGTCGATCGACGCACTTCTGTGTCGATCGTCACAACACGATCGGAATCGCATTGCAGCGATCGTTGCAGTTCTGAGCAACGATCGACCATACACAAAAATCGCCTAGTAACGGTCGATGCACTTAGTGCAACGATCGATGCCTGAGCGACAGAGGTAAACCCGACAGAACTCAACAGAACTTTAACAATTTTTATTTTCTTTTTACCGATCCTTCGCTTGACACTACTGGGGACAGTGTGTCTTAAGTGTGGGGGAGGTGCTACTGACGTTTATCTTTCTGTTTTCTTAAGAGTCAGTCCATTTTTCAAAATTTTTTGTTTTATTGAGTCAAAATTGTTTAAGTAAGAAACTATGATTTTCCGAGAAGATTTACAAGACTTGCAGGAACTTAAGTAACCATTGGGATGAAGTTGCATGATCTATCTCTGAATATTAGAAAATCCCATCACAGATCAACCTACTGGGAACACCCACATCACTTCAGGTATCAGAGGATCCTTTTACTGACTTCAATTTAATACTGACTTAGATTTCTCACCTAAGGGCTTGGTATACTTTGTGTCGGATTCCCTTGTTAGTTCTGACACAGCCTGTCAACCTATCCTATTTAGTTCCCTTCTCCCCTTCTATAAAGTAAAAAAAAAAAAGATAATAAACTGAGGATGAGTTAGTAACTCTGAAGTGGTCACAGGAGTGGTAGAGACCCCTATTATCTCCTGTGCTATCCATGGAATGTGTCCAAAGTACACCCCATAACGGGAAGAACACTGATAAAAAAAATAAAATGATACCCAATGTGAGAAAAATCAGTTGTTAAAGAAGGGAAAGAGAAGAAAGGGACTAGAGAAAGATAGTATGGTGGTCTAGAGCTGATAAGGTAAGAATCCATGTGCCCTTTGATCGATACTCCTTAGGTGAGACCGCACTTAAATACTTGCAGAAGTCAGTAGGGAAAATTTGAATGCTTGAATGTGATTGTGGAGTTTACTTAGGACAGTTGCTAAGTGTGGGGGAAGTACATGTTGGTCTTGATATCCTGTGATTGATTATTTCAGTGGTTTACTAAGGGGAATCTGAGTATTGTAGCTTCTAGGATGAAATGAGGTTCTGAAGAGTTTTCAAACCTCTTCACCAAGCTTTAGTTCTCTGTTTTGCTTGAGGGCAAGCAAAGGCTAAGTGTGGGGGAGTTGATATATCATGGTTTTTACTAGTTTTAGACCATGATATAAGTGTGTTTTAGTGTCTTTTGTGTTCTTTTAGAGTCTTTTACAGGTATAATCAGGTTTGGAGCATATTTGGTGATTATGGCACTTTTTGGAGATTTTTGGAGTGTTTGGCCGAGAGATAGAGTTCACTGTCCGAAACAGAGAAATGCGTCGATCGTTGCACCAGCGAGATGGGCCGAAACTCGGCGGTTTATGAAGAGTCAAGATATTGCACTCTGATCCAGAAGTTCCTGATATTTACAAAGAAGCCCCTGGCCGAGATTAGACCTATATAATTAAGTTTTTGGTGTTTTATTTACTTACGCTTTCATAACTAAGAGCAGAGGATTTTTAGAGCTTTTGGGGCTGATCTGAACCTTTACTTCATCTGTATTTGGAGAAGATTTCGAACCCCTTTTATTCTTTATCTTCTATGCAATTTATTCACCATATGATTATGTTTTCATTATCTATGTCTGAGTAGATTTCTTGTTAGGTTTAGGGTTTCTCACATAGGATTTCATGACTTGCTAGACTTGTTTATTTCAGTTAAGGATTCATAACTATATCTGTTCTTCAATCTAATTGTGCTTAAAGCTAGTTCTAACCTGATCAATTAGAATCTAGATCTTAGGTTGCTAAATACGTCACGGAAGTGGGGTTTAGGAATCTGAACTGATTAGGTTGAGCAATTAAACTTCTCGCAAACGAAAGTTTTGTTTAGGATAATTGTGAACATATCAAACTTGGAATTAATGCTAGTTTAATCTGTTAGTTCTCGCAAACGAAAGTTTGGTTTGCTGCACTTAGACTTAGAGAATTATCGCAAAGGAATTTGGTTAATTCTATATCTGTGTTTTGAGTTCTAGAACTGCGCTTAATTAGATCCTTGCTGAATGAACTGTCTGCTTGTCTGATTTCCTGAGAACGCCCTAGACTTAGCGCTCTTAATAACTTGCTTTCACAACCAACAATCTCTGCTTTCTGTTTACTTTCCCGCATTGCTTTTAATTCAATCACATTGCTTTCTTCCTAGTTTAATTTCCTGTTCTTGAGCTATTGAATACCGGAGTCCCTGTGGATTCGATACCTATATACTACGACTACTGAACTGTGCACTTGCAGTTAGATATAGGATTAAAACCTGACACCTATCAGCATCACACTGAGAAACAAATGAATGAGTATCCGCAAACATCGTAGGCCACCAGAAACCTGCTTGCAGAACCTTAGACACAGTCTTGAAAGTAGCAAAATGTCCAGCATAATCTGATCCATGACAGTGGAATAGGATAGCTGGAACCTCTGATTCAGCAACACATCTCCTTTAAAGACCATCCGAACAGTGCTTGTAGAGATAAGGCTCATCCCAGTAGTATCGTCTGAGATACCTGAAGAACTTCTTCTTTGCATACCCTTTTAAATCATCCGGTTCAGTCTCTGCAGCCAGGTAATTATCTATATCTGCATACCAGGGTCGATCGGTGGTCGCGACAGCATCTACTTCGAAGTCATAGTCTCCAATTTGAACCGTGAAAGGTTATGGGCTCGTATCCGCACTGCAACTATCGTCGCATAAGGTAGCATCGATCGTTGCGTTCTCGACACATGCATCGATCGTCACCGATGTGATATCGATCGACGCAGTGCGATTAATCTGACAGTTTTACAAGTTTCTGTCTAAATCCATCTGAAATACCATCCCGATCATATTGACGTTCTCCTCAGGCAAGAAATCATTAATGGGCACGTCTTCCTCAACCAGCATCCTTGAAAGATGGTCAGCAAATCCATTCTAAACTCCCTTCTTGTTCCTCACTTCAATGTCAAACTCCTGAAGCAACAGAATCCATCTCAACAATCTTGGCTTAGCATCTTTCTTCTGCATCAGATACTTCAGGGTTGAATGATCAGTGTGTACAATCACCTTGGAGCCAAAAGATAAGGGCGAAACTTCTCAAATGCAAAGACAACAACCAACAAATCCTTCTCTGTAGTGGCATAGTTTCTTTGCGCATCATCTAGTGTCCTGCTGGCATAATAGATAGCATGAAGCTTTCTGTCCTTCTTCTGCCCCATAACAGCTCATACAGCATAGTCACTTGCATCACACATAACCTCAAAAGGTAGATCCCAATCTGGTGGCTGAACTATAGGAGCACTCACTAATGCCTGCTTGATCTGTTCAAATGCAGTCTGACAATCTGCAATGAACTCAAACTTGATATCCTTACACAACAAAGCAGTTAGTGGTCTAGCAATCTTACTGAAGTCCTTGATGAACCGTCTATAGAAACCAGCATGTCCAAGAAAGCTCCTCACAGACTTCACAGAATCAGGCGCCTGAAGGCTGGTCATTACCTCAATCTTAGCGCAGTCTACTTCGATCCCTGCTTCAGACACTTTATGTACAAGTACAATGCCATCTCTGACCATGAAATGGCACTTCTCCCAATTAAGAACCAAGTGTTTCTCCTCGCATCTAGCTAGTACCTTGCACAAATGATCCAAGCACTCATTATAAGATGACCCCTAGACTGAAAAGTCATCCATAAACACCTCCATAAAGTCCTCAATCATATCAATGAATATGGACATCATGCATCTCTGGAAGGTGGCTGGTGCATTACAAAGACCAAAAGGCATCATGCGGTATGCAAATGTGCCATATGGACAAGTAAAAGTAGTCTTTCCCTGATCCTCTAGATGTATGGGGATCTGGAAGAAACCTGAATATCCATCGAGGAAGCAATAGTAAGGGTGATTTGCTAACCTCTCTAGCATCTGATCAATGAAAGGTAAAGGGAAATGATCCTTCCTTGTCGCAGCATTGAGTTTCCTGTAATCTATGCACATCTGGTGTCCAGTCACAGTCCTTGTAGGATCAACTCGTTCTTCTCATTCTTCACTACTGTAACTCCACCTTTCTTAGGCACTACATGGACTGGACTAACCCAATCGCTGTCTGAAATTGGATAGATGATCCCATCATCTAGGAGCTTCATGATCTCCTTCTTTATCACTTCCTGTAGATTAGGATTAAGCCTCCTCTGATGCTCAACAGATGTCTTAGACTCGTCCTCAAGATGTATCTGATGCATGCACAGCTCCGGAGAGATACCTGAAATGTCATCAAGAGAATAGCCAAGAGCTTTGCGATGTTTGCGCAACTTTCTTAGCAGTAAAGTGAGCTCTGCGCTGTTCAAAGTAGCATTAACAATCACTGGATATGTCGAATTAGGTCCAAGAAATGCGTACCTTAGCCCGGATGGAAGTTGTTTCAGCTCAATTTTCTGAGCTTTTTCCTCTGCCCAGTCTCTGTCGACTTGAAACGATCGATGCTTAAGCTGTGTCGATCGATGAAAAGTCGCGTCAGACACATCTAACTACATCACTTGCTCAGCAGAATCCGTTAGCTTCGCATAGGAGATTGCGGGCTTGTCTTGCAGGTGTTCCAGCTCCATTATAGAGCTCACACTACAAAAATTATGCTTATTGATAGCAGTATACAATAGCACGGATTTCCATTATGCTATTGTAGATAATTTTCAGATTTTTTTTAACTTTTAATAGCAATGTTTAAACGCTAAGATAAAGTTTTAATAAGCGGGAACACAATTAGCCCAATCCGCCAATACTTTGGCGAAATTTCATTTAACCCGCGAGCTTTCCCCTCTTCTCATTCATCTGAAAATCTAAGTACCGCGAACCCTAAAAAAAATTCCCCCCAAAACATTCAGCTCAATCTCAATGTCTCTCTCCTACAGACACAATTAACTCATAATTAAGACAGCTAAATCTCTGTCTCGAAAAAACCCAGAGCTCGCGAAAGATTCTTCTTTTAGCCAAAGATTCTTCTTGACTTCGGTGAACAAAACCCAGAGAGAGCTCGACTTCGGTGAACAAAATCGAAGGTATTTAGCCTAAGATTCTTCTTTTGTTAGTCGGTACTATCAATTTCGTTTCGAAATTTTGTGGTTTTCGTGAAGATCTATCAGACTTAGGGTTCTTACACATCGATTGCAAAGAATTGAATTTTGTTTCATCTTACAAGTCTTTACTTCCTTGCATGCACAATTTCGTTGCTTGTGTATTTTCTGTGAATCAATTAGATTTAGGGTTCTTAAACACCGATTTACAGATTTATACTCTTGTTGTGCTTTACCCTTTCAACCCGAGAAGTACAAATTTCTACTGTGTTCTGACTCTCTATTTGTTTTCTGAGTGTTGGTGACAGGTCTTTCCACATCTAAAAGCTTCACATTTGTTCAGGCCAAAGTCCAGGTTCGACTCCTCTTGATATACTTTGTTTGTTGCACATTTCTTATGCTTCTGCTATTGTCTTCTTGATTGTGTGCGAGATGTTTTGTTTTGTGCTGCTTTATATTCAACCGTAGATTATCTAAAGTAGATTATTGAAACTGTGGTTGATTTTGTTCTTTGCTTTAACTTCTATGATTTATGTGATTTTATTATGGATAGTAGATTATTGAAACTGTTGTTGATTTATATCCTCTTGGCTTAACTGTTGATGATTTCCAACATCAACTTCTTTCTGTCTGACATAGTGTATGTTCTGGTTTACTTGTACGAGCATGAGTTTATGTGAAATACTAATCCTTTACATAGTGTATACCCAACTGATTTGTTTGTGTCATCGGTTTGATTTCTTGATCTTACGAATTAAATAAGGTTAGATCATATAAATGTTGGAGAAGAAATGGGTTCATCTTTGCAGGTATTGATCTAACATAAATATATTACTAAGTTTTTGTTTGTGGGTTTTGGACTTTAAGATTTTAAACTGACCTTTATCTCAAGACTCGATCCTGCATACGAGAGAGGTGCATGGGATTTTGTAAACTCTGTGGCTGCGGATAGAGGAGAAAGACAGCTGGTAATTTGCCCTTGCAAGGACTGACGCAATGTAGATCGTCATTTAGGGAGTGATGTAGTAGACCACCTTATAACAAGAGGGATGGATGAGGATTATAAGCTGCGTAAAGACTGGTACCATCATGGAGAAGTCATCTCAGTAGCTGAAGGTGAAAGGAGATCAAATGTATGGAATGAAGAGATTATTGGGTTATATAGAGCTGCTGAGTATCTAGATGGAGACTTGGTTAGTCCGCCTGACATCTCTGAGATGGCAGAGGGGGAGGACAGGGAAGAAGATGAGTTCTTAGCTAAGCTAGCAGATGCAGAAACACCACTGTATCCAAACTGCACACACCATAGCAAGCTGTCTGCCATTGTGTCACTATTCAGATTGAAGACCCAGAATGGATGGTCTGATAAGAGTTTCAATGACCTCCTAGAGACTTTGCCGAAGATGTTACCACAGGATAACGTACTACATACCTCCTTATATGATGTGAAGAAGTTTTTAAAGTCCTTTGACATGGGTTATGAAAAGATTCACGCATGTATCAATGATTGTTGTCTATTCAGGAAGACATTGAAGAAGCTCGACAACTGTCCTAAGTGCAAAGCTTCTAGGTGGAAAGTCAATATGAGCACTGGTGAGGTGAAGAAAGGTGTCCCACAGAAAGTTCTAAGGTACTTCCCAGTAATCCCAAGGCTGAAGAGGATGTTTAGGTCTGAGGAAATGGCCAAAAATCTTAGGTGGCATTTTACTAACAAGAGCAGTGATGGGAAACTTAGACATCCAGTAGATTCTGTCACTACAAGAAAACCGAGTATTAATAGCACCAGAAAAACGCTATGTATGAGATAGATAGCGCTTATCGAAACGCTATGTCATCGGCCGCGATAAAAAGTCTGACACTTTAGATAGCGTTTTTCTTAAATGTTATCGTATATATTTTAAAGATAGCGTTTTCAGTAAATGCAATGGTTACATATATTTAAGATAGCGTTTTTATTAAAAGCTATCTTATATATTTTAAGATAGCGTTTTAGATTATTCTACAATAGTGTTTATTAAACGCTATGGTACTACAAAAAAAAAATTAAAAAAAAAATTGTATAAATAATAGATTAAATTTAAATTGAATATACAATTACATTTTTTCAGAAAATACAATACATTATAAACAAAAATAATGTACAAAATGGGAGCACTCTCTCACGCCCATATCTCTCTGGAGATCGAGATTATCAAGCTGATGGCTTGGAGAGTTGGAGTACAATTGACTCCTTGGTATATTGGTATTGACAAACAAACCAATTTCTTCTGTTAACCTTAAGTTCATGATTCTGAGGAAAATACTCTCACAACTCATAAATTAATGTAGCTCAACTAGTACACATATATTTTACTTATTAAGTATTGGAAAACGGCACCACATCGAGCTGAGTAAAACCTCAGAGACGAAACCCAGTCACAAACCGACCAATTCCAGCAAAATCAGAAACAATCTTCACATCAGAGAAACTGTTCTTGAGATCACTGGTCATGTAATCAACAATCATCTTGCTTTGCTTCTCTCCATTGGTCTGCATCATCATACACCCATAAGATTCACCATTCATGGTGGCCGTGATCATTAGTAGAAATACAAAGATGCTCAAACTAAACGAACACACACCAAAAAGGTTCTAACTTTATGATCTTTTAGTAGCAACTAGCAAATCTTATACTTGTTCAAATAAAAATTGTATCTACTTATAGTGTAAGGATTTGAAGAAAGAGTGTGACCTCGAAAGCGAAGAAGCCACCGGGTTTAAGCATCCGAGAAGCACCGTGACAAAGATGCGACCACCACACACTCGCCGCATCAACAACTCGCCGCATCCTTCGACCACCGCCGCTGCTTCGACTTCTTCTCCGGTGGTCCATAACGCCTCCACCGCCACGACAAATATGTCATTCACCGCCACCGCACCACGAATCTGTCCTTCACAGCAACCGCTAAATCTGCTCTGCACACATGAGAGAAGGAGATAGAAGTTGAGTGTAGTAGAAGGAGAGAGCGATTAGGAGGAAGCTAGAGCCAAACATGAATTGATAAAAAAAAAATGAAGAGGAAGTTGGGTGGAGGCTGCGTGATTTCTAACCTAAATGCCAGATTTCGACCCTGATTTTCCTGTTGAATCGCTTCTTGTGTCACCTGCAAAACGCACACGAGAATCGCAAATGATAAAACCTTCTGAGGGATGGAATCCAACTAACTGGAGATGGAGATTAAAAAAAAACCTGATGAATTATCGGTTAGGTAAGAAACGGTATTGATTCTCATGTCATTGGTTCGTGTGTTGATACAAGAGAAACACCTCATTTTCCTTATAAAAGTGTTGGTGATGATGAATATAACGTCTTCGTCTTCTCGTCTGACGACTTGAGAATAGAGTCCAGACACAACGATGGAGCTTTGTCTTCTCGTATGACGACTCGTCTTCGTCTTCTACCAGCGACGAGAGCGGTGGAGGAGGCAACGAGGGAGGTGGTCGAGCATCGGCAATGGTCTTTGTCGGGATTTGTTGCCGGATTTGATGTTGGGATGGTCTTCTGTCTGCATCTTCATACACACAAAAATGAAGAGAAAGGGGGTGAAAGGTTGACGGCGTAGAGACTCAATCTGTTATTAGGTTAAGTTTTTTTTTTTTACATCTTGTTAAAAGATCAATGGTCCAGATTGAATATGAGATAGATCTAACGGTTTAGATTAGTGATCCGGGTGGTACACCTCTTAACCAATAGGATGTTTTTAGATTTATTTAATATACAAAAATAGAAAAAATGATTTAAAATAAATGAAATTGTTAAAATGAAAATTTTAAAAATCTTAAAATTAAAATATAATAGATTAAAAGTTTATTTTTTTTATAAATGATATAGAAAGAATAAAAAATATATTGTAATGAATCTTAGAACTTTACTCTCTATTACCTTAACCCTAACCCTCACATACTATACTTTCATTTATAAATGTTAATCTTGTTTATTGGTTATGTACAAATTTAATTTCGTATGAGTTTAATACTTTGTTTAATTTTTTACTTTATGGTAAATTATTCTAAACCTTATACAAATACACTTTTATGCCCTAAAATCTAAACCCTATATCATAAATTAAATAAAGATTTAAACCATATATCCTAAATTAATCAATACTCAAACTCTAAATCCTATACTAATCAAAACTCAATAATCCTAAAAATTTACTTTCCAATACCCTAACCATGCAATACCCCAAACCCTAAACAAAATGTTTGTAGAAAAAATATTATTTCAACCCTTAATCCTATTTATACTTTGAATAAATCCTTCATCAAGTTAGTTCTTCATATTTTTGTTTTGGACTTATTCATTGTAATTTAATTTATATAAAAGTTGAATTTATTTTGGGTTTGAAGTTTAGGGTATAGGGTTAGGGTTTAAGTTAAGGTATGAAATTAATACTTTTAAAAATTATATTTGAAAAATAATAATTTTTTTTTATAAATGTTAAATCTTGTTTATTGGATATGTTGTAGTAATTAGTTTTTTTTCAAACCCTAAACTCTATCTATACCCTAAAATAAAACTGAAAATTTTGTTTTAGTTTTATTTTGTAACTTCTCTTCTTATCTTATGAATTTCTCTTCTTATTTTATGAATTTTATTTATTAAATGTGTAAAAAAAATTTCTATTGATCTTGGACAACAATACATACTTATAACTAACATAAAGCATTGAATTATCAAGATAGATCAATCACAAGTATATAACTATATATAGCCACAAACACATTAAGTAACCGAAAACATTAAAATCATTTGCTTGTGTGCTAGTCTTTCCATAGTAGCAATTTCTGCAACATACTCTTGCATTCCTTTTTCTGCACCATGTGAGACTCTCTTTGCCGAAACCTCCACTGCTTACCTCAGAAACCGCTTTAACATGAGTCATATTAATGTTTTCTCGTCTGCACCATGTGAGACTCTCTAACATAGACTTTTGTAGCATACAAACCTCTGCACCATGTGAGACTCTCTTTTGCTCGTCTCAACAGAAGGGCCAAGATCATTGTCATAGCTTTCCTCTTCCAATCCCTTCACAGAAGAAGCACCAACATCCACACTCTCTTTAAGATCCTTGGCAGATTGTGTATGACGATTCGATGAGGGAAAGCTCGGACTGTAGTTGGATGATGTTGTCTTTTACGCAGTTATTCCACTTCTTGTTGAAGCAATATGGTACTGTGATGAACAATGCTCAATTACGGATATAAACTTCTTGGTGACGTCTGAGTAGTAAATCGATGAACTCAACAGCCTTTTCCCTGCGTTGAGTCCATATTGGCTGAAGCAAGATAATCTGCAATAGCTTTAAGCTGTGATACCGTGCTATCATGACATACGCTAATGTCTCTGTCGTGCTTTTGTTGTACCTGATCTGACCCGAGTATAGCAGAACACATCCAATTCTGTAATAATAAACAACACAAACTGCTAAGAACTCATAGTCTCATGTTTCTACATAAAAACCTTAAATGAAGAAGCAAAGCCAAATCATGTTTAACTTCTCTTACTCACATTGCCATAAGAGTGAAGAAGAGGAGGAAGATGAGGGAGAGAACGTAAGCAACTCTTGAGTATCTAATAGATTTGCTTTTATGGCATATGTGACACATACATTATAACCAATAAGTAGATGCCAAACCCAAGAAACCAAACAGCAGCAATAGCAAAGAGAGGAACAGCTGTATAGCCCACAGACTGCAATTTCGAAGCACAAGACACATCTAAATCACAGGAACATAGTTAGAGTCAAGAAGCAAATTGAAGTGGAAATATTCTTACAGCCCAGTAATGTTGGTTGCTGTGGCCATCGTCTAATATACATCAAAACAGGAACTTTAACCAACTTGAGACAGCAAAATCAATATGACATTCAAATGAATTGAAACTCAGAATCAATATCCAGACTCAATAACAAGTTTTGGGTTTTGAAAATGATTCAATTTCACATTATCCAGCAAAATAAATGGTTGTGAGCTTCAATTCATCATCACTATCCAAATTTGACTAACACATTAAGCCAATTCCAAAAATCATTTTTGCTGGTAAAAGAAAACCCAATTACGAACAGCGATGAGCGGGACTGTGATGAATGATTTCAGAGAGGCTGGAGAGCAAAGGCGTCTGAGACTAGGGATTTCTCCGGTGGCTTTCTCTTGGGCGGATGTGACTTCGTAGAGCTTTCCGAAGGAAGAAACCGAAAGATTCATGTGGTACATCGGCGAAGATTGACATCTTCTCGTGTCTATCTCTCTCTTAGTAATCAGTAGAACCCTAGATCTAGAGACCGAGTACGAAAGAAGAGATGAGGAGAAAAGAAGAGAAGGAAAATAAAATCTTGTTCTTAATTTTTTTTTTTTTAAGTTACCTGGACTTAAAATTTTAGTCTCGCTTAACCATTTCACAGGAGCCAAAAATTAAATTTGGCCGCGTAAATTTTTTTTGTCCCATCAAAAACATTGATAGCATTTAGTAATAAGCAAACGCTATCTTTTATTCACTGTTCAATCAAACATAGCATAAACATCAAAAACGCTATCTGGTTATGCTATCAATAATCAAATTTCTTGTAGTGTGTGAC
Organism: Orychophragmus violaceus; assembly: GCA_030180135.1. Taxonomy (NCBI): domain Eukaryota; kingdom Viridiplantae; phylum Streptophyta; class Magnoliopsida; order Brassicales; family Brassicaceae; genus Orychophragmus; species Orychophragmus violaceus. Next base: position 33,805,772 of record CM058239.1, read on the forward strand.
ATGGGAGCAGATGAATGATAGGTATCCTGCTTTTGCTGCAGAAGAAAGGAACCTTCGACTTGGACTTTCAACAGATGGGTTTAATCCGTTTAATATGAATAATAGTATGTATAGTTGTTGGCCCGTGTTGCTGGTGAACTACAATTTGCCACCTCATCTTTGTATGAAGAAGGAGAATATCATGCTAACTTTGCTGATTCCCGGTCCACATCAACCTGGCAACGATATTGACGTCTACTTAGAACCCTTAATAGAGGATTTGAACCAGTTGTGGAGCATAGGAGAGCTAACATATGATGCCTTCAGTAAATCTGTGTTCACTCTCAAGGCCATGCTTCTCTGGACAATCTCAGACTTCCCTGCATATGGTAATTTAGCTGGATGCAAGGTGAAGGGAAAAATGGGATGTCCCTTGTGCGGGAAACACACTGACAGTAGGTGGCTGAAGTATAGTAGGAAGCACGTGTATATGTCACATAGAAAGGGTTTGGGACCAATGCATAGGTTTCGGGTGAAGAAGGCTTGGTTTGATGGACACACTGAAAATGGCAAGAGAGCTAGGATATTATCTGGTCAAGAAATTTCTCACCAATTGAGAAACTATAAGAACAACTTTGGAAAGGTTAAAGAATCTGTGAAAAAGAGAAAAAGGACTGTTGTAGAAGAAACTGAGATTGACTCTGCCTCTAGTGAGTCTGAGGAAGAGGAAGAAACAGAAGTAGATGAAGAGGAAATGTCAAGATGGAAGAAAAGATCTGTATTCTTCAAGTTGCCTTATTGGGAGGTATGTTAAAAGTTCAACTATTAAGTATGCATTCATTGAACAAAAATCAGATTGCCTTGTCTAATTTTGGTTTGTTTATTGTGTTTGTTACTTAGGAGCTCCCTGTGAGGCATAACTTGGATGTTATGCATATTGAGAGAAATGTGGCTGCAAGCATTGTATCAACATTACTCCATTGTGGCAAGTCAAAGGATGGGCTTAATACTCGTAAAGATCTGGAACATTTGGGTATTAGGAAGGATCTGCATCCTAGCATCAAAGGCAAAAGGACGTACCTTCCTGCAGCACCTTGGTCTTTGTCCAAGACTGAGAAGAAAGTGTTCTGCAAGCGACTATATGACTTTAAAGGGCCTGATGGATATTGTTCTAATATATCAAGGGGCGTTTCTTTGGAAGACAGTAAGGTATCTGGTCTTAAATCACATGACTACCATGTCCTGATGCAGCAGTTCCTACCAGTTGCTCTTAGAGGTTTACTGCCTAAAGGTCCACGGATAGCAATTGCACGATTATGTGCATTTTTCAACCGTTTGTGTCAAAGGGTGATTGATAGGGACCAGATTGCAGCAATGGAAGCACAGGTTGTGGAAACTATATGCATGTTTGAGAGATTTTTTCCTCCCACCTTCTTTGATATCATGGTCCACTTGACTGTTCATCTAGGAAGAGAAGCTAGATTAAGTGGACCAGTGCATTTCCGTTGGATGTACCCATTTGAAAGGTATACTTTCCACTATATCATACTTGTAATTCAATTACTTATTAATCTGGTATGATAGTAATACCCTATTTTACTATGTCTAGGTACATGAAGGTGCTCAAAGACTTTGTCAGAAACCCTGCCAGACCCGAGGGATGTATTGCTGAGTCCTATCTAGCAGAAGAATGCATGCAATTCTGTAGCGACTTTCTCAAAAGAACAACAAGTGTAGAGGAGAAACTGGACAGGAATACGGATTATGAGAGTCAATCCATATTAGAGGGTCGTCCAATATCTGCAGCCACAACAGTTAATCTATCTGAGATGGAGACGAGAATAGCCCACCTTGCAGTCATTCAGAATATGGCTGTGGTTGATCCATATGTGGAGTAAGTCTAAAGAATGTTTTAGATTTAATTAGTCATTGATTTGTTATGTATTTAGTCTGATATCTTCCTTTTTTTACTCTTACAAGCATGCATCTACAACATCTACAAGATTCCAATGCAAGATGCAGTCGTGATGCTACATATTTATGGAGTCTTCATACTCAGAAGTTTGCTTCCTGGTTGAAAGAACATGCAAGACTTATTAAACATTTTGGCTTTATGTTCTTTATATTAATGTGCAAGGAGTTGAACTTTTACTTGTGAATATTGCTAGGTGCCCATCGACTCGGAAACTCATGATGAAACACTAAAGTGGTTGGCATATGGTCCACGCAGTAGTGCTAGATCATATACAGGTTACATTGTGAATGGTCAGCGGTTTCACACCCACTCAGTCCATAAGGAAAGTCAAAACAGTGGTGTCTTTTATGAAGCAACTGCAATGTGTAGATCAAGTGCGAGAGACACATCTCAAGTTGCTGACCTTGTATCTTACTATGGGAGAGTGGTAGACATCATCTTACTGGATTACAATGTGTTCTACGTACCTCTCTTCCGATGTCAGTGGGAAGTAAGGGGTAATGGTGTTAAGGTGGAGGATGGGTACACACTGGTCAACTTGAATCAGTGTCAAGTTTCCTTCATGAGGGATCCATATATATTGGCTTCACAGGCCAAGCAGGTTTTTTACTCCAGAGAGGATGACACATCAAATTGGTATGTTGTGCTAAGAGGTTCTTCAAGGAGATACAGTGAGGAAGAGGAAGGAGATGAGATTGCAGAGATTGGACCATTGCCGACAACTGTTGACTTTGACCTTGAAAATGAAGAAACTCAGAATGCCCGTAGTGATTGTGAAGGAATATATGTTTGATTGAATTGTGTGCTGATTGCTTTTTTGTGTGTGTGTGGCTGTTGTTTGAATTGTGTGTTGATTGCATTGTTTTGCCACATTGTGTCTTTTTTTGGTTTTTTGGAAGTTGTATAGCAGTGTAGGTAATCACTCTGACAGTGTACTAATTAATTATATTGTTTGTTTCAGGTGAGCTAACATGGGACGCAAGAAGCACATTGCACAAAGGAAAAACAAGCAAGTCACTAAGGAGGTGCCGGCCAAAGGAGATACAGACGAGGTGGAACATTTGGGAGTTGTGTATTACTAAACACATACCGAAGGTATACAACAGTCAGAAGAACAAGCTCAGGATGTTGCGGAAGAACCAAAGGATGATGAGCATCAGCAAGATGAAGCACAAGCTCAGGCAGATGATGGAGCAACACAGGCAGCACAATCTGAACAAGAAAACCATGATGACGGGATGGGAGGGCTTGATGGTGAAACACAAATGGAGAAAGAAGGAGAAGATGAGGAACCAGTCGTAGATGAAGAGCTTGATGGTGAGATGGAGATGTGTGACCAGCCTGCAACTGGAGATCAACCAAAGCGTAAGAAACACAGAGGACCAACAAAGATGAAGAACATAGCCAAGGATCCAAATTTTAGAGAGAGAGTTGAGTTCACTGATATGGGAGATCCTGTTGGTGTGGGATCAGTGAAATTATCATCATATCTTGGTCCTTTAGTTCGAGAACATGTTCCTGTCACAGTTGAAGATTGGAGAAAACTCAGTGAGGAAGTGAAAATTGTTCTGTGGAAATCTGTTCAGGTAAAATTTTCCTTTTTAATAAGCCTATGTGTCTTTTTGTTTATGAATGTTTGATTGTAAGCTTTGTGTTTTGTTGGTGTTTGAATACAGGCTAGGTTTGAACTCGATGAAGAGTACCAAAAGACTACAGTGTTGAAGCAAATGGGATGTCTGTGGAGGGCTTCTAAATCACGACTAGTCACACAGTTGAGAAGTAAAGCTACTACTAACCAAGAGAGGATGAAACTTAGACCGAAGAATGTCACACCAACAGATTGGCGCAAGTTTGTCAAACAAAAGACCAGCTCAACCTTTAAGGTATTGTCTTGCAATACACATGAGTTTCCATATTCAGTAATATCTTGCTAATATGATGGTGACAGGTTGTAAGTGATTCCTACAAAGAAAGGAGGAAGAAGCAAATACCTCACACTTGTAGCCGTAGAGGGATGGTCAGACTAGCTGAAGACATGGTACAAACCATTTAGTTATTTCTGCTAATACGGATATTTAGTGTAATGGCTTGTATCAATCATGACTTGTATTTTCACAGAAAAGAGAAAGTGGAGAGACAAGTCAAGTCACTAGGCTGAAGGTGTGGGTCAAGTCACGTACCAAAAAAAATGGTACACCAGTCAATACAATTGCAGCAGAGAAGTTTGTAAGTATAGTAGTTATTAAGTATATTACTTAGTTCCTTGTCAGTTATCTAGTTTTTGCATCTGATTACTGACATGATTCTTTTGCAGAAAAAGGCAGCTGAGATCATTGACAATGAGCATGGCCCAGCAAATTCAACTGACCCTAGTATGGACCAGCTTTCCCAACTATTGGGACCTGATAATCCGGGCCGTTTGAGGGCTATGGGCAGAAACATAGGGAAGACCAAGTTACATTGTTTTGAGGTTAAGAAACATTTTATGGCTGATATGGAAGAGAAACAGAGTCGATTGCAACACAAAGTGAAGGAGTTAGAAGATGAACTTGCAAAGTTTAAACATGTAAGGCATAACTTGGACTATGTTTTGATAAGATGGATGTTAATTTTATATTTTGACTATGTTACTCTGTCTCAGTGCAAGGAACCTGAAATGGGAGAAAATTCAGCTGCTGCTAGAGCCAAAGTAAGTCAACAATACATTATGTTTATTCATGATGTTTTTGAAATGTATATGTCTGACATTTTCCAATTGAACAATTTGCAGAGTGTTAACAAACGTGCACATCCTAAGTGTGTGTTGGTAGACTGGTCTGGTTCTGATGCGAACGTCGCTGAGGGAAGAGTTTTGTCGACTGATCCAGAGGATGATATCAATGGCATCCTATTAGGCCCTCTAGCAGTTAAAGTGTTTGTGGACACTGCACTCAAGTCGGATGCCTTTCTCTGGAGACCTGCACCCGAGATGCATAATGTTGCGCAAGCCGTTGGGGAGATGATTGCATGGCCTGCAAGTAATTGCGTCGTTCTTGACCATGGACTCCTTTCAGATGACATTCCTCTTATGGTAATATTTCTTCTTTAGAACAATGTATTAGTTGTTTGCTTTATTGATATCTGTTGGAATGTTAAACTTGACAGATTCAAATGTTTTATGCATGTTTCTAATAGAGCCCAACACCTAATTCTGTGAACAAATCAAACTTCTGAATTGGTGTGGCAATGATGAGGTAATTGCGGAAGGACGGTGGCAGTGTGAGGAACCAAAAGCATTGGTGAATGGTGTTCCTCTTGGACCCAATGCAGTGAAAGTGTTTGTTGATGTGGTACGTGAACCAGACACTTTCCTATGGAGGCCAACAGGAGAGATGATCTACATTCGAGACTCTTTGAAGACCTTTGTAGCCTGGCCTGCAAATAAGTGTGTGTTTCAAGATGATAACTCCACATTTCAGGGACCTCCTCAACAGAAGCAAGCTTCAGCTGCGAAGACATCAAGTGCGAGAGCAGCATCAACATCTCCAACTCAGAAATCTCCCACACAGAAATGTCCTACAGAGCAAACTCCAACTCAGAAATCTCCCAAAAAGATTTCTCCAAAGCCTAGTCCTAAGAAACCACAGGCAGTCCACTCCCCTCTTAGAAGATCTCAGGTAATTTTCTTAATCCTTGAAGTGAATTTGCTGCTAGAGTTTGTTTATTCCAGGGTAATGAGATCCTTGGTTTGTCTTTCTTTTGTTGTAGCGTCTCGGTCCAAATGAAACTGGTAGGGAAAATCAGAAGTGCAGGCTGTTGTCAATTTCTGGGAAGAAACAGGTGGTTGCTGAGGGACGTTGGGCTTCAGACAATCCAGACCAAAAGGTTCATTTTGTTCCTTTGGGGCCTAATGCAGTGAGAGTTTGGGTTGATATAGTGAAGGTCGGTGGTGCAGCAGTTTGGAGGCCTTCGTCTGAAATCAAGTGCATGGGAGATGCAATTGGTTCATCTATTGCATGGCCAAAGGAGAAAGTCATCTTGTGTTAAAGCTTATCAGGTTTCAAGTTTCATTAGCTAAAACTATGTGATGTGTTGTGTGTTAAGACTTGACTTATGTTTCGGATTGGTAATGTGTTGTTGGTATGAAACATGTTTGATATTTTGTGTGGAATGAATTTGTGTTTCTAAGCAGGTTTTGGAAAATGATCATGCAATAGTATGCATATTAATATATAATGCCATCACAACAAATATAATGACATATATCTACTTGTTATAATTTCCTCTGAAATAGCACAATACAAGAGCTATAACTTTTAAAACAAAATATATGTGAATGCTATTACTAAATGTATTAGGGCATTGAAATAAAGCTATAACATATGTTTCAATGGCAAACAAAACTAAAGCTATGATAAGTTAACCAAATAATAGCATGAACAAACAATGCTATAATATATGTAAATTATTATAGCACGTACAAAAACGCTATCGTATCTGGCCTACCTATTATAGCTGGGGCAGACATAGCATTATCACAAACGCCATCATATACATACGATGGCGTTTTTCGTGTGCTAAGAATAGAGCTTTTTCTTGTAGTGTCAGTAAGGCTCTCTCCAGTGGATCCTCAGCATGTGACTTATGAAAGTATTCTACAGCCAAATCACTGAGTGTGTCCACATAAAATGTCTGTCCGTCGATGGTTAGTCTCTTCACCAGTTTGTTCATATCAAAGCTGTTGGGAATGTCCTGAAATATATTGTACTTGCTCTAAGTGAAAGTCGTATAGTCGAGATGAGACAATCACATAACACTAGGTAGTCATAACGCTTTGCTAGAAGCCACTTATGATCAATGAGTTGAGAACTCATTGCTAGTGTTATATGATCCTACAAGGTCACACACCTAAGCAAATTGGACGTTAAAGACGAGGTTGATCATTAATGTAATGATCTAGGGAATGCATATTTGATATGCATTCGATATCAATATTCTGGGGCAGTGTCGATCGATGCAAAGTGTGCGTCGATCGATGCAACTCGCGGATTACCAGATTAATTCGGTTTAATCGCTGGTTAATTCCGTTATGGTTTAAGTCGACATATATAAGATATATGGTCAACCTAAACTGATTTTTAACCTCAAAGACAGCCACCAGAACTTGAATAGAAACCTCTGAAGAGATTGGATCTCTATAGGCACTAGCATCCCTCCTGTTCAGTTTGTGTGCGTGTGGATACCAGTAGAGGCGCAGCATTTGAGGCGCTCTAGATCTCGATTATCTGCAAATCTTCCGCTGCTAATCACCAGGTAATTCTGAGATCCCAATGATTCAATTACATGAACCTTAGATCCTAGGCTTGGAATTCAGACCAGGGTTGCCTAATTGGATTAGGAACTGCTAGAAATTCCTTTAGTGGTATCAGATCTTTAGGGTTCCATTGAATCTGTAGCATGTTGATTAGATTGGTTTTGGTTAATCAGCATCGATCGACACTAAAGTAGTGTCGGTCGACACAAGATTCGATGGTTTAGGTTATGGAACCTGAAACCACAGAACCAAACCAAGAAAAATCATTTAATTAGAAGAATTAAAACATAATAAAACTGAACGTTTTATATAGTTCTGTTCCTCAATCAAATATCAAGTGATACTTGATGTCTTTCCAATCTTGTCAACTGTCAAGACCCATTTAATTGTGCGATAGACTTGCAGTGCAAGATGTCCACAATTTCATGAGAAAGACAGAGGTAATCGTGTTGATGGATTTGCAGTGCAAGACATCGACAATTACATGACTAAAGAGATTGGTTTACTTGACTGGGCCATCAAAATCGTTTTGGACTCAGAGACATTAGGTGGATTTGACATGAGATGTCAATCCACAACCAAGAGTTATATTGGATATAACTAGCAAAGTTGTTGCTTACCTAGATAGCTAAATTTGGATGATAGCCAGTGGCTCACTCAAGTTTAGTGAAGTATGGGTCTTGGATCATTATATTCATCTGAGGAAACATTGTTTGAATATAATGCGAGTTTTCTTAATTGTTAAGAATTCTCATTTCTTGAACATCATAACTAAAACCTCCCTTGTTTTTCAGCTATGTCTAGCACAAACCATCGTAACAATTTCTCCCTGCAATCCGTCCTTGAGAAGGACAAGTTAAATGGATCAAACTTTCTTGAATGGTATCGGAACTTGAGAATTGTTCTCAAACAGGAGAAAAAAGGACTATGTCCTTGAGAAAGTTCTCCCCAAGAAGTACCGAGCCAATGCCTGGCAGTCAGATAAGGATGCTTGGGATAAGCATTCTAATGATGCGGTGGATGTGAGTTGTCTCATGTTGGCTACCATGAACTCGGAATTGCAGAAGCAATATGAGTACGTGGAGTCGCCAATACAGATGATCACTGGCCTGAAAAGTATGTTTCAGGAGCAGGCACGAACTCAGAGATACAGACGGTTAGATCTCTGATTGAGTGCAAGCTACCAAAGGGCGAACCAGTTAGTCCTCATGTCATTAAGATGATGGGTTATATTGATAACCTGGGGAAACAAGATTGTCCCATTAGCCAAGAGTTGGCTACTGACATCATTCTACAGTCACTGCCGTCAAGCTATGATCAATTTGTTATGAACTATAACATGAACAACTTGACGAAGACGTTGACTGAATTGCATGAGATGCTTAAGACTGTTGAACCTAACATCAAGAAGGACACCCCAAATGTCCTTATGGTACAAAAGGGTAAAAAGTTTAAGAAACTTGGTAAGAACAAAGGTGATGGCAAGACGAGCTCGATTGTGAATCCAAGCGAGTCTGGCCATGTTCCTAAGGTTAAAACCAGTCCTTCTGAAGATGTTAAGTGCCGTTATTGTAATGGTTATGGGCATTTGAAAAGAAACTGCAATAAATTCTTGGAAGATTATGAGAAGCTGAAGAAGACGTACGAGACTTCTTCTTCAGGTATTATGTTATAGAAGTAAATGTTACTTCTTATAGTCCTACTTATTGGGTATTGGATACCAGCTGTGGTACTCATATTTTGTGAAAATGTGCAGGGCCTGAGCAAAAGTAGGACTATGGAGAAAGGACAAGTGGACCTATGAGTGGGAATGGAGCAAGAGTTGCTGCATTAACCGTAGGAGTATTTCATTTGTTTTTCCTTTTATGGCATGTTTTGAACTTAAAACTGCTACTATGTACCTGCTATGAGCAGAAAGATTATTTCTATTCCTTGTTTGGATATGGAAGGATATCAGTTTTCAAGTTAAGAATAAGTGTTATTCATTTGATTACAGTGATATATTTTATAGTAGCAATCCATTAGAGAATGGACTTTATGTTCTAAACTAGAATGTGCCTAACTATAACATTAATACCAAGAGATTCAAGTCAAATGATACAAGTCAAACTTCTCTCTGGCATTGTCATTTTGGGCTACATAAATGAGAAATAGATTCAGAAGCTCCATAGTGATTGGCTTTTGGGCTCATCTGATTGAGAATCATAATGAGTAAAGTGGATCTTGTTTATTAAGTAAAACGACAAAGGCTCCTTTCAACAGAGGTAGTGTCGATCGACACAAACGGTGCGTCGGTCGATACAGGATGCGAACGATCAAAATGAAAGGGCCAGAAGCTTATTGGACTTTATACATACGGATGTATATGGACCGATAAGCACTAGTGCTAGAGGAAAATTTCAGTACTTCATTACCTTTACTGATATTTTCAGAAGGTACGGTTATGCCTTATTCATAAGGCATAAGTCAGAATCTTTGAAAAGTTCAAAGAGTTCCAAGATGAAGTACATAATCAATTTGGCAAAGGTATTAAACCTCTACGATGAGATCATGGAGGTGAATACTTAGGTCAAGAATTTAGTGATCATCTGAGAGATTGTGAAAGTGTTTCACAATTCACCTCCTGTATCGGACTTTATTAGATATGGTTCGATCAATGATGAGTCACTTAGATCTTCCATTATCCTTCTAAGAATACGCTCTAGAAATGTCTGAGTTTACTTTAAATAGAGTTCCATCAAAATCAGTTACAGAGATACCACATGAGATGTGGAATGTAAATGTTTCTGATTTATCCATCATGGAGATTTGGAGTTGCGAGACTTATATAAAACGTTTAATCTCTGATAAGCTCACACCCAAACCTGATAAGTGCTACTTCATTGGTTGTCCTAACAAAACCAAGGCATGTTACTTTTACAACCAGTTCGAGAACAAATTGTTTGTTGCTCGGAACTATGTTTTCTTGAGAAAGACTTTCTTTCCAAGAAGAACAGTGGGAGTAAAAGTACAACTCGAAGAAATTCGAAAATCACAGGAGACTGCTCAACCTGATGAGAAAGAGCAGCAGTTGTATCTACAAAGAGTTGTAGAACCTGCACCTGTGGTGCCTAGAGTTTACAAAGGATCTGATGAATGTATATTCGATATACATTTAAATGGCAAGTTTCTGAAGAAGTGTCGATCGACACAAAAGTTGCATCGATCGACACAGATCGCGAACCAAATATTGATTTTGGTTTATGACTTAATTAACTACGGTTCAAATCTTGGTTAATTAGGTCGTGGTAAAAGTATACATATGAGATATGTGTGCGCGACTTTTACAGAAAACTGAAGCTCGCAGATCCAAAAGGATCTGTCACGAACCCGAGAAATATGGATTTCTCGTAACCAATTGCCGTGATCTACTGATCATTGAAAGTGACGGGCCTGCGAATTTTGAAGAAGCAATGATGGGCCTTGACTCCGAAAATGGCTGAAAGCCGCTGAATCCGAAATGGGATCCATGTCACAGAACCAAGTATGACTTGGGTTGATTTACCCGATGGTGTAGAAGCCATTGTGAGTAAATGGATTTTCAAGAAGAAAAGTTGACATGGATAGTTATATTCAGATGTACAAAGCTAGGTTGGTGGCAAAAAGGTTTCAAGTAAATTCATGGTATTAACTGTGAAGAAACCTAATCCCAGACACCGTGCTTATGTCCATTCGGATTCTCCTAGCAACCGCCACTCATAATGGTTATGAGATCTGGCAGATGGATGTGAAAACAGTTTTCCTTAATGGAATTCTGGAAAAAGGATGTGTACATGACACAACCTGAAGTTTTTCCATTGATCCTAATGAAGCTAGGAAGATATGCAAGCTTCATCAAAACCATTTATGGATTGAAGCAAGCATCTCGGAGTTGGAATCTTCGTTTTGATAAAGCAGTCAAAAGGTTTGACTTCGTCATTAATGAAGAGGAACTGTATGTTTACAAGAGGACTAGTGGGAGCGCAGTTGCATTTCTGGTATTGTATGTTGATAACATACTACTTCTCGGAAATGAAGTTCCATTGTTTCAGTCTGTTAAGACTTGATTCGAAAGTTGTTTTTCGATAAAATTATGGGCGAAACCGTATACATTCTTGGAATAAGAATCTATAGAGATAGATTGGATAAGCTAATTGGATTGTGTCAAGATACTTATAGTGATAAGGCCTTGCACATGTCCAATATGCAGGATTCCAAGAAGGGCTTCGTGCAAATGACTCTTGGTATTACTCTTAGCAAGACGCAATGTCTTTCAACACACGCTGAGCAAGGGCGAATGAGGGTCAGGCTACTGCTAAAGGCATTAGATGTCTTAAGATGTGATCTTAATTTTAGTGGGAGTCATTGTTATTAATTTTAGTTATGATATGATGTTCGTATAAACATAATTTGATTATGTTATTGAAATCTGACATCTGTATTATTTAATAATGGTTATTAAATAATAGTCCCAAAGTAATTTATGATATTTTATAGGTCATCAAGTATGTGACTTGATCATGAAACCCTATAGATAATAAATGACATAAATTATGTTGGTCCCTGGTCGAGGTTGTTAAACTGGGACATTAACAACCGCGTGACACTAGTATGTGAGGTGACTGATGACTAAGTTTTATGGAGTCATTAATAAGAGTATTAAAGTCAATCACATAAATATGTGTTGGAGAACACAGGATCGGACATGACCCACTGATGAGAACTCTACGGGATAGTTATATAAGTTTCATGAGAGTTTTTATTACGACTATAGAGTATAGTCCTTAGACCTGAGTTCATCATGTTTTCTTACATGTAAATTGGTCCGCTTTAACCTTGTCAAACGTCAGCCGTAACTGGTGACTATAAAGGCATTGATTGGGCGTATCATGAAGCGTGTGAAGAGACAGGGATGGAACAAGATGAGATTTGTCCCTCCTATATAACAGGAGATAAATATCTCAGGGCCCATCGAAGATTTGATACTGAGAAATGTGTGGCCACACTCAAACGAGGTGATTGTCAGTCGTTTGTCTTGTCAGTATAAATCGGAGTTCGATGAACATGATCTTGGCTCAATAAGGATGACACGGTTCTTGCCTTATGCTAGATCGAGATATAGTGACGAAGGGATTAAAGGAATAGATGATTCCAGTACAAGTGGGAGATTGTTGGGAATGTCCTGAAATCTATTGTACTTGCTGCGTTTGTCAAGTGAGTGAGAGTGAGAGAGAAAGAGAGTTTATGAGTTTGTCTTTTGTTAACGACAACAACTCTGTCTGGATTATTATTGTGTCTGGATTATTATTATTACTGCAATTTAGAGTTTATGACTTTTGTCTTTTGTTAACAACAATAACGCTGTATGGATTATTATTGTGTCTGGATTATTATTATTACTGCAATTTAGAGTTTATGAACCATAACACTAGGTAGTCATAACGCTTTGCTAGAAGCCACTTATGATCAATGAGTTGAGAACTCATTGCTAGTGTTATATGATCCTACAGGGTCACACACCTAAGCAAACTGGACGTTAAAGACGAGGTTGATCATTAATGTAATGATCTAGGGAATGCATATTTGATATGCATTCGATATCAATATTCTGGGGTAGTGTCGATCGATGCAAAGAGTGCGTCGATCGATGCAACTCGCGGATTACCAGATTAATTCGGTTTAATCGCTGGTTAATTCCGTTATGGTTTAAGTCGACATATATAAGATATATGGTCGACCTAAACTGATTTTTAACCTCAAAGACATCCACCAGAACTTGAATAGAAACCTCTGAAGAGATTGGATCTCTATAGGCACTAGCATCCCTCCTGTTCAGTTTGTGTGCGTGTGGATACCAGTAGAGGCGCAGCATTTGAGGCGCTCTAGATCTCGATTATCTGCAAATCTTCCGCTGCTAATCACCAGGTAATTCTGAGATCTCAATGATTCAATTACATGGACCTTAGATCCTAGGCTTGGAATTCAGACCAGGGTTGCCTAATTGGATTAGGAACTGCTAGAAATTCCTTCAAAAGCTCATCTTCAGATCATCTACATTCAGAATTATCTTACCTCTCTAGCAGTCAATCATCGCACCCGCAGTAGCCAAGAAAGGCCTACCCAAAATCAGTGGATCCTTTGGTTCCTCTCCATACTGCAGAACCACAAAATCAGTAGGAATCACACATTGGCCAATCATTATAGGCACATCCTCCAATATTCCTTCAAGAATTCTGATTGTTCTGTCTGCTAAAACCAGTGAGATCCTAGTGGGCAGGAAGTCAGTCATCCCAAGTCTCTTAGCAACAGAGAAGGGCATAAGGTTCACACTAGAACAAAGATCACATAGAGATCTCTCAAATCTTTCCCTGTAGATACCACAATCCAACACAAAGCTTCCAAGATCTTTCAACTTCTCAGGAATTCTGCCCTGAATCACTGCACTACATACTTCTGTGATCATCATTACACTCTCCTCATCAGACCATTTACCAGCAAGTAAGTCCTTAAGACATCTCTTCATCACAGGAGTAGTCTCCATAGAGTCAATCAAAGGCACTTCAATCTTCACCTTTTTAATGATCTCCTTGCACTTGGCATACTGCTTATCATTCTTATCCTTCCTGGGGTTCTTAGGAAAAGGTACCTTAGGCTTGTAAAACCTTTCATTCGACTTCTTCAGCTTCTCTGCGTCTGAGCTCTCTGCAATCGCCTTGCCTCGATCGTTGCTAGTGTTGCATCGATCGTTGCTGGGCGACTGTGTTACGACCTCTGCGTCGAGCTTGGGCTCATCATCCTTATTTTCGCTTTCATCGACCGTTGCTGAGGTGCGTCGATCGATGCATTGCGAATTCCATAGATCTCATCTTCCCTTTCTTCAATCTCCACGATTTCTTCGACACTCAACTGCTTTTTCTGGGCAGGAAACAACTCCTTACCCCTTCTCAATGTCACTGCATTGCATTGATACTTAGGATTAGCGTCAGTCCATCCCAGAAGAGATCCTTCTGGCCTCTGAACATATCCAGCAGTCCTCGCAACCTTAGCATCAAGCTCCTTCATATGTGTTCTCAAGGATTCAAACTTCCCATTCAGATCTTCACACACAACACCTAACTTCTTGTCGAAGTCTACAACATTCTTAGTCTGACCTTTCTGCAACTGCTCCATCATAGTCTCCATCTTGCTCTCATGAGCATTAGCAGCAGGAGGTGTCTGATATGAGGAAGATCCATAAGTCCTCTGATTACCTTGCTGAAAAGGTTTCTGAAAACCAGGATTCTGTCCAAATCCAGAAGAGTTTTGATTGCTGGAATTATCCAACGCAGTCTGGTAAGGGAGATCTATACCTCTAAAGAAAATACCCAGCAATGTCACTTCAGTGAATCCATGATGTGGGAAGTCTCTTTTGTACTTCTTAAACCTCATCCAAGCAGCTTTAAGAGGCTCTATAGGACCTTGGGAGAAGGTGAGAATGTCCTGTCTCGACTGATCAGAGCGAGCATCATCATAAAAGTGTCTCAGAAACTCACTCTTCACAGCATCCCATGTAGTAAACTTCTGATAGGTTCTAAGTTTTACCCTATTCTAAACTGCAAGTGAACAGCAATGTCAAAGTAGTATATAGGGTTATCGAATCCACAGGGACACTAGGTCTCGATAGATCAGAACAGTAGAGACTAATACTAGAAATAAGCAGATGGTGAAGTAAATAAATTGCGAAGCAAGAAAGTAAACAGTAGCAAGTTGGTTGTGAAAGCAATAAACTAAAAGCGTCAAGCCTAGGGTATTCTCAGGAAATCAGACAAGCAGACAAGTTAATCAGTCAGGATCAAATTAAACTCAGTTCTAGAACTCAAATCACGGAAATAGGATTAGCCAAATCTCTTTGCGAAAATCCTCTAAGTCTAAGTGCAGTAACCCAAATCTCTTTGCAATTACTAACAGATTAAACAAGCATTAAGTTCAAGTTCGATATGTTCGCAATTAAACTAAACCAAATCTCTTTGCGAATAATTTAATTGCTCAACCTAAATAGTTCAGATCCTAAAACACACTCTCGTGTCGAATTTAGCAACCTAAGATCTAGATTCTAATTGATCAGGTTAGAACTAGCATTAAGCACAATTTAGTTTGAAGAACATTCTAATCATATGAATCCTTAACTGAATTAAAAAAGTCTAGCAAGTCATCAAACCCTAATGAGAAACCCTAAGCCTAACTATGGATCTACTCAGACATGATTGATGAAAACATAATCATAGAAATAATAGATTGCATATAAGAAATTAAATAGATAAAGGGGTTCGAAATCTTCTCCAAAATAAGTGAATACAGGAAATAGATCAGC
This sequence comes from Orychophragmus violaceus, assembly GCA_030180135.1. NCBI lineage: Eukaryota > Viridiplantae > Streptophyta > Magnoliopsida > Brassicales > Brassicaceae > Orychophragmus > Orychophragmus violaceus. The sequence continues at coordinate 33,821,387 of CM058239.1, forward strand.
CCCAAAAGTTCTAAAAATCTCTTAGCTCTAAGTATGAAAGCGTAAGTAAATTAAACACCAAAATCCTCTATATATAAGCCTAATCTCGGCTGGGGCTTCTGTGTAAATACTGGAACTATTCTGGGCTTCTTTGCAAATCTTCATAACTTGTTAAACCGACGCGTACGGCCCATCTCACTAGTGTGTCGACCGATGCACAAGGTGTGTCGGTCGATGCTTGATCAATAAATCGGACAGTGAGTTAAGCTCTCGGCCAAAACGTCCCAAAAGTCCCAAAATGCTCCAAATATCTCCAATTAGCTCCAAACCTGATTAAACCTGTAAAAGACTCTAAACGAATACAAAAGACACTAAAAACACATCTATATCATGGTCTAAAATGGGTAAAAACCATGATATATCAACTCCCCCACACTTAGCCTTTGCTTGCCCTCAAGCAAAACAGAGAACTATAATGCAGTGAAGAGGTTTGAAAACTCTTCAGAAACTCATTTTGTCGTAGAAGCAGCAGCATTCAGATTCCCCTTAGTAATCCACATGAAAGAATCAACCTGCAGACATCAAGACCAACATATACTTCCCCCACACTTAGCAACTGTCCTAAGTAAATGCCACAATCACATTCACGCATTCAAATTCTCCCTACTGACTTCTGCATATATTTAAGTGCGGTCTCACCTAAGGGGTATCGATCTAAAGGCACATGGATTCTTACCTTGCCAGCTCTAGACCACCAAACTGTCTTTCTCTAGTCCCTTTCTTCTCTTTTCCCTTCCTTAACAACTGATTTTTCCCCTTTGGGTATCATTTTATTTTTTTTATCAGTGTTCTTCCCGTTTTGGGGTGTACTTTGGACACATTCCATGGATCACATGAGAGAAAATAGTGTTTGCTACCATTCCCATGACCACTTCGGAGTTACTAACTCATCCGCAGTTTATTATCTTTTTTTTTTTTTACTTTATGGAAGGGGAGAAGGGAACCAAATAGGACAGGTTAACAGGCTGTGTCAGAACCAACAAAGGAGTCCGACATAAAGTATACCAAGCCCTTAGGTGAGAAATCTAAAGTCAGAATTAAATTGAAGTCAGTAAAAGGATCCTCTGATACCTGAAGCGATGTGGGTGTTCTCAGTAGGCTGATCTGTGATGGGGTTTTCTAATAGTCATAGATAATCTGCAGCTTCATCCCAATGGTTACTTAAGTTCCTGCAAATGCTGCTAATCTTCTCAAAAAATCATTGTTTCCTACTTAAACAAATTTTGACTCAAAAAACAAATTTTTTAAATTTAACTGACTCTAAGAAAACGAAAGAAAAGTAATTAGTAGAACCTCCCCCACACTTAAGACACACTGTCCCCAGTAGTGTCAAGCAAGGGATCGGTTAAAAGAAAGAAAACAAAAATTTGTTAATGGAATGGTTAGTTCTCTCGGGTTTTTACCTCTGTCGCAGTCAGGCATCGATCGTTGCACTAGGTGCACCGACCGTTGCTGTGCGATTCTTTCGTATTGTAACGATCGACACAGTGGTGTGTCGGTCGACGCACTGCGTTTTCACGAACAGTCAACAAGTTAGCAGGTTAATCCGTCGGTTTTTGTCAGTTTCGAATCCTGCAAGCTGAAAACACTAGAAACAGAGTAAAACCCATGCAACAAATGTATCAAGTCATGCATAACCATCCAAACATAATGAATCCTAAGAAAAAAAAGAAATGCAAAAACAAAAGTGCAAGAAAAGATAAAAAGTCAGAATACAGAACCGAATGTCTGATAATGGAGACTACGCTCACTTGCTCACATCATCTATACCGGCATAAGGATCAGCATCGGGGTCTTCTGGAGATCGCTGTCGACGACGTCGGTCAGGTACGGGCTGATGGATCTGTGGTGGCCTCCTGCAGCTGCAAGTACGCATGAAGTTCCAAAGAACTCGAAACATACCATCTGATCTCTCTCTCTCCACTCTGCCTCAGAGTATGCACCGTAAGCCATCGCAGGCTCTGGAAAGGGACCCACATCGTCGACTGGGGCAGGCGCTGGCGCAGGAATAGGGGCAGTAGAAGTCGAAGCTCGTGTGGAAGGCTCTCCCAGCGGATGAGCCATAGTCGGAATCCCACGCTGCGCAGACTCAGGAGGCTGAAATCTCAGTGCCTCTAATGTGTCAATCTGTGTCCATCTGGCAGCAGGAAGCTCTATACCCGTCCTCCCAGTGGTCGGATCAGTGTAAACCCAAATGCGCCCCTCCTTGAGCCAGGTAGCGCTCTGCAAATGGCTGAGATCCAGGAACTCCCGGGCTGTATCACGCTCTGTGCCATGAAGAGGAATCCCACAATACTCAAAAATGGGAGTAAGTAAACTCCCTACCGTCTCAGTACCAGCCCCATCAAACGGCTTCAGCTGCAGATCAACTAAATGCTGTGCGAAAATAGCTCCCAAGTTGAGACCCGTAGTAGGATCTCTCACGCCAGAACCTCTAAACTGATCTCTCAGCCCCATAAACAGCAGCTCTATCTCATATTTGCGCATCTTGTTGGCCTCAAACTTGCAAAGCAAGCTCCAGCACAAGATACGCGAGACATATCGCAGCACCGGATGCCTCATCTGCACTACTGGTGTGGTCCTGGAGTTGTATCGACCGCTGCCAATACTCTCCCAGAATGTGCGAGCCTCAACTGGATCCCACTCAAGTGGAATGGCGATGCGCCTCGGCTCGGTACTGAATCCGTAGATCCTGCAAAGATCAAGTAGAGGAATCCGATACCTGACTCCCCAACTCATGAAGGTGAATGTACCTACTGTAGCGCTCCTGTTGTCGGGATCCGAGTAAACCACTCTGCAAGTGGCCAATAACTGCCTGACCAGCTCAGGATAGAGATCATAATGTCGCATCGGCATTGTCCCTAGACCAATGCCTCTGCATACAGCGAGTACCTGCTCGTCAATCCCCAGAGTCTTGCAGGTGGAGTAGTCAGCGAACTTGGTTGGCTTGATGGTCATCCCACACCAACCACTGTAGAGAAGCGAGTCATACTCGTCCCATTGACTGAGCAACGGCCGCTCTGTGAAGTCATCAGACTTGAAGAAACGTGTAAGATCCTCTGGCCACTGTCTGGTCGTCTGAATCTCAGTCGCGTCTGCTCTAGGCCAAGGCAAAGCGATTGGTGGCCCATATCTTGCGTAAGGTGCAGGTTGCTCTGACTCTCTGCTGAACCATTGAGGCGGTGGGATGTATTGTCGTGTTGCTGTAGAAGCTGTGGCTCGCTTCTTGCGGGGTTGCCTTTGAGACGCCATCTGAAAAAGAAACAAAGTTAAAACAATAATAAGTCTCGGCAAAATTTCTCTGTGAAATCGCGAAGCATCGACCGTTGCATCTAAGGCATCGATCGTTGCAAGGCGATTTCACTTTATCGAACATTTCCCAAAATCGCAAAGCAACGACCGTTGCTCGAGAGCAACGACCGTTGCAAGGCGATTTTGCCGCAAACAAATCATCAAAATCAGTTCAAATCCAAGCCACATTGCCTCAAATCAGTTCAAAATCATCATCCATCACCCTAAATCAGTCTAATCACGCACGCATCATCAATTTTCGGTTCAAAAATCAACAACCCTAAAACCCTAAAATCCAATCCGAAAATTTGAGAAATAGAAGTTCTTTACCTTGGATTCGTGAGATATGAGCTACAGACAAGGGTTTAGAGTGTGAAATAGGGAGTATTAGCAATTGAAACAAAGGAAAATGATGAGAATTTTCGATTTTTGGGTGTGGAGCTTTCGGTTGTACGGATGATCGGAAATGAGAAAGAAAAGAGAAGAGAAAGGGTTTAAGGCACTTACCTGGTCGTAGGTGCAACGATCGTTGCTTTAGGGGCAACGACCGTTGCTGGTCAAATCAAAATTGATTTACCGGTTTAGCGCATACCTTAATTTTGCAATTGTACCAATTGCAACGACCGTTGCTTAGAAGCAACGATCGTCACAATGCGATTACCCCTCTTCGTCAAATCTCCTTGCAACGACCGGTGCACAAGTGCATCGATCGTTACACATCTCCAGACTCGAGTTCTGCATCTGAAACTTAGCAAAAACAAAAACAAAAACGTGAAATCCTAAGAAAAACACCAAAAATAAGAAAGAAAAACGACTAAACCTATCAGTGGGTTGCCTCCCACTCAGCGCTTGTTTAAGGTCATTAGCTTGACCGGACGCACAAGATCTTTCAAGCACCAAGAGATCTCGACAGAGACTTTTTCTGTCTCTGTTCAAGTCTCCTCATCCAAGGTGGCGAGTAGGCTGTTGCAGAATGCTCATGTCCAAGAAAAGATGGAGTAAAATGTGCTCCAGGATCCAGAATCACAGTGTCATCCGGCTGCTCATCATCTGCATCCATGATTGTGAATGTCTGCCCATCTATCAGTGGCTTTCGCAGCTTCTCCATCTCATAACGCAGCGGCTCATCTCCCAGGTGGAGGTCTATTAGACTCTGTCTAACATCTATCACAGCTCCCGCTGTAGCCAAGAATGGTCTTCCAAGCAGTAACGCTTCATCATGATCGCAGTCATACTTCAGCACAAGGAAGTCTGTCGGAACTAAGTAGTTTCCAACTCTCACTGGAATGTCCTTTAAGAGTCCTTCCGGAACTCGTATAGACTGATCAGCTAGGACAAGAGAGGTCCTAGTAGGAGAAAAATCCAGCATCCCCAGCTTCTCTGCCACAGAATAAGGCATCATACTTCCAGCAGCTCCTAAATCACACAGAGAGCGTCTAAAACTGTCCTCGAAGATGGAGCAGTTAAGCACAAAGACTCCAGGGTCAGGCAGCTTCTTTGGGATCTTGTTCAGTAGCACCTCACTAATGTGTTGGGGGACTACAATCACCCAGTCTCTCAGCTCGTCATCTAAAGGCAACATCCTGTTTAAGTACCTCTGCACACATGGATGATAAGGTGGATCATCAGAAGTTGGAATTTCTTCCAATTCTTCACCAATCTCCTCTAGCTTCTTAAGCTCTTCAATTTCTTGTTTAATCACTTTGGATACAGGGGAGTGTTGTCTAACAATCTGCGCATAAATCTCCTGTTGAGAGATCTCAGAGACTCCAGTGAATAAGTGATCAAGCTCCAATTCAGCATATATGCCATTATAAGCCGACAGTTCTGTCTGTTCACGCCCTGCAACGACCGACACTAAGGGTGTGTCGATCGTTGCCATCCCGACTGGTGTATCGATCGGCGCAGATGTTGCATCGATCGACACGCTGCAGCAGATTTCACCCGAGAGTTTTTGACCAAAATCCGGGATTTCTCCATCTTTCACCAACTCAGCTGTACTTAGCTCAAATTTCTCACCTAGGTGAGACCCATCATTAATGTACACAGACCAGACCTTGATGTGAGTGTCTGCAGCTCCTTTTCCCGTCATAGAACTGGAAATCTGATTCACCTGAGTGTCCAGCTGCTTCACATGAGTGCTCAGAGTCTCAAACTTCCCATTGAGATTCTCATAAACTGCATCCAGCTTCTTGTTACTGTCCACAGAAATCTTGTTCTGGCTCTCCAGTACCTGTTCCAACATTGTTTCCATCCTAGTCTCAAAAGCAGTGGCTGCAGGAGGTGACTGATAAGATGAAGATCCGTAGGTTCTCTGATTTCCTTGTCCATAAGGCTTCTGAAAGTTACTAGCCTGTCCAAAGCTTGAAGAGTTCTGGTTGCCTGCGAAGGCATTCTTCTGTCCTCCATCGGAAAATCTGTTCCCAGATTGATATCCAAATCTGTTTCCTTGGAAACCAGATCCTCCGATGTAATTCACATCTTCTTCCTGAGTGTCTTCCTCAGTCTGAATTACTTCTACTTCTTGAGCAAAGTGGACAGCCTTCTTTTCACCTAGAAGAGTGCAGATTTTGTCCATCCTGGATCTCAATTCAGCCATCTCTGAGTTATCAACACTTCCACCAGATTTCTTCCTCCTCTCATCCATAGTTTTGCAACTGTTGCTGCCAATCAGATTCTCAATCAACTGCTTAGCCTGTGTAGGAGTCCTGGTGTTGAAGTTGGCATTACTGGAATTATCCAGCGCAGACTGATATGGAAGATCTATGCCTCTGAAGAAAATACCAATCAGCTGAACTTCAATGAATCCATGGTGTGGGCAGTCACGCTGATACTGCTTAAATCTCATCCAGGCAGTCTTTAAGGGCTCCACAGCTCCTTGGGAGAAAGTGAGTATGTCCTGTCTGGACTGGTCTGAACGCGCATCATCATAGAAGTGACGCAGGAACTCACTCTTTAAAGCTGCCCAAGTGGTATACTGGCCAGGTACTAGCTGCCTCAGCCATACACTAGCGTCTCCAGCAAGACTGTGTGGAAATAGCTTAAGGAACAGATAGTCCGGGCATACTCCATCATACTTCATGCCAGTGACTATGTCCTCAAACCGATCAATGTGATCCATAGGCTGCTCCGCTTGGTGACCATGAAAAGCAATCTGTCTCATCAGCTGGTAGTAGATGGTCTTGACTTCAAAATCATTCCTCTCAAAGGTAGGAAGCACTAAAGCTGACCGGTTTGCATGAAACTCATCCGGTCTGTTGTAGTCAGCTAACGTCCTCTCATGAACAACCAGCTGTCTACCTTGAGCCTGTCTTTGATCCTGGTTCTGTTCCTGTTGCAGTTGCTCAGGAGGGTCAGGGATCACTCGTCCATCAGCATCAATCCTCTGCCCAGCAGCATTGTAAGGATTATTTTCCGGATCCCTCAGGATACCTTCAGCATCTCGTATCAAGATCAGACGTTCTCGTACCATTCTCTCTCTCTTTTCTCTTCTGATAGTTCTTTCTAGACGTCCAAGTTCCTCTAGTCCGAGATTAACTAAGCTCGAGTTCGGATTACTTCGAGTTTTCTGCGTTGGCATAAACTGTCTGTAATCGTCCAGCAACGACCGATGCTATCAGTGCAACGATCGATTCAATCTCAGTATCGCCTAGTGACGATCGACGCAAAGGGTGCAACGATCGACGCAAGGCGAAAGTCGTACCTGCGACAGAAAGAAACAGAGAAAAAGTTAGCAAAATATGAAAATAAAACGAAAAAGCAAAAACAAAAAGAAAAATTTCTAGTAAAAACCCTAAGTTCGGTCCTATCGAAGACTCTAAGAGTCCCCGGCAACGGCGCCAAAAACTTGATAGGTTCTAAGTTTTACCCTATTCTAAACTGCAAGTGAACAGCAATGTCAAAGTAGTATATAGGGTTATCGAATCCACATGGACACTAGGTCTCGATAGATCAGAACAGTAGAGACTAATACTAGAAATAAGCAGATGGTGAAGTAAATAAATTGCGAAGCAAGAAAGTAAACAGTAGCAAGTTGGTTGTGAAAGCAATAAACTAAAAGCGTCAAGCCTAGGGTATTCTCAGGAAATCAGACAAGCAGACAAGTTAATCAGTCAGGATCAAATTAAACTCAGTTCTAGAACTCAAATCACGGAAATAGGATTAGCCAAATCTCTTTGCGAAAATCCTCTAAGTCTAAGTGCAGTAACCCAAATCACTTTGGAATTACTAACAGATTAAACAAGCATTAAGTTCAAGTTCGATATGTTCACAATTAAACTAAACCAAATCTCTTTGCGAATAATTTAATTGCTCAACCTAAATAGTTCAGATCCTAAAACACACTCTCGTGTCGAATTTAGCAACCTAAGATCTAGATTCTAATTGATCAGGTTAGAACTAGCATTAAGCACAATTTAGTTTGAAGAACATTCTAATCATATGAATCCTTAACTGAATTAAACAAGTCTAGCAAGTCATCAAAACCTAATGAGAAACCCTAAGCCTAACTATGGATCTACTCAGACATGATTGATGAAAACATAATCATAGAAATAATATATTGCATATAAGAAATTAAATAGATAAAGGGGTTCGAAATCTTCTCCAAAATAAGTGAATACAGGAAATAGATCAGCCCCAAAAGTTCTAAAAATCTCTTAGCTCTAAGTATGAAAACGTAAGTAAATTAAACACCAAAATCCTCTATATATAAGCCTAATCTCGGCTGGGGCTTCTGTGTAAATACTAGAACTATTCTGGGCTTCTTTGCAAATCTTCATAACTTGTTAAACCGACGCGTATGGCCCATCTCGCTAGTGTGTCGACCGATGCACAAGGTGTGTCGGTCGATGCTTGATCAATAAATCGGACAGTGAGTTAAGCTCTCGGCCAAAACGTCCCAAAAGTCCCAAAATGCTCCAAATATCTCCAATTAGCTCCAAACCTGATTAAACCTGTAAAAGACTCTAAACGAATACAAAAGACACTAAAAACACATCTATATCATGGTCTAAAATGGGTAAAAACCATGATATATCAACTTCCCAGGTGGAAGTTGTTTCAGCCAGGCAGCAGCATCTCCAGCAAGAGAGTAGGGGAAGAGTTTGAGAAACAGATAGTCATAGTTCACTCCATCATACTTCATCCCAGTGACTATGTCCTCAAACTCATCAATATGATCCATTGGCTACTCAGTCGGAAACCCATGGAAGGCATTCTGCCTCAGAATAGAGTAGTAGATGGTCTTGATCTCGAAGTCATTCCTCCGAAAACCAGGAGGTACAAGTGCTGACTGGTTAGCATGAAACTCATCCGGACGGTTATAGTCAGCAAGGGTCCTCTCAGCATGAATAACCATCTGCCTCTGACCTTGACCTTGGCCTTGGCCTTGTCCTTGCCCTTGTTCTTGTCGCGGTTCAGGCTCAGGTTCAGGGATCACATTCCCTTCAGCATCAATCCGTTGCCCAGCAGCATTATACGGATTGTTTTGTCGGTCCCTTAGGACACATTGAGCATCAGGTATCAAAATCAAGCGCTCTTGTACCATCTTTTCTCTCGACTTTTCCTGTTAGTTCTCTCTAGTCTAGCAAGCTCCTCAAGTCTGAGATTAACGAGATTCGAGTTCTGATTACTTCTGGTATCACGCGCCTGCATAAACCGTCTGTAATCGCAATGCAACGATCGATGCTTAGAGGCAACGATCGATTCAACTCTAGTCGCCTTGCAACGATCGATTCAAAGGTATGCAACGATCGATTCAAAGGTATGCAACGATCGATGCTAAGCGAATGTCAGACCTGCGACAGAGTAAAACAAAGAAATTAGTAACCAAAAAAAAAAAATCCTAGTCTAAACCCTAAGTTCAAATCTATCGAAGACTCAAAAGTGTCCCCGGCAACGGCGCCAAAAACTTGATAGGCTCTAAGTTTTATCCTATTCTACTGCAAGTGCACAGTTAATGCAATTATAGTATAAATGGTATCAAAATCCACAGAGACTCTAGACCTACGATAGATTTTAGAACAGTCAAGTTAAACTAGGAGAAAGTAATGAGAAAACTAAAAGTAAGCAGAAAAGTAAATCAAGTAGCAGGATTGGTTTGAAAGCAATTAACTAAATCAGGCAACGTGGATAATCAGTCAGGATCAAATTAAGCACTGTTCTAGAACTCAAACATGGATATAGAACTAACCAACTTTCGTTGTGAGAATTCTCTAAGTCTAATAGCAGAAATCCAAATTTCTTTGTAATTCCTAACAGATTAAACTAGCCTTAAGTTCAGGTTCGATATGTTCACAATTCAATTAAACCAAATTTCTTTGCGAGTAATTCAATTGCTCAACCTAAATAGTTCAGATTCTAAATCACACTTTCGTGTCAATTTAACAACATAGAGTCTAGATTCTAAGTGATCAAGTTAGAAACTAGTGTTAAGCATAATTTAGATTGAAGAACAAAATATGATATGAATCCTTAACTGAAATAAATAAATCTAGCAAGACATGAAATCCCTAATGAGAATCCCTAAACCTAACTATGAATCTACTCAGACATAGATAATGAAAACATAATCAATGAATAATTAGATTGCATAAAAGAGTAAGAAACAAAGGGGTTCAAAATCTTCTCCAAAAGCAGGAAGCAATACAGGTTCAGATCAGCCCCAAAAAGCTCTAAAAACTCTCAGCTCAAAGTATGAAAGCGTAATTTAAAGTGTTTTTTAAAAACTGATGTAAAAACCTAATTATATTAGCCTAATCACGTCTTGGGGCTTCTTTGTAAATACTGGAAACATCTGGGCAAATCTGCAATTTCAGCATTTTTCATTAAACTCGCCGAGAAAGGTCCATCTCACTCGTGTGTCGATCGATGCAGATCTCTGTTCTGGACAGTGAACTCTATCTCTCGGGTCAAAAATCCAAAATGCTCCATAATCTCCAATTCCGCTCCAAACGTGCATGTACCTAATAACACCTGTAAATGACTCTAAAGAAACACCAAAAGACTCTAAAACATACTTATATCATGGTCTAAAACCGGTAAAAACCATGATATATCATGTAACAGTAAACACAATGACCAAAACAATTGATAAAGTGTAAATTGTTCGATAATAAGAACAATTGACCAGGATACTTCTGATTAACTTCTCTTATTCTTAATAGGATGAATAAGGTAAAGTGTGTGGCTTATGGTAAATACGCGGTTGACTTCTTCTCTGAATACTTGAAGACTAAGGGTTCAGAAACGATCGTGGTGTTCAAGATGTGGAGGATTGTTTGGACTGGAAGTAACTGACGTTTAACATTTTCAATTGTTTATATATAATAATTTAGGATAGTTCGCTAAAGTTCTTGTTTTATATATGTGAAACTGATGAGACATGGATTGAGACTGTGGAAGGCTTATCGGACTACAAGTTCAATCCGTGAATTCAGAAGGTTCAAGATCTCAGGCTCCAGCTAGATGCCGCTGACACCGATGCTGCCGAAAGCAGTGCTGTTGTCCCTATCTAAATCTCATTAATAATTTAATGTCCTTTACTTGAAAACCTTAACGTTTTATTATGATTTCGGTTTTAATATGCTTATTGAACCGTATTAATCATGCTTTCGTGTTTAATATTTCAATTTAATAACGTTAATTGATAGCCATATTTTAATAAGAATTGATTAATACTCCAAAGTAGGAATTATTCGGTGACTTTTAAGAGGCCTCTTTATTTCTTTGACTAAGATTAAGAAATCGACTACTATTTGTAATGTTAATTAATGTGAATGAATACTAATACAATTGTAAATTAAAATTTCGATTTATAAAAATGATTAATATTAGACAAAGATCGCAATTAAATACATATACGAGCAATAGTTATTGCATTTTTGAAAAGGGGAAAAATTAACAGCCGTACAAAAAACGAGAATAACATTTTTGGACTTGTTTTTGGTCTTCATGTTTGTATATTACGAATTTTGCAGTGACATTTAAGACGCCTCTTCTTCCACCAATGAATGTGCTCGGCGTGACTGGAAGTTCGTGTTGCTTTAAATCAGGATTGGTTCGATAACCGTACGTTCTTCTCCTTGGTAAATATATAGCCCATGTTTTCATCATTCTTCCCATCCTCAGTTCTATCTTCTCCTTTGCTTCTAAGTTCTAACAGAGCCTCGCTTCATCTTCTATCTTGTATCTTAAGTTCTTCCTTAAATATGCTGACATGTTCTTCTATTTTCCTTTTCTTTGGTTTTGTGTCGACTTCAGGAGGCATGCATGAACAACACTGGAACTAGTATTCTCATCAAAATAAAGTTACCTACGAGTCTTGCAAGTTCAAACGGCCAAATGGTCTTTCGCCGCAAACTCGACGGTGAGATGATTGTTTGAGATCAATTCTTTTGGGTTACTTAATTTTGAGTGTATTCTCCTCAAAATTAAGTAATCGTGGTTTCCGGTTTTTCGTTCTTGCCGAAACGACAAGGGCAGAGAAACTTACCGCCATTGCTCAGAGCTAAAGGCTGGTTTTTGGTAAGTTCCATAAATTGTGCCACCCCCGTTATGAAGGCTGTTAAGAAATTGTCTGTGACATCATCGAACCTATTATACATCCACTCATGATGGTTTCTATAATTATTGTAGCCTCCCGCCATGTAACTAGATTTCCAAATTCTTTGTGTTTCTACAAATGAAAACGGAGAAGGACTGAATTTCGACTATGTAGATGATATATGCGTAATTTATTGGTTTTTAGTATTACAATTTACTAAGTTTCCTTGTGTATTACATATATTTTTATGCATTTAGATATAAAATCATGCACTCATGGATTAGAATTTTTAGAATTAAAGTTTGCATATCTTAGCATCTCTTGTAGTTTATCTTAGTCTTTTATAGGTGCTTTGGAGTATGGAGAATAAGCATATCATAATTATACAAAAGAGCCATATGGGATTTGTTATACACCTGGGTGAAGTGAAGTCAAAAATGGCGTGCCAAGTGATGTCACAACGGTCAACAATGTGTGCTGTAGTCCCGATTCCCCCCCCCCCCCCCCCCCCCCGCGGACGACTCTCAGCTGCCTCTTACCCGCGGCGCTAACCGCGACCCAGTGCGAGTTCTGCGCCGTGTTCATCCGCGGTTAGACCAGCGGTTCACAACCAAACCGCAAGCCCTCAGCGGTTCAGACGGAGACGACGAGACAATTCAAACATGTTTACGCGGCTTGATCGCGGTCCGTGTTGCGGGAAGGACTAAACCGCAAGGATGCTAGCGGTTCACCTTGCGGACGTGAACCAAACCGCAAGCGAGCTATTCTTCTGTTGACTTTCGACCTTTGACCAGACATTTGACCCAATTGAGCCGGGTCAACACCCGGTTTGTCCCGGGTTGACCCGGTTCGTCACTATTCACCCACATAAAGCCAAAAACCTAATTTTTATTTTTCTAAGCTTTCTTTGTTCCAAAAACCTCTCTTTGAATATTTTGAGAAGAAAGTTTCAATCTTTTATTAATTTAAGAGTTATTTGTGTTTGATTTATTTTCCCCTTTCTTTAATCTTTCACTAATCATCGTGTTTAACATCATTCTCATGAATTTTGTTGGACTAAGTATGATTAGTGAGTAGTTTCAATTGAGGCTTATGGGTTAGGTAGATTAGGGTGAATTAGAGTGATTCATGGATGCTTAGGGCTTTATTATGATTGATCCTTCCTATCTAAATGTGTTTATGGCTAGATTGACATTGATTAAGTTAATTTAGATGTATTGGATTTTATTGCACACCATGTGTTCGATGAAATGCTAGATTGGATTTTGATGGGAATTTACATGTTTTAGCTCATGAAAGTGAATGTCTAAAGTGTTTATTAGCTTAAGAGAACTTGAAATTGATGCTTGCCTTGTTTTTATTCACAAATGAGAATTTGATCTTGACTAAGGATTAGGCAAAGTAATTAGTACCAAGAGATTGGATTAATTGATTGATTAGTGTTCTTGCTTAGGATTAGCATATATGATGATTGTTTAAGCTCACTTGGGAGGAATTCCCATGTCTATCCTTTTTGAGGAGCTTTTGGGTAAATGCAAAGAAGAAGGGAAAGAGTTTTGGGTGCAAAGAGACTTCAATGCTAAATCAAAGGATGAGAAGGCTATGCAATGGTCTAAGTTTGGGGGAGCCTTGTGCCACATTCGAAGATGCCTCCACCTCCCATTCCTCCTCTCCATTCCACTCTCCAAGTAACACTCCAACTTTTGTCTTTTTGATTTTGCATTTTTGATTTTCTCTTTCGTCTCTTTCCCTTGCTTCTTTCACACAAGGGACTGTGTGATTTATGTTTGGGGGAGGAGACTAGTTGCTAATAATGTGTTTTGTGATATTATTTTCTCTTTTGCATCCCTTGAGTCTCATGCATTCATCTAAGGCATAGAAAATCCAAAAAAATTGAAAAATTTGAAAACTTTTCACAAAAAGAAAGCATGTAGGATCGAGTCTAGCTAGTGTTGTAGGATTCATGCATTGGGGACAATGATGATTTTGCCTTGTAGAGGCTCACCAATTAAGTTGCTCGTTGCTTTAATTGATTTTCAAAACAAAGGAAAACCCATTGCTTGACTTTGAGATTCCGAAATTCCCTATCCTTGTGAAGCTCGCATGAACTTAGCTCAATTCTGTGATATTGGACTTAATTTGACTTTGAAATATCTTGCTTAGGGGCTTGAAATGCAATCCCATGGTCCTTGCCCGAGTTATGCTTTCCCTTTTACCACTCTTTTGATTAACTCGGGCAACCATCGATCTTATGATCATGGCTTCCCCTACCCAATGAACCTAAACCTTTCCTTGAAGCCAAAATGATTTGTGAGTGAGGCCTATTCTTGATAGCTTTTGGCATGTGCAAAAACTTGAGAGTATCGGGAGCGACAATGGTCTTTTCTCATTTTAGCTAGCTCTATTTTCCATAAGAGTCTGGCATTAGGATGGGAAACAAGTTTGGGGGAGAGATGAGAGCTATTTTGGGAATAAAAGGATCAATGAAAAGAGTTGTAAAGTGTTCAATGAGACAAAGAAAGTCACTAGGAACTAAATTAAGAAGAGAGCATTGTGCAAAAGAAAAGAAGAAGTAAGTCCCCTAGGTTGAATGACAAAAGAAAAGAAAGAAAGATCAAGTGTAAAAAGGGGCTAAGTTATGAAAAAAAGTGTTTGCTCATGTTTAAAAAAGAGAAAACCCAGTTAAGAGTTTCCTAGTGACAAAGAAAAGAGAGAAAAAGAGCTAAAAGGGTGAGTGTTTTGGGTAAATGAATTGGGGGTTTTGGTGAGTGTTTGTCTTTCATTATGGGATTGTATAGAGAAATCTTCTAGGGATTGGGTAGAACAATGAGAAAAGAACTTTGTATGTATGAATTGTTCCCTTTCTTAGATAGATGTTGTGTAATGCCATTTGCTCCTATTCTTGAGAGTTAACCACCACCAAAGACACTACTAAGCCACCTCAAATAGCCTCTCTTGAACCTTGCCAATTGGGATTGATTGATTGCCCCTTTGTGAGATCGCACTTAACTTCTAAATGAATGTAAGTAATTGAGTTGATGATTGCTTGTGTTCTATAGGATCTCGGGAGTTGGAGTAGGGATTGAGGGAACGGTAATCTGGAAGTACATGGATAGTCAATTTGATTAGAGCAACTTGTAACTTCTTTGAAAGACCTTGTGTCTTGTTGTGAGTCTTGTGGTTTTGAGTCCCCACCTTCAAACCTTTCTCCCAAGTTACCTTGATGATCTTATGCTTGCTTGTGGACAAGCAAGGTTTAAGTTTGGGGGAATTGATATTGTTGCATTTTGATGCATTTAGGATAGTATTTAGTTCATATTCTTAATCCTTTTTGCATTCATTCATGTTCCTTTCTTGTTGTTTGTTGCATTTAGAGTCTAGGAGCATCTAGAGTTAGGATTTTACATTGTTTGACCATTTTTGCATCCTTTAGATGATTTTGGAGCTTTGGAGGAGTCATTGGATGAATGATGATGAATGATCAAAATGATGTTCTTGAATGATCGAGCAAAATGAGGCCCTTCCGTGCATATTTAGCTTTTGGAGCATCAAATAGAAGTTGTAGAAAATCGAGTTAGCTTTCCAATGGAGGTGGTTTCAAGTCGTTTGGAGCTGTATGCGAGAAGTTTTGGCCGATTTACTGGCCAGTGGTTTGTGACCCGCGGTTAGCCCCGCGGTTGGGAGCTAAACCGCGGGATTTTTGGAAATCTAAGCGTGAAGACCCGCGGTTAGCCCCGCGGTTGGGAGACAAACCGCTGGGAACCCCAGATTTCTGAAAATTATGTGTTGACCTGCCTTTGACCAAGCTTTTTTACCCAAGCTTTGTTTGGGTCGACCCAGACTTGTTGGGTTGACCCAGTTCGACCCTTTTTACTATAAATGCTTAATTTTGGGTTTCTAAAACCCTAAGCTACCTAAGCATAGTTTTGTTTTAGGATTTGGATCTTGTAATCTTTGGTCTTGAGTTTAATTTAAGTACTTCTTTATATCTTCTAGTCTTTTCTCTTAATCTCTCTTTAATCTTGTTATCTCATACTATCTTTATGGATTTTGTGGGAACAATGAAGATTAGAGAGTAGAACTTTTGGGTTTTGTGGATGAGGTTGATTTAGATGGTTTATGTGATTATTAGTGATGCTTAGGACTTATTTATGAATGATCCTTCTCTAATTAGTTGATCTCTATGCTAGGTTACAAGGAATTGTTGAATCTAGATGCTAGGCTTTTTCATGCCCGAAAGGTGTTCGATGAAATGCTAGATTGGATTTTGATGGGAATTTACATGTTTTAGCTCTTGAAAGTGAATGTCTAAAGTGTTTATTAGCTTAAGAGAACTTGAGATTAATGCTTGCCTTGTTTTTATTCACAAATGAGAATTTGATCTTGACTAAGGATTAGGCAAAGTAATTAGTACCAAGAGATTGGATTAATTGATTGATTAGTGTTCTTGCTTAGGATTAGCATATATGATGATTGTTTAAGCATCCTTGATAGCTCTAGATTGCTCTACTCATTGACCTAAACCCATTGGCCTTACTTTTATCATTGAATTTGTATGTTTAGTCTTTTGTTGCTTACTTAATTAACTTGTTTGTTTCATTTAGTTGCTCTTAGGATTTTTAGATTCACAACTTGAACTTGTTTGCTTGACTCTATTGGTATAGTGTATTCATATTGGCTTAATCCTCTCCCAAATATGGTTCGATACCTCTTGCTACAACGATAAGCAAGAGGAATTGATACCTCTAGGATTGCAAAATCCTTGTTATCAATTTGGCGCCGTTGCCATTTTGGGATTTAGGATTGATCAATTAGATTTCTATTCCTATTTAGTTCAAGTCTTTGAAACTAAGCTTTTCTTTTTCTTTGTTTTGGTTCATTCATCTCAAGCTAAGATGATGAACTTTCTTTCATTTGTTGTTACTAACTTGGTTTCCTTGATTCTCTTGTGCTTTCAAAGGTACCCAACCAAAAGAAAGAGACATGACAAACCAAGTTCACTTGAGGTATTGGAGATTGACAATCAAAGAAGCAACACTAAAGCTCCACAACCTCAAGCAACTTCACCACAATCTCAAGCAACTTCACCACAACCTCGAGCTCAAGAATCTTCCTTGACACCCCCATTGATACCCACTACAACTCAAGAGAAAAAGGCAACAATTGGAAGTTTTGACACTCCTCAATGTCTTATGAGCTATGGGATTCATCCTCCTCCTATCAAAGCCAATGCTTACACGATCGAGCCAAGTTTGATTAGATTGATTCAAGACTTAAGGTTCTTAGGGACAAGAGTGGAGAATCCCTATAAGCACTTGTACTACTTTGAGAAGTTGTGCAACACATTTAGGATTGAAGATGTGGATGAGGATAGTGTCAAACTCCTTTTGTTTTCATTCTCACTTGGAGATAAAGCTAGCCAATGGGAGAGATCATTGCCATCTCACTTGGTGAATTCTTGGGATGCTTGCAAGAAGATCTTCCTCATCAAGTTCTACCCTCCACAAAGAACATACCAAGTTAGAAAAGACATCTTGAGCTTCAAACAAGACTACCATGAGACTTTTCATGAAGCATGGGAGAGACTCAAGGGCTACACTCATGATTGTCCCCACCATAGATTCAACAAAGAAGTTATCCTTAGTACCTTCTATCATGGAGTGAATAAAGAGCACCAAAGGATTTTAGATGCAGCTAGCAAAGGAAGGTTTATGAACCTCACAATTGATCAAGGGGAGATACTTGTTGAGAATCTATCCCAAAGTGAGGAGAACTATGTTGGTGGGTTTGAGAAGGTTCCAATGGCTAATGGAGGCATTGAGGATAAAGTGAGTAAGGAGTTGCAAGCTCTTAATGATCTTTTAGATGAAGTCTTACAAGCTACCCAAGAGCCATCTACCATTGTAAGGGAAGAGAGTAAAGGCTATCAATCTCAACAAGGCTTTGTGCTTTTTAATCAACAACAAGATTATGCTCCTAAGTCAAATCTACAAGGACAACAAGGAGGTTTTCCACCTAAGCTTCCTTACAACCCTCAAGCTCAAGCTTCTACTTATTTGGATCAAGGCTTTGAAATGAAGGCAATGCTTCAACAACTCATCCAAGGGCAACCAAATGGTGCAATTGACTTGAGCAAGAGGATGATTGATATCCACTCTAAGGTTGATGGAAACTTCAAGGATCTCACTTCCAAACTTGAGACCTTGCCTTCAAGAGTGATCCAAATGGAGAAGCAAAAAGAGAAAGTTTCTCCCACCAACCATTTCAATACAATCAATTCAAATGCTGAACATGAAAGGGTAGTAGCTGAACTTGAAGCCATTGCCTATGGTTCTCCACTTGAGAAAGAGAAGGATGATAAGTTGGATGAAGAAGCCATCATTGAGGAGTTTCTTCTTGGTCTTTGTGATGAAATTTCGAATGAAGACATGCTTGAGGAAGATCTAACCACGACCAAGCTAGCTCCTACATGGCTTCCTAAGCTAGGAGCACCGGGCAAGTTCTCACTATCTTGCTCTCTTGGCCACTTGATGATTGAGGATGCTTTGTGTGACACCGGCTCAAATGTGAGTGTCATATCCCTTGAGATGGTTGAAGAATTGGGGATCAAGAGCATTGAGAGCTACAAATCTACTCTCACCTTTGGGGATTCTTCAACAAAGGTACCATATGGGGAGCTCAAAGACTACCCGGTGATGATTGGAGATTGCACCATCCCAACTGATTTTGTGGTTATGAAGATGAAGAAGGGCAAGAAGCTTCCTCTACTCTTCGGGACTGATTTCCTCAACACTACCGGTGCAACAATGGATTTCAACAACAAAAAGGTAGTTCTAACAAGGGTGAATGATGAGGTGTTCTATCCAATGAAGTCATCCTCCATCAACACTTGTGGAACCATCACAAGTGACCTTGATCTTGAGGAGGAAAGGACTTTTGCTAGTCTTGCCAAGCTTGAGTATTGTGCATCCATCATTTTGGGAGATTTGAGGATTGAGGAACCACAAGTTGAAAAGGTTGAGAAGTTGTACTCTCCAAAGGTTGAACAAGTTGTGAAAGATGCTTTGGTTGGAGAGAGTAGTAATGAGCTAATGAGTGAACACTTGGAAAGTGTTCCATTAGAGGGGGTGAGTGGAGCAAAGGAAGCTCCTCTTAAGCGAAAGAAGAAGAAGGGAAAAGCACCTACAACCTCTACTCATACTCAAGCTCCTAGCACTATCACTCTCCACCCTTTGAAGCTTAAGGATGGTACAATTGAGTACAAGGTGAAATGCAAGGGGAGGTCTACGCCATTCTCAAGTGCAAGAGCCATCCTTCCTCCCGAGCTACAAGCTGATCCAAACAAACTCCAAGAGCATCTCAACAAAGTCTTGACAATCACTCAAAAGGTCAAGACTCCTCCACCTCCTCACTAAAAGAAAAGGTAGTCAAGCTTAGTGACTTAAAACAAGCTCACTTGGGAGGAAGTCCCATGTCTATCTCTTGTAAATATTGCTTTATGTTTTAAGTTTCCTAGTCAATGTTGATCTCTCTATTAGATCTCTACAGGTTTTGGGCCATATAGGTTTTGGCATTGAGAGAAAGAAAGAGGAAAGGTCATGGCGAAATCAAAGAAGAACCGGGCTTTCATCTAAGTTTGGAGGAACTCTCTAGGCTCCACCTCCCATTCCTCCATCCCATTTCACTCCACTTAAAGCTCTAAGTAACTCACTCCAATCTCTTTTTCACCTCTTTGTTTTATTTTGCATTTTTACCTTTCTCTTTGGTCTCTTTCCCTTGCTTCTTTCACACAAGGGACTGTGTGATTTAAGTTTGGGGGAGGAGACTAGTTGCTAATGATGTGTTTTGTGTTCTTATCTTCCTTTCTTGCTTCTTGAGTCTCATTTCATGCATCTAAGGCATAGAAAACCATAAAAATTTGAAAAATTTTGAAAAAATTTCACAAAAAGAAAGCATATAGTTGCATTGCCATGCTTAGGATTGAGTCTAGAAGTCATTTAGGATTGTATTCATTAAAGTTTGAGAGTTAAAGCTTATATTCTTTATAAAAAAAAAAATTGTTTGAGCATGTGGTTATTGGATGCATCTTGTGAACTTGAAATTAAGGAAGAACCCTTCTTGGATCTCATGCATTATTGTTCACTTCTTGGTTGAAACATGTTGTGATTTTAATCATTCCCTATTTATTAGAACTCTTAATCTTGACTTGAATTATCATGTTGTGCAATGAAAGGTGAACTCATGGATACTTGATACATACTTGGACTATCTTCTCCCTTTCTACCACTCCCTTGTTAGTCCAAGTAGATTTCTCCACCTTGAACCAAGCTTTCCTTCAAGCCTAAACACTTTAGTGAGAGATGAGAAGACTTTTTCTTGAATCAACTAGGCAAAAAGTGTTGAGTTTGGAACGACAAGGATAGGTCTTCATTGTAGAGCTAGCCTTACATCATTGGGCTATGCATAGGATAGGAAAGAAGTTTGGGGGAATTGGGAAGAAAAGGAAAAAAAGGGAATGAGGAAAAGATTGAGAAAAGAAAGAGGGGATTAGAAAGAAAAAGAAAAGTTGATAGCTCTAAGTGTTTATGAAAGATAAGTCTCAAGTTTTAAAGAGAGAAAAGAAGCCAAAGTTGGCTCAAGCATCAAAAGAAAAAGAAAGAATAGAGACTAGTGAAAAGAAAAGAAAGAGCTAAGAAAAAAGAAGAGAAATCCTCTAAGTGCTTAAAGAAGAAAGAAGTGATCAAAGTTGGGATAAGAAGACAAAAATGCCTTAAGGAAAGGGTAGCTTAGGAAAGGAACTTTGGGTTTAGAAGAAGAGTTAAGATCATTATAGGGATTTGGGTAGAATGAGAATCTATCCTTGTATGCATGAGTTGTTTCTTACTCTTAGCATTTTGCTATAGTTCATTCCTTTCTTGAGAGATCCTTTGTACTTGAAACCCACACTTCATTTGAGATCATTTTTATCTCAAGACCTTAACTCTTTAGCCAAATGTGTTCATTTGATTTGCACAATCATGATCCACCATTTGCTTAATGAATGTTAAAGGGAATGAGGATAGGAATTCATGTGTAGGTTGGGACTTGAACTTGATGTATGTGTTGATGGGAATGGCTAACTCTTTTGAAGTAGAGTAAGCTTGATTGTAGCTCTTAATTGCTTGTCTTGACTTTGTTTCCACTTATGCTTAACAATTGCTTTCGAAAGCTTTGAACTCTCTCTTTCAAACCTCTCTCCCATTTTAACTTTGATTGTTTGCTTGCGGACAAGCAAAAGATAAGTTTGGGGGAGTTGATATATGCGTAATTTATTGGTTTTTAGTATTACAATTTACTTTCCTTGCGTATTACATATATTTTTATGCATTTAGATATAAAATCATGCACGCATGGATTAGAATTTTTAGAATTAAAGTTTGCATATCTTAGCATCTCCTGTAGTTTATCTTAGTCTTTTATAGGTGCTTTGGAGTATGGAGAATAAGCATCTCATAATTATACAAAAGAGCCATATGGGATTTGTTATACACCTGGGTGAAGTGAAGTAAAAAATGGCGTGCCAAGTGATGTCACAACGGTCAACAATGTGTGCTGTAGTCCCATGCATGCGACGTAAGAGACGGAGCCTCGAGACTTCGCGATTCCCCCCCCCCCCCCCCCCCCCCGCGGACGAGTCTCAGCTGCCTCTTACCCGCGGCGCTACCCAGTGCGAGTTCTGCACCGTGTTCATCCGCGGTTCGACCAGCGGTTCACAACCAAACCGCAAGCCCTCAGCGGTTCAGACGGAGACGACGAGACAATTCAAACATGTTTACGCGGCTTGATCGCGGTCCGTGTTGCGGGAAGGACTAAACCGCAAGGATGCTAGCGGTTCACCTTGCGGACGTGAACCAAACCGCAAGCGAGCTATTCTTCTGTTGACTTTCGACCTTTGACCAGCCATTTGACCCAATTGAGCCGGGTCAACACCCGGTTTGTCCCGGGTTGACCCGGTTCGTCACTATTCACCCACATAAAGCCAAAAACCTAATTTTTATTTTTCTAAGCTTTCTTTGTTCCAAAAACCTCTCTTTGAATATTTTGAGAAGAAAGTTTCAATCTTTTATTAATTTAAGAGTTATTTGTGTTTGATTTATTTTCCCCTTTCTTTAATCTTTCACTAATCATCATGTTTAACATCATTCTCATGAATTTTGTTGGACTAAGTATGATTAGTGAGTAGTTTCAATTGAGGCTTATGGTTTAGGTAGATTAGGGTGAATTAGAGTGATTCATGGATGCTTAGGGCTTTATTATGATTGATCCTTCCTATCTAAATGTGTTTATGGCTAGATTGACATTGATTAAGTTAATTTAGATGTATTGGATTTTATTGCACACCATGTGTTCGATGAAATGCTAGATTGGATTTTGATGGGAATTTTGATGGGAATTTACATGTTTTAGCTCATGAAAGTGAATGTCTAAAGTGTTTATTAGCTTAAGAGAACTTGAGATTAATGCTTGCCTTGTTTTTATTCACAAATGAGAATTTGATCTTGACTAAGGATTAGGCAAAGTAATTAGTACCAAGAGATTGGATTAATTGATTGATTAGTGTTCTTGCTTAGGATTAGCATATATGATGATTGTTTAATCATCCTTGATAGCTCTAGATTGCTCTACTCATTGACCTAAACCCATTGGCCTTACTTTTATCATTGAATTTGTGTGTTTAGTCTTTTGTTGCTTACTTAATTAACTTGTTTGTTTCATTTAGTTGCTCTTAGGATTTTTAGATTCACAACTTGAACTTGTTTGCTTGACTGTATTGGTATAGTGTATTCATATTGGCTTAATCCTCTCCCAAATATGGTTCGATACCTCTTGCTACAACGATAAGCAAGAGGAATTGATACCTCTAGGATTGCAAAATCCTTGTTATCAGTAGACTTTATTGGACACTCCCATTAATTGTCATAAATGTATGCACATGAAACGGGTACACCTACCACAAACATGTAAATAACCAAACTCTCATATTATTTTTACTAAATCCAAAAATACTATATTAAGCATTAAATTTTTTATGCCTGGCGAATTATAAATTTTTTTATATTTTGGAAATTTCGCGCATCGGCGCTGCACCTAAACCAAATGTCACGGTAAATTATCAATAACCGGATGAAATGCCCTAACCATCATATTGCCTCTCTAAAATTCAGAAAGTCTCTCCCTTTCCGCCGTCAAATACCCTAACCATCATAATCTCGGAATTTTGGCTCACCTATTGTAGATAAAACAGAGACGACAAGAGAAATGAATAAGGTAAAGGCAAGAACCCGTTCGCAGCTTCGTCCCATTCATCGTTTCTGATTTTGATTCTTCACTTATAAATTGAATCAATTTCTTTCGTTGATCTGCTCGTGCCATCGATTATGAAGCATGATATACTCTAGGTTCGAACTTTAATTATGATGTTCACATATTATTTAAATTACAATATGTATGTTTTCATAAATATTGTACCATTGATTTTGATGGAGCTTCAAAAGGAAACCCTGGAAGAGCTGGTTCAGGAGTTGTTGTGCGTGATGCAGATGGAACTGTCATCTCCTCCTACCGTGAAGGATTAAGCAATATAACAAACAACGTTGCCGAATATAGAGGTTTCATTCGTGGTTTGAAGTCTGCTTTAGAAAAAGGTTACACACACGTGAGGGCCTATTGAGACTCTCAGCTTGTTGTTAAACATGCCATTTGCTTTACAGCTAATACATGTTTTCTCTCTTAAATCTTTATCTTTAGACATTCTGATAACTATCATTAAACAGATGCGGGGTGAATGGCAACTCACAAGCCTGAAAATGGCTGAGCTGTATAATCAGGCAAAAAAATTTATCAGACAATTCAAGTCATTTGATATCGAGCATATTCCCAGGGTATTACACAGATCCTTCTTGTGTTTTTAACATTTGATTTTTAGATGCTTAAGATTTTCTGCGTTTGTCTAATTTCCATTTGTAGGAAAACAACTCTGAAGCTGATAGCCATGCAAACTACGGGGCCCATCTCCAAGGTGAGAAATGAATCTGCAATAATGAATTCAATTATATTTTTCCCGGAAAATTACTCAAAGTTCGATGTTGTTTTCGATCTTCTGTGATGTATATTCAGATGGCCAGACACAAGTGATTGCAGGTACTACTGAAGTAGAGATATTCGTGTTCTTCATGCTTAGAAGTTAGAAAAACATGCATGTACGCTTTTTCTTATGTTTTTTTCTTTTCTCATCAGAACATGTTCCCTCCTAAAGAACAAATCAATGTATTCCATTAAGCAGGGAGGATTATGAACAATCAGTTTCTTATGGTAAATTTAACGCATAATAACTAGAGGTTACAAAAGAAAATAATACATGGGTCATTCTCATTAATAATGATTAAAATATATCTATATACCAACTCTGATAATCAGTTAAAACTATTATCTTGTATAAACAAACTCTCTCATATTATTATTATTGGATCCAAAAATACGATATGATACGACCCATACTCGACTACTTTGCGACACGAATAATGAGTTGAATATTACTCATATCAATAACGACAAATAAACGATTTGGTTATTACTATACCCAAAGTAGCGAATTAGTCGCCCATGTACTGACCAATTCACGATTGTTCTACGACTCTTAACATCAAACGAAAAAATAGTCGTCATATCACCGACTAGCCTGCGACCATTGTTTCCGGTCTCGACAATGGTCGTTAATCAATCGAAAATCGACGACTACATTGGCGACAATCATTTTTGGTCGTATATAAGCGACTAATACACGTCCATATATCCGTTGCCGCAAAATAGTAGCTATATTGTCCCCTATAGTGGCCAAATGTTACGACTACAAGTATAGTCGCAAGGTCCAGCCACAAAAACGTTGTTTTCTTGTAGTGTTAGGATTTGAAAATAAGATAATATATATATGTGAATATTATTTATTGAAACGGACTTATACACTGATTTTATTAAGATATAATCATACAATGATTTTATTGAAATGAAATCATATAATGATTTTATGAAACGGAAATCATTCTGAATCGGAATCAAAATATTCACTATATTGATCATCTAATTCATCTTCGGTCACATATTCATCGTTTGAATTAACCATCGGCATGGGCTCATAATCCGAATCATATGGGACTGCATGTGCTTCAACCCGCACAATATCAGTAGGTTGAATCATGTGGTCAACAAAGTCGTTTTGTACTACAGTTTGAGAACTTCTTGAGTTTCACTAAATCCTCTCGATATTACCTTCGTTGTTGTCCATCATTCGTATCTAGTTGTCGCAATCGCGGATAAGAAATATGACATACTTGATCACATCAACAATACCTGATAGATGTCTTCGCATTTCCCTTCTTGTATTAAACCACTGTCATTTGAAAACTATGGCTTTTATCCCAACAACACCATCATACTCTATCATGAATATCTCCTCAATCAATCCATAATACTCGGTCTCAGCGGTTCCACAAACGGAAACTCCATAATTCATCGTCTTCTTATTTTTCCCATGGTTTTGAGTATCAAATGGTATCCCCTCGAATAATACATGGGACACGACGTAAATTGATGCTTCGGACCTTATATAAATTCCAACATCCACTATGGTATTCTAATGACTTTTTGGCACCATTAATATACACATTATACAATTTAATATATAGGATAACACATTTATATTTAAATTGTTATACTTATGTATTTTTTTCGCCAAGCAACAAAATGTTCATCTTTTTCTTTTGTCCTCGCATGTGGAGTAATGTTCGGGATGTTACGCGTCATAAATTCTTCAAACATCATGCATTAAACAATAACAACAAAATTATATAAAAATTATATCATAAAAATAATTATTAATTATTTAAGTATAAATAACTTCGTACCTTTCATAGGGTTGAAAATCTTCTCAGTTGAGTTGTAAAAAAGTTTGAAGGACATTGTAATCCTCATCATTTAACCATTCCTTTGCAGATTTTCCACTAATTCGTCCTACTTGCTGGAACATGTGCGGAACATCAGGATACATTATCATTCGAACGAATACATCCACCTATAATAGACCGGACCGCCTAAAGCAGCTTCATTTTGGAAGATACACTGGAAAATGTTTCATCACATCAAAGAAAGTTGGTGGAAAGATTTTTTTCCAGATTGCAAAGCCTCATAGCTATATTTTCTCTCAATATAACAACATCTTTAGTCTTCAGAATTTTGGTAGATATATCTCGAAAGAAGAATGCAATATTGGAAAATTGTATTATATATATTTATATATTATTTTTAATACCTGAAAATGCCTCATGCAAAGTTTCTGGGAGCTGTTCCGTAAATGAAAATGGGAGAAGTTGTTGCAGGATGACATGACAGTTACGACGTTTAGACCCTAAATCTCTACACTATCCAAGTTAACACAATGTAAAAACTTAGATACATACCGATCAAGAAATTTAATATCATTCTTCAACCATGTTAAGAGTTTTTCTTTACCGTCCTTGGACAATCTAAAAATTAGAATAGGCACTCTTCCATCTTGGGTAACCTCTAAGTCTGGTCTTCTGAAAAACAAAGGAAGACCCAACCTTGATTTTATGCTATCTTTTATCTTCCCAGAAACATTTAGGACCGTTTTAATAAGATAGTCGAAGAAAGTTCTCTCAACATGCATAAAATCAAGTTTGTGTTGCAGAAGTAGTTGTTCCCAGTACGGTAACTCCCAAAAATACTCTTCTTAATCTAGTTGTGGTTAACACCATAGTCTTCAATTTTCCAAACAGGAAGTCATGTCCTTGGCCTCCACAATCCATCGTTTTTTACAGTCCAGTTATGTTGTTTATACTTTCATGTAAAATTTCTCCTCTTCTAATCATGGTGGAGGATCATCATGGACCATTTTCCTCCACAATCCGTCGTTTCTTACAGCTCTATTTCATGAATTAGGTTATAGCTATTCTTGGCTAGATGCTTCCACGATATTTTCATGGCTATTCGTGTCTATATTTGCCACAAATAGCTAGGAATCTTGGTTGTGGCTACATAGCCACGAAAATTGTTGTGTATAATCATGGCTATGTTCTTCCACGACTCTTTTGTGGCTATTCGTGGTTATATTTTTTTCACGGATAGCCACAAATATCGTTTTGAGGCTAAGTAGACGTGGATACACACAAAATTTCCACGAACATATGAGTTTTGAAATTTGTGGCTATTTTGTAGCCATCCCTGGCTGAGTCGTGGGTATTTACAAATTTTCTTGTAGTGAACATGATATTCAACTTCATATGTCAAAAATATGTCAAACTACATCATGTTTAGAACCAAAATTACCTTCAATGGTTAAAGTTTACTAAAGTTTATGTAATTTTAATTTATATATGTCAGAAATACTTATGTATAATTTATGTATTAAAAATTTGCATCAAATTATTTTTTATAATTTAAATTTTTAACTTAAATACGTTTCAGACTTTTCTGAGAAGTCTGATTAACCCCGAAATTCAGACTTTGCTGAGAAGTTTTAGAAAACCTAAATCTAATATTTATCACTTATAAGTAAAAAATATTTAAACAAAACACTTATAAAATATCAAATTCGTTAAATATATGCATATTATAATACATATGTGCAAATTTACAATTTCAAATGAAAATTTGGTAAAACATAATCTAATCTTAAAGTTATATTGTTTAATTTGACTAGAGTTTATCAAATTTAATTTATATAAGACTAAATTATCTATATTTAATTTATGTATATAAAAGTTTTCACAAAATATTTTTTATTTTAAAATTTAAATTTACTTATTTATTCGGTATCAAACTTCTCCTAAAAGTCTGGTATAAGAAAATCATTTAGACTTTTATTATAGTCTAACGTATCAGACTTTAATAGAAGTCGGACACATCAAAAAGATTATAATGATAATATTGGTTTGATTTTTTGTTTTGGGCCGGCTTAAGAGGTGGGACAAAGGGTCCCAAGCCCTAGGGCCCATGACATTTGATTAAAATTAACACTAATATAGGGCCTAGTTTTTAAGAAAAGAAAAAAGATAAGAGCCCCCAGTATTTTTTATATATTTATGTCTGTTGAAAATATTTAATATAAAAAACAATTTGCCTTAGGGCCCACTAAGTATTTGAGCCGGCACAGAGATAACGTTAATTTCTTTAGCGTGAAGGAAAAATTTTGCATCTTTTTCTATTTAAAAATATTTTTATTTTTAGAACAAATTTATAGAACATTTTAAGCAATTTTTCCTTGATATTTCTCAAAAAATTAAGTACATGTATATAAATAATTAAATATCCTGAAAAAGGCATGAAGCTTTTGTGCGGCCACGATCTTACTCGTAACTTGAGTTTTCTTTTGCCAACTAACATATAACTTTAGTCTCATAGAATTCTTTTTTCTAGAAGGAAAAATATATTTTATGGTTTTTGTTAAATACTAAATAGGTGGTTTAGATTTTAAATATCCAATTATATTCTAAAATAAATATAGATATAGAGTAGTTCGTTCATTGAATTTTCTCATGGATTTGAAACATAATAATACAATAACCAAATGCAAATGAATAATATTTTTAAGAAAATTAATTTATAAAACATTTACACTATTTTTATAGTAATTTTATCCACAATGCAAAATCAATTATATAAATGTTCCACAAGATCTCTTTTTCAACATTTGTCATTTTCTTCCAAATCCGTCCATGTTATTTCAGTTTATTCACAAAAATACTATTTTATTCGATTTTTTTAGAAAAATGACAAATGTCATAGCCAACCAATCTTTCTTCTATGTTACAAAATGACATCGTCATCTCTATCCACCATTAACAACCAATTTCCAAGATCTAAATATTTTAACTACTTAAAATTAACCTCTTAAATTTTTCTATTTGTTTAGAAACTTTATTTCTCTATATTCTTTTCAATTTCATCTCAAAAAACTATAATTTACTTTACAAAATTTCGATCTCATTGATCTTGACCTTTTATGGTGTTTCTTACATATATAGCAGCCAAGTTTTTTTTGTTGGTGGTTCAAATTAAAGTTTCTGGTGGTTAAAAAAGGTAAAAATCGTCTATGTGTATAAACTTTTTTACGCTTTTCCGATATGTGTCTACTATAAAACAAGGAAGTCTACTAGCCAATCTTTGGGTTAGTTATAATTGACCAAAATGAAGTTTAATATAGTGTAAGGAAATCTACTGATCAACTTTTGAGTTAGTTTGGCAAATGACCATTTTTCGAATTTCGACATCTCTTTGAGAAAGAAAAAATATAGAAGACTTCTCTTTGAACTCTTATGCAGATTTTGGGTTAGTTTTGCGTATGACTAAATCAAAATATTTTTGTGAAGTCTGGGCCGAAAGTTTATGGGAAGAAAATTTCATTTTATGTATTTAACCAATGTTTGATTATGTAGGAAGACTTCTCTCCGAATTCTACTTAGGTTGACCAAAATGGCGAGATTTGACCAGTGTAGTAAAGTTCTCCCCGAAACCTATAATTAATTTATCAACATTTTGTTCAACACCAAAACTAACCTAAGTAGACTTTGGACGGAATTCTGAAGTGGTAGACTTCACATCAAATTCTTTTGTATGAATGCCAATTGCAAAAGTAACCTAGCAAGAATTAGACTTCACTAGTAAACTACACATGGAAGTCTACTATTGGTAGTAGACTGTCCACAAAGTCTACTTTATTTTACGAAGTTTATTACTAAAAAGCCAGTGTTTTGTCAAATGCAAATCTAACACATTCACTTTTTTATATTTGAAATCTAACAATTGATTTGTAATTGAAAAAATAATCTAAAATAAGACTTTGTGAATAAGTCAACCATGTTGACATGTCAGAGAAGTCTACTTCCTATAGTAGACTTCATGACGAAGTTTACTGTGGACACGTCATGCTGACAATATTTTGACGTCATGAATTTATAAAAAAATGTATTTCACTACTAATTAAGTTTTTTTCTGTATGTTTTTTTACTTAATATATTTTTTGTGAATGATTTTGACATATATATATATATATATTAGTTATTTTTAGTTTAATTGTGAAATTAACTTATTAATTGTATACTTTGTGATGTAGTCTGCTTTTCATTTCAGTTTTTTTTAAATGATTTGATATTTAGTTATGATGACCTTTTTACATTTTCATTTATTACATGTGTGCTAACTATTGTTGATATTTATGTATAAATTTAATAATATTATATGAATGTATTTTATGAATTTTGTATTTATTAAGAGACTTCCAAATGAAGCATACCCCATATACATCTATTGGATAATAGATGTCTACTTTTTTGACTTCGTTGTGAATTTTGTATGTTTTTATTTTTTTTGTATTATGCAATTGTATACAATATGTATCATATTTATAAGATTTTATTTTTTCATAGGTTTGTTTTACCTAATATACTTGCTTTTGTATGAGTTTGGAAGTTTGTTCCACATACATATGCATGAATCGATTTTCTTGTTTGATTATGAAGTTAACATGTTAATAGTTGACTTCGTGATAAAGTCCACTGTGTCTTGTAGAAATCTACATTTACATTTGGAACTCTAATGGGTTTGGTTTTGTATTGTTTTACAAGAAATTACTTAGTTGCCAGTTGTCTATGAAAAAAGAGTGTTGGAAAACTTATCATGACATTTTGAGGTGGATAATCTCAAAGGAAATAGAATGTTCTTATTGAACGATTATTGTTTCTACTGTATGATATTATCACGTTTATTTGTAGAATCAAAATTCTTTATTTATTAGACTTTATCTCATATAAATCAGTCACAAACTTCATATTACAACTCAAATGAGTAAATAAATCATCTCTTATTTGGATTAGTTAAATTATTTATATGAGCAAATCACTTGATTTTATAACATGATAAATATTAGATTTGATCAAAAAAAATCAATCCCTTAGTGTTGATTACAATAATACTAAGTTTCGAATGCTAAAACAAATTTAAAATTTAAAAAGAAAATTCAATTTATATTATTGATCAGATATAATTTTCAAGATTTGTTATATAATTGTGTTTGATCACCTGAGGGTGGAACAAACATCATCCTTTCCAATTTCCCCCTTCAGGTCTACTTTTATGCGACTCCGTGCTAGTGTATTGTCCCACAGCTCAGGCATGAGGAATTGATTGCTTCCCAGTAATTTGAAGATTTTTCAATAGATTTTTATGGTAAACTTCTATTTCATTTTTTCCGTCCAATAATTTCATATTACGCCATTTTCAATATATATAATTTGAAAAGTTAGACTTTCTTTTCTGACTTATAAAGCAAACTTCTCCAATAGACTTCCTCCTCAGTATCTAGAAAAAAAATATTTTAGCTAAATTTTCAATCGAACGATTTTAAAGAAACAAACAAAAACAAAAATTATCACCTCGATTTTAAATTTTTTTGGATTTGTCAAACAACGTAGAGCACATGTTGATGACCGGAGCTTGGTATTCAGATAAATATGAGATTAACAGATGATGAGGTAAAGGTAAATTAAACAAGAGAAGATAAATAGAAAAACTCAAATCTAGCAAAATTCAACAAAAAGTGAAGGAAGTGAAGGTTTACCACAATAAAAATGGCAATAATGGCTGAAAGAGACGATCGAAGAAGCTCATAGCGAAAGAGAAAGACTCATATCTAACAAAAATCATTTAAGAGACAAAGAAAGATAAAGAAGACTGAAGTTTTACCACAACAAGAGCGACGAAAATCGCTGGGAGAGGCGATGGAGGAATCTCACGACAAAAGAAGAGAGATAAAAATGAGAGCGTCGTTTAGAGAAAAATTTTTCTTGTAGCAAAATTAGAGTTACCAAATTGTCACTTTTTTATATAAAGGAGTAAAATTTTAAGGTTAAATTTCCAATGAAGTAGACTTCACTTTAAAACTTCATTTACGGACTTGTATGATAGATTTTTATTTCAATTTCATTTCCACCCAATAATTTCAGATCCCACCAATTTCAACTATGTCTAATTTTTCTCTTTTTTGTTAAGAGCAACTCCAGTGGTGTAACGCAAGGTAAGTTTCTTATCTCAATTTTTTTTTTATTATTTTTTATTATTTTTTTTTAAGGCGAAAAAAAAAGCGGACCAATGGAAACCCGCCACGTCATCTAGAAAGTGAAGGAACCGTTCCTTAGATGGCTAATATAAGGAACCATCTCTTGTTATCTTTCACAATTCCACTGGGCCCCACGTCAGGTAACAATTTTTTTAATCCAACTTTTTTTGGTTTTTGTGCACAGGTACACTAATGGAGCTGCTCTAACATCTATGTCTAATTTGAAAGAGTAAATTCTTTACACGCAGACTTTTCTTCTAAACTTCCTTTTCAACCCTTAAAATTTGTTATTTACTGTTATTTAGATATGTTTGTTTAATATGACTTAGTTATATTAAAAATTATTTTTCATAGTTGACAATTAAATGTGTTTTGATTATTGAAAAAATGTTTTGATCAAATTATCTTTACAAATTTTTATAACTAAAATTTTAAAAGTAAAAGTCATCTTTTTAGATTTCTATTGTAAGTCATTATAGTAGATTTCAAGAGAATTTATATTATTTTTTAAAAAGTTATTATGGTAATTTATGATTCGTTTTTCTTTCTTTGGTCAACGTGGGAAATGGTCATTTATGTAATTCTTCTATTTTATAGGTCACTTTTGCTTAATGTTGGGTTTAAGATCTACTGTTGGATTTAAAATATAAAAATGTGTAAACAAGCAAATTCCCCTACGTATATGTTAGTTTACAATTACATTAATAAAAACGTTTAAAACTAGCAGTTGATCTAGGACTACAGTTCATTTCTCAATTTGGTTTTGAAAACTTATCTCAATCGATTCAAAATATTTGCTGGCATTGATTGCAAACTTGCTCAACTTATTACTAGTATTTTTAAAAGTTTGAAAATTTTAAATTGAACGGAGCATTAAATTTCGTTAGAACTTAGAACCACTAAGGTAAAATAAATAAGAGTGTTATTAAGACATTGTGGTCGGAGGAGTCGGGCCATATAGTGTACTGAATTAAGAAATGTCTCTTTGTAGGACAAACATGATTAAATGAGAAGGCGGATATCTCGTGAATCTCTTCGTCTGTTTCTTCCGTTGACTTAATTTATTATCACCACAATAATTACACTATTTTGTGTTTGTATGTCTTTTTTTTCTTTTAACAAAATGTTTGTGTGTTTGAAATAAATGTATTTCTGTAATGTTTTTTCATGTTCTTTTTGGATCTATTACTCTCTGTTTATTGTCACTTCTCTAAGTACATCCATCTTCTGTTCTGTCATATGTATATATGTGTGTGTGTAACTTTGTCTATACACGTGTTTTTATGGAAGTTTCTTTATAAGTCAACGGGTTCTAAACGACAATTTCAGTTTTGTCTGTGTTTGTGTATGTATAGCTTAGATGTGGATTTATCTATTTTGTGTATTATTGAAATTTCTCATGGATCGTTTTTCTTATCTTCTTCTGAAGGTCAACGAGTATTGAAAATAATGGAAGCAAATGAAAACAGGATAATCAAGTTTCTTTTTCTTGTATGTCTCGGTTTGAGGCTTTATACTTTGCAAGTATATATTCATCGGCTCTGTCTCCGGAAAGGTTTTAACCTTTGCGGCTTATGTGTTCGTCAAAAGTTGAAATCAATATAATTCATGAACATGAACAGAATAGAGAGTTGTCCGAGGACTTGTGGTCAAGTGGTAAAAGAAGAGATTTGAGTCGCCAATATATTTTAAGTTCGATCTATCTGCTATGCGAAACTAAAACACATTTCTTTAAATATTTACATAGATATGAATTTTTAATTGGTTTATTCATGGACTACACTTTTGAAAATTAGTCTAAGTACCCAAGATTAATAGAAGAAAAAAAACAGAATAGAGAGTATTGGTTATAAACATTACTCTTGATTTTTTAAAACAAATTTTAATTTAAAACATCATAAAATCTTTATAGAAATTGTTTTTTTATAAAACTATAACTCAA
Source organism: Orychophragmus violaceus (assembly GCA_030180135.1). Taxonomy (NCBI): domain Eukaryota; kingdom Viridiplantae; phylum Streptophyta; class Magnoliopsida; order Brassicales; family Brassicaceae; genus Orychophragmus; species Orychophragmus violaceus. Next base: position 33,855,371 of record CM058239.1, read on the forward strand.
TAACATCCAATCCAAAAATGATTTTACATGTATGTTACCATGAATAATATGTAAGAATTATTTGAGATCACAAATGTATATTTGATGTATTAGGGTCATTATTTAAAGGAGTCAAAACTTATGTGGTCACTTTGGTAATTAATAAAGACTATGAGACATAAGTGTTATGAAAATTATTGTGTGGATCCACTATGTAATTTCTAATTTGATGAAGGGATAAATTAGAAATTGTTTCTATATAAATAGAAAGTTATGGTCCCTCGACAACCCTAACAAGAAATACAGAAAATTTTCTGCATCCCATCAACAAAGATCTGCAGCTTTTCTGGGTTTGTCGTGGAAGAGACATAACGAATTCAAAATCAAAATCATGGATCCAAAAAGTACGCTTCCGTTTCAGTTTATATTATTCAGAAATTGGCATGAAATCATAAAGAATTAACAATTGGTATCAGAGATATCGTGTCTAGTTTCTGGTTGATAATCCAGTTTTTTTTGTGAATAAATTCGCATTTATTTTTGGGTAAAAAGTTTAGATTGTTAAATCTAATTTTTGTTTAGGTTTAAGGTTAATTTTGAATCCTGGAATATGTGGTCTAAAAATTTATTGTTATATCTGAATTTATACATGTTTATATGGTTCTATGGTGTTTGTTCTAGAGAAAGACATGTTAGATCTAAACTATTGATGAAGAAAAGGTTCATTTTCTGGAAAATTTTCATCAAGTTTTTTCGAAATTTTTCTGAAAAATAAATCATTGCTAAGGAATATGTTCATTTGGTTTTAAGTTTTCGAATCTTCAGAAAAAATTTCGAATTCTCTGTGAACATTTTGGGATTTGGAATTAATTCGTGCGGCTGTGTGAACACACATAAACCCTAAAGGTCGAACGAGGAAGATGAAACGTGAAGATGAAACATTTAGTTTCATTTTTTTTGGTTTTGTGTTATGCTGGCCCGTTAAAGGCCCGTTTTTAATTATAACAAAAAATGAAATCTGGGCCGGCCGAACCATGAACCCCATTTCGGCCTGTGTGTACTAAACAACAATTCGGTTTATGTTGTTGACTGGGCTCGAACTCAAGTTGGGTTCAATAAGTTCATTCTCCTCCCTTTCAAGCACTAAGCCATCACAACTTCCTTGCATATTAAACCGCAAGACTTTAATTTCTATCTTTGCAAGGATAAATTCAGTTTTATAAATCAATTGATAAATTATGATTGCACAAATTTAATATATTGATTTAATTAAATTATTTAAGATGTCACCAAAGTGACCTCTCTTGAATATTTTTTTTTCATGAAAATTTATTAAATGTTATATGTGTATATTCATGCGAATATTAAATCGACCCAAATATATATTTTTTATTTGGCCGAATTACATATATTTATGTGATGATAAAGATGTGACAATTATCAAGTATAAACATATGAATAATAAATCGATCCAAAGATAGATTTATTATTTACTATGTATTATTTTCAATGTCTGACTATTACAACAAGTGTATCGCTAGCGGTTAATATTATTGTCCAAAGACTTGATATTAATGTTGCATTTGGTATCTTGAGATGGATTGTGCATTCTTTTATATTTTTATCATTGATTTATTTTAGAAAGTGAGTAACTAAAGATTGTTCTATTTTCGTTTTAGAAACTTTCACTACAGTATCTGCCAACTTGAGTTCAATTCCAACTCTTACTGTTTCCAATTACAAGGAATGGAACAGTAAAGTTAAGATTGTGCTTGGGTGTATGGATCTTGACCTGGCGCTAAGGATGGAACAACCTACTTTTCCTACGGTTTATGAGAAGTGGGAACGTTCTAATCGCATTGGTTTAATGATCATTCAGGACACCATTCTAGAAACCTTTAGAGGTGATGACGGGATCAAAGATCTCAAACAGTTCTTGCTGAAATGGACATGCGGTTTGAAAAGAGCGATAAAGCAGAAATAAGTACGCTTATGCATCGCTTTAGTACCATGAGGTATCATGGCAATGGAAAAATAAGGGAGTACATTTTAGAAATGTCAAACATTGTTTCAAAACTCAAGGCACTCAAGACTGAGCATCCGGAAGAAGTGCTCATCTTCTTTGTCTTGAATTCTCTGCCTCCTCAATTCGATCAATTGAAATCCAGTTACAACACACAGAAGGAGAAATGGTCTCTTAAAGGAAATTTGAGGTTGTTAAAAATGAGGTTGTTAAGGGTCCAACTCAAAAGAAGCAGACTAAGGTTGAAGATATTTGCTTCTTTTGTAAGAAAGTTGGACACATGAAGAAGGACTGCCAAAAGTATCACGCATGGCGTGTAAAGAAAGGTATGTTCCTTGCTATGGTCCGTTCTGAAGTGAACTTAGTTTAAGTACCCAGAAACACTTGGTGGTTAGATTTAGGTGCAACTACTAACATCAGTGTTTCGCTGCAGGGTTGCTTGGGCTACCAAAAACCAATTGATGCTGAAAGACGCATTCATGTGGCTAATGGGTTTCTGGTGGATGTGGAGGCAGTTGCGCATTTCAGATTGTTATTTAGTATTGGTCGTTATTTGGATTTGAAAGACACTTTTGTTGCACCGTCATTTAGACGAAATTTGGTTTATGTTCCTTATTTAGACAAATCTTGTTATTATTGTTTAACTGGGAATGGAAAAGTTATTTTGACTTTAAATTCAATTTTAATTGGAACCGATGAACTTTTGGAAAATCACAATATTTATATGCTTGACACTATAACTTCTAAAGATGAGAATTTAAGTGTTGAATCAAGGGGTACTAAACGTAAATTAGAAAATGCAAGTTCATGAACTTTTTGGCACAAACGCCTAGGTTACATTTCTAGAAATAGAATTGAGCGGCTTGTGTCAGACAGTATATTAAGTTCTGTTGATTTCACAAATTGTGATGTCTGTGTGGATTGCATTAAAGGAAAAAGACCAAACATAAGAAACTAGGTGCACACAGAGCTAAGGAAGTCCTTGGGTTGATACATATGGATATTTTTGGACCTTTTCCTACGGCATCTTGGAATGGTCAACAATATTTTATATCTTTCATAGACGACTATTCTCGTTATGCATACTTGTTTCTTATTCATGAAAATTCTGTCTTTGGACGTGTTCAAAAAGTTTAAGGCTAAGGTTGAGAACCAACTTGAGCGAAAAATAAAGTCTGTCAGATCTGATCGCGGTGGTGAGTATTACGGTCGGTATGATGGTTCAGGTGAATAACGTCCAGGACCATTTGCCAGATACCTAGAGGAGAATGGAATTGTCCCACAGTACACTATGCCTGGGTCTCCTAGTATGAATGGTATATCTGAAAGAGGTAATTGCACTCTTAAGGACATGGTAAGGAGTATGATTTGTCATTCTACCTTACCTGAATCACTCTGGGGAGAGGCACTAAAGACTGCAGCCTACATTATTAATCGGGTACCAACTAAGGCAACTTCAAAAACACCTTATGATCTTTGGACTGGGCGAAAACCAAGTCTAAAGCATTTTCACATTTGGGGATGTCCAGCTGAGGCTAGGCCTTATAGGCCATATGAAAAGAAACTGGACTCCAGAACTGTGAGCAGTTACTTTATTGGTTATTTTGAACGATCTCGGGGTATAAGTTTTATGATCCCACAAAAAGAACATTTTTGAAACGGGAACTACTACGTTCTTTGAGGATATTGAATTTGGGGGGAGAAATGAAGTTATAGACATCATCTTTGAGGAAGAATCGGATCCAGTTTCTATACCGATTCATATAGTTGCTTTTGATAAAGCAAATTTAGAACCTCATGAAGTAGATATTGAAGCTCTTCCTCCAAATCAAGATAACGATCATATCGAACATGAAAGTCAAATTCAAAATCCTCAAGAACCGGTGCATCAAGAACAAGTGCCTTTGCGGCGATCCACTAGAGAAAGAAGGAGTGCTATTATGGATGATTATATCGTATTTCTTATGGAACAAGAGGAAAATCAAACCCAATTGGAAGATGATCCTATCAACTTCCGTGAGGCTATAGGTAGTTCCAATTCAGATAAGTGGGTCAAAGGTTCTAATGAAGAGTATCAATCAATGCTAGACAATAAAGTTTGGGACATCGTGAAATTACCAGAAGGAAAGAAACCCATTGGTTGCAAATGGATATTTAAGACCAAGATGGATTTTAATGGTAATGTGGAGCGATATAAGGCTCGTCTAGTGGCTAAAGGATATACTCAAAAAGAAGGGATTGACTACAAAGAATCCTTTTTCCAGTTTCATCAAAGGATTATTTTAGGATAATCATGGCTCTTGTTGCACATTATGACTTAGAGCTTTATCAGATGGATGTTAAAACATCGTTTCTCAATGGAAACATTGATGAGACAATATATATGTTGCAACCAGAAAACTTTGTATTAGGCGATTCAAAGTAAATTATATGCAAATTAAATAAATCCATCTATGTGCTAAAAAAGCTTCTCGTCAATGGTACCACAAATTTCATGAGGTAATCATCTCGTTTGGTTTTTAGGTGAATATAGTCACAGACTGTGCGTATCACAAGTTGAGTGGGAGTAAGTGCATTTTCTTGCTTTCGTCTGTCGATGACATACTGATAGCCACTAACGATATATGTATGTTTCATGAGACCAAGAAATTTCTTAAGGGTCATTTTGACATGAAAGATCTTGGTGAAGCATCTTTTGTATTAGAAATCCAGATTCAGCGAGATAGAACTCGTGGAATTCTTGGATTATCTCAAAAGAGCTATATCGATAAAGTGCTCAAGAGATTTGGAATGCAAGAATGAAAACCAGGTGACACCCCAATTGCTAAAGGAGAAATTTTTTTGTCTCGATCAATGCCCTAAAGGAAAATTGGAAATTCAGGAAATGCAAAAGATCCCTTATGCGTCAGCAATAGGGAGTCTGATGTATGCTTAAGTTTGTACGCGTCCGGATATTGCGTACATTTTTGGAGTTTTACGCAGATACTTAAGTAATCCAGATATGGACCATTGGAAAGCAGCTAAAAAGGTCACAAGATACCTGCAGAGAACAGAGGACTAAATGCTAACGTATCAGAGATCAGATAATTTGGAGATCATTGGGTATTCTGATTCTGATTTTGGTGGATGCAAAGATAGTAAAAAGTCAATTCAGGCTATGTTTTTCTGTTAGCTGGTGGAGCGATTTCTTGACGTAGTGCGAAACATTCACTCGTAGCTTCCTCCACAATGGCAACATAATTTGTAGCAGTTTATGAGGCATCCGATCAAGGACTTTGGCTGAGGAATTTTGTCACTGGACTTCGAATTGTCGAAGGGATCGAAAGACCACTAAAGTTATACTGTGACAACATATCAGCTGTGTTGTATTCCAACAAAAATAGGAGTGCAACAAAGTGCAAGTTTATTGAAATTAAGTTTCTTGTTGTTCAAGAAAGGGTACAAAGTGGAGAGATTTCCATAGAACATTTAGGGACAAAATCCAGATAGCAGATCCTCTTACAAAAGGTATTCCACTGAAAGTCTTTCATGAGCATACTGCTCGAATGGGTGTTTCAGTGTTTGAGGATCATTTGGTTTAGTGGGAGTTTGTCATTTGTTTTTTTCTATGTTTTATTTGCGTTTATGCACATTTTCTGATCAGAAATAAAGTTTAAAGTTTACTCTTTGGACAATAAAGTTAAGGGATCTCAATAAAGTAGGACCAGTTGAAAATCGACATGTAATGATCACTTTTTATGTAATTTTCATGCCACACTTTTCATAATTGATCTATGTCATTTGACTATATAGATTTCAGTGACCATGGAAGGTTTAATTATTTTGTTATTATAACGAAGGCCGCCATGATCCTATTTTATATAGTTAATGGACGAGATTGTTTATGCCTGGTAAAAAATGACAATTTGAGTTCATAAAGTCTATCACATTTTCGGAATACATATGTGAAGATTGTAAGAATTATTTGGGGTCACACATGTATATTTGATGTGTTAGGGTCATTATTTAAAGGAGTCAAAATTTATGTGGTCACTTTGGTAAATAATAAAGACTATGGAACATAAGTGTTATGAAAATTATTGTGTGGATATACTATGTGATTTCTAATTTGATGAAGGGTCACATTAGAATTTGTTTCTATATAAATAAAAAGTTATGGTCCCCTCGGCAATCCTAACAAAAAACACAAAAAAATATTTGCATCCTATTAATAGAGATCTGCATCTTTTTTGGGTTTGTCGTAGAGGAGTCATAACGAATTCAGAATCAAAATCATGGATCCAAAAAGTACGCTTTCACTTCAATTTATATTATTCAAAAATTGCATGAAATCATAAAGAATTAAAATAATAGTCTAAAAAGGTAAAATTTGTGATACATATTTGTTTGGTTTATAAGAATTTATTCATCTATCATACAATCTATTATTTTTGATTAAAAGAACATATGAAATTAACAAATTTGGTAGCTTTTTTAGGTCAATCACAAATATGGTGGCATAAATCTGAACTATTTGTATAAAAAATGAGGTTGTTAATTTTTTTTTTGTGGCCCAAGGCAATTGTTTTTCATGGTATAAGGGAAGGCACACTTCTATGCATACCAACATGGCTTTAGTCCAAGGTAGGGTTGGGTATTTTACCCGAAACCCGAATCCGAAACCGAATTCGATCTAAAATATCCGATCCCGATCCGAATCAATTTTAAAAAATGTTCGAATAGGGCTTAAGTCAAAGTATTTTGGGTATCGGGTAATACTTGAACCCGAATGATAGATTCAAATTATATCCATATTCTACTGCAAGTGCATAGTTATGCGAATGTAGTATTCAGGGTATCGTATCCACAATGACTCTAGTTTTGCACGACAGATTATATGTTCTTCAGTTAAGCTAAACCAATCAAGGGAAAGAAGTAAACAGTTGCAAGTAAATAAAAGAGTGTTTCAATGGGAGAAAGGCGTCAGACTTAGGAAGTTCTCGGGAATTATACAATGCTAGACACTTAACTAACCGGATTCTGATTAAGCGCAAGTTCAAGAACTAGAAACACAATGCTAAACAATCCAACTCTCGCTGATATTGTTTCTATTTCAAGCAACCTAGCGATCCAAATCTCTTTGTGATCCTAGAGTTCTAAACAAGCATTAAGAACATGTTCTTTGGTTCACAATTCTCCTAAACCAAATCTCTTTGTATCTAGTCAAATTGCTCACACTAAGTTCATTCAGATTATAACTCACACTCTCGTGCTAAGTTAATTATCTCAGATCCAAATCCTAGGTGATCAGTCCAGAATTCAGTATTAAGTACAACTTAGGCGAAGAACGAATAGATTTAGAATCCTAGTCAATCAGTTATCTAAACATGCATAAAAACCCTATAAGAATTCCTAAATTTAACTAGGTTACTACTCAGACTTATTATCAGATAAATAATACATCATTGAATAGAAAACCAAAGACTGAATAGATAGATAAAAAGGGGTTCGAAATCCTTCTCTCAAAGGTTACAAGTAGCAAGAACAGCCCCTTGGCACCAATTCTCTCAATCCAAAGCAAGAACAAAAGTAAGAACAAGATCAATGATAATGAGTCTGAAAACCTAATTAAAACTCATAAAAACGTTTTAGGGCTAGATTAGAATTAGGGAAAACTTCTGGGCAACTTTGCAATTCTTCAAAAATGTCTTCAACTCGGCATATAGTGCTCTGTCGCCCTCAATGTCGACCGACACTAAGTTGATGTTGGTCGACATCCAACCGTGGTCGAGACTCCAACTTCAGCTCAATGCACAGATCGCCAGAAACGTCCTATAATCCCGCTCTTTGCTCCAAACGCAAGCCTACCTGTAGAAAACTCAATAGACTCAAAAAACCAGGTTAAAGACTCAATATACACAAATATATCATGGTTGAAAACCTAGAAAAACCATGATATATCAACTCCTCCACACTTAGATCTTGCTTGCCCTCAAGCAAGTAAAGAACCAAAGCATAAGAAAGATGTTTGAAAACACAAAAACTCATTTTGTCCTAGGAGCTTTCGCATTCACATTAACTTAGTAAGCCACTGAAAACTTTCCTCCAGATATCAAGACCACAATATACTTCCTCCACACTTAGCAATTGTCCCAAGTAAACTCCAAAATCAGATTAGGATATTCAAGTTCACCACACTAACCTCTGTATACAATTAGGTGCGGTCTCACAGAGGGATTATCGATCAGAGGACACATGGACTCAACTCAATCAGTAATGACCACCAAACTGTCGGTTTCCGGTTCCTTTCTTTTCCCTTTCTCCCTTAGCAACTGATATTTCCCCACTGGGATCAATTTTTTTTTATCTGTGCTCTTCTCTTTTTATTCGGGGTGTAACTTTGGACATATTTCCATGGATGCACAGGAGGTAATAGGTGTCTCTACCACTCCTGTGACCACGTCGAAGCTACTAGCTTATCCTTAGTTTTAATCTTTTTTTTTCCTTGTACTTTCAAAGGAGGGAAAAATCAAGAACCATACTTAGACAGGATCATAGGCTGTGTCAACACATCATAGGAATCCGATCCAGAGATACCAAGCCCCTAAGTGAGAAAATAAGTTAGGATTAGAGGTGAAGTTAGTGATGGATCCTCTGAATACCTGGTTAGATATGGGTGTCCTTGGTAAGTTGATCCGTTTGGGGTTTTCTAACAGTCATAGAGCTACTGCAAGTCCGTCGAATGGTCACTTAGTTCCTGTTTGATATATCATGGTTTTTACCGGTTTTATGCCATGATATAGTTGTGTTTTTAGTGTCTTTTGTGTTCTTTTAGAGTCTTTTACAGGTATAATCAGGTTTGGAGCTAAATTGGAGATAATGGAGCATTTTGGAGATTTTTGGAGTGTTTGGCCGAGAGATAGAGTTCACTGTCCGAAACAGAGAAAGGTGTCGATCGTTGCATGCCTAGCATCGATCGATGCACCAGCGAGATGGGCCAAAACTCGGCGGTTTAGAAGAATCAAGATATTGCACTTTGATCCAGAAGTTCCTGATATTTACAAAGAAACCCCTGGCCGAGATTATACCTATATAATTAAGTTTTAGCTGTTTTTATTAGAGACGCTTTGATAATTAAGAGCAGAGGATTTTTAGAGCTTTTGGGGCTGATCTGAACCTGTTACATCATCTGTATTTGGAGAAGATTTCGAACCCCTTTAATCTTTTATCTTTTATGCAATCTATTATTTCTATGATTATGTTTTCATCAATCATGTCTGAGTAGATTCTTTGTTAGGTTTAGGGTTTCTCACATAGGATTTCATGACCTGCTAGACTTGTTCAATTTCAGTTAAGGATTCAAACTATATCTGTTCTTCAATTTAATTGTGCTTAAAGCTAGTTCTAACCTGATCAATTAGAATCTAGATCTTAGGTTGCTAAATACGTTACAGAAGTGGGGTTTAGGAATCTGAACTAATTAAATTGGGAAATTAAACTTTGCGCAAACGGAAGTTTGGTTTAGGATAATTGTGAACATATCAAACTTGGAATTAAAGCTGGTTTAATCTGTTAGTTCTCGCAAACGAAAGTTTGGTTTGCTGCACTTAGACTTAGAGAATTATCGCAAAGGAATTTGGTTAGTTCTATATCTGTGTTTTGAGTTCTAGAACTGTGCTTAATTAGATCCTTGCTGAATGAACTGTCTGCTTGTCTGATTTCCTGAGAACGCCCTAGACCTAGCGCTCTTAATAACTTGCTTTCACAACCAACAATCTTTGCTATCTGCTTACTCTCTTGCATTGTTTTTAATTCAATTACATTGCTTTCTTCCTAGTTAAATTCCTGTTCTTGAGCTATTGAACACCGGAGTCTCTGTGGATTTCGATACCCTATATACTACATTGATATTGCTGTGCACTTGCAGTTTAGTATAGGGATTAATTCTTGACCTATCAAGTTTTTGGCGCCGTTGCCGGGGACTCTTTGAGTCTTCGATAGCTTCGAGCCTAGGGTTTTACTAGGATTTTTCTTTTTGTTTTCGTTTTTGTTTTTATTTTATTTTCAGTTTTATTAATTTTCGTTTTTCTCTCTGTCGCAGGTACCGATTTCGCACTGCGTCGATCGTTGCACCCTTGCATCGTTCGTCACTAGGCGATTTGAGATTGAACCGATCGTTGCACTGATAGCATCGATCGTTGCTGGACGATTACAGACAGTTTATGCCAACGCAGAAAACTAGAAGTAATCCGAACTCGAGCTTGGTTAATCTCGATCTTGAGGAGCTTGGACGTTTAGAGAGAGCTAACAGAAGAGAAAGAAGAGAAAGAATGATGCGAGAGCGTTTGATTCTGGAACGCGATGCTGAAGGTGTCCTGAGGGACCGAGATAACAACCGCTACAATGCCGACTGGCAGAGGGTTGATGCTGAAGGGAATGTCATTCCTGAGCAACAACAACAGGAGCAGAACCAAAACCAGGGTCAGGAACGGGCCCAAGGTAGAGAGATGGTGGTTCATGAGAGGAAACTAGCTGACTACAACAGACCTGATGAGTTTCATGCAAACCGAGCAGCTCTAGTGCTTCCTACTTTTGAGAGGAATGATTTTGAGGTCAAGACCATCAACTACCAGATGATGAGGCAGATTGCTTTTCATGGTCTTCAAGCAGAGCAGCCTATGGATCACATTGACAAGTTTGATGACATAGTCACTGGCATGAAGTATGAAGGAGTATGCCCGGACTATCTGTTCCTTAAGCTATTTCCGCACAGTCTTGCTGGAGACGCTAGTGCATGGCTGAGACAACTGGCACCTGGTCAGTATACTACTTGGGCAGCCTTAAAGAGTGAGTTCCTGCGTCACTTTTATGATGATGCGCGCTCAGATCAGTCCAGACAGGACATACTCACTTTTTCCCAAGGAGCTGTGGAGCCCTTGAAGACTGCCTGGATGAGATTTAAGCAGTATCAGCGTGACTGTCCACACTATGGATTCACAAAAGTACAGCTGATTGGTATCTTCTTCAGAGGCATAGATCTCCCTTATCAGACTGCGCTGGATAATTCCAGTAATGCTAATTTCAACACCAGGACTCCTACACAAGCTAAGCAGTTGATTGAGAACCTGATTGGCAGCAACAGTTGCAAGACAATGGATGAAAAGAGGAAGAAATCTGGTGGAACTGTAGAGAATTCTGATATAGCTAATATAAGATCCAGATTGGACACAGTTTACAATCTCCTGACAAGTAAGAAAGCTGTCCACTTTGCCCAAGATGTAGAGGTGATTCAGACTGAGGAGGACACTCAGGAAGAAGATGTGAATTTCATAGGAGGTTCTGGTTTCCAAGGTAATAGATTTAGTAATCAACAGGGGAACAGATTCTCCAATGGAGGACAGACTGGTGGTTTTCAGAAGACCTATGGACAAGGTACTCAGAGAACCTATGGATCTACATCCTATCAGACTCCTCCTGCACCTACAGCCCATGAGAGCAGAATGGAGGCTATGATGGAACAACTGATGGAGAGTCAGACCAAGATTTCTGTGGACTGCAACAAGAAGTTGGACGCTGTCTACGAAGACCTCAATGGGAAGTTTGAGTCTCTGAGCACTCACATGAAGCAGTTGGACACTCAGGTGAACCAGATGTCCAGCTCACTGAAGGGAAAGGGAGTGGCAGACACTCATGTTAAGGCCTGGTCTGTGTACATTAATGATGGATCTCACCTAGGTGAAAGATTTGAGCTAAGTACAGCTGAGTTGGTGACAGAACAAGAATTTTCGGATATTTGTGAAAAACTCTCGGGTGAAATCTGCTGCAGTGCGTCGATCGATGCAACTCCTGCGACGATCGATGCACCCGTCGGGAGGACAACGATCGATACTCCCATGGTAACGATCGGTGCAGGGCGAGAACAGACATATTCTCTGAGCGATGCTGGTATTGATTCAGATTTAGATTCTGATGACTTATGCTCCAGAACCTCTGAGATTTCTCAACAGGAGATTTATGCTCAGATCCTTAAGCAATGTACCTCAATTTCTGAAGTGATTAAGCAAGAGATTGAAGAGCTGAAGAAATTAGAAGAGATTGGTGAAGAATTGGAAGAAATTCCACCTTCTGAAGATCCACCTTATCATCCTTGTGTGCAGAGGTACCTGAACAAGATGTTGCCCCTGGATGATGATCTGAAAGACTGGGTGATAATAGTTCCTCAGCATATTAGTGATGTTCTGCTAACTAAGATCCCGAAGAATCTGCCTGATCCTGGAGTCTTTGTGCTGGATTGTTCTATCTTTGAGGATAGCTTTAGGCGTTCTCTGTGTGATTTAGGAACTGCTGGAAGCATAATGCCTTACTCTGTGGCAGAGAAGCTGGGTATGTTGGATTTTACTCCTACTAGGACTTCTCTTGTCCTAGCTGATCAGTCCATACGAGTTCCTGAAGGGCTCCTTATGGACATTCCGGTGAGAGTTGGAAACTACTTAGTTCCAACGGACTTCCTTGTGCTGAGATATGACTGTGATCCGGATGAAGCATTATTGCTTGGGAGACCCTTTTTGGCTACAGCAGGAGCGTTGATTGATGTTAGGAACAGCTTGATAGACCTCCATCTGGGAGATGAACCACTGCACTATGAGATGGATAAGCTGCGAAAGCCACTGATAGATGGGAAGACATTCACCATAAGGGACGCAGATTTTGAGCAGCCGGATAATACTATGGTTATAGATCCTGGAGCACATTTCACTCCATCTTTTCTTGGACATGAGCATTCCGCAACAGCCTACTCACCACCTTGGATGAGGAGACTTGAACAGAGACAGAAAAAGTCTCTGTCAGGACCTCCTGGTACCTGAAAATTCCCATCCGTTCGGTCAAGCTATTGACCTTAAACAAGCGCTGGGTGGGAGGCAACCCACCATTAGGTACTGGTGTTTTTCTACTTAATTTTTGGTGTTTTTGTTAGGATTTTACGTTTGTTTTTGTTTTTGGTGCAGTTATGTTTGCAGGTCTCGGACAAAATCGCAGTGCAACGATCAACTCACTTCTGTGTCGATCGTCACAACATGAATGGAATCGCATTGCAGCGATCGTTGCGGTCCTGAGCAACGATCGATCATACACGAAAATCGCCAAGTAACGGTCGATGCACTTAGTGCAACGATCGATGCCTGAGCGGCAGAGGTAACCCGACAGACATAATTTCATCTTTTCAATTTTTTATTTTCTTTTTACCGATCCTTCGCTGGACACTACTGGGGACAATGTGTCTTAAGTGTGGGGGAGGTGCTACTGACTTTTGTTTTCTGTTTTCTTAAGAGTCAGTCCGTTTTTCAAAAAAAATTTGTTTTATTGAGTCAAAATTGTTTAAGTAAGAAACTATGATTTTCTGAGAAGATTTACAAGACTTGCAGGAACTTAAGTAACCATTGGGATGAAGTTGCAGGATCTATCTCTGACTATTAGAAAACCCCATCACAGATCAACCTACTGGGAACACCCACATCACTTCAGGTATCAGAGGATCCTTTTACTGACTTCAATTTAATACTGACTTAGATTTCTCACCTAAGGGCTTGGTATACTCTGTGTCGGATTCCCTTGTTAGTTCTGACACAGCCTGTCAACCTATCCTATTTAGTTCCCTTCTCCCCTTCTATAAAGTAAAAAAAAAAGATAATAAACTGAGGATGAGTTAGTAACTCCGAAGTGGTCATGGGAATGGTAGCAAACACTATTTTCTCTCATGTGATCCATGGAATGTGTCCAAAGTACACCCCATAACGGGAAGAACACTGATAAAAAAAAAAAAAATGATACCCAATGGGGAATAATCAGTTGTTAAAGAAGGAAAGAGAAGAAAGGGACTAGAGAAAGATAGTATGGTGGTCTAGAGCTGATAAGGTAAGAATCCATGCGCCCTTTGATCGATACTCCTTAGGTGAGACCGCACTTAAATACTTGCAGAAGTCAGTAGGGAGAATTTGAATGCTTGAATGTGATTGTGGAGTTTACCTAGGACAGTTGCTAAGTGTGGGGGAAGTACATGTTGGTCTTGATATCCTGTGATTGATTCTTTCAGTGGTTTACTAAGGGGAATCTGAGTATTGTAGCTTCTAGGATGAAATGAGTTTCTGAAGAGTTTTCAAACCTCTTCGCCAAGCTTTAGTTCTATGTTTTGCTTGAGGGCAAGCAAAGGCTAAGTGTGGGGGAGTTGATATATCATGGTTTTTACCGGTTTTATGCCATGATATAGTTGTGTTTTTAGTGTCTTTTGTGTTCTTTTAGAGTCTTTTACAGGTATAATCAGGTTTGGAGCTAAATTGGAGATAATGGAGCATTTTGGAGATTTTTGGAGTGTTTGGCCGAGAGATAGAGTTCACTGTCCGAAACAGAGAAAGGTGTCGATCGTTGCATGCCTAGCATCGATCGATGCACCAGCGAGATGGGCCAAAACTCGGCGGTTTAGAAGAATCAAGATATTGCACTTTGATCCAGAAGTTCCTGATATTTACAAAGAAGCCCCTGGCCGAGATTATATCTATATAATTAAGTTTTAGCTGTTTTTATTAGAGACGCTTTGATAATTAAGAGCAGAGGATTTTTAGAGCTTTTGGGGCTGATCTGAACCTGTTACATCATCTGTATTTGGAGAAGATTTCGAACCCCTTTAATCTTTTATCTTTTATGCAATCTATTATTTCTATGATTATGTTTTCATCAATCATGTCTGAGTAGATTCCTTGTTAGGTTTAGGGTTTCTCACATAGGATTTCATGACCTGCTAGACTTGTTCAATTTCAGTTAAGGATTCAAACTATATCTGTTCTTCAATTTAATTGTGCTTAAAGCTAGTTCTAACCTGATCAATTAGAATCTAGATCTTAGGTTGCTAAATACGTCACGGAAGTGGGGTTTAGGAATCTGAACTAATTAAATTGGGCAATTAAACTTTGCGCAAACGGAAGTTTGGTTTAGGATAATTGTGAACATATCAAACTTGGAATTAAAGCTGGTTTAATCTGTTAGTTCTCGCAAACGAAAGTTTGGTTTGCTGCACTTAGACTTAGAGAATTATCGCAAAGGAGTTTGGTTAGTTCTATATCTGTGTTTTGAGTTCTAGAACTGTGCTTAATTAGATCCTTGCTGAATGAACTGTCTGCTTGTCTGATTTCCTGAGAACGCCCTAGACCTAGCGCGCTTAATAACTTGCTTTCACAACCAACAATCTTTGCTATCTTCTTACTTTCTTGCATTGTTTTTAATTCAATTACATTGCTTTCTTCCTAGTTAAATTCCTGTTCTTGAGCTATTGAACACCGGAGTCTCTGTGGATTTCGATACCCTATATACTACATTGATATTGCTGTGCACTTGCAGTTTAGTATAGGGATTAATTCTTGACCTATCACTGTTCCAGCGAAAAATTTCCTCGAAAAATCATAGTTTCATACACGTTTTGACTCAATAAAACCATTTTGAAAACAAGTGAAAACAAGGAACTGACTCTAAGAAAACAAAACACAATGTCAGTAACCACCTCCCCCACACTTAGACTGCACTGTCCCCAGTGCAATCGCAGCTTGGGTTCGGAAAAACAAGGTATAAGTAACCGAGAACTTAGAGAACAGAAACCGTACATGTGGTCGCAGTCGATGTCGACCGACACACACCCAACGTCGGGCGGCATTAGGCTCTAGTCGACATCGATTTGCTCCAAATCGAGCATGATCGATTTCCATCTGTTTTTTCGAGTTTGGCGTCGACCGACATTGTGGAGTGTCGACTGACATTGATGTCTACAAACCGGTTCTTTATGGCTCTGACACAAAAAACCAGAAAAATCAAAAGACACAAGGACAAACACCAAATCGAAACGAAAACTAACCTACAGTGGGTTGCCTCCCACTCAGCGCTCGTTTAATGTCAATAGCTTGACTGTATCGCGATCAGGCATTGGGTGGATTACCCAGATGGAAAATGTTGCCTTCTGGAATTCCAGCTTTCGCCCAGTAATGTTTCACCCTTTGCCCATTGACTGTGAACTCCTCGCATTTGGAATTCATAAAGATAACAGCTCCGTGTGGTCTAGCTTCCTTGACGGTGAATGGTCCTTACCAACGAGAATGCAACTTGCCAGGAAACAGTGTTAAGCGAGAGTTATAGAGGAGTACCTGATCATTGGGTTCAAAGTTGCGTGAGATGATCTTCTTATCATGATACGCCTTTGTTCGCTCCTTGTACATCCTTGAGTTCTCATATGCATGGTGGTGAATTTTATCCAACTCGTTAAGCTGTATCAAACGTCTCTCAACTGCAGGTTTCAAGTCATAGTTCATCAGTTTGACAGCCTATCTAGCCTTTTGCTCGAGCTCAAATGGAAGGTGACAAGCTTTCCCATGTGTAGATGGAATGGTGTGGTTCCCAGTAGCGTCTTGAACGCAGTCCTGTAAGCCTACAGCGCATCATCCATCTTAGCAGACCAGTCCTTCATAGTATTTCCTACTGTCTATTCCAGAATCTCCTTAATTTGTATGTTGGAGACCTCTACTTGTCCACTAATCTGAGGGTGATATGGAGTAGCCACACGATGATTAACACCATGCTTCTTAAGCAACTTCTCGAAGACCTTGTTGATGAAGTGAGAACCACCATCACTTATCACAATCATAGGCACTCCAAATCTGGGGAAGATGATAGTCTTAAACAGCTTAAGAACTACCGAAGAGTCATTGGTCGGACTTGCAATCGCTTCAACCCACTTGGATACATAGTCCACAGCAACCAATATATACATGTTCCCATAGGAAGATGGAAACGGACCCAAATCGATGCCCCAGCAGTCAAAGACTTCAACCTCGAGGATGAATTTTTGTGGCATCTCATGTCTCTTGCTGATCTTCCCCCTCCTCTGACACACATCACACTGCGAGACAAACAACTGAGCATCCTTGAACATCATAGGCCACCAGAAGCCTGCTTGAAGAACTTTGGAAACTGTCTTGAATGTAGCAAAGTGTCACGCATACTCAGAACCATGGCAGTGGCACATTATCAACTTCAGACTTTGCGAGTGCAACGTCTCTAGATACCATCAGAGCAGTGCTTGTACAAGTATGGTTCATCCCAATAATAGCGCCTGATTTCCCTAAGGAACTTCTTCTTAGCATAGCCCTTAAACACTTCAGGCTCATCTTCTGCGGCAAGGTAATTGGCTATATCAAGGTACCAAGGTCTAGTGGAGAGATAACCTTAGGAAATTGCAGCTATGAATATGTCAGCTTCATTATCCATAACAGCTTCCTGCTTCTGCAACTGGTGTCGACCGACACTGAAGCTTGTGTCGACCGACATTGATCCCAGTCGACCAACTGATGTCGAGTTTGATCGACATTCGCTTTTTTGAGTTGAGTGTCGACCGACACTTGACCTGCAACCCGTGGAGAAAGTTGTGAACTCGCAGAAACTGCCTGAAATCCTGTCTCAACCTTGTAGATGTTCTCCTCTTGTAGAAAATCATCTATAGGAACGTCCTCATCGATCCTAATCCGTGATAAATGATCATGAACACCATTCTCTACTCCTTTCTTGTCTCTCACCTCTATGTCAAACTCTTGGAGCAACGAAATCCATCTCAGCAGCCTTGGCTTAGCATCTTTCTTCTGCATCAGATACTTAAGCGCAGAATGATCAGTATACACAACTACTTTTGATCCAATCAGATAGGGACGAAACTTCTCGAATGCAAACACAACTGCCAACAACTCCTTCTCAATGGTTGCATAATTTCTGTGAGCATCATCGAGAGTTCTACTAGCATAATAGATAGCATGGAGCGTCTTGTCTTTCTTCTGCCCAAGCACAGCTCCTACCGCATAATCACTGGCATCACACATTACCTCAAAAGGCAGATTCCAATCTGGTGGCTGCACAATTGGAGGCGAGATCAAGGCCTGTTTCAGCTCCTTGAATGCAGCATGACACTCATCTTTGAACTCAAACTTCACATCCTTGCAGAGAAGTGCAGTGAGTGGTCTAGCTATCTTGCTGAAGTCTTTAATAAATCTCCTATAAAAACAGCATGCCCAAGAAAACTCCTAATTCCTTTGACTGAATTCGGGGCCTGCAGCCCTGTCATTACCTCAATCTTAGATCTGTCCACTTCAATCCCTGTCTCAGAAACTCTATGCCCAAGTACAATGCCATTCTTGACCATAAAATGACATTTCTCCCAGTTCAAAACCAGGTACTTTTTCTCACAGCGAGCTAGCACCTTGCATAGATTATCCAGACAAGCATGGTAAGATGGTCCGTAGATAGAAAAATCATCCATGAAGACCTCCATAAAATCCTCTATCATGTTTGTGAAGATAGATATCATGCACCTTTGAAACGTCGCAGAAGCATTACACAGTCCGAAAGGCATTCTGCGGTATGCAAAGGTGCCATAGGGACAGGTAAATGTAGTATTCTCCTGGTCCTCTGGGTGGATAGAGATCTGAAAGAAACCAGAATAACCATCCAAGAAGCAGTAGTAAGGATGAATCGCCAACCTTTCCAACATCTGATCAATGAAAGGGAGTGGAAAGTGGTTCTTTCTGGTGGCTGCATTCAACTTCCTGTAGTCTATGCACATCCGGTGACCAGTGATCGTCCTCGTAGGAATCAGCTCATTCTTGTCATTTTTCACCACTGTGACTCTTCCCTTCTTAGGAACCACATGAACTGGGCTGACCCAATCACTGTCTGAAATAGGGTAGATGATCCAAGCTTGCAGCAACTTCATGATCTCCTTCTTCACAACCTCTTTCAGGTTAGGATTCAAACGCCTCTGGTTCTCAATTAACGACATGCTCTCACCCTCAAGGTATATCGTATGCATGCACAAGTTTGGAGAAATACCTGAAATATCATCAAGAGAATAGCCAAGAGCTTTGCGATGCTTGCGCAGCTTGCTTAGCAGTAAAGTGAGTTCTGCGTTATTCAAATCAGCATTGACAATAACAAGATAAGTGGAATTGTTACCTAAGAACGCATATTTGAGACTGCAGGTAGCTGCTTCAGCTCGATCTTTGGAGCTTTCACCTCGCTCCAATCACTCGCGAATGGTGTTGACCGATTAGCATGTAGTGTCGGTCGACATAGCGTGTCATCGGCTGCTTCCAAGTTCATTACCTGCTCAGTAGAATCCAGTAGTCTTAAGTACCCAGCTGCAACATCATCCTCCAGCTCCAAATTATGCTCAGAACTCATCAAAGCTCTCTCCAAAGGGTCAGGAAGATGCATCTGATTGAAGATATTTGCAGCTAGATTCTCAATCGTATCAACATAGAAGGCCTGCCCATCGATGGTGGGGTGTCTCATGAGCTTATCCATGTTAAAATTCATCACCAGGTCACCCAGATTGAGTATAATCTTCCCTCTCTTCACATCAATGATGGCACCAGCTGTAGCCAAGAATGGTCTTCCCAAGATAAGGGGGTCCTTAGGCTCATCATTGTATTGCAGGACTACGAAGTCAGTTGGGATAATGCATTCACCAATCTTCACCGGTACATCCTCCAAGAGACCTTCAGGAATCCTCATGGAGCGATCAGCTAGAATCAAGGAGATCCTAGTAGGTGTGAAATATGTCATTCCCATCTGCTTAGCAACTGAATATGGCATCAGATTGACATTTGAACCCAAATCACATAGTGACCTCTCAAATTTGTTGCTGAAGATGGTACAGTCCAAGACAAAGCTCCCTGGATCTTTTTGCTTCTCGGGAACTCTGTTTAAGATGACAGCACTACAGACCTCAGTAATCATCATCACACACTCTTCATCTCCCATGTCAGAAGTCAACATCTGCTTCAAACATCTCTTCAACAATAGGTTGTTGTTGATAGCATCCATCAATGGCATTGATAGAGTGAGCTTGCTCAGCATAGCCATGTACTTAGCCTTGAACCGTTCAAACTTAGACTGCTTCGGGTTGCTCGGGAAAGGTACCTTGGGTCTATACACCTTCCCAGCAGCTGAAGGAGTTTTCTTCGCAGCATCAGAATTTGTACGTTGCTGGTGTCGAACGACATTTGATTGTGTCGGTCGACATCGCTTGTTTTCGTTCTGTCATCGACCTCACAATCGACCTCGGTCGATTTCCGTCCGTCACGAGAATTCGAAGAAGTGGGTGTCGCCCAACATTCAGTGGTAGTGTCGGCCGACACTCGTCTTTCAGCTTCGTACTCTTTATCAAATTTCTCTATCTCCTCGATTTATTCATCACTGATCTGCCTTATGGGGATATTTTTCAGCTCTTTCCCAATCCTCAATGAGATTGAATTGCAATGATGCTTGGGATTGGTGTCTGTGCTTCCAGGAAGAAATCCGGCTAGCCTCTTAACAGCTCCAGCAGTTTGAGCAACTTGAGAGTCCAACTGCTTCATATGTGTGCTAAAGGATTCAAACTTTTCATTCTGATCAGTGTAGACAGCATCTATCTTCTTGTTGAAATCCATATCAGTCTTCGTCTGACCCTCTAGCAATTGCTCCATCATAGCTTCCAATTTACTCTCATGAGTGATAGGTCTAAGTTTTGTCCTATTCTACTGCAAGTGCACAGTCAATGCAATTATAGTATATAGGGTTATCGAATCCACAAGGACTCTAGGCTACGATAGATTAAATAACGGTCGGATTAAAACTAGAAAGAAGCAAATGTGATAAGAAACTGAAAAGCAGTGCAGGAAAGTAAATCAGTAGCAGAATTGGTTTGAAACAATAAACTTAAGGCGCTAAGTCTAGGGCCAATGATCAATCCCATGCAGAGTTCTCAGGAAATCAGACAAGCAGACAATTCATTCAGTCAGGATCGAATTAAACGCAGTTCTAGGACTCAAACACGGATGTAGAATTAACCAACTTTCGTTGCGAGAATTCTCTAAGCCTAATTGCAGAAATCCAAATTTCTTTGTAATTCCTAACAGATTAAACCAGCTTTAATTTTAAGTTCGATATGTTCACAATCTAATTAAACCAAATTTCTTTGCTAGTAATTAAATTGCTTAACCTAAATAGTTCAGATTCTAAATCACACTTTCGTGCTAATCTAGCAACCTAAGATCTAGATTCTAAGTGATCAGGTTAGAACTAGCATTAAACACAATTCAGGTTGAAGAACATTAAAGTTATGAATCCTACCTGAGTTAAATAAATCTAACAAGTCATGAAATCCCTATGAGAATCCCTAAACCTAACTATGAATCTACTCAGACATAGAATATGAAAGCATAATCAATGAAATAATAGATTGCATAAAAGAGATTAATAAATGAGTAAAGGTCGAAATCTTCTCCAATAAACGAGATGTAGTATAGGAAATAGATCAGCCCCAAAAGCTCTAAAAACTCTCTGCTCTAAAGTATGTTAGCGTATCAAAGCGTCTCTCAAAACTGATCTAAAAACCTAATTAAATAGTTAAAACACATTTTGGGGCTTCTATGTAATTATCTGGAACTTCTGGGCAACTTTGCAATATCAGCATTCTTCATTAACTCTCGCGAGTCTGGCCCAGCTCGTCATGCAACGACCGATGCATGTGTGTGTCGATCGACACAGTACACTGTTTCGGACATTGAGCTCCATCTCTCGGGTCTAAACACCAAAACGCTCCAAATAGTCCAAATAACTCCAAATCCACTCCAAACGTGCCTGTACCTAATAACACCTGTAAAAGACCCTAAAGAAACACAAAAAGATTCTAAAATACACTTATATCATGGTCTAAAACCGGTAAAACCATGATATATCAACTCCCCCACACTTAGCCTTTGCTTGCCCTCAAGCAAAACAAAGAACTAAAACATGGTGAATAGGTTTGAAAACTTTCAGAAACTCTTTTTGTCCTAGAAGGAACAATACTCAGATTCCCCTTAGTAAACCACTGAAAGAATCAACTGCAAGATATCAAGACCAACATGTACTTCCCCCACACTTAGCAACTGTCCTAAGTAAACTCCACAATCAATCCAAGCAATTCAAATTCACCCTACTGACTTCTTAAGCATATTAAGTGCGGTCTCACCTAAGGATTATCGATCAAAGGGCACATGGATTCTTACTTTGCCAGCTCTAGACCACCATACTATCTTTTTTTGGTTCCTTTTCTTCTATTTTCTCTTCCTTAGCATTCTGATTTTTACCCATTGGGTATCATTTTATTTTTTTTATCAGTGCTCTTCCCGTTAAGGGGTGTACTTTGGACACATTCCATGGATGCACATGATATGATAGTTGTAGCTACCACTCCCAGAGACCACTTCGGAGCTACTAGCTCATCCTCAGTTTATTACTTAATTTTTTTTTTACTTTATGGAAGGGGAGAAGGGAACCATACTCGGACAGGTTTACAAGCTGTGTCAGAACTAACAAAAGAATCCGACTCAAGGTAGACCAAGCCCTTAGGTGAGAAATTAAGTCAAGTTAAGGGTGAAGCCAGTAAAGGATCCTCTGAATACCTGAATTGATATGGGTGTCCTCAGTAGGTTGATCCGTGTTGGGTTTTCTAATAGTCATAGATTGATCTTTCAGCTTCATCCCAATGATTACTTAAGTTCCTGCAAGATATTGTTAACTTCTCCAAAATTCATTGTTTCTTACTTAAACTGGTTTTGACTCAATAAAACAAATTTTTTTTTTTGAAAAATGGACTGACTCTTAAGAAAACAGAAAGATAGAAGTCAGTAGCACCTCCCCCACACTTGAAACACACTGTCCCCAGTAGTGTTAAGCTAAGGGTTGGTAAAAAAAAGAAAAAAGAAAAATGTTATGGATGTGTTGAGTTCTGTCTGATTTTTACCTCTGTCGCACATGCATCGATCGCTGCATAAATGCAACGCCCGTTGCTAGGTGATTTTTTCGTGTTGTGACGATCGACACAAGAGTGTGTCGATCGACGCACTGCGATTTCTCGGATCAGTCAGCAGGTTAGTCCGTGAGAAAATCTCAATTTTCGAACTCGAAAGCTGAAAATCAATGTGGACAAGCAAAATCAAAGCAACAGATAGTTCAAATGCAAGCATATCATCCAAAGACATAAGCATCCTAAGAAAACCAAAAGAAAAGTGCAAAAGAAAAATGAAAAAGAAATACAGAACCGATATCCAGAGAAGCCACTACTCTCACTCATCCTCCATCCCATCAATGCGATCAGTACCACTCGAAGAACCGGGAGTCGGAGATCGCCGTCTACGTCATGAAGGTCTTGGATGGTGTATCTGCGGCTGTCTCCTAAGTGCATGTACGCATGAAGTTCCAGATGCTCCGTAGAATACCATCCTCACGCTCCCTCCACTCTGCCTCAGACATATCACCAAGAGGCATCGAAGGCTCGGGATAAGGGCCAATATCATCAACAGGGGCAGCAGGTGCAGGCGCAGATGAAGTAGAAGCCTGTGTAGAAGACTCTCCCAGCGGATGAGCCATAGAAGGAACTCTGCGTATCAATCTGTGTAAGACCAGCAGCAGGAAGATCCACACCACGCTTCTCAGGGGCAGGGTCATAATAGACCCATATACGTCCCTCCTTGAGCCATGTAGCGCTCTACAGGTGGCTGAAATCAAGGAACTCCTTGCTGTCATTACACTCTGTGCCCTCTAAGGGAATCCTGCAATGCCTGAAAAATGGGAGTAAGAAGACTCCCTACTGTCTCAGTGCCCGCACCATCAAATGGCTTCTTCTGCAGTTCACATAAATGATGGGCAAAGACAGCTCCCAAGTTGAGTCCTCTAGTGGGATCTCTCAGAATAGTATCCTCAAACTGGTCCCTCAGTCCAATGAACATCATCTCCATCTCGTTCTTACGCATCTTGTTGGCTTCATATTTGCACAACAAAGTACATCCCAAGATACGCAAGACATATTGGAGAACGGGATGCCTAACCTGAATCACCCCTGTAGTCTGTGAGTTATACCGACCATTACCAATGCACTCCCAGAAATACTGAGCTTCCTCCACATCCCACAGAAGAGACATACCAATACGCACATGCTCAGTGCTGAATCCATAAATCCTACAGATATCAAGAAGGGGAATCCGATACATGCATCCTAAGCACATGAAGGTAAAGAAACCTCCTGAAGCCTTCTTGCTCTCTGGGTCAGGGTAAATCACTCTGCAAGTGGCCAGCAGCTGTCTTACCAACTCAGGGTACATCTCATGAGGCTGCATAGGCCTTGTCCCCAGACCAATGCCCTTACACAATGCAAGAACTTGCTCATCGATGCCCAGACTCTTACAGGTCGAATAATCTGCAAACTTGGTCGGCTTAAGCGTCATGCCACACCAACCATTGTAGAGCAATGTGTCAAACTCATCCCAATGGTCAAGTAATGGCCTCTCTGTGAACGTGTCAGTCTTGAGCAGGTCATCAATCTCCATGCCCCAGACCTTATCTGTCGGGATCAGCTGCGCATCTGCTCTAGGCCATGGTGGTTGTATCGCTGCTTGAACTCTCTGATAGTCCGCAGGTTGTGGTGATTCTCGATGGAACCACTCAGCTGGTGGATGATGATGAGCTGTAGCTCTTGTGGCGGTGGCTCTACATTTGCGAGCTGGTCGAGGAGGCATCTGCAGGAAAAATCAATAAACCATATAAGTCTCGGCAGAATACTCCCTGTGAAATCGCAGAGCAACGACCGATGCACAGGTGTGTCGATCGTTGCAGGGCGATTTCACAGCCGACAGATAATCTCAAAGATCAGTTCTAAATTCGTTCCAAAACCTCACAATCAGCCGAATACCATCACCAAACATCCTAAATCAAGTCTAATCAGTACAGGTTCATCAATTTCAAGCCTAAAAATCCCTAATTTCTAAACCCTAGAACCGATTCCGAAAATGATGAAAATGAGAGCTCATACCTTGGAATCACTGCAAATGGGTTGGAGGAATAGACAGGGGATGTGAAAATAAGTAAATTCAAGCTTTGAATCAGAGAAAATGATGAAGAAATGAGAGATTTAGGGTTGTGCACTTGCGGTTGTACGGACGGCGAAATGGGGAAGAAGAGAAGAGAAAAGGGTTTAAGGCACTTACCCGGGTCGTGGGAGCAACGATCGATGCACATGTGCAACGATCGACGCTGTTGAACCAGATTGATTTCCGGTTTAGCACGCGTACCTTAATTTTTCAATTTAAACCATTTGCAACGACCGTTGCACAGGACTGCAACGATCATCACAAGGCGATCCCATCTCTTCGTCATATCTCCCTGCAACGACCGTTGCACATATGGCAACGATCGTTACACATCTCCAAACAGTGTTCTGTACCTAAAACTTAGCAAAAACAAATAAAAACGTGAAATCCTAAGAAAAACACCAAAAATAAGGAAGAAAAACACTAAAACCTAACAGTGGGTTGCCTCCCACTCAGCGCTTGTTTAAGGTCATGAGCTTGACCGGACGAAAAAGATCAGTTACCGGGAGATCGTGACAGAGACTTTGATTGCCTCTGTGCAAGTCTCCTCATCCAAGGCGGAGAGTAAGCTATATCAGAATGAACTTGTCCAAAGAAAGATGGAATGTAATGATCTCCAGGGTCAGGAACCAATGTCTCAGTTATCTGCTCTCCATCTCCATCTCTAATGGTGAAGGTCTGACCATCAATCCGCGGCTTGCGCAGCATGTCCATCTCAAAGTGAAGAGTGTCATCTCCCAAATAAAGATCAATCAATCTGTGCTTTACATCTATCACCGCTCCAGCTGTAGCTAAAAATGGCCTTCCAAGTATCAAGGCATCGTCAGGATCACTGTTTTGTTGGGAATGTCCTGAAATCTATTTGTACTTACTCTGAGAGAGAGTCGTGTTGTCGAGATGAGACAATCATATGACATTGGGTACTCGTAATGCTTTGCTAGAAGCCACTTATGATCAATGAGTTTAGAACTCATTGCTAGTGTTATATGATCCTACAGGGTCACACACCTAAGCAAACTGGACATTGAATGTGAGGTTGATCATTAATGTAATGATCGGATGAATGCATATTTGATATGCATTCGATGTCATCTTTTCTGGGCAGTGTCGATCGACGCACTATGTGTATCGGTCGACACGGATCGACTGTGTCGATCGACACAAAGAGCGTGTCGGTCGACACAACTCGCGGATTAGCAGATTAAATCGGTTTAATCATTAGTTAATCCCGTTGCGGTTTAAGTCGACATATATAAGATATATGGTCGACCTAAACTCGAATCTAACCTAATGTATAGCCACCAGAAACAGAAAAGAAACCTCGCTGGAGATTAGATCTCTGATAGGCACTAGCATCCCTGCTGTCCAGTTCTGTGTGCGTGTGGATACCAGTAGAGGCGCAGCACTTGAGGCGCTCTAGATCTCGATTACTTGCTAAGACTTCCGCTGCTAATCACCAGGTAATCTTCAGATCTGATAGATTCAATTACATGAACCTGTAGATCCTAGGCTCGGAATTCAGACTAGGATTGCCTAATTGGATTAGGAATCTGCTAGAAATTCCTTCAGTGGTATCAGAGCTTTAGGGTTCCATTGAATCTGTAGCATGTTGATTAGATTAGTTGAATCTGAATCTCTGTATAGTTGATACAAGCATGCTAAAATTCGTTTTCATGAAAATCTAGTTTTTTTAGGTTTTTTTTTAATTGAAAAACGATTAGGGCTTATCGCACTGTGTCGATCGACACCAATCCGGTATCGGTCGACACAGAAGGATAACCCGAATAGAACTTATTCACCTGGTGTCGATCGACACAAGAGTTGTGTCGGTCGACACAGACCTCGCTAGAATGATGAATCGGTTCAATTGGATTGGACCGGTTATCGAGCTTGGTTAATGATGGTTTAACTGCGATTGGTTTGATTAGGTTGGTGTCGACCGATGCTAGTGTAGCATCGATCGACACTGACCGGTATTCAAAACCGGATCAATTGGATTGATCGGTTATCGCGGATTGTTTTTGGTTACTCTGTATCGATCGACACTATAGTAGTGTCGGTCGACATCAGATTCGATGATTGGGTTTTGGAACCTGCAATCACAGAACCAAAGCATGATAAATCAATTAATTATAAGAATTAAAACATAATAAAACTGAACGTTTTAATGATTCCGTTCCTCAACTAAAATATCAAGTGATACTTGATGTCTTTCCAATCTTGTCAACTGTCAAGACTCATTGAGTTGTGTGATAGACTTGCAGTGCAAGATGTCCGCATTTCATGAGTAAGACAGAGGTAATCATGTTGATGGACATGCAGTGCAAGACATCGACAGTTACATGACTGAAGAGATTGGTTTACTTGACTGGGCCATCAAAATCGTTTTGGGCTCAGAGACATCAGGTGGATTGGACATAAGATGTCGATCCACAACCAAGAGTTATATTGGATATAACTAGCAAGGTCGTTGCTTACCTAGATAGCTAAAGTTGGGTGATAGCCAGTGGCTCACTCAAGTTTAGTGAAGTATGGGTCTTGGATCATTATATTCATCTGAGGAAACATTGTTTGAATATAATACGAGTTTTCTTAATTGTTAAGACTTCTCAATTCTTGAACATCATAACTAAAACTCCCTTGTTTTTCAGCTATGTCTAGCACAAACCATCGTAACAATTTCTCCCTGCTATCCGTCCTTGAGAAGGACAAGTTAAATGGATCGAACTTTCTTGAATGGTATCGGAACTTGAGAATTGTTCTCAAGCAGGAGAAGAAGGACTATGTCCTTGAGAAAGTTCTCCCTAAGAAGTACCGAGCCAATGCCTGGCAGTCAGATAAGGATGCTTGGGATAAGCATTCTAATGATGCGGTGGATGTGAGTTGTCTCATGTTGGCTACCATGAACTCGGAATTGCAGAAGCAATATGAGTACGTGGAGTCGCCAAAAGAGATGATCACTGGCCTGAAAGGTATGTTTCAGGAGCAGGCACGAACTCAGAGATACCAGACGGTTAGGTCTCTGATTGAGTGCAAGCTACCAATGGGCGAACCAGTCAGTCCTCATGTCATTAAGATGATGGGTTATATTGATCACCTGGGGAAACTGGATTGTCCCATTAGCCAAGAGTTGGCTACTGACATCATTCTACAGTCACTGCCGTCAAGCTATGATCAATTTGTTATGAACTATAACATGAACAACTTGACGAAGACGTTGACTGAATTGCATGGGATGCTTAAGACTGCTGAACCTAACATCAAGAAGGACACCCCAAATGTCCTTATGGTACAAAAGGGTAGAAAGTTTAAGAAACTTGGTAAGAACAAAGGTGATGGCAAGACGAGCTCGATTGTGAATCCAAGCGAGTCTGGCCATGCTCTTAAGGTTAAAACCAGTCCTTCTGAAGATGTTAAGTGCCATTATTGTAATGGTTATGGGCATTTGAAAAGAAACTGCAATAAATTCTTGGAGGATTATGAGAAGCTGAAGAAGACGTACGAGACTTCTTCTTCAGGTATTATGTTATAGAAGTAAATGTTACTTCTTATAGTCCTACTTATTGGGTATTGGATACCAGCTGTGGTGCTCATATTTTGTGAAAATGTGCAGGGCCTGAGCAAAAGTAGGATTATAGAGAAAGGACAAGTGGATCTACGCGTGGAAATGGAGCAAGAGTTGCTGCATTAGCCGTAGGAGTATTTCATTTGTTTTCTTTTATGGCATGTTTTGAACTTAAAACTGCTACTATGTATCTGCTATGAGCAGAAAGATTATTTCTAATCCTTGTTTGGATATGAAAGGATATCAGTTTTCAAATTAAGAATAAGTGTTATTCATTTGATTACAGTGATATATTTTATAGTAGCAATCCATTAGAGAATGGATTTTTATGTTATAAACCAGAATGTGCCTAACTATAACATTAATATCAAACTTCTCTCTGGCATTGTCATTTTGGGCCACGTAAATGAGAAACAAATTCAGAAGCTCCATAGTGATGGGCTTTTGGGCTCATCTGATTATGAATCACAATGAGTAAAGTGAATCTTGTTTATTGGGTAAAATGACAAAGGCCCCTTTCGGAAAAAGGGTAGTGTCGATCGACACAAACAATGCATCGGTCGACACAGGTCGCGAACGGATAAAATGAAAGGGCCAGAGGCTTATTGGGCTTTATGCATACGGATGTATGTGGGCCGATGAGCAGTAATGCTAGAGGAAATTTTCAGAACTTCATTACCTTTACTGATAATTTCAGCAGGTACGGTTATGACTTGTTAATAAGACATAAATAAGAATCTTTTGAAAAGTTCAAAGAGTTCCAGAATGAAGTATAGAATCAATTTGGCAAAAGAGTTGAAGCCCTATGATGAGATCATGGAGGTGAATACTTAAGTCAATAATTAAGTGATCATCTAATAGATTGTGAAAGTGTTTCACAATTCAATCCTCATGTATCGAACTTTATTGGATATAGTTTGATCAATGATGAATCACTTAGATCTTCCATTATCCTTCTAAGAATAAGCTCTAGGAAAGGTCTGAGTTTACATTAAATAGTGTTCCATCAAAATCAGTTACAGAGATTTCACATGAGATGTGGAATGGAAATGTTTCTGATTTATCCATCATGAAGATTTGGAGTTGTGAGACTTATATAAAACGTTTAATCTCTGATAAGCTCACACCCAAATCTGATAAGTACTGCTTCATTGGTTGTCCTGACGAAACCAAGGCGTGCTACTTTTACAACCAGTTTGAGAACATATTGTTTATTGCTCGGAACTATGTTTTCTTGAGAAAGACTTTCTTTCCAAGAAGAACAGTGGGAGTAAAGTACAACTCGAAGAAATTCGAGAATCACAGGAGACTGTTCAACCCGATGAGGAAGAGCAGCAGTTGGATCTACAAAGAGTTGTAGAACCTGCAACTGTGGTGCCTGAGGTTTGCAAGGATCTGATGAATGAATATTAGATATACATTCAAAAGCGAGTTTTAAAGATGTGTCGATCGACGCAAAAGTTGCATCGATCGACACAGGTCGCGAACCAAAATATTTTGGTTTATGATTTAATTAACTACGGTTTAAATCTTGGTTAATTAGATCGTGGTAAAAGTTTACATATGAGATATGTGCGTGACTTTTAACACAAGACTGAAGCTCGTAGATCCAATAGGATCCGTCACGAACCCGAGAAATGGGGATTTCTCGTAACCAATTGCCGTGATCTACTGATCATTGAAAGTGACGGGCCTGCGAAATTTGAAGAAGCAATGATGGGCCTTGACTCCGAAAGTGGCTAAAAGCCGCTGAATCCGGAATGGCGATGTCCAAAGTTGGATTGGTGGAAAAGGTTTCAAGTAAATTCATGGTATTAACTGTGAAGAAACCTAATCCCAGACACCATGCTTATGTCCATTCGGATTCTCCTAGCAACCGCTACTCATAATGGTTATGAGATCTGGCAGATGGATGTGAAAAACAGCTTTCCTTAATGGAATTCTGAAAAGGGATGTGTACATGACACAACCTGAAGTTTTTCATTGATCCTAATGAAGCTAGGAAGATATGCAAGCTTCATCGATCCATTTATGGATTGAAGCAAGCATCTCGGAGTTGGAACCTTCGTTTTGATGAAGAAGTCAAAAGGTTTGATTTCGTCATGAATGAAGTGGAAACATGTGTTTACAAGAAGACTAGTGGGAGCGCAGTTGCATTTCTAGTATTGTATGTTGATAACATACTACTTCTCGGAAATGAAGTTCCATTGTATAAGTCTGTTAAGACTTGACTCGAAAGTTGTTTTTCGATGAGAAATATGGGAGAAACCATATACATTCTTGGAATAAGAATCTATGGAGATAGATTAGACAAGCTAATTGGATTGTGTCAAGATACTTATGTGATAAGTTCTTACACAGATCCAGTATGCATGATTCCAAGAAGGACTTTGTGCAAATGACTCTTGGTATTACTCTTAGCAAGACGCAGTGTTCTTTGACACACGCTGAGCAAGAGCATGTGAGGGTCAGGCTACTGCTAAAGGCATTAGATGTCTTAAGATGTGATCTTAATTTTAGTGGGAGTCATTGTTATTAATTTTAGTTATGATATGATGTTCGTATAAACATAATATGATTATGTTATTAAAATCTGACATCTGTATTATTTGATAATGGTTATTAAATAATAGTCCCAAAGTAATTTATGACATTTTATAGGTCATCAAGTATGTGACTTGATCATGAAACCCTATAAATAATAAATGACATAAATTATGTTTGTCCCTGGTCGAGGTTGTTAAAGTGGGACATTAACAACCACGTGAGACTAGTATGTGAGGTGACTGATGACTAAGTTTCATGGAGTCATTAATAAGAGTATTAAAGTCAATCACATAGGTATGTGTTAGAGAACACATGATCGGACATGACCCACTGATGAGAACTCTACGGGATAGTTATATAAGTGTCATGAGAGTTTTCATTATGACTATAGAGTATAGTCCTTAGACCTGAGTTCATCATGATTTCTTACATGTGAATTGGTCCGCTTTGACCTTGTCAAACGTCAGCCGTAACTGGTGATCATAAAGACATTGATTGGGCGTATCATGAACCGTGTGAAGGAACAGGGATGGAACAAGATGGGAATTGTCCCTCCTATATAACAGGAGAGAAATATCTCAGGGCCCATCGAAGATTTGATACTGAGAAATGTGTGGCCACACTCAAACGAGGTGATTGTCAGTCGTTTGTCTTGTCAGTATAAATCGGAATTCGATGAACATGATTTTGGCTTAATAAGGATGACACGGATCTTGCCTTATGCCGGATCGAGATATAGTGACGAAGGGATTATAGGAATAGATGATTCCAGTACAAGTGGGAGATTGTTGGGAATGTCCTGAAATCTATTTGTACTTACTCTGAGAGAGAGTCGTGTTGTCGAGATGAGACAATCATATGACATTGGGTACTCGTAATGCTTTGCTAGAAGCCACTTATGATCAATGAGTTTAGAACTCATTGCTAGTGTTATATGATCCTACAGGGTCACACACCTAAGCAAACTGGACATTGAATGTGAGGTTGATCATTAATGTAATGATCGGATGAATGCATATTTGATATGCATTCGATGTCATCTTTTCTGGGCAGTGTCGATCGACGCACTATGTGTATCGGTCAACACGGATCGACTGTGTCGATCGACACAAAGAGCGTGTCGGTCGACACAACTCGCGGATTAGCAGATTAAATCGGTTTAATCATTAGTTAATCCCGTTGCGGTTTAAGTCGACATATATAAGATATATGGTCGACCTAAACTCGAATCTAACCTAATGTATAGCCACCAGAAACAGAAAAGAAACCTCGCTGGAGATTAGATCTCTGGTAGGCACTAGCATCCCTGCTGTCCAGTTCTGTGTGCGTGTGGATACCAGTAGAGGCGCAGCACTTGAGGCGCTCTAGATCTCGATTACTTGCTAAGACTTCCGCTGCTAATCACCAGGTAATCTTCAGATCTGATAGATTCAATTACATGAACCTGTAGATCCTAGGCTCGGAATTCAGACTAGGATTGCCTAATTGGATTAGGAATCTGCTAGAAATTCCTTCATGTTTTACTTCAGCACCAAGAAGTCTGTCGGAACTAAGTAGTTTCCAACTCTCACTGGGACGTCCTCAAGAACTCCTTCTGGAATCCTTTTAGACTGATTAGCTAGGACAAGAGAGGTCCTAGTAGGCAAAAAATCTGTCATTCCCAGCTTCTCTGCCACAGAGTATGGCATAAGACTTCCAGCAGCTCCTAGATCACACAGAGAACGCCTAAAGCCATCCTCAAAGATAGAACAACTCAGCACAAACACACCAGGATCAGGCAGCTTCTTTGGGATCTTAGTCAGCAACACCTCACTGATATGTATAGGAACCACTATCACCCAATCCTTCAGCTCTTCATCCATAGGCAACATCTTACCCAAGTATCTCTGCACACAAGGGTGATAAGGTGGATCATCAGAAGGTGGACTTTCATCCAACTCTTCACCAATCTCTTCCAGCCTTTTAAGCTCATCGATCTCTTGTTGAATTACCTCAGACACTTTAGGATATAATCGAATAGATTGTGCATAAATCTCCTGTTGAGTTATCTCAGACACTCCAGGGAACAAACGATTAAGCTCTGAATTTTCCTCTGCATCAATCGAATCGTATGAGACTGTCTGTCCACGACCTGCAACGATCGACGCATAAGGTGCATCGATCGATGCATCTGATATTTCACAGATTCCACCCGAGAGAATTTCAGGATTTTCAAAAATTTCAGCCTCTTCCACCAGTTCAGCTGTATTTAACTCAAACTCTTCACCTTGGTATGATCCATCATTGATGTAAACTGACCATGCCTTAATATGGGTGTCTGCTACACCTTTTCCTTTGACAGAACTTGAAATTTGGCTCACCTGAGTGTCCAATTACTTCAAATGAGTGCTTAGAGACTCAAATTTCCCATTAAGGTCCTCATACACAGCATCTAATTTCCGGTTGCAGTCCACATCAATCTTAGTCTGCCCTTCTAGCAGCTGTTCCAGTATTGACTCCATCTTGCTCTCATGAGCACTAGCAGTAGGAGGAGTCTGATAAGATGAAGATCCATATGTCCTTTGACTACTCTGTTGGAAAGGCTTCTGAAATCCAGCATTCTGTCCAAAGCCAGAAGAGTTTTGAATGCCTGTAAAGGCACTCTTCTGTCCTCCATTGAAGAACCTGTTTCCCTGCTGATTACCAAATCTGTTACCTTGGAATCCAGATCCTCCGATGTAATTCACATCCTCTTCCTGAGTATCCTACTCAGTCTGAATCACTTCCACATCTTGGGCAAAATGGACAGCTTTCTTCCCAGCTAGAAGATTACAAACTGTGTCCAGCTTAGATCTAATATCGGCAATCTCCAAATTCTCTACCTTCCCATAGGATTACTTCCTTTTCTTATCAGTAGACTTGCAGCTATTACTGCTTACTAGGTTCTCTATCAGCTGCTTTGCTTGCGCAGGAGTCCTAGTGTTGAAGTTTGCATTGCTGGAGTTATCCAGCGCAGTCTGATAAGTAAGATCTATGCCTCTAAAGAAGATACCCAGCAATGTTACCTCAGTAAATCCATGATGCAGGCAGTCACGCTGGTACTTCTTGAATCTCATCTAGGCAGTCTTAAGAGGCTCTACAGGAACTTGAGTGAAAGTAAGAATGTCCTGTCTAGACTGATCTGAGCGAGCATCATCATAGAAATATCTCAGGAACTCACTCTTCACAGCATCCCATATCTCAAACTACCCAGGTGGAAGTTGTTTCAGCCAGGCAGCAGCATCTCCAGCGAGAGAGTAAGGGAAAAGCTTGAGGAACAGATAGTCATAGTTCACTCCATCATACTTCATCTCGGTGACTATGTCCTCAAACTCATCTATGTGATCCATTGGCTGCTCAGTCGGATGCCCATGAAAGGCATTCTGCTTCAGAAGAGAGTAGTAGATGGTCTTGATCTCAAAATCATTCCTCTCAAAACCAGGAGGTACAAGAGCTGACCGGTTGGCATGAAACTCGTCCGGTCGGTTGTAGTCAGCTAATGTTTTCTCATGAATAACCATCCTCTGCTCTTGTCTACCTTGGGCTTGTCCTTGGCCTTGGTTGTGCTCCTGTTGTTGTCCATGAGGATCAGGGATTACATTCCCTTCAGCATCAATCCTATGCCCAGCAGCATTGTACGGATTGTTATCTCAATCCCTCAGGGTACCTTGAGCATCGAGTATCAGAATCAGATGTTCTTGAACCATTCTTGCTCTCTGAACTTTCCTGTTGGTCCTCTCTATTCTAGCAAGCTCTTCAAGTTGGAGGTTAACGAGGTTCGAATTCAGATTACTTCTGGTATCACGCTTCTGCATAAACCGTCTGTAATCGCCAAGCAATGATCGATGCTAATAGTGCAACGATCGATTCAACTCCAATCGCCTAGTAACGATCGACACAGAGAGTGCAACAATCGATGCAATGCGATAATGAACCTGTCGACAGAGAAGAAACAGAGAAAAAATCAGTAACCAAAATAAAAAATAAAAATCCTAGTAAAAACCCCTAAGTTCGAATCTATCGAAGACTCTAAGAATCCCCGGCAACGGCGCCAAAAACTTGATAGGTCTAAGTTTTGTCCTATTCTACTGCAAGTGCACAGTCAATGCAATTATAGTATATAGGGTTATCGAATCCACAAGGACTCTAGGCTACGATAGATTAAAGAACGGTCGGATTAAAACTAGAAAGAAGCAAATGTGATAAGAAACTAAAAAGCAGTGCAGGAAAGTAAATCAGTAGCAGAATTGGTTTGAAACAATAAACTTAAGGCGCTAAGTCTAGGGAGTTCTCAGAAAATCAGACAAGCAGACAATTCATTCAGTCAGGATCGAATTAAACGCAGTTCTAGAACTCAAACACGGATGTAGAATTAACCAACTTTCGTTGCGAGAATTCTCTAAGCATAATTGCAGAAATCCAAATTTCTTTGTAATTCCTAACAGATTAAACCAGCTTTAATTTTAAGTTCGATATGTTCACAATCTAATTAAACCAAATTTCTTTGCGAGTAATTAAATTGCTCAACCTAAATAGTTCAGATTCTAAATCACACTTTCATGCTAATCTAGCAACCTAAGATCTAGATTCTAAGTGATCAGGTTAGAACTAGCATTAAACACAATTCATGTTGAAGAACATTAAAGTTATGAATCCTAACTGAATTAAATAAATCTAACAAGTCATGAAATCCCTATGAGAATCCCTAAACCTAACTATGAATCTACTCAGACATAGAATATGAAAGCATAATCAATGAAATAATAGATTGCATAAAAGAGATTAATAAATGAGTAAAGGGGTTCAAAATCTTCTCCAATAAACGAGATGTAGTACAAGAAATAGATCAGCCCCAAAAGCTCTAAAAACTCTCTGCTCTAAAGTATGTTAGCGTATGAAAGCGTCTCTCAAAACTGATATAAAAACCTAATAAAATAGCTAAAACACGTCTTGGGGCTTCTGTGTAATTATCTGGAACTTCTGGGCAACTTTGCAATATCAGAATTCTTCATTAACTCTCGCGAGTCTGGCCCAGCTCGTCATGCAATGACCGATGCATGTGTGTGTCGATCGACACAGTACATTGTTTCGGACAGTGAGCTCCATCTCTCGGGTCTAAACACCAAAACGCTCCAAATAGTCTAAATAACTCCAAATCCACTCCAAACGTGCATGTACCTAATAACACCTGTAAAAGACTCTAAAGAAACACAAAAGACTCTAAAACACACTTATATCATGGTCTAAAACCGGTAAAAACCATGATATATCAATGAGCACTAGTAGCAAGAGGTGTCTGATATTAAGATGATCCATAGATCCTCTGATAAGAGTTGTTCTGCTAAAAAGGCTTCTGGTAACCAGCATTCTGACCATATCCAGAAGAGTTTTGATTGCTTGTGAAAGCACTCTTCTGTCCACCAGTAAAGAACTTGTTGGTTTGATGATTCCCAAACCTGTTTCCTTGAAATCCAAAACCATCAATGTAGTTCACATCTTCTTCTGTGCAGCCTTCTTCAGGTCCAAACTCTTCAATCTCTTGAGAAAAATAGACATGCTTCTTGCTAGTCAACAAGCTGTGAACAGTATCCAACTTGTTCTTCATAACCCACTCCATTGTGCTTCATCCCAGTGATGAAGGCTTCAAAATCCTCAATGTGGTCCATGGGTTGTTCATGCGGAAGACCATGGAAAGGATGCTGCCTCAGTAGTGCATAGTAGGCAGTCTTGAGCTCAAACTCATTCCTCTCAAAAGGAGGAGGTACAATTGCTGATCGGTTAACATAAAACTCATCGGGTCGGTTGTAGCCAACAAGAGTCCTCTCAGCAGGAGGAGGATTAGGTGGTTGTCCATTAGCTCCAGGATTGACCATCTGCCTCTCACCTTGAGGCTGCTAAGGTTCAGGGATCACATTCCCTTGGGCATCAATCCTTTGCCCCTGAGCATTGTATGGGTTGTTCTGTTGGTCTCTCAGAACTCCTTCAGCATCTGACATCAAGATCAGACGATTGTTCATCGTCCTTGAAGATCTCTATGCCTTTCTGTTCGTTCTCTCAAGTTTAGCTAGCTCCTCAGGCCTGAGGTTAACAAGTCCTTCGTTCGGGTTGCTTCGGTGTGTCGACTTGGCATACACTGATCTCAGAGGTGAAATCCGCGTTGAGTGTCGGGCGACACTGGTTTGGTGTCGGTCGACGCTGAGTGCTTCTGTCGATTCCTGCAGCAACAAAAATTAAGCCAAACAAGAGAATGTGAGTGACAAAAGAAATAAAAGACTTAGACTAAACCTTAAAACAAAATATATAGGCGAACTCAGTTGATCCCCCGGCAACGGTGCCAAAAACTTGATATAGTCAAATTATATCCCTATTCTACTGCAAGTGCACAATTATGCGAATGTAATATTCAGGTTATCGTATCCACAAGGACTCAAATTGCACACGGCAGATTATATGTTCTTCAGTTAAGCTAAACCAATCAAGAGAAAGCAGTAAACAATTGAAAGTAAACTAAAGAGTGTTTCAATGGGAGAAAGGCGTTAGACTTAGGAAGTTCTCGTGAATTATACAATGCTAGACACTTAACTAACCGGATTCAGATTAAGCGCAAGTTCAAGAACTATAAACACAATGCTAAACAATCCAACTCTCGCTGAGATTGTTTCTCTTTCTAGCAACATAGCGATCTAAATCTCTTTGTGATCCTAGAGTTCTAAACAAGCATTAAGAACAGGTTCTTTGGTTCACAATTCTCCTAAATCAAATCTCTTTGTATCTAGTCAAATTGCTCACACTAAGTTCATTCAGATTATAACTCACACTCTCGTGCTAAGTTAATTATCTCAGATCCAAATCCTAGGTGATCAATCCAGAATTCAGTATTAAGTACAACTTAGGCGATAAACGAATAAATTTAGAATCCTAGTCAATCAGTTATCTAAACATGCATAAAAATCCTATGAGAATTCCTAAATCTAACTAGGTTACTACTCAGACATATTATCAAATAAATAATACATCATTGAATAGAAAACCAAATACTGAATAGATAGATAAAAAGGGGTTCGAAATCCTTCTCTCAAAGATTACAAGTAGCAAGAACAGCCCCTTGGCACCAAATCTCTCAATCCAAAACAAGAACAAAAGTAAGAACAAGATCAATGATAATGAGTCTGAAAACTTAATTAAAACTCCTAAACACGTTTTCGGGCTAGATTAGAATTAGTAAAAACTTCTGGACAACTTTGCAATTCTTCAAAAGATGTCTTTAACTCGGCGTATAGTGCTCTGTCGCCCTCAATGTCGACCGACACTAAGTTGATCTCGGTCGACATCCAACCGTGGTCGAGACTCCAACTTCAGCTCAATGCACAGATCGCCAGAAACGTCCTATAATCCCGCTATTTGCTCCAAACGCAAGCCTACATGTAGAAGACTCAATAGACTCAAAAAACGAGGCTAAAGACTCAATATACACAACTATATCATGGTTGAAAACCTAGAAAAACCATGATATATCACCGAATCGAACCCGAACGGGTACCCAAAGTAACTTAGAGTTTAATCTAGTTTTGGTTAGTTATGATACTTTCGAGTATTTTTGAGTAGTTTATGTATTTGTTTTTATATTTTGGGTAATACATATATTTTTGAGTAATTTCTAATATTTTTAGATAGTTTAAATATATGTATTTATGAGATAATTGGATATTGTGTTATCATTAGACTACTACACCGGTTCGCATATGTAGTCAAAAACATATAAACAATATTAAGTCGACCTACTAAGTACAAGAAAAATGTATATGGTGCCCTTTTATGTTCTCTGATAAATTCGATCAATATTTAGGAAACCTACTAAATAAGAATAAGGGTGGAACGTAAAAAAAAAATATAGAGTAGATTAAGAATTGTTGAATCTATAGTCTCTAAATTGGATATAGAGGAAGCCTACTAAATCTATAAGACAATTTGGTAACGAATAGCTCAGTTAGCCGTGTGTTATATGAATGTGAAATGCATTTACTGTCATAGCAAAGTTGAAACAACAGTAAGTGTTTTATAGATTTTTGTAATTCGTGTGTTATTGAATTTATATAGGATTTATAACCAAATTTTGTGTAGTTATATGAAATTTGTTTTAAATATATTTCCATACGCGGGCGAGTAAACTATGATTGTGAAGAAACTGCTTGACCAACCTAGTATAGGTTAGTGGGGCTTTTGCAGCGAGTCTGCAACCTTTCGTATTCATATATTGATATTAAATCATACTCATCTTTTATAAGTATATGTAAGATCTCAACTCGGTCTATCATAAAATAGCAAGAGTTTTAGGATTTTTTTAAGGGATTCTAAAAGAGGATTTAAGAACACGGTGAGAATATGGAAATTAGCGTTCCACTTTAGGTTTCCGAGATGGAATAAAGCGGCAAAGAGAGGTGTTAAATTCGTAAGAGAGAAATTAGGTCAAAGTCGGCTCTAAGGTCTCTCAAACGATTGTGTTATGAAAAGCGTATGTTTATTGAATAACGAGGTCCCCTTTTATAGGGTTACAAATGTCGGTTAATCAATAATAAAGGAAAGTTAAGATAAATACGGATCTTTCCTAATATCTCGGTTTCGAATATCATGATATTTTCCATATCTCGGAGCCGCTGTGCCTCGCGCCGTCTTTGCTTTATCTGTAATCTGCACCCTTCGTAACCCTAGATGTAAGGTGATTGAACCGGTTCGGTTTTAACTGCGTTTTACCGACTTAGGCTCTAAACCGTCTTTCCATTCTGGGCCGACCTAAATTCCTGAATAGGCCTTTTCAGGGAGAGTGCTAATCTTGACTCCAACAATAAGCCCCCCCCCCCAGTGCGGCGATTTGAATTCATTCAAGTCGGCGGTACGAGGAGTTTACTATGGTTTAGGAAGTAATTTTTGTGGGCCCATATTTTCCATCGTGACGAGCCTTCCAGACCCAAAATTGGCGGACCAATTTCGGCTACACTCAAATCGGGGTGAGTTGAATAGGTGGTTTTGAACCGGTTTTTTGATGAAAATTGAACTGATTCGCGATTGGACCAGTTTATAAGTGCGAGAAACGAAGCGTTGCCTAGGTAATTATTACCTCGAACACAACGCCGTCATTTTCACTATAAATAATCCGTTCTCGCTTCTCATTTCCTCATTTCTGCTCAAGTGAAGAAGATAAAGGGTAACTTTCGCTCTCTGCCGGTTTTTATTTTCCGATTTGCTTTCCGCCGTTGTTCAGCCTTACTTTCCTAGGATTTTAGATCAGAACCATCGTCTGCCGCTTGTGTTCTTCATATGTTCTTCAGTAATTATGTCTTTGATCCGTTGCTCCGGGAATAATGATAGGTTCTAAGTTTTAATCCCTATACTAAACTGCAAGTGCACAGCAATATCAATGTAGTATATAGGGTATCGAAATCCACAGAGACTTCGGTGTTCAATAGCTCAAGAACAGGAATTTAACTAGGAAGAAAGCAATGTAATTGAATTAAAAGTAATGCAAGAAAGTAAATCAGTAGCAGAGATTAACGGTTGTGAAAGCAAGTTATTAAAAGCGCTAAGTCTAGGGCGTTCTCAGGAAATCAGACAAGCAGACAGTTCATTCAGTAAGGATCTAATTAAGCACAGTTCTAGAACTCAAAACACAGATATAGAATTAACCAAATTCCTTTGCGATAATTCTCTAAGTCTAAGTGCAGCAAACCAAACTTTCGTTTGCGAGAACTAACAGATTAAACTAGCATTAATTCCAAGTTTGATATGTTCACAATTATCCTAAACCAAACTTCCGTTTGCGCAAAGTTTAATTGCCCAATTTAATTAGTTCAGATTCCTAAACCCCACTTCCGTGACGTATTTAGCAACCTAAGATCTAGATTCTAATTGATCAGGTTAGAACTAGCTTTAAGCACAATTAAATTGAAGAACAGATATAGTTTGAATCCTTAACTGAAATTGAACAAGTCTAGCAAGTCATGAAATCCTATGTGAGAAACCCTAAACCTAACAAGGAATCTACTCAGACATAGATAATGAAAACATAATCATATGATGAATAAATTGCATAAAAGAATAAGAGTAAAAGGGGTTCGAAATCTTCTCCAAATACAGATGATGTAACAGGTTCAGATCAGCCCCAAAAGCTCTAAAAATCCTCTGCTCTTAATTATGAAAGCGTCCTTAAAGCGTATCTAAAAACTCAATAATATAGATATAATCTCGGCCAGGGGCTTCTTTGTAAATATCAGGAACTTCTGGATCAAAGTGCAATATCTTGATTCTTCTAAACCGCCGAGTTTTGGCCCATCTCGCTGGTGCATCGATCGATGCTAGGCATGCAACGATCGACACCTTTCTCTGTTTCGGACAGTGAACTCTATCTCTCGGCCAAACACTCCAAAAATCTCCAAAATGCTCCATTATCTCCAATTTAGCTCCAAACCTGATTATACCTGTAAAAGACTCTAAAAGAACACAAAAGACACTAAAAACACAACTATATCATGGCATAAAACCGGTAAAAACCATGATATATCAACTCCCCCACACTTAGCCTTTGCTTGCCCTCAAGCAAAACATAGAACTAAAGCTTGGCGAAGAGGTTTGAAAACTCTTCAGAAACTCATTTCATCCTAGAAGCTACAATACTCAGATTCCCCTTAGTAAACCACTGAAAGAATCAATCACAGGATATCAAGACCAACATGTACTTCCCCCACACTTAGCAACTGTCCTAGGTAAACTCCACAATCACATTCAAGCATTCAAATTCTCCCTACTGACTTCTGCAAGTATTTAAGTGCGGTCTCACCTAAGGAGTATCGATCAAAGGGCGCATGGATTCTTACCTTATCAGCTCTAGACCACCATACTATCTTTCTCTAGTCCCTTTCTTCTCTTTCCTTCTTTAACAACTGATTATTCCCCATTGGGTATCATTTTATTTTTTTTATCAGTGTTCTTCCCGTTATGGGGTGTACTTTGGACACATTCCATGGATCACATGAGAGAAAATAGTGTTTGCTACCATTCCCATGACCACTTCGGAGTTACTAACTCATCCTCAGTTTATTATCTTTTTTTTTTTTTACTTTATAGAAGGGGAGAAGGGAACTAAATAGGATAGGTTGACAGGCTGTGTCAGAACTAACAAGGGAATCCGACACAGAGTATACCAAGCCCTTAGGTGAGAAATCTAAGTCAGTATTAAATTGAAGTCAGTAAAAGGATCCTCTGATACCTGAAGTGATGTGGGTGTTCCCAGTAGGTTGATCTGTGATGGGGTTTTCTAATAGTCAGAGATAGATCCTGCAACTTCATCCCAATGGTTACTTAAGTTCCTGCAAGTCTTGTAAATCTTCTCAGAAAATCATAGTTTCTTACTTAAACAATTTTGACTCAATAAAACAATTTTTTTTTGAAAAATGGACTGACTCTTAAGAAAACAGAAAACAAAAGTCAGTAGCACCTCCCCCACACTTAAGACACACTGTCCCCAGTAGTGTCCAGCGAAGGATCGGTAAAAATAAAATAAAAATTGAAAAGATGAAATTATGTCTGTCGGGTTACCTCTGTCGCTCAGGCATCGATCGTTGCACTAAGTGCATCGACCGTTACTTGGCGATTTTCGTGTATGGTCGATCGTTGCTCAGGACCACAACGATCGCTGCAATGCGATTCCTTTCGTGTTGTGACGATCGACACAGAAGTGAGTCGATCGTTGCACTGCGATTTTGTCCGAGACCTGCAAACATAACTGCACCAAAAACAAAAACAAACGTAAAATCCTAACAAAAACACCAAAATTTAAGTAGAAAAACACCAGTACCTAATGGTGGGTTGCCTCCCACCCAGCGCTTGTTTAAGGTCAATAGCTTGACCTATCAGAAAGAGATCGAACTCATGGAGGTTTCAACAGAGACTTTGAGTGTCTCTGTGAATGTCTCCTCATCCAAGGTTGCGTATAAGCATTCAGATCATGAGATCTTCCAAGGAACGAACGATAAGGGTCGGGGTGGGAGTGTAGCTTCGGCGGGATTCTTTGTTTTCCTGCATTCAAAACAATGTGATCAGAAGGATTAAGCTTAGGTGATTTGTACCTTACCTTTGATGTATATCTGATGTCTGGAGCTTTCTGCTTATGAACAGTTGCAGGTACTGAAGATGTTAGAGCAGGTTCAAGAGGAACCGCCATCTTCTTCTTTTCACTATCAGATACTGTAGTTCCACCAATCTGAACTTCTTCTTTTAGATGACCATCAGTGGAGATCATCTTCTTTGCATGAACTCGCGAAGTTTCAACTGGTGGTGTTTTATCCACCTTCTTATCCATCACTTTTATGCAGTTAGCCACTTCTAGCTCTTGTTTGGAGGGTTTAGGAACCTTAGGATATGGCACTGGGGGCTTGTAGACTCGTTCTGGTACTGTTGCAGTTTTCTGGTCATGTCTGCGTTCTGTGTCGATCGTTGCATGATGTGTGTCGATCGATGCAAGGCGATTCTGTTTCTCGAAAGAACTCGAAATTGCCGTCAGAATGGCGTGTCGATCGTCACTGAGGGGGTGTCGATCGGTGCATGTATCAGGCAGACAATATTCATCCAGAAAATCCGAGATTATGCTCTCTTCTTCACCTAGCAACTCAATCTCATCCCTTATGTTCACAGCATTGATGTGCAGCTTCCGTTCAGCTCTCTTAGCTTCATTCTGCCTCTCTATTGCTACATCTCTTCGTTCAATTTTGATATCCAGCTCCTCCATATGCGTGCTCAAAGATTCAAACTTCTCATTCAAGTCTTCATACAAAGCATCCATCTTTGAGTTGAAGGACCTATCAATCTGTTGTTGTCTCTCAAGGTACTGCTCCATCATGATTTCCATTATGCTCTCATGAGCTGTAGGTGCAGGCGGTACTTGGTAAGAAGAAACACTACAACTCCTTGTAAAGGGTTTCTGAAAAGCAGATCCGTGACTATAGAATCCAGTTCCTTTAACGCAATGGTTAGCTTCTTGTGCATACTTTCCAAGTAGAAGACTATGCCGAGAGTCAACTTGGTTCTTCAACCCAGCTATTTGTGAACTGTCAATCCCTGAGCTGAAAATATCATTCCGACACATCGTCCTGATGATCTCTTAGTGTTCTTGGTGATTCAGCGAAGTGTGTCGATCGATG
The DNA here is from genome assembly GCA_030180135.1 of Orychophragmus violaceus. NCBI lineage: Eukaryota > Viridiplantae > Streptophyta > Magnoliopsida > Brassicales > Brassicaceae > Orychophragmus > Orychophragmus violaceus. The sequence goes on from CM058239.1 coordinate 33,899,645, forward strand.
CAATGCGAAATCAGAGAAAACAGAAAAATAAATCAGCAAAAATAAAAAAAAATAAAAACAAAAACGAAAAGAAAAAGAAAAATCCTAGTAAAACCCTAGGCTCGAAGCTATCGAAGACTCAAAGAGTCCCCGGCAACGGCGCCAAAAACTTGATAGGTTCTAAGTTTTAATCCCTATACTAAACTGCAAGTGCAAAGCAATATCAATGTAGTATATAGGGTATCGAAATCCACATAGACTCCGGTGTTCAATAGCTCAAGAACAGGAATTTAACTAGGAAGAAAGCAATGTAATTGAATTAAAAGTAATGCAAGAAAGTAAATCAGTAGCAGAGATTAACGGTTGTGAAAGCAAGTAATTAAAAGCGCTAAGTCTAGGGCGTTCTCAGGAAATCAGACAAGCAGACAGTTCATTCAGTAAGGATCTAATTAAGCACAGTTCTAGAACTCAAAACACAGATATAGAATTAACCAAATTCCTTTGCGATAATTCTCTAAGTCTAAGTGCAGCAAACCAAACTTTTGTTTGCGAGAACTAACAGATTAAACTAGCATTAATTCCAAGTTTGATATGTTCACAATTATCCTAAACCAAACTTCCGTTTGCGCAAAGTTTAATTGCCCAATTTAATTAGTTCAGATTCCTAAACCCCACTTCCGTGACATATTTAGCAACCTAAGATCTAGATTCTAATTGATCAGGTTAGAACTAGCTTTAAGCACAATTAAATTGAAGAACAGATATAGTTTGAATCCTTAACTGAAATTGAACAAGTCTAGCAAGTCATGAAATCCTATGTGAGAAACCCTAAACCTAACAAGGAATCTACTCAGACATAGATAATGAAAACATAATCATATGATGAATAAATTGCATAAAAGAATAAGAGTAAAAGGGGTTCGAAATCTTCTCCAAATACAGATGATGTAACAGGTTCAGATCAACCCCAAAAGCTCTAAAAATCCTCTGCTCTTAATTATGAAAGCGTCCTTAAAGCGTATCTAAAAACTCAATAATATAGGTTTAATCTCGGCCAGGGGCTTCTTTGTAAATATCAGGAACTTCTGGATCAAAGTGCAATATCTTGATTCTTCTAAACCGCCGAGTTTTGGCCCATCTCGCTGGTGCATCGACCGTTGCAGGTGTGCAACGATCGACACCTTTCTCTGTTTCGGACAGTGAACTCTATCTCTCGGCCAAACACTCCAAAAATCTCCAAAAAGCTCCATTAACTCCAATTTAGCTCCAAACCTGATTATACCTGTAAAAGACTCTAAAAGAACACAAAAGACACTAAAACACACTTATATCATGGCCTAAAACTAGTAAAAACCATGATATATCAAATAAAGACAAAGAATTTGTTACTGCTTCGTCCGCGGATGATTCGTCAAGTCATCATGGCGCTTCATCTGATTCTTCGTCTTCGAGCACCTCTTCCGACTTGAAGAATCATCATGTTAATCTCGAAGTCGAAGAGCTTAAACGTCGTCGCGATATATCACTACAAACTGATGCAGCGGAAAGTTCCGGTCGGGAAGACTTCGTGATTCCCCAGCTTCGGGATTCAGATTCCGAGAGGTCCGATGAAGACGTCATCATTGAAGGGAGCGATTCAGATATTGATGGCGACGATGCACCATCTGCTCTATTGTCGGCTGCTATGAAGGAGACATATGGCAATGTTTTTGAAACTCGCTCGACCGTGAAGTCGGTGTCTGCTACGCTTCGGGAATGTGGAGCCGACCCAGGAATCAAGTTTCTCATTCCCTGCATGCTTGACCGGCCTTGGAATCCTCCACCTAGGTATATGACTCTGTACGAGTCATACTTCATTAATACCGACACCGCGGGCAGTCGCCTTTGGCTCCCACTCCCCGACTTATTGGTCTCCAACTGTCATCGTCGCGAGATCGCCATTTCTCAGCTCTCTGCTGTTGCGGTTCGCCATATGGTGGGTCTTCTTGTACTTGGAGCTGAAGCCGACATAACGATTTCTGTCAGTATCTTTGAGGAGATGACTTACATCAATCCCATGACGAAAACTAGTCTAGAGTGTTTTGCGGTTAAGTCAAAAAGGGGTCATCGCATAGTGACGGATGCGCCGAACAAGATTAACAACTGGCAGAGATATTACTTCTATGCCGAGATGACTTCCTTAGTCGTACCCGACGATCATAAGGAACTCATCAGATCGTCCTGGAATACGAATTTTGGTAGATGTCGTTCTAATCTTGCTGTCATTCAACGTGAGTGATTTACTTAATTTTTTGTTTTGTTGTTGCAGTGCATCATCCATTCCTCAAGCCGTATCCGGATAACTTCTTTCCAATTCTAGAGAAATTCCAAGCCCTCGGCCTTCGCAAGTGGTCACAGCTTACTCGGGAACGTATTAACCAATCTCTCCCACGGATTTCCAAAGGTAATATTTTGTTTGCCCGGTTTTCCAAAGGCGGACTTCAAAGTCCTGAACCTTTTTCCTTCTCTTTTTTTTAGTTAAGTGTAACGTTGAAGCAAAGGTTACTCCAGAACAATTAGTGAAGCCGAAGATGGGCAAAGTGAAGAGGATCGCATCATTCGATTATTCGCAGAAGATTTCATCCAAATCTTTGCGTTCTGTCTGGTAGTCAAAAGAAAAGGATGCGACCATGTTACCTCAGGACGGCAGCGGATCAGCTACCGTTGGTGAGAAGTCAGCTGCTCCTCAGGGCGTTGTGACGGTCAAACCAAATATGAAGGCTCCAGCCGAAAAAGTTCCATCTAAGACTCAACCAAGGAAGAGGGTGGCTGAGGACAAGTCGGGTCAGGAGAAGCCGGCAAAGAAGGATGTTGTGGCAAGTAAGCCTATCAAAGATGCCTCTTATGATAAGACAGCTGTAGATAAGCCTGGGAAGACTAAGAATCCGTGGAAGCGGTTTTATCAAGAGACCGGAGATGTCGTCGATGCTTCGGGTAACAAAAAGCCTTTCGCCTCCCGCAAGGAGATTTTCCTGGTCCGCCCTCGTGGTTTACAAAAAGACGGAGATACGCGGCCTTCAATCCACAACTTTGCTTATCAGTATGAAAGCGAAGTTCCGCTTATTGATAACCCGCGAGCGTGTTTCGACATGTTAACTTGTGTACGAGGGAACGAGGCAGATTGGCCAGTTTTGCAGGAGCTATCCCATTCCGATGTCATCCTTAAGTTGAAGCAGGCTGAGGCAACGGTAAATCTCCTTTGAGGAATTCCATCCGTTATAATATCGTTTTAACAAGATCCTTGTTTTCGTTCCAGATGATCGTGGCATCGAATCGTGTGGCCCTTGAAAGTTCTTGGGGTGCTCAGAAGATGGTTGACGCGGTGACCAAGCGGGATGAGCTTCTTAAGAAGGCGAAGGGAGAGAAGGAAGCTCTCAAAGCGAGTAACTCGGATCTTGAGAAAAGGTTCGTGATCTGGAGGAAAAGCTGCGCCTATCGGAGGAGAAAGCGAAGGCCGACGTCCTTAAGTTTCAGGTGGATAAGAAGAGTCAGCAGAGATTCTGTGTGATATACCATGGATTTTACCGGTTTTAACCATGGTATATGCCTTATTTATCGAGTCTTATGATATGTTTTGGAGTCTTTTTAGTATGTTTATAGGTTTAGACACGTTTGGAGCATAATTGGAGTTATTGGAGCATTCTGGAGCATTTTGGAGATTTTACCCGAGAGATAGAGTTCACTGCCCATATTTGACACTTGCAACGATCGACACACCATTGGCATCGATCGTTGCATAGTGTGACCAAGCATTCTCGCGAGCGTTAATGAAGAATGAAGATTAATGCACTAAAGCCCAGAAAGCCCAGATATTTACACAGAAGCCCAAAACGTGTTTTAGCTATTATATAAGGGTTTTTAAGCCATTGTTTAGGCTACGCTTTTCTTAAGTCTTATTTTATTTCAGAGAGCCTTAGGGGCTGATCTTGTTCTCGAAAGAGACTTGATTTCGAACCCCTGTTGATTATTCTGTTTTATAATATTTGGTTTTCTATTCAAGATGTTTTCTGTCTCGATGAACATGTCTGAGTAGATTACCTGTTAGGTTGAAGGATTCTCATTAGGGATTTCATGGAACTATAGTTTAAATCAATCTGTAGGGATTCATATCTGCTAGTTCTTTGTTTAGGTTGTTCTTAATACTTAATCTGAAGTAGCTAATCAGAATTATGATGTTAGGTTGATTGATACAACGAGAGTTGGTTAATTAGCTAGAAAGAACCTAGATGAGCAATTTGATCTACTCGCAAAGAGATTTGGTTTAGGGGAATTGTGAACATATCAAACCTGATCATTAATGCTAGTTTAATCTGTTAGTAATTGCAAAGAGATTTGGATTACTGCACTTAGACTTAGAGAATTCTCGCAACGAGAGTTGGTGAATTCTATATCCGTGTTTGAGTTCTAGAACAGTTATTGATTAGATCCTGATTGACTGATTGCTTGTGTTCCTGATTTCCTGAGAACTCCTGAAACCTAACGCTTCGCTTCCTTGCTTACAAACTCGCCTGCTAGTAATTTACTTTTCTGCTCTGCTTTTAGTTTAATCGCCTTTGCTTTCTCCTAGTTTAATCTTTTCTGTTCTTAATCTATCGTTGACCGGAGTCCCTGTGGATTCGATACCCTAAGTACTACAACTACATCACAGTGCACTTGCAGTTAGAATAGGGATTAATTCTTGACCTATCAAGTTTTTGGCGCCGTTGCCGGGGACTCTTTTGAGTCTCCGATAGATTTGAACTTAGGGTTTAGACTAGGTTTTTCGTTTTTGTTTTTTGTTACTAATTTTTTCTCTTTTTATGTTTCTTGCGTTTCAGGTACGCCTGTAATCGCCCTGCAACGATCGACACGGTCCTGTGTGTCGATCGTCATCGCGCTTGCATCGATCGACGCTTCTCCTGCATCGATCGACACATATCGTAAGAAAGATGTATGATTTATTTAGTCCAGGGATTGATAAATCGCAGATAGCTTGAAGAGTAAAGTCGACTATCTGCACAGTCTTATACTTGAAAAGTATGGGCAAGAACCACCTGCATCTACATATGAAAGCAGATTGGAAACTATGCTGGAGCAGTTATTGGAAAGACAGGAAGAGGATTTGAACTACATCAATAACTCTGGATTCCAAGGAAACAGGTTTGGTAATCAGCAAGGTAATTCCTATCAAGGGATTTATGGATCAACTTCTTATCAGACACCTCCTGCTGCTAATGCTTATAAGAGCAAGATGGAATCTATGATGGAGCAGCTACTAGAGGATCAGACCAAGTTTGCTGTAGTCTTCGACAGGAAGCTGGAAGCTATACATGAAAATCTGAATGGGAAGTTTGAATACTTGAGCACACATGTGAAGAAGCTGGATGTTAAAATCCAACAGACATCTCAAGCAATGCAAAGGCATAATGAAGCTAAGAAAGCTGAACAGTACAAATCCATCAGAGCTGTGACCTTAAGGGATGAGATTGAGTTGCTAGGTGAAGAAGAGAGCATAATCTCGGATTTTCTGGATGAATATTGTCTGCCTGATACATGCATCGATCGACACCCCCTTAGTGTCGATCGACACGCCGTTCTGACGGCAATTTCGAGTTCTTTCGAGAAACAGAATCGCCTTGCATCGATCGACACACATCATGCAACGATCGACACAGAACGCAGATATGACCAGAAACCTGCAACAGTACCCGAACGAGTGTATAAGCCCCCTGTGCCATATCCTAAGGTTCCTAAACCTTCCAAACAAGAGCTAGAAGTGGCTAACTGCATGAAAGTGATATATAAGAAGGTGAATAAAACCCCACCAGTTGAAACTTCGCGAGTTCATGCAAAGAAGATGATCTCCACTGATGGTCATCTGAAAGAAGAAGTTCAGATTGGTGGAACTACAGTATCTGATAGTGGAGAGAAGAAGATGGCGGTTCCTCTTGAACCTGCTCTAACATCTTCAGTACCTGCAACTGCTCATAAGCAGAAAGCTCCAGACATCAGATATACATCAAAGGTAAGGTACAAATCACCTAAGCTTAAACCTTCTGATCACATTGTTTTGAATGCAGGAAAACGCAGTAGACCGCCCAAGCTTCGCTCCCGCCCTGATTCTGATTACTCTTTCCTTGGGAAGCCTCATGATCTGAAAGCCTATACGCCTCCTTGGATGAAGAGATATTCACAGAGACATTCAAAGTCTCTGTTGAAGCCGCCATGAGTCAAATTTCTGTGCCATAGTCAAGCTAATGACTAAAAACAAGCGCTGAGTGGGAGGCAACCCACTATAGAGTCAGTTTTCGTTTTTGTTTTTCATTTTTCAGTCTTTGCTATTTTGATTTTTTCTTTTTAGTGTTTTCAGCAGAGAGAACAGGTTCAAAATCGCCTAGCATCGATCGACACACCTATGTGTCGATAGACACAGTGCGATTACATAAATGAATCGAGCAAATGCGCCTTGCGTCGATCGATGCGGTCCTGTGCATCGATCGACACAGTGCGACGAGAGGTACGTAACTCTGATTTTTCAACTCTTTTCAATTTGATTATCTGTTCTTACCGAGCTCATGCCTTGATTACACTGGGGACAGTGTAGTTTAAGTGTGGGGGAGGAAGCTACTGACGCACGCTTTTGTTTTCTTAGTTTTTCAAAATTTGTTTTATTGAATCAAAATTTGTATGAAACTATGATTCTCCGAGGAAACTTTTCGCTTGAACAGGAACTAAGTGACCATTGGACAGACTTGCAGAGCCTCTATGACTGTTAGAAAACCCAGACACAGATCAGCCTATTGAGGATACCCACATCACTTCAGGTATCAGAGGATCCTTTTACTGACTTCAACCTTAATACTGACTTAGATTTCTCACCTAAGGGCTTGGTATACTTTGTGTCGGATTCCCTTGTTAGTTCTGACACAGCCTGTAAACCTATCCTATTTAGTTCCCTTCTCCCCTTCCAAAAAAAAAAAAAAAGATAATAAACTGAGGATGAGTTAGTAACTCCGAAGTGGTCACAGGAGTGGTAGAGACCCCTATTATCTCCTGTGCGATCCATGGAATGTGTCCAAAGTACACCCCATAACGGGAAGAACACTGATAAAAAAAATAAAATGATACCCAATGTGGGAAAAATCAGTTGTTAAGGAAGGGAAAGAGAAGAAAGGGACTAGAGAAAGATAGTATGGTGGTCTAGAGCTGATAAGTTAAGAATCCATGTGCCTTTGATCGATACTCCTTAGGTGAGACCGCACTTAAATACTTGCAGAAGTCAGTAGGGTGAATTTGAATGCTTGAATGTGATTGTGGAGTTTACTTGGGACAGTTGCTAAGTGTGGGGGAAGTACATTGTGGTCTTGAGTTCTGTAGGAAAGTTTTCAGTGGCTTACTAAGTGAATGTGATTGTGAAAGTTCCTAGGACGAAATGAGTTTCTGTGTTTTCAAACTTCTTTTCTTATGCTTCGGTTCTTTACTTGCTTGAGGACAAGCAAGAGCTAAGTGTGGGGGAGTTGATATACCATGGATTTTACCGGTTTTAACCATGGTATATGCCTTATTTATCGAGTCTTATGTTATGTTTTGGAGTCTTTTTAGTATGTTTACAGGTTTAGACACGTTTGGAGCATAATTGGAGTTATTGGAGCATTCTGGAGCATTTTGGAGATTTTACCCGAGAGATAGAGTTCACTGCCCATATTTGACACTTGCAAAGATCGACACACCATTGGGATCGATCGTTGCATAGCGTGACCAAGCATTCTCGCGAGCGTTAATGAAGAATGAGGATTAATGCACTAAATCCCAGAAAGCCCAGATATTTACACAGAAGCCCAAAACGTGTTTTAGCTATTATATAAGGGTTTTTAAGCCATTGTTTAGGCTACGCTTTTCTTAAGTCTTATTTTATTTTAGAGAGCCTTAGGGGCTGATCTTGTTCTCGAAAGAGACTTGATTTCGAACCCCTGTTGATTATTCTGTTTTATAATATTTGGTTTTCTATTCAAGATGTTTTCTGTCTCGATGAACATGTCTGAGTAGATTACCTGTTAGGTTGAAGGATTCTCATTAGGGATTTCATGGAACTATAGTTTAAATCAATCTGTAGGGATTCATATCTGCTAGTTCTTTGTTTAGGTTGTTCTTAATACTTAATCTGAAGTAGCTAATCAGAATTATGATGTTAGGTTGATTGATACAACGAGAGTTGGTTAATTAGCTAGAAAGAACCTAGATGAGCAATTTGATCTACTCGCAAAGAGATTTGGTTTAGGGGAATTGTGAACATATCAAACCTGATCATTAATGCTAGTTTAATCTGTTAGTAATTGCAAAGAGATTTGGATTACTGCACTTAGACTTAGAGAATTCTCGCAACGAGAGTTGGTGAATTCTATATCCGTGTTTGAGTTCTAGAACAGTTATTGATTAGATCCTGATTGACTGATTGCTTGTGTTCCCGATTTCCTGAGAACTCCTGAAACCTAACGCTTCGCTTCCTTGCTTACAAACTCGCCTGCTACTGATTTACTTTTCTGCTCTGCTTTTAGTTTAATCGCCTTTGCTTTCTCCTAGTTTAATCTTTTCTGTTCTTAATCTATCGTTGACCGGAGTCCCTGTGGATTCGATACCCTAAGTACTACAACTACATCACTGTGCACTTGCAGTTAGAATAGGGATTAATTCTTGACCTATCACTGTGCCGACTTGGGTCAGAAAGAGAGGAATCGCGTCGAGGCCGCAGTTAGGGCGAAAGCGCAGACCTCTTTTGACCTCTTCCAACGTTTTGTCAAAGATCAAGAGTAGGCCACCAAGCTACAAGTTGAACAAGGTCAAATTTCTGGCCATAGGAAATGCTTGCTCAAGTTTAGCGAGGAAGGTGTGCCGATTCCTAAGTCGGTCCTGGATCAACTCGCGGTTGATGAAGACGAGATTAACGCCAAGGTCGACAATCTGGATGTCGTCACCAAGGAGGAATTGTCTTTCGTTCTCTCGCCAATCCGTCATCCTATCCTGAACCTTTATCGCGATTCCCCAACCCGTGTTCCAAGGGATATCGATGAATTCGGGACTAATCGAGGAGTGATTCCGGAGGCGATTCCTACTGAATTGGTTCGGGCGGTCAATTTGGAAATCGCGGCTCAAGACGGTGTGTCAACGGTAGTGCAGGACGTGAATGCTAAGGTTAGTGAAGCTGAGACGGTGAAGGAGCCGGAGAAATCATCAGCGAGTGGGGCTGAGTAATTTCTGTATTTTATGTCGGCTCTTATATAATCGCTTTTCTGTTTTTGTTTTTGTAAAATCTATCGTCCTTTCTTTTTACGAGGAAAATTAAGTTATCTTGCAATCAACATATTCCTTTCCTTTTAACTTGTTTAAAGAATCAAAATGAGTAGTGACTGGATCATTAGATCGGCTTCCTATTAGGGTTTATGCTTGCAATTTAATCAGATTATCTTGTATTTAAATTTGTTCTTGACAAATTAAAACAGATAGCGATTAGATTACGTTTGCCATAAGGCGGTTTGCGAGGCTTATGTGTGCTCGGCTTAGTTGTTTGAAGGACAGACGAATGTGCTAGGCTTAAGTGCTCGGCTTATTTGTTATCTCCCATCACAGAGAACGTACGGGTACGAACCCGGTTTTTCAGTGCGAGACGGATCTCGACCTTTCCTTACCATGATGTGCACCTCATGTGCAAGGAAGACCACACTCCTGGCCAGGGAGCACGGTGCTGATAATGCGAGTCTTATTGGATGCTCGGCTTAAAGTCAAGGCGTGTATTGCTCGACTTTTGCGAACTAAGAAGTCCGGCTTTCCGCGAGTTTTTAAACTCGGCTTTTGCGAACTAGGAAGCTTGACTTTTGGCGAGTTTTAAACTCGGCTTTTTGCGAATTTTTAAACTCGGCTTTTGTGAATTAAGAAGCTCAGCTTTTTGCGAGTTTTAAACTAGGTTTTTTGCGAGTTTTTAAACTCGGCTTTTGCGAACTAAGAATCTCGGCTTTTTGCGAGTTCTTAAACTCGGTTTTTTGCGAGTTTTTAAACTCGGCTTTTGCGAACTAAGAAGCTCGGCTTTTGGCGAGTTAAGACTTGATGGGCTTTTGGCGCGACATTAGCTGTAAAATAAAGATTTTATTAGATTTGTGACTGTGCCGATAAAGGCTGCCTACGTATCTTCCAAGGAAGATCAAGTCACTCGTAGTTCATACATTTTTTTTTGGCGCTCCGTGATAGACTAGCCGTTTTAGAAGTATTCCTCCAGGCTTGCTGAATTCCATGAGCGCGGCAAAGCTTTGCCCTTCATTGATTCGAGCTCGTAAACGCCGGCTTGACGACTTTCATAACTTTGTAGGGTCCTTCCCCTTTGCACCGAGTTTGCCCGCTTTCCATTCTTTGGTGTTCTCATAGACCTTGCGAAGAACATAGTGGCCGCTACATATGCTTTGGCTTCGACCCACTTTGTGAAGTAGTCGGTCATGATCAGCAGAAAATGCCTTTGATTGGAGAGTGGTGATGGTCCAACGATGTCCATTGCCCATCTCATGAACGGATAGGCCGCAGTCGACGCTGTGAGCAGCTCCGTGGATCGGTGTATGAATGGTGCATGACGTTGACACTTTTCACACTTGTTGGAATAGGTCTCGCAATCAGTTATCATAGTCGGCCAGTAGTGACTGTTTAACTTGATTTTGAGAGGGAGAGATCGATCTCCGGAGTGATTCCCGCATTCCCCTAAGTGTGTCTCTTCGAGAACCCGGCGGACTTCATCTCCATGTATGAATCTGAGAAGGATTTTGTTGGCCGAGTACTTATAGAGGACACCGTTATGTATATCGTGCACTTCTGACTTTAAGTCGTCGCGCTGCCCACTTGTCTTCGGGAAGTTTTCCTTCCGTCAAATACGTTCTTATTTCTTGTCGCCAATCCTCATTGTCGTCTGTTAGGAGTGCAATGAGGTTGGTGCCTTTCGCTAGACTATCAGGACACATGTCGTCTTGGCCACCCTGTTGGATTGCGAGAACGACATCATCAGAATCTTCGTGATTGCTATCGGGTGGCGGGATGCTTGGTTCGTGAATCGTCTCCACTGGGATTTGTCGACAGAGGTTGGGATTCGATGCCAGAGATACGAGTGCATCTGCTGGGGAATTTTCTTTCCTCGGTATCTGGACAATATCAAAGAACTCGAAGGAGCTGGTAAGCTCCAATGCCGCCTTTCTATAGGCTTTCATTCACTCGTTTTTAGCCTCGTAATCTCCATTGATTTGATTTGCAACAATCATGGAGTCACAATGGGCCAAATATGTCGTACTTCGATCTCTCTAGCTAGTCTGAGACCGGCTTGTTGGGAATGTCCTGAAATCACACTTGTAATCAATCTAGAGATAGTTGTGTTGTCGAGATTAGACATTCATATGATACTAGGTAATCATAATGTTTTGCTAGAAACCACTTGTGATATGTGAGTTGTGAACTCATTACTAGTATTATATGATCCTATGATATATCATGGTTTTTACCGGTTTTATGCCATGATATAGTTGTGTTTTTAGTGTCTTTTGTGTTCTTTTAGAGACTTTTACAGGTATAATCAGGTTTGGAGCTAAATTGGAGATAATGGAGCTTTTTGGAGATTTTTGGAGTGTTTGGCCGAGAGATAGAGTTCACTGTCCGAAATAGAGAAAGGTGTCGATCGTTGCATGCCTAGCATCGATCGATGCACCAGCGAGATGGGCCAAAACTCGGCGGTTTAGAAGAATCAAGATATTGCACTTTGATCCAGAAGTTCCTGATATTTACAAAGAAGCCCCTGGCCGAGATTAGACCTATATAATAGAGTTTTTGGTGTTTTAATTAGATACGCTTGACAATACGCTTTGATAATTAAGAGCAGAGGATTTTTAGTGCTTTGGGGCTGATCTGAACCTGTTACATCATCTGTATTTGGAGAAGATTTCGAACCCCTTTAATCTCTTATTCTTTTATGCAATTTATTCATCATATGATTATGTTTTCATTATCTATGTCTGAGTAGATTCCTTGTTAGGTTTAGGGTTTCTCACATAGGATTTCATGACTTGCTAGACTTGTTCAAATTCAGTTAAGGATTCATAACTATATTTGTTCTTCAATTTAATTGTGCTTAAAGCTAGTTCTAACCTGATCAATTAGATTCTAGATCTTAGGTTGCTAAATACGTCACGGAAGTGGGGTTTAGGAATCTGAACTAATTAAATTGGGCAATTAAACTTTGCGCAAACGGAAGTTTGGTTTAGGATAATTGTGAACATATCAAACTTGGAATTAAAGCTGGTTTAATCTGTTAGTTCTCGCAAACGAAAGTTTGGTTTGCTGCACTTAGACTTAGAGAATTATCGCAAAGGAATTTGGTTAATTCTATATCTGTGTTTTGAGTTCTAGAACTGTGCTTAATTAGATCCTTACTGAATGAACTGTCTGCTTGTCTGATTTCCTGAGAACACCCTAGACTTAGCGCTTTTAATAACTTGCTTTCACAACCGTTAATCTCTGCTACTGATTTACTTTCTCGCATTGCTTTTAATTCAATTACATTACTTTCTTCCTAGTTAAATTCCTGTTCTTGAGCTATTGAACACCGGAGTCTCTGTGGATTTCGATACCCTATATACTACATTGATATTGCTGTGCACTTGCAGTTTAGTATAGGGATTAATTCTTGACCTATCAAGTTTTTGGCGCCGTTGCCGGGGACTCTTTGAGTCTTCGATAGCTTCGAGCCTAAGGTTTTACTAGGATTTTTCGTTTTCTTTTCGTTTTTATTTTTGTTTTTTTTAGTTACTGACTTTCTCGGTTTTTCTCTCTGTCGCAGGTACCGATTTCGCACTGCGTCGATCGTTGCACCCTTTGCATCGTTCGTCACTAGGCGATTTGAGATTGAACCGATCGTTGCACTGATAGCATCGATCGTTGCTGGACGATTACAGACAGTTTATGCCAACGCAGAAAACTAGAAGTAATCCGAACTCGAGCTTGGTTAATCTCGACCTTGAGGAGCTTGGACGTTTAGAGAGAGCTAACAGAAGAGAAAAGAGAGAGAGAATGGTACGAGAACGTCTGATCTTGATACGAGATGCTGAAGGTGTCCTGAGGGATCCGGAAAACAATCCTTACAATGCTGCTGGGCAGAGGATTGATGCTGATGGACGAGTGATCCCTGACCCTCCTGAGCAACAGCAACAGGAGCGGAACCAAAACCAGGGTCAGGAACGGGCCCAAGGTAGAGAGATGGTGGTTCATGAGAGGATACTAGCTCACTACAACAGACCTGATGAGTTTCATGCAAACCGAGCAGCTCTAGTGCTTCCTGCTTTTGAGAGGAATGATTTTGAGGTCAAGACCATCTACTACCAGCTGATGAGGCAGATTGCTTTTCATGGTCATCAAGCAGAGCAGCCTATGGATCACATTGACAAGTTTGAGGACATAGTCACTGGCATGAAGTATGAAGGAGTATGCCCGGACTATCTGTTTCTTAAGCTATTTCCGCACAGTCTTGCTGGAGACGCTAGTGCATGGCTGAGACAACTGGCACCTGGTCAGTATACTACTTGGGCAGCCTTAAAGAGTAAGTTCCTGCGTCACTTTTATGATGATGCGCGTTCAGACCAGTCCAGACAGGACATACTCACTTTTTCCCAAGGAGCTGTGGAGCCCTTGAAGACTGCCTGGATGAGATTTAAGCAGTATCAGCGTGACTGTCCACACCATGGATTCACAGAAGTACAGCTGATTGGTATCTTCTTCAGAGGCATAGATCTCCCTTATCAGACTGCGCTGGATAATTCCAGTAATGCTAATTTCAACACCAGGACTCCTACACAAGCTAAGCAGTTGATTGGGAACCTGATTAGCAGCTACAGTTGCAAGACTATAGATGAAAAGAGGAAGAAATCCGGTGGGAGTATGGAGGATTCTAACATGACTGAGATTAGATCTAGGCTAGACACAGTTTACGATCTCCTAACAAGTAGGAAAGCTGTCCACTCTACCCAAGATGTAGAGGTAATTCAGACTGAGGAGGACACTCAGGAAGAAAAAGTGAATTACATGGGAGGTTCTGGTTTCCAAGGTAGTGGATTTAGAAATCAACAGGGAAATAGATTCTCCAATGGAGTTCAGCAAGGTGGTTTTAAGAAAGCCAATGGGTCTGAGAGTAAGGTAGAGATGATGCTAAGACAGCTAATGGAGAGTCAGACTAAGTACGCAGCAGATGCCAACGCGAAGATGGATACAATCTACAGGGAGCTGAATGGAAAGTTTGAGTGTTTGAACACACACATGAAAGAGCTTGATGCTAAGGTTGCAAGAACTGCTGGACATGCTCAAATGGAAGAGGGATATCTCCCGGGAAGGACTGATGCCAATCCTAAGTACCAATGCAATGCCGTGACATTGAGAAGTGGTAAGGAGCTGTCATCTGGCCAGAAAAAGCAGTTAAGCGTTGAGGAACTCGTGGAAATTGAAGAGTTGGAAGATGAGATACGCGATATTCGCCGCGAGTCGATCGATGCATCTAAGCAACGATCGTTGCCAAGCGAAATCAAGGAACCGGAGGTCGTAACAAAGTCGCCTAGCATCGATCAATGCGATAAGAGCAACGATCGACACAAGGTGACTGCAGAAAGTTCGAGTGCTGAAAAACCAAAACAGTCGGCTGAAAGGGTATACAAGCCTAAGATACCTTATCCCAAGAACCCCAGAAAAGCTAAGAATGATAGGCAGTATGCAAAATGGAAGGAGTTCATAAAAAAGGTAAAGGTTGAAGTACCTTTGTTGGATTCCATTGAAACTTCCCCCATAATGAAAAGATGCCTTAAGGATGCAGTTTCTGGAAAATGGTCTGATGAAGAAAGTATAATGATGCTCAATGAAGTATGTAGTGCAGTGGTTCAAGGCAGAATTCCAGAGAAATTAAAAGATCCAGGCAGCTTCGTATTAGATTGTGCTATCTACAAGGAGAGGTTCGAAAGGTCCCTATGTGATCTTGGCTCCAGTGTAAATCTGATGCCCCTTTCAGTTGCTAAAAGACTAGGGATGACAGATTTTATACCAACTAGGATATCACTGGTTTTGGCAGACAGATCAGTCAGGATTCCCGAAGGAGTAATAGAGGATGTGCCTATAACGGTTGGCAAGTGTGTGATCCCAACTTATTTTGTGGTTCTACAATATGGACAGGAGCCAAAAGACCCATTGATTCTAGGCAGATCTTTCTTAGCAACAGCTGGTGCGATGATTGACTGTCAGGGAGGCAAAATAGTTCTAAATGTGGGAGATCTGAAGATGAGTTTTGACATGAACAAACTGGTAAAGAGACCAACCATCGACGGGCAAACCTTCTATGTGGACACATTGGGTGATTTGGCTGCAGAGTATTTCCACCAATCACATGCTGAGGACCCACTAGAAAGGGCTTTACTGAGCTCTATTTTGGAGTTGGAATACCTACAGGACGAGCCTGCAATGTGCTATACAAGATTGATGGATTCTGTCGAGGTTGCAATGCAGGTAGAAGTGTCTGACGCGGGACTGCAACGATCGACACCATCTAAGCAACGATCGTTGCAAGACGACAGAGACTGGGCAAAAGAAAAGGCTCCGAAAATAGATCTGAAACAACTTCCATCCGGGCTAAGGTACGCCTTTCTTGGACCTAATTCAACATACCCAGTGATTGTTAATGCTAGCCTGAACAACGCAGAGCTCACCTTATTGCTAAGCAAGCTGCGCAAGCATCGCAAAGCTCTTGGCTATTCCCTTAATGATATTTCAGGTATCTCACCGGAGCTGTGCATGCACCGGATACATCTTGAAGATGAGTCCAAGACATCAATCGAACATCAGAGGAGACTTAATCCTAATCTGCAGGAAGTAGTCAAAAAGGAGATTATGAAACTCCTTGACGCTGGAATTATATATCCTATCTCTGACAGTGATTGGGTGAGTCCAGTCCATGTAGTGCCAAAGAAGGGCGGTGTTACAGTTGTGAAGAATGAGAAGAATGAGCTGATACCTACTAGGACTGTGACAGGACACAGGATGTGCATAGATTACAGGAAGCTTAATGCTGCTACCAGGAAAGATCATTTTCCTTTGCCTTTTATTGATCAGATGCTCGAAAGGTTAGCAAATCATCCTTACTACTGCTTCTTAGATGGCTACTCAGGTTTCTTTCAGATTCCCATCCATCCAGAGGATCAGGGAAAGACCACTTTCACTTGTCCATATGGGACATTCGCCTACCGTAGGATGCCTTTTGGACTCTGCAACGCACCAGCCACTTTCCAGAGATGCATGATGTCCATATTCACAGACATGATTGAGGATTTTATGGAAGTATTCATGGATGATTTCTCAGTATATGGATCATCCTATAATGAGTGCTTAGATAATTTGTGCAAGGTTCTGACAAGATGCGAAGAGAAGCACTTAGTTCTTAACTGGGAGAAGTGTCATTTCATGGTCAGAGATGGCATTGTGCTTGGACATAAAGTGTCCGAAGCAGGAATAGAGGTGGACCGCGCTAAAATCGAGGTGATGACCAACCTGCAGGCACCTGATTCTGTTAAGTCTATTAGAAGCTTTCTTGGACATGCTGGCTTCTATAGACGGTTCATCAAGGATTTGAGTAGGATTGCTAGGCCACTAACTGCTTTGCTGTGTAAAGACACCAAATTTGAGTTCACTGCAGATTGTCAAACTGCATTTGAACAGATCAAGCAGGCATTAGTGAGTGCTCCCATAGTTCAGCCACCGGATTGGGATTTGCCTATCGAAGTAATGTGTGATGCAAGTGATTATGATGTAGGAGCTGTTCTTGGACAAAAGAAAGATAGAAAGCTTCATGCTATCTATTATGCCAGTAGGACACTGGATGATGCACAAAGAAACTATGCCACTACGGAGAAGGAGTTGCTGGCAGTTGTCTTTGCATTTGAGAAATTTCGCTCTTATCTTGTTGGCTCCAAGGTGATTGTACACACTGATCATTCAGCCCTGAAGTATCTGATGCAGAAGAAGGATGCTAAGCCAAGACTGTTGAGATGGATCCTGTTGCTTCAGGAATTTGATATTGAAGTGAGAGATAAGAAAGGGGTTGAGAATGGAGTTGCTGACCATCTTTCGAGGATGCTAGTTGAGGAGGACGTGCCAATTAATGACTATTTGCCTGAGGAAAACGTCAATATGGTTGGGACAATCTGTGAGACAGAATTGGACAGAACCCTGCAAAACTGTCGGATTAATCGCGTTGCGTCGATCGATGCGACGTCAGCGTCGATCGATGCATCTATCGGGACAGCGACGATCGATACACCAGACTGTGACGATCGTTGCAGCGCGGATACAGACCCAGAAACTTTTACGGTACGGATTGGAAAGCATGAGTTTGAGATTAATGCTGTCGCAACAAATGATCGACCATGGTATGCAGACATAGCCAATTATCTGGCTGCAGAGACTGAACCAGATAATCTGAAAGGGTATGAAAAGAAGAGGTTCTTCAGAGAACTTAGGAGGTACTATTGGGATGAACCTTACCTCTATAAGCATTGTTCGGATGGCCTTTATAGAAGATGTGTTGCTGAGTCGGAGGTTCCAGATATCCTATTCCACTGCCACGGATCAGATTATGCAGGACATTTTGCTACTTTCAAAACTGTGTCTAAGGTTTTGCAAGCAGGTTTCTGGTGGCCTACAATGTTCGCTGATGCTCACTCCTTTATTTCTCATTGTGATGCCTGCCAGAGGAGAGGGAAAATCAGCAGGAAGCATGAGATGCCTCAGAATTTTATTCTTGAGGTTGAGGTTTTTGATTGCTGGGGCATAGACTTTATGGGTCCCTTTCCCTCATCTTATGGGAATAAATTCATATTAGTTGCTGTGGATTATGTATCTAAGTGGGTAGAAGCAATAGCTAGTCCAACCAATGACTCTTCAGTAGTCATTAAGCTGTTTAAATCCATCATATTCCCTAGATTTGGAGTACCTCGGATAGTAATTAGTGATGGAGGATCTCACTTTATTAATAAGGTTTTTGAGAAGCTCCTGAAGAAGCATGGAGTGCATCACCGAGTTGCTACTCCTTATCACCCACAGACTAGTGGACAGGTAGAGGTTTCTAACAGACAAATCAAGGAGATCTTGGAGAAGACAGTTGGGAAGACAAGGAAAGATTGGGCAGCTAAGCTTGATGATGCTTTATGGGCCTATAGGACTGCGTTTAAACGCCATTGGGGACTACTCAATTCCATTTGATCTATGGGAAAGCATGTCATCTGCTAGTAGAACTTGAGCACAAGGCAGCATGGGCTGTAAAACAGATGAACTTTGACCTCAAACCAGCTGCAGAGAGGAGATTGATACAGCTCAATGAGTTGGATGAGATTAGACATTTTGCCTATGAGAACTCAAAGTTGTACAAGGAAAGGACTAAGGCTTATCATGACAAAAAGATTGTCTCCAGACGGTTTAAGCCTAACGATCAGGTACTGTTATACAGTTCTCGCTTGCATTTGTTTCCAGGCAAGCTGAAATCAAGATGGTCTGGACCATACACGATCAAAGAAGTGCGTCCATATGGAGCTGTCATTTTAATTGGCAAGGAAGGTAATGAGTTTGCTGTAAATGGGCAGAGGGTAAAACACTATTGGGCTAAGGCCGAGATTCCCGGAGGTCAGATTTTGCCCCTGGATCATGCTCCCTCTACCTGAAAATTCCCATCCGTCCGGTCAAGCTATTGACCTTAAATAAGCGCTGGGTGGGAGGCAACCCACCATTAGGTACTGGTATTTTTCTACTTAATTTTTGGTGCTTTTGTTAGGATTTTACGTTTGTTTTTGTTTTTGGTGCAGTTATGTTTGCGGGTCTCGGACAAAATCGCAGTGCAACGATCGACGCACTTCTGTGTCGATCGTCACAACACGAAAGGAATCGCATTGCAGCGATCGTTGCGGTCCTGAGCAACGATCGATCATACACGAAAATCGCCAAGTAACGGTCGATGCACTTAGTGCAATGATCGATGCCTGAGCGACAGAGGTAACCCGACAGACATAATTTCATCTTTTCAATTTTTTTATTTTCTTTTTACCGATCCTTCGCTGGACACTACTGGGGACAGTGTGTTTTAAGTGTGGGGGAGGTGCTACTGACTTTTGTTTTCTGTTTTCTTAAGAGTCAGTCCGTTTTTTTCAAAAAATTTTGTTTTATTGAGTCAAAATTGTTTAAGTAAGAAACTATGATTTTGTGAGAAGATTTACAAGACTTGCAGGAACTTAAGTAACCATTGGGATGAAGTTGCAGGATCTATCTCTGACTATTAGAAAACCCCATCACAGATCAACCTACTGGGAACACCCACATCACTTCAGGTATCAGAGGATCCTTTTACTGACTTCAATTTAATACTGACTTAGATTTCTCGCCTAAGGGCTTGGTATACTTTGTGTCGGATTCCCTTGTTAGTTCTGACACAGCCTGTCAACCTATCCTATTTAGTTCCCTTCTCCCCTTCTATAAAGTAAAAAAAAAAAAAAAAAGATAATAAACTGAGGATGAGTTAGTAACTCCGAAGTGGTCATGGGAATGGTAGCAAACACTATTTTCTCTCATGTGATCCATGGAATGTGTCCAAAGTACACCCCATAACGGGAAGAACACTGATAAAAAAAATAAAATGATACCCAATGGGGAAAAATCAGTTGTTAAAGAAGGGAAAGAGAAGAAAGGGACTAGAGAAAGATAGTATGGTGGTCTAGAGCTGATAAGGTAAGAATCCATGTGCCCTTTGATCGATACTCCTTAGGTGAGACCGCACTTAAATACTTGCAGAAGTCAGTAAGGAGAATTTGAATGCTTGAATGTGATTGTGGAGTTTACCTAGGACAGTTGCTAAGTGTGGGGGAAGTACATGTTGGTCTTGATATCCTGTGATTGATTCTTTCACTACAAGAAAAAGCTCTATTCTTAGCACACGAAAAACGCCATCGTATGTATATGATGGCGTTTGTGATAATGCTATGTCTGCCCCAGCTATAATAGGTAGGCTAGATACGATAGCGTTTTTGTACGTGCTATAATAATTTACATATATTATAGCATTGTTTGTTCATGCTATTATTTGGTTATCTTATCATAGCTTTAGTTTTGTTTGCCATTGAAATATATGTTATAGCTTTGTTTCAATGCCCTAATAGCTTTTTTTATTTATCATAATATTATTATAATAATTGACAATTATGATTATTTTATATTTTATAATATATTTTTCTGTTTTATATTTGTACAAAAAGAAATAGATTTAATATTTTAAACTTTCATTAATAAATCAAAATGTCTTACACAAACATTTTAAAATCAAAAACTAAGGCAAAAAAACATTACAAATCTCCTCTTAGCATAGAAAGCATTTCCTTTGTTTGTACCAGAGAAATTGCCAAGCTTGATTCTTGTGACTTCCCCATCATTGACACAGTGATCCATAGCCCAACTTGAGCGGTAAAGTTCCTCGAACTTAGCTGCAGCAACAACTTCACCACAAGACACACACCATAATCATCATAATCATCATACACCCACCATAATCATCTAGACAAAAGAGCAAAAGAGCAAAATGTCTTCACTTAGTTCACCAGTCTTTATTTGTTTCAAACTAGTTGAAACAACTGCAATTAAGAGAAGCAAAAGAATCACCAAATAATTCACTTCATCACTCTCAGTAAAGATAATCTTTCCAGCAATGTAAATGGTACCTTACCATGAGATTTTTCTTGTCGGATTCTGAATCAGTGTACACAACAAAGTCTTGTGAACATGAACTTGTATCATTTGCATGTATGTAAGCAAGATATCCAAAATGCTTTCCTAAAACCTGCAAAGGCCAAATCCAGAGGCAAAGTTTAGATAAAAAAAACAGTCTGAAGAAAAGATGAAAATATTTTTAAGATAAATCAATCTCAAAACATAGAGCATTACCAATTTAATAACTCTGAGCTGATGAGAAGTGAAATTGTTGAGACTGAGAGCTGGACGCATGTGGTAGAACACAGTTTCTCCATGACCCTGAGATCAACAAGGTGGAACTCATTGCAGAACATGTCTTCAGTCATGTGTTCGTTCTTCTTCCAATCAGACGCAATGACGTACTGGCCCTTGTGCTTGAGACGGCGAGCAATGTGGGAAGCGATGAAACCTCCAGCTCCGGTGATGGATATCCTCAGCATCTCAGATGGCCAGTAGAGCATACATAACCTCAAGAATTATCAACCAAAACCTTTAGAGCTGATATTAAGCAATGCAGAAATTATCAACCAAACCTTTAAAGCTGATATTAAGCAAAACCTATGTACACAATAACTGTAACCATAGCAAAGATAAACAGTCCTGCAATTACATAAGCCCCAATAAGAGAAATATAACTTCTAGATCAATCACTTCCCCAACATAAACAGCTTTCTTACCTGTTCTGCGAACTGAGACTTTGCGCTTGTGTGGCTGTGGCTGAGTAGGAGCATCCTAGGCCTCACGGGCAGCTCTCTTTTCCAAGTTAGTCTGATGCCTCTTACCTTGAGTATGCGCCATGTAGTTTCCTTCATTGTTATGCAGCGTTAGACATAGTTTGCACTCATAGCTTCACAACATAAAACACAGCAAATCAGTAAACTCATGGACAGAAAAAAAAAACCCTAACTGAAGAAACACGAATCAATTCAACTCAGACATTTTCACGCCACCCATATGCATACACGATCAAATACATATCGGAACAGGAATCTGCTATAAGACTCTATGCGCGAGCAAACATAATACAAGTAGCTATAGAGAGAAACACGGATGTGGAAACATACCTTCCAAGATGATTTCGCATGAAATACGGATCCTTCGCAAGGTCTATGGTTTCAAGAGCAAGACGACGGAGACGCTCACGGCGATCGATTGCCTCGTTTTGGCCGGAGGCGGCGCCTCCGCTCCGCTGATTGGCTCTTCTGTCCGGCGATGCTTAGACTCTCCATCGCCTCCGTTGTGATCGGTGATCTCTGCGACGGCGTCAAATTCGACGTAGCTTCCACCATCAAATCGGAAATGTATTTTCAATCGACCAAAATCGAATAAAACAACAAAAGGTATCTAAATCCGTAAGAGATCAATCGAAGAGATCGGTGATCTGTATTGATTCAAACAAGTAGGGAAAACAAACGAAGCCGTTTTGTATCAAAGGTGCTTGGGAGGTTTTTTTGGTGTGAATCGGAGAAGGAGAAGAAATACAAAATGGATAAGGTTAGCGCTAGGGTTTTGCAGACGAGAAAGAAATTAGGGTTTGGGTGAGGAGGAGGACGGCGGAATTTGAGGAGGAAGAGAGGAAAGTGGTGGTCGCGGTGAAGGAGATGGGCCACTGAATGAAGTTTAGAGTCATGGTTTTGAGGAGTTAGAGAGAAGAGACACGAGAGAATTGAGAGGAAAAAGTGTGTTTTTTTTTTTTTTAAAAAGATGAATCTGTGTTTTAGCGAAAGAGGGGGAAAAATTGGAAAAAAAATTTCACCAAAATCCCAAAAATTATAAAGGTTACCGCTCTAACCAAAATTTTTGGCTCCAAGTCATTTTTTGCTCCCGATTAATGATTTTTGGCATAGAATTTTGGCATAGCTTGTTTAAAATGCTATAACAGAGTCTTCCAGTCAAGCATATCATCTTTTATAGCACTTGTGAAAACCGTGCTATCCTAAAGTGCTATCAATGCCACTTTTTTTTGTAGTGTTTCAGTGGTTTACTAAGGGGAATCTGAGTATTGTAGCTTCAAGGATGAAATGAGTTTCTGAAAGTTTTCAAACCTCTTCACCATGTTTTAGTTCTATGTTTTGCTTGAGGGCAAGCAAAGGCTAAGTGTGGGGGAGTTGATATATCATGGTTTTTACCGGTTTTATGCCATGATATAGTTGTGTTTTTAGTGTCTTTTGTGTTCTTTTAGAGACTTTTACAGGTATAATCAGGTTTGGAGCTAAATTGGAGATAATGGAGCTTTTTGGAGATTTTTGGAGTGTTTGGCCGAGAGATAGAGTTCACTGTCCGAAACAGAGAAAGGTGTCGATCGTTGCATGCCTAGCATCGATCGATGCACCAGCGAGATGGGCCAAAACTCGGCGGTTTAGAAGAATCAAGATATTGCACTTTGATCCAGAAGTTCCTGATATTTACAAAGAAGCCCCTGACCGAGATTAGACCTATATAATAGAGTTTTTGGTGTTTTAATTAGATACGCTTGACAATACGCTTTGATAATTAAGAGCAGAGGATTTTTAGAGCTTTGGGGCTGATCTGAACCTGTTACATCATCTGTATTTGGAGAAGATTTCGAACCCCTTTAATCTCTTATTCTTTTATGCAATTTATTCATCATATGATTATGTTTTCATTATCTATGTCTGAGTAGATTCCTTGTTAGGTTTAGGGTTTCTCACATAGGATTTCATGACTTGCTAGACTTGTTCAAATTCAGTTAAGGATTCATAACTATATCTGTTCTTCAATTTAATTGTGCTTAAAGCTAGTTCTAACCTGATCAATTAGAATCTAGATCTTAGGTTGCTAAATACGTCACGGAAGTGGGGTTTAGGAATCTGAACTAATTTAATTGGGCAATTAAACTTTGCGCAAACGGAAGTTTGGTTTAGGATAATTGTGAACATATCAAACTTGGAATTAAAGCTGGTTTAATCTGTTAGTTCTCGCAAACGAAAGTTTGGTTTGCTGCACTTAGACTTAGAGAATTATCGCAAAGGAATTTGGTTAATTCTATATCTGTGTTTTGAGTTCTAGAACTGTGCTTAATTAGATCCTTACTGAATGAACTGTCTGCTTGTCTGATTTCCTGAGAACGCCCTAGACTTAGCGCTTTTAATAACTTGCTTTCACAACCGTTAATCTCTGCTACTGATTTACTTTCTCGCATTGCTTTTAATTCAATTACATTACTTTCTTCCTAGTTAAATTCCTGTTCTTGAGCTATTGAACACCGGAGTCTCTGTGGATTTCGATACCGTATATACTACATTGATATTGCTGTGCACTTGCAGTTTAGTATAGGGATTAATTCTTGACCTATCATCCTACAGGGTCACACACCTAAGCAGACTGGATATACTTCATGTGGGAATAAACATTAAAGTAATGGTCAAGTTAATGTGTATTTGATACACATTAATATACGAGTTTTGAGAGTGTGTCGATCGACACAAGTTTTGTGTCGATCGATGCAAGGCGGAGATCAAAACACTGTTTCGATTTAATGACTTAATTAATCTCGGTTCGGTCCGGTGATTAATTAGGTTTTTCCAGGTCTATATATATATGATATAGCACGACCTGGAGCATAAGTTTTTAGCCTAATCGCAGCCACCTCTTAGAAACAGACTAATCCCAGAGAGATCCGATCTCCCGGCACTAGCATCCCGGCGGATTCCAGTTTGTGTGCGTGTGGATATCAGAAGAGGCGCAACACTTGAGGCGCTCGTGAATCTCGAATACCTAATCATCTTCCGCTGCATAACATCCAGGTATATTCGAGATCTGAGAATGTAGATTCAACTCTAAGCATGAATCCTAGATCCTAGGCTTGGAATTTATACCTAGGGTTGACTAATATGATTAGAAACCGTCTAGAAATTCCTTCAGTGGTATCAGAGCCTAAGGATTCTAGTTGAATCGCACTCTGAGTTATCGCCCAGCGTCGACCAGAAAATCGCATTGTGTCGATCGTTGCAAAGTGTTGCATCGATCGACACAGACCGAAAATCGCATTGTGTCGATCGACACAAAGTGTTGCATCGATCGACACAAAGCGACACGACTGGTTCAATTGGATTGAAATGGTCATTGCGATTGGTTGAGCTGGTTAGACCGGTTGATTGCGATTGGTTTGATTTGGTTGGTGACGATCGATGCTAATGTAGCATCGATCGATGCTGACCGGTTATCAAAGTCGGTTCAATTGGATTGGATCGGTTATCGCAATTGGCTTAAACCGGTTAGACGGGTTAATTGCGGTTTGATTGAATTGGGTTGATGTCGATCGACGCAAGTGTTGTGTCGATCGATGCTAACTGGTTATCAAAGCCGGTTCAATTGGATTGATCGGTTATCGCAAATTGGTTCTGGTATGTTGCATCGATCGATACTAGTATAGGGTCGATCGACAAAGAATTAAATTGTTCGGTTATTGAACCTGCAGTTACAGAACCAAACCAGAATTAAACCCACTTCTTAGAATTATTAAAGCTTAATTAGATTAGTTGTCTTATAAGTTCTAAACCTTATTGGATGCATATATGATATGCATTAGACCAAAAGTTATGTTCCTCAACTAAATATCAAGTATGTTTAGATGTCGTTCCAATCTTGTCAACTGTCAAGACTTGTTTCATTGTGCGATAGACTTGCAGTGCAAGATGTCCACAATTACATAAGTAAGACAGGAGGTAATCGTGTTGATGGACTTGCAGTGCAAGACATCAACAATTACATGACTTAAGAGATTGGTTTACTTGACTGGGCCATCAAAATCGTTTTAGGCTCAGAGACATCAGGTGGATTGGACATGAGATGTCAATCCACAACCAAGAGTTATATTGGATATAACTAGCAAAGTTGTTGCTTACCTAGATAGCTAAAATTTGGGCGATAGCCAGTGGCTCACTCAAGTTCAGTGAAGTATGGGTCTTGGATCATTATATTCATTTGAGGAAACATTGTCTTGAATATAATGCGAGTCTTCTTAATAGTTAAGATTTCTCATTTCTTGAACATCATAACTAAACCTCTCTTGTTTTCAGCTATGTCTAGCACAAACCATCATAACAATTTCTCCCTGCGATCCGTCCTTGAAAAGGACAAGTTAAATGGATCCAATTTTTTTGAATGGTATCGGAATTTGAGAATTGTTCTCAAACAGGAGAAAAAGGACTATGTCCTTGAGAAAGTTCTCCCCAAGAAGTACCGAGCCAATGCCTGGCAGTCAGAAAAGGATGCTTTGGATAAGAATTCTAATGATGTAGTTGATGTGTGCTGTCTCATGTTGGCTACCATGAACTCGGACTTGCAAAAGCAATATGAGTACGTGGAGTCGCCAATAGAGATGATCAGTGGCCTGAAAAGTATGTTTCAGGAGCAGGCACGAACTCAGAGATACCAGACGGTTAAGTCTCTAATTGTGTGCAAGCTACAAAAGGACGGACCAGTTAGTCCTCATGTCATTAAGATGATGGGTTATATTGATTACCTGGGGAAACTGGATTGTTCCATTAGCCAAGAGTTGGCTACTGACATCATTCTGCAGTCACTTCCGTCAAGCTATGATCAGTTTGTTATGAACTATAACATGAACAACTTGACGAAGACGTTGACTGAATTGCATGGGATGCTGAAAACTGCGGAACCTAAAAACAAGAAGGACACCCCAAATGTTCTTATGGTACAAAAGGGTAGAAAGTTTAAGAAACTTGGTAAGAACCAAGGTGATGGCAAGACGAGCTCGATTGTGAATCCAAGCGAGTCTAACCATGTTCCTAAGGTTAAAACCGGTCATTCTAAAGATGATAAGTGCCATTATTGTAATGGTTATGGGCATTTGAAAAGAAACTGCAATAAATTCCTGGAAGATTTTGAGAAGCTGAAGAAGACGTACGAGACTTCTTCTTCAGGTATTTATATTATAGAAGTAAATGTTACTTCTTATGATTCTACTTATTGGGTATTAGATACCGGCTGTGGTGCTCATATTTTGTGAAAATATGCAGGGCCTAAGCAAAAGTAGGATTTTGGAGAAAGGACAAGTGGATCTACGCATGAGAAATGGAGCAAGAGTTGCTGCATTAGCCGTAGGAGTATTTCATTTGTTTTCTTTTATGGCATGTTTTTGGAACTTAAGAACTGCTACTATGTACCTGCTGTGAGCAGAAATATTATTTCTATTCCTTGTTTGGATATGGAAGGATATCAGTTTTCAAATTAAGAATAAGTGTTATTCATTTGATTACAATGATATGTTTTATGGTAGCAGTCCATTAGAGAATGGACTTTATGTTCTAAAACCAAAATGTGCCTAACTATAACATTAGTACCAAGAGATTCAAGTTAAATGATATGAATCAAACTTTTTCTCTGGCATTGTCGTTTGAGCCACATAAATGAGAACGGATTCAGAAGCTCCATAGTGATGGGCTTTTGGACTCATTTGATTTTGAATCATGATGAGAAAAGCGAATCTTGTTTGTTGGGTAAAATGACGAAGGCCCCTTTCAACAAAAGGTAGTGTCGATCGACACAAAAGGTGTATCGGACGACACAAGTCGCGAACAAACAAATTGAAAGGGCCAGTGACTTATTGGGCCTTATACATACCGATGTGTACATCCCAATGAACACAAGAGCTAGAGGAAACTTTCAGTACTTCATTACCTTTACTGATGTTTTCAGTAGATATGGTTATGTCCATCTAATGAGACATAAATCGGAATCTTTTGAAGAGTTCAAGGAATTCCAGAATGAAGTACAGAATCAACTTGGCAAAAGTATTGAAGATCCACGATAAGATCGTGGAGGTGAATATTTAAGTCAAGAATTCAATGATCATCTGAGAGATTGTGAAATTGTTTCACAACTCACTCCGAGAGGAGGAATCGGACTTTATTAGATATGGTTCGATCAATGATGAATCAATCAGATCTTCCATTATCCTTCTGGGAATACGCTCTAAAACCGTCTGCGTATAAACTAAATAGGGTTCCATCAAAATCAGTTACAAAGACACTACATGAGTTGTGGACTGGAAATGTTTCTGATTTGTTTTTCATGAAGATTTGGGGTTGTGAGGCTTATGTAAAATGTTTAATCTCTGATAAGCTCGCATCCAAGTCCTATGAATGCTACTTCATTGGTTATCCTAAGGAGACCAAGGCATGTTACTTTTACTCCCATCGATCAAATTAATGGGTATTTGATACACATTAATATATGTGTCTGGTGGGTGTGTCGATCGACGCAAGTGTTGTGTCGATCGATGCTAGGCGAAGAACGACACAATTGTCTGTGTTTTTCTTGAGAAAGATTCTCTTTCCAGAAAAAACAGTGGGAGTAAAGTACAACTCGAAGAAATTCGAAAATCACAGGAGACTGCTTAACCTGATGAGGAAGAGCAGCAGTTGGATCTGCAAAGAGTTGTAGAACCTACACCTGTGATGCCTGAAGTTCGCAAATCCGAGAGGATTCGTCACGAACCCGAGAGATTTGGATTTCTCATGACTAATTGCCATGATCTGTTGATCATTGACAGTGACGAGTATGCGACTTTTGAAGAAGCAATGATGGGCCTTGACTCCGAAAAGTGGCTGAAAGCCGCTAAATCCGAAATGGGATCCATGTCACAGAACCAAGTGTGGACTTTGGTCGATTTACCCGATGGTGTAGAAGCCATTAAGTGTAAATGGGTTTTCAAGAAGAAAATTGACGTGGATGGTAATATTCAGATATTCGAAGCTGGGTTGGTGGAAAAAGGTTTCAAGCAAATTCATGGCAGCGACTATGAAGAGACCTATTCCCCAGTCGCCATGCTTAAGTCTATTCGGATTCTCCTAGCTACCGCCACTCATAATGGTTATGAGATCTGACAGATGGATGTGAAAACAGTTTTCCTTAATGGAATTCTGGAAAAGGATGTGTACATGACACAACCTGAAGTTTTCATTGATCCTAATGAAACTAGGAAGGCATGGAAGCTTCATCGATCCATTTATAGATTGAAGCAAGCATCTCGGAGTTGGAATCTTCGTTTTGATGAAACAGTCAAAAAGGTTTGACTTCATCAGGAACGAAGAGGAACCGTGTGTTTACAAGATGACTAGTGGGAGCGCAGTTGCATTTCTAGTATTGTATGTTGATAACATACTACTTCTCGGAAATGAAGTTCCATTGTTTCAGTCTGTTAAGACTTGACTCGAAAGTTGTTTTCGATGAAAATATGGAAGAAGACGTATACATTCTTGGAATATGAATCTATAGAGATAGATTAGACAAGCTAAATTGGATTGTGTCAAGATACTTATATTGATAAGGTCTTGCACAGGTCCAGTATGCATGATTCCAAGAAGGGCTTTATGCCAATGACTCTAGACATTACTCTTAGCAAGACGCAGTGTCCTTCGACACACGCTGAGCGAGAGCGAATGAGGGTCGGACTACTGCTAAAGGCATTAGATGTCTCAAAATGTGATCTTATTTTTAGTGGGAGTTGTTGTTGTTTTGTTATGATATGATGTTCATGTAAACATAATTTGATTATGTTAATGAAATCTGACATCGGTATTATTTAATTATGTTATTAAATAATAGTCCCAAAGTAATTTATGACATTTTATAGGTCATCAAGTGTGTGACTTGATCATGAAACCCTATAGATAATAAATGACATTAATTATGAAGGTCCCTAGTCAAGGTTGTTAAAGTGGGACATTAACAACCGTGTGAGACTAGTATGTGAGGTGACTGATGACTAAGTTTCATGGAGTCATTAATAAGAGTATTAAAGTCAATCACATAGATATGTGTTGGAGAACACAGGATCGGACATGACCCGCTAATGAGAACTCAACAGGATAGTTATATAAGTGTCATGAGAGTTTTCATTACGACTATAGAGTATAGTCCTTAGACCTGAGTTCATCATGTTTTCTTACATGTGAATTGGTCCGCTTTAACATTGTCAACCGTCAGTCGTAACTGGTGACTATAAAGGCATTGATTGGGCGATTCATGAAGTGTGTGAAGGAACAGGGATGGAACAAGATGGGATTTTTTCCTCCTACATAACAGGAGATAAATATCTCATGGCCCATCGAAGATTTGATACTGAGAAATGTGTGGCCACACTCAAACGAGGTGATTGTCAGTCGTTTGTCTTGTCAGTATAAATCGGAGTTCGATGAACATGATTTTGGCTTAATAAGGATGACACGGATCTTGCCTTATGCCAGATCGAGATATAGAGACGAAGGGATTATGGGAATAGATGATTCCAGTACAAGTGGGAGATTGTTGGGAATGTCCTGAAATCACACTTGTAATCAATCTAGAGATAGTTGTGTTGTCGAGATTAGACATTCATATGATACTAGGTGATCATAATGTTTTGCTAGAAACCACTTGTGATATGTGAGTTGTGAACTCATTACTAGTATTATATGATCCTACATGGTCACACACCTAAGCAGACTGGATATACTTCATGTGGGAATAAACATTAAGGTAATGGTCAAGTTAATGTGTATTTGATACACATTAATATACGAGTTTTGAGAGTGTGTCGATCGACACAAGTGTTGTGTCGATCGATGCAAGGCGGAGATCAAAAATGTAACGCCCCCTTCCCGTTTACCGCTGACCGACGAGCTGACCGGCCAACAATCAAACAAGAACATGACTGATCGAACCCGAGCAGTCATACGAGAAGAGTTTGTCACAATACGAAAGCCAGAGACGGTCCGGTTTGAGACAAAGGCTCGAACCAAACCACCCTTGACTCCGTTTTCCTCGTTTCCATGATACGAAGCTTTTCAACCTGTACCGCTTCCACGAGTTGTGTTTGGTTCGGACGAAACCATATATCAGGGAAACATTCCGTTTTTATTACTTGGAAAATACAAATCTCATTCATAATCAAATATGATCCAATACAAATCATTTAACTGGGCCCATAAAATCCGAAACCAAAAGTAAAGTTCAAAACGTCTAATCAATCGATGCCCAATGCCAACCCGAGACTACTCCGAGTGTCCTACGCGTCCGCCGAGCTACGCCAACCTGAAAAACACAACAAGAGTCTAATGAGTAATCTAAGATTACCCAGTGAGACGGCTCCCCACTACGGCTTCTATGCTATCTAGCATCTACAATCTCCCGCCCAAACCCAAAATAACAATCAAGTATCAATAGCTGGTCACGTGCTACCAAGACGTGACGAGCTACACAACACACAAGCAATCCAATAATAACATAACACAATAACGAAGGGAATCGAAAGCACTGCGGCACATTCTCTCGATCTATCTATCGCGCAACACTATCATCATCAACACCACTGGGCCCTTACGCTTCTTGGTAACTTCCACGGGTTTCTACCGTTACCGACATGGTAACAAACCCCCGCGACTCCCAGATGTTAACACAAAGTCTCACGATCCAGGACACTGTTCTCAGCCCATCGATACGCAGTGACTCCGGTTACCCCCGGCAACCCGAGCTTCCATGCAGTCCGGCCCTAGGACGCGACCCGTGTTCTCCGGACTACACCCTACGGACGTCACTCCATAGGTTCGCACCTGCCAGAACCACTACCAAAGGTACGTGCACTGACCAGGTTCTCACTTCCCGAGGATCCAATCAGGTCGGAAGTACCAGAACGTATTCAATCTCCTAGACTTGCGGGATCTAACGCACCCTAGAGTCCTAGTGCAGAAAAGTAAACACGCAGACTCGCTCGGACTCTAAAAATCAATCAGACTCGATCAATAATTAACTACAATCTCAACACCGCACCCCGCAAGTCTACACACACACACCCACCAACACCACCGCTCTGACTCGGCACCACACCGAGTCAACAACCACGACTTAACCGGTCGCATGACCAAGTTAAGTATCCACATGGATTGCTCGGCCCAACACCGAGACAATCTAATAGGCCTGCACAAGAACACACAGCAACAACCACACAACCACACAATAACAGTATTACCACACAATCAGGCCTATTAGGGGTTTCAAATGTCTTTTAACCGATTCAAGTCCGCTACATTGGATTAGCGGATTGCTAACCCGTAGACGGCTCATCACACACTTCACACATATCTCGTCTCATACCCATTTCTTATGTGTCTTTTAATCACTCTCCGATTTGTCAGTTTTTGGAGCTAGCAGCTTGCTAAGCTCCCCGACATCTCATTATTCACTTACTTAATCCACTTACTTTTCTTTAACCTTTAATGTATTCTCGATACCAATTCATACTTTATACATTTGTTAGGTTTCCGCCCGTCGTTTAATTCCGTCGTATTTCCGTATATACGTTCATTCATATTCATTCCTTTAATGCATATGTATGCATATACCGTCCTATCACACCACGGCTATATGAATGCATCACCCAATATTACTAGCCACCTAGCGGCACACAACAGGTTTAATCCGTTTAACTCATACGATCCGAACATGCGTCTTTTACCCTAACCAGTTTATTGTTAATCATTTAAGTCGGTTCTTAATCACAATCCATTCACAACCGGGTATGCAACCCTAATTCTACGGCTTCTCTTTCCCCGTTCTATATGCTCTTATCTACGGTGTATGAGCCGACTCACAGTGCTATGATGACGTGGACGGACGGCTTGACGGACTAGCGGAACAACGAGATCCGACACGAACCCGACACTATCCCGAACCTTCCTCGAACCTCCGTCGCTTTGACCCGACCTTGACCCGTATTTGACCATACCGTTGACCTCCGTGATTCCGAACGAGTCTCCGGACTAATCTCTTCTCTCTCTCCTCCGGTTCTCTTTCTCTTTCCTCCGGTTCTCTCCCTTCCGGCTCTCTCTCTCTTCTTTCTATTTCTTCTTTCTCTCTATACTTTCTCTCTCTACTTTCTCTCTCTACTTTCTCTCTCCTCTCTCTCTCTCTCTCTGCTACTTCTCTTCCTCTTCCTCCGGTCTTCTTCTTCTTCTCCTCCGGCTTCCTTCTTCTTCTTCTTCTTCTTCTTCCTCTTCTTCTTCCCACGCCTTCTTCTCCTCCTCTCCTTCTCTTCTCTTGTTTTTTTTTTGTTTTTGTTGGTGTGAAGAAATGAGGAGGCCTCACCTCTTTTTATAGCAACACAAGGAGTCTTAGAGAAAGCCATGTGTCCCTCCACTCTCCTCCCTTCTTCTCATGCCACGCCTCCTCTCTCATGCAGGGCCACAAACAGCTATTTTTATCACCCAATTCATGTATATAAAGCCCACTTAGAAGCCCTTTGGATTTGGACCCAAAAACCCTCTTGTAGATTCAATGTATCTTACCCACAAGGCCTCCTTTTGCCTCTTCTTGCTTCATTTCGTGGCTCAGCTTGTAACTGGGCTTGAATTAGGGCCATAATGTCTTCAGATATCAGCTCCAATCATCCCAAACCAAGTCCAAGCTCTCTTGAATTTATTTTGGAATTTTAGTCATTAATCACTCATTAATGATCTAAAATCTATAACTTAATCTAGGCACTGAATCTTGCTGAATCCTTGTAACCGTGACTTCTAAATCTTCTCATGAAGCTGTGGTCCAAATTTCATAATTTTTGGTGGAGTTTAGAAGGTCCTCTCGCTTGCCCGAACATTGTATCGGTTTCTCGGAAAAACCGGTTTAATGTTTAATATTTTCAAAATCCTTTAGCCGCTCCTATAAATCCACAAAGTCTCATCTTTAGATTCTAGATGCTCTTAGATGAATTTAGAAATTCGAATCACCTAAAACGAACACCCGTAGCTCCCGTTATGAATTTTACAAGTTTTGTCGGTTTTATCGGTTTCCATTCCCGATAACCCGAAAAACTCATCTACGGTCCGTTTCCACCATTCTTGATCTTCTAAATGTTTTCTTTCTTTAAAAAGAATAACACTTTGCCCGTCTTTGCTTTCGGCTCATATTTTGGTAAAATTACCAAAATGCCCCTTAACTTCACAAATTTACGGAAATGCCCTCCGTTGACATTTCCGCTGCCCGTTAACCATTTTTTGATACGAGGTATTACATTCTTCCCCACTTACAGGAATTCGGTCCCCGAATTCTCCGTTACTTACTAACTTCGAATCGGAACTGAACCCCGTAAGTTACCACTTCTGAAACCGATATATCTGCTCCAACACCCGAACGCTGAATTGACTGAACTATAATTTCGATGTGTACTGAAACCTGAAACCCCGTCTTGCCCACGCGGACATCTCGAACTTTCCATACCAAAAACTTATCTCACGATCACTTCTGGTTTCACATCTTCTCGCTTTACGGACTCCGATCATGATTCTCAATACCAACGGTCGTGATTGAACTGCTTCACTCGGTCTTTGATTTCAATCCAACTCTGCCTTGCTTCTTACGCTCTGATCTCATGGTAACCCCGCTCTTCCGATGCCTACTGACTTTCAACCCACTGGTTTGCACAAACGTCGCTACACCGAACTTCTCTCTGATGACATATTCATTTCTCTTGACTGCACGACTCCATTCTGAGTCTTGTTTTCTTCTTCGCCACACGATACTGCTTGAACTCTGAATTTGTAGTTACACTCCCGATGCTTCCACTGATTCTTGAACCTTGGTTTTGCTCCCATTCTCAGCACATTGACATCTTTGAACTTCCCACGCGAAATGGCTTGACTCTTAATCAGTCCCGACTTCTCCATTTGATTAATTTGTTGATTCTATCTCTGGTTTCCAAACTTATACTTCCGATGCCCAGATGACTTCTTGCTATGCAATTGTGTGCAACCCTAACTCGCTGTCGCTTTGAATTCCTGACACCGAAGTGCTTGATTCCTGATCGCTTCCTGGTTCTCCATCTCCATTGGACTTCCGACTCATTTCTGATTTCAGACCATTGGTTCCGTCTGACTGCTCCATTCTGATTCTTTCAAATACTTTGCACCAGCTGATGACTTTTGAATCCACATGCGTCAATTGATGACTTCCCCACTCTGATTTGACTTCCCCGATCACGTGACACTGACTCGTTCTCCACCCCCAATACTTGTTCTGCCTTTACAACTTATCGTTTTCCATCATGTTCTGATAGGATTGATGATCCTCCTTCTAATGAAACCGCCATACTCATGTATGCCTCAAAATTCCTTGATTACGGATCTCCACACTTCACTGACTTCCACACTTTTCTTCCCACTGATATCCTTGAACGGACTCCCCCACTAACTTTGATGCTTCCGAATCTCTTTGTTAACTCATTAAACTCATCCAACTTTATTTCTTCTTTCAATGATACCCAAACTCATTTCTGAATCTACACTGAATTTCTTCGAGGCTCGGGTCAAACTTCTTCTTGAGATCACGTCTCGTCTCTCGGGTTCGGGTTCGGTCTCGTGTCCTCTTCAAATCGTCCATCACACCCTACATTAACAACCTCAATAACACCCACACGGTTAGACCTTTCTAACATACTCTCGATATCGCTTCCTTCTAGAGATATTGGTATTTAGTCACGGACCCAACGGTCACACGTGGCTAATAAACAATATCTTATAATTCCGCTCTACCACCAAACAAATATCTTAACGATCAAATCAATGCAATGATTCAAAATCATTGACTACCAACCTAGCGAGAAATCAATGCATCAATCAATTCAACATTCTAACACCCTAGCAAGACAATCAATCAATCAAGAAAATCGGCAAATACGGTCGTCTCTTAGGGTCGTAGTAACCGTCTCCTCGGATCATCATTTGCTTTCACGTTATAACCGTATTGCATGTACTATCCCAACATATGCAATAAGATTACTTCGTTACTTAAACGACGAATACCGAATACTCCACATCCATTCCGCAAATAAAACATCTATTCACCACATAGAGTTTTAGGTGCGTAGGTCCGTCGAAGTCTACATTCTCGCGGTTACTTATCCGTCCCAAACGAAACACCACTACACACAACTGAATCGTTAGAGACGAACGCAAGCCGATACACACACACATCAAAAAGTGAGTTAGAGCCCTTACTTACCCGGGCCTAATCTACTTCCTACCATTTCCACCATGAGCGGTAAACTCATGTGGATCCTAGCCGACAGGTGTGCCAGGAGGATAGAATGAGTGTGGTGGGGGTGGCGGAGCAATGCGGTCTCGGTCGTGACGGAAAGGAGCACAATGTTCATCTCGGCCGCCAATGTGATAAGTCGGAATCTGCGTCAATGCGGCGGTGACTGATATGCTCGGCCAAAATACTGACACCGAATGTGACTGAAAGACACGTGTCTCCGCAGGCAAGGGACGAAGAGTCCAATGTGTCAGACTGGTGGTCGGATAGCAGGCGGTGATAGCTCCCATACCCCGAGGATGTATTGATTTCCATGTCATTGGGGATGAATGTCGACGGTGCGCGCTACTGACGGTAGTACTCCGGATGTAATCGTATCATAAGGCGGCCATGGAATGGGTGGAACGATGATGGGCTCGGCACCGGTAATCACATACTCCAGAGTAGGATGCAATTTATGGGAACATTCCGCATGCTGGGAGTACGGACCTCAACTAGCTGAGTAGATCCACCGGACTTATGGTCATCCATACTAATGTCCCTTATCTTGTCGGCGCAAACCACACACACACACCAATCCCCCTAGGACAACTCTGCTGCGTGACTGCAACAAAATACCAAATGATTAGCACAATCTTAATAAAATACCCATTTCCCCGGATTGACGAACGCGACTCGGATTCCTAATGGTTGCATTGGCGACACATTTGACTCGATAAAACGTTGAAAATTTTGAAAAATCAGAATTTCCGAACCCATGACGAACCATGCTCTGATACCACCTTTTGTAACGCCCCCTTCCCGTTTACCGCTGACCGACGAGCTGACCGGCCAACAATCAAACAAGAACATGACTGATCGAACCCGAGCAGTCATACGAGAAGAGTTTGTCACAATACGAAAGCCAGAGACGGTCCGGTTTGAGACAAAGGCTCGAACCAAACCACCCTTGACTCCGTTTTCCTCGTTTCCACGATACGAAGCTTTTCAACCCGTACCGCTTCCACGAGTTGTGTTTGGTTCGGACGAAACCATATATCAGGGAAACATTCCGTTTTTATTACTTGGAAAATACAAATCTCATTCATAATCAAATATGATCCAATACAAATCATTTAACTGGGCCCATAAAATCCGAAACCAAAAGTAAAGTTCAAAACGTCTAATCAATCGATGCCCAATGCCAACCCGAGACTACTCCGAGTGTCCTACGCGTCCGCCGAGCTACGCCAACCTGAAAAACACAACAAGAGTCTAATGAGTAATCTAAGATTACCCAGTGAGACGGCTCTGACGGATGTTTTGGTTGTTAATCCTGATTTAGTTCTTCAGATTAAAGTCCTAAACATGCGGATCTAGGTTCTCTTGAATAGAAACAATAAGATCTCACCTTTTACCTGTTTATGCAGCGGAAAAAGAGAACAGGTCAGAGATCAGAGAGCCACCAAGTGATAACTCCTCCAGAGGTTCACACACGCACACCAAGCAGGAAGAAGGCTGCTAGACCGAGCTGAGGAGGCGCAGAGAGAGAGAGAGAGGCGCGGCTAGGGCTTAGAGTTAGAGGAAAATCAGACTTAAGTTTTAATTATAAAACTTGTCTATTTCCTTTTGGGCTTTTGGGCCCAAATACCAATCTGATTAAATCCCTTGGATTTAATCAGACCCATTAATCTCTCTCAAAGTACGACAAATGCCTGGCACTTTTACCGTACTTCTGCTAAGCCGTTCCTACACATTTTCCTGTTAGCTTAGGCGTGTGACCCATATGGGATCATATAATAAAGGCAATAAGTCCAAGACTTATAGATCATGAGCGGACTCTAGCAAGCCATCATGACCCCCAGTATTATATGACTTATGTCTGATCATTGACATACTCTTACTTTCTAGAGACAGTACCGAGATTACTGGACACAATTCCAACAATCTCCCACTTGTACTGGAATCTCTGTATTCATAATCCTTTTGTCTCAATATCTCGATTAGTCATAAGGCAAGATTAGTGTCATCCTTATAAAGCCTAATCTTGTTCATCGGACTCTGATTCGATACTGACAATCCAAACGACTCGGGACAGTCCGTTTGAGCATGGCCATGCATTTTCCAGTATTCAAATCTCCGATTGGCCTAGAGATATTCACTCCATCTATATTGGAGGGACAAATTCCGTCTTGTTCCATCACTGTAAACTACTCATTTCATAATGTACCCAAACAAGGTCCTTATAACTATCGCAGAACGACAGCGTTAGACAATGATCAAAGTGCATCAGTCCATGTGCAGTCACATGCATGCGAACTCAGGTCTAAGGACTATACTCTATAGTCGTAGTGAGAATCTCTTATGACACAGATATAAATATCCTGAAGAGTTCTCATAATCGGGTCTTGTCCGGTCGTATGTTCCCAACATACACCTATGTATTGACTTTGATGCCGCGCATCTATGACACACTGAGACTTTGTCATAAGTCACATACCAATCCAGTCTCTCACGGTTGTTGGTGTTCCAATTTCAACAACCTTCGACTAGGGACAGGATGATATAATCCATCTATCAAATATAGGGTCTCATGATCAAGCTAAATGACTTTGATGACTCAAGATCAAGTCACTTACTTCGATGACCTATAAAATGGTTTATATCACTTTGGAACGATTATTTCATCACAGTTAAAATAATCTTGAAATAATAATTTCATTAAACATAAGAATGTTTTACAAGAACATATCAAATAACTAAATAAAAGCCCTCAAACTCCCACTCAAATTTAGATTACATTTCAATGTCTCTAATGCCTACAGCTTCAGTCAGAAACTCGAGCTTAGGCCTTGGGAGTGGCTTTGTCAACGGATCAGCGACGTTATCATCTGTCTGAACTCGGCTGATCTTGACTTCCTTTCTATTAATGATGTCACGTATCAAGTGAAATCTTCTTAGAACATGCTTGGATTTCTGGTGTGATCTTGGTTCCTTTGCCTGAGCTATAGCACCATTGTTATCACAAAATAGTGCCAGAGGCTCAGCCGCATCTGGTATCACACCTAGTTCAATAATGAACTTTCGTATCCAAACAGCTTCCTTCGCAGCTTCTGAAGCGGCGATATATTCAGCTTCTGTAGTGGAATCAGCAACGGTGTCTTGCTTGGAGCTTCTCCAACTGATTGCACCGCCATTCAGACAAAAGATATAACCGGACTGTGACCGGAAATCATCTTGGTCTGTCTGGAAACTTGCGTCCGTGAATCCACTGA
This sequence comes from Orychophragmus violaceus, assembly GCA_030180135.1. Taxonomy (NCBI): domain Eukaryota; kingdom Viridiplantae; phylum Streptophyta; class Magnoliopsida; order Brassicales; family Brassicaceae; genus Orychophragmus; species Orychophragmus violaceus. Next base: position 33,938,776 of record CM058239.1, read on the forward strand.
CTTTAAGCACATCACTTCCACCGTATACCAAGAACTTATCCTTAGTATGTCTTAGATACTTCAGGATATTCTTGACGGCAATCCAATGGTTTTCACCTGGATTTGACTGGTATCTACTCGTCATGCTCAATGCATAAGCGACATCAGGACGAGTACAGATCATGGCATACATGACAGATCCTATTGCAGATGCATAAGGAATATTCTTCATGCGCTCAAGCTCAGCAGCCGTCGTAGGGCTCTGCTTCTTGCTTAGCGTTGTGCCATGTACCATTGGCGTGAAGCCCTTCTTGGAATCTTTCATGCTGAATCTTTGTAGGACTTTGTCAATGTATGAATCTTGACACAAGCCTATCAGCCTTCTAGATCTATCCCGGTAGATCCTGATTCCAAGAACGTATGCGGCTTCACCCATGTCTTTCATGGAAAAACAACTTCCAAGCCAGTCCTTTACCGACTTTAGCATTGGAACGTCGTTTCCGAGAAGCAGTATGTCATCGACATACAGAATAAGAAATACTATCTTGCTCCCACTAGTTTTCTTATACACGCATTTTTCTTCTTCGTTTCTGATGAAGTCAAATTGCTTGATCGCTTCATCAAAACGAAGATTCCAGCTCCTCGATGCTTGCTTCAATCCATAAATGGATTTATGAAGCTTGCATACTTTCCCAGCATTCTTTGGATCTATGTAACCGTCAGGTTGCGTCATATACACATCCTCTTCCAGAATACCATTCAGGAAGGCGGTTTTCACGTCCATCTGCCAAATTTCATAATCATGAAAAGCTGCAGTTGCTAGTAGAATCCGAATAGATTTCATCATAGCCACTGGTGAATAGGTTTCATCATAATCCACACCGTGAACTTGTCTGAAACCTTTTGCCACCAACCTGGCTTTATAAATCTGGACTTTTCCATCCACGTCAATCTTCTTCTTGAAGATCCATTTGCACTCGATGGCTTTTACACCAGCGGGTAAGTCAACCAATGAAAACACTTGGTTGACCGACATGGAGTCCATTTCGGAATCAGTGGCCTTGCGCCACTTCGAGGAATCTGGGCCCATCATGGCTTGATTGAAGTTCGATGGTTCATCACCATCAATGATCAGAAGATCATGACAGTTAGTCACGAGGAATCCTTGATATTTCTCGGGTTCGTGACGGATCCTCCCGGATCTTCGAACTTCAGGTACTACAGGTTCAGGCTCTACAATTTCTTGTAGGTCCTCCTGCTGCTCTTCCTCATTAGGTTGAGCAGTATCCTGTTCATCTTGAATTTCTTCAAGCAGTACCTTACTCCCACTGTCTTTCTTAGAGAGAAATTCTCTCTCAAGAAAGTTACAATCCCGGGCAACAAAGATCTTGTTCTCGGAACGTAGATAGAAGTAATAAGCCTTGGTTTCCTTCGGATAACCAATGAAGTAGCATTTATCAGACTTTGGTGTAAGCTTGTCTGAGATCAATCTCTTGACATAGGCTTCACAACCCCAAATTCTAAGATAAGACAGCACTGGAGCCACTCCAGTCCATAATTCATATGGTGTCTTTGCTACTGCTTTCGATGGCGCTCTATTTAGAGTGAACACTGCTGTTAGCAGAGCATATCCCCAAAGGGATATTGGAAGGTCTGTGTGACTCATCATAGATCGAACCATATCCAATAAGGTCCGATTTCTCCTCTCAGACACACCATTCCATTGAGGTGTTCCGGGAGGAGTGAGTTGGGATACGATCCCACACTCTCTTAGATGATCACTGAATTCTTGGCTCAAGTATTCTCCTCCTCGGTCGGACCGAAGAGCCTTAATGCTTTTGCCAAGTTGGTTCTGTACTTCATTTTGGAATTCTCTGAACTTCTCAAAAGATTCAGACTTATGTTTCATTAAATAAACATATCTATACCTACTGAAATCATCAGTAAAGGTAATGAAGTACTGATAGTTTCCTCTTGCATTTGTGGACATTGGGCCACACACATCAGTGTGTATCAGGCCCAACACGTCACTGGCCCTCTCGTTAGGTTTATTAAAGGGGGCCCGTGTCATTTTGCCCATCATGCAGGATTCGCATTTTTCACATGACTCAAAGTCAAATGAGCCAAGAAGTCCATTCGAATGGAGCCTCTTGATGCGTTTCTCGCTGATGTGCCCTAAACGACAATGCCATAGAAACGTTCGGTTCTCCTCATTAGGTTTGAACCGTTTGGTATTAATGTTATAAATTGGCGCGGATTGATCGAGTATGTAAAGCCCATTCGTAAGAGGGGCAGAACCATAGAACAAATTGTTGCGATTGAAGGAACATAATTTATTCTTAACTGAAAAATCATAACCTTCCAAATCCAACAAAGAAATTGAAATAATATTTCTGCTTATAGCAGGTACAAAATAACAATTATTGAGTTCTAAAATCAATCCCGAAGGTAAAGACAACAAGTATGTGCCTACAGCCAGTGCTGGAACTTTCGCTCCATTCCCAACTCGTAGCTCCACTTGTCCTTGCTTCAGCCTTCTACTGTTGCTGAGTGCCTGCATATTAGTACAAATATGAGCCCCACAACCAGTATCCATAACCCATGAGGTATTATCAGAAGTAGTTGTATTAACTTCTATAACAAAAATATCTGTCGAAGAAGTCTCGAGAGTCTTCTTCTTCAATTCCTTTAGACCTTCTTGGAATTTCTTACATTCTCTCCTCCAATGCCCTGGTTCTTTACAGAACCTGCATATGTCAGTTGGCCCAGCCTTGGACTTGGGCTTGGGATTTGGCGTGTCCTTGTCCGCGACTTGGACAGCCTTGGCTTTTCCCTTATCCTTAGCAGAGGATTTCTTAAACCCCTTGCCCTTTTGCACCATAAGCACATTGGGGTCCTTGGCGGTTTTCCTCAAGTTGGGCTCTGCAGTCTTGAGCATTCCGTGAAGCTCAGGCAATGTCTTACTCAAGCCATGCATGTTAAAGTTCAGAATGAACTGATCATAGCTTGCAGGTAATGACTGCAGAATGATGTCGCAGGCAAGTTCCTGGCTGATAGGGCAGTCGAGTTTCTGAAGATGATCGAGATAACCCATCATCTTCAAGACATGAGGACTCACTGCCGCATTTGCAGCCAACTTACAGTCTAAGAGGTTCTTAACAGTCTGAAACCTCTCAGTCCTAGCTTGCTCCTGAAAAAGCGATTTCAGGCTTGCCATTATCTCAATTGGTGACAACACACTCTCGAACTGCATTTGCAGCTCAGCAGTCATTGTCGCCAACATAAGGCAATACACATCATTTTCATCTGACGAATGCTTTTCCCAAGCGTTATGCAGAGTCCTGGCGGCATTGTTAGCAGGCCTCTCGGGGAGAGGATCACGAAGGACATAATCCTTCTTCTCCTGCTTGAGGACCAGCCTCAAGTTCCTTGACCACGTCAGGAAGTTCGTTCCAGTCAGCTTCTCCTTCTCGAGAACAGACCGGATTGAGAATGTGTTTTGTGTGCTTGTAGTAGTCATAGCTGAAATATATAGATAAAAAGGATATTAGTTAATATGTTCAATATGATTAATCTCGTATTATAATTTAATATGATTAATCACGCATTATATTCAATAACCTAAGTTACCCTCAATAGAATATAATGATTCCAAGATCCACATATAACTAAGATCAAAGTGGGCCACTGGCCGTCACCCAACCTTAGCTTATATCGGTAAGCCCTATGTCGGCTAATTATATCCGTGATATAACTCTTGGTTGTGAATCTGGGCCCGAGGCCCAATTCACTCTGATGTCTCAAGGCCCGGGACTCCCGATGGCCTAGTCAAGAAAACCAGACTATACAGTCATGTAATCATTAATGTCTGGGACTCCCAATGACATTTATGAATCACAAACCGTCTTATCCACGCAAAAGTAGACACCCTCACACTGCAAGGCCATGAATACAATTGAATGGGCTTCGACAGCTGACATAGCCTGGACAAGACATCCAACGCTTGATATTATTTGAGGTTCGTAGGTTTATTAAAATTTCATTCCCAAAATAGAAGATTACTATTTCGGAAAACTTTCTATTTTTGGAAACCTACTATTTTTGGAAACTTTCTAAAATTGGAAACTTTCTAAAACCGGAAACTTTCTAACTTTAGAAATTTCTTTAAATCCAAAACATGCAAATCTAGAAACTTCTATTTAAAGAAACTTTCTAATTTCAAAATTTCGGAAACTTTAATTTAAAATCGATTTATATAACTTTATAAAATAAATTTTAAATTAATCTGAAGAAAGACTCAAATAATTGGCCCAATTGTTTTAACTTCTTGGCCCGAGGCCCAAGAATTGGTCCATGTCCAAGACATGACCCAATTGTCCAATTAAATGACATAACCGGTCTGGTTCATTAAAATTGGTCTAACCAAATTTTAATTACTACGATGACCACAATTGTCAACCGGTTATTTACTAAACCGGATTTTCTCAATTTATTTGGTCCAACCAAATCAAATTAGAAAATCCTGGTTTAGGTACAAAATCCAATATTTCGACTTTGGATTTCTTATCCCGGTTTAACCAGAACTTAATAAAATTATTAAATCTGTTTATTAAACCGAGACGTTTTGATTTTAATCAAGTTTTTAAACCGAACCGAACCAAAATTGTCACGAACCAATTATGGTTGTGACCTAGCTCCACGATCACCATGCCCAGCCGCAAAACCGTGCGCCAACGATCCGAGATCGAGACGATGCCCAGCTGCGGACGGGACGATCGGGACGCGGACGGTACGATCGGGACGATCCGAACGTGCGGGACGGGTGCAGCATCCACGCGACGGGACGAGCCGCGATCGGGACGCGATCCATCCGACGATCGGGACGAGCCGCGATTAGGATGCGATCCATCCGACGATCGGGACGAGACCACGCAACACGATCGTTCGTCGATCGGTTCGTGCGTCCTTTCCCGATCCGGACGATCCGGACGATCCGACCCAACCGGCCAACTCTCGGCCGATCACAAAAAAACGAGTCATATAGCTCTGTTTTGCGATTTCAAAAATGTTTGTTCAGGATTCAATTCATGTTTCTTAAGTGTTTTGCTCTTATCAGTAGGTTGATTCAAAAACACACTTTAAACAATCCTAAACTTGAATCTAAACAAGAAAAACACAGAACCAATAGCTCTGATACCACTGACGGATGTTTTGGTTGTTAATCCTGATTTAGTTCTTCAGATTAAACAGTCCTAAACATGCGGATCTAGGTTCTCTTGAATAGAAACAATAAGATCTCACCTTTTACCTGTTTATGCAGCGGAAAAAAAGAACATGTCAGAGATCAGAGAGCCACCAAGTGATAACTCCTCCAGAGGTTCACACACGCACACCAAGCAGGAAGAAGGCTGCTAGACCGAGCTGAGGAGGCGCAGAGAGAGAGAGAGAGAGGCGCGGCTAGGACTTAGAGTTAGAGGAAAATCAGACTTAAGTTTTAATTATAAAACTTGTCTATTTCCTTTTGGGCTTTTGGGCCCAAATACCAATCTGATTAAATCCCTTGGATTTAATCAGACCCATTAATCTCTCTCAAAGTACGACAAATGCCTGGCACTTTTACCGTACTTCTGCTAAGCCGTTCCTACACATTTTCATGTTAGCTTAGGCGTGTGACCCATATGGGATCATATAATAAAGGCAATAAGTCCAAGACTTATAGATCATGAGCGGACTCTAGCAAGCCATCATGACCCCCAGTATTATATGACTTATGTCTGATCATTGACATACTCTTACTTTCTAGAGACAGTACCGAGATTACTGGACACAATTCCAACAGGCTCCCCACTACGGCTTCTATGCTATCTAGCATCTACAATCTCCCGCCCAAATCCAAAATAACAATCAAGTATCAATAGCTGGTCACGTGCTACCAAGACGTGACGAGCTCCACAACACACAAGCAATCCAATAATAACATAACACAATAACGAAGGGAATCGAAAGCACTGCGGAAAATGCTCTCGATCTATCTATCGCGCAACACCATCATCATCAACACCACTGGGCCCTTACGCTTCTTGGTAACTTCCACGGGTTTCTACCGTTACCGACATGGTAACAAACCCCCGCGACTCCCAGATGTTAACACAAAGTCTCACGATCCAGGACACTGTTCTCAGCCCATCGATACGCAGTGACTCCGGTTACCCCCGGCAACCCGAGCTTCCATGCAGTCCGGCCCTAGGACGCGACCCCGTGTTCTCCGGACTACACCCTACGGACGTCACTCCATAGGTTCGCACCTGCCAGAACCACTACCAAAGGTACGTGCACTGACCAGGTTCTCACTTCCCGAGGATCCAATCGGGTCGGAAGTACCAGAACGTATTCAATCTCCTAGACTTGCGGGATCTAACGCACCCTAGAGTCCTAGTGCAGAAAAGTAAACACGCAGACTCGCTCGGACTCTAAAAATCAATCAGACTCGATCAACAATTAACCACAATCTCAACACCGCACCCCGCAAGTCTACACACACACACCCACCAACACCACCGCTCTGACTTGGCACCACACCGAGTCAACAACCACGACTTAACCGGTCGCATGACCAAGTTAAGTATCCACATGGATTGCTCGGCCCAACACCGAGACAATCTAATAGGCCTGCACAAGAACACACAGCAACAACCACACAACCACACAATAACAGTATTACCACACAATCAGGCCTATTAGGGGTTTCAAATGTCTTTTAACCGATTCAAGTCCGCTACATTGGATTATCGGATTGCTAACCCGTAGACGGCTCATCACACACTTCACACATATCTCGTCTCATACCCATTTCTTATGTGTCTTTTAATCACTCTCCGATTTGTCGGTTTTTGGAGCTAGCAGCTTGCTAAGCTCCCCGACATCTCATTATTCACTTACTTAATCCACTTACTTTTCTTTAACCTTTAATGTATTTCCGATACCAATTCATACTTTATACATTTGTTAGGTTTCCGCCCGTCGTTTAATTCCGTCGTATTTCTCGTATATACGTTCATTCATATTCATTCCTTTAATGCATATGTATGCATATACCGTCCTATCACACCACGGCTATATGAATGCATCACCCAAAATTACTAGCCACCTAGCGGCACACAACAGGTTTAATCCGTTTAACTCATACGATCCGAACATGCTTCTTTTACCCTAACCAGTTTATTGTTAATCATTTAAGTCGGTTCTTAATCACAATCCATTCACAACCGGGTATGCAACCCTAATTCTACGGCTTCTCTTTCCCCGTTCTATATGCTCTTATCTACGGTGTATGAGCCGACTCACAGTGCTATGATGACGTGGACGGACGGCTTGACGGACTAGCGGAACAACGAGACCCGGCACGAACCCGACGCTATCCCGAACCTTCCTCGAACCTCCGTCGCTTTGACCCGACCTTGACCCGTATTTGACCAAACCGTTGACCTCCGTGATTCCGAACGAGTCTCCGGACTAATCTCTTCTCTCTCTCCTCCGGTTCTCTTTCTCTTTCCTCCGGTTCTCTCCCTTCCGGCTCTCTCTCTCTTCTTTCTCTTTCTTCTTTCTCTCTATACTTTCTCTCTCTACTTTCTCTCTCTACTTTCTCTCTCCTCTCTCTCTCTCTCTCTCTGCTCTTCTCTTCTTCTCTCTCCTCCGGCTTCCTTCTTCTTCTCCTCCGGCTTCCTTCTTCTTCTTCTTCTTCTTCTTCTTCTTCTTCTTCCCACGCCTTCTTCTCCTCCTCTCCTTCTCTTCTCTTGTTTTTTTTTTTGTTTTTGTTGGTGTGAAGAAATGAGGAGGCCTCACCTCTTTTTATAGCAACACAAGGAGTCTTAGAGAAAGCCATGTGTCCCTCCACTCTCCTCCCTTCTTCTCATGCCACGCCTCCTCTCTCATGCAGGGCCACAAACAGCTATTTTTATCACCCAATTCATGTATATAAAGCCCACTTAGAAGCCCTTTGGATTTGGACCCAAAAACCCTCTTGTAGATTCAATGTATCTTACCCACAAGGCCTCCTTTTGCCTCTTCTTGCTTCATTTCGTGGCTCAGCTTGTAACTGGGCTTGAATTAGGTCCATAATGTCTTCAGATATCAGCTCCAATCATCCCAAACCAAGCCCAAGCTCTCTTGAATTTATTTTGGAATTTTAGTCATTAATCACCCATTAATGATCTAAAATCTATAACTTAATCTAGGCACTGAATCTTGCTGAATCCTTGTAACCGTGGCTTCTACATCTTCTCATGAAGCTGTGGTCCAAATTTCATAATTTTTGGTGGAGTTTAGAAGGTCCTCTCGCTTGCCCGAACATTGTATCGGTTTCTCGGAAAAACCGATTTAATGTTTAATATTTTCAAAACCCTTTAGCCGCTTCTATAAATCCACCAAGTCTCATCTTTAGATTCTAGATGCTCTTAGATGAATTTAGAAATTCGAATCACCTCAAACGGACACCCGTAGCTCCCGTTATGAATTTTACAAGTTTTGTCGGTTTTATCGGTTTCCATTCCCGATAACCCGAAAAACTCATCTACGGTCCGTTTCCACCATTCTTGATCTTCTAAATGTTTTCTTTCTTTAAAAAGAATAACACTTTGCCCGTCTTTGCTTTCGGCTCATATTTTGGTAAAATTACCAAAATACCCCTTAACTTCACAAATTTACGGAAATGCCCTCCGTTGACATTTCCGCTGCCCGTTAACCATTTCTTGATACAGGGTATTACAGAAACACTGTTTCGATTTAATGATTTAATTAATCTCGGTTCGTTCCGGTGATTAATTAGGTTTTCCCAGGTCTATATATATATGATATAGCACGACCTAGAGCATAAGTTTTTAGCCTAATCGCAGCCACCTCTTAGAAACAGACTAATCCCTAAGAGATCCGATCTCCCGGCACTAGCATCCCGCCGGATTCCAGTTTGTGTGCGTGTGGATACCAGTAGAGGCGCAACACTTGAGGCGCTCGTGAATCTCGAATACCTAATCATATTCCGCTGTATAACATCCAGGTATATTCGAGATCTGAGAATGTAGATTCAACTCTAAGCATGAATCCTAGATCATAGGCTTGTAATTTATACCTAGGGTTGACTAATATGATTAGAAACCGTCTAGAAATTCCTTCACGGCTAACAGAGCCTCATACTCGGTTGTATTGTTAGATGCCGTGAAACCCATTTTGAATGATTGTTCCAGTACTTCTCCGGTTGGTGATATGAGATGCACTCCTACCCCGGCTCCCCGTTTTGATGAAGCGCCGTCAACAAATAGTTTCCAGTTCTTATCTTCTACCTGAGTATTGACATCCAGTTCAGGTGATAATTCTACAAGGAAATCGGCTATTACCTGAGATTTGGTGGTTGTCCTGTTTCTGTATTCGATGTCATACTCGCTAAGTTCCACCGCCCATTTTGCCAGGCGGCCAGATTGTCCTGGGCTGTGTAAGATTGTCCAAAGAGGCTGGCTACTCAGCACGGCTATTGAGTGTGACTGGAAGTAAGGTCGTAACTTCCGTGTCGAGATAACGACTGCGAGAGCCAGTTTTTTCATTGCGGGATATCTGGTATCGGCCCCGTTCATCGTCTTGCTTACGTAAAAGATCGGCTTTTGCTCCCCTCGATCTTCTCAAACCCGTACACCGCTGAAGGCAGTTGTTGAGACTACGATGTACAGGAAAAGCGTTTCGCCGATTTCGGGCTTTGATAGTATTGGCGGGTTTGACAAGTAGTCTTTGAGCTGAATGAATGCCTCCTGACACTTGTCGTCCCATATGAACCTTTTGTTTCCCCGGAGGAGCTCGTAGAAAGGCAAGCATTTGTTTGTCGAACGAGATATGAATCTGTTTAGGGCGGCTATGCGACCGGTTAGATGTTGTACCTCTCGTGTGTTCTTGGGAGATGGTAAATCAATTATTGCCGAGATCTGTTTTGGATTAGCTTCTATCCCTCTTTGGGTAACCACGTATCCGAGGAATTCTCCTGATGTTACTCCAAACGTACACTTGGCCGGGTTAAGCTTCATTCCATATCGGTTGAGGATGTTAAAACATTCCTTCAGATGGCCGACATGCTGAGAGGCGATTAAGGATTTAACCAACATGTCGGCAATGTATACCTCCATCGATGTGCCGAGTTGGCCTGCGAACATTCGATTGACCAATCGTTGGTATGTAGCGCCGGCATTCTTAAGGCCAAATGGCATGACCTTGTAGCAATAGGTGCCGCGTTCCGTGATGAATGCTGTTTTTTCCCGATCGTATGGATTCATAAGAATTTTGTTGTATCCTGAGAATGCATCCATAAACGAAAGCAGCTCGTTCCCTGCCGTGGCTTCAACAAGTCTATCGATATGCGGCAAGGGAAAGCTGTCCTTTGGACAGGCTTTGTTGAGATCCGTGAAGTTGACACAGACTCTCCACTTCCCGTTCTTCTTTTTAACAACGACTGGATTGGCAAGCCAGTCGGGATACTTGACTTCCTGAATTGAGCCGGCATCGAGCAATTTTTCCACCTCGTCATTGACGGCTTTGGCTCTTTCTGGACCGAGCTTGCGCCTTTTTTGCTTAATTGGTTTGTAAGTCGGGTCGACATTGAGTTCGTGCGTTGTGATTGTTGGGTTGATACCCTTCATATCCTTGACTGACCATGCGAAGGTCGCAACGTTTTGCTGTAAGAAGGCGATTAGATCCTTTTTGATGTCTTCAGGCAATTCTGCACCGATCCCTACGCATTTGTTTGCATCAGAGTCATCGATGACGATTTTCTGGATAAGCTCTTTTTCCGGACCCCTTTTGCCTTGTTCATTGTTGATCATACATGACGGTACCCTTATCTTGTGTTCTCTTGCAAAAAAATGACCGGCTTGCTCTTTTACATCCTTTAACCGTTTGGATTCCCTTAGGTGAGGGGAATTTTAGACAATGATGATAGGTCGAGGATACCACCTTCATGTTGTATAGCCATGGTGTGCCGAGAATAACGTTGTAAATGGTTGGTTTGTCAATAACGTGGAACTTCACCATTTTGTTAACTCCTCCTGCGGAAACCGGTAGCTTGATCGTTCCGATCGTGTATGTCGTCTCGCTGGTGAAACCGGCGAGCGGCTTCGCTTTCTGCTTGATGTCTTCCTCCTTGATCTCCATCTTTTTAAGTGTATCTAAGAAGATTAGATCAATCGAGCTACCTCTATCGACCAGGATTCGAGATACCTGACAGCCTCCAATGAGGAGCTCAACCACCAGTGGATCGTTATGAGGATAATGGGTCCCATAGAGATCTTGGTCAGTTAAGATGACGGGAGGATTGTCAGACAGGATCGGTTGAGGCGCGTTTTGCACGGCTAGCGCCAGGCGCTCATATACCTTGATTGACCGAACCGAGTCGTTTACGGAGATTAGGCCGCCCATAATCATGTTGATTCTTCGTATGGCTTTAGGAGTTTCCTCCTCGTCTTCTTCTTCCTCGTCTCGGTCGCGTTTTAAAGCTATGCTTTTAATGCGCCACTGTTGTTTGCCCTGCTTAGGCGCTTGTCCATCGACTTTCCGTTCTTCTCGAAGTTGTTGCGACTCTTCCCTCAATTTGTCTATTGCTGCTTTGATCTCTTCGCTTGAGATTCGAGCATACAGTGCGTCCTTGAGGTTCCGATATTCCGAAGTATCGTGCTAGGTGGCTTTGTGGTACTCGCAATACTTTTCTTCCGGTGTGGATGCATTTTGCGGTGCCGTCTCCTTATCCTCCTTGCTCCACTTGTTCCAAGATTTTGATGAGCGATGTTTACCGGTGTTGCCGACAACCATTGTTATCTTTGTCCCTTTATCGTAATGTTTCCTTGGTTCTCTGTCCTCCTTTTTATCGGTCTGCTTGACAGAGCCGAATTTCTTAGCTAAGGCCACCTTTTTCTCTTCCAATTCCACGAATTTTTTTGCTCGATGAAGGGCGTCCTCGATGGTCAATGGCGGGTTGACGACTAGATCCTGATAAAAAGGTGACTCGTGCCAAACGGCGTTTGTTAGAGCCGCGATAGTGAATTTGTCTGGGGCCTCTGCTCGCGTCATGGTTACCTTAAACCGATCTACGAAGGCTCTCAATGTTTCCTTATTTTATTGCGACATGGACATCAGCGCGTTCAGCGAGGTATCCTTGTTTACGTAGGCGAAGTGATGCCTTACGAATGCTCTTGTCAGGTCGGAGAAACTGTCGATTGACTTAGGCGGGAACCGAGAAAACCAGGTTAGTGCATCTCCTTCTAGGGTTTCGGCGAACAATTGACAAAAACCGACGTCGCGTTCTCTGGTTGACGAGAATCGCGCTTTTTCCGCCATGATCTTGAAAGTCATCACGTGAGTGGCGGGATCCTTTGTTCCATTGTACATCGGCAGTCTGAGCTTTTCCTTTTGACGGATGTATGTATTTGTGATGCTCGATGTGAAAGGTGTCCTCTGAGTTTCTTCGATGATTCGACGCTGTGAACTTCGCCCTTTAGCTCTTTGAGGGTGTATCTGAGCACGGTCAACTGCTTCTCAACTTGGTTACGACTTGCTCCACGAACAGGCGTTTCATGGGCTTCCTCGTGGGATGTACCTCGCTCGTAGCGATGGTTATCCCGGCGCGAGTCATTCTCACGTCGCGAGTTTCGTCTGTGATGTGAGCCTCGGTCGTGTCGAGTCCCATAATCAGCTCATTCGTATTCATTTCCAGATCTCGGTTGGGTGAGTATCTCTCCTCATACGAGTCGTCTCGCTCTCGGTGTGAACTTCGCTTGGGTTCACTTGAGTCCCTTTTTGATGCGACCCTCGTTCGTGTTTATCCCCCTCATCGCGCTCTCGGTGTGAGTTTCTCTTGGGTTCGCTGTCTTGGCTTTGTCCTCGATGGTCTCCTTTGGGAGTTTCATAGATCAGTCGTCTAGCGACTTTATCTTTTACCTTCGGAGGGACCTCGCGTTTGGATTTCCACGACTGTATGTCTGAACGGATTCGATCTTGCTCAGACTGCAACGAGTCGATTCTTTCCAAAAATTCTTTTATTAAATCGTTCTGTGAATCGATTTTGGCTATTAAAGTGGCTAGAACTTCGTCTCTCTCGACTTGTTCCGCCGTTTTGTCTAGTGATGGGATACGTTTACCGTCGTCTCGACCCTTCTTTGACTTGGCGCCTCGCGGCTGTTCGCCGTCGAGTGCCGCGTTGTCATCGTCGTGATCACTTATATCGTAATCATTTCCTCCGGTTTCAACCCTTGGGTTTTCATCCGGATTGATTTCATTGTCACTTCCAGGCATCTCGTTCAGAAATTTCTCTTAGAAATCCCCACAGTCGGCGCCAATTTTAAGATCTCAACTCGGTCTATCCTAAGATAGCAAGAGTTTTAGGGTTTTTCTTAAGGGATTCTAAAAGAGGATTTAAGAACACGGTGAGAATATGTAAATTAGGGTTTCGCTTTAGGTTTCCGAGATGGAATAAAGCGGCAAAGAGAGGTGTTAAAGTCGTCGGAGAGAAATTATGTCAAAGTCGGCTCTAAGGTCTCTCAAACGATTGTGTTATGAAAAGCATATGTTTATTGAATAACGAGGTCCCCTTTTATAGGGTTACAAAGTCGGTTAATCAATAATAAATGAAAGTTAAGATAAATACGGATATTTCCTAATATCTCGGTTTCGAATATCAGGATATTTTCCATATCTCGGAGTCGTTGTGCCTCGCGCCGTCTTTGCTTTATCTGTAATTTGCACCCTTCGTAACCCTAGATGTAAGGCGATTGAATCGGGTCGGGTTTAACTGCGTTTTACCGACTTGGGCTCTAAACCGTCTTTCCATTTTGGACCGACCTAAATTCCTAAATAGGCCTTTCAGGGAGAATGCTAATCTTGACTCTAACAGTATACATCATATATTAACTTCAGATAAGTTTTATATTTGACTATTTTATCAAAATCTTATGTCATGTAGTTGTTCTAATAATCATTGTTGCTCATTATCACCGATTAGAATCTAGTTTCTTATTATTCAATCATTCACAAAATTTACTTAACATTTACAGATAGTATCTTAACACAAACAGTTCTATAATCAGTCACAAGCTACGTCTATAAAAAAGTAAGAGCATGGACTTCTACGGAGTACGGACACAAGATGCGAAACGGATACAACCCGGTTAGCTAGTTACCATCCAATTAAAGGATATGTAAACACTGAGACTTGCGTGACTTAAAATCTAAAGTACTGACAATATGTTTTTGAGCCCTTGCACGAATGTTACAGTAAAACAGTTTAAGTTTTCCTTTTCTCGAGAGAATTAAAAGATCTCATTTTAATTTCTTTGACGGGTTTTGAAGGTAATTTAAAAGAGTCTTAAGAATTTGCAACTTGATACACTCATATTAATAGAAAAGCCTTGGAACAAATTTTTTTTTGCTTCAATATTGTTTTATTTCTAAGTTCTTTGCAAAAGCGTTTCTTTTTCTATGGATTCAATTATCATCTGGGAACCGAACCGATCAACCCCATATTCTTGACATCAAAGATTGTCAGATTCTTGAGAAATTCGATTTCAAGAGGAACCCTTGTGTTGAAATTGTTCCATGAAAATTGAAGTATCACAGGTTGCTGTTTGGTCCTACTTCAGCAGTTATGTTTCCCACTAAGACTATCGCGCGAAAGATCAAGCATTATGAGTGACTCAAATATTATACTTGAGCCACTCATGGACGAACCGGTTAAATGGTTACCGGAAAATCCATTTCTTGAAGACAAAGATCAAATAAAACCATCGGGTGTGCTACCAGTGAAGCCATTTCCTTTGAGCTGAACAATTATAAGCACTTTGCACGATTCCAAAGCTACCCAAAGAGTTTGTTCTAAGAAAAGTTAGATCCCTTAGAGATCTCAAGTTACCAACTCAACAAAGCAATTTTCCAGAAAAAGAAAGATTTTGTCTTTTATTTATGAAAAAAATGTTTTGTTTGATATAAATTTCAGAATTTTGAATTCACAAATTATATGTACACCTCATAACCAACATTTGGGCCAACATAACCTTTAAGCTTTCTCTCTTTTCCCTGCCGGCCGCTGCTGCTTCACAAGTCAGACTAGCTTACTTGGGACATAAGTTAAATGGAGGGACCGAGTCTGATTATATCCGGATTGGTCTCTGTCATCTCTTTGTTTCGTTTTCTGATAATTTGTCTCTTAGATCTTTAAGAGCATCAACAACTTCAGAATCAAGATTGTGTTTCAGCAATCTCCCTTGGAAAGATGTTGACCTGTGTAACCAAGAGTAGTCTTTGTTGTTAGATCCAAACGCAGAATTTTAAAATGCCAACCAATCATAGAAGTTAAAAAACGCCCAAAGAACCAATCTAACCTTGTTTCCTGCATCATTCTCTCAACCTCCTTATGCATTGATTTGATCTACAAAACATTGTTTCACAAGATCACAAGAGAAGCAGAAAGCGAGTCACAAAACATATAAAATCACTTCCTTTATGGAGCTTACCTCAGAAACCAATGCCTTGCTACTCCAAACATAAGCTCCCTGTCAAGAACCAGTCACCAAAATCAAGAACAAGATATGAGCATAACAAGTTTATAACGTCGATATATGATGGCGCAATACCGCTCCATGTGCTGCTTGTTGTTGACAAACATCAGATGTTACAACCCAAACCTTGGGACATCCATCTTCTCTCAATGCAACCACCTGCCAATATCATGAATCTTATCGGAAACTAAGAAACATTGGCGAATGATTCTAGAAAACTGATGAATTTGAACTGTTTTTGGTTTTAATGGATCATTTTTTCCCTGCCTCCTTTTCAATCCAAGAGTCAGCGCAAGTTTCTCCTGAGAAAATCACATCAACACTGACAAAAAAAAAAAGGATAAACATTTTTGAGTTTTAAAGTGAATAAAAAATATCAAAAACAAAGTTAAGACAGAAGAATGATGATTGAGTTTACCCAGCAAAGTCTTCCTTGTGAGTAGGGAGACCAGACATGAGAGCATCAAACACAACCACTACCTTAACCTCTACACCAATAACTTAGCTAAATGAGCCATTGATGGATGACATCAAATGTAGATTCTTCTTTGAAACGGTTGTACCTTTAACCATACTGAAAGACACAAGTTCATCAACTAACTTTTGGCGAGCAACGTCAAGCCTACCCTTCATGAAATGTTTCTTTAGCTTCATCCAATATCCACATACATTATAACCATCAACAAGCAAAACCGGAACTGCATCGTCCAACAGACCTTGACTCGTGCTGTAAAACCGCTTTCAGGATAAACACAAACATTGCTTCAACTTTCAAACATCATAAACGGGTTTTGAAACAACATGAAATGTTCAGTGTAATTACTAGTAAAGTGTATTTGTAGGATCACGGTAGAGCTCGCTATCATCGGGTAGCTCGTCTTTTTCTGCTTTCTTTTTCCTGTAACTAGTTGCTGGCTTAGCCGTGCCAGATCCTCTGCTTTGAAACTCCTACATATAACATAACATTCCAAGGGTTAGTGAACACAATTTAGTTAGAAAAGAAAATATCACATGACGACATGCCTTCCATAACTTTAGAAGCTGCAAGTTATGCTTCACATTCGATTTGATTCTTGGTGGTTCTGGCTCTGAATTCTGCTATGGAACAAAACAAAAGCAGATCAATGGTTGCAAAATTCTCAATGAACATTCATCATGTCAATAGCTCTAATAAGAGAGATGTAAAAAGGGAACCAAACGATCATAAACTAAGAAAAACGATTGAAAATTTTAGAACTCTAATGGTCATACCAAGATCAAAATCAATGGCTGCAAAATGCTCAATGGACATCCATCATATCCGTAACTCCAACATAGAGATCTAAGAGGAACCAAATTGATTGAGAATTTCAGAATTCAATCAAATCTATGCACTTTAACGTTAATACCAACTAAATTTCTCTTGCGAATTCTCGATTAATTGGGTTAACGAGAGAGGCTATTGGGTCTCAAAGACGAAACCTTTTACATAAATGTGAGTAAGACCTTAGATTGATGGTTCTTGCTTTTTCCTCCCATCTTCACCACGAGTACTCTACAGCTAGCAGAGGAAGATGATGAAGACCGGTAAAAGTAGGGGGTGGAGGAGGAGCCACCGCTATGCTGCGGAGGCGCTCCGGCGGTTTTCATGTACAGACTAGGTGGATTAACTCGTTGCCGAATTTGAAAAGTCTATACAACTAGTGGATAATACCATGTCAACGTTTTTCCCTATCTTAAACAAAAATCGCTTTTTTTTCTCCGAGTAAGAAAAAAGGAACCTTTTTAACTGGACAAGTTTTTATTTCCTATCTTGAGAAAAAGACAAAATAGCCAACTTTTTTTAATCCGAAAGTTAAATAAAAATACGAAGCTTTATCAATGAAAGTGCAATCCAAAGGAAGGTAGAGAGAGCTCTTACATAATCATCAATGGCCAAGGAAACAGTGTGTGTAACCGGAGCGAACGGTTTCATCGGATCCTGGACAATTCGAACGTTACTTGAGAACGGATATACCAAAATCCACGCCTCGATTTACCCAGGATCCGACCCGACTCATCTCCTGAAACTACCAAGTTCCGACAACACAACCACCGAGATCAAGATCTTCGAAGCCGATCTCCTAGACCCCGACGCCATCTCCAGAGCCGTAGATGGATGCGCGGGAGTTTTCCACGTGGCGTCACCTTGTACGTTGGATCCACCGGTTGATCCCGAGAAGGAGCTGGTCGAACCGGCGGTTAAGGGAACGATAAACGTTTTGGAAGCAGCTAAGAAGTTCAAGGTGAGACGCGTGGTGATCACTTCCTCTATCTCCGCCTTGGTTCCGAATCCTAGTTGGCCGGAAGGAAAATACGTCGATGAGTCGTCGTGGACCGATCTCGATTTTTGCAAGTCGATGCAGGTTAATTCATTTCGATTTTAAACAATTTTTTAATTAATAACTTAAATTTTTGTAAACGAGTGTTTTATTATTATCGATTATAGAAATGGTATCCAATTTCGAAGACATTAGCTGAGAAAGCGGCTCGGGAATTTTCGGAGAAGCATGGAACCAACATTGTGACGATCCATCCATCGACATGTCTCGGACCACTTCTGCAACCTAGCCTAAACGCAAGCTGCGCCGTTTTGCTACAGCTCTTACAAGGCTCTACCGAGACGCAAGAGCATCACTGGCTCGGTGTGGTGCACGTGAGAGATGTGGCTAAAGCTCACGTGATGCTATACGAAACACCTGAAGCTTCTGGTCGGTTTCTATGCACTAATGGCATTTATCAGTTCAGTGAGTTCGCTGCTCTCGTGTCCAAACTCTTCCCTGAGTTTGATGTTCACAGGTTTGGTAAAGAAACTCAACCCGGGCTTACACCCTGTAAAGATGCGGCGAAGAGATTGATTGAGCTCGGGATGGTTTTTACTGCGGTTGAAGATGCGGTTAAGGAGACGGTTCAGAGTCTTAGAGACAAAGGCTTCCTCTGAATGCATGAATTATCCTTGGGAACATCAAACTCCGTCACCTTTTATTGTATAATACAAGTAGAGTAACTAAGACGTAAACTGGTTTATATAATACATCTATGTATGAGTACAATGTATTATTATCATTGCTGTTGTTGTTGTCTATGAGGTTTTATTGAGCTCTGAAAGTAGTGGCTTATGGTACACAGAATCAGCTGGTGGAAGCAGGAGCATCTGGCTGCTTCTCTGGGATTGCGTTTTGAAACACAGGGAGATCGTTGTATGACTCATAACATTTTGTAAGAGTCGGGTACGGTTCCTATAGAAGTCCATAGAAAAGAAAAGAAAATTGTTTATGCCAGGGAGAATTAAGAAACATAGGATATGTATCACAATAGGAATATCTTTTGCATTTTTGTGAGTGCCAAAGATAACATATGTTACCATAGAACTGCTAAAGCATTCTAGAAATTAGGATAGATATAGTATGCCAAAAGTTGACTGAAAAATTACGTGTAGCGGAAGAAAGAAACGTACCATGTTAATCTGGAATCTGTTGATAGCTCCGTGGATCTGTGGTGCTAGAAATAAATCAGCCTGCAAAACAATGCTACATGACTTCAAAACTTGTCTGGTTGTAATAAAGGGTAGTATTCTAAAAGGAAAAGAGAATCACTAAGGTGTTTATCCAATGTTGGAAGAGAGTAATACAGAGAAAATCTAGAGAGACTTAGAGCATTACCAAGGAAACTTCATCACCAGTCGCGTATTTTCCAGCGCAGCTTACCAACAGTTTCTCAAGAGCTGAAAGAGACATCCAAGGAGATGAATGGTAAAGTATAAATATGTTTCAACTGAGAAATGAGTAAGACTTTAGCACTCTTAACACATGATTACGTCTTTGTACCTGCCAATCACAGAATGTTGCAGATTAGGGATAGATTTAGAGATATCATACCTGTGAATCCTTTGGTGATAGCATTATTAATCCAAGCAGTTTTCTCCTCCGAATTTATCTTTTCCTCAATAAACCTCTTTAAGAAAATGGAAAGGAAGGAAAAAACGTAACTAATGGTAGAATCTAAGTTATTAACGTCAATCTCAAGTTCTTACGGTAACAGCCAGATTTTGATGAGGCTGTATGCCAGACAAGACAATACTCGCCGCCTGAAATATGCAAAATAAGAACCATTACACTCACAATCCCGCATAAATTCTATAATATGATGATGCAGAGAACATAAGCTTAACAGCACGAACATATGATGTTAAAAAAAGATAGCAGTACCTGGTAATTTACAGCTCTTTTGTGGAGGTCACGAGGTAAGAGAGGTGGCTCAGGATACTTCTCATCCAGATACTGTCAATACAAGCTTGATGAAATGTTCCTTTCAATCCACATAAACTTAAACTGTATGTTATACTGACCAATATAATGGCAAGAGAGTCAGAAATCACAACATCTCCATCAACAAGAGCTGGTACAGTACCCATTGGATTGATCTTCTTGTAATCTTGAGGATCAATACGATAGACTTTTTAACATACAAGAAACCAATTTATCAGTAAATGACTCATAATCACCTTCTGAGTTCAAAATCAGACCTTGAATCCGAAGTAAAAAAATTGGAAATTACGTACCTGGATCAAATTGATTCCACTTGAGTAAATTCACTGGTATATACTCATATTCAAGCCCTACACATAACCGAACAAGATCAATTCCAGATGAAACGAAAAAACAATATCGTTCAGAAGCGAAAGCAATAAACCATTAGCGAGGAGACCTTTTAAAGTGAGGGCGATACGAACACGATGGGCACACGAGCTTCTCCAGTAAGAGTAGAGCTTCAGCTTCTCCTTCTTCTCTGCGCCGGAATTGGCCTGATCAAACGGGAGAAAAAACCAAAATTACACGGATGTTGAATGAAGACAATAATCTGATATCCCTATGGGAACGGGAAGAGATTTAACCATCATCAGGAAATGGATTCTTCTTCTTCTTCTCCGCAGATTCAAAACGCGATTGTGTGTGTGTGTGTGTTTAGTAAGTATTACAGAGAGAAGTGGAGAATTTGGAGACGACACTGGAAACTGGAAAGGAGACCAATTGTTTAAAAAAAGAAAACATTTTTGTCGTTTAGTGTCAAAGCAAATCAACAAAATCGGTTTGACTCTTTTTGTTTTATTTGAAACCAATCCAACGTTTAAGGTGCGAAAACTCAGTAGAGGAGAAACTTTTTGGGCCTTTTACATGAAAGCCCAGGATTGATAAATATTTAGCCCAAGTCAGCCCAGAATTTGAAACCATTAGATTAAGCAGCTGTTTCGAAACCGTAAAATTTCGAACCATTTAGATTAAGAACATAATCTTATACTATTAAAACAAAATTCAAATTAAAAAATGCCATAAATTTTTCAATTTGTTGTGAAAGAAGAGAGATAGAAGAATTGGTGATGTTTATTCCAATGAATAAAGGCTCCTTTATATAGGAGTACAAGAACTTGGAGACCAAGTAAAACCTAGAGTACAAGTAATTCTATAAGCTACTACGAGATGGGCCTTATAATGGGCATCCATATTATTATTCATAACACTACCCCTTGGATGTCCATTATAATGGAATGGTTCGTAATGCGTTTAAGATGTTGCCTCATTAAAAACCTTACCAGGAAAACCCAATGGGAAAAACCATGGTTAAGGGAAAAAGAGTGCAACACGCAATTACTCCCCCTCTTGAGTACACGTGTCGAGATCTTTGAGACGGCGTAGCCCGATCTGATGAACTAACTTCTTGAAAGTAGAAGTAGGTAGCGCCTTTGTAAATAAGTCAGCCAAATTATCGCTCGAACGGATCTGTAGAACATGTATATCGCCGTTCTTCTGTAGATCGTGTGTGAAGAAGAATTTTGGTAGAATGTGCTTTGTTCTATCACCTTTAATGTATCCGTCTTTGAGTTGTGCGATGCATGCTGCATTGTCTTCATACATAATTGTTGGAGCTTCTTTCCCTCCAGAAATACCACAATCTTCTTTTATATGATGAACGACAGATCTTAACCATACACACTCACGACTAGCTTCATGGATGGCTAAAATCTCTGCATGGTTAGAAGAAGTAGCGGTGAGAGTTTGCTTCATAGATCGCCAAGAAATGGCAGTACCTCCGCAAGTGAACACATATCCTGTTTGCGATTTAGCAGTATGGGGATCAGATAAGTATCATGCGTCTGCAAAACCAATTAGGCCTTCCTTGGATAAGTTAGAAAAGAATAAGCCCATGTCTTTTGTACCTTGGAGGTAACGAAGTATATGCTTAATCCCATTCCAATGCCTTTGAGTTGGGCATGCGCTAAACCTTGCTAACAAATTCACCGAAAATGATATATCTGGTCTTGTGTGACTAGCAAGGTACATTAATGCTCCTATTGCACTTAAGTACGGTACTTCAGGGCCAAGAACTTCTTCATTGTTTTCTCGAGGACGGAATGGATCCTTTGACACATCAAGTGATCTTACAATCATTGGACTACTCAAGGGGTGTGCTTTATCCATATAGAACTTTTTGAGCACATTTTATGTGTATGTTTCTTGATGTACTAGAATTCCATTCTTTACATATTCAATTTGTAGTCCCAAACAAAATTTTGTTTTCCCAAGATCTTTCATCTCAAATTCTTTCTTCAAATACTCCACTGTATATGAAATCTCTGCAGGAGTTCCAATAATATTTAAATCATCAACATATACTGCAATTATCACAAATCCTTTCTCAAATCTCTTTATAAAGATGCATGGACTAACACGGTCATTCTTGTAGCCTTCTCTTAACAAGTATTCACTAAGGCGATTATACCACATACGCCCTGACTGTTTTAGTCCATAAAGAGATCGATTTAGTTTTATGCAGTATTGTTCTCGGGAATTCGAATTTACTACTTCAGGTAGTTTAAATCCTGCTGGGACTTTCATATAAATGTCATTTTCCAATGGTCCATATAAGTAGGCTGTCACTACATCCATTAAACGTAAATCAAGTCCTTCTTTTATCGCCAGACTAATAAGGAACCTGAAAGTAGTTGCATCCACCACAAGAGAGTAAGTCTCTTCATAATCAATTCCGGGTCTTTGTGAGAATCCTTGTGCGACTAAACGTGCTTTATACCTCACAATTTCTCCATTTTCATTCCTCTTTCGTACAAAGACCTATTTATGTCCTACTGGTTTTACACCTTTAGGTGTACGGACTACTGGTCCAAATACTTCTCTTTTAGCGAGAGATTTTAATTCTGCATCTATTGCTTCCTTCCATTTTGGCCAATCACTTCTTTGTGTACACTCTTCAATAGATGTCTTATGATCCTCATTCTCATCAACTGCTATACTGCATGCATAATTATTAACGACGTCGATTTGATATCGGTTCCATATTATTCAAGACATGACATAGCTATTTGAGATTTTCATATTCTCAGGTACCTGAATTTCTTTCTTGTCATGTTTATCATCTCTTCTCTAGATCTTTAATATTTCATTCCTCGGTACTGCCATTCTCATTCATGCTCCTTTTCTTTTTCGAGGATTCTTATCTTTGGAACCGATAGGTCTATCACGCTTCAAGCGCTCTTTAGACTCACTAGCAGTTTGATACTGTCCTTCTGAGACATCCAATTTAACTGGAGCATTTACAGCTGGTATGTGACTTTGTCACTCTATTAGGGCCAGTTGAAGCATCTGACAACAAATTGCTTAACCAATATACTTGAATTATCTTTCGTACATTCATTTGGACTTCTATTCACGCTCTTTAGTAGGAGGATCATAGATAATTCATTTCTTTTCCAGCTGTTTATTTTCTCTCCCTAAAGTTGGATAAATTGACTCATTAAAAGAGTCTAATCATCAATGGAGAATCATATCCAACATATATTTATAACCTCCTTTGAGGTCCCATCTTTTGTATTGTTGTGGAGCAACTTATCCAACTTCTCTAGATGGAGATTTATGGTTCCAGACCCAAAACCAATTTGATGGGGAGAGCTATTTTACTCTTTGGCTATATGCGAATCAATGCTGCTCAGTTTCACCAGTATTACCAATTAGTCTCGCACACTTTAAGTTGCGGATTTATGACAAGGATACATACATAAGACAATCTTATCGATGTGTTAATATATAAACATATGGTGGATGATCAGTCCACCAGTGGGTGATCAAGCCCACAAACATTTCCTTGTATACTTTCCATAAATTAAATAGATTCCAAATCTATTTTGGCTGGTGAAATCGTTTTATCGTATTGCCTTGTGAGCAAGCAGCATATAGCAGATCATTCGTAAGAATCTCTGGTTCTTCAACAAATGTCGCATCATTACAAAACCGGGATGGCATAACCGGTTTGCCAAAAATTAAACTTTCAGTAAACTTCTGGTTTACTATAACATTTATCTCCATTTTAATAATCTGTGTGTAGTAGTGTAGTACAATTCAATAGGTAATGCATGTATTTTCTCCAAAATACATTTATTGCCTCGGGTATTACTTCTGTTGAAGGCATTTAACATTTCCCTTATTGTCTCAACATGATTAAATTTAAAATCCCTTTGGATTTCTTTATAATTGATTCATCAAGTCTATTTTCAGTTTGAACATAATCTTCATGATGTTCCACTTAGTACTTAGAATGGATGTGGGATTCTCTAGTTCTCCCCCTCGAGATAGTAACACTCCAGGTTCATCTATCTCGAATTGAATCCCACGAAATCAACAACATACCCAACTTAGGTCATGTGTATCTTAGATTCTTTTGACATTTGAGACTTGGGAAAATATAACGCATTAATGATTTCAAATTGTGTTCCCATAGGCAATTCGCTCTTCTAGAGCTGTCAATAATCTTTATAAAACTTGACATTGTACTCACACAAATTTCTTTCATCATTACATATTGCTACCATCATTATTTTCTCACTTCTGGTGAGGATATGATTTCTTGAAAGCAAAAAGGAAAAATAGAAACTTAAATATTTTCCTTAAAATAAAAGGAAATATATTGATATTTAAGAATAGAAACTTAAATATTTTCCTTAAATCAGAATCTAAAATTTTGGAAACACAATGAAACAAAATCTTTTACTTATAAGAAACATTAAAACAATGAAATAATCAAATCAAAAAGATATAACAACTCGAAGTTATTGAACACAAGCAAAAATATAGAATTGAATCCATTAAGATAAACCATGAATCGATAATAAACATGGTTTAAATACATGATTAAATCATGACAAATATCAATAAATTGTTATTCTAGATAAGTATTGACAATCATCTCTATTATGAATAAGATCAGAGATCATAATCGTGAAGGCATAGCCTATCATAACGATATTCAGAGAAGACATCACTTATCATCCCAGAATAAGACATAAACTAAACATAAACTAAATCTCACCTTTTCGGTGTAAGAAAATAGGAAGAGAGAGACTATCGTGCTGATAACGTGTTGTGAAAGAAGAGAGATAGAAGAATTGGTGATGTTTATTCCAATGAATAAAGGCTCCTTTATATAGGAGTACAAGAACTTGGAGACCAAGTAAAACCTAGAGTACAAGTAATTCTAGAAGCTACTACGAGATGGGCCTTATAATGGGCATCCATATTATTATTCATAACACAATTATTAATTTTTCAATTATTTACAGCAGATGCCAGAGTAACAAAGATAGCTAATCTACTAATATCATCAATAAAGGAAACTAAAATCTAATAATACAAAACACAACCAACAAATATTGGGTACTAAAAAGTTGTCACAAGAAGACCCGTTTATAAAAACCACAGTCAATGATACAACATAATAAATAAGAAAGAGGTGTTAGGATCCTCACATACTTTTGTATGAAGGGACCAACATTAATATATAAAGAGTTATGGTCAATCTATTCATTACCAAATTGTTTAAGGTTGGAAGCCCATAATAAACTAAATTAACATGATATCAGAACCTCGTTTAACCCAAATAGGGTAGCCCAAAAATGATTTATTACCGGTCCTAAAGTGGAATTCAGTTCGAGATGGGCCGATAAGATAAGAGTCATCATCTCGAAAGGGCGTGTTAGGTTGGAAGCCCATAATAAACCCAAATTAACAAGAGATTTTGTTTGCTAGAAAGAAGATGCCGAGAAACAAAAAATGCGGAAACACTACAAGAAATTTGTTGTATAGCCGCAGATTTTTTCGCGGCTATCGGGCAAATTTCGTAGCTAATTCGGTCGTAACTACGACTAGCCGCAACCCAAAATCCGCGTCTAGAGGCTCGTGGATACAACTTTTTCGCGGCTATCCGCAGCTACGTAGCCGTGACGTAGCCGCAACGATTTTCGTAGCTATTAGCCACGAATAGCAATAAAAACTGTCGTGGCTAATATATCCACGAATGGCTGCAAACAATGTCGTGGCTATAGCCACAAATTTTCTACGATAAATTTCGCGGCCTTAGCCACAGATAACCACGAATTTTTTCATGGCTTATTTTAAAAAAATAACAAAAAAAAAAAATCATTAATTTTTTTATAAACAAAATACAAAATATACAATATATATATTTTATTCAAAAAAACAATATATATACAGATATATACGTGATACATATATACATATATATATATGTATACGTATATCCCAAAACTAAAGAAGACGACGCCGCCGATTGGGCTATGGAGTCGGATTTTCGCCAGCGTTACGGCGGTTCGATGGGGAAGCTCCACGGCGGCGACGAAGGTGGTTCGACAGCGCCTCCGCCGTAGGTCTCTGCTTCTTCTTCCTCTTCAACAACAGAAGATCCGGAGACGAGAACCGTGGTCGAGCTCCGCTTCTTCTTCCTCCGCCGTAGGTCTCACCTTCGTCTTCGTCTTCTCACCGCCGAGGACGAGGTCGCAAACCGCCGAAGATGAGGCTGAGGAAGAGTCGTATGGCTTCGTCCACACCCGCCGCAGCTCCACTGCACAACACCGGAGTCGAGACATCGAGCATCTGTCGGACACGGATCTGTCGAGACACCGCTGCTACATAGACCGTTTCCGGGAAGCCTCCTTCAACCACCGCTGCGGAGATGATGGACGGCGGAGATCTGCGAGGCGAGCGAACGAGAGAAGATCGGTGGATTTGATTGGGCCCTGCATCGTCGGAACAACACGGCAGCTCTGCATCGATTCATCATCGAATCCGTGCGCCTCCTCCGTCATGTCGTCGGATTATGCTTCTGCCGCCGATGTGGATTGGTGCATCTTCAGTCTTCACGATCTGATAAAAAAAATGAAGAGGAAGAGGAAGTTATGAGTTACGGCGGATAAGTTGAAGAGTGGGGAGAATATTAGGTTTAAGGAGCATTAGTTTATGTCCATTAGATCTGATCTTAGATCTAATGGTTGATATTAAATGAGACTCAATCCATGCTTTTATCTAACAACCAATAAGAACTAAGCTCTTTACAAACTAATTTTACAACCAATAGAAATTAATTTTATGTTTTAATGTAAAATTTAAGTATTAAGTTTTTAATGTATAAACTTTTCAATTAAAATATCAAACTAATTATGGTTTAAGGTTATAGTTCATGATTTATGGTTTGAGAATAGGTTTAAGATTATAAGTTAGTGTTTAGAAATATTAGATTTTTAAAAAATAAAAATCTTTTATAAGTGATGAATCTTAATTTTATATATGTTATAATTTTATATATTAAAAATTAATTTTATAGTTCATGATTAAGTGATGAATCTTAAGTGTTGAATTTTTGTTTATATATTTAGGGTTATATATATATGTATGGTTTTTTTTTTTTGTCAACAAGAAAACACTAACGAAACCTAAATATCATTAATCCAAATTGGTGGCTCCACTCCAATATGGACCGTGTGTGACGGTCTTAGACGAGCACTCCGTGCCAATCTATATGCTCTCAAATTCCTTGTGCGCGATATATGGGTGAGTTTAAAATCTGTGAAGAACTCTCTTCGTATTTGAAACTCTTCTATGTGACTCGAGAAAGCTGGCCATTCTTCTGGTTCCGACACTATCTTCACCAATTCTGAACAGTCCGTTGCGAACGTGATGTGGGTATGCTGATGACACTTCATGCACTCCATAGCCCACATTAAGGCTTCGAATTCTGCATGTAGAGGGGATATACTTGCTCTAATATTCATTGACCCCATCAAAACATTCTCATCGCTCTCGAAACATCTATACCATCCTTGTCCCGACCATTGGTCCCCCTCCTTCCAAGATCCATCCACAAAACACCAGAAACCATTAAGTATCAACTCGTTGTGTGAGGATTGTCCATCCCTTGTCTCTATCAGCGGTTCGTTATCCTCAACCATATGTGCATCTCCCCATGTCCCAAATTCCATTTCTGCCAATCTCAATGTTTCCTGTGGGCTCCGATCTATATTTTTATAAACCATATCATTCCTACTTTTCCAAATGTACCACAATAACCAAGGAAATATATTCATTCTCTCGTCCTGCGGTTTTCTCCAAAATAGATAATCCATATTCGTATAGAGAGCTGATATTGGAAAAACCTCTGGGTTTGTCGGTATTTGGGACAACGCCCAAGACTGGATTGCTGGGGGGCATTCAAAAAGCACATGATTTATCGATTCATCCTCCACTCTACACCGAACACATCTTGTGTCACATTTAATACCTCTTCCCTTCAGGTTTTTTGTGACGGGTAAACAGCCTGATAAAGCTTGCCATATGAAGTGTCTAATCTTCGAAGGACACTTTATCTTCCAAGAAAAGGCCTGAAGACGTTTAATACTTGGCTCCAAAATCACATCCATTCCATCCTCCTTAGATCGTTCCAATTGATACCCTGATTTCACTGTATATTTACCCGTTTTTGTGAGAGCCCAACCCAATGAATCCAGTCTATTCAATCTGCTAAAGGCCACACTTAATATCAAGGCCACATCTTCTGGTTCCACGATTTCCTCAATGAGTCGTTTGTTCCATACCTGGTGTTGTTGATCAATTAACTGATTAACAGTTACTAATGACTGATTAGAACCTGGTTTTTGAGTTGCTGGTCTCGGGCGATAGGCTGGTATCCAAGGATCGTTCCATATTGAAATAGACTCTCCCGTTCCCACCCTTTTGATTAGTCCTTTTTTAACCAGAGGCCTAGCTGATGTAATACTCCTCCATCCATAGGAGGCTGAGTATGATCTTACTGGATCAAGGGGATCCGTATGCCGAAAATATCTTCCTTTAAAGACTCTTGAAAACAGAATATTCGGTTTATCAATTAGTCTCCATAATTGTTTCGCTAGAAAAGCCGTGTTAACATCGTAAAAATCCCTAAAGCCGATTCCACCATCACTTTTGTCTTTGCACAATTTATCCCAAGACTTCCAATGCATACCAGTATTTGTTCCTCCCGTACTCCACCAGAAATTTGATACAATACTCGTCAATTCTGTCGTGATTGTTTTTGGTAGCCTAAAACAGGACATTACATGATTTGGTAAAGCTGTTGCCACTGCCTTAATCATTACCTCCTTTCCCCCTCGTGAGAGCAGCTTTGTCGTCCATCCATTAACCCTACCATGAAGTCTATCTTGTAAAAATCTGAACACCTGTGTTTTTGGGCCACTAAGGCTCTCAGGAATTCCCAAATATGATCCCATCCCTCCTACCGTCGATATCCCTAAGATCGCTTTCAACTCATCTCTCACTCCAATTTCAACCTTATGGCCAAACTGAAGAGAAGACTTCGCAAAGTTTATCTGCTGCCCTGATACACCCTCGTAGTCCTTTAGAATCCGTAAAATTGTCTCGCATTCCTCTTTCTCAGCTTTGCAGAAAAATAAACTATTGTCCGCAAATAGGAGATGGGATATTGGTGGACACGCTCTTGCTACCTTTAATCCCGTAAGTTGTTTTCCACGCTCCGCTTTTTTAATATTCGCTATTAACGCCTCTGTGCATAATATAAATAAATAAGGTGATAAAGGATCCCCCTGTCGTAAACCCCTCTGTGGTGCAATAAAACCTCGTGGTTGACCATTAATTAGGACCCGATATTGGACTGTTGTTATGCATCGCATTATTCTGTCCACACAAGGTGCCGCAAACCCCATTTTGATCAAAAGCTTTTCTATGAAGACCCATTCAACTCTGTCATAAGCTTTACTCATATCCGTTTTGATTGCCATAAACTTACTCTTACAAGACGGATTCGTCCGTAAACCATGAAACATTTCCTGAGCAATTAAAATATTATCTGAAATTAATCTTCCAGCTACAAAGGCCGATTGAGTCTCAGAGACTAGTCTTGGAAGAAGTCCTTTTAACCGTTGGCACAATACCTTGGAGATGATCTTATAACCCACATTACACAAGCTAATAGGGCGTAGTTCTGTCATCCTGCTTGGCCTTTCCGTCTTTGGGATGAGGCAAATATTTGTCATATTGATCCTATTGTCCAGCTCCCCCGTCCTTAAAAAATCATTAACCATACGCACCACATCATCCTTCACAATGCTGTCATCCCATCCGGTCCTGGTGATTTTTCTGGATGCATCATAAACACCGCTTTCCGAACCTCCTCTTCCGTGGCTAGTACCATCAGTTTCTCATTCATTTGTGTTGTTATTGATTATGGTACTTCCTGTAGGAACTCCTCAAAACCATCTGGATTACTAGTAGTGAATAATTCGTCAAAATACTCCACCGCTACTCTTTCGACCTCATGATCTTTCGTAACCCACTCCCCGGATGTATTGTGGAGTCCAACAATACGATTCTTTGCCCGTCTTTGTTTCGTCATAGCAAAAAAAATTTCGTATATCTATCACCCGACGTGTGCCACAGGTTCCTGCTCTTTTGTTGCCAAAATTGTTCTTCGTCCCTGTAAGCCTCTTTTAGTTTTCCGGAAATCTCTATAACATCTGCTTGTGTTCTCAGATCATCTTTTTGAACCTCCTCCAAAGCTTTCTGAAGCTCATATATGTTATCCTTGTTATATGGCGGATTACTTTTCCTCCATCTGGATAGTTCCCTTCTGCATCTTCCAATTTTATCACAAAAACTGGTGCTCCCATTGATTTCCAGACCTTCCCAGCCATGTCTTATTGCATCCATTAGTCCATCTTTTCCCACCCAGCGTTTATCAAATCTGAATTGGTTCCTTCGCTTCTCCTGTTTATCCTCAATGGATGCTACTATCGGTCGGTGATCCGAGCCAATCATCCCCAAATATTCAACAAAGGAGAACGGAAAAATTGTGTGCCAGTCTTCGTTGGCCAGTGCCCTATCTAGCTTACACCTTATAAGTTGTTTTCCTCTCCGTCCTCTCCATGAGAGGGAGTCCCCCACCGCCGGAAATTCTATTAACCCGCAATCCCGAATCATAGTGTTAAAAGCAACGAAAGTAGAGGCATGCCTCAGTGATCCTCCCTGCTTCTCATGGTTGCCAGTAATCTCATTTAGGTCCCCTATAACGAACCACAGATTTGTCCTGACCACACCCATACGGGTCAATCTCTCCCATACCTGCCCTCTTAGTTTTTGCATTGGTTCACCGTATACAAAAGATATTGAAACAGTCTTCCCTTGCAGGTCTGCCTCAATGTCAATTATCCGATTACTTGCATATATAAATTTCATGTTTGATGAATCATTATAATAAAGTACTAGTCCTCCACTTGCACCCCTAGGCTCCACAGTATACATTTTATCGTATCCAAAATGTCCCATAAACATTTGTGTAACAGAATATGGTTGTTTTGTTTCTGAAAGAAACAGAAACTCCGGTTTATTCTTATGCACTATCTCGCGTAAATAACTAATAGTCCATCTGCTTCCTAAGCCTTGACAATTCCAACTTAGAATCCGCATCTTAAAACTTTGTATTATTTACTCCCATTCGGAGCATCGCCTTAGGTATAACCAGATCCCAAGACATTTTCCTTTGGCAATATATGTACCCTCTCCATCCATCAAATCCCTCCATGTCCCGCCATACTAACCGTACCTCTAAGCACTGCTGCCATTGAAAAATGTTCATATTATCGTACATCCTTATATCTTGACAACAGTTAGTGGTCCAAATACATTTTCTTAGTAGGGTACATTGTGCACCAGAGCATCTAGTTAAATAGATAAGATCCCTTCGTTTCATTGTCCACAATGCATTGACCATAATATAATGCCTTCCTTGATTACATTGTAGGTAACCTCGTTTATACATGCCATGTGTTTGCCAAAAGGACCTCACCCCAATCTTAATCCTTTTACTCCTCAACACTATACCCTTGAATCTGCTGATCCTCACTTTGGTCTTACCTCTTGGTTCTGCCATCAGCCCACAGAAGAACTTATCCTCTCCTCTTATCTCTTGATATTCCTGTACCTTCTCCACAATAATGTCCGTAGTATTCAGTTGCTGTTTTATTATATAGACCAAAATAAATCCCCATAATATGTTATCCTCCACAGACACTTGACCAGAAAACCTCCCCAAAATGATGGTACCAATCCTCGTCAAAAAATACCAAGAAGTGTTTACATTAGTCCCTGCTTCATTCCCCCGTTCATCAGATACATCAATATCCCAAACACAATACATACTTAAGTACTTATATCCTGAGTTGTCAATCCCCTTATGATAATCTAGAATGCTAGATACAACTATAGAACATTTGATACGCCTATATTTGTGCCTTAGTATAATATTTACCTTCTCTTCATACCATAGTATTAGTCGAGTCCAACGCATGCAATATGATTCATATATTGGATTGCTAGCATCTGAGAGATCAGAGTAGTACCTTTTTTGAAGCCTCTGTGTCGGTGTAATTGAAAAGATTAGCCTCAGTTTTATGCCTTGCAGATACCACTGATATTGCTTAATAGAACCTAACAGTACCAGAATCATAAAACCATTTTTCCTCCACAAAATTGTAACCTCAGAACCCCAAATCGTATTAATTAACTTCAAAAACAGGAACATAAAAGCAGTCTTTTGCTTCAGATGAGTCACAAACAACTCAATCCAAAGATTCAAAGAGAGTCACCCATACAATAGAGCTGAATGCCAAATAAGACTAAAAGAAAGCAACAAAAACCAAACTAAATGCACCAGGCTTATTGACTCCATTAAACTAGGACTTATTAAGAACTAAAAGATGAAATCCATTAACCCGAAAGGGCAGGATCATTGCCAGTACCCGGCTGAGGCTTGTGTGAATCATTGACAGCCTTCTCCTTATGTCCACGCTTTCCTTCACCATCTCCCTTCTGGACTCCTTTCTTCCTCGGTGATGTCATAGACTGCACCATTCTCTTCTTGGACAGCGGACCCATTATGAGAGGGGCTCCATTGAAAGCCTTCTTCTTTCCCCCAGCTTGCTTCTGACCCCCACCTTGTTGGAAGTTTCGGTTGATCCTGATTCAATTCTCATATTGATATCAACCTAAACATGCATTAGATCTAGGTGTTCTTATTTAGAAACATCAGATCTCACCTTTTACCTGTTTGTTTGCAGCGGAATTGAGAACAGGTCAATGATCAGGGAGATACACCGAGAGATGGATCCTCCAAAGGCTCACACACGCAATCACAGGAAACTGGTTGCTAGACCACGAGGAAGAGAGGCGCAGGAAGAGAGAGAGATCGCGGCTGGGTGGCTTAGGGTTAGGGAGAAGAGACTTGGCTTTTAGACATTAAAAGCCTTCTCTTTTCCCTTTTGGGCTTTTGGGCCCAATCTGATTAAATTCCATTTAATCAGACCCATTATTCAATCTCTCTTAGTACGACAAATGCCTAGCACTTTTGTCGTACTTCTGCTATGCCTTTCAACATTATTTCCTGCTAGCTTAAGCGTGTGACCCATATGGGATCATACAATAAAGGCAATAAGTCCAAGACTTATAGATCATGAGCGGACTCTAGCAAGCCATCATGACCCCCAGTATTGTATGACTTATGTCTGATCACTGACATACTCTTACGTTATAGAGACAGTACAGAGATTGCTGGACACAATTCCAACAATCTCCCACTTGAACTGGAATCTCTGTATTCATAATCCCTTTCGTCTCAATATCTCGATTAGTCATAAGGCAAGATTAGTGTCATCCTTATAAAGCCTAATCTTGTTCATCGGACTCTGATTTGATACTGACAATACAAACGACTCGGGAAAGTCCGTTTGAGCATGGCCATGCGTTTTCCAGTATTCAAATCTCCGATTGGCCTAGAGATATTCACTCCATTTATATTGGAGGGACAAATCCCATCTTGTTCCATCACTGTAAACTACTCATTTCATGATGTACCCAAACAAGGTCCTTATAGCTATCGCAGAACGATAGCGTTAGACAATGATCAAAGTGCATCAGTCCATATGCAGTCACATGCATGCGAACTCAGGTCTAAGGACTATACTCTATAGTCGTAGTAAGAATCTCTTATGACACAGATATAAATATCCTGAAGAGTTCTTATTAGCGGGTCTTGTCCGGTCGTATGTTCCCAACATACACCTATGTACTGACTTTTATGCCGAGCATCTATGACACACTGAGACTTTGTCATAAGTCACGTACCAATCCAGTCTTACACGATTGTTGGTGTTCCAATTTCAACAACCTTCGACTAGGGACATGATGATATAAAACATTTATCAAATATAGGATCTCATGATCAAGCTAAATGACTTCGATGACTCAAGATCAAATCATTTACTTCGATGACCTATAAAATGGTTCATATCATTTTGGAACGATTATTTCATCACAGTTAAAATAATCTTGAAATAATAATTTCATTAAAACATAAAATAATGTTTTACAAGAACATATCAAATAACTAAAATAAAGCTCACAAAACTCCCACTCAAATTTAGATTACATTTCAATGTTTCTAATGCCTACAGCTTCAGTCAGGAACTCGAGCTTAGGCCTTGGGAGTGGCTTAGTCAACGGATCAGCGACATTATCATCTGTCGGAACTCGGCTGATCTTGACTTCCTTTCTATTAATGATGTCACGTATCAGGTGATATCTTCTTTGAACATGCTTGGATTTCTGGTGTGATCTTGGTTCCTTTGCCTGAGCTATGGCACCATTGTTGTCACAAAACAGTGCCAGAGGCTCAGCCGCATCTGGTATCACACCTAGTTCCATAATGAACTTTCGTATCCAAACAGCTTCCTTCGCTGCTTCTGAGGCGGCGATATATTCAGCTTCCGTAGTGGAATCAGCAACGGTGTCCTGCTTGGAGCTTCTCCAACTTACTGCACCGCCATTCAGACAAAAGACATAACCGGACTGTGACCGGAAATCATCTGTGTCTGTCTGGAAACTTGCGTCCGTGAATCCACTGACTTTAAGCACATCACTTCCACCGTACACTAAGAACTTATCCTTAGTATGTCTTAGATACTTCAAGATGTTCTTTACGGCAATCCAATGGTTTTCACCTGGATTTGACTGGTATCTACTCGTCATGCTCAATGCATAGGCAACATCAGGACGAGTACAGATCATGGCATACATGACAGATCCTATTGCAGACGCATAAGGAATATTCTTCATGCGCTCAAGCTCAGCAGCCGACGTAGGGCTCTGCTTCTTGCTTAGCGTTGTGCCATGTACCATTGGCGTGAAGCCCTTCTTGGAATCTTTCATGCTGAATCTTTGTAGGACTTTGTCAATGTATGAGTCTTGACACAAGCCTATCAGCCTCTTAGGTCTATCCCGATAGATCCTAATTCCAAGAACGTATGCGGCTTCACCCATGTCTTTCATGGAAAAACAACTTCCAAGCCAGTCTTTTACAGACTTCAGCATTGGAATGTCGTTTCCGAGAAGCAGTATGTCATCAACATACAGAATAAGAAAAACGATTTTGCTCCCACTAGATTTCTTATACACGCATTGTTCTTCTTCGTTTCTGATGAAGTCAAATTGCTTGATCGCTTCATCAAAACGAAGATTCCAGCTCCTCGATGCTTGCTTCAATCCATAAATGGATTTATGAAGCTTGCATACTTTCCCAGTATTCTTTGGATCTATGTAACCGTCAGGTTGCGTCATATACACATCCTCTTCCAGAATACCATTCAGGAAGGCGGTTTTCACGTCCATTTGCCAAATTTCATAATCATGAAAAGCTGCAGTTGCTAGTAGAATCCGAATAGATTTCATCATAGCCACCGGTGAATAGGTTTCATCGTAGTCCACACCGTGAACTTGTCTGAAACCTTTTGCCACCAACCTGGCTTTATAAATCTGGACATTTCCATCCACGTCAATCTTCTTCTTGAAGATCCATTTGCACTCGATGGCTTTTACACCAGCAGGCAAATCAACCAACGAAAAGACTTGGTTGACCGACATGGAGTCCATTTCGGAATCAGTGGCCTTGCGCCACTTAGAGGAATCTGGGCCCATCATGGCTTGATTGAAGTTCGATGGTTCATCACCATCAATGATCAAAAGATCATGACAGTCAGTCACGAGGAATCCCTGATATCTCTCGGGTTCGTGACGGATCCTCCCGGATCTTCGAACTTCAGGTACTACAGGTTCAGGCTCTACAATTTCTTGTAGGTCTTCCTGCTGCTCTTCCTCATTAGGTTGAGCAGTATCCTGTTCATCTTGAATTTCTTCAAGCAGTACCTTACTCCCACTGTCTTTCTTAGAGAGAAACTCTCTCTCAAGAAAGTTACAATCCCGGGCAACAAAGATCTTGTTCTCGGAACGTAGATAGAAGTAATAAGCCTTGGTTTCCCGTGGATAACCAATGAAGTAGCATTTATCAGATTTTGGTGTAAGCTTATCTGAGATTAATCTCTTTACATAGGCTTCACAACCCCAAATTCTTAGATAAGACAGCACTGGAGCTTCTCCAGTCCATAATTCATATGGTGTCTTTGCTACTGCTTTTGATGGCGCTCTATTTAGAGTGAACACTGCTGTTAGCAGAGCATATCCCCAAAGGGATATTGGAAGGTCTGTGTGACTCATCATAGATCGAACCATATCCAATAAGGTCCGATTTCTCCTCTCAGACACACCATTCCATTGAGGTGTTCCAGGAGGAGTGAGTTGGGATACGATCCCACACTCTCTCAGATGATCACTGAATTCTTGGCTTAAGTATTCTCCTCCTCGGTCGGACCGAAGAGTCTTAATGCTTTTGCCAAGTTGGTTCTGTACTTCATTTTGGAATTCTCTGAACTTCTCAAAAGATTCAGACTTATGTTTCATCAAATAAACATATCCATACCTACTGAAATCATCAGTGAAGGTAATGAAGTACTGATAGTTTCCTCTTGCATTAGTGGACATTGGGCCACACACATCAGTGTGTATCAGGCCCAATAAGTCACTGGCCCTCTCGTTAGGTTTATTAAAGGGGGCCCGTGTCATTTTGCCCATCATGCAGGATTCGCATTTCTCACATGACTCGAAGTCAAATGAGCCAAGAAGTCCATTCGAATGGAGCCTCTTGATGCGTTTCTCGCTGATGTGCCCTAAACGACAATGCCATAGAAACGTTCGGTTTTCCTCATTAGGTTTAAACCGTTTTGTATTAATGTTATAAATTGGCGCGGATTGATCGAGTATGTAAAGCCCATTCGTAAGAGGGGCAGAACCATAGAACAAATTGTTGCGATTGAAGGAACATAATTTATTCTTAACTGAAAAATCATAACCTTCCAAATCCAACAAAGAAATTGAAATAATATTTCTGCTTATAGCAGGTACAAAATAACAATTATTAAGTTCTAAAATCAATCCCGAAGGTAAAGACAACAAGTAAGTTCCTACAGCTAGTGCTGAAACTTTCGCTCCATTCCCAACTCGTAGCTCTACTTGTCCTTGCTTCAGCCTTCTACTGTTGCTGAGTGCCTGCATATTAGTACAAATATGAGCCCCACAACCAGTATCCATGACCCATGAGGTATTATCAGAAGTAGTTGTATTAACTTCTATAACAAAAATACCTGATGAAGAAGTCTCGAAAGTCTTCTTCTTTAATTCCTTTAGACCTTCCTGGAATTTCTTACAATCTCTTCTCCAATGCCCCAGTTCTTTGCAGAACCTGCACATGTCAGTTGGCCCAGCCTTGGATTTGGGCTTGGGCTTTGGCGTGTCCTTGTCCTCGACTTGGACACCCTTGGCCTTTCCCTTATCCTTAGCAGAAGACTTCTTAAACCCCTTGCCCTTTTGTACCATAAGTACATTGGGGTCCTTGGCGGGTTTCTTCAAGTTGGGCTCTGCAGTCTTGAGCATTCCGTGAAGCTCAGGCAGTGTCTTACTCAAGCCATGCATGTTAAAGTTCAGAATGAACTGATCATAGCTTGCAGGTAAAGACTGCAGAATGATGTCGCAGGCAAGTTCCTGGCTGATTGGGCAGTCGAGTTTGTGAAGATGATCGAGATAACCCATCATCTTCAACACATGAGGACTCACTGCCGCATTCGCAGCCAACTTACAGTCCAAGAGGTTCTTAACTGTCTGGAACCTCTCGGTCCTAGCCTGCTCCTGAAAAAGCGATTTCAGGCTTGCCATGATCTCGATTGGAGACAATACACTTTCGAACTGTTTTTGCAGCTCAGGAGTCATTGTCACCAACATCAGGCAATAAACATCATTTTCATCTGACGAATGCTTTTCCCAAGCATTGTGCAGAGTCCTGGCAGCATTGGCAAGAGGCCTCTCGGGGAGGGGATCTCGAAGGACATAATCCTTCTTCTCCTGCTTGAGGACCAGCCTCAAGTTCCTTGACCATGTCAGGAAGTTCGTTCCAGTCAGCTTCTCCTTCTCGAGAACAGACCGGATCGAGAATGTGTTTTGTGTGCTTGTAGTAGTCATATCTGAAATATATAAATAAAAAGGTTATTAGTTATATGTTCAAAATGATTAATCTCGTATTAAAGTATAATATGATTAATCATGCATTATATTCAATAACCTAAGTTACCCTCAATAGAATATAATGATTCCAAGATCCACATATAACTAAAATCAAAGTGGGCCACTGGCCGTCACCCAACCTTAGCTTATATCGGTAAGCCCTATATCGGCTAATTATATCCGTGATATAACTCTTGGTTGTGAATCTGGGCCCGAGGCCCAATCCACCCTGATGTCTCAAGGCCCGGGACTCCCGATGGCCTAGTCAAGAAAACCGGACTATACAGTCATGTAATCATTAATGTCTGGGACTCCCAATGACATTTATGAATCACAAACCGTCTTACCCACGCAAAAGCAGACATCCTCACACTGTAAGGCCATGAATGCAATTGAATGGGCTTTGACAGCTGACATAGCCTGGACAAGACATCCAACGCTTGATATTGTTTGAGGTTCGTAGGTTTATTAAAATCATTCCCAAAATAGAAGATTACTATTTCGGGAAACTTTCTATTTATGGAAACCTACTATTTTTAGAAACTTTCTAAAATTGGAAACTTTCTAAAACCGGAAACTTTCTAACTTTAGAAACTTCTTTAAAATCCAAAACCCGCAAATTCAGAAAATTCTATTTTAAGAAACTTTCTAATTATAAAATTTCGGAAACTTTAATTTAAAACCGACTTTATAATTTTATAAAATAGATTTTGAATTAATCTGAAGAAAGACTCAATTAACTGGCCCAATTGTTTTAACTTCTTGGCCCGAGGCCCAAGAATTGGTCCATGTCCAAGACATGACCCAATTGTTCAATTAATTGACATAACCGGTCTGGTTCATTAAAACTGGTCTAACCAAGTTTTAATTACTACGATGACCACAATTGTCAACCGGTTATTTACTAAACCGGAATTTCTCAATTTATTTGGTCCAACCAAATCAAATTAGAAATTCCTGGTTTAGGCACTAAATCCAATATTTCTTTCGACATTGGATTTCTTATTCCGGTTTAACCAGATTTAATAAAATTATTAATCTGTTTATTAAACCAGAACGAAGATTTTAATCAAGTTTTGAACCGAGCCACCAAACCGAAATCGAACCGGTCACGAACCATCCATGGCCGTGACCTAATCCACACGACCACAGCCGACCAGCCGCGTTCAATCCACGATCCACGGACGGCCGAGCCTCACGTGATCGGGATGCAGCTGGACGGGACGAGCTCGGGACGTTCGGGTGGGACGGTCGGGACGGTACTCGGCCTCGATCACGCGGGACAGCCGGGACGAGCAAGCCGCGATCGTCCATGCCAAGATACACGATCGGGATGCTCGGGTCGATCACTTCCAACGATCGCCAAGCGATCGGGATCGATCCATCCGGCCGGCCAACATCTCGGCCATTCGATCCAATCGGCCAAGCCGATCGGATTTCACTCGGCCGATCACAAACCTGAGTCATATAGCTCAGTTTGCGATCTGTTCTTGTGTGTTTAGAGTTCAATTCTGATTCTTAATCGTTTTATCTTATCAATAATTGATTCAAAAACAATTCTAAACAGATTTAACAACCTAAACAATGAATCTAAAACAAGAAACCTAAGAACCAATGGCTCTGATACCACTGTTGGAAGTTTCGGTTGATCCTGATTCAATTCTCATATTGATATCAACCTAAACATGCATTAGATCTAGGTGTTCTTATTTAGAAACATCAGATCTCACCTTTTACCTGTTTGTTTGCAGCGGAATTGAGAACAGGTCAATGATCAGGGAGATACACCGAGAGATGGATCCTCCAAAGGCTCACACACGCAATCACAGGAAACTGGTTGCTAGACCACGAGGAAGAGAGGCGCAGGAAGAGAGAGAGATCGCGGCTGGGTGGCTTAGGGTTAGGGAGAAGAGACTTGGCTTTTAGACATTAAAAGCCTTCTCTTTTCCCTTTTGGGCTTTTGGGCCCAATCTGATTAAATTCCATTTAATCAGACCCATTATTCAATCTCTCTTAGTACGACAAATGCCTAGCACTTTTGTCGTACTTCTGCTATGCCTTTCAACATTATTTCCTGCTAGCTTAAGCGTGTGACCCATATGGGATCATACAATAAAGGCAATAAGTCCAAGACTTATAGATCATGAGCGGACTCTAGCAAGCCATCATGACCCCCAGTATTGTATGACTTATGTCTGATCACTGACATACTCTTACGTTATAGAGACAGTACAGAGATTGCTGGACACAATTCCAACACACCTTTCCTATCCTCCACCTTCTCCTCTGCTCCTAACACCTCCTGAATCTTGTCCTCAGAATCCTTAGGAATTGCATCACCTACAGCTATGTCGTCATGCTCCATAGTATCGTGAACTTCATCCTGCACCATATCCACTGCTCCATTATTTATAGTACTTACATTTTCGTCAGTTAGATCCTCAAGGCAATCATCATCCGCAAACTCATCTTCCATTTCCGCCTCGCCATCCTCAGCCATATTCCCTCCATTTGCTTCCTTTAGCTCCTTCTGCAGCAAGTCCTTATCAAAAACCACAGGCTCCTCCCGAGGTTCCTCCAAAAATTTTAACTCCTTTCTCACCTTTTTCTCCACATGTGTCCCTTCCTTTGATGCTTTATTTGCTCTGAAAGCCTCAATCAGTAGCCTTTCTTGATCCGTAAGGCCTCTTATCTCCTCATTGTGAGATTGCCTCCTATCCATGGAGTTTCTGCCCCTGTACTCACGTGGGGAAACACCTCTGTATCTTCCTGTCTGGTGAGATGTACCTTCCCCGAATCTTCTTTCACTCCTCTGGTGACCTTGGCGGGTATCTCTCCTATCCGCATTCCTTGAAACTTCCTTTTCTTCCACTAGCTTACCCTTACCCTTGTTGTGATAATGATTCTCCCTTTTGCTATCTGACTCCTTCCTTGGCTCCCTTGGCACCTCTCTGTTACCTGAGATCACTGCTCCTCTGTAACTGAGAGGACCAGACTCTTCTGGTGGTCCTCTTGGTTCTCTGTTACTTCTTCTTCTTGGGCTTTCCTCCATACTTCGCATCTCCACAACTTGGGGGCAGGTCTCTTGGTCGTGACGCATGCTATAGCACACTCGGCAGAAACCATGCAGCTTCTCATATCTTAACTGCACCACAACCTCTTCACCCGATTTGAAATCCACAACTGACTCAAAAGCAAGTGGTTTGAAACCATCCAGAGTCACCCGAACCTTTCCATTGTTCAAATCCACTAAATCCGCCTTACCAATACCATTTCCGATGTCCATGAGCGTCGGTTCCGCCCACCAGTGCAACGGGATTCCCATAACCTTAACCCAAAAGGTAATGGCAGAGGGATAAGTGGCATCCACAACTGGTTCCCATCGTACCAGTGAGACCATCCAGTGATCAAAATGGTAGGGCCCCAAGCTAAGAACTTCCGTGATATCCTCTTCATTGCCAAAGTCCAGTTGAAAACGTCCCATACCCAGATCGGCACCCACAATCCTGTCCTCCATCTTCCATATTCTTGGGAGAATATGAATCAAGGACTTTGTGTCCTGACGCTTCGGATTCATGCATCGCCCAATCAGAGTCCTGACATACGCCTTGATGAGAGAGCTGTTGTCAAAAGGTGTGACCGAGATCTTCAACCTTTGACTTGAAGCTGCCGTCATCTTGCCTTTAGCACTCTTAGAGATTACAATGTGACTTTGAGACATTGCTACACACAGAGAAAGAAAATTTATGCTTTGTAAGTTGGTGAGGATGATGAAAATTGTACACAGCACCAAGCCATATATATAGTAGATGCAAATGCCAATCAACGTTCTGAAATCTTTTGTCATCCCTAACATTGGCCCTAGACAATCCATAATTTCCTTTCCGTATCTTTCCCAAATCTTGATTGCAATTACAATCTTCCATTTATGGCCAGTGAATCGAATCCCATTATCAAACCATATCAATTTCCTAAGACAACCAGAAGCCAAAACCGATAACCTAAAATTTGAAAACGTCGTTGTAGCATAACTTCTCGCATATCCAATGTAATCTTCGTACCTTTCCAAAATTAAGTATAAACAATCAATCTCAATAGATCTTACCATAACCTTCCGCCAAATCACAGGTCGGCGTGAAATCATAATAGTTATGATCGACTTTGATCCCTTTTTTCCCCAAATCCTTGTGACATCGTATAGCAAATCCTTAATCGTAAATCCCGATCCTCCGAATCGCAGAATCCCATCTCGACCATCACTCCTTCGATCTTCTACCTTCAATTTTATTTGACTTGAATCCAAATCGAAAATCTCTTTAAACCATAATCGCCCCCATGGATACCATTTATGTATTCCGGTATCACCGCCATGAGTGTGTTCCTCGTCTTCCCCGAATTCCTTCCCGGATATCGTCCCTCGCCGCCTTGGAATCATCGAAACCCTAGATCGCCTCCGAAATCGCCATTTTTCCGTTACTTTTTAAAATCTATAATCTATTAATTTGACTATATGTATGGTTTAGAGTTTGATTATGGTTTATGATATAGGATTTAAAGGATTGTGTTTAGGATTATAAGTTAATGTATGAAAATAATAGATTTGAAAAATATTTTACTTTTATAAATGTTGAATCTTAGTTTGGATATGATATAGTAATTAGAATTTTTATTAGAGTTTTGTTTATACTTTAGAGTTTTATGGTTTGTTTAGGGTTTAGGGTTTTATATATTAGTTTTGTTTATACTATAGAATTAAAACATTAGTTTTATGTATATATAATAATTTTTTCTATTTTGATTTTATAGTTTATGAAAGAGTTA
The DNA here is from genome assembly GCA_030180135.1 of Orychophragmus violaceus. Classification (NCBI taxonomy): domain Eukaryota; kingdom Viridiplantae; phylum Streptophyta; class Magnoliopsida; order Brassicales; family Brassicaceae; genus Orychophragmus; species Orychophragmus violaceus. The sequence goes on from CM058239.1 coordinate 33,982,034, forward strand.
GGTTTATAGTATAATTATAGTTTAGTGTATATGGTTTAAAGGATTGTGTTTATGGTTATAGTATTTAAAAAGATTAGGGTTTAGTGTTTGTGTTTAGGGGTTAGGGTTTAGGGTTTGGGGTTTAGGGTTTAGAGTTTAGGGGTTAGGGTTTGGGGTTTAGGGTTTAGAGTTTAGGGGTTAAGGTTTGGGGTTTAGGATTTGTGTTTAAGGTTTAGAGTTTAAGGGTTAGGGTTTGGGGTTTAGGGTTTAGAGTTTGGGGGTTAGGGTTTGTGTTTAGGGTTTAGAGTTTAGGGGTTAGGGTTTGGGGTTTAGGGTTTAGGGTTTAGAGTTTAGGGGTTAGGGTTTAGGGTTTGTGTTTAGGGTTTAGGCTTTGGGGGTTAGGGTTTAGGGTTTAGGTTTTGAGTTTTTACACAAGCCACGGATAGCCGCGAAAAAGGTCGTGGCTAGGGAGCAAGGGGAGACGCGGATAGCCGCGAAATGAGCCGCAACAACCAAGCCACGACATTATTCGCAGCTAGTTCGCTGCTACATTATCCACGAAGTGTTTGTAGCTAGTCGTAGCTAAATTGCCACGACCAGAAGCCATTTAAGTCGTAGCTACCTAGCTACGACACAGTTCGCGTCTATTCGCAGATGATTATAGCTACGAAACAGTTGCGGCTATCCGTCGCTAGGTAGCTACGAATTGCTACGTCATGTTGTCGTGGCTACGTTGCTACGACTAGCTGCTAAGTATCTACGGACATTGCCACGACTTATTTGGTAGCTAGCCGCGTCTGGAAAACCATAGCCACGAACAAGTCGCGGCTGAGTCGTGGCTATGCGACAGATTTCTTGTAGTGAAAAAAGTTGTATCAAAGGGAAGTAGAAGATGATTAAATCAGGAAGAAGCTCACGGTTCAGGGATTTGCCCAATTTTGGGAACCGTGAATAACTCGTGAATGATGGAGGTGAGAGGATTGTGACTAGTGCGTGATTTTTTTGTTAGCGAACTTGGCGAGGAGATTTGTGTCCATAGAAGCTGTTACTTTATAAGACGTAAGCTACTGACAAATGAAAACGGCTGGAGAGGGAAAGGTTGAGTATTGATTGAGAATCGTGGCATAAATGTTAAGTCGAATTATGATTGAAAAACCTGGGTTATTTAGTGTCTGTAACAGATTCTGGCGATTTCGATTAGAAATCAGAGGCTCTGGCATCGGATGATGGAGGAGGAAGAGGAAGCGTCCCGAAGAAGAGGGTAGATTTATTATTGAGCTTACACGTGGACTTCTTTAGATGTTGGGCTTACTACATCAGATTAAGAATAAATTTATGGGCATTGAATGTATTTGAGAATTCAAGCAAATTATTATGGGTGTTATTGGTTTGTGTATTTTAATGTCTTTTGATTAATCTTTTGATTGAGTTTGCATGTGGAAGGCGATTAAAACTTTCTATTAGACAACGCATTATGATTAGTCTTTCTAATTAGATCTATTCTGTAAACTGTGATTAGACCGTTTTAAAATTTGTATTTTGATTAGAATTTTTTGATATACATAATTATTTCATAGACTACATATTTCCTCTTAATTGTATTTTCAGAGAATGCAAGATCATGTAAAGAGGGAAGAAAGAAATGGTGGTTTATACTCATATAAACTGAACAAACTAAAGTCAAATGGGTTATAACATCTCCATAGGAAGAAAGAAATGGTGGTTTATACTCGTATAAACTGAACGAACTAAAGTCAAATGGGTTATAGCATCTCCATATCAAACAACCTCTGTTGGTGTCTTGACCGGGAAGGATGAGTCTTGTCATTTGTTTTTGGATGATCAAATTGGTTTCAAGAAAGACATACACTCTCTTTTCGGTTAGTCCACCATTTCCAACTTGTTTCTTCCGACTGATCGATACTATTTTTTAGAAACTCACTGAAACAACCTACCCGGTCTAACAGAAAAAGGGGAGGATCGAGGAAGAGAAAGTGTAATTGGATAGACGTTACTTTTAGACAAAATGATTCGATAATCTTAAACAATATATAAAGTTTTGGTAGTTGATACGTAAAGTAACGAAATGGATTTAAAAAGTAACTAGAAAGTGTGATATATCATAGTTTTATGGGATTTTAACTATGATATAGATTTCACATATAGTTTTTATGTGTTTTTGGAATTTTTAGAATTTGCAAGTCTAGATGCATTTGGAATTTGATTAGAGATTATGAAAGCTTTTGGAGTAATTGTCCAAGAATATTCTTTGTTTGAAAAAGACCTAGTCGCGAATTAAGACTAATCCTAGAATTATTTCTCCTTCTTGCTTACACACATCGTTTATTGCTTTGCCTAATTGCTTTTCATTACTCTCATCTTGTTTAGCTTAACTCAAATCAAGAATGCAAGCTAATCAATAGTCATGAATCTGCTAATCCTAGAACTCAAATCAAAAGAATTCTATGAGCCTGGAGTTTATCCTTCTTGCTTACACACATCGCTTATTGCTTTGCCTACTTGATTTTTATTACTCTCATCTTGTCTAGTTTAACTCAAACCGATAATCTATTGTGTATTTTTGAGATCCTTTGTTCGATACCCTAAATACAATTTCAACATTGTTTTGCACTTACAGTGTAGACTTTAAAGATAAAACTTAATCTATCAAAGTGATAAGTGTGAATGGGTCCAATTAACCTCATCTTCTTAATCTAAGTTAGCTCATAAAATGTGGGGGGGGGGGGGGGGGGGGGGGGGGGGGGGCGGAAAAGCATGCTTACCATATGAAATCACTGGCACAATGCCATATGAAATTGAAAAAGTTAAAAGTATATTTGTAAAATATCTGAAACTGTGGAGATGTATAGTAAAAGTTTGTTAACTACTAAGTTGTTAAACGAGTAATCCAATTTGTAAAAAAATGAAAAGCTATAATTAAAGTATTGAATTATAATCAATATGATGAACCCAATTCATTCATTAGAGGTATGTCACGAGATAAAATAACACAGTCAGAAAACCTTAAAATACCAAATTCTAAACTTAGATCAAATCAAGTATGCAAGCGACTTGAAAGATAATAATTGAGAAAGAGTTCTCAATTTTGATTAATAATTAAAAGATTTGGCTTACAAAGTTCTATAACTTCTCTTTATATAGAGAACTGAAACTAAAAAGAAAATGAAAAAAAAAATGAAAACTAAGAAAAGGAAAACTACCTTTCCTAATAAAAATTGAAACATAAAACCTATCTTATATTTAAAAGAAAATACTAAGAACAAAAAAAGAAACCTTATAATTATCTCATACATTAATCTCCTCCACCTCTAAAGAACTTGTCCTCAAGTTTTTTTTTTTTTTGGATAAAGAACCTCAATATGCATGATACTCGTGAATATTAGCTAAATTGAAGGTATTTGAAAAAAATATCTTTTAAAACATGATATTTATCATATCATTTGACTCTTCCGCAACATATTCAACTTCTGCCTACTCATCCTCTTCTTCATGTTCCTCCACTTCCTTTAGAAAAGCTAAAATTCTTCGACATACATCAAAATATTGTAAAATCTTTTAAAAATTGGGTTTAAAGTCTATAACTTAAGAGGATGTTTATCAATAAAGTTAACTATATGAATAAATATCTCGAAAATAAGTTTAAGGGAAAAACCAAGTCAAACAGAATGTGCCCAAAAGGCTGTGAAACTATGGCATCTATCCAATTTCTAGGATTATTGCACAATGCTATTTGTATGGTTTAAAAATGAGCGTATGTTTGTAATGATTTGAACATAAAGTAGTACATGAGATTGCCTTGAAACCTCTGTTTTCAATCGCCTAAATCTCCCTGCCGAGGAAGAAACGTTGGTGAACCAGGAAGACTCGGTTTTCCACCGTCTCGAACTTCCTGCAACAACAGAAACAACTGCTCAAGGCATAGCCTCTCCCCAGACAAGGAAAAGAGGCAGACCAACAAAAAAGGTGGTACCGTACAGCCCTTCTCCGATTGATGGCGCAAACCAAAGAAAGAGAATGGTGAGACAGGTGCGGCAATCACCAAAATCAAGAACTGTACGGAAAAAGCCTACCAACACAGCATCTGTAGCAGGACCAAGTGTCCGACGTAATACACCAGATTTAGCTCAAAAGGATACTGCTGTCACTGCTCCGAAAACTACCATTATACCGGCTATCTCGAAGGAGAAAATGGATTTTCGCCTCTCGAGAAGGCCTCTTCCTTAGCCATTGTAAGCTGGAACGTCTGCGGACTCGGGAATCCCGTGACGGTCCGGCGTATAGGAGAGCTACAACGCGACGTAGCACCTGATATTTTCTTCCATATGGAAACAAAGAATGAGGATCCCTTCGTGATGGATAAGCTGAGCTTCCTAGACAACCACCACTCCATTCTCGTGTCTCCCCACAGTCCGGAGGGTGGAGGTCTAGCGCTCTTCTGGACAAAAGACCTCGACCTACAAGTTACCTTCTGTTGTAAGGATTACATTGATACTATAATTTGTTATAAAGGCAACAGATTCTTCTCCACCTTTGTTTACGGCGAACCTAACCACCAAAAGCGTAAAGATGTTTGGAATAATCTGACGGACTCGAGTTTGGGACGTGATGCTCCATGGTTTTTAACCGGAGATTTTAACGACATTATTGACAACTCGGAAAAATCAGGTGGCCCCCTGAGAGCAGAGGGAACTTTCTGCGAATTTAGAGCCTTCATGTCACAAAACGATCTCTTCGATCTTCGACATTCCGGGAATCTGTTCTCGTGGAGAGGTGTACGGCACAGCCACACCATACACTGCCGCCTTGATAGGGCACTGGCAAACAGTGCGTGGGCATCACTCTTCCCTTCGGGCCGAAGCCAATACCTGCGTTTCGAAGGATCCGACCACAGACCCCTGGTGTCCTACTTCAAATCTACTCCCAGGAAACGCAGTGGTCTATTCCGGTATGATAGACGGCTCAGAGATAACCCCGAGGTAATTAGCCTGATTGAAGAAGCTTGGTTGGAAAACCCCACAGCCTCAGTAGAGGAAAGGATAGCCAGTTGCAGATCCGCTATCTCTAGATGGAATAGAGAGCATCATATCAACAGCCAAAAACTCATTAACCAGATAAAGTCTGAACTTGATCTTGCAATGTCAGCTGAGGAGAATTGCGACACCCGTATATCTGATCTGAACGCAGCTCTTAAGACGGCCTACAAGAGGGAAGAAGAGTACTGGCGCCAACGCAGCCGGACCCTATGGTTAGCTCTCGGAGATAAGAACACCGGGTTCTTCCATGCTACAACTAAGCAACGCTTTGCTCTAAATAAGTTTTATGTTCTGGAAGACTCCACCGGCAGAGTGGTCTATGAAGAACCGGAAATAGTCCAAGTAATCAACGATTATTTCCAGGACATATTTGTGACCAGAAACTCAGACTGCTCGGCTATAGTGAATGAAGCTCTAAAACCATGTATCATGGAAGAGATGAATCAATCACTGATAGCCATTCCATCGATGGAAGAGATACGGGAAGCAGTGTTTTCGATCCACCCGGACAGGGCCCCGGGGCCTGACGGGTTTTCATCTGAATTCTTCCAAGGAAACTGGTCCACAATGAGCGCAGCAATCTCGGAAGAAGTTCAGAATATCTTCAGCTCTGGTCTCTTACCATCCAGCTTAAACAAGACCCATATACGACTTATACCGAAGATCCTAAACCCGCAAAAAGTCTCAGATTACAGACCGATAGCCCTCTGCAACGTTTACTACAAAGTGATATCCAAAATCCTGACGGCACGGCTCTAACCGATACTACAGCTGTTGATATCTGAGACGCAATCGGCTTTCGTCCCCGACAGAGCAATATCGGACAACGTCCTGATCACTCACGAGACCTTACATTATCTTAAAACTTCTGAGGCTTCGATCCACTGCTCCATGGCTGTGAAAACAGACATGAGTAAAGCCTACGATCGGCTCGAATGGGATTTCATCACTGCAGTACTTGAGAGATTCGGGTTCCACCCGAAATGGATCAATTGGGTTCTCCAATGCATCTCGACAGTCTCATATTCCTTCCTAGTAAATGGATCAGCTCAGGGACAGGTTATACCACAACGAGGGATTCGCCAGGGAGATCCACTTTCACCGTACATCTTCATTCTCTGCGGAGAAGTGCTCTCGGGTTTATGTAGAAACGCTCAGGAAAGTGGATCACTGGCAGGCATCAGAGTGGGAAGAGGTTGTCCTCAGATTAACCACCTCCTATTTGCAGACGACACGATGTTTTTCTGCAAAACAAACACCAAAAGCTGCGACTCTTTGAAGATGATCCTTGGCAAATACGAACGCGCGTCGGGACAGATGATTAACTTGCAAAAATCCTCCATTACGTTCTCAGGAAAAACGCCACTGCCCAGAAAACACAAGTTCACACAATTTTGGGGATTCAAAAAGAAGGGGGTCAAGGAAAGTATCTCGGTCTCCCGGAGAGCTTTGGACGAAAGAAAAAGGATCTCTTCACCGGTTTAGTGGACAGAATAAGACAGAAATCAATGGGCTGGTCTACCAAGCAACTCTCACCAGCGGGAAAGCTCACGATGATAAAGGCTGTCTTGTCCGCAATTCCGACGTACTCTATGACGTGCTTCAAACTCCCCACGAGCCTGTGTAAACGCATTCAGTCTGCTATTACTAGGTTTTGGTGGGATTCAAGTGAGGGAGAAAAGAAAATGTGTTTCGTCTCTTGGAAGAGACTCGCAACCTCTAAGCGAGACGGAGGACTTGGATTGCGTGAAATCCAAAGCTTCAATGACTCACTGTTGGGGAAACTGAGCTGGAGAATAGCCACCAAACCGTCTAGCCTTTTTGCCCGAGTTTTCAAGGGAAAATACTGCAAGGATAACACCTTCATGAACGTTGAACCGAGCTCTAATTGTTCCCACAGATGGAGGGGCATACTAATTGGCCGTGACATCCTCCGACTCCAACTGGGTAAAGAGATAGGCGATGGAGCCTCAACCTCCATTTGGTACGACCCATGGTTATCTATGACATCACCATGTACACCTATGGGACCTCCGACAGCAGAGACTATGAACCTCACAGTTAACAGTCTAATGATTGGCAACACCACGGAGTGGGACATCGCTAAGATATCAGAGCTGCTTCCTGACCTGGCGGACCAGATTCTAAGCTTAAAACCAAGCCTCCATGGCCTCCCAGACACTCCTATTTGGTTACCAACAAAGGATGGAGTGTACTCATCGAAATCTGGTTACCACTGTGTAATGGCTGCAAACTCAACTCATGTGGACCATCTACACTCAGCTACAAAGGATTTCAATTGGGATAAGCTTATATGGTCTGGAATTTTTTCACCAAAACTGAAGATTTTCCTGTGGAAAATTATCCAAAAGGCTATCCCGATCGGTGAAAACCTCCTTGACCGAGGACTATTCGATAACGTATGCTGCGTACATTGTGGTGAATTGGAAACAGCGGAACATCTATTCTTTCACTGCCCTTATGCGCAACAGGTTTGGCGGTTAGCCCCTTTAAAAACCCCTTTCAATCCGGATTCAATCCGTGACTTCTGCTCCGGTGTATTAGCCTCTACTAGGTTCATTTGCCTACCACCTTCAAGACTAGGATCAGGTTCCCTGCTTCCGTGGGTCTGTTGGACTATTTGGTTGGCTCGAAATTTCAAAATCTTTGAGGATCGGTCCTTTTCACCAATGGATACGATCTCAAAAGCCATCTCCAATGCAAGAGATTGGTCCTCTGCTCAAGCTCAAATCCCGCGGCCTCAGCCCAGACGTCTACACCGAGCTCCTCTGGTCAATTCTACCTCCTCTCAATCGAATGATGTCCTCTGTTTTACTGATGCAGGCTGGCTAGAAGTTTCGAAAACTGCAGGCCTCGGCTGGATCTTTAAGCACAACGTCAACTCTACAATCTTTTCCAACTCCAGACGGGAAAGCCATGTTTCTTCCCCACAAATGGCTGAAGCTCTTGCTATTCGGGCAGCGCTAATCCAGGCAGTGGAGGAGGGTTTTACTGAGCTGCGAGTCCTCTCGGATGCAAAGGAACTCATTAGAATCATAAACACAAAGCAACAGAAGAAGGAGCTCATCGGAATCCTTCATGACATCGAAAAAATTTCACAGCTTTTTAGTTCTCTGTCCTTCTCTTTTATCTCTAGAGATGAAAATGTCGAGGCAGATAAACTTGCTACTGCTGCTTTAAGATCGGCATTATCCAGGACTGTAACTGATCCTCTGTGATCAAACTCTTTTATTTTAATATGATGGCTGTTCAAAAAAAAAAGTAGTACATGAGATTTTTTTTAAACAAAGATACAGAAAAATCACTTTATGAGTGTAAAATGGGAGGCCATTAAGAGAATGAAGGATCCATCTATCAACGTGTCTCGGACAACTTCTGCAACCAAGCCTAAACGCATGCTGCACCGTTTTGCTACAGCTCTTACAAGGCTTGACCGAGACACAAGAGAATCACTGGCTCGGTGCGGTGCATGTGAGAAATGTCGCTAAAGGTCACGTGATGCACTGATGCCATTAGTAACACCTGAAGCTTCAGGTCGGTTTCTATGCACTAATGGGATCAGTTCATTGAGTTCGATGCTCTCGTGTCCAAACTCTTCCCTGAGTTTGATGTTTACAGGTTAGGTAAGGAAACTCAACCCGGGATAATGTTGTGTTAAAATGCGAAGAGATTGCTTGAGCTCGGGATTGTTTTTACTGCGGTTGAATATGTGACTAAGGAGACGTTCCAGAGTCTTAGAGACACAAGCTTCCTCTGAATGCATAAACTATCATTGCGATTTTCAAACTCTATGACCTTTATTGTATAATAAAAGTAGAGTAACTAAGAAGTATAAACTGGTTCATATGATACACCCACATATAAGTACAAGGTTTCATTGTTGTTGTTATTGTTGTTGTCTGTGAGGTTTTATTGAGCTTTGAGAGTAGTAGCTTACTGTTCAAAGGATCATCTGGTGGAAGCATCTGGCTGCTTCTCTGGGACTGAGTTTTAAAACACCGGATCATTGTTGTATGACTCGTAACATTTTTCAAGGATCGGGTACGGTTCCTATACAAATCCATACAAAATAAGAAAAAGATATATTTTACTAAATTGATGAAGTAGAAACGAGTAATATGAGGGAAAACTTAAGAAACAGAGGATATCATCTATGTTATTACAACATGGAGTATTTGTGCATGTGTGAGTGTGATCCAAAGAAAACATGTTCATGTTACCATAGCACTAATCAAGGATTCCAAAATTTAGGGTATATATATGCTAAAGAGAGGAAAGTGTGTTGTGTATTCATCAATCTCGGTTACAATATATATACAGAGTGATAGGATCGAATGAGATCTTAAGAGTATATCTCGAGTGGAACAGTCTCGGTATATTCTACAACAGACTCAACAAGAGTATCCTAACAATAATTTGTTACTCCCCCTCAAGCTGGAGCGTGTAGGTCCCGAACGCCCAGCTTGCCCAAGATATAATGAAACTGATCACGACCAAGAGCCTTCGTGAAGATGTCTGCCTTCTGTTCTGTAGTCTTGATATACCGTGTAGCAATGATTCCAGCTTGCAAAGCATCACAGACATAATGACAGTCGACCAAAGAGAAGAAGTTTTTCTTTCTTACCAGAGAGTTTCTCAGACTGATTGGATTTCTGCGTACTCATGAAATTAGCCAACGAGGTCCATTGTTCCTGCGTGAAATTAGGAATTCCAGCTGGAGTAGCGTCAGTTGATTGTACATTGTTCACCCGCGCAACACTACGACGACCCCGTCCTTTTGATCCAGACTCGCTACCTCTTCCTCGTCCTTGTGATTTATCGGTCCACCAATCAGGAAAGCCGTTGATCTGGAAGCAAGTAGATAAATCATGTCTAATCTTGTTGCAATGCGAGCACTTCAGGTTCTTATATTGCTTCCCCGAGCTGCTCCTCCTTGCAAGTTGATTGTCGTAGAAAACCCGACTGCTGCAGGTGCTGGACGAGTAGCATTAATATGGCGCTCTTCCTGAACAATCTGAGAATACACGCTATCGAGGTTAAGATCAGATTCTCGGCTCAATAGGTTTGAACGTGTAGTCCCAAACCGTGTACCGTCCAGCCCCATAAGAAACTGATGCACCCAGATCTTCTCACAATGAGCTTGATACTTCACCATTGAAGTACAAGATCCATCTCCACAACAACATTTAAATCCGACATCAAACTCCGCCAGATCGTCCTAAATCACTTTCAGCTTCCCGAAATATGTCTCCACCGTCTGACCATCTTGCTTGCAAGCCGCCAGATCCGCACGTAGCTGATGGTCGCATATTCCGTCATTGACCGAATACCTCCTTTGCAGACCATCTGATATATCATGGTTTTTACTGGTTTTAGACCATGATATAAGTATGTTTTAGAGTCTTTTAGTGTTCCTTTAGAGTCTTTTACATGTGTTATTAGGTACATGCACGTTTGAAGCGGAATTGGAGATATTGGAGCTTTTTGGAGCATTTTGGTGTTTTGACCCGAGAGAATGAGTTCACTGTCCAGAACAGACTATTGCATCGATCGACACACATCGTGCATCGATCGAAACACAACGAGTTGGGCCAGTCTCGGCGAGTTTAATGAAGTTATGGGAATTTGCAGAATTACCCAGAAGTTCCAGATATTTACACAGAAGCCCCAAGACTTGATTAGGCTAATATAATTAGGTTTTAGAGTTTTATTTTACATACGCTTTCATACTTTGAGCTGAGAGTTTCTGAGAGATTTTGGGGCTGATCTGAACCTGTATTGCTTCCTGCTTTTGGAGAAGATTTCGAACCCCTTTGACCTTTTAATCTCTTATATGCAATTTATTTATTCATTGATTATGTTTTCATTATCCATGTCTGAGTAGATTCATAGTTAGGTTTAGGGATTCTCATTAGGGATTTCATGACTTGCTAGATTTATTTAATTCAGTTAAGGATTCATATCATAATTGTTCTTCGATCTAAATTGTGCTTAATGCTAGTTCTAACCTGATCACTTAGAATCTAGATCTTAGGTTGCTAAATTGACACGACGGTGTGGTTTAGAATCTGAACTATTTAGGTTGATCAACTGAATCACTCGCAAAGGAATTTGGTTTAATTGAATTGTGAACATATCGAACTTAATCTTAAAGTTGGTTTAATCTGTTAGGAATTACAAAGACATTTGGATTTCTGCTATTAGACTTAGAGAATTCTCACAACGACAGTTGGTTAATTATATATCTGTGTTTTGAGATCTAGAACAGTACTTAATTTGATCCTGACTGAATGATTTATCTGCTTGTCTGATTTCCTGAGAACTCCCTAGACTTAGCGCCTTTAGTTAATTGCCTTCAAACCAATCTTGCTACTGATTTACTTTTCTGCTTTGCTTTTAGTTTCTCATCACATTGCTTTCTCCTAGTTTAATCTTTATTGTTCTTAATCTATCGTTGACCGGATTCTTTGTGGATTCGATACCCTATATACTATAATTGCATTAACTGTGCACTTGCAGTAGAATATGATTAATTCTTGACCCCTATCAAGTTTTTGGCGCCGTTGCCGGGGACTCTTTTGAGTCCTCGATAGATTTGAACTTAGGGTTTAGACTAGGATTTTTTTTTTTTTTTTTTTTTTTTGGTTACTAATTTTTCTCTGTTTTTCTCTGTCGCAGGTACTGATTTCGCCTAGCATCGATCGTTGCAACCTTTGTATCGATTGTTACCAGGCGATTCTGAGTTGAGTCGATCGTTGCAACATTAGCATCGATCGTTGCACTGCGATTACAGACGGTTTATGCAGACGCGTGAGACCAGAAGTAATCCAAACTCGAATCTCGTTAATCTCAGACTTGAAGAACTTGCTAGACTAGAGAGAGCTAACAAGAGAACTCAACGAGCAAGGATGATGCAAGAATGTTTGATTTTGATACCCGATGCTCAAGGTGTTCTATGGGATAGACAGAACAATCCGTACAATGCTACTGGGCAACGGATTGATGCTGAAGGGAATGTGATCCCTGATCCTGTGATCCCTGAACCGCAACAGCCACAAGGCCAAGGTCAGAGGCAGGTAGTTGCTCATGCTGAAAGGACTCTTGCTGACTATAACCGTCCGAATGAGTTTCATGCTAACCGGTCAGCAATTGTACCTCCTGGTTTTGAGAGGAATGAATTCGAGATCAAGACCATCTACTACTCTCTTCTGAGGCAGAATGCCTTCCATGGTTTTCCGACTGAGCAGCCTATGGATCATATTGATGAGTTTGAGTACATAGTCACTGGGATGAAGTATAATGGAGTGAGCCAGGACTATCTGTTTCTCAAACTCTTCCCCTACTCTCTCGCTGGAGATGCTGCTGCGTGGCTGAAACAACTTCCACCTGGGAAGTTTACTACTTGGGATGCTGTGAAGAGTGAGTTCTTGAGGCACTTTTATGATGATGCTCGCTCTGATCAGTCGAGACATGACATTCTCACCTTCTCCCAAGGTCTTATAGAGCCTCTTAAGGCTGCTTGGATGAGATTTAAGAAGTACCAGCGTGACTGCCCGCATCATGGATTCAATGAGGTGACATTGCTTGGTATCTTCTTCAGAGGTATAGATCTCCCTTATCAGACTGCGTTGGATAATTCCAGCAATGGAAATTTCAACACAAGGACTCCTGAGCAAGCTAAGCAATTGATAGATAACTTGGTGAGCAGTAATAGCTGCAAGAATGCTGATAGGAGAAGAAAAGAGTCTGGTGGGAAGATGGATAATCAGGAGATAGCTGATATTAGGAGTAAGTTGGATACTGTTTGTAATCTGTTGGCTGGAAAGAAAGCTGTCCATTTTGCTCAGGATGTCGAGGTGTTTGGAGTTGAAGAAGATAATCAGGAAGAGGATGTGAACTACATTGGAGGATCTGGATTCCAAGGGAATAGGTTTGGATATCAGCAAGGTAACAGATTCTTCAATGGTGGACAAAAGAGTGCTGGCTATCAGAAACCTTTTCAGCAAGGTAATTCCTATCAGAAGAGTGCTGCTAGTCCTCATGAGAGCAAGATGGAAGCGATGATGGAACAGTTGCTGAAGGGTCAAACCAAGAATGCTGCGAACTTCAACAAGAAGCTGGAGGATCTGTATGACGATCTGAATGAGAAGTTTGAATCCTTGAGCACACATGTGAAGGAGCTTGATGCTTGGGTTGCACAGACTGCTGGATATGTTAAAAGGCAAGATGGATATCTTCCGGGGCGAACTGATGCTAATCCTAAGTATCAGTGCAATGCAGTGACATTGAGGAGTGGTAAGGAGCTGTTTCCTGCCCAAAAAAAGCAGTTGAGTGTCGAGAAAATCGTGGAAATCGAAGAATTAGAAGGTGAGATCCGTGAGCTTCGCAATGCATCGACCGACGCACCTCTGCAACGGTCGATGCAAGGCGAAAAACAAAGATGACGAACCCAAGCTTGACACAGGGGTTGAAACACAGTCGCTCAGCAACGATCGATGCAAAACTAGCAACGATCGACGCAAGGCGACTGCAAAGGTTTCAGACATAGAAAAACCGAAACAGTCGAATGAAAGAGTCTACAAACTTAAAGTACCTTTTCCTAAGAATCCCAGGAAGGCTAAGAACGATAAGCAGTATGCCAAATGCAAGGAGATCATTAAAAAGGTGAAGATTGGAGTGCCTTTAATTGACTCTTTGGAAACTATGCTTGTGATGAGGAGATGTCTTAAGGACCTACTTGTTGGTAAATGGCCTGAAGAGGAGAGTGTAATGATGATCACATAGGTATATAGTGCAGTGATTCATGGCAGAATTCCTGAGAAGTTGAAAGATCAGGAAGCTTTGTGTTGGATTGTGCTATCTACAGGGAGAGATTTGAAAGGTCTTTATGTGATCTTGGTTCTAGTGTGAACCTTATGCCCTTCTCTGTTGCTAAGAGACTTGGGATGTCTGACTTCCTACCCACTAGGATCTCCTTAGTTTTAGCAGACAGAATAATCAGAATTCCGAAGGAATATTGGAAGATGTGCCTATAATGATTGGCCAATGTGTGATTCCTAGTGATTTTGTGGTTCTACAATATGGACAAGAACCAAAGGATCCACTGATTTTGGGTAGGCCTTTCTTGGCAACTGCGGGTGCGATGATTGACTGTCAGGGAGGTAAGATAATTCTGAATGTAGGAGATCTTAAGATGAGCTTTGATATGGACAAATTGGTGAAGAGACCAACCATCGACGGACAGACATTTTATGTGGATACTCTCAGTGATTTGGCTGCGGATTACTTTCATAGATCTCATGTTGAGGATCCACTGGAGAGAGCTTTACTGCGCTCTATATTGAAGCTGGAATATCTGCAAGACGAGCCTGCAATCTGTTACGCGAGGCTAATGGATGCTGCTGAGCAGGTGATTGTGAGATCCGAGATTCACACTAAGAATTTGTATTCGTGGATTTGGACTTTTGGATATAGAAATGGTATAGTTTCCTATGAATCAAAGACTTTATTGAGATTGATCGTCGAGATAGAACAAACACAGTCGAGAAGAGAGTACAAAGTATAAATCGAACTATCTAATCGAAGTGTTCTTAGCCTTGGTTGGAATTTTATTTAATGAGCCGCCACTTCTCTTCTTAAATAGCCTCGATTCTGATCTCTTCGTCCCGATCTTTCGGCCTCGTCGTTGTAACGATCTCCGAGATTTATGCGGATCGGTTGAACTGGCGAAGACCGAGTTGCTCTATCTCCACGTCATCCTCTGCCGAGCTCGAGCTCGATTGTCTCCGGCTTCGGCATCGTCTGGGCCTCTCCAAGGCGCTTGCTTCGCTTGGGCCCAACAAGAGAGTTGGCTCTCCCGTCTGTCTTTGATTCTGGAATGGGCTCGTAATTACGGGCCTTTGTCTTGTCTGTTAATGGGCCAGATTTCCTAGGGGGAAATCCAGTACCAACAATAGCCCCCCAGCCCATTGAATTCGAGAAGTCGAGGTTAATGGGCGGTGGACGTTCTTGGGAAGAGGCGCGTGCCTAGGATGTGACAAATCTAATGATTATTTTCGCCCCATCCGTTGATCTTGTTTTGATCCAATGGCGCGGAGTGAGCGCGTAAGACGAGCTGAACTACTTATCAGCGCGCCGGCAGTTGTTGCGTGCGCGGATTTTTAGAATCCATTTTCCACCGTAGATCTGGTCGATCGTTAACGGCTCAGATTCGAAGATCGCGAAGCGTCTTCTCGGGCTCGTTCTTTTTTGATGACGTGACCCAATTACTGCGCGCTTTGTAGCCGTTGATCTCAGATCAACGGCTGGCGAGAGGGAAGCGAGGGGTCCGAGTCATCTCGATCCTATCAGCAATTAATGCGAGTAAGGAGTCGTACGGGCGATACTGCGCACAATCTTTGATATAAATAATCATTCGCATTGTTTGAAGGAAGTCCTTTGCTTTCCTACTCTTAACCTGTTCGAACTTTTTCTCCCTACTTCCTTTGTCGTTAGAGAAAAAGTTTTCTTTTAGAAACTTTCCTTTTTCCTTCATGGCTTCTAGGGATCCTGCGGGAGCGAGTACGAGTGCGGCGGCGGGGTCGTTTGGACCGCACCCGCCGTCTTCGTTAACCGTGGACCGTATCCAGCAATTGAGGGTGCTCTGCCGGATTTCGACGGAAGTTGAAATCGCCATTCCTCCCTCGGCGGTATCCCCCGAAATGGTCATAGAGGGCTACTGCTGTGCCTCCTATACGTATTTCGAAAAATGTGGGCTTTTCTTTCCCATTCCTCGCCTCGTCTTCTTGGTGCTGGACCAACTCCAGATGGCTTTCTATCAGATGACGCCAAATTTCGTTCGGTACGTTATCGGACTCGGAGTTAGGGTTGCGGAGGAAGGGATTGAGTTCTGTCCCGAGGAGTTAATGCGGGTTTGCCCGGTGAAGCAAGATTCCCACTTTCCGGGGTCATACCGTCTTTCCCCCCGGTTTGGGAGGATCTTGGACGGTCTCCCGCCGAGGGAAGGGTGGAGGGACCAATATTTTTTCTTTAGGACGACTCACCACTCGGTCGGAGAGTTTGATTGCTCGGTCGTTCCCTCGCGGTGGGCTTCCGACGTTGGTGAGGCTTTCTTACTGCTATTTTAATTATTATTTCTTGTGTCAGTTTGATCCCTGACCTGCTTCGTTCTATATTGCAGAGTTCCCTGAATCGCTTGACCTTAATCCTGTCACGGAGGCCTTAATAGCCTGTCTGAGGAGAGGTTCCGTTAACTGGGACAGTTTCACGGTCGAGCGTGTACATGCTGCCTTGAGGGTCAATCCAAGAGGGGTCCCACAGGGTCGGTCCCGGGTCTTTCGGGAGCAAACCTTTCCTCCTGTACCTCGCGGGACTTCTCTGGGTCGAACCGTGCGACCTCCGCTTCGTATATTCGAGCGGGCAAGAGAAGGTGAGTTTTCTGTTCGTGACATTCGGCTCGTCATTATTTGGGAAGAGTCTAAAGACTTCTCCCCTCCTTTTTTATTCTACAGGTCGTCCTTCCTCGGGCGTGGGTTCGGATGCCAGCACCCCATCTCACGAGAAGCTATCTCGTAGGTCGAGGAGTCGCCGAAACGGAAAAGACCCCATAGATCTGGCAAAAAGGGTGGAGGATGGGAGTCTGAGCAATGCGCTCTTTTTTGCCATGTGTGATTCTCCTCTCCCTTCCACGGTTGTCCCCCCGAGCTCCGGGGCCCGTGATGCGTCCGCGGAGGCAGGGGGGGTCTCATCCTCTCCGGTTATTCGGAGGGCGGACTCGTTTCCGTCCAGGGAGCCGGCTTTGCGCGATCCTTGCCCCGACGATTAGGACGTGGGTAGGGATCCTTCCCCCGTACCAAAGCGTCGAAGGATCGATACGGAGACGAGCTCGAGTAGTTCGAGCGAGAGTGTCGGGATGCCCCGGGGCGCGGCCCGTTCGTCGAGGCGCGTCGGACCTGCAGGTGTTCCGCTTCCAGTTACCGGGGACCCAGCCTTCGGCGATTTGTATGCCAGGATGGCCGAAGCCACTGGAAAGGTATCAACCATAGTTCTTGTTTTTGCCTTTCTTTGGTAAGAAAGATATTTGAAATTCGTGTCTTTATGTAGTTTCTGGAGGCTACGAGCGGACTTATGGTCCGGTCCGAACGCGAGCTTCGTGAGCGATCGCGGGAGGATGAGCTCGAGGCCGCTAGGAGGTCGGCTCGTATTTTGGCCGCAGAGTTGCAGGATTCCTTTGCTCGGGAGGAGGAGCTCGAGAGGAAACTGGCTCGGTATGAGGGGATCGAAGCCCGGCTATTGGTTCTCGAGAATCGCGAGGAGGACCTTTCCCAGAGGCTTCGGGCGGCCGAAGGCCGGGCGTTGGCTGCCGAAGAAACGAGTCGAGTCGCCACAGCGCAAGCTGCCCAATATCGAATCGACCTGGTGATATACTTGTATTTCATGGCATATTAGGATGTTTATTAGCTTTTGTTTTGGTTCTTTTAAGCTTCATTTAGCTTCTTTTCCCTTTGTTTATTAGTTTGTTTAGAGTTTAGTATCATTCTAGGTTAGGTTGTTGCATTTGGAGTGTTTCCTTGGTATTTTGCAGGTGATTTGAAGTGCATGGAGCTAGGAGGAGCATTGGAAGAGAAGTCTAAAGCTTAAGGAACCAAGGAGAATCATGTTTGGAGCAGTATCGGCCTCAGTTTCGGCCAGATAGGCCGATACAAGCCTTCGCCAGGGCATATCGGTTTCCATTTTGGCCTGTCTAGCCGATACAGAAGTGCAGAAATTAATCCGAGACTTTGTACCGGCCTGAATATCGGCCAGACAGGCCGATACGAGCTTTCGAAGAACCAATATCGGCTTTCATTCCGGGCAAAGAGGCCGATACACATTCCCAGAAGAACCAATATCGGCCAGCATTTCGGTCTGGCTGGCCGATACAAACCTTATACTTTTGTTTGGATCCGGGTCAAAACCCGGTTTGTTCCGGGTTGACCCGGTTCGCACCCCTTTTACTATTTAAGCCAAAAAACCTGATTTTTGTTGTCTCTTAAGCTTGTTTTTGATTTCTAAACCTTTTGTAAGAACAAGTTTAATCTTTTCTTAATCCAAGTACTTCTTTTGAGATTTCTTGTTTAAATCTTTCATCTTTCTCTAATCCTCAATGATTTACACTATCTCTTTAGATTTTGTGGATCAAATGATGATTAGTGAGTAGTTTCTCATAGGGTTTGTGGGTTAGGTAGGATTAGTGTGATTAGGGATGATTAAGGGATGTCTAGTGTTTAATCTTTCTTAAATCTCTTCTATCTATGTGTGCTTAATGCCTATTTGACCTTGATCAAGTTAAATTAGGATGTTTAGGATTTCATACTCACCAAGTGTTCGATGAAATTCCAGTTATGGCTTAGATAGGATTTTCACATTCTAGCTCATGAGAATGAATGCCTAGAGTGATTATTAGCTGTCTAGAACTTAATTGAATGCTTGCTTGACCTTAATTCACAAATGAGAGTTTGTTCTTGAATTAGGATTAAGTGAAGAGATTAGCTCTAAGAGATTAGGCTAATTGGCTTATTGTGTTCTTGCTAGGAGGTTAGCTTGCTTGTAGCTTGATTAGCATCCCGAGATCGTCCCGAATCTTCTAATCCATTGACCTTGCTCATGAACCTTGTCTTTAAATCTTGATTATCTTTGTTTTACCTTGCTTTGTGATTTCTTGCTTGATTGATTGTTTAGTCTTTGCTATTGTCATTAGAACTCTTAGAATCTTAGAATTTGAATCTTGAAATTGGTTAACTTGGCTAATTTGGTTTGGTGTATTCACTTTGGTCTAGTCCGGTCCTAAAAATGGATTGATCCCTCATTGCTACACGATAAGCATGGGGAATTGATACCCATAAAGATTGGTTAAAATCTTGTTATCAATTTGGCGCCGTTGCCATTTTGGGAACTTGGATAGATCAATTCGATTTCCTTTCCTATTTAGATCAAGTTTTGGTTACTAATCTTATTTCTTCTTCTCTCTTTGATGTCAGGTGTATGAACTTGCGGAGCAGAGGACCAACAGACTTAGTTGCGCGGGTTTCAGACATCAAAGCACTAGAAAGACAGTTAGCACGAGAGAGAAGAGCACTAGAGCGAGCTGTGCATTTAGAGAGACTTGGGTTGGAGCAGGAAACAGTAGATCAGCCTCAGCTTGAGCCTCCAGAGCAGCCAGCTATGGATCTGCATCAGCAAGATCACCAGGATCATCACGATCAGGGCCAACAGGGCCAACAGGGCCAACAGGGCCAACAGGGCCATCAAGAGCAGCATCACCAGGATTCGGATGCTAGAGATGGACAGGGAAACAGGATCCCGGCTCATCGTGAGAGACCAGCTCGAGCCATTGGTGATGGCGATACACCGGATACGAATGCTAATCGAAGGGGCATCATTCCACCACCAGTGAACAACAACAATTTTGAAATCAGAGCCATGGTGATGAATATGGTACAGAACAACCAATTCCATGGACTTTCCTCAGAAGATCCACTAAAGCACTTAGACACATTCGACAAAATCTGTGATACTACAAGACTCAACGGTGTGACGGATGAGGGTCTCAAGATGCGCCTCTTTGTCTTCTCCTTGGCAGATAGAGCCAAAGATTGGGAAAGAACAATTCCACCGGGTTCCATCACTACATGGGCAGACCTTAAGAAGGCTTTCTTGAAGAAATTCTTCTCAACTACGAGAACTGCCCGTTTCCGCAATGAGTTATCTGGGTTTGTGCAAAGAAACAACGAGACCTTCGCTGAAGCTTGGGAAAGGTTCAATAAGCTCACCACTCAATGCCCACACCACGGTTTCACCAAGGAGACACTACTCAGTAACCTCTACCGAGGAGTGCTTCCTAGAATGAGGGCAATGCTTGATTCTTGTAGTAATGGACACTTCCTAGGAAAGGGAGTTGATGAGGCCATGGAATTGATTGAAAACTTGGCTACAAGTGATGGAAACTACAATGAGGACTATGAGAGGACTCCTAGAGGATCATCTTCTTCCGATGAGAAGTACGAGAAGGAAATCAAGTCTCTAAATGACAAGATAGACAAGATGATCTCATCCAACCAAAAGCAAATCAGCTTTGTGGAGAACTATGATGATTCTCAACCAGTCCTCTATAGTATTGAAGGTGATATGACCCAAGAAGAGATAAACTTCATTGCTGGCCAAGGAGGTTTCAACAGGGGTTTCAACCCAAACTACCGGAATCACCCAAACTTCTCTTACAGAAACCCCAATGTTGCTAACCCACAGGATCAGGTTTATCCTCAAGCTCAACCACAAGCTCAAGCTCAACAACAAGGGCAACAAGGCTTCACACAACCTCAGCAACAAAAGCCTTTTGTCCCTTATACTAACCAGCAAGGGTTTGCTAACAAACCACAGTTCCAGAGCCAACAACCCTTTATCCCAAAGCAACAATACCCTCCACCCGGATTTAACCAACAACAGACACAAGCCTCTTCTTCTTCAGGTTTGGACAGTGAGTTAAAGGGTATGATGCAGCAGCTACTTCAGGGACAAGCCTCAGGAGCTTTGGAAGTTAGAGATTTGAAGACTGAGTTGCAGAATTTGACATCTAGAGTCACCAACATGGAGAACCGAAATGCTTCAACCTCTAGACCTCAAGGAACTCTACCCGGAAAATCTGAGCAAAACCCAAAGGAGTATATTCATGCCATAACATTGAGAAGTGGTAAAGAGCTGTAACCTCATCAAGTTCACAAGCCTAAGGTGATTCCTCAAATCAATGAGGACATTGAAGTTCAAGAGGGGGAGGAGAATTCTGAAAATTCTGCTCTCAACAGAGAAAGTGAATGTGAGATTGCCAAGAGAAAGGGAAAGGCTGTGGTAGAAGAAGTAGTGGAAGAGGCACCTAAGAAGAAAGCTAGTGAGTTTGTTCCACCTCCCTATGAACCCAAGTTACCCTTTCCGGGCAGATTCAAAAAGCAGCTCTTAGAGAAGTATAAGGCTCTTTTTGAAAAACAGATGAAGAATGTAGAGCTCACAATGCCCTTGATAGATGCATTTCTACTTGTTCCTCAGTACAACAAGTTCTTAAAAGATGCCATTAAGGAAAGAACTAAGGAGGTGCAGGGTATGGTCATGCTTACTCATGAGTGTAGTGCATTCATTCAAAGGAGCATTGTCCCTAAAAAGCTTGAAGACCCGGGCAGTTTCACTCTACCATGTGCTATTGGTCCCTTCAGATTTGAGAGTTGCTTGTGTGACCTTGGTGCAAGCGCTAGTCTAATGCCTTTCTCAGTGGCCAAGAGGCTAGGCTTCTCCACCTACAAGGCTTGTAGGATCTCCTTGGTGTTGGCTGATAGATCAATTAGATATCCAATTGGTCTACTAGAGGATCTTCCGGTGAAGGTGGGAGGATTTGAGGTTCCTACAGATTTTATTGTGTTGGAGATGGATGAAGAACCAAAAGATCCTTTAATTCTTGGGAGACCATTTCTTGCCACAGCTGGTGCTATCATAGATGTCAAGAAAGGGAAGATTGATCTCAACCTTGGATAGGACATAGTGCTCAAATTTGACATCAACAAAGTGATGAAGAAGCCAACCATAGAAGGGCAAATGTTCTATATTGAGACTATGGATATGCTAGCTGATGAACTTCTTGAAGAGTTGAATATGAGTGATCCATTGGAAGTGGTTCTAACAAAGGAATGTGGAGAGTATGGCTATCTTCAAGATGAGAGTTGGGCTTACATGAGAGCTCTTGATTCACACAAGCCTTTGCAAGGAGAGGTTGAGTACATTGAGTTGGGATCAGATTCAGTTGGTACAGAGATAGAAGTCTTCGCAGTGGGTATGGGAGCTGATGGCGCCTATGGAGCTGAGGGTATGAAGGAGCAGCTTGTAGCTGATGATTGGAGTGAGCTCAAGGCACCAAAGGTTGAGTTAAAGCCCCTTCCGCGGGGGCTTCGGTATGCATTTCTTGGTCCTAACTCTACTTATCCTGTCATTGTGAATGAATTGTTGAGTGATGATGAATTGATTGCCTTGACTACTGAGTTGAAAAAGTTTAGGAAGGCTATAGGCTATTCTCTTGAAGATATAAAAGGGCTGTCACCTAGTTTATGTACCCATAGGATTCATCTTGAAAACGAATCTATGTCCTCAATTGAACATCAGAGAAGATTGAATCCTAATCTTAAAGAGGTAGTAAAGAAAGAAATCCTTAAGCTTCTTGATGCTGGTATAATTTACCCAATTTCGGATAGCACGTGGGTCTCTCCCGTGCACTGTGTCCCGAAAAAGGGAGGGATTACTGTAGTAAAAAGTGATAACAATGAGCTAATCCCCACTAGGACCATCACAGGACACAGGATGTGCATAGACTATAGGAAACTCAATGCAGCCTCTAGGAAAGATCACTTCCCTTTGCCTTTTATTGATCAGATGTTAGAAAGGCTTGCTTGCCACCCTTTTTACTGTTTTCTCGATGGGTACAGTGGGTTCTTTCAGATCCTGATACATCCCAATGATCAGGAGAAAACGACATTCACTTGTCCTTATGGCACCTTCGCATATCGAAGGATGCCATTTGGCTTGTGTAATGCACCAGCTACTTTCCAGCGGTGCATGATGTCCATTTTCTCAGATCTTATCGAGGACATTGTAGAAGTCTTTATGGATGATTTCTCTGTGTATGGCTCCTCTTTCTCCTCTTGTTTGTTGAACTTGTGCAGGGTTTTGAAGCGATGTGAGGAGACAAACTTGGTGCTTAACTGGGAGAAGTGCCACTTCATGGTAACAGAGGGAATTGTCTTGGGTCATAAGATTTCAGAGAAGGGTATTGAGGTAGACAAGGCCAAGATAGAAGTTATGACAAGTCTTCAGCCACCAAACTCAGTTAGAGGGATTCGAAGCTTCTTGGGTCACGCCGGTTTCTACAGACGGTTTATCAAGGATTTCTCCAAGATTGCTAGGCCACTCACTCGTTTACTGTGTAAGGAAGCTGACTTTGTGTTTGACGTGGAGTGTCTGGATGCATTTCACAGGATTAAAGAAGCCTTGGTTAGTGCTCCGATTGTACAAGCTCCTGACTGGGAATTGCCTTTTGAGATCATGTGTGATGCGAGTGACTATGCAGTTGGAGCAGTCCTTGGACAGAGGAAAGACAAGAAACTCCATGTCATATACTATGCTAGTAGGACATTGGATGATGCTCAAGTGAAATATGCAACAACTGAGAAGGAGCTCCTTGCTGTGGTTTTTGCCTTTGAAAAGTTTAGATCATACTTGGTTGGGTCTAAGGTAGTGGTGTACACGGATCACGCTGCGTTGAGGTATTTGCTTGCCAAGAAGGATGCCAAGCCGAGGCTTCTAAGATGGATCTTGCTGCTGCAGGAATTTGATTTGGAGATCAAAGATAAAAAGGGTATTGAAAATGGGGTAGCGGACCACTTATCAAGGCTAAGGATTGAAGATGATGTTCCTTTAGATGACTCACTTCCGGAGGAGCAACTCATGGCTGTTAAAGCAGTCAAAGAAGCTCATAACACAAGTAGAAGGCTGGAGGAGATTGATTCCATTGAGGACAAGGAACCGTGGTATGCAGATATAGTCAACTTCTTGGCAGTTGGGAAGGAACCACCTAGTCTAGACAGCTATCAAAGAAAGAAGTTCTTCCGGGATGTGAACAAATACTATTGGGACGAGCCATATCTCTATACCTTATGCAAAGATCAACTCTACAGAAGATGTGTAGCAGATGAGGAGGTGGAAGGGATCCTACTACATTGTCATGGATCACCTTATGGAGGTCACTTTGCCACATTCAAGACTGTTCAAAAGGCTCTGCAAGCTGGTTTTTGGTGGCCAACTATGTTTAAAGATGCTCAAACCTTCATCTCAAGGTGTGATCCATGCCAAAGAAAGGGAAATATTAGCAAGAGGAATGAGATGCCTCAGAACCCAATTCTGGAGGTAGAAGTGTTTGATGTGTGGGGAATAGACTTCATGGGACCATTCCCATCCTCCTATGGGAACAACTACATATTGGTGGCTGTGGACTATGTCTCCAAATGGGTTGAAGCAGTGGCAAGCCCCACCAATGACTCTAAGGTTGTAATCAAACTCTTCAAAAGCATAATATTTCCAAGATTTGGAGTCCCAAGAGTGGTGATTAGTGATGGGGGATCTCATTTCATCAACAAGTTGTTTGAAGGCCTCTTGAAGAAGTATGGAGTTAAGCACAAGGTAGCAACTCCATATCACCCTCAAACAAGTGGACAAGTTGAAGTGTCCAACCGGAAAATCAAGGCTATCTTAGAGAAGACTGTTGGAGCTTCAAGGAAAGATTGGTCCAAGAAGCTTGATGATGCTTTGTGGGCTTATAGAACAACATTCAAAACTCCCCTTGGAACCACTCCTTTCAATATGCTGTATGGGAAGTCTTGCCATCTACCAGTTGAGGTTGAGTATAAAGCTATGTGGGATGTCAAGTTGCTGAACTTTGACATCAAAACCGCAACTGAGAAGAGATTGATTCAGCTTAATGAATTGGATGAGATAAGACTTGAGGCTTTTGAAAGCTCAAAGATCTACAAAGAAAGAACCAAGCTCTTCCATGACAAGCTGATACTGAAGAGAGAGTTCAAATAAGGTGATCTTGTGCTTCTGTTTAACTCCCGGTTGAAGCTGTTTCCCGGGAAGCTCAAGTCTCGATGGTCGGGACCTTTCAAGGTAAAGGAGGTAAGGCCTTATGGAGCAGTTGTCCTTTGGGGAAAGTCAGAAGAAGAGTTCACCGTCAATGGTCAACGCCTCAAGCATTACTCCGCTTCAGAGGCTATAGAGGAAGGGACCTCGGTTCCACTCTCTAGCCCTCCAACCGCCTAAAAGCCCGGTTTGAAAAGTCGAGCTTAACGACTTTAAACAAAAGCGCACTTGGGAGACATTCCCATGTTTATCCTTGTACATATGAAAACTTTCTTGTTATTTTTGATCTTTTGCTTGAGTTTGTATCAGGTTTTGGTCTTTAGGAGGAGTTCTGGGCTTATCGGGGTTAAGCAAAGGCCAAAGGGATGGAGAGAAGGGTTTTCTGGACTGATATCGGCCATGATATCGGACAGTAGGCCGATACGGAGTCTCAAAAATAAATCCGAGACTCAATATCGGTTGCCGTATCGGCCTACTAAGCCGATATCGATTTACGAGAGGGTCAGTACCGGTCACCATATCGGCTAGACAGGCCGATATGGAAATTCGAAAATAAATCCGACAGTTTGTACCGGGTACTGTATCGGTTGGCCAAGCCGATACGGATTTCCCAGAAACGTCGATATCGGCCTCCGTATCGGTTGGCCAAGCCGATACGGATCCTCGAAATGCATGAATATCGGTCACGATATCGGACTGATAGGCCGATACAGGTCGCAAAAAATTAAAACCGAGAGATTATATCGGCCTTCATTCCGGGCAACCAGGCCGATATGCTCTCCACCCGGGTAAGTTTTCTTGATTCTAAACCGGATTTAACCAAAGATAACCGAATTTAACCCGAAATCCGACTTAATGAACCGAATCCTCCTTGTTTTCTCCTCCAAAAATCGTGTTTGCTCTCCTCTTACTCCTTCATTTGCGATTTCACCAAGAATTTTCAAAGGTTTTCAAAACTTCATATCTCTCTCTTCTCTCAACCGATTTTTGTGATTTCAAGTTCTAAATTCACCATTTTCTAAGCTTCTTCACTCACAAACACTCTCTTCTACCATCTTCCATCAACAAGACAAGGTATAACACTCTCTCTCTCTATTTCGAATTTGGACAAAATTTTCAGATTTTTAGAACTCGAAATTGTAGCCCTTTGTTTGATGATTATGGTTAGAAACACTTGCTAGGATGCTTCTAGATGATTACCCAGCTCAATTTCGCCCTAGGATTGCTTGAATTCGAATTTTGGGAATTAGGGTTCTTGAGGAAACTTGAATTTCGAAAATTTTGGGGTAATCTAGAATTGATTGTTTCTAAAGGTGCAATTGGTTGTTCATAGCTTGTATGTGTGAGACTACTCGATTTTATTGAGTTTGGCTTCACAAAATGTTTGAAATTGCTTGAGTGAGTGTTTTTAACAAGTGAACATGATTCTTGAGTTGAATTAGAGCTTAGTACTTGTTTGATTGTGAATTTGGAAGTTGAAATGAGTGTTGTTTAACAGGTTGCTAGCTTATTTGATTATAAAAATTTCCACACACTATTTTTTTTTTAGCTAGTTAACCAAATGCTTGAGAAGGAGTTGAGATTGTTGCATTGTAACCTTTGCTTGTGCTTAATATTGAACTTATGGTGCTCGTATGAACATGTGCATTGTCAATATACAGCTTTGTTTAATGAGATATGTGTGATGGAGAGTTGTGCTTATTACTAATGCACATTTAAGCTTTGTTGTTTTGTAGGACAATGGCCAGAAAGCGAGCCCCCCCCAAACCAACAGCAAAGGCTTCTGAACAAGATGTGGGGACTTCCACACAAGATAAAGGAAAAGGAATTGCTGCTGAGGAAGCACCTGCGGGTAAAGAGAGAGTGGTTGAAGCGACTCCACTGAAGTTCACCCCGGCTGAAATCTGTGAAAAGCTGGAGGTTATCACATTCGCGCCAACGCGGTACCCTCACATCCCCACCCTCACGGCCCTGGGATTGCTGAATGATTATGATCAGATTGTGGAGAACATGGGGCTTAAGACCTTCTTCACAGTCTCCAGCGCTGGATACCAAAGCTCTGCCTGCCAGTTCCTTTCCACCATGAAGATAACAGTTGTTATGAGGAAAGCAGCACAGAGAGGGGATG
This sequence comes from Orychophragmus violaceus, assembly GCA_030180135.1. Lineage (NCBI taxonomy): Eukaryota > Viridiplantae > Streptophyta > Magnoliopsida > Brassicales > Brassicaceae > Orychophragmus > Orychophragmus violaceus. The sequence goes on from CM058239.1 coordinate 34,008,923, forward strand.
TAAGCAGGGGTGAGATAAGCTTCATGGGTGGCAGGAAGAGGATTACTGTGACCTTTGAGGAAATTGCTTCCATCTTCGGGTTTCAGGAGACTGGTGCCATGTTAGGCACTTTCATCCCCATTGACAAGGACGATCTTCGGGATCTGTGGTTTATGATAGCTGCTGGGCCTTACAAGGCAGGGGGTATGAAGGCTGCATGGCTCCGGCATCCGGTCATTAGATACGTGCACAAGGCACTGGCTCACACCCTGTTCGCCAGGAAGGAAGCTAACCAGGTTACAGATACGGAAATGAAGCTTCTCTACATCGGGTTACAGCCTCTCTTGCTCACCTTTCATAGCGGTAGGCCAATGCCACCAGTGGAGCGCCTTCCGAGCTACACTTCGATTATGGCAGAGCAGTTTGCTATTCACCGGGACTGGGGGATTTCTGTTAAGGATGCGGAGCCCAAGTTTACCATGGGCGGGTTGATCACACCCATCCTCATCGCGAAGAAGGTAAAGCTTGAGGGCAGTCTGAAGGACAAGACATTTGGTCAGCCTACTCCAGTGGCATCGTTGGATGTGCCACAGTTGATTAGGACTCATTACCTTGGCTCCAGATCACCTCCGGGGCGTCACCTTTACAGGATGTGTTCAGACACGGAGTATGAGGAGAAATTTCTACTCCCAAACCCCGAGATTACCAGCTTCACCAACAGGGATAACATCCAGTTCATGCCGGGAATGGAACATCAGTTTGAGCCCTATGTACCGAGGGGACCAACTGCAGCCAGTTCAGCCTCTCCCGACGCACCTGCTGGGGTGTATGGGTTGGACAGATATCTAATTGAGCCCATTGATGAGCCAATCGCGAACAAGATGATGTGTGCGCTCAGGGACCAGAACCAGTACCTCCAGAAGCAGAGCAAATGGCACGGGAGGAACATCAAGAAGATGGCTTCCTGCTTGAAGAAGGTGACCAAGGTCCTTAAGATGACCGTGGGGAAGAAGGACAAGACTAGTGGTGCGGGACAGGCTTCCACGTCCAGAGAGGCTCCGGTTGGTGTAGATGAAGAGATCCGGGCAGCAACTGAGGAGGTGATAGCTGAGGCAGATGTTATGGCTGAGCAGGTTGAGTTAGAGGGAGGCAGGTACTCGGTCGCTGGACACGAGACATCAGGTTCTGCACGCATGGCCCATGACTCATACTACGAAGATCCTCACCGCCACTCTACTCGCGAGGCCAGAAGGAAGAAGAGGAGAGCCATGAGGACACCCTCTTGCTCCTCCTCCAACCCGACCTACTCCATGGGGGATTCATCACCTCCTTTCCTCCACTACTAGCCAGGTTACACTCCACCATTGTACATATTTTTCTTCTTTTCTTTGTTTGCTTTTTGTTTGTGTGTTTTCGGTTTATCCTCCTTGCCTAGATCACACAAGGGACCGTGTGATTTAAGTTTGGGGGAGAGGCCAGTTACTAATCTTGTTTGCTTGTTTCTTATTTTGTTCTATCTTTTGAGTCTCATGTAAGGCATAGAAAAATCCAAAAAAATCAAAAAAAATTTCAAAAAATTTCACAAAAAGAAGCATGTAGGATCGAGTCTAGTTAGTGTTGTAGGATTCATGCATTTGGGAGAAATGATTGAATTTCCTTGTAAAGTTCAATTGGGTGAAAATGGTTTCGAATGCTAGCTTGTTTAGCTAATTGAGTGCACTAGGATTGTATCCCGAGTTAAGCATGAAAGCTAGAACGAACCTTGCTTGGAACGCTAACATTCAGCCTTGTTTTAAAACTGAAGCAAAATGTGAATTGAAGCTAGCTCTATTCAAAGTGAGAACCTTAACTTGACTTGCAATTATCCTACTCCTTCTTAGTGTTTTTAAACTCATGGATACCCCAAAATATTCAAGCATTCTTCTCCCTTTAACCACTCTTGTTTGCTTGAATAGATTCCGCACCCTTCACCACCTTTCCTTCAAACCAAAAAACACTCTAGTTGAGAGGTAGGCCTCTTGGAATGAGCTAAGTAAATGGTGTTGAGTTTGAGGCGACTAGTTGAAAATTTCCGTGTAGATGCAAGCTTGACCACCTTTTGCTTGTATTAGGCTAAGATTGAAGTTTGGGGGAAGGGATTTTGAGAGGGAAAGAATAAAAGGGAAGTTAAATGGGATCTTGTATTTGTTGGCAAAGTGTTTAAAAAGAAAGAGCTCTTATGTGTTTTCAAAGAAAAAAAAAAAAAAGAAAGTACCTCATGTTTTGAAAAGAAAAGAAGCCAAAGTGCTCAATTTAAAGAAAGAAAAAAAAGGGTTCATGAAAAAGAGGTCATTACTAAAGAAAGAAGGATTTGAGCTAAGTTGAAAGAAAAGAATTGCCATTGCTTTGAAAGGTTTTAAATGATCCTTGGGGAGCTTCATGGGAAGTGTTTTGATTGAGAAAGATGGATGAGGCAAGAAAAGCCTTGATAAAGGGTAGACTCAAACTAGGTGGGCTAGAGTAAGAGTGGAGGTCATTGGGGCAATGGGTAGACGGAAATCGATGCTAGTACGCACCAATTGTTTCTATACTCTTAGCCTTTTACTATAAGCTCATTCATTCCTTCATGAGAGAACCTAAATGAATGTGGAGAAACCCCTTTTTCTTGATTGAGATCATCTTTATCTCAAAACCTTAACCCTTGCCAAATGAGTTTGAACACTTGGTTGTGAGTAGGATCCACTTGAAATGCTTAATCAATGTCAAAGAGCTAGTTGATATGAATTCTTGTGTAAGTTGAGAAATGGGTTGGAGAATTGGCCTTGATGAGTATGGCTAAATCCTTGGAGTAAGCTTGACTTGGTTACATTTTAGTTGCATGAGCCTTAAATGAAACTTGTTGATCTTGATTGAACTTTTGGATATGAGCTCCCGCTTTCAAACTTTTCTCCCAAATGGATTGATTGTCTTATGCTTGCTTGTGGACAAGCAAGGTTCAAGTTTGGGGGAATTGATATACTTGTATTTCATGGCATATTAGGATGTTTATTAGCTTTTGTTTTGGTTCTTTTAAGCTTCATTTAGATTCTTTTCCCTTTGTTTATTAGTTTGTTTAGAGTTTAGTATCATTCTAGGTTAGGTTGTTGCATTTGGAGTGTTTCCTTGGTATTTTGCAGGTGATTTGAAGTGCATGGAGCTAGGAGGAGCATTGGAAGAGAAGTCTAAAGCTTAAGGAACCAAGGAGAATCATGTTTGGAGCAGTATCGGCCTCAGTTTCGGCCAGATAGGCCGATACAAGCCTTCGCCAGGGCATATCAGTTTCCATTTCGGCCTGTCTAGCCGATACAGAAGTGCAGAAATTAATCCGAGACTTTGTACCGGCCTGAATATCGGCCAGACAGGCCGATACGAGCTTTCGAAGAACCAATATCGGCTTTCATTCCGGGCAAAGAGGCCGATACACATTCCCAGAAGAACCAATATCGGCCAGCATTTCGGTCTGGCTGGCGGATACAAACCTTATACTTTTGTTTGGATCCGGGTCAAAACCCGGTTTGTTCCGGGTTAACCCGGCTCGCACCCCTTTTACTATTTAAGCCAAAAAACCTGATTTTTGTTGTCTCTTAAGCTTGTTTTTGATTTCTAAACCTTTTGTAAGAACAAGTTTAATCTTTTCTTAATCCAAGTACTTCTTTTGAGATTTCTTGTTTAAATCTTTCATCTTTCTCTAATCCTCAATGATTTACACTATCTCTTTAGATTTTGTGGATCAAATGATGATTAGTGAGTAGTTTCTCATAGGGTTTGTGGGTTAGGTAGGATTAGTGTGATTAGGGATGATTAAGGGATGTCTAGTGTTTAATCCTTCTTAAATCTCTTCTATCTATGTGTGCTTAATGCCTATTTGACCTTGATCAAGTTAAATTAGGATGTTTAGGATTTCATACTCACCAAGTGTTCGATGAAATTCCAGTTATGGCTTAGATAGGATTTTCACATTCTAGCTCATGAGAATGAATGCCTAGAGTGATTATTAGCTGTCTAGAACTTAATTGAATGCTTGCTTGACCTTAATTCATAAATGAGAGTTTGTTCTTGAATTAGGATTAAGTGAAGAGATTAGCTCTAAGAGATTAGGCTAATTGGCTTATTGTGTTCTTGCTAGGAGGTTAGCTTGCTTGTAGCTTGATTAGCATCCCGAGATCGTCCCGAATCTTCTAATCCATTGACCTTGCTCATGAACCTTGTCTTTAAATCTTGATTATCTTTGTTTTACCTTGCTTTGTGATTTCTTGCTTGATTGATTGTTTAGTCTTTGCTATTGTCATTAGAACTCTTAGAATCTTAGAATTTGAATCTTGAAATTGGTTAACTTGGCTAATTTGGTTTGGTGTATTCACTTTGGTCTAGTCCGGTCCTAAAAATGGATTGATCCCTCATTGCTACACGATAAGCATGGGGAATTGATACCCATAAAGATTGGTTAAAATCTTGTTATCACCTGGAGAGAGTTCTTGTGGGGAGAGACTTCGATATAAAGGTTGCGTCCCACGAGGCGAGGAAGAAAATGAGCGGGGAATATTTGGAGATCCTTAAAGGGATCAAGGAGAAGAGCGAGAAGCGGAAGCTCGAGACCAACGCTGAGATTCGCCTCCAAGAAACCCTGGCCAATATCGAACTCATCGCGGAGTTTGCTTCCGGCGAGCTTGACTTGACTCGGGAAGTTCTGAGGTTGGCCGACCAGAAGAGGACGGCCATGGAAGAGATGAACGCCACGGCGGTCTCTGACTTCAGTGTCGGCAAGTTGAACTTGCCGGCCGTGTCGAGTGACTCGGTTATTTTGGCGCACGCTCCGCCACCGGTTGTTCCCTGCCTTGATCAATATGGATCGAGCCTCCCGACTGGGATTGCATCTACCGGTGATCAGGCGGAGGATGGAGACGAGGCTTCTTCGCGCTCGCGACAATGATGTTGCCTCTAGGGGCTCTTTTTTTTTTTTGATATGTACATTCTTTGTTTTTTGTTTTGGAAAAACATTTATTCGCCCAAGCGGGCTTTGTTCGAGGACATTGTGTCCTTCTTTTAACGAATTTCTTTTGGAGTCTTACATGCCTTAGCATAGACTTTACTGTTTTAGTACCTTCACGATTTGATCGTTCGTACTTGAGTTCGGGTCCCTTCGTAATGTGCAGTACGAGTTTAATGTTTTAACGGGAAAGATAAATCAAGTAAACTTACAAAGGCTCGTTGTGCGCGGAGGTCTTTCCGTGTGATCGGTTGCTTTGACTTCGACGTTTTCGTTTAACGGGAGAGGGTGGCCCTCTAGTTCTTTCTAGCTGTATCAGGTCGGGAGAATTGACTTTGGGAGAGGCCGTTTCAGGTCGCTCGGAAGGGATATTTTCATATCGCTTTGGTTTAGGAGAGATAATTTCATATCTTTCGTTTTGGGAGAGATAATTTCATATCTTTTGTTTTAGAAGAGATAATTTCATATCTTTTGTTTTGGAAATGCTGTGATGAGATATTTCGCAATGATTCTAACTTTCACGACAGAAAGAAGCATTGGATTAAGAGACTTATTTTGATTTCACAAAGATAAGTTGGGGTAACTTCCTCGGAAGCTGCTGAGCTCGGCCTGAGCTTTGTTTTTTGGGGGGCGGCTGCGCTCGAAGTCGAGCTGCCTACGTACCCTTTTTAAGGGGATCAAGCCATTTCGGGAATCATAGCAGCGAACTGCGGCTTGTTGGTAATTTTGGAGTCGAGCTAATGCGAGGTTCCTTCTTTCGTCGACGAGGTCGAGCTCGTCAGTTATCATCTTGTTGTTAAGTTCCTCTTGTTGTGGGCATTCTTCCTTGCGGATGCTTGAGACGAGGATTTCGGCTGGTACTACCGCCTCGATTCCATAAGCCAGCGAGAAAGGAGTCTCGCTGGTGGATTTCCGGGGGGTAGTCCGATAAGCCCATAGTACGGCTGGGAGCTCGTCGCTCCAGGTTGTTTTGCACTCATTGAGTCTTTTCTTGAGACCGTTCATAATCGCTTTGTTAGCTGCTTCTGCTAGCCCTTCCCTTGGGGGTAGCGTGGCGTTGAGTAAGTCAGCTTTATGTTCCAAGTTCTGCAGAACTCTTTGAACGTGTTTGATATGAACTGAGATCCGTTATCGGTGACGACCTCGTGGGGTAGTCCATGTCGGCAAACGATGTTTCGCCAGACGAACTCCTTAACGTGAACGTCCTTGATTTTCTGGTATGACTCTGCTTCAATCCACTTGGTGAAGTAGTCCGTCATCACCAACAGGTGTGTGGCTTTCTTTTTGCCAGATGCGACCAGCGGTCCAACGATGTCCATTCCCCACCGCATGAATGGGTATGGTGATGAGATAGAGGAGAGTTTCTCCGACGCTTGGTGGATAATTGGGGCATGCTTTTGGCATTTATCGCACTTGTTGGAGAAAGATTCGCATTCGGCGGCCATTGTAGGCCAATAGTAGCCTTGCCTTTTGATTCGCACGGCCAATGCTCGTCCTCCGGAATGGCTTCCGCAGGATCCGTCATGTGTTTGTGTAATCACGGCCAGGGCTTGCTTTTTGTCAAGGCATTTAAGGTAAGGTCCGGAGAGGCTCCTTTTAAAGAGCTCTCCTTGTGTGACACAGTACCTCGCACTCTGCGTTTTAAGTTTCCGCGCCTCCCATTTGCCGTCGGGAACTTCGCCGTTTGTGATGTATCGAATGATCGGAGTTCTCCAATCTTCGTCGTTGTTAGGCTCAGGTCCCTGACTAGTGGATGCGGTCTGAATTGGTCCGTCGGAGACGTTCGCGACGTAAACGGTACTTCTAGGATCAAGATCATCATCAATCTCGATGATGTCACTATTAGTGTCTCCGGGACATTCTTTGTGCTTGACATTGTCCTTTATGGCGGGCCCGTCCCCTTTCAAGGACAGAGCTTTCAGGGCTATGTCGATGCTCGGTTTTTCGATTCCCTCAACCGGTATGATCCTTTTGAGGTTAGGATCTGATGTCGATGCTAATGCGGCTAGGGCATCGGCTGCGGTGTTTTCCCCTCGTGGGATTCGCGTTAGATCAAAGAACTCGATTTGTTCGGCCAGTGTATGGACTACCCGTAGGTATGCTTCCATCCGTTTATCTTTGGCCTCGTAGTCGCCATGATATTGGCTCGTGACCAATTGGGAATCGCTGAACGCGTCTACTTCTCGGGCTCCTATTGCTATTGCTAGTCTGAGCCCGGCTATTAACGCTTTATATTCTGCTTCATTATTTGATGCAGCGAAGCCTAGTCTGAAAGACTGTTCCAATACTTCGCCGGTGGGGGAGACCAATTTTACTCTGACTCCAGATTCTTGCCTTGAGGAAGCTCCGTCAACGTAGAGTTTCCATTTTTTGGCGGAGGTCGGGTCGAGTTCAACGGTAGGAGGGAGCTCGATTACGAAATCTGCCAGTACTTGTGCTTTTAGGCACGTCCGAGCTTTATATTCTATGTCATACTCGCTAAGCTCGATAGCCCATTTGACCAATCGACCTGATTGGCTCGGACTGTGAAGAATGGTTCTCAGTGGTTGAGAGGTCATCACTATGATCGAGTGCGATTGAAAGTACGGTCGGAGTTTCCGAGCCGACATTACTAGCGCTAAGGCGAGTTTTTCCATGGCGGGGTATCTGGTTTCAGCGTCGATCAAGGTCTTACTGATGTAATACACCGGCCGTTGTTCGTTCTGTTCCTCGCGAACCAGGACTCCACTTACTGCTGCCGTCGAGACAGCTAGGTAGAGGTAAAGGGGTCCTCCTTCTACTGGTTTCGCCAGTATGGGTGGTTCGCTTAAGTAGGCTTTGAGCTGAGTGAATGCCTCTTCGCACTTTTCGTCCCAGAGGAACTTTTTGTTTGCTTTTAAAAAGTGATAGAAGGGTAGACATTTATCAGTCGACCTTGAGATGAAGCGATTCAGAGCAGCTATTTTGCCGGTTAGGCGCTGGACTTCTCGCGTCGTTCTGGGAGATTTCATCTCTATGAACGTTGCGATCTGTTTGGGGTTCGTTTCGATCACTCTTTCGGTCACCAAGTAACCGAGGAATTCTCCTGAAGGGACCCCGAAGGTACATTTAGCTGGGTTGAGTTTCATCCCATACTTATTAAGAATGGTAAAGCATTCTTTTAGTTGGGGGATGTGATCCTCGTACCTGGAAGATTTTACCAGCATATCATCGATGTAGACTTCCATGGTTTTGCCTAGGAGTCCTGAAAACATCTTGTTGACGAGGCGCTGGTAAGTTGCTCCTGCGTTTTTCAGTCCGAAGGGCATGACTTTGTAGCAGTACGTGCCTCGATCCGTTATGAACGAAGTCTTTTCTTGGTCTTCAGGGTTAATCAATATTTGATTGTACCCTGAGAACGCGTCCATAAAGGATAGCAGCTGATGTCCAGCGGTGGCCTCGACCAATCGGTCGATGTGCGGGAGTGGGAAGCTGTCCTTTGGACATGCTTTGTTGAGATCCGTGAAGTCTACACAGACCCTCCACTTTCCGTTCTTTTTCTTAACCACCACGGGGTTCGCGAGCCAGTCGGGGTACTTGACCTCTCTGATCGATCCGATTTTTAATCATTGACGGCTTTGGCCCGCTCAGGGCCTAGTTTTCGACGTTTCTGTCTTATCGGTTTATAGGTTGGGTCGACATTCAGCCCGTGGCTGGTTACATCGATGTTTATCCCTTTCATGTCTGCTGAAGCCCAGGCGAAGGAGTCGACGTTCTGTTTGAGAAATGAGACCAGTTCGTTCATAACCGGCTCTGATAGGTCGATTCCGATGCCAACGAGTCTTTCGGGATGAGCCTCGTCTATGCAGACCTGAGTCGTGAGGTCCTATTTGACTGGGATCGTTCGACCTTTTGGTCTGCATGGTGGCGAGCTCCTCCTCTTTCTGTAATTGCTACGCAGGGGATTTCTCGATCTGCTTGTATCCGTTCATGTAGCAATGACGGGAAATCTTTTGACTTCCGTAAATGGTTTTGATCCCTTTGGGAGTTGGGAACTTTACGCATTGGTGGTAGGTCGATGGTACCGCTTTCATGTCGTATATAGGGAGCTGGCCGATCTTTTATGACGAACTCCGTCATTCTCCGAACTCCTCCAACAATTACTGGGGCGAAGACAGAGCCCATCGAGTAAGTCGTTTCGCCAGCAAAACCTACTAGTGGTGTTTTTTCTTCCACAATCTCGGAGTCGTTGAAGTCCATCTTTTTGAACGCGTCGTAAAAGAGGACATCTACCGAACTTCCTGTGTCAATCATTATCCTTGAGAGTTCGACATCTCCCACTACTAGACAAACGAGGAGGGCGTCGTCGTGTGGCTTGTCGAGATTACTTGTCTCGCTATCGTAGAAAATGATTTCGTGGTCTGGACCCAACATTGGGGTTTTCCCCCTCTGTCGGTCTCGACTCTTCTTTGAAGAGCTTTGATCGAATTGACCGAGTCGCGGCAAAGTTTGGAGCCACCGAAGATGAAGTCGATTCGTTTAGGGGGTATAGCCCGTACACCACCCCCCCCCCCCCCCCCCCCCCCCCCGCAGAGACGAGGGAGATTGATTCTTGAGCGTAAACTCTTGGCAGGAGCCGGAGGCGGGGATAGCGCCGAACCTCCCGGAGTGCCGCTTAGGTTAAGCTCGCCGAGGATGAACTCAACTCGCTTCCGCGACCCATGAGGGAGAGTTTCGGGGGATTCCGGCTCTTTTGACCGTTCCCGTTTATTTTGGGAGTGCTTTTTGGAGTTCGACTCCTTGGTCTGTTTGTTTTCCTTTTTGTCGGACAGAGTTTCCTCCTCAACTTCGGAGTCTTTTTTGCTTTCGGACTCCTGTTTTTGAGCCTCTGCTTTAGCTCGAGTATAACAATCCTCGGTCGAGTGCCCTCTCTTATTGTGGAAATCACATAATTTTTCCTTGTCGAACTCGAATTTCTTCGAGCTCTTTGGGCTCTCGATCGCGTTGACGTTCCCTGATTTACGGGAATCCTTTTTCGAGTTCGGATTTTGCGAGCCCGACGGGTTCCTTTCTTTCCGGCGTTTTTCCCTGAGGGCCGTGGTTTCGTCCTCGAGGCGAGCAAAGGCCGATGCGCGATGGAGGGCGTCATCGAGCGTTTGAGGTTCGCGGACTGTTATTTCCTCGCGGAATCTGGTTGAGAACCATAGTCCCCGTCTTAACGCTTCTATAGCTACCTCATCTCGTGGGTTCGCGATTTTGGATTTTATTTCCTTAAATCGGTCGATGTACGAGCGAAGTGTTTCGTCGGGTTTTTGAGAGACGCCAAATAAGGCTGCCTCGGTAGTCTTTTCCTCGATGAAAATGGAGTATTGTTTGAGGAAAGCCGTCATGAACTGGGTGAAGTTGTCAATGGACCTTTCTTCCAGTCCGGCAAACCATTCTAAGGCAGAACCTGATAGGTTGTCCGCGAAGAGCCTGCAGAAGGCTGGCTCCCTCTCCTCATCGGTAAGGTACACCCTTTCCATCGCTAGTCGGAATGCCCTGATGTGGGCTTTCGGGTCTGATTTCCCAGAGAATTCTGGAAACTTAGTTTTCTTGATCTCTCGGATCCTTGCAAACACAATCCGATCTGTGAACGGCGTTTGTTGTGTTTCTTCGATCACTCGATCGATGTCAGGAGCCGCGCTCGTCGCCATGTGAACTTTCGAGCTCAGACTGTTAAACTGGGCTTTAGCCTGTTCAATGTATTGTCTAAGCATATCGTGTTCATCGCCCTCTGCGGGTGCGAACTGGACTTGTACCTGACCTGACGTTTGTTCCGGAAAAATGGGGTCCAGGAGATCGATCGTTGGGATCGACCTCGTCTAATCGACTTGGGGTGTTCGGAACTGAACTGAGTTTGATCCGTTAAGGAGTCCCGAGCTCGAGGCGAAGGCAGAACCTCCTAGTTGCCTCGGTCGGATGTTAGAGTTACTCGGGAAAGGTGGTGGCCCGGGTAATGGTCGGTTTCTTGATCCGGTTGGGTCTGTGACCATTGAACTCAAACCAAATGGGGTCGGTATCGTGATAGGGGTCATTGTAGGGTGGAAGCCACTATTTGACGTATTACCGAAATTTCCCGATGTTCCCGGAGGAGTTACTACCTGGGAGAAGTCCAAGCGGGTACACAGTGGAGGACTTATGGGAGTTCGCGTTGGTCTGCCCCCTTGGCTTTGACTGGCGAGCTCTTCAAGGCGAGCGTTTAGACGCCGCTCTTGTTCGTCGAGCTGCGCTGCCAGAGAACAGTTTGCCATCTCTTGGGCCCTTGCGCTTGCCTCGTTGTTTCTCGTTCGGTCTACCAACAGGCTTAACATCGAACGGATCTCGGCAAGATCGCTTGGCCCTTGTCTCTGTGGAGCAGAAGGTAGTGGCGAATTGGGTCTGGTTACTCCAGATCCTCCTCCTGGGGTTGGTATTGAGTCATTTCTCATCCACACCCAGTTTCTGCTCGGATCATTAGTTCCTGACAAAACATTTGTCGGAGTCTGGCTCGTCACGATTGTTTGAGCGACGGAGCCGGCTGGTGTCGAGGTCGTGGAGACTGAGGCAGAGCTCGTCAACACGCCGTCGTTCTGACCCATGTTTCTTACCCCGATAGTGTTCTGAGGAACGTTGTCGACCGTTTGAGGGCGGTCAACCGGCGGTGTGGCGCTGGGAGAGCCAGTTTGGTCGGGATTCATCTCGATCTATCGGATCTAGGATCTGATTCTTAAGATAGGAAAGGCTATAGAATGTCCCCACAGTCGGCGCCAAATGTGAGATCCGGGATTCACACTAAGAATTTGTATTCGTGGATTTGGACTTTTGGATATAGAAATGGTATAGTTTCCTATGAATCAAAGACTTTATTGAGATTGATCGTCGAGATAGAACAAACACAGTCGAGAAGAGAGTACAAAGTATAAATCGAGCTATCTAATCGAAGTGTTCTTAGCCTAGGTTGGAATTTTCTTTAATGAGCCGCCACTTCTCTTCTTAAATAGCCTCGATTCTGATCTCTTCGTCCCGATCTTTCGGCCTCGTCGTTGTAACGATCTCCGAGATTTATGCGGATCGGTTGAACTGGCGAAGACCGAGTTGCTCTATCTCCACGTCATCCTCTGCCGAGCTCGAGCTCGATTGTCTCCGGCTTCGGCATCGTCTGGGCCTCTCCAAGGCGCTTGCTTCGCTTGGGCCCAACAAGAGAGTTGGCTCTCCCGTCTGTCTTTGATTCTGGAATGGGCTCGTAATTACGAGCCTTTGTCTTGTCTGTTAATGGGCCGGATTTCCTAGGGGGAAATCCAGTACCAACAGTGATGCAGGTGGAAGTGTCTGACGCGACGATGCATCGATCGACACCATCTGGGCATCGATCGTTGCAAGTCGACAGTGATTGGACAGAAGAAAAAGCCCCAAAAATTGAGTTGAAACAACTTCCATCCGGGCTAAGGTACACATTTCTTGGACCTAATTCGACATATCCAGTGATTGTTAATGCTAGTTTGAACAACGCAGAGCTCACCTTACTGCTAAGCAAGCTGCGCAAGCATCGCAAAGCTCTTGGCTATCCCTTGATGACATTTCAGGTATCTCTCCGGAGCTGTGCATGCATAGGATATATCTTGAGGATGAGTCTAAGACATCAATAGAGCATCAGAGGAGGTTGAATCCTAACCTTAAGGAAGTGGTAAAGAAGGAGATCATTAAGCTACTGGATGCTGGGATCATTTTTCTGATATCTGACAGTGATTGGGTCAGTCCAGTTCATGTTGTGCCTAAGAAGGGTGGAGTTACAGTAGTAAAGAATGAGAAGAATGAGCTGATTCCTACAAGGACTGTGACTGGACATCGCATGTGCATAGACTACAGGAAGTTGAATGCTGCGACCAGAAATGATCACTTTCCCTTGCCTTTTATTGATCAGATGCTGGAGAGGTTAGCTAATCATCCTTATTACTGTTTCCTCGATGGGTACTCTGGTTTCTTTCAGATTCCCATCCATCCAGAAGATCAGGGAAAGACTACTTTTACTTGTCCCTATGGAACATTTGCATACCGTAGGATGCCTTTTGGACTTTGTAATGCACCAGCCACCTTCCAGAGATGCATGATGTCCATCTTCACTGACATGATTGAGGATTTTATGGAGGTATTTATGGATGATTTCTCAGTTTATGGATCATCTTATAATTAGTGCTTGGATAATTTGTGCAAAGTGCTAGCTAGATGTGAGGAAAAGCACTTGGTTCTTAACTGGGAAAAGTGCCATTTCATGGTCAAAGATGGTATTGTTCTTGGACATAGAGTGTATGAAGCAGGGATCGAAGTAGACCGCACTAAGATTGAGGTTATGACGAGCCTTCAGGCGCCTGATTCTGTGAAGTCTGCGAGGAGCTTTCTCGGACATGCTGGATTCTATAGGAGGTTCATCAAGGATTTCAGTAAGGTTGCTAGACCACTGACTGCTTTGCTGTGTAAAGATGTCAAATTTGAGTTCACTGCAGATTGTCAGGCTGCATTTGAACAGATCAAGCAAGCATTAGTGAGTGCTCCTATAGTACAGCCACCAGATTGGGATCTACCTTTTGAGGTAATGTGCGACGCAAGCGATTTTGCTGTAGGAGCTGTTTTGGGGCAGAAGAAGGATAGAAAGTTCATGCTATCTACTACGCCAGCAGAACACTAGATGATGCGCAGACAAACTATGCCACTACGGAGAAGGAGATATTGGCAGTTGTCTTTGCGTTTGAGAAGTTTCGGCCCTATCTTGTTGGCTCCAAAGTGATTGTACACACTGACCATTTAGCTCTGAAGTATCTGATGCAGAAGAAAGATGCTAAGCCAAGGCTTTTGAGATGGATTCTGTTGCTTGAGGAGTTTGATATTGAAGTGAGAGACAAGAAAGGAGTTGAAAATGAAGTTTCTGACCATCTGTCGAGGATTTTGGTTGAAGAAGACGCCCCCATTAATGATTTCTTGCCTGAGGAAAACGTTAATATGGTCAGGACAGTGTTTCAGACGGATTTGGGCAGAGAGTTGAAGAACTGTCGGATTAATCGCCTAGCGTCGATCGATGCCACATTGGCGACGATCGATGCAAGTATCGGGGAAGCAACGATCGATGCGGACCTTTGCGTCGATCGATGCAGTGCGAATACGAACCCAAAATCTTTCAAGGTCCAAATTGGGCATTTCAACTTCGAAGTTCATGCTGTCGCAACCACCAATCGACCCTGGTATGCAGATATAGCTAATTACCTGGCTGCAGAGACTGAACCAGATGATTTGAAGGGGTATGCAAAGAAGAAGTTCTTCAGGGAGCTTAGACGATACTATTGGGATAAGCCTTATCTCTACAAGCACTGTTCGGATGGACTTTACAGGAGATGCGTTGCTGAATCAGAGGTTCCAGATATCATATTCCACTGTCATGGATCAGATTATGCTGGACACTTTGCTACCTTCAAGACTGTATCTAAGGTTCTACAGGCAGGTTTCTAGTGGCCTACTATGTTTAAAGACATTCATTCCTTTGTTCTCGGTGTGATGCCTGTCAGAGGAGAGGAAAAATCAGTAAGAAGCATGAGATGCCTCAGAATTTTATTCTGGAGGTTGAGGTTTTTGATTGCTGGGGCATATATTTCATGGGTCCTTTTCCCTCATCCTATGGGAATAAGTTCATTTTGGTTGTTGTGGACTATGTGTCTAAGTGGGTGGAAGCAATAGCTAGTCCAACCAATGATTCTTCGGTGGTCATTAAGCTGTTTAAGACCATCATATTACCAAGATTTGGAGTACCTCGGATAGTGATTAGTGATGGAGGATCTCATTTTATTAATAAGGTCTTCGAGAAGCTGCTGAAGAAGCATGTAGTTCATCACCGAGTTTCTACTCCTTATCACCCTCAGACTAGTGGACAAGTCGAGGTTTCTAACAGATAGATCAAGGAGATCTTAGAGAAGACAGTTGGGAAGACAAGAAAGGATTGGGCAGCAAAGCTTGATGATGCATTATATGCTTACCGGACAGCATCAAGACACCACTTGGGACCACTCCATTTCATCTGCTGTATGGAAAAGCATGTCATCTGCCAGTAGAGCTTGAGCACAAAACAGCATGGGCTGTGAAGCAGATGAACTTTGATTTTAAATCTGCTGCAGAAAGGAGATTGGTGCAGTGTTTGGGCCCGATTTCACTCCCAAGCTAAATCAGCTGAATAAGGCCTCATCCAGTTTCAGCAGCTAGGCCCGACTACATTCATACCGAAGCCTAGTCCAATAATGAAGGCTCCGAATTCGTAGTGTAACTCGATGGACGATGCTCGAACCGTTAACAAACAACCGGCTACAAAGGAGTAGATGGACCGAGCACGTGATCCCGAAGATCCCGCGAGTTGTTGAAGTTAACTCCTAAGGTCAAGGAAGGCAGTTTTGGAGTTTAGGGCTATAAAGGAGGGTTTCGACGGCTGAAGAAGGGATCCGATTCTTAATTGATACTTTAACCTAGCATTAAGACTTTGTAATCGCTCTGTAGCTCGAGTTCTTAGTGTTCTGTTACCCGAATCAATATAAATCCATTTCTTCACTCTCGTTAGCTCATTGATCACGTTTAACCAAGAATCTAGCCCACCTATTTTATAATTCAGCTCATCAAAACACTCCTAAATCTGAGTGTGGGTTTTAGGATCCACATTTTGGCGCCGACTGTGGGGACAAATTCATAGATTTCTCTTACACGAGAACCCGATTTAAGGCTCGTAAGCACGAAGATGGATCCAAATTCATCAGACCCATTCAGATTGTCGAACGCGAAAAATCACGATCAACAGAGCTTCAATGCTCAAAACGAACACATTGGATCGGGCTCATCCCCGATCCAGTCCGGACCTGTTCTAACGGTTCACGACCTCCCATCTCAGCTGCAGAGTCCCGGAGCCACACCTCCAAGCTCTAGCATGCTGACGAATGAGAGAAACATTTCTCGGGTTTGGATCTGATCTGAAGAACGACCCACCCGTGAAGCTCCAGCTTCCCAAACCGATCCAACCCGATTAGCATCACCATGTCCGACAATACTTGTCGACGATAACATGGCAGAACTCCGAAGCATGCTAGCAATCCTGGTAGACAGATCTCAAAACCAGGAAGCATCCCAACGTACTGTTCTAGCTCGCTTGGATCATCTCGAAAGAGATATAGCTGAACATAGAAACCTTTTAGCTCGATCTGATTCTCAAGCGAGAGCTCCAACCTTTGGTTCGTGTTCGCAAGCTCTTGGAGTTACCCAAGCGGGTTATACAGCCAGACCTCTTCCGAGCGAACTGATCCAGCAAACAAGAGCTCCAGTTTTTTCTTCGAGTTCGCAAGCTCTCGGAGTTACCCAAGCGGGTTATACAGCCGGACCTCTTCCGAGCGAACTGATCCACCAAAGAGGAGCTTCAGTTTTCGCTTCGAGCTCGCAAGCTGGAACTAACCCAGCTCGGCCTCCCCCGAACGCGGTACGGAAGTTCCACAGCTCGCGTCCGTGGAACACCCAACTTCCTATGTTTGATCACCGAACTAACACGGAGAATGAGGGCATCCACGCTAAGCTCCAGCGTCTCCAAGCCGCAATCTACATGGCAACGAGCTCGGCTCCAGACATCGATCAAGTGATCGAAGAAACCCGTCGAATTCCGTTTACGGATAAGATTGCTAATGCACGAATCCATAACACTGGAAAGATAAAAATCCCAGAGTACTCAGGAACCTCGGATCCAAAAGCACATGTTAGAGCCTTCCGGCTCGCAGTCTCCAGAGCCCATCTTAACGATGAGGAAAAAGAGGCAGGTTACTGCAGACTCTTCGCCGAGAACCTCACCGGTACCTCATTGGAGTGGTTCGCAAGCCTCAAATAGAATTCGATCGACAACTTCACCCAGCTCGTATCGATATTCCTAAAGCAGTACTCGATTTTTATCGAAGACAAAACCTCTGAAGCTGATCTCTGGGCCTTAGCGCAAGGGACTGAGGAAACCCTCAAAGCTTACATCAGCAGGTTCCGTGCGGTCAAGTCTTGTATCGCACACCCAAACGAAAAATAGCCATTGCGGCTCTCGAAAATGGACTCTGGTACACATCAGAGTTCAAGAAAGAACTCATAGTTCGACCTTGCACGTCTTTAGACGACGCCCTGCACAAAGCTATGTACTACGCAAAGTACGAAGAAGATGTAGCTGCAACGCTAGAAAAATACAACACGACCTCAAAGAAAGCAAGATATGAGACGTAGTATTACGTAAAGTGTACTAAATAAAGAGCTAGATGCTGGGAACTAGGGACCTGACGGGAAGCCCCCTACCGATCTACCAAAATAGTTCGCAACAGCATCTATAAGCTCACCAAAGTTAAAAACGCAGTACCAGAGTACCTCTGAGTGCTAAAATAATCGAACTACGTTAGGCTTGATCCCTTGGCGGGGTACGTAGGCAGCTCGAACCTCGAGTGCATCCACTTCACCCAAAAACTTAAAATTCTTTCATATACCTTTTCGTTTTTCGGGGGGGGGGGGGAGTAGAGGGTTAGCACCCAATACATCAATGTAAACTCCGGAGCATACATTAATGAATTTTTACATTACATGTCGCTTCGAATCCCTATCAAGTTTCATTACAGCCAGCACAGGCTATTGCAAACTCACTAAGTCTTGAAACCTTAGCGATTGTAAATTCCAAAGTACACATTAGACAAAGTCTTACTTTACACAAATTTTACTTCGTATAAATTCAACGTTACACGTCGCTCCGAGTCCTCACCAAACCTCTCTACAGCAGACGCGGGCTACGAACACAAATCGCAAATACGCCAAGTCTTAAAACCTTAAGAGTGTCGCGAATCACAACTCCAGAAGATTCTTCCAGAGCAATCTTCCAAAGTCCACAACTCGTGAACATACTCGGGAGTAAACCCTAAACGAGTTCGCACTAGTTAAACAGGTATCTGAACCATAGCGAACCAAAAAGAACACTAAGTCGCGAAACGAACTCTAAAATACAAAGAACGTCTGGCCAGACTAAACAACAAAAAATTAAAAGTTCTACTGCACGACTCGAAGGTTCAACTTGCAAACTGACAACGCATAAGCGAACCTCGATATTTTGCTTGAAATTAAATCCAAACTCCAAACAAAACTTAAACAAAAATATGCATTAAAAGGCTCACCCGAGCCAAAAGAGTTATGGATAAAAGCCCTCCCAGGCAAACACCGAAAGCAAAATTAAAAAGAGTTCAACTTTAGCCCAAAAGGGGGCTTTAGGGGATTCCAAAAAAAAGAAAATAAGATTTTTCAAAAGGCGCAGTCATCAGCCCTGCTCCTCACCACCAGCATCTTCACCCTCGCCGTCTTGTTTCTCCACCTCCTGGACTCCGATTCTCTCCGCCTGGTTCGCCCCAGTACTCGCAGCTCCCGCCATCATCTCGGCATTCGACCCGAACTCATTAAAACCTGTGGAGCGAGCCCCGCACATCACCGAGTCCTCGGAGATCTGAGGGATGGCACGCAGCTCGGCGCTCAGAGAGAAGTCGGACACCTGCGCGGCATCGAACTCCTTCGCGAAAGTCACCCTCTGCTCCAGCAGCTTGGGAAGCTCCTCTTCCAGGGTTGTCACTCCACTCTGCAGAAGGTTATCAGCTCGATATTAGCCTCCACTTCTTGAACCTTGATCTCGCAGTCCGTCTCCTTCTTCTTCCTCTCGAACTTGTCCTTGTGGGCTTCGAACATGTCATAGTAGTGACCGTCTCTTATCCTCATTCCGTCATGCTTGGCCGAGCGAATCGCATCCTCCGCCTTCGCAAGGAGTTCCTTGACCTGCTTTTCTAGAGTAACTCTCCTCTCCACGGCGATCAAACGCACGGACTTCACAACGGTCAGCTGAGACTCGCAAAGCCTCATCTCCTCCTGACAGCTCTTAAGGCTCGTGGTCAATTGATGCACGACACTTTGAGCTTGTTCGAGTTCCTCTTGACGAGGAACACACCGGAGACTCTGCTCGTAAAAAGCCGTGAGCTGGTTGTCCGCCTTCAGAGCCCGAAACAGAGAACCAGCGTTAATAGACCGAAAGAGAAGGGCAAAGGCAGAGCTTGAAAAGCTACCTTTCCCTTAGCAACCATCGCCTTGACGTACAATCCCGGCCAATCAGGTTCTTCACCGAAGGCATAGAGCACCCAGCGGCCTTGCAGTGGCGGAGCAAATGAGCAAGCCCCTCGGGATCGTCCGTAATTGGATAATCCTTGGTATGATCGAACTTCCAGTGGAATGGTTTGGAGCCCGGCGCATGCGACGAACCCGACCCAACAGCTGCCTCCTTTTCATATCGAGGCTTCTTGTTCAAAGATTGCACCGAGGAGTCACTCCCGGTAGCCTTAGAACTCAAATGAATCACTTGGTCGGGGCATACAGCTTCCGGTCCCTTCCCAGACTCCGTGTCCCTTCGCGAAGGCGGAGCAGGAACACCTCCGGACCTCCCATCGTTGATGGCACCGGCTAGGGCTTCACTTAACTGACCAGCGCGGATAGGCGCATAGCCACCGGACGTCGCCTTCTCAGCAGGTCTTTTGGATGACTCGCGAACGGTGGTGCATCTCCTCATCTTGTTCTGCGGTTGAGTCGTACTCGACGAAGCGGCTTCGGAAGGCGAGCGCTCTCGGGACGCTATATAAAAAAAAAGAGTTGAGACTCGCGCCCGGATTATAAAAAATGATGAAATGAAAAGAGCGTATATACAGTCACCGATAAGGGCCGGAGCAGGACGAGTCTCCAATGGCTCTATTACCTCCGGAAGCTTGAGTGCGCGCTTTACTCTGTCGAAAGTAAACGATGTCTAGAGCACGTCTCTGGAGCCGAGAACGCCTGCAAATCTCCTAATCGCGGGAGTTATTCCAAACCTCTCTGGGATCTCTGCAAACATTGAAAAATAAACGCTCAGATATCCCCGGATAAGGCCGAAACTGACATGCAGCAAAAGAAACCCTAGCTAAACACTATCTCTAACCAATAGACTCTGACCACACGGTCGCGATCTTAGAAGGATCGTAATCCCCGATTGAATGACAGTCGAGCTTGAACAAGATGGGTCGCTCTCTCCAACGATCCTCCCGGTTCGGCACCGCCACCAAGACCGCCAAACTTCTCCGAGGAGAGAGATAGAAGAGTCCCGTCGCAGAGTTATGTTTGATCGAACACAAATCGTGAAGAACAGACAAATCGAACGGAACTCCATCCTCTCGAGCCCTAACCAACAGGCCGATGAGGTAGCGGATGAAGTTTGGGGTTAGCTGCGGAAGCGCCATCCCAAGTTCGCCTAATACGTCCAACAGAAGACGGGAATCGGAAAGACCAGGTTGCACTTCTCGAAATAGGCATTATAGGCACAACAATAACCCGGTCTAACCGACTCAGGTGTTTCTCCGGGATTAAGAAGCTTCAGCTTCACCGACCTGGGTACGCCGCACGACGAATACAAACTATCGATATCCTCCGCCTTCGTAGTCGGAATGGGGTGCTCGTATTCCTCCTCTTCGACTACCTGTTTCTCTTTTTTTATAACCCTAACAAGACTCGATTTCGACATCGTTCAAAGATCTCAAGAAAGCAGTTTCCTTTTCGCAAACAAGTGAGAGAAAACCGCAAAAGAGAGAGAAATAGAAGCGTAAAAAAAAAAAGAGAAGAACAATCGCTATAAAGAAGAAGTGGAGAAGTTACCTTGTGAACGGCGGTTGTGTATTGGAGAGTGGGTTCACGAGGAGGTGGATTATAAAGACGTCATAATTACGCAACCTCGGGACTCCATATATCTTTTCAAATCTCGCATATCGCAACCGTCAAATCACGCGAGCATCTTCCTACGCGCCGCAGACGCGCGCAGCTGGCATCATGCTCTCATATCAGCCATTCATTTTGGCGGGATTTCCTTTTATGTGCCATCCGATGGTGCATGTAAGAAGTCGAATCGTCCAAAAATCTCTGGCGCGAGTTGAACTGCTAGATCCGGCCTTATCCAAGAATATCGTGGGCCTTCCCAAGAAGACTTCGCCCTTCAAGCTCGGGAATCCGCTTAAAAGGCTGGGGGGCAAATGTTTGGGCCTGATTTCACTCCCAAGCTAAATCAGCTGAATAAGGCCTCATCCAGTTTCAGCAGCTAGGCCCGACTACATTCATACCGAAGCCCAATCCAATAAAGAAGGCTCCGACTTCGTAGTGTAACTCGATGGACGATGCTCGAACCGTTAACAACCAACCCGCTACAAAGGAGTAGATGGACCGAGCACGTGATCCCGAAGATCCCGCGAGTTGTTGAAGCTAACTCCTAAGGTCAAGGAAGGCAGTTGTGGAGTTAAGGGCTATAAAGGAGGGTTTCGACGGCTGAAGAAGGGATCCGATTCTTAATTGATACTTTAACCTAGCATTAAGACTTTGTAATCGCTCTGTAGCCCGAGTTCTTAGTGTTCTTACACCCGAATCAATATAAATCCATTTCTTCACTCTCAGTAGCTCCTTGATCACGTTTAACCAAGAATCTAGCCCACCTATTTTATAATTCAGCTCATCAAAACACTCCTAAATCTGAGTGTGGGTTTTAGGATCCACATGCAGCTTAATGAGTTGGATGAGATTAGACATTTTGCCTATGAGAACTCAAGGCTGTACAAGGAGGGGACTAAGGCTTATCATGACAAGAATATTGTCTCTAGACATTTTTAGCCTAACGATCATGTACTTTTGTATAACTCTCGTTTGCATTTGTTTCCAAGTAAGCTGAAATCAAGGTGGTCTGGTCCTTTCAAGATCAAAGAAGTGCGTCCCTGTGGAGCTGTAGTTCTAATCAGCAAGGAAGGTAATGAATTCACTGTGACTGGACAGAGGGTGAAACATTATTGGGCTAAGGCCGAGATTCCAGGAGGTCAGATTCTGCCTCTGGATAATGCACCCTCTGCCTAGATCAGCTGAAACGTCAAGCTATTGACGTTAAAAGAGCGCTGAGTGGGAGGCAACCCACTGTTTCGTTTTTGCATTTTGAATTTTGGTGTTGTTGTAGAATTTTACGTTTTGTTTCTGGTTTAAGTGAGTTTTGTCTGCAGCTCTCGGAGAATTCGCAATGCGTCGATCGACACAACCTGTGTGTCGATCGTCACAACACGAGAAATCGCATTTCAGCAATCGTTGCGGTCCTGAGCAACGAACGACCTATGATGCAAATCGCCTTGCAACGATAGACGCACTTCGTGCAACGGTCGATGCAGGTGCGAGACAGGTAAAAATCAGACATAACTCAACTCATCCCATTAACAATTTTTCTTTCTTTTTACCAACCCTTAGCTTAACACTACTGGGGACAGTGTGTTTTAAGTGTGGGGGAGGTAGCTACTGACTTTATCTTTCTGTTTTCTTAGAGTCAGTCCTTTTTCAAAATTTTGTTTTATTGAGTCAAAATGGTTTAAGTAAGAAACAATGAATTTTTGAGGAGTTAACAGCACTTGCAGGAACTTAAGTGACCATTGGGATGAGTTGCAGATGATCTATGACTATTAGAAAACCCAACACGGATCAGCCTACTGAGAACACCCATATCACTTCAGTTATCAGAGGATCCTTTTACTGACTTCGCACTCTAATACTGACTTAATTTTCACACCTAAGGGCTTGGTATACCTTGAGTCGAATTCCTTTGTTAGTTCTGACACAGCTTGTAAACCTGTCCAATTTGGTTCCCTTCTCCCCTTCCATAAAGTAAAAAAAGAAAGAAAGTAATAAACTGAGGATGAGCTAGTAGCTCCGAAGTGGTCTCGGGAGTGGTAGCTACCACTATCACCTCCTGTGCATCCATGGAATGTGTCCAAAGTACACACAAAAACGGGAAGAACACTGATAAAAAAAAAAATGATACCCAGTGGGTGTGAGATCTGGGATTCACACTAAGAATTTGTATTCGTGGATTTGGACTTTAGGATATAGAAATGGTATAGTTTCCTATGAATCAAAGACTTTATTGAGATTGATCGTCGAGATAGAACAAACACAATCGAAAAGAGAGTACAAAGTATGATGTTCGAGCTATCTAGTCGAAGTGTTCTAAGTGAGGGTTAGAATGTCTTGAATGAGTCACCACTTCTTCTTTTAAATAGTCTCGACTCTGACCTCTCTGTTCAGATATTTTGGCCTCTCCTTCGTAACGATCCCCGTGATTTTCGCGGATCAGTTGAACTGGAAAAGACAGAGTCGCTCTACCTCCACGTCGTCTCCTGCCGAGCTCGAGCTCGATCGCTGATATATCATGGTTTTTACCCATTTTATACCATGATATAGATGTGTTTTTAGTGTCTTTTGTGTTCGTTTAGAGTCTTTTACAGGTTTAATCAGGTTTGGAGCTAATTGGAGATATTTGGAGCATTTTGGGGACTTTTGGGACGTTTTGGCCGAGAGCTTAACTCACTGTCCGATTTATTGAACAAGCATCGACCGACACACCTTGTGCATCGGTCGACACACTAGCGAGATGGGCCGTACACGTCGGTTTAACAAGTTATGAAGATTTACAAAGAGGCCCAGAATAGTTTCAGTATTTACACAGAAGCCCCAGCCGAGATTAGGCTTATATATAGAGGATTTTGGTGTTTAATTTACTTACGCTTTCATACTTAGAGCTAAGAGATTTTTAGAGCTTTTGGGGCTGATCTATTTCCTGTATTCACTTATTTTGGAGAAGATTTCGAACCCCTTTGATATTTTATTCTCTTATATGCAATCTATTATTTCTATGATTATGTTTTCATCAATCATGTCTGAGTAGATCCATAGTTAAGTTTAAGGTTTCTCATTAGGGTTTAATGACTTGCTAGACTTGTTTAATTCAGTTAAGGATTCATATGATTAGAATGTTCTTCAAACTAAATTGTGCTTAATGCTAGTTCTAACCTGATCAATTAGAATCTAGATCTTAGGTTGCTAAATTCGACACGAGAGTGTGTTTTAGAATCTGAACTATTTAGGTTGAGCAATTAAATTATTCGCAAAGAGATTTGGTTTAGTTTAATTGTGAACATATCGAACTTGAACTTAATGCTAGTTTAATCTGTTAGTAATTGCAAAGAGATTTGGGTTACTGCACTTAGACTTAGAGAGTTTTCGCAAAGAGATTTGGTTAATTCTATTTCCGTGATTTGAGTTCTAGAACTGAGTTTAATTTGATCCTGACTGATTAACTTGTCTGCTTGTCTGATTTCCTGAGAATACCCTAGGCTTAACGCTTTTAGTTTATTCCTTTCACAACCAACTTGCTACTGTTTACTTTCTTGCTTCGCAATCTATTTACTTCACCATCTGCTTATTTCTAGTATTAATCTCTACGTTTCTGATTCTATTGAGACCAAGTGTCCCTGTGGATTCGATAACCCTATATACTACTTTGACTATACTGTGCACTTGCAGTTTAGAATAGGGTAAAACTTAGAACCTATCAAGTTTTTGGCGCCGTTGCCGGGGACTCTTAGAGTCTTCGATAGGACCGAACTTAGGGTTTTTTTACTAGAAATTTTTCTTTTTGTTTTTGCTTTTTTCGTTTTATTTTCATAATTTGCTAACTTTTTCTCTGTTTCTTTCTGTCGCAGGTACGACTTTCGCTTTGCGTCGATCGTTGCATCCCTTGCGTCGATCGTCACTAGGCGATTTGAGATTGAATCGATCGTTGCACTGATAGCATCGATCGTTGCTGGACGATTACAGACAGTTTATGCCAACGCAGAAAACTCGAAGTAATCCGAACTCGAGCTTAGTTAATCTCGGACTAGAGGAACTTGGACGTCTAGAAAGAACTATCAGAAGAGAAAAGAGAGAGAGAATGGTACGAGAACGTCTGATCTTGATACCAGATGCTGAAGGTACCCTGAGAGACCAAGATAACAACCCGTACAATGCTGCTGGGCATCGGGTTGATGCTGAAGGGAACGTGATCCCTGACCCACCTGAGCCACAACCGCATGCGCAAGCGCAAGGACAAGCTCAAGGTAGACAGATGATTGTCCATGAAAGGACTTTGGCTGATTACAACAGACCAGATGAGTTTCATAGAAACCGAACAGCCTTAGTACTTCCTGGTTTCGAGAGGGAGGATTTTGAGATCAAGACCATCTACTACTCGCTGCTGAAACATAATGCTTTCCATGGACATCCAACAGAGCAGCCTATGGACCACATTGATTCATTTGAGGACTTAATCAATGGCATGAAGTACGATGGAGTTTGCCAAGATTATCTGTTCCTTAAGCTCTTTCCTTACAGTCTCGCTGGAGACGCTAGTGCATGGCTGAAGCAACTGGCACCTGGTCAGTTTACCACTTGGGCAGCACTGAAAAGTGAGTTCCTGAGACATTTCTACGATGATGCGCGTTCAGACCAGTCCAGACAGGACATACTCACATTTTCCCAAGGAGCTGTGGAGCCTTTAAAAACTTCTTGGATGAGATTTAGGAAGTATCAGCGTGACTGCCCACACCATGGATTCAGTGAAGTCACATTGCTAGGTATTTTCTTCAGAGGCATAGATCTGCCATATCAGTCTGCGCTGGATAACTCCAGTAATGCTAACTTCAACACCAGGACTCCTACACAAGCTAAACAGTTGATTGAGAATCTAATAAGCAGCAACAGTTGCAAGACTATGGATGAGAGGAGGAAGAAATCTGGTGGAAGTGTTGATAACTCAAAGATGGCTGAATTGAGATCCAGGATGGACAAAATCTGCAATCTTCTAGGTGAAAAGAAAGTTGTCCACTTTGCTCAAGAAGTAGAAATAATTCAGACTGAGGAGGACACTCAGGAAGAAGATGTGAATTACATCGGAGGATCTAGTTTCCAAGGAAACATATTTGGATATCAATCTGGGAACAGATTTTCCGGTGGAGGACAGAAAGGTGCCTTCACAGGCAATCAGAACTCTTCAAGCTTTGGACAGACTAGTAATTTTCAGAAGCCTTATGGACAAAGTGCTCAGAGAACCTACGGATCTTCATCTTATCAGGCACCTCCTGCAACCACTGCTTTTGAGACTAGGATAGAAACAATGTTGGAACAGGTACTGGAGAGCCAGAACAATATTTCTGTGGACAATAACAAGAAGCTGGATGCAGTTTATGAGAATCTCAATGGGAAGTTTGAGACTCTAAGCACTCATGTGAAGCAGCTGGACACTCAGGTGAATCAAATTTCCAGTTCTATGAAGGGAAAAGGAGTTGCAGACACTCACATTAAGGCCTGGTTTGTGTACATTAATGATGGGTCTCACCAAGGTGAAAAATTCGAGCTAAGTACAGCTGAATTGGTAGAGGAGGAAGAATTTTTGGATTTTGGAGAAAAACTCTCGGGTGAAAGTTGTGAACACAGTGTTGCAACGATCGACACACCCTTAGTGTCGGTCGTTGCAGGGCGTAAACAGACAGAACTGTCGGCTGATAATGGCATAGATGCTGAGTTGGAGCTTGATCACTTATTCACTAGAGTCTCTGCGATCTCTCAACATGAGATTTATGCGCAGATTGTTAGACAACACTCCTCAGTATCTGAAGTGATTAAACAAGAAATTGAAGAGCTTAAGAAGCTAGAGGAGATTGGTGAAGAATTGGAAGAAATTCCAACTTCTGATGATCCACCTTATCATCCCTGTGTGCAGAGGTACTTAAACAGGATGCTGCCTTTAGATGAAGAGCTGAGAGACTGGGTGATTATAGTTCCCCAACACATTAGTGAGGTGCTACTAAACAAGATCCCGAAGAAGCTGCCTGACCCTGGAGTCTTTGTGCTTGATTGCTCTATCTTCGAGGATAGTTTTAGACGCTCTCTGTGTGACTTAGGAGCTGCTGGAAGTATGATGCCTTATTCTGTGGCAGAGAAGCTGGGGATGCTGGATTTTTCTCCTACTAGGACCTCTCTTGTCCTAGCTGATCAGTCTATACGAGTTCCGGAAGGACTCTTGAAGGACATTCCAGTGAGAGTTGCAAACTACTTAGTTCCGACAGACTTCCTTGTGCTGAAGTATGACTGCGATCCTGATGAAGCATTGCTGCTTGGAAGACCATTCTTGGCTACAGCAGGAGCTGTGATTGATGTTAGACAGAGTCTAATAGACCTCCACCTGGGAGATGAGCCGCTGCGATATGAGATGGAGAAGCTGCGAAAGCCACTGATAGATGGGCAGACATTCACAATCATGGATGCAGACGATGAGCAGCTGAACGACACTGTGATTCTAGATCCTGGAGCACATTTTACTCCATCTTTTCTTGGACATGAGCATTCTGCAACAGCCTATTCTCCACCTTGGATGAGGAGACTTGAACAGAGACAGAAAAAGTCTCTGTCAGGTTCTCTTGGTGCCTAAAAGATCTTGTGCGTCCGGTCAAGCTAATGACCTTAAACAAGCGCTGAGTGGGAGGCAACCCACTGTTAGGTTTAGTTGTTTTTCTTTCTTATTTTTGGTGTTTTTCTTAGGATTTCACGTTTTTGTGTTTGTTTTTGCTAAGTTTCAGATGGAGAACTCGATTCTGGAGATGTGTGACGATCGATGCACCTAGTGCAACGATCGATGCCTGACTGCGACAGAGGTAAAAACCCGAGAGAACTAACCATTCCATTAACAAATTTTTCTTTTCTTTCTTTTAACCAATCCCTTGCTTGACACTACTGGGGACAGTGTGTCTTAAGTGTGGGGGAGGTTCTACTAATTACTTTCTTTTGTTTTCTTAGAGTCAGTTAAATTTTAAAAAAAATTTTTGTTTTTTGAGTCAAAATTTGTTTAAGTAGGAAACAATGATTTTTTTAGAAGATTAGCAGCATTTGCAGGAACTTAAGTAACCATTGGGATGAAGCTGCAGATTATCTATGACTATTAGAAAACCCAGACACAGATCAGCCTACTGAGAACACCCACATCACTTCAGGTATCAGAGGATCTTTTACTGACTTCAATTTAATCCTGACTTTAGATTTCTCACTTAAGGGCTTGGTATACTTTATGTCGGACTCCCTTGTTGGTTCTGACACAGCCTGTAAACCTGTCCTATTTGGTTCCCTTTTCCCCTTCCATAAAGTAAAAAAAAAAAGATAATAAACTGAGGATGAGTTGGTAACTCCGAAGTGGTCATGGGAATGGTAGCAAACACTATTTTCTCTCATGTGATCCATGGAATGTGTCCAAAGTACACCCCAAAACGGGAAGAACACTGATAAAAAAAATAAAATGATACCCAGTGGGTAAAAATCAGTTGTTAAGGAAGGGAAATAGAAGAAAGGGACTAAAGAAAGACAGTTTGGTGGTCTAGAGCTGGCAAGGTAAGAATCCATGTGCCTTTAGATCGATACTCCTTAGGTGAGACCGCACTTAAATATATGCAGAAGTCAGTAGGGAGAATTTGAATGCGTGAATGTGATTGTGGCGTTTACTTAGGACAGTTGCTAAGTGTGGGGGAAGTATATGTTGGTCTTGATGTCTGTGGATTGATTCTTTCATGTGGATTACTAAGGGGAATCTGAATGTTGCTGCTTCTACGACAAAATGAGTTTCTGAAGAGTTTTCAAACCTCTTCACTACATTTTAGTTCTCTGTTTTGCTTGAGGGCAAGCAAAGGCTAAGTGTGGGGGAGTTGATATACCATGGTTTTTACCCATTTTATACCATGATATAGATGTGTTTTTAGTGTCTTTTGTGTTCGTTTAGAGTCTTTTACAGGTTTAATCAGGTTTGGAGCTAATTGGAGATATTTGGAGCATTTTGGGGACTTTTGGGACGTTTTGGCCGAGAGCTTAACTCACTGTCCGATTTATTGATCAAGCATCAACCGACACACCTTGTGCATCGGTCGACACACTAGCGAGATGGGCCGTACACGTCGGTTTAACAAGTTATGAAGATTTACAAAGAGGCCCAGAATAGTTTCAGTATTTACACAGAAACCCCAGCCGAGATTAGGCTTATATATAGAGGATTTTGGTGTTTAATTTACTTACGCTTTCATACTTAGAGCTAAGAGATTTTTAGAGCTTTTGGGGCTGATCTATATCCTGTATTCACTTATTTTGGAGAAGATTTCGAACCCCTTTGATATTTTATTCTCTTATATGCAATCTATTATTTCTATGATTATGTTTTCATCAATCATGTCTGAGTAGATCCATAGTTAAGTTTAGGGTTTCTCATTAGGGTTTAATGACTTGCTAGACTTGTTTAACTCAGTTAAGGATTCATATGATTAGAATGTTTTTCAAACTAAATTGTGCTTAATGCTAGTTCTAACCTGATCAATTAGAATCTAGATCTTAGGTTGCTAAATTCGACACGAGAGTGTGTTTTAGAATCTGAACTATTTAGGTTGAGCAATTAAATTATTCGCAAAGAGATTTGGTTTAGTTTAATTGTGAACATATCGAACTTGAACTTAATGCTAGTTTAATCTGTTAGTAATTGCAAAGAGATTTGAGTTACTGCACTTAGACTTATAGAGTTTTCGCAAAGAGATTTGGTCAATTCTATTTCCGTGATTGGAGTTCTAGAACTGAGTTTAATTTGATCCTGACTGATTAACTTGTCTGCTTGTCTGATTTCCTGAGAATACCCTAGGCTCAACGCTTTTAGTTTATCCCTTTCACAACCAACTTGCTACTGTTTACTTTCTTGCTTCGCAATCTATTTACTTCACCATCTGCTTATTTCTAGTATTAATCTCTACGTTTCTGATTCTATTGAGACCAAGTGTCCCTGTGGATTTGATAACCCTATATACTACTTTGACAATACTGTGCACTTGCAGTTTAGAATAGGGTAAAACTTAGAACCTATCAATCGCCTCTTACTTCGGCATCGCTTGGGCCTTGTCAAAGTGCCATTCGTTTGGGCCCAACGATTGGATCGGCTCATCTCTTCGCCTTTGATCCTGGAACGGGCTCGTGGATACGGGCCTTTGTCTTGTTTGTTAATGGGCCGGATTTCCTAGAGGGAAATCCACTACCAAAAATAGCCCCCCAGCCCATTGATTTCGAGAAGTCGAGGTTAATGGGCGGTAGACGTTTTTGGGAAGATGCGCGCGTGTCTCGGGCGTTGGAAAATCTAATGATTGTTTTCGCCTCGTCCGCAGATCTTGTTTTAATCGGGTGGCCAAGATCAGGCGCGTGGGTTGGACCAGCCTATTAGTAGCGCGTCCGTTACCACGGCGGATATGACTCAATCGTTAATCATTCGCTCCTGCCTTTAGATCTTGCATCGTTGGTCGAGATCGCAAGGAAATGAAGGATCCTAACTGCCTCAATCTTTTTTCGTAATCGTTTACAAATTTTGAATTGAGCGGTTGGGATTGTGGGATGCGAAAGATCCCACGGATCTCGAGCACGAGATAGTTTAAAAGGGAAAGTTACCTAGCACGATTCCCATTACTGATCGCACTACAAATCGTCAAGGTAACTTCTTCTCCCTCATTATATCTCTTTGTTTTTATGTTTGCCTCTCGCTCTTATTCCTTTTGCCGCTATTCCGAGACCTTCTCCTCTAGAGATTTCGTCTTTCTTCTTTTCTTGAAAGAAATTTCCGATTTACCAAACTATCATGGTTCGAAAGAGTACGACCAGGGCAAGTTCAACTGTGGCGGCGGGACCGGGCGGTCCCCATCCCCCGTCCAGTCTGACTGTTGACCAAATATGGAAGTTGCGGGCGAAGTGCCGGATCCCGCCGGAGGTGGAGATACTTATCGCATCACCAGAAATGTCCCCGGAAACTATCGTGGAGGGTCATTGCTGTGCTTCTTATACCTACTTCGATAAATGCGGATTGTTTTTTCCAATCCCTCGCATTATCTCATGGGTTTTGGCTCAGCTCCAGCTGGCCTTTCACCAGATGACTCCGAATTCCGTTCGGTATGTCATCTGGCTCGGGGTCAGAGCCGTCGAGGAAGGCATCGACTTCGGGGTCGAGGAGTTGATGAGGGTTTATTCGGTAAAACATAACACTCGTTTTCCCGGGACCTACTACCTCTCTCCTCGCCATGGGAAGATCCTTGATGAGATCCCGACGAGGGATGTGTGGAAGAGTAAATACTTTTACTTCAGGATCAATCATCACTCGGTCGAGGATTTTGATTACTCGGTTATCCCGACAAGATGGGCAGCTAGCGTTGGTTAGCTTATGGGGTTTACTAGTTTCTCTGGTTGACATCGAGCTGTTCGCTAATAACCTTTTTGGTTTCTTTGCAGAGGCTCCTGAGTCATTACCTTTGAACCCAAGTACGTCGAGTTTGGTAGCTTGCCTTCGGAGAGGAGATACCTGCTGGTCTAACTTTACGGACCATCGAATTCGAGCTGCCTTAGGTCCTGCGGCCCGACAACCTTCTTTATACCAACCTCGTCTTTCGCGAGACGGATCACGCCTCCCTTCTCGGCCCACTTCGACTCGAATTGTTCAGGCTCCGCTTCAGATTATCGAGCGGGCTAGAGAGAGTAAGTATTTTGGCTAGTCCGTACAAGGATTTTTGCGCCGTATGCCTTTTCATTTGCCGGGCTGACTTGAGTCTGTGTTGTCTGCAGATCGATCTGTTTCGGACGACAGTTCTACCACAAGCACCCCTTCTCTTGGAAAGATGTCGCAAAGATCTAGTAGTCGTCGGAACGGGAAGGATCCCGTTGATCTGGCGAAGAAAATGAAGGCCGGCAACTTGAGCAACGCCCTTCTTTTTGCCATGGACGAGGGGCCTCCTCCTCCTCCTTCGATCCCTCCTCCAAACCCTGTTCAGGTTTCTCTCCCCAAGGTCGCAGGGTCCGTAGAGGCAAATGTGGTGGTGGAGGATTTACCTCCTCTTTCGGCCGGTCACGAACCAGTTCAGATCCCGTCTGGGGAGCCTGTTTTGCGCAACTCCCGGTCGAATGGTTCGAGGGGATCAAATGGTCGGAGCCGGGGCGACCCTCCTCCTCCGGCGGCGAAGCGTCAAAGGACTGACGCGGAGGTGAGCTCGAGGAGATCAAACCAGAGTGTTGAGGCAAGACCTGCTTCTTCCGGGTCCTCCGGGTCTTTCAACTGGCGCTTCAGGCACCAGAAGGAATGTCCGATTGCGGATGACCCGACGGGTGTGGCATATCTGCTGAGGCATTTTAAGCCCACAGGTGTTCAGCTCCCGGCTGTCGGGGATATGGCTCTCGGTGACGTTTATACCGAGATGATGGCGGCTTCTGGGAAGGTGACGATTTCCTTCCTTCGCTTTTTGATATATTTTATTCTCAATTCTCGTTTTTCTCGTAGGCCTTGGAGGCTGCGAACAGGTTTGCGTCTAGGGCCGAACGAGATCTACGGGAGATACCGTAGGCAAGTGAGCTTGATACCGTTGAGAAGACGGTTAGGGACCTGAGAACGCAGTTGCAGGGGGCCTTGGCTCGAGAGGAGGAGCTACGGAAAAAGGCGGGCGACCTGGATGCGCAGTTGCAGGGTGCCTTGGCTCAGGATTCGGTCGCGGAGGAGGCGAGTCGAACCGCTATTGAGGCAGGTCGGGTTGCGGATGTGCGGGCTGCGCAATGTCAGGGCGATCTGGACAAGGCTCTCGCCGACCGAGAGTTTGACGTCAAGGTGGCGGCCCATGAGGCGAGGAAGGGGCTGAATGGTGAATACCTCAGGATCCTTGAGGGAATCGCGGCGAAGGAGAGTCAAAGGAAAGTTGCTGTGAGCGCCGAGATGAGGCTTTAGGAGGCTTTGGCCAATATCGCTCTTATCGCCGAGTTCGCTTCTGGCGAACTTGATCTGACCAAGGAGGTGATGGACTTGGCCGAGAAGAAAAGGTTGGCCACGGAGGAGATGAATGCCGCAGCGGTGTCGGACTTCAGTATCAGCAAACTTAATTTGACGGTGATGTCGGACGATTCCGTGATCTTGGCGCGCCCTTTAAACCAGGCGGCCGCTCGTCTTGATCAATATGGATCGAACCTTCCGACCGGAGTTAGCTCGCGAGTTAGCGACGAGGTCGAGGGTCGACTTGAGGAGGGCAGGGCGACTGATGATCAGATGGAGGATCAAGACGAAGCTTCCTCTCCTTACAAGCAGTTCTAGTCCTCCTCTTTTTTTTTATTCGTTGCTGCCCAAGGGGGCTTTTAATTTGTCTCCAGACTTTTGTTGCCAAAGGGGGCTTTTCTTTTTGTTTTTGGTGTTGCCCTTAGTGGGCTTTCGTTTGAACTCGAGGACATCGTGTCCTCTCTTTTTTTTTTATGAATTGCTTTCAAATCTTGCATGCCTTAGCATAGATTTTACTGTTTAGTGCTTTAACATAAAGTTTGGCTGTTATGGCGACTTGAACCTCCTCGGAGGGGTCGACAAGTAACTTATCGCGAATTGCCTTAGGGAGTTCTTTACGAACTTGTAAGTCAATTGTACGCGAGGTACCACTCTCTCGTGGTGTAAGATTCGAGCTTATAGCTGGATGCTTTCAAAATTGCTGAATATAAGGAATACTAAGTATATAGGAATGAATCGAAGTAGACTTACAAAGGTTGTTTGCTTGAATGACTGTCTCAACTTCGTTGTCTTTTTCTTGGAGGGAGGGGTAGTCCCCCAATTCTTTTAATCCGTATAAGGTTTAGAAGAATTATTGGTTTTGGAAGGATCGCTTTGGATCTCTTTCTTTTGGACGATCATTTCAGTTCGTTCGATTTGGGAAGGACCATTTCGGGTCGCTTGTTTTGGGACGATCATTTCAGCTCGTTAGATTTGGAAGGACCATTCGGGTCGCTTGTTTGAAGGGATAATTTCATATCACTTGGTTTTGGAAGAGATAATTTCATATCGCTTGGAAGGGATAATTTCACATCGCTGGTTTACGGAGGGATAATTTCATATCACTTTAGCTTTTGAAGAAATAATTTCATATCTCTTTTTGAGGATGTTATGGTGAGGTATTTCGCAATGGCTCTAACTTTTATGACAGAAAGAGGCATTGGATTGGGAGACTTATTTTGATTTCACAAAGATAAGCTAGTATGACTTCGTCAGAAGTTGTTGAGCTCGGTAAGAGCTTTATGTTCGGGGGGTGGCTGCGCTCGAAGTCGAGCTGCCTACGTACCCTTTTAAGGGGATCAAGCCATTTCGTAGTTCGATTATGTTGGTGTACTCTTAGTGGAAGTACTTTTTGAGGTTGATGATGTTCCAAGGTCGTAGTTCAGGTTTCTGGGTTTCCACCGACTTGAGTCGGTAGACCCCGTCCTTTACAACATCGGTGACCTGGTAAGGACCTTCCCACTCTGCTCCTAACTTTCCAGCGTGTTCTTCCTTTTTATGGTCGAACACTTTCCGTAAGACGAGCTCTCCCACTTGAAACCTTCGAGTTTTGATCCGGGAATCATAGCAGCGAACTGCGGCTTGTTGGTAATTTTGGAGTCGAGCTAATGCGAGGTTCCTTCTTTCGTCGACGAGGTCGAGCTCGTCAGTTATCATCTTGTTGTTAAGTTCCTCTTGTCGTGGGCATTCTTCCTTGCGGATGCTTGACACGAGGATTTCGGCTGGTACTACCGCCTCGATTCCATAAGCCAGCGAGAAAGGAGTCTCGCTGGTGGATTTCCGGGGGGTAGTCCGATAAGCCCATAGTACGGCTGGGAGCTCGTCGCTCCAGGTTGTTTTGCACTCATTGAGTCTTTTCTTGAGACCGTTCATAATCGCTTTGTTAGCTGCTTCTGCCAGCCCGTTCCCTTGGGGATAGCGTGGCGTCGAGTAAGTCAGCTTTATGTTCCAAGTTCTGCAGAACTCTTTGAACGTGTTTGATATGAACTGAGATCCGTTATCGGTGACGATCTCGTGGGGTAGTCCATGTCGGCAAACGATGTTTCGCCAGACGAACTCCTTAACGTGAACGTCCTTAACTTTTTGGTACGACTCTGCTTCAATCCAATTGGTGAAGTAGTCCGTCATCACCAATAAGTGTGTAGCTTTCTTTTTGCCGGATGCGACTAGCGGTCCCACGATGTCCATTCCCCATCGCATGAATGGGTATGGCGATGAAATGGAGGAGAGCTTCTCCGACGCTTGGTGGATAATCGGGGCATGCTTTTGGCATTTATCGCACTTGTTGGAGAAGGACTCACATTCGGTGGCCATTGTCGGTCAAAAGGAGCCTTGCCTTTTGATTCGCACGGCCAATGCTCGTCCTCCGGGATGGCTTCCGCAGGATCCGTCATGTGCTTGTGTAATCACGGCTAGGGCTTGTTTTTTGTCAAGGCATTTAAGATAAGGTCCGGAGAGACTCCTTTTAAAGAGTTCTCCTTGTGTGACGCAGTACCTTGCACTTTGTGTTTTGAGTTTCCGTGCCTCCCATTTGTCGTCGGGAACTTCGCCATTTGTAATGTATCGAATGATTGGAGTTCTCCAGTCTTCGTCATTGTTAGGCCCGGGTCTCTGACTAGTGGATGCGGCTTGGATTGGTCCGTCGGGGACGTTTGCGACGTACACGGCGTTTCTAGGATCGAGGTCGTCATCAATCTCGATGATGTCGCTACCGGTGTCCTCGGGACATTCTTTGTGCTTGACATTGTCCTTTATGGCGGGCCCGTCCCCTTTCAAGGACAGAGCTTTCAGGGCTATGTCGATGCTCGGTTTTTCTATTCCCTCAACCGGTATGATCCTTTTGAGGTTAGGATCTGATGTCGATGCTAATGCGGCTAGGGCATCGGCTGCGGTGTTTTCCCCTCGTGGGATTCGCGTTAGATCAAAGAACTCGATTTGTTCGGCCAGTGTATGGACTACCCGTAGGTATGCTTCCATCCGTTTATCTTTGGCCTCGTAGTCGCCATGATATTGGCTCGTGACCAATTGGGAATCGCTGAACGCGTCTACTTCTCGGGCTCCTATTGCTATTGCTAGTCTGAGCCCGGCTATTAACGCTTTATATTCTGCTTCATTATTTGATGCAGCGAAGCCTAGTCTGAAAGACTGTTCCAATACTTCGCCGGTGGGGGAGACCAGTTTTACTCTGACTCCAGATTCTTGCCTTGAGGAAGCTCCGTCAACGTAGAGTTTCCATTTTTTGGCGGAGGTCGGGTCGAGTTCAACGGTAGGAGGGAGCTCGATTACGAAATCTGCCAGTACTTGTGCTTTTAGGCACGTCCGAGCTTTATATTCTATGTCATACTCGCTAAGCTCGATAGCCCATTTGACCAGTCGACCAGACTGGCTTGGACTGTGAAGGATGGTTCTCAGTGGCTGAGAGGTCATTACTATGATCGAGTGCGATTGAAAGTATCGTCGGAGTTTCCGAGCTGATGTCACTAGCGCTAAGGCAAGTTTTTCCGTGGCGGGGTATCTGGTTTCAGCGTCGATTAAGGTCTTACTGATGTAATACACCGGCCGTTGCTCGTTCTGTTCCTCGCGAACCAGGACTCCACTTACTGCTGCCGTCGAGACAGCTAGGTAGAGGTAGAGGTAGAGGGGTTCCCCTTCTACTGGTTTCGCCAGTATGGGTGGTTCGCTTAAGTAAGCTTTGAGCTGAGTGAATGCTTCTTCGCACTTTTCGTCCCAGAGGAACTTTTTGTTCGCTTTGAGCAAGTGATAGAAGGGTAGACATTTATCGGTCGACCTTGAGATGAAGCGATTTAGAGCAGCTATTTTGCCAGTCAGGCGCTGGACTTCTCGCGTTGTTCTGGGAGATTTCATCTCTATGAAGGTCGCGATCTGTTTGGGGTTCGCTTCGATCCCTCTTTCGGTCACTAGGTAACCAAGGAATTCTCCTGAGAACCCCGAAGGTACATTTTGCTGGGTTGAGTTTCATCCCGTATTTATTGAGGATGGTAAAATATTCTTTTAGTTGGGGGATGTGATCCTCATACCTTGAAGATTTGACCAGCATATCGTCGATGTAGACTTCCATGGTTTTGCCTAGGAGTCCTGAAAACATCTTGTTGACGAGGCGTTGGTAAGTTGCTCCTGCGTTTTTTAGTCCGAAGGGCATGACTTTGTAGCAGTACGTGCCTCGATCAGTTATGAACGAAGTCTTTTCTTGGTCCTCGGGATTCATCAATATTTGATTGTATCCTGAGAACGCGTCCATAAAAGATAGTAGCTGGTGTCCAGCGGTAGCTTCGACCAGTCGGTCGATGTGCGGGAGTGGGAAGCTGTCCTTTGGACATTCTTTGTTGAGATCCGTGAAATCTACACAGACTCTCCACTTTCCGTTCTTTTTCTTAACCACTACGGGATTCGCAAGCCAGTCGGGGTACTTGACCTCTCTGATTAATCCGATTTTTAATAACCGATCGACCTCATCATTGGCGGCTTTGGCTCGCTCAGGGCCTAGTTTTCGACGCTTTTGTCTTACCGGTTTGTAGGTTGGGTCGACATTCAGCTCGTGGCTGGTTACGTCGATATTGATCCCTTTCATGTCTGCTGAAGACCAGGCGAAGGAGTCGACGTTCTGTTTAAGAAAAGAGACCAGTTCATTTTTAACTGGCTCCGATAGGTCGATTCCGATGCCAACAAGTATTTCGGGATGAGCATTGTCAATGCAGACCTGAGTCGTGAGGTCCTTTGGGGGTCCTATCTGACTCGGGTCGTTCGACCTTTTGGTTTGCATGGTGGCGAGCTCCTCCTCTTTCTGTGATTGCTACGCGGGGGATTTCTCGATCTGCTTGTACCCATTCATGTAGCAATGACGGGAAATTTTTGACTTCCGTAAATGGTTTTGACTCCTTTAGGAGTCGGGAACTTTACGCATTGATGGTAGGTCGATGGTACCGCTTTCATGTCGTATATCCATGGTCGACCTAGAATTGCGTTATAGGGAGCTGGCCGATCCACTATGACGAACTCCGTCATTCTTCGAACTCCTCCAGCGGTTACTGGGGCGAAGACAGATCCCATCGAGTACGTCGTTTCGCCAGCGAACCCTACTAGTGGCGTCTTTTCTTCCACGATCTCGGAGTTGTTGAAGTCCATCTTTTTGAATGCATCGTAAAAGAGGACATCTACCGAACTTCCTGTGTCAATCATTATCCTTGAGAGTTCGACATCTCCCACCACTAGACAAATGAGGAGAGCGTCGTCGTGTGGTTTGTCGACATTACTTGTCTCGCTTTCGTGGAAAGTGATTTCGTGGTCTGGACCTAACATTGGGATTTTCCCTCCTTTGTCGGTCTCGACTCTTCTTTGAAGGGCTTTGATTGAATTGACCGAGTCTCGGCAAAACTTGGAGCCACCGAAGATAAAGTCGATTCGTTTATGGGGTATAGCCCGTACACCCCCCCCCCCCCCCCCGCAGAGACGAGGGAGATTGATTCGTGAGCGTAAACTCTTAACGGGAGCCGGAGGCGGGGATAACGCCGAACCTTCCGGAGTGCCGCTCAGGCTGAGCTCGCCGAGAATAAACTCAACTCGCTTCCGCGACCCTTGAGGAAGTGTTTCGGGAGATTCCGGCTCCTTTGTCCCTTCTCGTTTATTTTGATAAGGCCTCTTGGTGTTTGACTCTTTGGTCTGTTTACTTTCCTTTTTGTCGGACGGAGTTTCCTCCTCGACTTCGGACTCTTGTTTGCTTTCGGACTCCCGCTTTTGAGCCTCGGCTTTAGCTCGAGTATAGCAATCTTCGGTCGAGTGTCCTCTTTTGTTGTGAAATTCACAGAATTTTTCCTTGTCGAACTCGAATTTCTTCGAACTCTTCGGACTCTCGACCGCATTGACGTTCCCTGATTTACGGGAATCTTTTTTCGAGTTCGAGTTCTGCGATCCCGAAGGGTTCTTTTCTTTTCGGTGATTTTCTCTGAGTGTCGTGGTTTCGTCCTCGAGGCGAGCGAAGGCCGATGCGCGATGAAGGGCGTCATTGATAGGTTCTAAGTTTTACCCTATTCTAAACTGCAAGTGCACAGTATCGTCAAAATAGTATATAGGGTTATCGAATCCACAGGGACACTTGGTCTCAATAGAATCAGAAACGTAGAGATTAATACTAGAAATAAGCAGATGGTGAAGTAAATAAATTGCGAAGCAAGAAAGTAAACAGTAGCAAGTTGGTTGTGAAAGCAATAAACTAAAAGCGTCAAGCCTAGGGTATTCACAGGAAATCAGACAAGCAGACAAGTTAATCAGTCAGGATCTAATTAAACTCAGTTCTAGAACTCAAATCACGGAAATAGAATTAACCAAATCTCTTTGCGAAATCTCTCTAAGTCTAAGTGCAGTAACC
Organism: Orychophragmus violaceus; assembly: GCA_030180135.1. Taxonomy (NCBI): domain Eukaryota; kingdom Viridiplantae; phylum Streptophyta; class Magnoliopsida; order Brassicales; family Brassicaceae; genus Orychophragmus; species Orychophragmus violaceus. Next base: position 34,048,085 of record CM058239.1, read on the forward strand.
CAAATCTCTTTGCAATTACTAACAGATTAAACTAGCATTAAGTTCAAGTTCGATATGTTCACAATTAAACTAAACCAAATCTCTTTGCGAATAATTTAATTGCTCAACCTAAATAGTTCAGATTCTAAAACACACTCTCGTGTCGAATTTAGCAACCTAAGATCTAGATTCTAATTGATCAGGATAGAACTAGCATTAAATACAATTTAGTTTGAAGAACATTCTAATCATATGAATCCTTAACTGAATTAAACAAGTCTAGCAAGTCATCAAACCCTAATGAGAAACCCTAAACTTAACTATGGATCTACTCAGACATGATTGATGAAAACATAATCATAGATATAATAGATTGCATATAAGAGAATAAAATATCAAAGGGGTTCGAAATCTTCTCCAAAATAAGTGAATACAGGAAATAGATCAGCCCCAAAAGCTCTAAAAATCTCTTAGCTCTAAGTATGAAAGCGTAAGTAAATTAAACACCAAAATCCTCTATATATAGGCCTAATCTCGGCTGGGGCTTCTGTGTAAATACTGAAACTATTCTGGGCCTCTTTGCAAATCTTCATAACTTGTTAAACCGACGCGTACGGCCCATCTCGCTTGTGTGTCGACCGATGCACAAGGTGTGTCGGTCGATGCTTGATCAATAAATCGGACAGTGAGTTAAGCTCTCGGCCAAAACGTCCCAAAAGTCCCAAAATGCTCCAAATATCTCCAATTAGCTCCAAACCTGATTAAACCTGTAAAAGACTCTAAACGAACACAAAAGACACTAAAAACACATCTATATCTTGGTATAAAATGGGTAAAAACCATGATATATCAACTCCCCCACACTTAGCCTTTGCTTGCCCTCAAGCAAAACAGAGAACTAAAATGTAGTGAAGAGGTTTGAAAACTCTTCGGAAACTCATTTCGTCGTAGAAGCAGCAGCATTCAGATTCCCCTTAGTAATCCACATGAAAGAATCATTCCACAGACATCAAGACCAACATATACTTCCCCCACACTTAGCAACTGTCCTAAGTAAACGCCACAATCACATTCACGCATTCAAATTCTCCCTACTGACTTCTGCATATATTTAAGTGCGGTCTCACCTAAGGGCTATCGATCTAAAGGCACATGGATTCTTACCTTGCGAGCTCTAGACCACCAAACTGTCTTTCTTTAGTCCCTTTCTTCTCTTTCCCTTCCTTAACAACTGATTTTTCCCCACTGGGTATCATTTTATTTTTTTTATCAGTGTTCTTCCCGTTTTGGGGTGTACTTTGGACACATTCCATGGATCACATGAGAGAAAATAGTGTTTGCTACCATTCCCATGACCACTTCAGAGTTACTAACTCATCCGCAGTTTATTATCTTTTTTTTTTTTTTTTTACTTTATGGAAGGGGAGAAGGGAACCAAATAGGACATGTTTACAGGCTGTGTCAGAACCAACAAGGGAGTCCGACATAAAGTATACCAAGCCCTTAGGTGAGAAATCTAAAGTCAGGATTAGATTGAAGTCAGTAAAAGATCCTCTGATACCTGAAGCGATGTGGGTGTTCTCAGTAGGCTGATCTGTGTCTGGGTTTTCTAATAGTCATAGATAATCTGCAGCTTCATCCCAATGGTTACTTAAGTTCCTGCAAATGCTACTAATCTTCTCAAAAAATCATTGTTTCCTACTTAAACAAATTTTGACTCAAAAAAAAAACAAATTTTTAAAATTTAACTGACTCTAAGAAAACAAAAGAAAGTAATTAGTAGAACCTCCCCCACACTTAAGACACACTGTCCCCAGTAGTGTCAAGCAATGGATTGGTTAAAAGAAAGAAAATAAAAATTTGTTAATGGAATGGTTAGTTCTCTCGGGTTTTTACCTCTGTCGCAGTCAGGCATCGATCGTTGCACTAGGTGCACCGACCGTTGCTGTGCGATTTCCGATGGGGATCGATCGTTGCTCAGGACCGCAACGATCGCTGCAATGCGATTCTTTCGTACTGTGACGATCGACACAATGGTGTGTCGATCGACGCATTGCGTTTTAATCCGAGACCTGCAAACAAATCTCACCAAAACCAGAAACAAGCGTAAAATCCTATGAAAATACTTAAATCAAAATGCAAAAACGAAAACAGTGGGTTGCCTCCCACTCAGCGCTCTTTTAACGTCAATAGCTTGACGTTTCAGCCGATCTAGGTGGAGGGTGCATCATCCAGAGGCAGAATATGACCTTATGGAATTTCGGCCTTAGCCCAATAATGCTTCACCCTCTGTCCATTCACAGTGAATTCAATACCATCCTTACCAGTTAGAACGACAGCTCCATACGGACGCACTTCTTTGATTGTGAAAGGGCCAGACCACCTTGATTTCAGCTTTCCTGGAAATAAATGCAGACGAGAGTTATATAAAAGTACCTGATCATTAGGCTCAAATTGTCTGGAGAGAATCTTCTTGTCATGATATGCCTTAGTCCTCTCCTTGTACAGCTTTGAGTTCTCATAAGCTAAATGTCTAATCTCATCCAACTCATTAAGCTGCACTAATCTTCTTTCCGCAGCAGACTTAAGATCAAAATTCATCTGTTTCACAGCCCATGCTGCTTTGTGTTCAAGCTCCACTGGAAGATGACATGCTTTTCCATATAGCAGATGGAATGGAGTTTTCCCAAGTGGCGTCTTGAATGCTGTCATGTAAGCCCATAATGCATCATCCAGCTTTGCTGCGCAATCCTTCCTTGTCTTCCCAACTGTCTTCTCAAGGATCTTTTTGATCTGCCTGTTAGAAACCTCAACTTGTCCACTGGTTTGAGGGTGATAAGGAGTAGCGACTCGGTGATGAACTCCATGCTTTTTTAGCAGCTTCTCGAAGACCTTATTGATAAAATGAGATCCTCCATCACTAATCACTATACGAGGCACTCCAAATCTGGGGAATATGATAGTCTTAAACAGCTTAATGACCACCGAAGAATCATTGGTTGGACTAGCTATTGCTTCAACCCATTTAGACACATAGTCCACAGCAACCAAGATGAATTTATTCCCATAGGATGAGGGAAAAGGACCCATGAAATCTATGCCCCAGCAATCGAAAACCTCAACTTCCAGAATGAAATTATGAGGCATCTCATGCTTCTTGCTGATTTTCCCTCTCCTCTGACAAACATCACACTGAGAGACGAAAGAATGAGTGTCTCTGAACATTGTAGGCCACCAGAAACCTGCTTGCAGAACTTTAGACACAGTCTTAAATGTAGCAAAATGTCCAGCATAATCTGATCCATGACAGTGGAAGAGGATGTCTGGAACTTCTGATTCAGCAACGCATCTCCTGTACAGGCCATCTGAGCAGTGCTTGTAGAGATAAGGCTCATCCCAGTAGTACCTTCTAAGCTCTCTAAAGAACCTTTTCTTTTCATAACCCTTCAGATCATCTGGTTCAGTCTCAGCAGCAAGGTAGTTGGCTATATCAGCATACCATGGTCGATCAGAGGTTGCTACAGCAGAGATTTCGAAGTCATAATTCCCAATTCTGATCTTGAAGGACTCTCGGCTCGTATCAGGTCTACATCGATCGTTGCGCGTGCATGTGTCGATCGTTGCTTCCCCGATACTTGTATCGACCGTTGCCAGTGTGGCATCGATCGATACAATGCGACTTTCCCGACAGTTCTGCAACTCTCCTCCCAAATTCATCTGAAAAACTGCACCAATCATGTTGACGTTTTCTTCGGGCAAATAATCGTTTATGGGCACGTCTTCCTCAACTAGCATCCTTGAAAGATGATCGGCAACTCCATTCTCAACTCCCTTCTTGTCCCTCACCTCAATATCAAACTCCTGAAGCAATAGAATCCATCTTAACAATCTTGGCTTAGCATCCTTCTTCTGCATCAGATACTTCAAGGCTGAATGTGTCGGATTATGCGTTTTTCCATGGTTCAATTCTCAGATTGCAACCTAGCACATAATCTTAAACAGATCTAGGTTCTTGTAATCGAATCATAAAACAAACCTGATCTTTACCTTTGAAGCGGAATGATTGGTGTTAATGACAAGATCAGATTAGAACAGATGAATTACCGGCTCCTCCTCAGGTATCCACACGCTTACAAGCTATTGGATCAGGCTGCTAGACCAAGCTGGAAATTACAGAGAGAGAGAGGAAGAGTGGCTGTAAAATCGCAGAGGCATAAGCCTTAGGGCTTCCTGCGCCTATTTTCTTCCTTATATGGGCCCAAGTAATTAAACTAATGGCTCATAAGGCTTTTGGGCCCAAGGCCCAAATCAGACAAAAGACTGTCTTTTGTCTGGCCCAATTCTCTGTACAAATACAGTAAATGCCTTGCATCTTACTGTATTAATTCCATGTTAACTTTCCCGTTAGCTATGGTGTGTGACCCTTAGGGATCATACAATACTGGTAATAAGTCCTAAACTTATAGATCATGAGCGGGCTCTAGCAAGTCATCATGATCACCCAGTATTTATGACTTATGTCTGATCTCGACACTTATCATACTTTCTAGAGATAGTACGGTAGATTTCAGGACATTCCCAACAATCTCCCACTTGTACTGGAATCCTACACAGGACATTCCCAACAATCTCCCGATTGTACTGGAATCCTACATTCCCTAATCCTTTTGTCTCAATATCTCGATCTGGCATAAGGCAAGATGCGTGTCATCCTTATATAGCCAGACCATGTTTATCGGAACAGATTTGATACTGACAATGCAAACGACTTGGGCAAGTCTGTTTGGGAGTGGCCACTCTCTTACCAGCTATCAAGTCTCCGATTGGCCTAGAGATATTACCTCCGTTAAACGGCAGGGACAAATCCCATCTTGTTCCATCACTATGAACTACACACTTTATAATACACCCAACCAAGGTCCTTATAGCTCCCAGTTACGAAACAGCGTTAGACAATGATCAAAGTGCATCAATCCATGTGCAGCCACATGCATGCAAACTCAGATCTAAGGACTATACTCTATAGTCGTATATGAGAACCTCTTATGACACAGATATTAATATCTTGTAGAGTTCTCATCAGTGGGCCATGTCCGGTCATATGCTCCCCTACATATACCTATGTGTCGACTTTGATGCCGCGCATCTATGACCCCTCGAAACTTGGTCATAAGTCTCAACACAATCTAGTCTCAAGTGGTTGTTGGTGTTCCAATTTCAACAACCTTCGACTATGGACACTATGATTTATGTCATTTCGTTAAATATGGGGTTTCAGGATCAAGTCTTATTCATGTACTTCGATGGCCCATATATAATGACATGAATCATTTTGGAACGATTATTTATATCACAGTTAAAATAATCCAGAAATCATAGATTTCATAAACATAAAATATTATGTTTACATGAACCTTTCAAAACAACTAAGTAAAGCCCTTTACAAACTCCCACTGAAATTAAGACTACATCTTAATTTCACTCATCCTACAGCTACAGTCTGCGACTCGTGCTTAGGCATAAGGAGTGGCTTCATTAATAGATTAGCAACGTTCTCATTCGATGAAACTTGCTTATCTACTTAACACCTCTGTCATTTATCTCACGGAATAGGTTATACCTACCCTCAAGGTGTTTGGACCTCTGATGTGCAGCTAGTCTCATCTATGCTGGGAATCACATCAAGTTCAGTGATGAACTCTTCTATCCAAACAACCTCTTTCGCCGCTTCTCAAGCTGCGAAATGTTCAGCTTAAGTCATGGAGTCAGCAACAGTGCCTTGCACCGCCAGACAGACACAAGATATAGCCGGACTGTGACCGGGAATTATCTTTGTCTATTGGAAACTTGCCTTTCAGACTCTATCAACTTGTAGCACCTCACTTTCTCCGTAAATCAAGAATTTATCCTTAGTATTTCTCAAATACTTTAGGATATTCTTTACGACAATCCAGTTATTCTTTGCTGGATTTGACTGGTCTTTACTTGTCTTGCTTAACATTAAAGCAACATCAAAACAAGTACGTGTCATGGCATACATGATAGATCCAATTGCCGACGCATATGGAATCCTATCCATGCATTCAAGCTCAGCAGATATCGTAGGACACTGCTTCTTGCTTAACGTATTGCCATGTGACATTGGCATAAAACCCTTCTTGGAATGCTGAAAACGTGTAGGACTTTGTCAATATAAGAATTCTGACTTTGTCCTACCAGCTATTTTGGATCTCTATCTTTAGATCCAAAATCCAAGAACCTACGTGGCTTTACCCATGTCAATCATAAAACCAACTCCCAAGCCAGTCCTTTACCGACTGCAGCATTGGAACGTTATTTCCGAGAATCAGTATGTCATCGACATACACTATGAGAAATGCAACATCGCTCCCACTTATCTATTAGTAAACGCACAGTTCCATTTCGTTCCTGTTCAAGTCAAAACCTTGACTACTTCAACAGAACGAATATTCCAACTCCGATATGTTTGCTTCCATCCATGAATGGATCGATGAAGCTAACTTACACAAAATGTAATTTTTCGGAGTCCGGGCTCACTTTCGCTTCTTTGAATTTCGCAGATTCGTCGCTTTCAATGATCATCAGATCATGCGAACTTTCAATGATCATCAGGTTCAACTAATGACGAGAAATCACTCTCGGATTAGTGACTGATTCATTCATATCTGCGAACTTCAGGCTCTACAGGTGTAGATTCTACAGAAATCTGTAAATCCATCCGTTGCTTTCCCTCAACAGGTTGAGCAGCCTCCCGTATTTCTCGAATTTCTTCGAGTTATACTTTTACTCCCACTGTTCTTCTTGGAAAGTAACTTCCCTTCTTAGAAAACAGAATGGACGTAAAAGTAACAAGCCTTGGTTTCCCTAGGACAACCAGCGAAGTAGCACAACTACAAATACTCAGTAAAGACGAATTTGGATCGATTCCAGTCCACATTTATGTGGTGTCTTTCAACTGATATTGGTGGAACTATTTCAGCGTAAACTTAGATATTTTAGAGCGTTATTCTTAAAGAATATCATGGAAGATTCGTGTGACTCATCTTTAATCATTTCTAATAAGATCTGATTCTTTCTCACAGAAACACCTTCAGGTTTTCAGGAGAAATGAGCTGTGAAACGACTTCACACTCATTCAGATGATCACACCATCAATGACTTAAGTATTCTCACTCGTGATCTAATCCAGAGTCTCAATACTTTTGTCACTCAGATTCTATACCTCATTTTGGAACTCTTTCGATCATATCAAAGAATTCCGACTTGTGTCTCATCAAATGAACACAGTCATACTCACTGAAGCAATCAGTAGAGACAATGAAGTACATGAAATTTTCTCTGGCATTACTGCTCATCGGACCACATACATGAGTATGTTCAATCTCCAATAAGCCTTTGGGCCTTTCTCTAGCTCGGCTAAGATGGGCCCTTTGTCTTTTGGTCCAGTAAGCAGAATTCAAGTCTCATAAGATATCCATTCAAATGAGCCCAAAAGTCCATAACTATGGGGTTTCTGAATCCGATTTACTCTATGTGACCAAAACATTTATGCCAAGAAAAATCAGGTTTAATTCATCAGATTTAAACCAATTGCGGTATTTATGTTACATTTTAGGCACTCTATGGTTTAAGATATAAAACCCATTCCTTGAATAGGGTGCTACAATTAATCTTTCATTAAGATCAAAAGAACAAAACTTGTCTTTTATCAAAATGAAAAACATTCAAATTCTTACAAGAAAATGAAAGACAACTCTGCTTAAAGCAGGTACATTGTAGCAATTACTTAATACAAAACCAAGCCTCAAATGCATCTACAAGTGAAAACCCTACGGCTGAGGCAGCATTCATAGCTCCTTCCAGACACGCAGTTCCACTTGTCCTTCCTTCAACGTTCTACTGTTGCTCAGGCTCTGCATATTATAACAAATATCAGTGCCACAACCAGTATCCAATACCTATAAGGTATAACTTGAAGTAATAACATGAATACCTGAGGAAGTAGTCTCATACATCGACTTTAACTCCTCATAATCTTCCATGAATTTAATGCAATTTCTCTTCCAATGCCCAGTCTCTTTACAGTAGCAGCACTTACCAACGTAAGAGGTATCTGACTCGGGCTCAAAAGACACACGCTTGCCATGATTCAAAATCTGGACAACTTTGTCTTCACCCTTGTCAGCATTAGGTTTAGTAAACCTACCCTTCTCATTCATGAGATTGTACAGGGTACTCTTCACGTTTGGCTCAACTGTCTTGAGCATATCATGCAGTTCAGTCAACGTCTTCGTTAAGCCTTTCTTGATATAGTTCCTTACGAACTTATCATAGCTTGACGGCAGTGACTGCAGAATGATCTCAGTTGCCAATTCCTGGCTAACTGGATAATCCAGTTTCCTCAGGTTATCAATGTAACCCATCATTTTACTGACATGAGGACTTACTGGATGATCATTTGGTAGCTTGCAGCTAGTGAGAGATTTAACCAACTGGTATCTCTCCACTCTTACCTGCTCCTGAAATTTCAATTTCAGGCTGCTGATCATCTCTATTGGCGACTCCATGTTCTCATATTGCTTCAGCAAATCTGAGTCCATGGTAGCCAATATCAGACCACGCACATCTACCGCATCATTATAATGCTTATTCCAAGCATCATATACTGCATGAGAGGCATTGGACCCGATCCTCTCGGGGAGAGCTTTCTCAAGGACATAGTCCTTTCTCTCATGCCTGAGAACTAGCCTCAGGTTCCGCGACCAAGTCAAGAAATTTGATCCGTTCAGTTTGTCCATCTCAAGGACATACCGGATCGAGAAAGTGTTTTGATTGTTTGTGCTCGTCATAGCTGAAATTTAGAGATAAATAGAGTTTTAGTTATTTAGTTCATAAAAGAGTAATCTTAATAACTTATAAGAAGACTCGCTTTGCATTCAAAATTTCTTTGTTTAACCTCATAAGAATGCAATGATTCCAAGACCCATGTTCAGCTAATTCCAAAGTGGGCCACTGGCCGTCACCCAGAATTAGCTTTACTTGGTAAGCATACACACAGCTAGTTATAATCATATAACTCTCGGTTGTGAATTGAGCCCAAGGCCCAATTCACCAGATGTCTCAAGGCCCGGGACTCCCGATGGCCCAGTCAAGGAAACCAATCTCTTACAGCCAAATAATCACTAATCTCTGGGACTCCCAATGAAATTAGTGACTATATACTACTTTACTTACGCGAAAACAGACACCTCACACTGTAAGCCATATCTGTAATCGAATAAGCGTTAAGTAGCTGACAAGATTGGAAAGACATCCAAGCTTGATATTGTTTTTGAGGATTTTCAGTTTTATTTCCAAAAATAGAAGATTACTATTTTGGGAAACTTACTTATTTTAGAAACTTTCTAAATTTAGTAACATACTAAAATAGAAATTTCTAATTTAATATTTTATAAATATTTTGGGATTGGGTCACAAATTATAGGCCCAATTCTTGGCCCAAGACCATAGAATTCCAGTTGGCCCAATAATTTGACATAACCGATTCGGTTTATTAATTCTGGTCCAAGACCAAATTAACTATCAAAACCATCGGTTATTTACTAAACCAGACCAGCTCTAAATTATTTGGTCCAACCAAATCAAACTTAGACCAGCCTTCGGTTTAGGTCAAAATTCAATTTTGAATTTTAAATCCGGTTTAACCAGAAATTAAATAATACCAATTGTATTAAATAAAGTCCAGCAAACCGCGATTTTGGTTAACCGCTTGAACCATAAAATAATTAAATAATTAATTATTCAACAAAAACAAAATCGTTTGTTATGATTCTTATAAATCATGTGATCATAATCAATTAATAAACCATACGATCATTCAATTAATTCAAAAAGGATTTTGACTTTCATAAAATCGCAACAAGACTTAGAAGAAGACAAAACCAATTTGACATTGACAAACCTCTTACACATCGCATGATAATTAATTCAACCACTTATGAACAAAAGCGATCCTCTTATGATTGCAAATTAACAAGATTAATAAGCGATTTTATACCAAAATGATTTTGTCAACAAGCGATCATGACATCTTACTAAAGACAAAACCGACTTGACCTTTTCTCATTCAAACAATCGTCACATTGTTTAATTATCAACACGCTTTGCTTATTCATATAAAGACGAAATTGATTTTGACTTTTCAAATCTTAACAAATCGTATCATAACTTAATTAAACAATCTCTTTAACTTTAATACATTAAGCAAATCGTATCATCATTCACTTAAAGACAAAATTGAATTTATTCAACAATCGACATACGATCATGACATGACTTTTTCATTCGATTCAAGACATAATCGATCACGTTCACATGATAATTAACTCCAATTCGAAATTCAACATGCGATCGCTTATGATTGTAAAATTCAAACAAATCGTTTCTTATGATAATTAAGCAAAATCAAAAACGATTCATACAAAGATCCAAAAAGCAAAAACCTAACAACCTGGCTCTGATACCACTGTCGGATTATGCGTTTTTCCATGGTTCAATTCTCAGATTGCAACCTAGCACATAATCTTAAACAGATCTAGGTTCTTGTAATCGAATCATAAAACAAACCTGATCTTTACCTTTGCAGCGGAATGATTGGTGGTAATGACAAGATCAGATTAGAACAGATGAATTACCGGCTCCTCCTCAGGTATCCACACGCTTACAAGCTATTGGATCAGGCTGCTAGACCAAGCTGGAAATTACAGAGAGAGAGAGGAAGAGTGGCTGTAAAATCGCAGAGGCATAAGCCTTAGGGCTTCCTGCGCCTATTTTCTTCCTTATATGGGCCCAAGTAATTAAACTAATGGCTCATAAGGCTTTTGGGCCCAAGGCCCAAATCAGACAAAAGACTGTCTTTTGTCTGGCCCAATTCTCTGTACAAATACAGTAAATGCCTTGCATCTTACTGTATTAATTCCATGTTAACTTTCCCGTTAGCTATGGTGTGTGACCCTTAGGGATCATACAATACTGGTAATAAGTCCTAAACTTATAGATCATGAGCGGGCTCTAGCAAGTCATCATGATCACCCAGTATTTATGACTTATGTCTGATCTCGACACTTATCATACTTTCTAGAGATAGTACGGTAGATTTCAGGACATTCCCAACAGAATGATCAGTATGAACAATCACCTTGGAGCCAACAAGATAGGGGCGGAATTTCTCGAAAGCAAAGACAACAGCTAACAGTTCCTTTTCTGTGGTTGCATAGTTTCTCTGCGCATCATCTAGTGTCCTACTAGCATAATAGATAGCATGAAGCTTTTTATCCTTCTTCTGTCCTAGAACAGCTCCTACAGCAAAATCACTTGCATCACACATAACCTCAAAAGGTAGATCCCAATCTGGTGGCTGAACTATTGGAGCACTCACTAATGCCTGCTTGATCTGTTCAAATGCAGTCTGACAGTCTGCATTGAACTCAAATTTGGTATCCTTACACAACAAAGCAGTTAGTGGCCTAGCAATCTTACTGAAGTCTTTGATGAAACGCCTATAGAAACCAGCATGTCCAAGAAAGCTTCTAATAGCTTTAACAGAATCAGGCGCCTGAAGATTTGTCATTACCTCAATCTTAGCGCGGTCCACTTCGATTCTTGCTTCAGATACCTTATGTCCAATAACAATGCCATCTTTGACCATAAAGTGGCATTTTTCCGAGTTAAGGACCAAGTGTTTTTCTTCGCACCTAGTCAGCACCTTGCACAGATTATCTATACATTCATTGTAAGATGATCCATAGACTGAGAAATCATCCATGAATACCTCCATAAAGTCCTCAATCATATCAGTGAATATGGACATCATGCATCTCTGAAAGGTGGCAGGAGCATTACAGAGTCCAAAAGGCATCCTACGGTAAGCGAATGTGCCATATGGACAAGTGAAAGTAGTCTTTCCCTGATCTTCTGGGTGGATAGGAATCTGAAAGAAACCTGAGTATCCATCGAGGAAGCAGTAGTAAGGGTGATTGGCTAACCTCTCCAGCATCTGATCGATGAAAGGCAAGGGAAAGTGATCCTTTATGGTTGCAGCATTCAGCTTCCTGTAATCTATGCACATCCTGTGTCCCGTTACAGTCCTAGTAGGTATCAGCTCGTTCTTCTCATTCTTCACAACTGTAACTCCACCTTTCTTAGGCACTACATGGACTGGACTTACCCAATCACTGTCTGAAATAGGATAGATGATTCCAGCATCCAGGAGTTTCATAATCTCTTTTTTAACCACTTCCTGCAGATTAGGATTAAGCCTTCTCTGATGCTCAACAGATGTCTTAGACTCATCCTCAAGGTGTATCCGATGCATGCACAGCTCTGGTGAGATACCTGAAATGTCATCAAGAGAATAGCCAAGAGCTTTGCGATGCTTGCGCAGCTTGCTTAGCAGTAAAGTGAGCTCTGCATTGTTTAAACTAGCGTTTACTATCACTGGATAAGTTGAATTCGGTCCAAGAAACGCGTACCTTAGCCCGGATGGAAGTTGTTTCAACTCTATTTTCGGAGCCTTTTCCTCTGCCCAGTCTGCGTCGCCTTGCAACGACCGATGCTTGGTGAGTGTCGATCGTTGCATCGTCGCGTCAGATACTTCCACCTGCATTGCAAATTCAACAGAATCCATCAGTCTTGTATAGCATATTGTTGGCTCGTCCTGCAGGTACTCCAACTCCATTATAGAGCTCAGTAAGGCTCTTTCTAGTGGATCTTTAGCATGGGACTGGTGAAAGTACTCTGCAGCTAATTCACCAAGTGTGTCCACATAGAAAGTCTGTCCGTCGATGGTTGGTCTCTTCACCAGCTTGTTCATATCAAAACTCATCTTCAGATCACCCACATTCAGAACTATTTTACCTCTCTGACAGTCAATCATCGCACCAGCTGTAGCTAAGAAAGATCTGCCCAAAATTAGTGGATCTTTTGGTTCCTGTCCATACTGCAGAACCACGAAGTCAGTGGGAATCGCACATTGGCCAATCATTATAGGCACATCCTCCAATACTCCTTCGGGAATCTTGATCGTTCTATCTGCTAGAACCAGTGATATCCTAGTGGGTCTGAAATCAGTCATACCGAGCCTCTTAGCAACCGAGAGAGGCATAAGATTCACACTGGAACCACAATCACATAGGGATCTTTCAAACCTTTCTCTGTAGATAGTACAATCTAATACAAAGCTCCCAGGATCCTTTAACTTCTCAGGAGTTCTGCCCTGAATTACTGCACTGCATACCTCACTGATCATCATCACACTCTCTTCATCAGTCCATTTTCCAGCAATCATATCTTTAAGGCATCTCCTCATCATAGGCGAGGTATCCATGGAGTCAAGCAAAGGCACTTCAACTTTCACCTTTTTTATGAACTCTTTGCATTTGGCATACTGCCTCTCGTTCTTAGCCTTCCTGGGATTCTTGGGGTAGGGTATTTTAGGCTTGTAAACTCTTTCGGTCGACTGTTTTGATGTCTCTGGTTTTGAATCCTCAGCAGTCCCCTTGCATCGACCGTCACTGGAATTGTGTCGATCGTTGCTGGGCGACTTCGCGACGACAGTTTCTATGTTATCGCTTTGCGTCGACCGTTGCTTGGGTGCATCGACCGATGCATCGCGAATGTCACGAATTTCATCTTCCAATTCTTCAATCTCCACGAGTTCCTCAACGCTTAGCTGCCTGTTTTGTTTAGGTAACAGTTCCTTACCACTTCTCAAAGTCACTGCATTGCATTGGTACTTGGGATTAGCGTCAGTTCGTCCTGGGAGATATCCATCTTCCCTCTGAGCATGTGCAGCAATTCTTGCAACCTTAGCATCAAGCTCTTTCATGTGGGTGCTCAGGAATTCAAACTTCCCATTCAGCTTCTCATAGACCTTATCTACCTTTTTGTCGAAGTCTGCAGCACTCTTAATCTGATTCTCCAGCACCTGTTCCAGCATTGTCTCTATCTTACTCTTATGAGCAGTGGCTGCAGGAGGAGTCTTATGAGATGAAGATCCATAGGTTACTTGATTTCCTGTGAAGGTATTCCTTTGTTCTCCACCGGAAAATCTGTTTCCTTGGAAACCATATCCTCTGATGTAACTCACATCTTCTTCATGAGTGTCCTCCTCAGTCTGAATTACTTCTACTTCTTGAGCAAAGTGAACAGCTTTCTTTTCACCTAGAAGATTGCAGATTTTGTCCATCTTGGATCTCAATTCAGCCATCTCTGAGTTATCAACACTTCCACCAGATTTCTTCCTCCTCTCATCCATAGTCTTGCAACTGTTGCTGCTTACTAGGTTCTCAATCAACTGCTTAGCTTGTGTAGGAGTCCTGGTGTTGAAGTTTGCATTACTAGAGTTATCCAGCGCAGACTGATATGGCAGATCTATGCCTTTGAAGAAAATACCTAGCAATGTGACTTCACTGAATCCATGGTGTGGGCAGTCACGCTGATACTTCCTAAATCTCATCCAAGCAGCTTTTAAAGGCTCCACAGCTCCTTGGTAAAATGTGAGAATGTCCTGCCTGGACTGGTCTGAACGCGCATCATCGTAGAAATGTCTCAGGAACTCACTTTTCAGTGCTGCCCAAGTGGTAAAATGACCAGGTGCCAGTTGCTTCAGCCATGCACTAGCGTCTCCAGCGAGACTGTAAGGAAAGATCTTAAGTAACAGATAATCCTGGCAAACTCCATCATACTTCATGCCATTGATTATGTCCTCAAACGAATCAATGTGGTCCATAGGCTGCTCTGTTGGATGTCCATGGAAAGCATTCTGTCTCATCAGCGAGTAGTGATATATCATGGTTTTTACTAGTTTTAGGCCATGATATAGTTGTGTTTTTAGTGTCTTTTGTGTTCTTTTAGAGTCTTTTACAGGTATAATCAGGTTTGGAGCTAAATTGGAGATAAGGGAGCATTTTGGAGATTTTTGGAGTGTTTGGCCGAGAGATAGAGTTCACTGTCCGAAACAGAGAAAGGTGTCGATCGTTGCACACCTGCAACGGTCGTTGCACCAGCGAGATGGGCCAAAACTCGGCGGTTTAGAAGAATTAAGATATTGCACTTTGATCCAGAAGTTCCTGATATTTACAAAGAAGCCCCTGGCTGAGATACGCTTTACATTACGCTTTCATAATTAAGAGCAGAGGATTTTTAGAGCTTTTGGGGCTGATCTGAACCTGTTACATCATCTGTATTTGGAGAAGATTTCAAACCCCTTTAATCCTTTATCTTTTATGCAATCTATTATTTCTATGATTATGTTTTCATCAATCATGTCTGAGTAAATTCCTTGTTAGGTTTAGGGTTTCTCACATAGGATTTCATGACTTGCTAGACTAGTTCAATTTCAGTTAAGGATTCAAACTATATCTGTTCTTCAATTTAATTGTGCTTAAAGCTAGTTCTAACCTGATCAATTAGAATCTAGATCTTAGGTTGCTAAATACGTCACAGAAGTGGGGTTTAGGAATCTGAACTAATTAAATTGGGCAATTAAACTTTGCGCAAACGAAAGTTTGGTTTAAGATAATTGTGAACATATCAAACATGGAATTAAAGCTGGTTTAATCTGTTAGTTCTCGCAAACGAAAGTTTGGTTTGCTGCACTTAGACTTAGAGAATTATCGCAAAGGAATTTGGTTAATTCTATATCTGTGTTTTGAGTTCTAGAACTGTGCTTAATTAGATCCTTGCTGAATGAACTGTCTGCTTGTCTGATTTCCTGAGAACGCCCTAGACCTAGCGCTCTTAATAACTTGCTTTCACAACCAACAATCTTTGCTATCTGCTTACTTTCTTGCATTGTTTTTAATTCAATTACATTGCTTTCTTCCTAGTTAAATTCCTGTTCTTGAGCTATTGAACACCGGAGTCTCTGTGGATTTCGATACCCTATATACTACATTGATATTGCTGTGCACTTGCAGTTTAGTATAGGGATTAATTCTTGACCTATCAAGTTTTTGGCGCCGTTGCCGGGGACTCTTTGAGTCTTCGATAGCTTCGAGCCTAGGATTTTACTAGGATTTTTCTTTTTGTTTTCGTTTTTGTTTTTATTTTATTTTCAGTTTTATTAATTTTCGTTTTTCTCTCTGTCGCAGGTACCGATTTCGCACTGCGTCGATCGTTGCACCCTTGCATCGTTCGTCACTAGGCGATTTGAGATTGAACCGATCGTTGCACTGATAGCATCGATCGTTTCTGGACGATTACAGACAGTTTATGCCAACGCAGAAAACTAGAAGTAATCCGAACTCGAGCTTGGTTAATCTCGATCTTGAGTAGCTTGGACGTTTAGAGAGAGCTAACAGAAGAGAAAGAAGAGAAAGAATGATGCGAGAGCGTTTGATTCTGGAACGCGATGCTGAAGGTGTCCTGAGGGACCGAGATAACAACCGCTACAATGCCGACTGGCAGAGGGTTGATGCTGAAGGGAATGTCATTCCTGAGCAACAGCAACAGGAGCAGAACCAAAACCAGGGTCAGGAACGGGCCCAAGGTAGAGAGATGGTGGTTCATGAGAGGACACTAGCTGACTACAACAGACCTGATGAGTTTCATGCAAACCGAGCAGCTCTAGTGCTTCCTGCTTTTGAGAGGAATGATTTTGAGGTCAAGACCATCTACTACCAGCTGATGAGGCAGATTGCTTTTCATGGTCTTCAAGGAGAGCAGCCTATGGATCACATTGACAAGTTTGAGGACATAGTCACTGGCATGAAGTATGAAGGAGTATGCCCGGACTATCTGTTCCTTAAGCTATTTCCGCACAGTCTTGCTGGAGACGCTAGTGCATGGCTGAGACAACTGGCACCTGGTCAGTATACTACTTGGGCAGCCTTAAAGAGTGAGTTCCTGCGTCACTTTTATGATGATGCGCGCTCAGATCAGTCCAGACAGGACATACTCACTTTTTCCCAAGGAGCTGTGGAGCCCTTGAAGACTGCCTGGATGAGATTTAAGCAGTATCAGCGTGAGTGTCCACACCATGGATTCACAGAAGTACAGCTGATTGGTATCTTCTTCAGAGGCATAGATCTCCCTTATCAGACTGCGCTGGATAATTCCAGTAATGCTAATTTCAACACCAGGACTCCTACACAAGCTAAGCAGTTGATTGAGAACCTGATTGGCAGCAACAGTTGCAAGACAATGGATGAAAGGAGGAAGAAATCTGGTGGAACTGTAGAGAATTCTGATATAGCTAATATAAGATCCAGATTGGACACAGTTTACAATCTCCTGACAAGTAAGAAAGCTGTCCACTTTGCCCAAGATGTAGAGGTGATTCAGACTGAGGAGGACACTCAGGAAGAAGATGTGAATTTCATAGGAGGTTCTGGTTTCCAAGGTAATAGATTTAGTAATCAACAGGGGAACAGATTCTCCAATGGAGGACAGACTGGTGGTTTTCAGAAGACCTATGGACAAGGTACTCAGAGAACCTATGGATCTACATCCTATCAGACTCCTCCTGCACCTACAGCCCATGAGAGCAGAATGGAGGCTATGATGGAACAACTGATGGAGAGTCAGACCAAGATTTTTGTGGACTGCAACAAGAAGTTAGACGCTGTCTATGAAGACCTCAATGGGAAGTTTGAGTCTATGAGCACTCACATGAAGCAGTTGGACACTCAGGTGAACCAGATGTCCAGCTCACTGAAGGGAAAAGGAGTGGCAGACACTCATGTTAAGGCCTGGTCTGTGTACATTAATGATGGATCTCACCGAGGTGAAAGATTTGAGCTAAGTACAGCTGAGTTGGTGACAGAACAAGAATTTTCGGATATTTGTGAAAAACTCTCGGGTGAAATCTGCTGCAGTGCGTCGATCGATGCAACTCCTGCGACGATCGATGCACCCGTCGGGAGGACAACGATCGATACTCCCATGGTAACGATCGGTGCAGGGCGAGAACAGACATATTCTCTGAGCGATGCTGGTATTGATGCAGATTTAGATTCTGATGACTTATGCTCCAGAACCTCTGAGATTTCTCAACAGGAGATTTATGCTCAGATCCTTAAGCAACGTACCTCAATTTCTGAAGTGATTAAGCAAGAGATTGAAGAGCTGAAGAAATTAGAAGAGATTGGTGAAGGATTGGAAGAAATTCCACCTTCAGAAGATCCACCTTATCATCCTTGTGTGCAGAGGTACCTAAACAAGATGTTGCCCCTGGATGATGATCTGAAAGACTGGGTGATAATAGTTCCTCAGCATATTAGTGATGTTCTGCTAACTAAGAACCCGAAGAAGCTGCCTGATCCTGGAGTCTTTGTGCTGGATTGTTCTATCTTTGAGGATAGCTTTAAGCGTTCTCTGTGTGATTTAGGAGCTGCTGGAAGCATAATGCCTTACTCTGTGGCAGAGAAGCTGGGTATGTTGGATTTTACTCCTACTAGGACTTCTCTTATCCTAGCTGATCAGTCCATACGAGTTCCTGAAGGACTCCTTATGGACATTCCGGTGAGAGTTGGAAACTACTTAGTTCCAACGGACTTCCTTGTGCTGAGATATGACTGTGATCCGGATGAAGCATTATTGTTTGGGAGACCCTTTTTGGCTACAGCAGGAGCGTTGATTGATGTTAGTAACAGCTTGATTGACCTCCATCTGGGAGATGAACCACTGCACTATGAGATGGATAAGCTGCGAAAGCCACTGATAGATGGGCAGACATTCACCATAAGGGACGCAGATTTTGAGCAGCCGGATAATACTATGGTTATAGATCCTGGAGCACATTTCACTCCATCTTTTCTTGGATATGAGCATTCCGCAACAGCCTACTCACCACCTTGGATGAGGAGACTTGAACAGAGACAGAAAAAGTCTCTGTCAGGACCTCCTGGTACCTGAAAATTCCCATCCGTCCGGTCAAGCTATTGACCTTAAACAAACGCTGGGTGGGAGGCAACCCACCATTAGGTACTGGTGTTTTTCTACTTAATTTTTGGTGTTTTCTGTGTCGATCGTCACAACACGAAAGGAATCGCATTGCAGCGATCGTTGCGGTCCTGAGCAACGATCGATCATACACGAAAATCGCCAAGTAACGGTCGATGCACTTAGTGCAACGATCGATGCCTGAGCGGCAGAGGTAACCCGACAGACATAATTTCATCTTTTCAATTTTTTATTTTTTTCTTTTTACCGATCCTTCGCTGGACACTACTGGGGACAGTATGTCTTAAGTGTGGGGGAGGTGCTATTGACTTTTGTTTTCTGTTTTCTTAAGAGTCAGTCCGTTTTTCAAAAAAATTGTTTTATTGAGTCAAAACTGTTTAAGTAAGAAACTATGATTTTCTGAGAAGATTTACAAGACTTGCAGGAACTTAAGTAACCATTGGGATGAAGTTGCAGGATCTATCTCTGACTATTAGAAAACCCCATCACAGATCAACCTACTGGGAACACCCACATCACTTCAGGTATCAGAGGATCCTTGTACTGACTTCAATTTAATACTGACTTAGATTTCTCATCTAAGGGCTTGGTATACTTTGTGTCGGATTCCCTTGTTAGTTCTGACACAGCTTGTCAACCTATCCTATTTAGTTCCCTTCTCCCCTTCTATAAAGTAAAAAAAAAAAAAAGATAATAAACTGAGGATGAGTTAGTAACTCCGAAGTGGTCATGGGAATGGTAGCAAACACTATTTTCTCTCATGTGATCCATGGAATGTGTCCAAAGTACACCCCATAACGGGAAGAACACTGATAAAAAAAAAAAAAATGATACCCAGTGGGGAAAAATCAGTTGTTAAAGAAGGGAAAGAGAAGAAAGGGACTAGAGAAAGATAGTATGGTGGTCTAGAGCTGATAAGGTAAGAATCCATGTGCCCTTTGATCGATACTCCTTAGGTGAGACCGCACTTAAATACTTGCAGAAGTCAGTAGGGAGAATTTGAATGCTTGAATGTGATTGTGGAGTTTACCTAGGACAGTTGCTAAGTGTGGGGGAAGTACATGTTGGTCTTGATATACTGTGATTGATTCTTTCAGTGGTTTACTAAGGGGAATCTGAGTATTGTAGCTTCTAGGATGAAATGAGTTTCTGAAGAGTTTTCAAACCTCTTCACCATGTTTTAGTTCTCTGTTTTGCTTGAGGGCAAGCAAACGCTAAGTGTGGGAGAGTTGATATATCATGGTTTTTACTAGTTTTAGGCCATGATATAGTTGTGTTTTTAGTGTCTTTTGTGTTCTTTTAGAGTCTTTTACAGGTATAATCAGGTTTGGAGCTAAATTGGAGATAAGGGAGCATTTTGGAGATTTTTGGAGTGTTTGGCCGAGAGATAGAGTTCACTGTCCGAAACAGAGAAAGGTGTCGATCGTTGCACACCTGCAACGGTCGTTGCACCAGCGAGATGGGCCAAAACTCGGCGGTTTAGAAGAATCAAGATATTGCACTTTGATCCAGAAGTTCCTGATATTTACAAAGAAGCCCCTGGCCGAGATTATACCTATATAATTGAGTTTTTACTGTTTTTATTAGATACCCTTTACATTACGCTTTCATAATTAAGAGCAGAGGATTTTTAGAGCTTTTGGGGCTGATCTGAACCTGTTACATCATCTGTATTTGGAGAAGATTTCGAACCCCTTTAATCCTTTATCTTTTATGCAATCTATTATTTCTATGATTATGTTTTCATCAATCATGTCTGAGTAGATTCCTTGTTAGGTTTAGGGTTTCTCACATAGGATTTCATGACTTGCTAGACTTGTTCAATTTCAGTTAAGGATTCAAACTATATCTGTTCTTCAATTTAATTGTGCTTAAAGCTAGTTCTAACCTGATCAATTAGAATCTAGATCTTAGGTTGCTAAATACGTCACGGAAGTGGGGTTTAGGAATCTGAACTAATTAAATTGGGCAATTAAACTTTGCGCAAACGGAAGTTTGGTTTAGGATAATTGTGAACATATCAAACTTGGAATTAAAGCTGGTTTAATCTGTTAGTTCTCGCAAACGAAAGTTTGGTTTGCTGCACTTAGACTTAGAGAATTATCGCAAAGGAATTTGGTTAATTCTATATCTGTGTTTTGAGTTCTAGAACTGTGCTTAATTAGATCCTTGCTGAATGAACTGTCTGCTTGTCTGATTTCCTGAGAACGCCCTAGACCTAGCGCTCTTAATAACTTGCTTTCACAACCAACAATCTTTGCTATCTGCTTACTTTCTTGCATTGTTTTTAATTCAATTACATTGCTTTCTTCCTAGTTAAATTCATGTTCTTGAGCTCTTGAACACCGGAGTCTCTGTGGATTTCGATACCCTATATACTACATTGATATTGCTGTGCACTTGCAGTTTAGTATAGGGATTAATTCTTGACCTATCAAGTAGTAGATGGTCTTGATCTCAAAATCCTCCCTCTCGAAACCAGGAAGTACTAAGGCTGTTTGGTTTCTATGAAACTCATCTGGTCTGTTGTAATCATTCAAAGTCCTTTCATGGACAGCCATCTGTCTACCTTGAGCTTGACCTTGCGCTTGCGCATGCGGTTGTGGCTCAGATGGGTCAGGGATTACGTTCCCTTCAGCATCAACCCGATGCCCAGCAGCATTGTACGGGTTGTTATCTTGGTCCCTCAGGGTACCTTCAGCATCTGGTATCAAGATCAGACGTTCTCGTACCATTCTCTCTCTCTTTTATCTTCTGATAGTTCTTTCTAGACGTCCAAGTTCCTCTAGTCCGAGATTAACTAAGCTCGAGTTCGGATTACTTCGAGTTTTCTGCGTTGGCATAAAGTGTCTGTAATCGTCCAGCAACGATCGATGCTGTCAGTGCAACGATCGATTCAATCTCAAATCGCCTAGTGACGATCGACGCAAGGGATGCAACGATCGACGCAAGGCGAAAGTCGTACCTGCGACAGAAAGAAACAGAGAAAAAGTTAACAAATTATGAAAATAAAACGAAAAAAGCAAAAACAAAAAGAAAAATTTCTAGTAAAAACCCTAAGTTCGGTCCTATCGAAGACTCTAAGAGTCCCCGGCAACGGCGCCAAAAACTTGATAGGTTCTAAGTTTTACCCTATTCTAAACTGCAAGTGCACAGTATCGTCAAAATAGTATATAGGGTTATCGAATCCACAGGGACACTTGGTCTCAATAGAATCAGAAACGTAGAGATTAATACTAGAAATAAGCAGATGGTGAAGTAAATAAATTGTGAAGCAAGAAAGTAAACAGTAGCAAGTTGGTTGTGAAAGCAATAAACTAAAAGCGTCAAGTCTAGGGTATTCTCAGGAAATCAGACAAGCAGACAAGTTAATCAGTCAGGATCTAATTAAACTCAGTTCTAGAACTCAAATCACGGAAATAGAATTAACCAAATCTCTTTGCGAAAACTCTCTAAGTCTAAGTGCAGTAACCCAAATCTCTTTGCAATTACTAACAGATTAAACTAGCATTAAGTTCAAGTTCGATATGTTCACAATTAAACTAAACCAAATCTCTTTGCGAATAATTTAATTGCTCAACCTAAATAGTTCAGATTCTAAAACACACTCTCGTGTCGAATTTAGCAACCTAAGATCTAGATTCTAATTGATCAGGTTAGAACTAGCATTAAGCACAATTTAGTTTGAAGAACATTCTAATCATATGAATCCTTAACTGAATTAAACAAGTCTAGCAAGTCATCAAACCCTAATGAGAAACCCTAAACTTAACTATGGATCTACTCAGACATGATTGATGAAAACATAATCATAGAAATAATAGATTGCATATAAGAGAATAAAATATCAAAGGGGTTCGAAATCTTCTCCAAAATAAGTGAATACAGGAAATAGATCAGCCCCAAAAGCTCTAAAAATCTCTTAGCTCTAAGTATGAAAGCGTAAGTAAATTAAACACCAAAATCCTCTATATATAGGCCTAATCTCGGCTGGGGCTTCTGTGTAAATACTGGAACTATTCTGGGCCTCTTTGCAAATCTTCATAACTTGTTAAACCGACGCGTACGGCCCATCTCGCTAGTGTGTCGACCGATGCACAAGGTGTGTCGGTCGATGCTTGATCAATAAATCGGACAGTGAGTTAAGCTCTCGGCCAAAACGTCCCAAAAGTCCCAAAATGCTCCAAATATCTCCAATTAGCTCCAAACCTGATTAAACCTGTAAAAGACTCTAAACGAACACAAAAGACACTAAAAACACATCTATATCATGGTACAAAATGGGTAAAAACCATGATATATCAGTCATCGAGTGTTTGAGGTTCGCGGACTGTTATTTTCTCGCGGAATCTGGTTGAATACCACAGTCCACGGTCGATGTACGAGCGAAGTGATTCGTCCGGTTTTTGGGAGACGCCAAATAGAGCTTCCTCGATAGTCTTTTCCTCGATAAAGACGGAGTATTGTTTGAGGAAAGCCGTCATGAACTGGGTGAAATTGTCGATGGATCTTTCTTCCAGTCCGGCAAACCATTCTAGGGTGGAGCCCGATAGGTTTTCGGCGAAGAGCCTGCAGAAAGCCGGCTCTCTCTCCTCGTCGGTAAGGTACACCCTTGCCATCGCTAGTCGGAATGCCCTGATATGGGCTTTGGGGTCCGACTTCCCAGAGAATTCCGGAAATTTAGTTTTCTAGATTTCTCGGATTCTAGCGAAGGCGATCCGGTCTGTGAACACCGTTTGTCGCGTTTCTTCGATCACTCGATCGATGTCAGGTGCCGCGCTTGTCGCCATGTGAACTTTGGAGCTCAGACTGACGAACTGAGCCTTAGCTTGTTCAATATACTGTCTAAGCATATCGTGGTCGTCGCCCGTCGTTGGCGCGAACTGGGCTTGTGCTTGATTGTACATTTGTCCGGGAAAAGTGGGGTCGAGGAAATCGATTGCTAGAAACGATCCCGTCTGGCCGACCTGCGGCGTCCGTAACTGTACCGTATTTGACCCGTTAGCGGGTCCTGAGCTCGAGGCGAAGGCAGAGCCTCCTAGTTGCCTCGGCCGGATATTCGAACTACTCGGGAAAGGTGGTGGCCCGGGTAATGGTCGACTACCCGATCCGGTTGGATCTGTGATCGCTGAATTCGAACCGAATGGGGTCGGAGTCGCGATGGGCGTCATTATAGGGCGAAAGCCGCTATTCGACGTACTGGCAAAATTCTCCGACGTTCCCGGTGGAGTTACTACCTGGGAGAAGTCCAAGCGTGTACACGGTGGGGGACTTATGGGGGTTCGTGGATCGTGTGCTGATCTACCCCCCTGGTTTTGGCTGGCAAGCTCTTCAAGACGGGCGTTAATGCGCCTTTCCTGTTCATCGAGTTGCGCTGCCAGAGAGCGGTTTGCGATCTCTTGGGCCCTTGCGCTTGCCTCATTATTTCTCGTTCGATCTACCAATAGGCTTAACATCGAACGGATTTCGGCAAGATCATTTGGCCCTTGTCTTTGTGGAGCAGAAGGCAGTGGCGAATTGGGTCTGGTCGTTCCAGATCCGCCTCCAGGGGTGGGAATCGAATCGTTTCTCATCCACACCCAATTTCTGCTCGGATCGTTAGTTCCTGACAAAACATTTGTCGGAGTCTGGCTCGTCGCGATTGTTTGGGCGACTGAGCTGGCTGGTGCCGAGGTCGTGGAGACTGAGGCAGAACTCGTCAACACTCCATCGGTCTGACCCATGATTCTTACCCCGGTGGTGTTCTTAGGAACGTTGTCGACCGTTTGAGGGTGGTCAACCGGTGGTGTGGCGCTGGGAGAGTCAGATTTGTCGGGATTCATCTCGATCTATCGGATCTAAGATCTGATTCTTAAGACAGGAAAACTATAGATAGTCCCCACAGTCAGCGCCAAATGTGAGATCCGGGATTCACACTAAGAATTTGTATTCGTGGATTTGGACTTTAGGATATAGAAATGGTATAGTTTCCTATGAATCAAAGACTTTATTGAGATTGATCGTCGAGATAGAACAAACACAATCGAAAAGAGAGTACAAAGTATGATGTTCGAGCTATCTAGTCGAAGTGTTCTAAGTGAGGGTTGGAATGTCTTGAATGAGTCGCCACTTCTTCTTTTAAATAGTCTCGACTCTGACCTCTCTGTTCCGATATTTCGGCCTCTCCTTCGTAACGATCCCCATGATTTTCGCAGATCAGTTGAACTGGAAAAGACCGAGTCGCTCTACCTCCACGTCGTCTCCTGCCGAGCTCGAGCTCGATCGCCTCTTACTTCGGCATCGCTTGGGCCTTGTCAAAGTGCCATTCGTTTGGGCCCAACGATTGGATCGGCTCGTCTCTTCGCCTTTGATCCTGGAACGGGCTCGTGGATATGGGCCTTTGTCTTGTTTGTTAATGGGTCGGATTTCCTAGAGGGTCGTAGGCGAGGTTCAATACTGCTGTAAATCCAGCCAATAATCATTGAATTGACCATGTCCCATTTCTCAGCGGTATCCGCATCATCGGACGGTCGTTTCAACGATCCATCAAGGAAACCCACTTTCCATTTCGTACGGAGTGAGTTCATCATCAGCTTAGCCCATCTCTCGTAGTTATCACCATTGAGAAGTATAGGCGTCTGTGCCTATCCCGTATTATCAGAAGCATGGAGATAATACAGAGACTTTAGCACACCTTCATCAGAAATGATCGAGCTCACATTCGCCATTGAGAGAGTTACGATCGAGAAAGAAAAATATTTGGTCGAAAATTTAGTTTTCCTGCTCTGATACCATGCTAATTAAAGAGAGGAAAGTGTGTTGTGTATTCATTAATATCGGTTACAATATATATACAGAGCGATAGGATCGAATGAGATCTTAAGAGTATATCTCGAGTGGAACAGTTTCGGTATATTCTACAACAGACTCAACAAGAGTATCTTAACAATAATCTGTTAATATAGTACCCAAAAAGCTATGCCTGAAAAATGACGTGTAGCGAAAGATGAAGGAAAAGAACCATGTTAATCTTGAAATGGATGATATTGACCGGTATGGAGTTAGAAATGAAACGTTCGTCTTTAAGTTCCATTGAGATTTGATATGGAGTTGGACCCTCAATCAGCAAAATTTCAAAATCTTCAAAAAAGCGGACTATACCAATAACGTCTACAGCACAAAAAGTAATTATTTTATGGTTAGGTATTAAATTTCGAGTATAAAAATGGAAAAAACTAAAATAATACCTATGAGAATATCGATGGTGTATAACTGTTCACAGTTACACCAAATCCTTTTGTTTAGACCATATCTTGGAGTGACAACAGTGTCCGACTGATTTGAAAAGCAGCTTGATGTCGTACGTTCGTATTCCAGCCCAGATTAGGCTGAATGAAAAATTTGGAAATGAAGAAAGAGTTGAATCCTTTATTAATAAACACATCAACGTGAATCTCAGTTTCTTTCTCAATAAAGGCTTCAATCTTCTTCTGACCCTGCAACTTCAACAAGTATATATATTAGTAGTGTTCAAAAAAAAAATGTATGTTGCAAAAACATGGGCCATGACACAAAATGTATATCCTAATCGTTACATGTTCATCGACGAAGATGATATAGTATGATGAATAAGAAAAGCCAAAGATGATTCAACTACAGACAATTGTTACATGGACGTTAATTACTGCTCATAAGATATATGTAGGAACACATATTCTACAATAGGGCAAACTAATATTTGTGGAATAAAATATATACTATTATCATAAAAATAAAATGATATTGATACAAGAATTTGGAGAACAACAGATTTGCAGGAACAAGATTTGATCTTTTCTTTAATTCTGAAAACATCATGTAGTGTGACTTGCATAGCGTTCTGAATCTCAAAATACAACTACATATTTTTATGATTTACACCACCAAAATCCATAAGCTTATGAACCATTTGTGTTGTATTTTCATGGAAATAAATGAGAAAAGGTAGATGAAGATGAAAGATTGTTTTCTTCCATTGTTAGAATGAAAGAAAACCAAGAGTTTTTTCTCTAATATTTATGGAGAGCCATAATGCTCAATAAATTTGAGTCGTTATGTATATTGTGGAAGTTACAAGAAATTATAACTGATTATTAGTTAGTTATGAATAATTAGTCTATTAATTGTTTTGATCAATCCAACCATGTAGTGATCAATTACATAGTAAAAATTAAACACAAAAATATAAGTTCTTAGACCGAAGGCCCCAAACCCAAAATAAGACCAGCCCGTCTCAGCTCGTCTCAACACGTTAACACAAATTTTCTTTTCTCTATAATTTTCCTAAGCTCTTTAACCTTGTTAGAACTTCTCCACAATAATTGTTATGCCCATTTTATGCCTTTTTAGCAAAAAACACAGGACAAAAATTTCTCATTTAAATAAACTATATATAGTTCTAAACACATGAATACATATATCTTAAAATTAAATTCCAAAAATCCCTCATATGAATAGAAATGATTCTAAACAATGAAGACTCGAAGAAGACTTTTGAAAGTACAAACGAAAAATTCACTACATGTAATTTGATAGCATATGTCTTGAACCAATCATTGTTAATATCTATCGGATTTACTCGGCCAGAAGTGAACATGATATCTTGAACCTCCCAGACTTTGATGTAAATCAAAGACAATAGCTATAACACAGTTTCATTCTCTCACAAAACTATGTTCTCTATTGTGTTCATTTTAGCATTGGACGTGCCTGATTAATCAAGAGTGAATTTGGAGAATATAACTGCAATTCCATTCTCCTAGAAACGACATCATTTCACGCTCACAAGGTGATTTGACATAAGCTTTGTTTCAAGGAGTATCATGTACTACCTTACTTATATCTCAAACTATGGACTCAGATCAATAAAAGCCACATGTATCCTCTACATCATACATATAGCATTATTCTATCATCGTAGAAACTGGGTAGAGACCGCAATCTCACAGTGCTTTTAGCAGATTCAATATGACTTAGTTTTCCCCTTGAACCTATTTTCTGGGATCTCCAGTCATTTAAATAGGGATACCATCAAATATCTTCTTAAGTCATAGGCTTTAAATCCATTCCTCGTGATGATTTTTTAACTTGATCTCATGACACACCTTTAATGAATGGATCATGAGTTGTTATTTTATTGAATATAATCTATTGAGATTACTCTATTTGAGATCAATTGTTTAATGGTTTTATGTCATCTTCCGCAAAGATCTGACTAACCATTATTCACTAAACTCAGTGTCCGAGCTATAGTCAACTGATTAGCACTTTGTACACATAATGCTCGCACTAGTTTTTCCCACATGAATATGTTCCAAAAAATTTAGAAGCCACTTTGCTTCCTCTGTAGCTCAGATTCCATGTCGATCTCGCCAACATAGTTTATTTGGAAGATTTCCAAGACATTAATTGCACTCTAAAGCGTAAATACATATCCACTTACGGATATTGCGATTTTGAAAATGGTCACTGTATCCTTCCAAAATTATGTGTTCTTTACCATAATGCAGCTCATAACTTTTAGTATAACGTAAGTAGTTCAATACTGTAGTTATGACTATCCAGTGTGCATGAATTGGATTACTCGTATAGTGACTAATTTACATTAACTGAATATCATAAATCAGGTCTAGTGAAATCGTTAATATTAGACATTCAATTACACGAGCATGCTTCAATTGTGACACCGCTTCACCTACAATTGTGAGTTGGGTCTACAAGGGTTTTTGCATTCTCACTTGAGTAGAATTAGAATCTCCCAAGTATCTTTTTCAACATAATCACTACAAGAAATTTGACTATTGATAGCATAAACCGATAGCGTTTTCGATGTTTATGCTATATTTGATCGAACCTGGAATTTATCATAGCGTTTGGTAATATAGAAACGCTATCTATGGTTTGAGCGGGACAAAATAAAAACACGCGATCAAGATTTTATCTATACCGCTATGTTTTTGTTTAAGCGGGACAAAATCTTTTGGTTCCCACCGTGTTTTTACTCTTAACTCTAAACTTTTTTTTTTGTTGCTTAGCCAAAATTACGATCTAATTCTCTCACTCTCTCTTCTTCTTCTTGCATGTTCATCATTTGGCTCGATTTCTCAGAATCAAAATTGATTTGGGGTTTTCATCATGAGTTCTGAAGATTTGTGTGTAAACACAATGGGGATTCAGGGATTTTTTGTGAAATGTATGTGTGGTCGTAACTCTGTAATGAAGACGGCGACAACGAAACAAAATCCTGGAAGACCGTTCTTCCGTTGTCCGGCATTTCGAAAGGTAAGCTCTAAGAAGATTCTGATTCAAAATTGTGTCGACTTTGGGTCCAGTTTGTGTCGATTTTGTGTTGAACCAGAGCAATAATCATAAATTTGGGTCCAATTTGTGTTGATTTTGCATCGTTCTTATGCAGGACCACTTATTTAAGTGGGTAGAAGAAGCTGTATATGAGGAGGTGACTGATGCACTGCCAATGATAGCATGTTTTCAATTTGACATTTGCAAAACTAAAGAGGAGATTGAAGGTATCAAAAACGTGAATGAGGAGTTGATGTAGGAAGTGAGAGACGCCAAGCTGGAATTGAAGAGGCTTAGTATGTTCATGAAGCTGGGTTTTGGGTGTCTTTGCTTTGCCATCTTTGATGTGTATTGTGTTCATCATACTTGAGAAATCGATTCATGTGAGGCTCTACTTTTAGAACATGATTCATATATCAAGTAATCACAATCGGCTCTACTCATGTGAGGCTCTACTTGTGTTTATTTTATGACCTTTTATGGATTCTTGCAGAAGCGCCTGATTCTGCAGATGAAGCAGAGAACATACAACATTCGGACTGAGAAAACCAATCCGCATAACCTAATCTAGGTTAGATACATCTAAGTTTTCTAAGCATGAATATATGAAACAGAAAACTAAAGACAACATAAATTTAAAACAAATATCCTTACATAATTAAACATCCGAAACAAGAAAATAAAATAGATAAGTTCAACAAACACATAGAGTTTAAGTTGTAGAGACAGAGAAGAGACATAGGCTGATAAAACTCAGATCTTAGAGAGGCACAACATGACCGTACTTAGTAACATACGAGTCACTGTTTGCTAGCTCTCTCCTAAAATTATCAACCTCCCGGGGGTTGAACATGTAGTCAATAAGCCTTTATGAGTTTCCAACCATGCCTCATCATCACCTCTCAAATGTTTATGGATCCTCCACATCTTTAACACCACAGTCACCACTCCAAGACCCTTAGTGTTTTTCCACTCATCCCTGAATGCAAAAGCAGTGTCTCCATGTGCAACACACTTAATTCGATGATCTTTGTCATGCAAAAGAAACTTTTGTCATAACATAGTTGTGATTATAGTAAACTTGTAATTATAAATTCTTTTGACTTACATGTTGTCTCTTATGTGAAACACAAGCCGTGACTTTTTACGATCTGCCCAACAGACTTGAAGGGGTTCCACATTGAAGACCATACCCATTATATCTACAAGATAAGTTTCTCAAATCTAGTTACTTATATCTATTCATGACAAGAGAATTAGACTCAAAGTTATGTGTTATTTGCATGTATCTTGTGTTCAGTATAAGATTTACAGTTTAAACTTCATGACAAGAGAATTAGACTCAAAGTTATGTGTTAGTTGCATATATCTATTCATGACAAGAGAATTAGACTCAAGATAAGTTGCATGTATATCCTCTAATAATTCTTGTTTTGGGATTATGTTTTGGTTAGTGTAAAGCAATCATACCTATAGGAGTGTCCATGTTGATGTGAGGGATATGCCCCATACACTTGAAATTCATGTAGTGATAGTTGTTGAGAGGGTCGATGAGTTTGATGCTAGTCCCGTCCATGACACTAAGTCTAAAGGGAGAGTTTACAGGCTTGAAACCTGCATACTGGCTCTCAACATTGACCCTGAAAATCTCGACCCACTTTCCCTCTTGTTCCTTAAGTCCTCTAAATTTGCGGTCTTATGATGGATAAATTATCAACTCAGTCTTAGTTCCCGTCAAATTTAGAAATGGTCAGATGTGTTAGTTGCATGTATCTTGTGTTCAGTATAAGATTTACAGTTTAAACTTACAGGCTCGTTTGCCAATATGAAACTCCAATACGGTCCATCTTCGAAAATGTGATATGAGTGGATCCTGATTATCTTCACTCTAAAACGCCAAGCTTTCAGTTTGTCATTAACTTCCAATTCCGCAAGTTTGTTGTAGTGAGGCATGATGTTATCAAATGTCTTGTGATTTCTTTCTTTGGTTTTGATTTGCAGAGAAAAGCAGATGAGGAAGAAGAAACCTAACTCCCTCTATTTAAATAAAATAAACCGTAAGACAAGTGAACAGTTTTTATTTGTTTTTTTATTATTTTACTAATTAATTTGATTTGAAATGACTTGCAGAGAGGTGTAATGATGGTTAACTCTGAAGAGATGCAACTCCTCGAGTCTTCAATAACCTCATAGCTTATCACCTTTAATTCTCATTTATTGCATTTGGTTAAGAGTTTTTTAGTCTGCTTGCATGCATTTGGTTTAACTTCTCATTCATTACATTTGGTAAGAGATGGTTCAATCAATTGAGGTTTAATTTTATAAAACCGATTTGCCAAGGCAAGCATGAATGTATAATGGGAAGATTTTCTTATATGGTTGCAGGTGAATGGAATTCTGATTGAGGAGTCAGTGTTGTGGGAGTAACGAGATCGGTACAGTTAAGCATATGGATCGTTACAGTGGTAAGTTATCCTTGTCTTGTGTTTCTGCTTTGAAAATTACAGTTAAAAACATTACTAGTTGTTACTGAGTTAAGGCTATTGTACAGGATTCATATCGATGTATGCTGCATTAGCCAGTCACCATTTTATCTCGAAGGAGGAGGTAGACTTTTGAAGTACATAAGAAACGGCTCTAGGAGAGTGGTAGCATGGTGATTGTTCTTGTTGAAGGAGCATGACAAGATCCATTGTCTTATATTCGATTGTGTATTGGTTGCTGCTTGATTCTTGTTGGTAGACTATTGAAGTATAAGTCTTTTAACTTTGGTTTTGACACTAAATAGATGTATACTTTCAATTTAGTTGAGAAATGAGAAAAGACATTCTAACTAAGGATTTATATCCATCCTAAAAAGTCCAATTTACTAAAGAATTACTAGTGTATGAAATCAAAACCACATCTATACCCTAAACCCCAAAACTTCTTATTGTTTCTCACTTATTTCTATACTTGTTGTATAGAAAACTAATGATAATTTCCTTTAGAGTATAAATAAGGTTTAGGGTTTGAACCCTAATCCTATACCCCAAAACCATAAATCTAGGCTATAAACTCAACCCTAAAAAACTTAAATCATACACTTGTAACATTAAACCCTAAATCTAAAACCTAAATTCCTCACTAAAGACAAACCCTAAACCCTAAATTTATTAATCTTTAATCATAAACAATAGATTTTAAATTTAAAAATCTTATCTCTCTACCCTAAACCCTAACTTTTAACCCTTAAATATTTAACATTAATTTTTAAAACCTTGATTAATATAACCAAAATTAAATACTTTGAAAAATATAAGAAACATGGAATAACCTATAACTTAATCTAAACCCTAAACCACATATTGTAAAATAACACGTTAATTTAATGACAAAATTTTTAAAAGGAATAATATAAAAGAAATGTTAAACTTGAAACTATAAAATAAAAAATCTGGTCTTAACAAAAACAACAAAAAACTGGTTTTCTATTGGTTAAGAGAGAGAAATAAGGATCACCCTTTTTCATTATCCACCGTTAGATCATATTAAAATCGACGGACAAAACACATTGTCTTCAACTCCTCTCTTCCTCTTCTCACGAGCACCTTTTTCTGCGGATTCAGCCACCCATCTCTTCCAGGGTTTCTGACTTACGGTTTCGAGGGTTGCAATTAGGGCTCCATGGTTTCACGAATCGCTTTCCAGGACTCACTTTATTCTGAATTCAGGTTTCTTCTTTTGTTTGTTTTGGGTTTTGATTTTGCGATTTTCAGTTTTAAATTGAGTTTAGTTTTTCAATAATCCCATTTTCTGTTTTGATTCTACGAAGATTTCTGTCACCGTTGGTAATCTTAACATGTTTATTGGGTTTTTGGCTAGTTCAGGGAGCTGGGATTGTTCGTCTCTGCGACGTTGGTGCTGTATTTCAAGAGGTCAAAGTCGCGGTTTCTTCATTGGCTCGTCTGGAAACAAGATGGCAGAGGTTGTGGTGGAAGATGAACTCGACGGTGGAGGTGGTGGTTGCAAAAGAATATGACGGCGTAGATGGTTATGGTGGAAGGAGAACACGGAGTTGGTGGTGCAGCACCGGACATGACGACGGCTCACTGCAAGAGACACGAAATTAGCTTAGGGGTTTTTTTTTGGGGTTTGATATAACCGGTTTAAATCAGATTTTAAGGATTTGGGGTTTGGTTTCTTCTTTGGTCTTGTATAACAAATTGTAATTAGTATCAATATTAATTTTCAGTTAATTAATAAAATATTTAATTAATGTAATACCATTTTCATTTTATTTAATTCTTTTATTTATGATTGTATAATTAATTGTGTAATTTAGTTTTTTTAATAATTTCATTAAATATTTAATTAATGTAATACCAGTTTTTTAATAATTTTTAATAAACTACAAACGTCCGGATGAGTTTCATGCTAACCGGTCAGCTCTTGTACCTCCTGAATTTGAGAGGAATGATTTTGAAATCAAAACCATCTACTACTCTCTGATGAGGCAGAATGCTTTCCATGGTTTTCCGACGGAGCAGCCTATGGATCACATTGATCAGTTTGAGGACATAATCACTGGAATGAAGTATGATGGAGTGTGCCAAGATTATTTGTTCCTCAAGCTTTTCCCCTACTCTCTCGCTGGAGATGCTGCAGCCTGGATGAAACAACTTCCACCTGGAACGTTTGATACTTGGGCTGCTTTAAAGAGTGAGTTTCTGAGGCATTTCTATGATGATGCTCGCTCTGATCAGTCCAGACAGGACATTCTCA
Organism: Orychophragmus violaceus; assembly: GCA_030180135.1. Lineage (NCBI taxonomy): Eukaryota > Viridiplantae > Streptophyta > Magnoliopsida > Brassicales > Brassicaceae > Orychophragmus > Orychophragmus violaceus. The sequence goes on from CM058239.1 coordinate 34,082,129, forward strand.
CTTTCTCCCAAGGTCCTACAGAGCCTCTTAAGACTGCCTGGATGAGGTTTAAAAAGTACCAACGTGACTGCCCGCATCATGGATTCACTGAGGTAACATTGCTGGGTATCTTCTTTAGAGGTATAGATCTTCCATATCAAGCTGCTTTAGACAACTCTAGCAATGCCAACTTCAACACTAGGACTCCTGCTGAAGCCAAGAAGTTGATAGATAATTTAGTAAGCAGTAATAGCTGCAAGACTACGGATGAGAGAAGGAAGAAGTCCGGTGGAAAGTTGGAGAGTTCTGAGATAGCTGATATTAGATCTAAGCTGGACACTGTTTGGAATCTTCTAGCTGGGAAGAAAGCTGTCCATTTTGCTCAGGATGTGGAGGTATTTGGAGCTGAGGAAGAGAACCAAGAGGAGGATGTGAACTACATTGGTGGTTCCGGATTCCAAGGGAATAGGTTTGGGAATCAGTCTGGTAATAGGTTCTTCAATGGAGGACAGAAGAGTGCTTTCAACAGCAACCAAAACTCTTCTGGATTTGGGCAGACTAGTGGTTTTCAGAAACCTTTTCAGCAGAGTAATCAAAGGACTTATGGTTCTTCTACATACCAGACACCTCCTGCTGCTACTACTCACGAGATCAAGATGGAGAGTATGATGGAACAGTTGATGGAAGGACAGACTAAGCTTGTTGTGGACTGCAATAAGAAGTTGGATGCTGTCTATGAGGATCTCAATGGGAAGTTTGAGTCTCTGAACACTCATGTGAAGCAATTGGACACTCAGGTGAGCCAAATCTCAAACTCCATCAAGGGAAAAGATGTTGTAGACACCGATATTAAAGCCTGGTCAGTGTACATTGATGATGGATCACATCTAGGTGAAAGATTCGAGCTAAGTACAGGTAAAGTGGTTGAAGAGACCGAAATTTCGGATTTTGAGGAAAATCTCTCGGGTAGAATCTGCGAAACTTTGACTGCATCGATCGATGCACCCTTAGCATCGATCGTTGCAAGGCGTGGACAGACAGACTCGCAGGATTCTTACGACTTTGATGCAGATTTAGAGCTTAACCGCTTATTCCCTGGAGTGTCTGAGATAACCCAACAGGAGATTTATGCACAATCTATTCGATTATATCCTAAGGTGTCTGAGGTGATTCAACGAGAGATTGATGAGCTTAAAGAGCTAGAAAAGGTTGGTGAAGAGTTGGAAGAAATTCCACCTTCTGATGATCCACCTTATCATCCATGTGTGCAGAGATACTTGGGTAAGATGTTGCCTTTGGATGAAGAGCTGAGAGACTGGGTAATAGTTGTTCCTCAGCATATAAGTGATGTGCTATTGACTAAGGTTCCTAAGAAGCTACCTGATCCTGGGATATTTGTGTTGAGTTGCTCTATCTTCGAGGATGGTTTTAAACGTTCTCTATGTGATCTAGGAGCTGCTGGAAGTCTTATGCCATATTCTGTGGCAGTGAAGCTGGGAATGACGGATTTTTCACCTACTAGGACCTCTCTTGTCCTAGATGATCAGTCAATAAGGATTCCGGAAGGACTTCTTGAGGACGTTCCAGTGAGAGTTGGGAACTACTTGGTTCCGACAGAATATTTGGTGCTGAAGTACGATAGTGATCCTGATGATGCTTTGATACTTGGGAGGCCATTTTTAGCTACAGCTGGAGTAGTGATAGATGTGAGGCATAGCCTGATTGACCTCCACCTGGGAGATGAGCCGCTGCACTTTGAGATGGACAAGCTGCGCAAGCCACTGATTGATGGGCAGACCTTCACCATTATGGATGGAGATGAAGAGCAGTCAAGTCACTCTACGGTTTTGGATCCTGATGATCATCATATTCCACCTTTTCTTGGACAAGTTTATTCTGACACAGCCTATTCTCCGCCTTGGATGAGGAGACTTGCACAGAGGCAATCAAAATCTCTGTCAGGATCTCATAGTGCCTGATACTTGTTCTTCCGGTCAAGCTAATGACCTTAAACAAGCGCTGAGTGGGAGGCAACCCACTGTTAGGTTTTAGTATTTTTCTTTTTGATTTTTGGTGTTTTTCTTAAGAATTTACGTTTTTGATTTGTTTTTGCTAAGTTTTTATGAACAGAACCTGTTTGGAGACATGTAACGATCGATGCACTTGTGCATCGGTCGTTGCAAGGAGATTTGACGAAGAGATGGGATCGCATTGTGACGATCGTTGCGGTCCTGTGCAACGGTCGTTGCAAATGGTTTAATTGCAAATTAAGGTACGCGTGCTAAACCGGAATCGATTCGGTTCATCAGTGTCGATCGTTGCTCATCACCAACGATCGTTGCACCCACGACCAGGTAAGTGTCTTAAACCCTTTTCTCTTCTCTTCTTCTCCACTCTCGCCGTCCGTACAACCGAAACTCCACAACTCTAAATCTCTCAAATCTTCATCGTTTTCTCTGATTCAAAGCCTGATTTTAATTGTTTTAACACCCTCTATCCATTTCTCTAGCCCAATTGCAGTGAATCCAAGGTAAGAACACTCATTTCAACTTTTTCGGATTCGGTTCTAGGGTTTATAAATTAGGGATTTTAGGCTTAAATTGATGATTCCGTACTGTATTAGACTTGATTTAGGTTGTTTGGTGATGGATATTTTCTGGTTGTGAGAATGTGGATTGATTTTGCACGATTTTGAATCGTTAATTTGCGACTGAGAAATCGCCTTGCAACGATCGTCGCACTTGTGCAACGGTCGTTGCTGGTCGATTTCACAGAGAGATTTCCGAGACTTATATGGTTTAAAATTTTCTTGAATGCAGATGGCAACTCGCAGACAACATCGCAAATGCAGAGCCACCGCAGCAGCTACAGCTCACCACCAGCCGCCACCTGAGTGGTTCCATCGAGAATCACCGCACCCTGAGGATTATGTGAGAGTTGGTCCGGCAATAGCACTACCCTGGCCCCGAGCAGATAAGACAGAGATCCAGTCAGATAGAGAGTGGCCAAATGATATTACTGAGCTGCTTAAGAGCGATGAGTTCACAGAGAGACCATTGCTTGATCACTGGGATGAGTATGACACGTTGCTCTACAACGGTTGGTGTGGCATGACGCTTAAACCGACCAAGTTTGCAGACTATTCGACTTGTAAGAGTCTGGGTATTGATGAGAAGGTTCTTGCACTGTGTAAGGGCATTGGTTTGGGGACAATGCCAATGCAGCCTTACGAGATGTACCCTAAGTTGGTAAGACAACTGCTAGCCACTTGCAGAGTGGTTTACCCTACACCAGATAGCAGGAGTGCTTCAGGAGGTTTCTTTACCTTCATGTGCTTAGGAGCCAGTTATCGGATTCCACTTCTTGATATCTGCAGGATTTATGGATTCAGCACTGAGCCGAGACGTATTGGGATGAGTGTTAAATGGGATGTGGGTGAAGCTCAGTATTTCTGGGAGTGTATTGGCAGTGGTCGATACAGCTTGAGGACTACACCACTGAAGCAGGTTAGACATCCTGTTCTGAGATATGTCTTGCGTATCTTATGTTGGACTCTGTTGTGCAAGTCTGAAGCCAACAAGATGCGTAAGACTGAGATGGAGATGTTGTTTATTGGACTGAGGGATCAGTTTGAGGATACTGTTCTGAGAGATCCCACTAGAGGACTCAACTTGGGAGCTGTTTTCGCCCATGATTTATGCGACCTGCAAAAGAAGCCATTTGATGGTGTGGACACTGAGACAGTGGGGAGTCTGCTTACTCCCATTTCAGGCATTGCAGGATTCCCTTAGAGGGTACATAGCGTGATGACAGCCTGGAGTTCCTTGATTTCAGCCACCTGCAGAGCGCTACATGGCTCAAGGAAGGACGAGTTTGGGTTTATTATGACCCTGCCACTAGGCAGCGAGGTGTGGATCTTCCTGCTCCTGGTCTTACACAGATTGATACGCTGGATGCCTTGAGATTCCAGCCTCCTACGAGTGATCAGCGCCGTATTCCCTCTATGGCTCATCCGCTGGGAGAGCCTTTTACACGAGCCTCTACTTCCTCTGCACCTGCACCTGCTGCCCCTGCTGATGATATTGGTCCTTTTTCCGAGCCTACGATGCCTTATGGTGATATGTCTGTGGCAGAGTGGAGAGAGCATGAGGATGGTATTATGCGGAGCATATGGAACTTCATGCGTACCTGCACCTGCAGGAGACAACCACAGATACACCATCCAGGACCTTCTCAATGCAGACGACGATCTCCGACTCCAAATACTTCAAGTGGCACTGATCGCATTGATGGGGATGAGTGAGAGATGCGAGTGTTTTCAGACTACGGTTCTTTGTTCCTATCTTTCTTTTTCTTTTGCATTTTCTTTTGATTTTCTTAGGACTTCTTATGTTTGGATGATGTGTTTGATTTGATACATTCAGTTGCTTTGATCTTGCCTGTTTTCAGTGTTTTCAGCTTGCAGGTTCGAAAATTTGGATTTCCTTATGGACTAACCTGCTAACTTGCTGACTGATCCAAATATCGCAGTGCGTCAATCGACACACCTTGTGTCGATCTTCACAACACGAAAGAAATCGCATTGCAGCGATCGTTGCGGTCCTGAGCAACGATCGACACACGACGAAAAATCGCCTAGAAACGGTCGTTGCATTTATGTAACGATCGATGCATGTGCGACAGAGGTAAAAATCAGACAGAACTCAACAAATCCACTAACTAATTTTTCTTTCTTTTTACCAATCCTTCGCTTGACACTACTGGGGACAGTGTGTCTTAAGTGTGGGGGAGGTGCTACTGACTTCATCTTTCTGTTTTCTTTGAGTCAGTCTGTTTTTCAAAAATTGTTTTATCGAGTCAAAATAGTTTAAGTAAGAAACAATGATTTTTTGAGAAGATTAACAGCACTTGCAGGAACTTTAGTAACCATTGGGATGAAGTTGCAGAACAATTTATGACTATTAGAAAACCCAGACACGGATCAGCCTACTAAGAACACCCACATCACTTCAGGTATCAGAGGATCCTTATACTGACTTCATCTTAATACTGACTTAATTTTCTCACCTAAGGGCTTGGTATACTTTGTGTCGGATTCCTTTGTTAGTTCTGACACAGCTTGTGAACCTGTCCTATTTGGTTCCCTTCTCCCCTTCCATAAAGTAAAAAAAAAAAAAGAATAATAAACTGAGGATGAGTTAGTAACTCCGAAGTGGTCACGGGAGTGGTAGTTACCACTATTACCTTCTGTGCGATCCATGGAATGTGTCCAAAGTACACCCCAAAACGGGAAGAACGCTGATAAAAAAAATAAAATGATACCCAATGGGGAAAAATCAGTTGTTAAGGAAGGGAAAAGAGAAGAAAGGGACCAGAGAAAGACAGTATGGTTGTCTAGAGCTGGCAAGGTAAGAGTCCATGTGCCCTTTGATCGATACTCCTTGGGTGAGACCGCACTTAAATACTTTCAGAAGTCAGTAGGGAGAATTTGAATGCGTGAATGTGATTGTGGAGTTTACTTAGGACAGTTGCTAAGTGTGGGGGAAGTATATGTTGGTCTTGATGTCTGCAGGTGAAATCTTTCAGTGGATTACTAAGGAGAATCTGAGTGTTGTTGCTTCAAAGATGAAAAGAGTTTCTGAAAGTTTTCAAACCTCTTCACCATATCTAGTTCTTTGTTTTGCTTGAGGACAAGCAAAGGCTAAGTGTGGGGGAGTTGATATATCATGGTTTTTACCGGTTTTATGCCATGATATAAGTATGTTTTAGAGTCTTTTAGTGTTCTTTTAGAGTCTTTTGCAGGTCTTATTAGGTACACGTATGTTTGGAGCAAAAGTGGAGATTATGGAGCTAATTGGAGCACTTTGGAGATTTGACCCGAGAGACTGTGCTCACTGTCCAGATTTGATGACTGCGTCGATCGTTGCACACCTGCATCGGTCGATGCGTAGCGCGAATGGGCCAGACCTCGGCGGTTTAATGAAGAATATCAATATTGCAGAAGTGCCCAAAAGTTCCAGATATTTACACAGAAGCTCCAAGTCGTGTTTTAGCTATATAATTAGGTTTTTAACTTCTGTTTTACATACGCTATCATAACTTAGAGGAGAGAGTTTTTAGAGCTTTTGGGGCTGATCTGATCCTGTACTACATTCGTTTTGGAGAAGTTTTCGAACCCCTTTTATATTCTAATCTCTTTTATGATTTCTATATATTCATTGATTATGTTTACATCATCTATGTCTGAGTAGTTTCATAGTTAGGTTTAGGGTTTCTCATAGGGATTTCATGACTTGTTAGATATTATTAATTCAGTTAGGGATTCACATCAATAGATGTTCTTCAAACTAAATTGTGTTTAATGCTAGTTCTAACCTGATCACTTAGAATCTAGATCCTAGGTTGCTAAATTGACACGACAGTGTGATTTAGAATCTGAACTATTTAGGTTGAGCAATTTAATTACTCGCAAAGGAATTTGGTTTAATTAGATTGTGAACATATCAAACTTGGAATTAAAGCTGGTTTAATCTGTTAGTAATTGCAAAGGAATTTGGATTACTGCACTTAGACTTAGAGAATTCTCGCAAAGGAATTTGGTTAATTCTATATCTGTGTTTTGAGTTCTAGAACTGAGCTTAGTTAGATCATGACTGAATGATTTATCTGCTTGTCTGATTTCCTGAGAACGCCTTATACTTAGCGCCCTTAGTTTATTGCCGACAAACAACAACTTGCTACTGATTTACTTTCTTGTTTGCTTTTTAGTTAATTCAATACAATTTGCTTTCTCCTAGTTTAATCTCTTTAGTTCTAATCCTATCGTTGCCCAGAGTCCTCGTGGATTCGATCCCTAAGTACTACATTGATATACTGTGCACTTGCAGTTAGATTAGGGTAAAACTTTAGACATATCAGTCATCAACGTACAATTGGAGCATGAAGTATCCATGTGGAGTACTTTCGATGTATATGCACTTATCATATTCATTAATGCTAATTACACTACAAGAAATTGTACATTGTTAGCACACTATAAACGCCATAATAGGTAATAAATAGCGTTTCTATAAACGCTAGGACATGAGGAGCTATCTTAGGGACGTCTGATATTATAGCGTTTATTTTGGTTGCTATGGTATGTGTTATATATGATAGCGATATATTTGTATTACTATTATAATTTGTTATAAGATGTATTTTCACATAACTCTTTTTATACTAAGATGTATTTTCACACATCTCTTTTAATACACTGTTCTTGATAGTGTTGTAGCTCTGTATATAAGCTATCATGGTTTTGGTAGCAGTCTTATAAATACTATATAAATTGTTCTAATGGCACTACTGTTTCTTGACCTGGATCTTTTTCCGGCTATTAGAACTTGTTTTCCAGAAACCTCATTAATTAAAAAAAAAAAAAGATAATACATTTCAACACAAGTCTCATACAAACCATGGTACCCATAATACATAATATTTAGTCCAAAACCAACCAAAATTAGCCAAAACAAATCACATATAGTCTCATTCTAGGTTGTAGAAGAACTACTTAAGAAACCCTACAAGTCTAACATAAGATCACCTTGTCCTTCGGCCACATAATGGAAGTACCAATTGCATCTTGGATACACGCGATCTCAAAAGATGGTCTCCACACCTCTGCGCTTTTCACCTTTACTATATCCACCCAAACTCTAGTTATTGAGGCAGAAGATGGTCGGCAGATCATTGTCATCAGTCATACCACCAACTGTAGCCATCTATACTAATGCTACAAACTTCAACTTCTTAGTCATCGTCCTCTTCCTTTGGACCTTCCTCCTAAAAAATCAAAACATATCAATGATTGGTCAACGACTCAAATAATCACCCATATATGCATTGACACTCGATTAACACTTGAATTTACCAGTTACTTTTTGTAGCTTTCATGTTCTTCTTGTAGCCAACGTTGCCCTTCTCAGCCTTAGCAACATAAAGAGTTTTCTCGAGAAACTATTGTTATACACACGTATTGGACATATTTAAAAACATAACATTTGAGATCATAACACACAGATTTGGTCAAGTGCTAAGATAACGTACATGGTCTGACAATGATTTTCACTTGTCTCCAGTAGCTTTTCCAACCTGTTTATCAAATCAAATTCAAGGTAGAGGCTGCTAAGGTAAAAAATAACTTTTTGAAGATGCAAACAAAATAACATTCACTCACAGCAGGAACAAATTTCTTCTTGGGTTGTTCCTTCTTGAAAGTCTCACAGAAATCTTCCCTTCATATCACAAAAAAATCATTGTCAATATTAACACAGAACTAAGGTAGAAACAATAACGGAAAACAAATACAAAAATGGAAATAATCACAATGACTATTAGAAGTTTGATGAACTATTATCAGATACTTTTGACTTGACTATAGCAGACAAAAAGGATTCTACTAATCTCATCTTTTAATGAAGAATCAGTAGGTGATGATTACATGAACACGAAGAAGGCACTGGATGGCATCTTTGGTTTGTTTGGATCCTTAGCAGCCGCTTTGCTACATCATGTTCTTTAGCCGCCTTCTTGGTCACATAGAGCCTATCACCATACAAAATTTGTAGTAAAAAACTCATCAGAAAACAATATGAACACCAATCTGAAATCCAGAGAAAAAATCACAAGTCAATCTGGCTGAAACTTACTTGGAGCTCCTCGTTTCAGTCTTCAGCCTACAGAAAAAGTCATCTCACAAGTCACAGGTAACAAGTGTTATAATGAATTCACCAGTTCGAAAACAAAGACATAAGCAACAAGGAACATTACAAAAAATGCCTCATCAAATCAATAAATCTCATACTACTTTGGTAAGAAGCAAGGAGATCAACAAATGTTGAGAGGATAGTTTTTGTTATCTTACCAAAGCAACTTCCTCAAGAGCTTCACAAGCAAGTTGTTACAAAAGAACATTTAAAACAAATAAAGCTTTCCTGGACATTTTCATGTTTCCGGAGCTGTTTCCATATGAAACTAACCATATCTTTGCTGGCAGTAGGAAAACATTGATCATTATAAGCTTGTAGTTATCCCTGATAAAAGCATATGATTGATTGGGTAAAAAATCTTAAAAACAAAAAGAAAGAAACCTCTTCATGTAGTCCCATAATCCATCAGAAGCTAAAATAATGAACTCAACATCTGATGTAAGAGGTACTTGATAAATATCTGGAGTTGCAACAACCATGTCCCCTTTAAACTCGATTCTTCACCATTTCATCAAATCAGGACAGAAATCCTTAAAATTGTAAATGAGGAGCAAATACTTGAGTTATGTACCTCGAGAAAAACTTCTGGACCATCTTCCTTCATCGACACCCTTCTTTAACATCCTGTGTATGATATTTTATGAGCAATGACGCAGCATCTAAAAAAGAGCAATCGTAAGGACATAGAAGAAACCCGACTCATGCTTCTTTGTATTGAAAGGGATGTCACCAAAAGCACGAGATAAAACTATGTCGAGAAATCAAACTATTTTCTCATGAACCACCGCGCCGAGAACGAGAAGAAAGACCACCACTGCAATAGGAAAGAGAGCAAGAGCCTGACTAATTCCACCGGCAGCACCAAGGTTGGTGACTCACCGCTCGGGACGGACTCGGAAGAGAAGCTGCGGAGGATCTACTTCACCGAGGATGAAGACCGGACAAGCAGAGATCTGAACATTTATAGAGATGAAATATTGGGTTTCTCGAGAGGAATCTGAGGGAGAAAACCAAAGAAACGAAAATGCATGAGAAAATCGAAGGTGAAATTGATTGAAGAACAAAAAAAGCTTGAGAAGAATGAAAGGAAAGAGACGGCGTGGAGAGAATGAGTTGGGGTATTTTTGTTTCTCAAATGTGAAAAAAAAAAGACTTAAGGCAAAATTTTCCCCAAATTTTTTTATTTTGGTGCCAAAGTCATTTTTCACTAAATTTTGGCGGACATAAGTGTTGCACAGACAAAATTTGGGATTTTGTCTTCCCGCTTAGTAAAAATCTATAAAATTCTTGCTTAGCATTAATTGAATGCTATAATAGAGTTGATATTTTAATTTGTCATTTTTAATAGCAGTTTGTGAATTCGTGCTATCATGATCTGCTATCAATACACAGATTTCTTGTAGTGTAAAACCATTTGTCATCGATCATGAAATTGTCAAATTTTTCATGTCATTAGTTTGGAGCTTACTTAAGTCCATACAACAACTTCATGTTTCCACAAACTTTGTGTTCTTGTCTTGGAACAACAAATCTTTTGGTTTTTTCCATATAAAACTCCTAAAAGCTTTTTATACATATCTGATGGATTTTAGGTCTCGCAATGCTACAATTCTTATTAATATTCTGATTATAGTTATTCATGTTACTAGAGATTAGGTGTCAAAGAAATCTAGACATTTTTCGGAAACTTTGCACCACAAACCTATACTTGCACTTTTCAGTTGAGCCATCAGTTTTCAACTCTATTTTTAAAACTCATTTACACCCTTAAGGCTTTAAACTTTTGTGATAAAACGACTTATCTTTCATGTACGGTTTTCATAATATAGACGGCTTCCTTCCAATAAGGTAATAGCGAATATGCTTAAATATTCAGCTGCCCAAATTAACTCAATCTTGTTCATATCTGTATCCCTGATTTTGTGTATTCGATTCCCTGAGTTTGTGTATTAGATTGTAACGTTATTGCCTTTATATTGGCCTGTCAGTGGAACGTGATCCCTAAGGGAAATTCATTCACTTTCATGGTATCAAAGCTCATAAGCTCCTGAGACCAAAATTCTTTTCTTTTCTATCTTCTTCTCTTCTTTTCTGTGATTTGTTTCTTCTTTCTTTTCATATCTAATGGCGGCTGCAAATTTGGTTGTCGAAAGACCATTTGATGTGACCAACATCAAGACTCATATCCCCTTGATCTTGACCTTGATGACCACAATTATAATGCATGGCGTGAGCTGTTTCAGATGCATTGTTTGACGTTTGATGTGCTAGGTCACCTTGACGGATCGTTGCAAGCCGCAGATGCCAACGATGCAGCATGGCTTAAGCGTGACAGTCTGGTTAAGTTATAGATTTACGGCACTTTAGCGGAGCCTTTGTTCAAATCGACGTTCAAGGGTGGGGGGACTGCACGGGACGTTTGGCTCAGAATTGAAAACCAATTCAGAAACAACAAGGAGGCACAGGCGATTCGTCTTGACAACGAGCTTCGCACCATGGCCATTCGTGATTTGTCGATTCAAGATTATTGCCAGAAGATCAAGTCATTTGCTGATATGTTATCCAATGTTGATGCTCCGGTTTCTGAGCGCAATCAGGTTATGTACCTTCTCAATGGCCCTAATGAAAAATTTGATAACATTATTAATGTGATTCAGCACAAGGAGCATTTCCCAACCTTTGATGCTGGTAAGAATATGCTGGAAATGGAAGAGGCTCGCATAAAGAAGCCCATCAAAGTCATGGCTTCTCACTCGGACCATGCGTCTTCTTCCTCGGCTCTTACAGTCTCTGAAACACCATCAAAGCAAACTCAAGGTCGGCCTCTGCAACAACGGTTCAATAATTTCAGGGGAAGGCACAACAATCGCGGCAGAGGCTGGAATGATTATCGCCATCTCAACAATCACTATCAACCTTGTTCGTCTCCCCCACCGTGGTACAATCAGGCTGGGCCATGATCATCGCCTTACTCGCAGTGGAACAATTATCAACCCTGGAATGGTCCTCGTCCATACACGCATGCACCAACAACGAACCACCCAACATCACATGTGCATCTAATTGAAGCTCCATCTGTCTATTCAGAAGCATACCCATCTGATATGCTTCAAGAGTCTGCTGGTCCGTGTTGGGATTATGTCCTGAAATCACACTTGTACTCACTCCTGATGATAGTTGTGTGTCGAGATCAGACATTCGTATAATACTGGGCGGTTGCAATGTTTTGCTAGAAGCCTCTTGCAATCTGTAAGTTGTAGACTTACTGCCAGTATTATATGATCCTATAGGGTCACACACCTAAGCAAACTGGAAGCGTAAATATGGGAATGATCATTATGGTAATGATCATGTTGATGTGTATTGAATACACATTGATATTGAGTTTATAGTGGTGTGTCGATCGACACAGTATGTGTGTCGATCGACACAAATCGGGTTTCGAAACTGACGTTTCGATTTTATGACTTAAATGAATTGGTATTAACCAATGCTCGGTTTTAGTCATTCCAGGTCTATATAAGGCTTATAGTTTCGACCTGGAACCCTAGCCGTTCACTTCGTCTTTGCAGAGAAATCATAGACAGCAAAACTCAGTGATCCCGAAGATCCGGCACTAGCATCCCGGCTTTCCAGGTTTGTGTGCGTGTGTATCTGGTAGAGGCGAAGCATCTGAGTCGCTACTGATCTCGTCATACCAATCATTCCGCTGCCAGAACAAGGTAAGATCGAGGTCAGTGATTCAATATAACGAACCCTAGATCCTAGGCTTTCCAACAGTGGTATCAGAGCTATTAGGGTTTAATCTATTGAATCTAAAGCATGTAATTCGAAAACTGATGTATTTGAATAGATTAATGCTTGATAAATCGTGTTTTGATGAGTTTAATCTCGGATTAAGATTCTGCTAAAAACGATGAACTGCTGTTTTCCCACTGTGTCGATCGACACTAAGCTTGTGTCGGTCGACACGCCGCAAAACGAATTTTAAAATTTTAGGGTTTCGATCAGTGATCGAATATCTGTATCCCTACTGTGTCGATCGATACACTGGGTGTGTCGGTCGACACAGATTATAGTCTTTGTTGCTCGGGACTGTTCTTTTGTTGAGAGGGAATTTCTTTCTAAGAAAAGCAGTGGGAGTAAAGTACATCTAGAAGAAATTCAAGATGCACAGGAGGCTGCTCATCCTGCTGAGGAAGAGCAGCAGTTGGATCCACAAAGTTCTGTGGAGGCCACCCCTGTGGAGCCTGAAGTTCGCAGATCCGGAAGGATCCGTCACGAACCCGAGAGATATTATGGATTTCTCGTGACTAACTGCAATGATCTGATGATCATTGAAAGTGACGAACCGGCAACCTTCGCGGAAGCAATGATGGGCCCGGACTCCGAAAAGTGGCTTGGAGCCTCTAAATCCGAAATGGGATCCATGTCAAAAAACCAAGTATGGTCCTTGGTCGATTTACCTAATGGTTCAAAAGCCATTGAGTGTAAATGGATCTTCAAGAAGAAGATTGACGTGGATGGCAATGTCCAAATTTATAAAGCTAGGTTGGTGGCTAAAGGTTTTAAACAGATTCATGGTATTGACTATGATGAAACCTATTCCCCAGTCGTTATGCTTAAATCCATTCGGATTTTCCTAGCAACTGCTGCTTATTATGATTATGAGATTTGGCAGATGGATGTCAAAACCGCCTTCTTGAATGGAATTCTGGAAGAGGATGTGTATATGACACAGCCTGAGGGTTTTGTAGATCCTAAGAATGCTGGGAAGGTATGCAAACTTCATAAATCCATTTATGGATTGAAGCAAGCATCACGGAGTTGGAATCTTCGTTTTAATGAAGCAGTAAAACAATTTGGTTTCATCAAGAACGAAGAAGAACCATGTGTATACAAGAAGACTAGTGGGAGCGGAATTGCGTTTCTCGTACTGTATGTCGATGACACACTTATTCTCGGTAATGACGTTCTGTTGCTTCAGTCTGTTAAGACTTGGCTCGGAAGTTGTTTTTCCATGAAAGACATGGGAGAAGCCGCGGACATCCTTGGAATCAGAATCTACAGAGATAGAGCAAATAGGCTGATTGGATTGTGCCAAGACACTTATATTGATAAGGTGTTGCACAGATTCAAGATGCATGATTCCAAGAAAGGCTTCATACCGATGTCTCATGGCATTAGTCTCAGCAAGAAGCAGTGTCCGGCGACACATGCTGAGCGAGAGCGCATGGATAGGATTCCTTATGCTTGTGCAATAGGATCTATCATGTATGCCATGCTCTGCACTCGTCCAGATGTAGCTTACGCGTTAAGCATGACGAGTAGATACCAATCTGATCCAGGTGAAGATCACTGGACAGCGGTCAAGAATATTCTCAAATATTTGAGACACACCAAGGATAAGTTCTTGGTATATGGACGAAGTGAAGAGCTTGTGGTGAATGGATTCACTGATGCGAGTTTTCAGACGGACAGAGACGATTTCCGATCACAGTCTGGATATGTCTTCTGTCTAAATGGCGGTGCAGTGAGCTGGAAGAGCTCTAAGCAGAATACCGTAGCTGATTCCACGACGGAAGCTGAATATGTTTCTGCTTCAGAAGCGGCAAAGAAAGCTGTTTGGATCAAGAAGTTCATGACTGAACTTGGTGTGGTTTCTAGTATCTTGGAGCCAGTGGCTTTGTTTTGTGACAACAATGGAGCCATTGCTCAGGCGAAAGAACCCAGGTCACACCAGAAGTCCAAACACATAGAGAGGAGATATCACCTGATTCGTGATATCGTCAATAGAGGGGAAGTAAAGATCAGCCGAGTTCCGACGGACGAGAATGTCGCTGATCCTCTAACTAAGCCACTCCCAAGGCCTATAACTAAGCCACTCCCAAGGCCTAAGCATGAGAGTCATACTACTGTTGTAGGCATTAGAGATCTTAAGATGTAATCTTGATTCTAGTGGGAGTTCTTGTTTTATTTTAGTTATATCAAGATGTTCTTGTAAACATACTTTTGGATATGTTTAATGAAATTTGATTTCAGCATTATTTATTGTGATCTAAATAATGGTCCCAAAATAAGTTTATGCCATATTATAGGTCATCAAGTTGAGGACTTGATCATGAAACCCTATAAGTTATAGATGTCATAGATTATGATGTGTCCCTAGTCGAGGTTGTCAATGTGGGACACTGACAACCGCGAGAGACTAGCTTGTGAGGTGACTGTTGACTAAGTTTCATGGAGTCAGTGATATGAGTATCACAGTCAGTCACATAGATATATGTTGATGAACATATGATCGGACATGACCCGCTAATGAGAAGTCTCCAAGATAGTTATATCTGTGTCATGAGAGATTCTCATTACGACTATAGAGTATAGTCCTTAGACCTGAGTTCATCATGCTTTCTTACATATGAATTGGTACACTTTGACCTTGTCAAACGTCGACCCGTAACTGGCGGCTATAATGGCATTGCTCAGGCGTATCATGAAGTGTGTGTTGAAACAGGGATGGAACAAGAAGGGATTTGTCCCTCCTGAATAACGGGAGATAAATATCTCAGGGCCTATCGAAGATTTTATACTGAGAAAATGTGTGGCCGCACTCAAATGAACCGTAGTTCAGTTGTTTGTCTTGTTCAGTATAGATCAGGAGTTCGATAAACACGATATTGGCTTAATAAGGATGACACTAATCTTGCTTTATGCCAAATCGAGATATAGAGATAAAAGGATTATAGGAATTGATGATTCCAGTACAAGTGGGAGATTGTTGGGATTATGTCCTGAAATCACACTTGTACTCACTCCTGATGATAGTTGTGTGTCGAGATCAGACATTCGTATAATATTGGGCGGTTGCAATGTTTTGCTAGAAGCCTCTTGCAATCTGTAAGTTGTAGACTTACTGCCAGTATTATATGATCCTATAGGGTCACACACCTAAGCAAACTGGAAGCGTAAATATGGGAATGATCATTATGGTAATGATCATGTTGATGTGTATTGAATACACATTGATATTGAGTTTATACACAAATCGGGTTTCGAAACTGACGTTTCGATTTTATGACTTAAATGAATTGTTATTAACCAATGCTCGGTTTTAGTCATTCCAGTCTATATAAGGCTTATAGTTTCGACCTGGAACCCTAGTCGTTCACTTCGTCTTTGCAGAGAAATCATAGACAGCAAAACTCAGTGATCCCGAAGATCCGGCACTAGCATCCCGGCTTTCCAGGTTTATGTGCGTGTGTATCTGGTAGAGGCGAAGCATCTGAGTCGCTACTGATCTCGTCATACCAATCATTCCGCTGCCAGAACAAGGTAAGATCGAGGTCAGTGATTCAATATAACGAACCCTAGATCCTAGGCTTTCCAACAGTCCGGACTGGTACATGGACTTTGGAGCCACAACACATCTCTCTTCAGTGGCAGGTACACTCCTCTCTAATTTTAAGCCTACTACCAAACACTCGGTTATTGTCGGTTACGGTTCGAAACTTCCCGTCACTTCCATTGGTTATGCTGTTATTCCTTCTAATACTTGTCCTCTATCACTCAAACGAGTCCTTGTTGCACCTCAAATAGTAAAAAAATTAATATTTGTTCGCCAGTTCACGACAGATAATTTGTGCAGTGTTGAGTTTGATCCATTTAGTTTTTCTGTAAAGGATCTTCAAACACGCAAAACTCTGCTCCGCAGTGAAAGCTCAGGTGATCTTTATCCAGTCCCATCGCAACCTAATAAAACTTCTTCTTCGACTGCACTTTTGGCTTCTTCTCCATCTCTTTGGCATAAAAGACTTGCTCATATCAATAATTCAGTTTTACGTTCTGTTTTTTGCTGATTCAGATCTTTGTAATAAAACTGCTTCTCCTTCATTTTGTGATACATATCAAATGGGCAAACATATCAAAACTCCTTTTCACAAATCGCAAATAGTGGTCAATGCTCCTTTCGACATTGTTCATTCAGACATTTGGTCTTCACTGGTTGCGAGTATAAGTGGTATCAAATACTACATCCTCTTTCTCGACCACTTCACTCACTTTCTTTGGGTATATCCCTTACGTAAGAAGAGTGATGCATACTTGAAACTGGTTCACTTCACCACATTTTTGAAAAATCAATTCAATACTCAGAAAAAAAGCCGTCCAATGTGATAATGGTGGAGAGTATCGAAACCATCAGATTGAAAATTCTTCGATACACATGGCATATCAGCTCGCTTTTCATATCCTCATACATCGCAACAAAATGGAAAATCCGAAAGGATGATTAGAACAATCAACAATGCCATTCGATGTCTCTTATTCCAAGCTCAGCTATCTCCCACTTATTGGGTTGAAGTGCTTCATGAAGCTTAGCTGTTGCTCTCCAATATCTGACTTTTACGAGACCGGATATAGCTTACGCAGTACATCAGATCTGCATGTATATGCATAGTCCTCGAACTCTACATTTGCAAGCTCTGAAGCGGATTCTACGCTACCTGAAAGGAACCACAACACATGGACTGCAGCTTTCACGAGGTTCGATTACGACTTTAGCAGCTTATTCTGATGCAGATTGGGCAGACTTTCCAGACTCCATACGATCAACATCAGGCTATTGTGTGTTCCTCGGGCCATCTCTCATCTCATGGTCTTCGAAACATCAACCTACAGTATCTCGATCCAGCTCGGAAGCAGAGTATAAGGGAGTTGCAAACACTGTTGCAGAAATGACTTGGCTAAGAAACCTGTTAAAGGAACTGCATATCACCATCGACAAAGGCTCAGTCATTTTCTGCGACAACATATCTTCTGTCTACTTGTCTACAAACCCATTCAAGCATCAGAGGACAAAACACATAGAGCTGGAAATTCATTTTTGTCCGTGAGAAGGTTGCCGTCGGCGACATCAAAGTCATTCACGTTCCATCTTCCCTTCAGTATGCTGACATATTCACTAAAGGACTTCCATCTACATTGTTTGACGAGTTCAGACCCAGTTGAAGCATTTGACCATTAGAAGCTTCAACTGTGGGAGGGTAATAGCGAATATGCTCAAATATTCAGTTTCCCAAGTTAGCTCAATCTTGTTCATATTTGTATCCCTGATTTTGTGTATTCGATTCTCTGATTTTGTGTATTCGATTGTAACATTATTGCCTTTATATTGGCTTGTCAATGGAACGTGATCCCTAAGGGGAATTCATTCACTTTCAGTAGGTGTGTCTGGTGTAGACATGACCTTAGTTAAATTTCTAGGTTCATTCTCAAGAAGAAAGACCATTAGGAAATCTTCACTATAAGATTTTTCCTTCCGAGCTCTTTTGCTACATCCAATTTTATTTTCCAATAATTATGCATCATCAGTTTATGTGCCAGAAGTACTTGTCTAATTCAATGAGGTGACTGTATCTCTATCTTCGCGAATCCATTTTAGATTTTAACCGTATAAAGAAGCATGTGTTCAAAGAAAGATGTATTTCTTGATATTATTATATTATATGGATATTCAACATATATGTTCTATAAATCAAAAAGCGATAAGCACTTCTTTAATGTGCATATCCGATAAAAATTTAATGTATCATCTTTGGTCTTACTGTGCACTTTTCAGAGGTGGTTTTATACTTATTATAGACCCCCCCCCCCACGCATTTTTAGGTATTTGTACAAATGTATTTCACTTCCTGAAATTCATATGTTTTCTTACCCCCCCCCCCCCACATTTCTTGAGATAACTCATAAGATGCATCTTTGCATTCTTCATCTCATCAAGAGTTCAACATATTTGTTTTGTAACTCCAGTATATTCAAGTGAATAAGGAGCACTTTTTACGACGAATAATACCTTTTCTCTAAAGAACACATTTAATTTTCATCAAACTCACCTTGTTTTTCACATATAACTATTTTCTAGTTTTCTCAAGTTGGTTTTAGAAACCATCTTGTATGCTTTAAACTTTTTCGAAGCCATACTATTGATTTTGAGCAAGTATTCATATTACTCAAAAAAAAATATATATATATATATATATATCATTGGTTGTAGCAGCGTAATGTCACTGTTGCAGTCGATTCACAACCACATTCACTCATGAAACTTCACTATATGTATTTGTTTCAGTTATATTGGTTTGAGATTTTGCATTTGTCTATGCGTAGTCAATTTGCTACGACATTCATTAGCATTACTATAATGTGTCAGCTTTTTGACTCATCATGCCATATTTGTGACATTTCCCATTGAAATTTTTAAGCATGTTGCTTATGAAACTAGTGGAGGCTTACATAGAAATATTTTGTTCTATTTATGCTTCTGCCTAACCATTTTCATATTGTTCAAAATATGAACACCATATGCATTGCGGTTTTGTAGAACTAAATCGTTGTCTGGCAATTAAGTCTTTAAGTTTCTCAGCCTTTCGCTTATGCCATGGATAATTTTTTGAAATCTTTCCAAGTTAATGGAGATTTCTGAAAAGAACAACCGATATGGTATGTCAAAGAAATTGACATCCCTTAAGTCATTATCTCGTGCATCATCAATCACAGTTTTTGAATTTTTTCATCATGGACTTAAAGTCCACCAATTTAAAGTCCAAAATTTTGTCACTGCGAATGTGTGTTCTTCGATTTTTATTTCTTATCAAGGAAACTTAAAAATTCTTAGAAGTATACAAGTCACGATAGACTTATAAAACGGTTTTTTCAAGCGGATTTGATCCACTTTTTCAAAAACGTCCTCATAGGCACAAGATTAAACATTAACTAGTATTCTCAAGAGAAATCCATATGCTATCCTCCTTGAGTTACTTCTCTAGTTTCGATGTGGTCATGGAGATAAAAAAAAATATTCTCATGCCATGTAATGAATCGAGTGCCATCGATTTTGTCAAGCATTAGTCTGATGCTTACAACACTATGCACTAACATGACAATCTGATAAATATCAGAATTTGATCAGTCTACGGAAGACCACTACAAACTGAATTTGGTGTGTAACCTCATTACACTTGTAACAACACCTCCACCACAATGATAGGTCAAGATTTAATCCCTATTCTAACTGCAAGTGCACAAATATGCAATCGTAGTACAAAGGGTATCGAATCCACAGAGACTCTAGTTTCACGTGATAGATTATGAGTAGTCGAATTAAGCTAAGCGAAACAGATTGTAAAACAGTAAACAAGACAACAAGTAAACAAATGAAGTGAGGTGAATGTAAGCAATTAACGAAGGCGTCAAGTTTCAGAAAGTTCTCAGGATATCAGGAAATCATATAGCAAACAATCAGGATTTAATCTATAGCGGTCTTGAACTAGAATAGCAGAAGTATAACTAACCAGCTCTCGCTGCGATAATTATTTATGTCTAACAACCTAGCAGACCAACTCTCGTTGCGAATCCTAGAGTTCTAAACATGCATTAATTCCAAGTTCGTTCGTTCACAATTTCTCTAGACCAAATCTCTTTGCGAATAGACAAATTGCTCACCTAAATTCTTTCTAGTTAATTAATCAACTCTCGTTGCAGAAATCAACCTAATATCAGTAACCTAAAAGGCCAGTTCAGATTAAGCGTTAAGAATGATTTAGATGAAGAACTAGATGATGAATCCAAATTAATCAGTTATTCTAACATTCCTTCAAATCCCTAACGAGAATTCCCTAACCTAAAAAGAGATCTACTCAGACATATCAATCATCACAAAAGACATAGTCAAAATAGATATCATATGTAAATCCAAAACAGTAAGAACAGGGGTTCGAAATCAAGTCTCTCTCGAGTACAAAACCAGTCACAAATCTCCTAATCTCTGATAAAGAGCATAGCCTAAACAACGGCTGAAAAACCTAATTAATAGTCTAAAACACGATTTGGGTCATTATGTAAATATGGGAAACTTCTGGGTAAATCTTGCAAATCTCTAAAATCTGTATTTTTGACGCGCAGGAATTTCGTCCTTTAGTGGTGTCAACCGACACCAAGTGCAGACGCACCTAGTGAACTCTGTGAAATCCATGTATGCTGCCAAATCACTTCAAAAGCTCCCAGATTCTCCAAATAAGCTCCAAATGTACCTAAACCTGCAAAGGACTCTAAAGACTCCAAGTACAAGGTTAAAGACTCAATATATACACATATATCATGGTTGAAAACCTATAAAAACCATGATATATCACACAACCAGTGTAAATAGAGCATGGACATTCAGATAAACATTAGAACTCCAACCCATAAATGACACAATGTCGCAGGAGCAAACCATTCTCTAATTTTGGGTTGTCGACTCACCATACAAATTGTCATCTCAAATGTTTATGTAAACATTCTCATTTTAGTGATATTTGCCGACTTGGATACAAACAAAATCAAGCTAATATACTAAAAATAATAAGAAGTTCATATATATATCAACAGTATAAATTGCATAAAATAACTAAATTAAAAATTCTAGAATTAATAATTTCAGAATTTAACAATTTAATTAAATGTAGAGACAGCATAAGCAATTTAATCAATAAATCACCAAAATTTTTGATTGTTGTTGAAACTTTGTTGAAAATACACAAATTTCAGACCAAGTAAGTTAAAATTTCTCATATTTTTTTGTGATAATTCAACATCCAACATTATGAATTGTAGAGATAATGTAATCTATATATAAAAGATAATTAAATCACAAAATCAGATTACAATTTTTTTTTCATATTAGAAAATTATGAAAACACTACAATCATCATATTGAATAGCAGAAATTATTTAAAATGTTCTCATACCTTCTTTTTGAAATATATCAACGAATGATCACATTTACCAATGTAAATCTGCAATGTAAAGTCATTAAATCTGCATAAACAATATTCCAAAAATAAAAATAATCTCAAAATTCTAAAATATAAATCAGATTATGTGAAAAGACATATTTAAACAATTTATATAGCTTGAATAAATTGCATATCCACTTTATAATTTTTTTAGAATTAAAAAAAAAATTGGAAAATAAATAAATTTAGAGATAGTTTTCTGAACATTTGTTGAATAAACAACAATTTCAGAACAATACTAACCTGAAATGGATCAAAAATTGATCGAAGACAGATCATAGATCCATATTCATGTATTTTCGACAAAAATACTCCACAAAATAATCAGTTTTCGTTAGTGAAATAAGCATAAACAACAATTTTCAGAATTGAGATTATAGGAACACATATTCTACAATAAGGCAAACTGATATTTGAGAAATAAAATATATACAATTATCATAAAAATAAAATGATACCCATACAAAAATTTGGAGAAGAATGGATTTACAGAGGTAAGATTTGATCTTTTTCTTAATTCTGAAAACTTTCTCGTAATGTGACGGTTGCATAGTGATTCTAATTCTGGATACAACTGCATATTCTTATGATTTACATCACCTAAATCTATAAACTTGCGAATTTTTGTGTGTGTTGTACTTTCATAAAAAGAGATGAGAAAAAAGAAGATGAAGATGAGGATTGTTTTCTTTCATTGTTAGAATGAATGACCTTGACCCAAAAAAAAAAAGTTAGAATGAATGAAAACCAAGAGTTTTTTCTCAAATATTTATGGAGAAATAATGCTCAATAAATGTAAGTCATTATGTATATCGTGGAAGTTACAAGAAATTATAACTAATTATTAGTCAATTTGAACTAATTAGTATACTAATTATTTTGATGAATTCAACCATGTAATGATCAATTACATAGTAAAAAATAGACACAAAAAATATATGCTATTAGACAAAAGGTTTGTAAACCCAAATCCAAAATGAGACCGGCCCGTCTCGGTTTGTCTCAACACGCGCATGATTTAACACGGATTTGCTTTTCTATACAATTTTCAGAAGATCTTTAATCTTGTTAGCTAGGAACTCTCCACATTATTTGTTGTGTTCATTTTATGTCTTTTTAGCAATATAAATAAGATAAACATTTTTCATTTAAATAAATTATAATTTTAAACACATGAACACATGTCTTAAAATTAAGTTCCAACAATATCTCCAACTGGAATGTAATCAGACATTATGGCTGACTGTAAACGAAAAGTTTGAGGTGGAAAAGGAACAAGTGTGTAGGTTACTCTATATATAGAGGTATATGTCTAGAGGTCCGATAGTCTCTCTTGCTAAGCACGTCAAGAATATTATATTAGAGCATGTTTAGTGGTGAACTTCACTTTGAGGTTCTTAAAATTATTATAATAATTATTTGGGTTATATTGAATAGTTAAGAATTTTTGTGTGTTAGACCCATCCAATAGTGAACCTGTATGGGGTTCTTAAAAAAAAATTTATTTTCAAACATTTAATCTAAAGTTTTATTTATTTATTTTAATATTAATTATAAACAAACATTGATTATAAATCACGATTTCCAAATTTTTGCCAAATATTCTCAATTAAATCAGCTTTCAACCGATGATGTATCCGTTGATCACGAAGTTGATTCCGAATGGCAAGCATATTACCGATATTTGAAGGCATGTTTGTAGAATACGAGAAATCCACCTGGGAACCTCTGCTTGATTCTCCTTCTACAAAGTCAGATATATCGTACTGAGTGTATCCATCTCGTTCGTCTTCTACTATCATATTGTGCAGTATGATACACGTTCTCATAATGTTTCCTATTTTTTCCTTGTCCCAAATAAGTGCCGGCCTTTTAACAATTGCAAATCTAGCTTGCAGCACTCCAAACGCACGTTCAACATCTTTTCATGTGGCTTCTTGACGTTCAGCAAATAACTCTGTTTTAGGACCTTGCGGTATCGGGATAGACTGGATGAACGTTGCCCATTTCGGATAAATACTGTCTGTGAGGTAGTACGCCATGTCATACTTGTGTCCGTTGACCATGTAATTCACTTTTGGAGCTCGGCCGTGTAAAATGTCATCAAAAACGGGAGACCAATCAAGAACATTAATATCGTTTAAGGTACCCGGTGGTCCAAAAAATGCGTGCCATATCCAAAGATCCTGTGATGCAACAGCCTCTAAGACGATTGTCGGCTTTCCTGAACCACGTGTATACTGCCATTTCCAAGCGGTCGGACAATTTTTCCACTCCCAATGCATACAGTCGATGCTTCCTATCATCCCAGGAAACCCGCGTATCTCTCCAATATCAAGTAGTCGTTGAAGATCTTCCGGTGTTGGTCTTCTTAGATACTCATCTCTGAAAAGTTGTGTTACTCCTTCAGTGAAATTCGCCAAACATAAAAGTGCCGTAGTCGCACCAAGTCGAAGATATTCGTCAATCGCATCAGCGGCATTACCGTAAGCCAGCATACGAACCGCAGCAGTACACTTTTGTAGTGCAGATAGTCCGATCCTTCCCGCTGCATCTCTTCTTTGTTGAAAGTATTGAACTTCATGTGAGAGCCGATCAACAATACGCATGAAAAGGGGTTTGTTCATTCGAAAATGGCGTCTAAAAACTTGAGACGGGTACGTAGGATCTTCACTAAAATAATCGTTCCACAAACGGTTGTGGCCATGTTCTCGTTCTCTTTCGATATATGCTCGTTTCCTTTGCTTGTTAGTTTGATCCTCCGTTGTTGAGTCGAACATATCTTCGAAGTGTTGGTCGAACATATCTTCGAATTCTTCATCGAATATTTCATCAAACTCATTGGAAGAAGATGAAGACATAATTAAAAGATGTTTAAACCAATGAGATGATATAAATAAGAAACGGTTTCATAGTTCAGAAAATGTGAAAGAGGAGATGAAGGTGTTTAGTGTTTCAGGTTATAGTGTTTGAGAAAAACTTTCGGTGAAGACAAGATCAAAAGATGAACCTAAAACTCATAAGTCTTGAGTGTTTAGCAATACAATGCCTTTTACAAAGCGACCGTAGCAGGATTTATAAAGACAACAAGTTCATAAAATCCCAAGAAATTAGTAGTACACTACAACCTGTGACTGCTACATAGGAGTACACTTAAAACAAATACAAATTACAATCCGTGACTTATAACTAGTACTACACTACAACCAAAAGCAAAAAAAAAACAAGAACCCGTGAGTGAGAGTTGTCCATCTGCTTCTCATTGTCCTTGTCTCTGTCCTCTACCTGAAAATATCAGTTAATAGTTAGTCAGTGAACATTATTATTACAACACACATGAAAACACAACAGAACTATAACACATAAACACAAGAGTGAAACAGAAAACATGAAAACACAAAGAACTACAACTAACTTTTTCAAATCATCTCAGATATCAGTTTTATTTTTAGGGTGTCCTCTATCTCACTAAGTGGCCCTGTTTTGGCTAAGAGACGATCTAGCAATTTCTGCTTGAAGATTATGTTTTTCAGTTCCAGCATGGTTTGTAACTGAGCCATAGCCTCTTCTTTGCCACTTTTTTTACGCTTTGCAGCTTTACTCGCCAGCAGCAGCTTTTCAGTTCCAGCATGGTTTGTAACTGAGCCATAGCCTCTTCTTTGCCACTTTTTTTACGCTTTGCAGCTTTACTCGCCTTTACACTTTTTTCATTTCCTAAGTCCCAGATTTCTGTTCATTGGACACAATAGGGTCCTTACTGGTGTTTAACCAAGCGCTGATGAGAATAACATCTTCTTTTGGCGTCCACTTCCTCCTTTCTTTAACACCCGGATCATCAGAACCTTGGCTGCTAAACCTTGGAACTTCTGATGACTCTATGTCTACGGTTTGACTCCCTTGGCTAGCTAAGAGGCTAAGAAACATGGGAGAATCTAAGGAGAATGAATCCATTTGTGGTTTTTGTTTGTGTTTGTGTTTTCTAAAATGTTTGTGTTTTCTAACAACCGGATCATCAGATGTTTGTGTTTTCTAAGATCAGATAGTTAAGGTTTATACTAGTTTAAGTTATCAGGTTGCTAACATGTTTTGCATTCATAGCAGTTAATTTTGTAAACTACTCTAACTTAACATTGATAACACATCAAATCAGTTTAGTACTAAACCAAGCATTCAAAACAAAGCAAGTAATACTACAAGTCTATTAACATGCATTTATAACACTCACCAAACAAGAACCAAACTATTCAGATTATGAAACAACTCTTCGTTAATTCAACTTTTTCTCTTTTTTTAAACTACTCTAACAACTAAACATTGATAACACATCAAATCAGTTTAATACTACAAGTCTATTAACATGCATTTATAACATTCACCAAACAAGAACCAAACTATTCAGATTATGAAACAACTCTTCATTAATTCAACTTTTTTCTCTTTTTTTAAACTACTCTAACAACTAAACATTGATAACACATCAAATCAGTTTAATACTACAAGTCTATTAACATGCATTTATAACACTCACCAAACAAGAACCAAACTATTCAGATTATGAAACAACTCTTCGTTAATTCAACTTTTTCTCTTTTTTTAAACTACTCTAACAACTAAACATTGATAACACATCAAATCAGTTTAATACTACAAGTATATTAACATGCATTTATAACACTCACCAAACAAGAACCAAACTACTCCTATTTATTACTAACTAGCAATTACTATAACTCAACCAAAGGAGTTCAACTAACCTTAATTTCTTGTCTCCCTTAGCCTCTGAAGCTCATCCATCTGCCTAGTGAGCATCTGATTAGCTTCCTGTGCAGTTACAAAATGTGTTAACTGTTAAAGATCTCTTACAAATTAACTACTTGGTCTACTGATAGAAGAACAGAGACTGAAGCTTTAAAACACTAACATTTACCTTTAATTTCTTGATCTCTAGGTTGATGATTTCAAACTTCCAGGTAAGATTCTCCACCTCTTCCACCCTCCGTTTAACCCACCCAATCTCTTCCTGGACACCTAGAACCCATGGTTGCCTAAAATGCAACCCATCATCCTATAACAAAACAACAATAGATTTAGTCTAGCATAACTGAAGCGTAAAGAAGATGTTTTAAATTGTAAGATTTACCTTGTATGCGTTGCACTTGAAGAACCTCTTCCCAGGAAGAAAGTCCCTAGCTTCATTTGCAGACACCTCGTCCACTATGCTCCCTCCATATGGGCAGCTTGTGGGAATCCCAAATTCTGCATCAGCCACATAATCTAGCCTGTCGCAGTGTTGTTTCAGCTTCTTCATCTCTCTCCTTTCTTCTTTCAGAATGGGATCCATGATTGTTGCTTTACACTGACCTCCTGCAACAAAACATATAAATTGGACTAAGAACACTGAGCTTCCAGAGCCTTCAAACTAGAACAATGTGGCTATCATCTCAAATTTTCTCAGTTTCATGCTCTAAACATCCCAGAACAAATCGATATCTATTGCCATTTTCAGTGACTAAGAACATATAAACTGAAACAATATAAGAACCCTAACATTAAAACCCCACTTCGATTTTTCACCCTTAAGACGAACCCTATATCGAACCCTAATGTACTACAACCCCAAAATACAAACACTATATCGAATCCCTAATCGACTACAATCCCAGAAGACAAACCCTATATCGAAACCCTAATCGACTACAATCCCGAAAGACACACCGTATATCGAAACCCTAATCGATTACAAGCCCAAAAGAGAAAACCTAAATCGAACCCCAAATCGATTACAAACTATTAAGCGAAACCCTAAAATCAACACCTAATCGATTAAAATCCCGAAAGAGAAACCCTAAGTCGAAATTTACCTCGTCCTAGTGCAGAACTTGTGATTTGGAAACGATTTCACACGAAATAACCTCAACGCTCGTATTCTCTCTCTCGATCGCCTTCAAGAACAAAGATCTCTCTCTCGATCGCCTTCAAGAACAAAGATATGTTTTCTCGTGTTGCAAATGGAGGAGAAAACGAGGAAACAACAAAGTGTGGAGAACCTTCGGCATGAGCCCGAGGGTTTGGTCGAACAAAAAAAAAAATAGACCAATGATGCTTTGCCACGTGTTAAGAACTCGACTCTTACGAGTCCTTAGTTAAGAGGCGGTTCTTACTTATTAATCGATTTTTCGATTAATTTTAATGGGCCTGGCATATGAACCCGCGCCAACGAACCCTCGTGAACCGCTGCTACACATGCTCTAAGAGACATAATTCCAGAATTTGACTGAATTACCTGAGTAGATTGAAGCTACTGTTATTTGTGAGCATAGTTTTATTTCCAAACTCACTCGATATTTGCTCGTGATAAAAGGAAAAATATATTCGGGTAAGGCAACTAAATCGGATTAGAGGATTCTGTGGAGACGTTGGACACCTTAAGTTTCGTGTATATATTTAAAAGTTGAAAGAAACCCTAAAAGCTTCGACTGCTCCATATTTACAGAAACTCGCGTCTAGAGATCTCTTCCTGTTTCGTGGCTCTCCAGATTCGATAGGTGATTTCAATCTCTCTAGCATACTAATCAGATGCTTTGATTGTAGAAAGATTAAAGACTGATATTTGAGATGATTCACGTCTGATTGTTTTTCTTCTTCGTTCTTTTTTCTTAAATGTTTAAAAGGATGCCGAAGAACGTGGCGCCGCCGGCTGAGTTCGTTGAATCTAAAACGTCTGTGTGGTGGGACATGAACGGTTGTCCGGTTCCCGATGGTTATGATGCTTGTCGGGTCGGCCCGTGCATAAAATCGGCGTTGGAGAAGTTAGGCTACTCTGGTCCTATCACCATCTTTGGCTTTGGCAGCATAGAAAACACCCCTGACCACGTCTTGCAAGCCTTATCTTCCTTTGGAATCGTTGTGAAAGACGTCCCATCACCATCAAGTTAATCTTCTTACCTCTTTCCAGTTCTAAATTGATATTTATTTATGTTTGTTTTTGTTTAGTTAGGGCTTAGATTTTCAACGCTTTCTATTTCTGAAACAGGTTACATGCGCCTTATGACGCATCTGTTTTTCTGGCATAATAAGAATCTAGGTGCTCCTGCTACAATAATGCTCATTACTGATAACAATGGTGTTGATATCTGCTCTACTGTCCTCATATCTAAACAAAATGGACGCAACTTTCTCCTTGCATATCCAGAACCTCTTGAGAAAGATTCTGGCTTGGACACTCACAGAGAGTGGCTCTGGAAATCTTTGCTCAAAGATGCTAAGCTCAAGGGTCAAGAACATGCACGGCTGGTAAGCATCCTAATTGTTGGCTATTAAATTTATGCTTGTTTTTTTTAAAGAAAAAATAACAAAGAAGGCAATTTATGTTAACGAAGATGAAGAAAATATATTAAATTTATGCTTGTTTGCTCAAAGAAAATTTATTTATGTTTATGGTTCTCGAGCAGGAGTCTGGTTTATGCCCGGATACCATGGTGAAGAAGCAATCAAAGAAGGCAAGTTTTTTTTGTTTCTGCTTGTATCATCAATACGATTTGTTGCTTCCATTTGTTTTCACAACCTCTTAGATTTTTGTTTGCCTTTTAAACTAAATATCAAATTTAACCTCATGTTATTGGTTTTCAAGCAGAAGTCTCGGGATGTAACCATGTATGAAGAGAGGGCTACTATTTCCATGTTGAGGAAACAACCAGAGGCAAGTTTTTTAATTACTCAGCAACAATTTCGTTAAACTGGCTGGTCTCCAAATGGCATGTTTTTTTTGTTTTCTAATACGTTGATGCTATAAACACATTGTAGAGAATGGCAAAGAAGAGGAGAACCTAAACAAGACTACAAACCAGAAGCAATAATTTAATAATATAGACAGACAAAATGTTCTTAGTCGTTCTAGTGTTCTAGATTTTAAAGTTTAGTCGTTCTAGTGTTCTAGATTTTAAAGTTTATGGGTCCGATTGGTGACCAAAAGCGGAACGGTAAGATTAGCTGTTAGCGGAAGTGTTAAGCGGTTGAATAGTGCGAAACTGTAAGTGAAAGCTGTTAGTGAAAGCTGTTAGCGAAAGCGGTAACAAAAAGCTGAGAGTAACCGCTGTTACTGTAGTTTTTATAACGTTTTCGTGATTGGTAACAAAAAAAGCGGTTTGCCTATATCGTTTTCACTGTACGTACACCAATCACACCCTATACTTTATACTTTATCGTTAGTCGCGAAAATTGTAGCGGAATTTATTACAAATCAGCCACGAAATTTTGCCACTTTCACTGAAAATTTTGCGGTTCTGTTTTCATTAATCAAGAAACGTCAACGATTATACTCTTTTCATGTTTTCAGTTTTAAATACAAAAAATAATATGGAGAAATCGACTTTATACTGAATTATTTGGTTTATTGATTGAGATTTACCAAGACATAACCAGTTTGATAAAAAGTTAATTGTGAAAAAAAAAATCAGACTGGTTACGTCTTTGGATAATAAAATTTGCTTCTATTTATTTCAATAAGTGGACTTAGCAGCACTATTATTAAAGTCCAACCATCGACTTGTCTTCCATGTTTACTACATCAGACATATTCGGATAATTCCACTTTTTGTTATTTACTATTACTCCTCCTGAAATAACAAATCAACAATAAGCTTTTTAATACAAATCTAGATTATATCTTCCTTTGAGAGTTGTCACAACCGCAATGATCAAGGAGATTATGTTGTACACAATCTCCACCGTTGTCAAATGTTGATGTCCTTATTGCACATCAGCGAATGTTCTGGTCAATCGACCGCTGCGTATGAATTTTGATTTTTTTTAGAATCATGTTTTCAATTTCTATGACTTAAATCCGGGGAGAGTAAGACTGACCTGTAAATGTAGATGAAAGCTTCAGGTATCATTCCTGCTATGGAGCCGAACAAGTAAGGCCAGAATCTCATGCTTGTCACAACAATTGCGTAGTTGAAAATCGTGTAAGGAAATGGTGAAACCCGAAAGATTGCCACGACTCTGAACTGATGGAACCAGCTTCCTTCTGCAGCTAGTCTAAGAACAGCAGCTTGACGAGGCCACCTTTTTAACCATTGCTGCATTTTGTGAAAATCATCATATGAGTTGAAAAAGAGAAGTGAAAGGTGGTTCTTCTTACATGAAGGCCATCACGGAACATTAGCCCGATTAGATAAGGAAGATCAATGCCAATGGTGGTTCCAACCATGATTATAACAAATCCGAGACCGTAACCGAAAATCATCCCAGCTAACCACATGGATGGGCCAGAAATCAATTTGAGATCAATTGTTTAGTGGTTTTATATTCTGCAAAAATTTGACTAACCATTATTCACTAAATTCAGTGTCCGAGCTATAGTTTCTTGAGTATCACTGTGTACACATAATGCTTGCACTAGTTTTTCCCACATGAATATCTTCCTAAAATTTTAGAAGCCACTTCGCTTTCTCTGCAATTCAGATTTCATGTCAATATGGCCAACATAGTTTGTTTGGAAGATTTTCAAAGACACTAAGTTGCACCAGTAAGCATAACACCATATCCACGTGAATTTTGAAATTTTGGAGTTGGAATTTAAGTTGGTATCACTATATCTTTCCAAAACTATGTGCTCTTTACCATAGTGCAGCTCATAATTTTTCACATAACGTAAGTAGTTCAATACTCTAGTTATGACTATCCAGTGTATATGTCTTGGATTACATGTGTAGTAACTAATTTACATTTAACCTAATATCGTAGATCAGGTATAGTGCAATTCGTTAAATACATTAGACTTTCAATTACACGAGTATGCTCCAATTGTGACACAGTCTCACCTACAATTATGAGCCGTGTCTAAAAGGGTTTTTGCATTCCCACTTGAGTAAAATTAGAATCTCTCAAGTATTTTTTTCAGAATAATGATTTTGAGACAAGATGATTCTTTCGGAATTTTGAGTGATCTTAATCCCTAGAATTATATCTGCTAGTCTCATGTGCTTTTTTGTCAAACATGCTACTTAGCAACATCTTAGTTTGGTTGATCATATCTCTATTATGTCCAATAATGAGCATGTCATCAACGTACAATAAGAACATAACACTACAAGAAAAATGTTTATTTCTTAGCTCACGAAAAAGCTATCGTACGTGATTGATAGCGTTTTTGAAATGACTATGTCTACCCCACCTATAATAGGTCGATTATATGTGATAGCGTTTTCGTTCGTGCTATAATAATGTTCACCAATAATAGCGATATTTCCTTCTTGCTATAATTGAGTATACTTTAGCACATTATTCATGCTGTAATATATTTTATTATAGTTTCATATCCGTGCTATATATTTCTATGTACTATTATTCAGTTGTTTTGAATCCTATTTTAAAACTTTATTAATTAAATATGATATAAAATTTATATTTAATTCAAATTATATTTCATAAATTGTCAAAAATTACATAAGTGTATTACACTACAAAAAAAGTCCACATTGATAGCACATTATAATAGCACGTTTTACCAAACTGCTATCGTAGATGAGTTTTTTAATTTTGATATTATATAATAGCATTTGATAAACGCTATGATAAAATTTCACTAAGCGGGAAGTTAAAATTAGCTTTTCCGCCAAACACTTAGCCAAAATTTTAATATTCATCACACACTTTTTCTTTTAAATCTCATTTTCTCTCTTTCTCTCATTTTCCCTCTCTTGTAAAACCCTAACATTAAATCAGCTCTCATTCCACGATTTCATCTCTTAATTTTTTTCCCTTTCTTTCATCTCAGAGAACCCAATTCTTGGAGACAATCGGTTCAATTTACGTCTAGGGCTCGAGCTATCTTTCCTGTGTTTTCTGGGCTTTAGATGGAGAAGCATCCGTATTAGGGTTCGGTGGCAGTTTAGGAGAGCAATCGAGAACCCCCGGTGCTTGTACCAACATCTCTCTGTGTATTATCCGATGGAGGTTTGCTTCTCTTTCTCTCTAACAAAAAACTCTCTCTTTGTCTGTGTATTCTCCGATGGAGCCTTCTCAGATCGACTGAAAGCGAATCGATTCTCGTCTTGACGCACACATACATCGCCTGATTCTCGTAATTCTGAGACAAGATGATTCTTTCGGAATTTTGAGTGATCTTAATCCCTAGAATTACATCTGCTAGTCCCATGTGCTTTTTTGTCAAACGTGCTACTTAGCAACATCTTAGTTTGGTTGATCATATCTCTATTATGTCCAATAATGAGCATGTCATCAACGTACAATAAGAACATAATACTACAAGAAAAATGTTTATTTCTTAGCTCACGAAAAAAGCTATCGTACGTGATTGATAGCGTTTTTGAAATGACTATGTCTACCCCAGCTATAATAGGTCGGTTATATGTGATAACGTTTTCATTCGTGCTATAATAACGTTCACCAATAATAGCGAGATTTCCTTCTTGCTATAATTGAGTGTACTTTAGCACATTATTCATGTTGTAATATATTTTATTATAGTTTCATATCCGTGCTATATATTTCTATGTTCTATTATTCAGTTGTTTTGAATCCTATTTTTAAAACTTTATTAATTAAATATAATATAAAATTTATATTTAATTCAAATTATATTTCATAAATTATCAAAAATTACGTAAGTGTATTACACTACAAAAAAAGTCCACATTGATAGCACATTATAATAGCACGTTTTACCAAACTGCTATCGTAGATGAGTTTTTTAATTTTGATATTATATAATAGCATTTGATAAACGCTATGATAAATTTTCACTAAGCGGGAAGTTAAAATTAGCTTTTCCGCCAAAAACTTAGCCAAAATTTTAATATTCATCACACACTTTTTCTTTTAACTCTCATTTTCCCTCTTTCTCTCATTTTCCCTCTCTTGTAAAACCCTAACATAAAATCAGCTCTCATTCCACGATTTCCTCTCTTAATTTTTTTCCCTTTCTTTCATCTCAGAGAACCCAATTCTTAGAGACAATCGGTTCAATTTACGTCTAGGTGTGTTTTCTGGGCTTTAGATGGAGAAGCATCCGTATTAGGGTTCGGTGGCAGTTTAGGAGAGCAATCGAGAACCCCCGGTGCTTGTACCAACATCTCTATGTGTATTATCCGATGGAGGTTTGCTTCTCTTTCTCTCTAACAAACAACTCTCTCTTTGTCTGTGTATTCTCCGATGGAGCCTTCTCAGATCGACTGAAAGGGAATCGATTCTCGTCTTGACGCACACATACATCGCCTGATTCTCGTAATTCTAAAAATATGGTATAAATATGTTCGCTCTTTGAAGGTTTCTTCTACTTGTACGATTAGATTGTGTTTCTTTATCTAGGCACTCACGGATCCGTTGATGTCTATGTTGTTTCTGTGTTCCTCGTTTATTCTGAAAATTGATCGTGGATGTCTTGTTCTGTGATAGGATTATGGGTTTCAAAAGTTTTTTACTCTATGGGGGTTGATCTGATGACCACGACCTGCATGCAGCCACGGACGACACAGGAAAATCAGCAAAACCCAGAAAATTCTCTGAAGCATTCTGTCGAACACTTGGCGGGCAAAATTTCAGCTGAGACACCATGTGAATCTGAGCCTCTTAGTGACCAAGTCGTGGAGAAAACCCGAAGATACGCTGGCATTAATGAGGACATGTACTACTACAAATTCAAGTAGAAGAAATGGAAACTCAGGACTTGGGGTAGAACTCGTTCTCGATCAGAAATGACAGAAGAAGCTTACCCAGAACGTACCATGAAGAGACGGTACAGGCGTGATAAGGAGTTTACCCAGAACGGTCGCCGTCGTAAACTTGTGCGAGCTTGCGACAGATACGGTATGTTCTGTGACTCTCAGGGTTTTAGATTTCAAAAGGAGTTTATGAGATTTTGCTTGCGAAAGAGATCAATTAGAGACACATGTGGGAATACAGATGATAATAAGCTTGGATCTTTTTATCGATCAAATTTACTGGTTTTTCATTCGTCTTTGTCATTATGCAGGTAATGGAGTTTCGGCAGAGGAAATGTTGTGTGATATTTGAGCTTTCCAGCATTCTCGCAAGGGTCTTAGAGTTTTGCATTTATGCAGTACCACAAGTATCTCTTGCTGGGACATACACAAATCGATGTAGGCTCATTGAGTTGATTCTTTACATCTTGAATCACATGACCTCAGCAGTAGATGACGAGTTCTTTGATCTCCATCCATGTCACTTAGGACAAAGTTGTAGATTGAGGAACACATCTACTAATACGCTGCTCCAGTACATATAGATTTCCTCGTTCAGGTCACATTAGTTTTCTCTCATAATCCAAGTCTCTTACATATTTCACACCAAATTTTCAACCAGTTTATTTTCAACTCTTTTTTTCTTGTCTTCTTGAATTTGTTACAGCAAAGGACCATTACAACAAAAGCTACAAAAACGTTTATTGCTCTCTATATCTACACGTTTGCCTTCTCACGCTAAGGTACTTTTTGTGATTTGTTTTCTCTTATGAGCATATGATATTTTGGATATTATTCCTGCGGGAGATCAAAATGGGAGTCATTTCACTCTCCACAATCTGAAGAATGCTCTGCCAAGGAACATTATAAAAGTGAGCTGATGAGGACAAGGAAGATCAAATACTGTGTGGAGCAAGGAATGCTCAAGGTGAGATGATGATGACCATGTTTATCAATATACAATGCATTGTTTTATATCAAAACCGTATAAATTATTGGTGCATAGTTCTGAAGAAAGCTGATGAGGACAAGGAAAAGTGAGCTGATGAAGTTGAAGGTAAAGAAGAGCAAGAAGAGATTTTGGATGACTACTAGAGATGGTATGTTTTTTTGGGGTTAGTTATATTGTATCGGCTTCATGCATTGTAAATTTCAGCTTGTAAATTTGATATGTTTGTAATTAACACTTTTTATTAATAAAAGGGAAATTAACTATACTAGCACAAAAAGATAGGAAAATTACTATGGAAGCATCTGTTTTTTGTTAGAAAAATGTTTACTTTTTGGACAGTGATACCCTTATCAGTCTTTGTTAGGAAAAAACATATTACAGAATTGCCATTATTATTATTTTCCACGTCAGACCGAAATCCACTTATTTACGAAAATGCCACCGCGTTTTTAAAATAAATCTGCAAGTATTTTTTGAACAAATCCGCATTCCTTATTTAGGATTTATTTTTTTCCAGATTTATATCTGCTTTAAACAAATCCGCATCATCTTGTTGTGGATTTATTTTCTTTGTTACAGATTTATTAAATCTGTAACACGCAAAAAAAGTTTGAAAAATTACTATATTAGCACATAGTGTTGCAGATTTTCATATGTGTTGCAGATTTATTCCTTAATGTTCTAGATTTTTCGCTATTTTGCTGACGTGTCATTTCATGTGTTACAGATTTTTGAGTCACTCTGGATTTGTTTTCCAGATTTTTTATAAATCGGGATATTAGTATTCTGGATTTGTTTTATGTGTTGCGGATTTAAATAAATCTGCAACACATAAAATTGATTTTGAAAATTATTGTGTTAGCACCATTTGTTACAGAGTTATGCATAATGCTGCATATTTGTTCTCTTTGTTGTGGATTTGTTCTAAATTTATGTTACAATACAGTGTTGCGGATTTTTGAAAGCTCGAAAATTCAGTTTACATATTTTCTCGATTTTTGGAGATATTTAAGGAAATAAATTATTTCCTCTAAATATTGAAATATGGCAACTGTTTTTTTGTCGTTTATGTTTCCCTTCTACACTTTTCTTCCCCACCTTCGACGAAGAAACTTAGCCCTTTTCTTCATTTTTTTACTTCAAGATTTTTACTAAAAACATGGTACAAGTGCATCTTATTTCTGGAGAATGGAGGTTTGAAGACAACAAGTGGTTGTTTTTTGGTGATGCCAGAGGAATTGTAGAAGTTGATGTTGATGGAAAGATATGTTAATAATAAATTTTACGTAATCGGGGACCTGTTAATAATAAATCCGCAACACTTCATAATAAATCCGCAGCACAGCCAAATATATTTAAAAAATCGCGTCCTATTATTAATAAATCTGCAACACTTCATAATAAATCTGCAACAAAGTCAAATAAATCCGCAACACAGCCAAATATATCTAAAAAACCGCGACCTATTATTAATAAATCCGCAACACTAATTTGCTCTGCCTCGACAGCTTTGGGTTCTGTTTTTGCTCTCACCATTGACCTCAAGATCTTGGGTCATAACGTCGAGAGGACGTGACGCCTTTGCGTTTTGATCATTCAAGTAGTCCCTGGAATAAAAAAATTACATTTATAAAAAAAATATTTCTCAAGGGCAAGATTTTTGACGGGAATCATTTCTTTAAAATCAAAGTCCTAATCATTTTTTAATGTTATGCGGGAGATGGGAGAGTAAAAGGGGGATTAGGATTTATGTTAGTTTTTTAATTTTAGATATAATTATTTAGATAAAAATATAGTTTATTATTAATAATAAAATTGGGTAAATTAAGGAAGGACTAAACAGTCTTTTAAACCACTTTAGAATGCTACTCTAGTAAAAATTACACCCTAATGCTACTCTAGTAATTAACACTAAAATTTGTGCTACTAAGAGTAATTTTCACTTAATAAAATCATTTTATGAATATTTTGAATGTTTTTGTAATATAAATTACATTGATACAAAATAAATATATAATAATAATAATTTAGTATGGTTTGGCTCGGCTCGGCTCGGCTAATATGGCTCAAATATTAGAGCAATATTCAATTGCTATAGTAGAAAGATCAATCATAGCACGATATTAGAATTCTCGAATTTTTTTCCATAAAAATCGATTACGCTATTAAAATATAAAACACGGCGTTCATTTGTCGCTATCAAAACTAATATATCGTAGCATACAAAAAAAACGCTATCGTATGGGTATCATCTACTATAGCTGCGGATATCATAACATTTGTGAAAACGCTATGGATGACATATGATAGCATAATTTTCGCGCTGACAATGAACATATTTGTTGTAGTGTTATTACATTACAAATATCAAAGAACACAATTTAATCCAAAAAACTCTCACGCATGTATAATATAATTTGATATTCATGCATTTTGATGCATTTAGGATAGTGTTCAACTCATGTTTGATCTCTTTTTGCATTCTTTCATGCTCTCTTTGATGTTCTTTGTTGCATTTAGAGTATGTTAGCATTTAGAGTTAGGAATTAGCATTTTAGGTTATGTTTGGAGTGTTTCTTGTGATTTTTTAGGTTCTTGGAGGTGCATGGAGGTTTTGGTGAGCTAAGGAAGCAAGAGAGGAGCTCAAAAAGTGAAGAAGATGAGTCATGAAGTCAGCCAGAGAAACCATCGGGCAGTCGCATCAGGCAAACGAGGCCGATGGAAATTTGTTGTTCCCATCGGCCAAACACATCGACCAAACGCCACCGATGGAAACACTCACTCGAAGTTCACATTTTGGCCAGGGAATCCATCGGCATGTGGCATCGACCAGAATCGCCCGATGGATCCAGTGTGCATACATCGGCCTGTGGCATCGACCAGACTTGCCCGATGGATTTCTCTGTGAACCTAAATTGATCAAATTGAACCGGATCAACACCCGGTTTGTCCCGGGTTGACCCTGTTCGCCCCCTTTCACTATATAAAGCCAAAAACCTAATTTCTATTGCTCTCTTAAGCTAGTTTTTGTTTCTAAACACTTTGTAAGAAAGTTTGAATCATTTCTTAATCTAAGAGTTATTTAGCTTTGATTTCTTCTCTTCTTCTTTCAATCTTTCTCTAATCAATATGTTTAACACTATCTTTATGGGTTTTGTTGAACATAGCATGATTAGTGACTAGTTTCATATAAGGTTTATGGGTTAGGTAGGATTTGGTTGATTTGGGATGATTGATGAATGTTTAGGGTTTATCTATCTATAATATCTTCTATCTTAGTGTTCTTAATGCCTAATTAGCCTTGATCATGTTGATTAGGATGCTTTGGTTTTCTTGCACACCATGTGTTCGATGAAATGTCTGTTTTAGCTTTGATAGGATTTTCACATCTTAGCATAAGAGATTAGATGCCTAAGGTGATTATTAGCAATAAGAACTTGTTTGCAATGCTTGTTTATCCTCTAATCACAAATGAGAATTTGTTCTTGATTAGGGATTAGTGCCAAGAGATTGGATTAGTCTTTTAATTTGTGTTCTTGCTTAGAGATTAGCTTCTTAGAAGTGTGTTAAGCATTCTAGATTGTCCCAATTCGCCATATCCATTGACCTTAACCTATGAACCTTGCCTCTAAATTGATTGATTGCCTTTACTTAGTTGCTTTACTTGTTTACTTGCTTGATCACTTACTTGCTTGAGTAGTTAATTGAATTGCCTTTTTAGTTTGTTAGAACTTCAACTTGGATTGTGACTTGTCTTTATTGGTATAGTGGATTCTTTTTGGTCAAGTTCTATCCCAAAAGTGGTTTGATACCTCATGCTACACCATAGGCACGGAGGAATTGATACCTCACAAAGGATAAAATCCTAGTTATCAATTTGGCGCCGTTGCCATTTTGAGATTAAGGATTGATCAATTAGATTGCTATTCCTCTTTAGTTCAAGTCTTTGGTTACTAATCTTGCTTCTTCACTTTGCTTTGATGATAGGTGCATGAAACTACGCAGCCGAGGTCCTACGAACTTAGTTGCTTGGGTATAAGACATCAAAGCTCACGAACAAAGATTAGCAAGAGAACGAAGAGCATTAGAGCGGGTTTTACACTTGGAACGACTTGGGTTGGAACAAGAAGCAGTAGTTCAGCCTCAGTTGGAGAATCTTGAGCAGCCGGTTATGGATCAACAGGATCAAGGAGGTGACCACCAGGGTCACCAACCGAATCTGAATCTTCAGGGAGATGATGCCCGTGATGGACAGGGCAATAGGATACCGGTTCATCCTGAGAGGCCAGCTAGGGCCATTGGAGATGGAGATCATTCCAATGCCAATCAACAGGGGATCATTCCACCTCCTGTCAACAACAACAATTTCGAAATCCGGGCTATCTTTATCAATATGGTGCAGAACAATCAGTTCCATGGGCTGCCTTCTGAGGACCCTTTGCAGCATCTATACACAAGATTTGTGCCACTACTAGACTTAATGGTGTCACTGACGACGGCTTAAAGATGTGCCTCTTCTTTTTTCCATTGGCGGATAGAGCTAAAGAGTGGGAGAACAACATCCCTCCGAGATCCATCACCACTTGGGTTCAGCTAAAGAAAGCATTCCTCAAGAAATTCTTCTCAACCACCCGGACTGCAAGATTCTGCAATGACTTGCCCGGTTTCATACAAAGAAACAATGAGAGTTTTGCTGAGGCTTGGGAGCGGTTCAAGAGGCTTAAAAACCAGTGTCCTCACCATGGGTTCACTAAAGAAATTCTTCTCAGCAACCTTTATAGAGGTG
Organism: Orychophragmus violaceus; assembly: GCA_030180135.1. Taxonomy (NCBI): domain Eukaryota; kingdom Viridiplantae; phylum Streptophyta; class Magnoliopsida; order Brassicales; family Brassicaceae; genus Orychophragmus; species Orychophragmus violaceus. The sequence continues at coordinate 34,122,154 of CM058239.1, forward strand.
TGCTCCCCAAAATGAGAGCTATGCTTGATTCATCTAGTAATGGACATTTCCTAGGCAAGGGAATTGATGAAGCCATGGAACTAATTGAGAACCTTGCCACAAGTGATGGCAACTACAATGAAGACTATGACAGAACCAATAGAGGATCATCATCTATGGAAGAGAAGTATGAGAAGGAAATCAAGTCCTTACATGAGAAGATGGACAAGATGATCAACTCTAGCCAAAAGCAAGTCAACTTTGTAGGCAACTATGATGATACACAACCCTACCTCTTTAGTGTGGAAGAAGAAATGACAAAAGAGGAGATGAATTTTGTTGTGGGGCAAGGTGGTTTCAACAAAGGCTTCAATCTCAACTATAGGAATCACCCCAATTTTTCCTATAGAAACCCATATGTTGCCAATCCTCAAGATCAAGTGTACCCTCAACCCCAAGGACAAGGGCAACAACAAGGTTTTACTCAAGATAATAAACAAAAGCCTTATGTTACCTATAACAACCAACAAGGATTTGTCTCTAAGCCTCCATTCCAAGGGCAGCAAGGAGGATTTGTGCCTAAGAAACAGTTTGCTCCACCCGGTTTTTCACTTCAACAACAACAAGCTATTACTTCTAGTATGGATTCGAAACTCAAGGGTATGGTGCAACAACTTCTACAAGGGCAATTTTCAGGGGCAGTGGAAGTAAGGGGCTTGAAGAGTGAGTTACAGAACTTGACATCTAGGGTTACCAACATGGAGAAGCAAAAAGGGAAGGCTGATTCTACCAACCATTGCAACACCATCCATTCAAATGTTGACCATGAAAAGGTTGTAGCTGAACTTGAAGCCCTTGTCTATGGTTCTCCACTTGTGAAGGAGAAAGATGATAAGTTGGATGAAGAAGCCATCATTGAGGAGTTTCTTCTTGGTCTTTGTGATGAAACCGTACATGAAGACATGGTTGAGGAAGAGCCACCCACGACCAAGATAGCTCCTACTTCACTTCCTAAGCTATGAGCACCGGGAAAGTTCTCATTATCTTGCTCTCTTGGTCACTTGAGGATTGAGGATGTCTTGTGTGATACAGGCTCAAATGTGAGTGTCATATCCCTTGAGATGGTTGAAGAACTGGGGATCAAGAGCATTGAGAGTTACAAATCTACTCTCACCTTTGGGGATTCTTCAACAAAAGTACCATATGGGGAGCTTAAAGACTAACAGGTGATGATTGGGGATTGTACAATCCCAACTGATTTTGTGGTTATGAAGATGAAGAAGGGAAAGAAGCTTCCTCTACTCTTGGGCACTGATTTTCTCAACACTACCGGTGCCACAATGGATTTTAACAAGAAGCGGGTAGTACTCACAAAGGTGAATGATAAGGTGTTCTATCCCAATAAGTCTTCCCCCATCAACACTTGTGGAACCATCACAAGTGACCATGATCTTGAGGAGTAAAGGACATTTGCTAGTCTTGCCAAGCTTGAGTATTGTGGATCCATAATTTTGGGAGATTTGAGTATTGAGGAACCACAAGTTGAAAAGGTTGAGAAGTTGTACTCTCAAAAGATTGACCAAGTTGTGAAAGATGCTTTGGTTGGAGAGAGTAGTAAAGAGCTGATGAGTGAACACTTGGAAAGTATTCCATTAGAGGGGTGAGTGGAGCAAAGGAAGCTCCTCTTAAGAGAAAGAAGAAGAAGGGAAAAATACCCACAACCTCTACTCACACTCAAGCTCCTAGCACTCTCACTCTCTACCCCTTGAAACTTAAGGATGGGACAATAGAGTACAAGGTGAAATGCAAGGGGAGGGCTAAGCCATTCTCAAGTGCAAGAGCCATCCTTACTCCTGGGCTCCAAGCTGATCCAAACAAGCTCCACGAGCATCTCAACAAAGTCTTGAAAATCACTCAAAAGGTCAAGACTCATCCACCTCCTCACTAAAGAAAAGGTAGTCAAGCTTAGTGACTTAAAACAAGCTCAATTGAGAGGAAGTCCCATGTCTATCTCTTGTAAATATTGCTTTATGTGTTAAGTTTCCTAGTCAATGTTTATCTCTCTATTAGGTCTCTACAGGTTTTAGGCTATATAGGTCTTGGTGTTGGGAGAAAGAAAGAGGAAGAAGAACCGGGCTCTCATCCAAGTTGGGAGGAACTCTATAACCTCCACCTCCCATTCCTCCATCCCATTTCATTCCACTTAAAGCTCCAAGTAACACACTCCAACCTTGTACATATTTTTCTTCTTTTATTTTCTTGCATTTGTTTGTTTTTCCCGGTCTTTCTTCCTTTCTTGGATCACACAAGGGACTATGTGATTTAAGTTTAGGGGAAGGACCAGTTGCTAATCTTGATTTTTTTAATCTTATTTTTCCTTCTTGCATTTTGAGTCTCATGCATTCACTTATGGCTTAGAAAAACAAAAAAAAAATCGAATATTTTCAAAAAATTTCACAAAAGAAAACATGTAGTTGCATTTGCATTCTAGGATTGAGTCTAGGATTGTCATATAGGGTGCATGCATAGGGAGCGATGATTTAATTTCCTTGTAAGGCTTGATTGAGTGATAACTTTTCTCTTATGCTAGTTGTTTGAGCTAGTTGATCATCCTAGGATTGTACATCGGGAAAGGCTAGAAAGCTAAGACGAACCCTGCTTGGATTGCTTTCTTTTAACCTTAGTTTAAGGCTGAAACTTGATATGATTTGAAACTAGCTCCATCTAAGTGAGAACCTTAATGTGACATCTAATTATCATATTCTTGTTTTGTGTGTTAAACTCATGGATACCTTAAAATATTTGAGCATTCTTATCCTTTCTACCACTCTTACTTGATCAAATAGATTTTCATGCCTTTCACCACCCTTCTTTCAACCCATAAACACTCTATTGAGAGGTAGGAATTTTGGAATGAGCTAGGTAAAAAGTGTTGAGTATGAGGCGACTAAGGAAAATTTTCATATAGATGCAAGCTTGACATTCTTTAGCTTTGCAATAGGCTAGGATCTAAGTTTGGGGGAGGAATTGGGAAAGGAAAAAGATTAAAGATAAGAAAGAATAAAAAGGGATTGGAATGGGATCAAAAGTTTGTTGGTAAAAGAAGTGAAAAAGATAGCTCTTATGTGTTTGAAAAGAATGTGTCTCAAGTGACGAAGTGAAAAGAAGCCAAAGGCTCACCATAAAGAAAGAAAAATGAGAAAGAGACCAATGCTAAAGAAAGAAAGAATTGTGATAAGTTAAAAGAGTTGAATTACCATTGTTTTTGAAGTGTTTGATTGATCCTTGGAGAGTTTCATTGGGAAAGTGTTTGATTGTTGAAAGAGGGATAAGGCAAAAATAGCCTTGGATAAAGGGTAGACTTCTATTAGGTGGGCTAGACTAGGAGAAGAAGCTATTGGGGCATGGGTAGATGGAAATCAATCTAGTATGCACCAATTGCCTCTAACTCTTAGCCTTTTACTATAGCTCATTCATTTCTTCTTGAGAAAACCCTTATGCATATGGAGAATCCCCTCTTTTGATTGAGGTCACTTTAATCTCAAAACCATATCTCTTTGCCAAATGAGTTTAATCATATTGCTTTGAATAGGATTCACTTGAAAAACCTAATGAATGTTAAGGAGATAGTGGATTTGAATGCTTGTGTAGGTTGAGGATTGAGCTAAGAGTATTGTCTTAATGAATATGGCTAAATTTTTAGAGTAAGCTTGCCTTAATTGCATCCTAGTGATATTGACTTAAATTGGAACTTGTTGATCTTGGTTTTGCCTTTGGATGTGAGCTCCCACCTTCAAACCTTTCTCCCCAACTTGCTTTGAATGTCTTATGCTTGCTTGTGGACAAGCAAGGTTTAAGTTTGGGAGAATTGATATTCATGCATTTTGATGCATTTAAGATAGTGTTCAACTCATGTTTTGATCTCATTTTGCATTCTTTCATGCTCTCTTTGATGTTCTTTGTTGCATTTAGAGTATGTTAGCATTTAGAGTTAGGAATTAGCATTTTAAGTTATGTTTGGAGTGTTTCTTGTGATTTTGTAGGTTCTTGGGGGTGCATGGAGGTTTTGGTGAGCTAAGGAAGCAAAAGAGGAGCTCAAAGAGTGAAGACGATGAGTCATGAAGTCGGCCAGAGAAACCATCGGGCAGTCGCATCAGGCAAACGAGGCGCGGCCGATGGAAACACTCACTCGAAGTTCACATTTTGGCCATGGAAACCATCGGCATGTGGCATCGACCAGAATCGCCCGATGGATCCAGTGTGCACACATCGGCCTGTGGCATCGACCAGACTTGCCCGATGGATTTCTCTGCGAACATAAATTGATCCAATTGAACCGGATCAACACCCGGTTTGTCCCGGGTTGACCCGGTTCGCCCCCTTTCACTATATAAAGCCAAAAACCTAATTTTTATTGCTTTCTTAAGCTAGTTTTTATTTCTAAACACTTTGTAAGAAAGTTTGAATCTTTTATTAATCTAAGAGTTATTTAGCTTTGATTTCTTCTCTTCTTCTTTCAATCTTTCTCTAATCAATATGTTTAACACTATCTTTATGGGTTTTGTTGAACATAGCATGATTAGTGAGTAGTTTCATATAAGGTTTATGGGTTAGGTAGGATTTGGTTGATTTGGGATGATTGATGAATGTTTAGGGTTTATCTATCTATAATATCTTCTATCTTAGTGTTCTTAATGCCTAATTAGCCTTGATCATGTTGATTAGGATGATTTGGTTTTCTTGCACACCATGTGTTCGATGAAATGCCTGTTTTAGCTTTGATAGGATTTTCACATCTTAGCCTAAGAGATTAGATGCCTAAGGTGATTATTAGCAATAAGAACTTGTTTGCAATGCTTGTTTATCTTCTAATCACAAATGAGAATTTGTTCTTGATTAAGGATTAGGCAAAGGGATTAGTGCCAAGAGATTGGATTAGTCTGTTAATTTGTGTTCTTGCTTAGAGATTAGCTTCTTAGAAGTGTGTTAAGTATTCTAGATTGTCCCAATTCGCCATATCCATTGACCTTAACCTATGAACCTATGAACCTTGCCTCTAAATTGATTTATTGCCTTTACTTAGTTGCTTTACTTGTTTACTTGCTTGATCACTTGCTTGATCACTTGCTTGATCACTTGCTTGCTTGAGTAGTTAATTGAATTGCCTTTTTAGTTTGTTAGAACTTCAACTTGGATTGTGACTTGTCTTTATTGGTATAGTGGATTCTTATTGGTCAAGTTCTATCCCAAAAGTGGTTTGATACCTCATACTACATGATAGGCACTGAGGAATTGATACCTCACAAAGGATAAAATCTTAGTTATCATAATTCTATAGAAAGATATCCAAAATAAGACTTTGGGAGACATATATATACCAAACATCATCATCATACAATGCTTATGATTCCAGAAAAAGGCCTAGTCGCCATGGCAAGTGATTGTTGTGAACGTCCTTCATGATCCATATACTCTTGGCACATCCTTAGCCTCTATAATCACGAAGAGAGAAAGATCAGTAACCCGAACAAGATAATTGATCTGAGAAAGAATATATAGTAGGAACCTTTACATACAAAGCAAGTTTGGTGAGTAACTTTTATCTACATGTTCGATGCAAGATACTCGTAGTTCAGTCTCTGATACTTCATCGATCTTTTTGGGAACATGCCTAATCTGAGAATGAAGATCATTCACAAACTGCAGCGCAATAGGAACAACGCCATTTAGAACGACATAAGATCCATACACATGCTGAAAAAGACATTCATTAACTATGTCCACTGGTTGGAAAATTACTAAATAACCACTGAAATGATAAATTTGAAAGTTTTAAGGTTTAAAGCTGCAGACGAGAGGGTCTATGGACTGCTATATGAAACTAGTATATTGCTTTGAAAAGAGATCCATCCAAAAAGGGAAACAAGAAGCTTACAGATTTCTTCCTAGCTGTTGTGTTGGCAATGTCAAGGGTTTCAGCATCTAGCTTCACTGCATACTTCTTCAAACCTTCAATAGCTTCAGACATACTTTTTCTCTTTGCAGCTGTAACAAACACACAAATCATTTACAAAATGCTAAAGCAGAGACAAAGGATTAGAGCAATCAGAGCGGAAAGAGGTTTATTACATTGATCTTCGTCATCTTTATCCCCGGTGAAGGCATTAACCTTTGGTTGCTCAACATCTTTTGTAGCCGCTACAAGTAGAAGATGAAACAAAAGAAAACATTCGCGTTTGATCTCTTCCAGCAAACATTGTCTCTTTGCAGCTGTAACAAAGACATGAATGCTGCATTAGTGAAGGATACAATTGAGTCACAAGATAAAAGTAATAAAGGAAGAGTTTGTTACATTGTTCTTCATCATATAAATGGTCCAAATGGATGATTGAGTTTTCAATTTCTTGTTTTAAGTGATATAATAAAGAGAAATGACAAAGTAAAGATTGTGTTTACTTACGTGTTCATCATCAGAGTTATGTTGTCTCCTTTAAGTAAAATCCTTCCTAAGAAATATGCATTTACACAGGGTTATTGAACCATAACCAACCAATTCAAATAAGAGACTTGTTATCAAAAGAGCATAAACTCACCAAGCTGTTTCATGGTGTTCTTCTTGATGCTCACTTCTTCACCTTCATCCAACACTAGATTCATGTATTCGTCAAAACCCTGCAAAAAAAGAAGAGAAATTGAAACAAGGAATCAATGAGAATATCATATTCACCAATCTCAACATCGACCTATGAAAAAATTCAACCTTAGCTCGAGGAGAAAGAAAGTATAGTAATACAAATTGAAACAAGGATCACCAAATACAAGTAGACAACTCCAAGTTTTAAACCAATGAGAAGTGACACAATCATACATGTTCAGAACCAATCTTAACTCCAAGAATCATTCTTAACTTGACAAGAAACAAAGGATAGCGATACAAATTGAAATAAAGAATTCAAAGTCAAAAGTAGGCACTACATGTTCAGAACCAATAAGAATGACACAATCATACATCTGAATTAACACAGAGTCAACCCAAAAGAACAGCTTCAATTATAGCTTGAGAAGAATAATAGTAGAGCAATACAAATGCAATCTGAAAATGTCTAGTGCAAGAGAATATATGATGACTTACAGTAATTCTCCCTTCAATCCTCAAATCTTTCTGTTCATATAGCAAAATCTGGATCCTAGCTTTCTGCATCACAAAAAACACGAATCAGAAGGCAAATACATGGTTCTCTAAGCAAACTCGGAATGGAGAGATTAAACGAGCTTACGCTTTGAATAAACCTAAAAATCAAGTTCTGGAGCCACACCGGAAAACAAAGAAAAAAAGAGTAAGGGACTAAACAGAGAGAAAAGAGAGTAATCGAAACAAAGAATAGATGAAACAATAGCAAAAACCTTGAGATTACAGTTTTTGAACCCTAGAGAGCATTAACATTACAGTTTAGGGTTCAGCAGCAAAATCCTTGAGATTTCAGATCCAGAAACAAAGCTCAAGCAAAAACCTAATCTGAAACGATAGACTTAAAATTACCAGGAAATAGAAAACAAAGATCATGAAGTAGGAAAGGGCCGAGAGATCTGTGGCCGCTTTTGATTAATATCGGCCGAGAGAAACCTATCACTGTCATCCTTATGGAGAAGAGAAGAGTGGTATAAACTAGCTTTCGAGAGAGAATCTATGGTACTTTGCAATTCCATTAACATAGATTGTAAAGGGGAGAATCTATAGAGCTAGGGTTTTGCAGGGGAGGAGGATGGGAGATCAGAAGAAGAAATTAGGGTTTTGTGAAGAGGAGGAAGGCTGTGGAGGATCAGTATAGAAACAGAGAGGAAGAGAGGAGGAAGAAGACAAGAGTTTTTTAGACCAAAAGAAAAGAATACGAGATTTGAGAAAGAATGTCTGATTTTTGGCCAAAAGAAAAGATCTGTTAAAAAAAAAAAGTATTGTGTGGATAAGGAAGAGGGGAAAAAAGGTTTTGGCCAAAACCCAAAAACAACCGCGGATAAATTTTAAGTGTTAGCGTCCATAGTACAAAATAAGGCTTGAAACTCATTTTTGTTTCCCGCTTATTAAAATTTCGGGTTAGCATTGATAAAATGCTATAATAAAGTATCACAATCCAGCAAACACTCTTTAATTGCACTTAGAGAAATCGTGCTATTGTAATGTGCTATTAATACCCAGTTTTTTGTAGTGTAAAGTATCTATGTGGAGTACTTTCGATGTATATGCATTTATCATATTCATTAATGATGAAACCATTTGACTTTGATAATGACATTGTCAAATTTTGTATGCCATTAGTTTGGATCTTACTTAAGTCCATAAAATAACTTCAAAACTCCACATACTTTGTGTTCTTGTCTTGGAACATTAAATCCTTTGTTTTTTCATATAAAACTCCTCTTCTAAAAGCATTTTTATATCTATCTGATGGATTTTTAGGTCTCGCAATGCTACAATTCCTATCATGATTTTGATTGTAGTTATTCTCGTTACTAGATGATAATATGTGACAAAGAAATCTATACATTTTTTTTTTGAAACTTTGCACCACAAGCCTATACTTGCACTTTTCAGTTAAGTCATCCGTTTTCAACTCTGTTTTGAAAACTCATTTACACCCTTAAGTGATATAAGATACGGGCCGGATCCTACACGGGCAGAGATATGGATCGCAAGGCTGGTCGAGGACGCTCTCCTTGTTGGCGAGTGATGGTCGATTGCGGGACGATGGACGATTGATGGTCGGATGCGGAACGGTGGTCGAGCGATAGAATGGGTGGTAGAATGGAAGCTTTGCACTGGCCGAAGGCGCTCTTGCTCAGCTCTATGGATTGTTCAATGGAGGTTTCGATCAAGTAACAGGAACAAGTAACCAAGGATCTCAAGCTTAAGGGGAAACCACACAAAAGACTTGTAGATCGACACCGTCAAGGCAATGTAAACACTAGGATTTTTTCATTAAAAATTGCTTAAGGGTTTTCACCATATACAAGTGGTTTATATAGGCTACGAAATAACAGCTAGAAGGCTTATTTGGACACTTAAAATATAGAAATAAGCATAATAGAAAAGATAGAAAAGATAGGAAAGATAGGACGGACCATGATCTCTTTCTCATGAATCGGACCTTGGTTTACCTCATTAAAAACCTTAGTGGAAAAACACATTGGGGTAAAACCACACTTAAGGTAAAAAGAGTATAAACTTTGGCCTAAAGAGATGTTGCAACGCCCTCGTGGTCGCCAAATATAAGTCTGAAGTAAATCAAACCTGTGAACTTTCAAATAAGGAATGTCCAGAAACCATCGGTTTGAACTTGAGTAACTTCTTCGTCCGAGCTGGTATTGGCTTGATTCCAACTCTCATGGGTTCCCGGATGAGTCAAGATAAATTATTGAAATTCAAGAAATAAAAGGTAATCATTAGTTGAAAGAAAAAAGGAAAGCCATTAATCACCTATCATAAATTGATACAAAAGATGTTTTTCTGTGAATTATAATATTTTAAAATATATGGGACCCACATAATTGAAAATAAAATAAAAAATAAAAAGATACGTGTAAACTAAATGAAGGAAAAATGAGACATAAAAAAATAACGAGGGGCATCGAACCATACCATAGATCGACAATTTGGTTTGTAATTTACATGCTAAACAAGAAATATTATCTATTGAGTCAGGGGCACGTGACCCCATTACTATCAATGTGGATCCGTTCCTACTTCGAAGTCTTTTGTTTTGTAACTTGCAGAACTTTCTTTTGGAAAAGGCTATTGAAGCACTTCCACATCGTGCTGATTACTTGGTGATTTAAGTTTCTGGTAAAAGTCGAGTTGTAGTTTAACTCCTCCTGGTTAGGTCGATATGCTTCAAAACGTACACTTATGTCCTTGTTACGATCAAGATGGTTCTCTCTGAAGGCATGTACCGGCTTGGTGAGCCATCCTCTAGTCTGCCGGGTCGATGATGGGTTGATGTCCACATTATACTCTCCTTCTTAAAAAGGTTTCGACCTCGAAACTGTATAACCTGCACTAAGAGAAAGCAAGATTTTAATGATAAGTCCATAGCTTTGATATATCAGTGGAGTATTGTAGATACTTCTTAAAACAAAGACTACTGGCAAATCACCTAGTGAGTGTGAAATGAGGCCATTTCTAGGAGAATAAAATACAGGCTATATTATCCAAGTTAACTCATGACTAACCATGCAAGTTCAAAGCCAAAACGAACACAATAGAGAACTTAGATCTACGAGAAAATGAAACTGAGTTGTACATGTTGTCTCGGTTTACATAAAAATCTGGGTGGTTCAAGACATCACGTTCACCTCCTGTCCAAGTAAACTCGACAGATATTAACAATGAGTGGTTCAAGGCTGAAACATGCTACTATCTCAAACACAGTGATTATTCGCTTATACTCTCGGAAGTTTGTCCAGTCTAGTCGAGTCATGTCTAGTCTAGTCGAGTTTGTCCAGTAAGTCTAGTTTTCATATGTTTAGAGTCCTTCTATTCATGTGGGAGATTGTTGGGCCCAATATTTTAATAAACAAATGGTTTATAAAATGTTGTATGAGTTGAAAAGAAATGAGCATGGACCAATGAAATTGGTGAAACTTTTTTTGCTCTCCAAAATTAAGTGGGAACTTAATTTGTCCCACACATTGAAAGCAAGAGAAGTTTTGCTGTTTTGGATTCTTTCTATCTACTATATATAGAAACTCATCTCTCTCTCTCAAGGATATATCTTCTCATATATCTTTCTCAACTCAAAACTAGCAATCTCTCCCTGTCTTCTTTCTTCTACCAAACGTAAGTCCGAGAGTATTCATATATTCTAAGTTTGCAGATTCTTTGAACGAGTGCTACAATCTTAGTCTCAAGCGGTTGTATCCTGAGATTCATTATCTCATCAAACCGTTACACTGCAGGAGATATTTTGAATTAAGGAAAGTGATCATCTCGCCTCCGCTTAATCGTTTTCCTTAATTGTGTTTCCATCGGCTTTTCCAAACAGTTTTTGTTTCCGTATTTTTGCGGCCTACAAGACGTAACTGTGAATTTTGAGATGATTCACGTCTGACTGTTTTTTTCTTTTTTTTTTCTTAAATGTTTAAAAGGATGCCGACAAAAGTGGCACCGCCGGCTGAGGTCGTTGAATCTGAAACATCGGTGTGGTGGGACATGGATAGGTGTCCAGTTCCCGATGGTTATGATGCTTGTCAAGTCGGCCGTGCATAAAATCGGCGTTGGAGAAGTTAGGCTACTCTGGTCCTCTCACCATCTTTGGCTATGGCAGCCTAAAAAACACCCCTGACCACGTCTTGCAAGCCTTATCTTCCTTTGGAATCGTTCTGAAATGCGTCCCAGGTTAATCTTCTTACATCTCTCCTGTTCAAATTAGGGTTCTAGATTGAACTGCGGATAATCTTGTTATTTTTTATGTTTTTTATAATTAGGGTTTAGATTTCCAACGTTTTCTATTTCTGAAACAGGTGACATATACCATTTGACGCATATGCTTTTTTGGGTACCCATCGAGGTGCTCCGGCTACAATAATGCTCATAACCGATTACAATGGTGTTGATAGTTTCTCTAATTCTCTCTTACTCTACAAGAAAAAAGAAGACACAACATTCTCCTGGCATATCCCGAAACTCTTGAGAAACCTTCTGACTTTGACACTCAAGGAGAGTGGCTCTGGAAATCATTGCTAAAAGATGCAAAGATCAGTTCTACTAGTGATTTTGCTTGCGAACTATGCTATTTCGATTAGCACAGATTTGAAGATTTCACCATGCATCTCAAAGGTGAAGAACATGCACGACGGGTAAGAATCTAAATGTTGACTCTTAAATTTATGCTTGTTTTTTAAAAAGAAAATATATCAATTTAACCCCATGTTTAAGGTTCTCGAAGAGGATTAGCCTCGGATAATGGATCCCTCGGATAATGGATCAAGAGAATGCTACTACTTCCATGCCTAAGTAGCAATCAAAGAAGGCAATTTTTATTTTTCTGCTTGTATTGTCATTGTTCAACTGTTGCTTCCATTTGTTTTCACAACCTCTTATATTTTTGCTTGCCTTTTAAATTAAATATCAAATTTAACCAAGCAATCAGAGTTAAGTTTTTCTAATTCTCATTAACAATTTCTTTAAACTGGCTGGTCTCCAAATGTTAAATAGGTGGTATGTTTTTTTTTCTTCTTTCTATTGATGCTATAACACATTGTAGAGAATGGGAAGAAGAGTAAGACTTCTTTATGTTCTTCTACCTAAACAAGACTACAAAGCAGAAGCAATATTTTAATAATATAGACAGAAAATATGTTCTTAGTCGTTCGAGAGTTCTAGATTTTAAAGTTTATACTTTATCATTAGTTGCGAAATTGTGTCTTTATAATTGTGTAGCGGAATTTGTCACAAATCAGCCACAAAATTTTGCCATTTTTACTGAAAGCGGTTCTATTTTCAATAATCAAGAATCGTCCAGGATTATACTCTTTTTTCTTGTTTTCACTTTTAAAACTAAAAATAATATGGAGACTGCGAGTTTCTAGCGATTTATTTACTTTATTAATTGAGATCTACCAAGACGTAGCCAGTTTTTTTTTTTTTGGTCAAATAGCTTTTATATTAGCTTTACTCTCCAACCATGGAGCAAAAGTTCAAGAAACAAAATACAATCGCCAAACTGGCATAATCAACCGCTGCAACAAACGCAAAGCGGGAAACATAATCATAAAAGATAAACACATACAAACCACTAAGACAACTTGGAATGATGACATCCACGGTGCTTAATGAGATGAAGTCTTGGAAGAATGAGAGCACACTTGGTGATACATTGCCCGAGCATACTTCAGCAACTAGTGCAAAGGAAGCAGCGAGAAATTTGGCTATTGAGATGACAAAACATCTTCTTGATGAGCCTAGAAACTGTGAGGAAATCCTCAATCGCGAGAAGATCTGAGAAAGCAAAACCTTCCACATGCGACGCACCGAATCTGATATTGATGATCGAAGATTGGCGATGGTGAAGACAACTCCCATATTCTTGAAATGTAATCCTGCATCATGTGGTAACAACACCAAAAGAGCAAAGGATGGTACAAACAAGGAATAGAGATTTTTGGTAACAACCTCATAAAGAGGTAAAAGATCCTCATACTGAGGTAACGAATCCTCATAAAGAGGTAAGAGATCCTCATAAAGAGGTAACAAATCTTCATAAAGAAGTAAGAGATCCTCATAAAGAGGTAATGTTTGCCAAGTACCACAGATCAAGAGACAAGTAATATGAAAAGAGCTAGACAATAACTCAGAATCCTCAATCTGAGATAATGGGGCTAGTTCAAATTCAACTCTGCCAAATGGTTCAAACCAGTCCAATAATTTCCATGAAAGCACAGAGATAAGACCTGATGTAGCATGAGCCTGAGGCAAGGGAGCTGTGGGTTTCAACCTGATAGGGCAGTAGAAGATGCGACTTGTGACGCCTTGATTGAAGAGAGCCGGATCAGGTGGGACAGGTGGGTCAGGGGGCTCGCTCGGGTTACTGAGAATCCAAACAGAAAGCTGGCTTGACAGAAAGAGACCCAAACACAGACATATACCCATTGATATCGACATTGCACCCAAGTATACCTCTAACACAGAGATGCTGAAATCTGTCTCTTTAGTCCTCAATTGAGAAGAAACAACCATACTCTTCATTTGTTGGAAGGAAGATGGAGCTTTGGCAAGAACAATCGAAATTTCCGAACATCGGCTAAAATGGAAAATTTATGTAGCCAGTTTGATAAACAAATTTCACCTACCAAACATCTACCAAGACGTAATTAATCGAGAGAGAAAAATCAGACTGGTTACTTCCGTCTATGGATAAAAATCTTGCTTCTATTTATGTCAATAATTGAAATCAGCAACACTATTATATTATTATGTAAAGTCCAACCATTGTTGACAAAAAAAAAAGTCCAACCATCGACTAGTCTCCCTAGTTTACTACATCAGATCTTTATACAAATCTAGAGTATGTCTTCCTTGAGAGTTTTCAATTAGGGGGGCAATGCATGAGAAGAACCAAAACGCCGATGATTATCTTCGTGTTGGACAACGTTCTTCATCTCAAATCTCGCCTGTTTTCTTGCCTGAACTTCTTCATCTTCATTAGCTTCTGCGTTTTGTAGCTCTCTCAAAGCTCTTTTCGCGTACACAGTGAACGCTACAGTGGTCACAACCGCAATGATCAAGGATATTATGTTGTACACAATCTCCACCGTTGTCAAACGTTGATGTCCGTATTGCACATCAGCGAATGTTCTGATCAATCGACCGCTGCGTATGAATTTCGTTTTTTTTTTAGAATCATGTTTTCATTTTCTATGAATTAAATCCGGGGAGAGTAAGACTGACCTGTAGATGTAGATGAAAGCTTCAGGTATCATTCCTGCTATGGAACCGAACACGTAAGGCCAGAATCTCATGCTTGTCACAACAATTGCGTAGTTGAAAATCGTGTAAGGAAATGGCGAAACCCGAAAGATTGCCACGACTCTGAACTGATGGAACCAGCTTCCTTCTGCAGCTAGTCTAAGAACAGCAGCTTGACGAGGCCACCTTTTTAACCATTGCTGCATTTGTAAAGAACATTAGTATATTGATCTTGTGAAAATCATCATATGAGTTGAAAAAGAGAGTGAAGAGTGGTTCTTCTTACATGAAGGCGATCACGGAACATTAGCCCGATTAGATAAGGAAGAACCATGCCAATGGTGGTTCCAGCCATGATTATAACAAAACCGAGACCATAACCGAAAATCATCCCAGCTAACCACATGGATGGACCAGACGGAATCAAGAACACAGGGAACAGAGCCAAGGAAACGACAAGGACAATGGCGAGCATAGGACGGCCAAATGCAGTTGCTTCCCATTGTAAAATCGGAATAAGGACCTACAATCAAACTACACTATTAAACTCAAAACATATACAGCTCGTGACATGTTACTGAAACTCATTGAAACTTGAAGCATTTGAGTAAAAGAATCACCTTTTGGAATACAAATGGAACTCCCCATTTAGCGAAGAAAAGAGTGAGCAAAAGAGTAACTACACATATCCCCAAAGCTTTAAACCACCACATCAAGTTTCTACTCCGCATCTCTGATTGAGATACTGATAACACGGTTTCAGTTTGAGAACCTTCATGGGTTAGAACAAGCCGAACATATTCATTATCTTCCCTCATGTGACGAGCAGGGTCTGAGGTATCGTCTCTTGAATCTTTTAATGGATTTGACATCTGTGTTCAGTATCTAAAGAGAAGATAAAAATCAAATGTCAGAGGAACAAAATCAACATTTGTAGGCCATCAAAAACAGGAACAATCATTGCCAAGAACATGAGACCAAACAAGTGGGGACCAATAGAAGAAAGAACAAACCATAAGGACATCAAAATCAATAGAATTCTGGGGATAATTTGAAAGGAAGAAGGCAGATAAGCAAAGAGAAGACGACAAAGATGCCTAGCTTATAAATTATTAAGTATTGCGAAAGCTTCGCAACTTTGAAGACACACAAGGAAACAATAACTAAGAAGTAAAGTTAGATTACAAGGAGAAAAAAAATCTCGACGACGAAATCTCCGAACATCGAAATTTCCGGTCACGGCTAAAATGGATGAAAAAAAACAACATAAATCCATTTTAATCAAACAATCCTACAGTAGTCGTCGAATCACTTGGATCTCTCAATCTCACGGGAAAAATAACACCAGATCGAAAAGATATCACAAAACTTAGAGAGTAGAGCTAGGGTTTAACAAATCCAACCTGTGAAGAGAACAAAAGGAAGCACAAAATCACCCTACGGCCAGGCTAATCAGCGCTACTCAAGCTTCGTGGAGAAAACGACAGCGTTACGGTGGCGGAAGCTCCAACTCCGACGGAGAAACTGGGTTTGTTGCGGCGGATTTACGTCTGGGCTTAAGGTTTCCTTTAGTGTCGTTTGTCTGGTTCAACAAAAAAAAAAGCGTGTTTAAAGTTTTTTTTCTGTTTCGGAAATTCAAATCAAAATGAGAAAGCATTTACTTTTTCAGCTTTATATCCATTTTTATAGTTGTTAGCTTACGCTTTACTTTTCTGGAATATCTAGTCAGACTATATTATAAAATTAAGAATGATAAACATATTATTTGCCACCGTTGATTCATAATATGCCTACCTGACTTGACCATTTATAATTTGGTTTGTTTTAGTTTAGAATGTTCCCAAACCAAATCCATAACCAACGAATCCTGAGATTTAAAACGATGACCAAACACATAGGAGCGTGAAGGAGACGCGCGTTTTGATCCATAGAAGGGGCATTTTGGTAAATAAGTAGAACGACTTGGGGAAAAAAAGTCATCTGATATCACTCTACTTCTCGAGGAAGACGATGATACAGATACAGACACCGATGGAGCAAAATTATGGAGTCGATTCTAGAGGCAATGAGGGACGTTGCGTGTCGTAGCCCAAAGATGGGTTGCCCAATATTGAAGCGCGGTCGTTTTCGTAATGTCGATGATGCAGAGAAGGAATGGATATTTCGTATAATACGTGCCGACTTCTTTAACTATAAAAAGTCAGAAAAGTAAAAGAGTCTTCTTCTGTTAAGTCTTTGGCCTCTCTCTCTCTCTCTCAAGCTTCTAGACGATGGTGGGGAGAAATCATAGCGTTGAATCTAGCAGCGAATATGAAGAAGAGATCGTTACGGATTCGTCCCCGTTCGATTCCTTGCCGGAGGATTGCATCTCCAACATAATCTCCTTCACGAGTCCACGGGATGCTTGCGTAGTCTCATCGGTTTCGAAAATCTTTGAATCGGCGGTCAAGTCAGATGTTATATGGGAGAAGTTTCTTCCCCCGGAGTATTCACTACTGATTCCTCCATCGCGAGTTTTCTTATCAAAAATGGAGATCTATTTCGCTTTATGCGACGATCCTGTTCTCATCGAAAATGGCAGAAAGGTATATCTATAATCTTCATTTTGTTTATATTATTCGGTTTTAACTGAAATCTGTGTATCGAATTATTGAATTCTTGTTAGGGAATTATGGCTACAGAGGATGTGTTTCAATCATTCAAGTTCTACTATTTTGGGAGTAATTTGTGTGAAGTTCTAATTCGTGCTGATATTGAATCTCTCTGATTATTTGGCCTATTTATGAAAAATCAAAAGAGCTTCTGGTTAGAGAAAGCGAGTGGGAAGAGATGTATCATGTTATCTGCGGAAAGCCTCTATATCAGATGGGGAGATAGTTCTGATTGTTGGGTTTGGATTCCATGTCCTGGATCTAGGTGTTACTCCATCTTTGTGGTGTAATTCGATTGTATATTGACTCATTCCAGATCAATGACAATTCTTGCAAAACGTTTTCCTTGCAGGTTTGAAAGTGTTGCGATGCTTCGCGATGTATGTTGTCTCGAGATTCGTGGGAGCACGAATACTCGTTACCTATCTCCAAGAACTCGTTACTCGGCTTACATTGTGTTCAAGGAAGGGGATCACTTTTGTGGTTTTTTGGATGTTCCCATAGAAGCTGGAGTTGGGGTGGTTGGAAAGCATGCTTCCACTAGATTCTTATGCTTTGATCCGCGAGCAGGAGGGGGTTTGAAGTTTGTAAAAAGGGGGAGGCGAAAGATGAAGATTGTGAAACCAGAGGAGAGGGAAGATGGTTGGATGGAGATAGAGCTTGGTGGATTCTTCAATAAAGGAGGGTTAATGAATAGTGATGAAATTGAGATAAGTGTTTTGGAGACCAAGCTTCGTCATTGGAAGAGTGGTTTGATCATTCAAGGAATTCAAATCCGTCCTTCGAGAACATTAGGTTGACTCTTTTTTTAAAAAAAAAAATCTGTAATGTATTGGTATTATCATTATTATCAATTGGCTACGCTATTGAGTTAAGGGGTGAATTCCAATTGATAAAAAAGTGTGTTCAATTGTGTTTGTTATAACTTGTAGTGATTGGTTCAGTAAGAGACTAAGAGTTTATAGAGGACGATGTGGGTATATATGTAAACCGGGTTCCTGCCGTGGAAGAGCGGTCTGATGTTACGGGTTATGGTTTTGGTTTAGAGTCGAATTGTTTATCCAAGTTAGACAACTGTGACAGTAATAGGAGTCGAAGTTTGTGGATGGTATTTGGATTCATCGTGAACAATTTTGGGAGGTTTTATTCAATCATTGAATTTAAAGTCCATTCTATAAATTTTATAATCTAATAAATTTAAAAATTGATATCATTTTTATAAATGTATATATGTGAATTCTATAAAAAAATAGTATATTTTGGATTTTTTAAATAATTTACCCATGTATTCATTGGAGTTTATTTCAAATAATTTTATAAAGATTTTTTTAAATTATTTAGTTTTGAATATTACTGAATTTTATTGAAGTATGTAAAATCTTAATTGAATAAAACTATATTTTAAAATGTATGATATATGATTTACAAATATAAAGTTTAACAATATTGGATTTTTAAAACATAATTAACACATGTTGGATTTAAACTCTTTGGGAGTCCATCTAAATAATGAAAAAAAAAAATAGACAATGTGTTTTAATCACGTGAAAATATTCTTTTGTTGACTTTTCAAAATTACAATGGGAGTTTCTCGGAAGCTTCCACGTTGATGCAGACAAGCGGTTCTTTTGTTAATATGGGCGGACGACTTTACAACCGAACAAAAAGAGTCAAAGAAGTGGAGAGCTAAGTCTCTCTCTCTCTCTCTCTCTCTCTCTCTCTCTCTCTCTCTCTCTCTCTCTCTCTCTCTCTCTCTCTCTCTCTCTCTCTCTCTCTCTCTCTCTCTCTCTCTCTCTCTCTCTCTCTCTCTCTCTCTCTCTCTCTCTCTCTCTCTCTCTCTCTCTCTCTCTCAACCTTCCAGATGTTGACGAGGTCACGACACAGGAGGAATGAGGAAAATCACGGCGTCGATTCTAGAGGCAAACGCAGACGAGAGATCGTTTCGGATTCCTCGCCGTTCGATTCCTTTCCGGAGGATTGCATCTCCAAGATAGTCTCCCTCACAAGTCTACGGGATGCGTGCGTCGCCGCTTCGCTTTCGAAATGACAAATCTCTTAATGACAGAATGTTCAACTTGTTTATTCACAAACCCTTAGGCCAAGTTTATATACAATCGATTAGGCAATGTGCCCTAAAGATATATGGAAAGTGAATAATATCATAACCAGAAGATATTTCCGAGAATATACGGAGATATCTCAATACCCCCCCTCAAGTTGGAGCGTGCAGATTTTGTATGCCCAACTTGCGAAGAAATGCATCAAACTCGGGACGACCTAAGGCTTTAGTAAGGATATCAGCGAGTTGGTCTTTGGTATTGACGTGAGAAGCTTGAATTACACCTTTGACGATTTCATCACGAACATAATGGCAATCCACTTCGACGTGTTTCGTACGTTCATGAAAAACCGGATTAGAACTGATGTATAAAGCGGACTGATTATCACAACGAATAGACATTGGTTTGTCATGATGAATACCGAAAGCACGCAGCAACGCCTTGAGCCATTTGAGCTCACGAGTGACTGCATTCATAGCCCTATACTCTGCCTCTGTCGAAGAACAAGATACAGTGTCTTGTTTCTTTGTTTTCCAGGAGATAGGAGAAGAACCCAGTTGAACTATCCAGCCGGTTAGTGAGCGTCGAGTCAATGGGCATGCTGCCCAATCGGAGTCACACCAGCCGGTTAAGTGTAGAGAGGAAGAGCCGTGATCAGCACTTAAAAGGATTCCTTGACCCAATGTGCCCTTGAGATATTTGACCACTTTCAAAGCCGCAATCCAATGTTCTGTTCTCGGTTTCTGCATAAATTGTGACAAAATATGTATGGAGTATGTAAGATCGGGACGAGTCGCAGCCAAGTAAATGAGACGGCCGACTAATCGCCGATAGCGTTCCGGATCCTTTAAGAATGGTCTGTCTGCCTTAGCCAATCGATGATTCTGATCGATGGGTGATCCAACAGGTTTGCAGCCGAGAAGACCAACTTCAGTAACAATGTCAGTAGCATACTTACGCTGACATAAGTAGATACCAGATGGATTTCGGGCCACTTCTATTCCCAAGAAGTATTTGAGGAAGTCGAGGTCTTTCATGTGGAAACAAGTGGAAAGATAATCCTTGAAGTATTGAATAGCCGTCGGCGAATTTCCTGAGATTATAAAATCATCCACATAGACAAGAATGCGCAGGGAAATACCGTTTTTCAAGTAGACGAAGAGAGAATAGTCGGATCGAGCTTATGTAAATCCATACTTCTCGAGAGCATCAGCTAGTTTAGCAAACCAACAACGTGGCGCTTGTTTGAGTCCGTATAAGGACTTACGTAGCCGACATACACGATTGTCACCTG
Source organism: Orychophragmus violaceus (assembly GCA_030180135.1). Taxonomy (NCBI): domain Eukaryota; kingdom Viridiplantae; phylum Streptophyta; class Magnoliopsida; order Brassicales; family Brassicaceae; genus Orychophragmus; species Orychophragmus violaceus. The sequence goes on from CM058239.1 coordinate 34,142,596, forward strand.
GTGGAAGAGAAAATCCTTGAGGTAGTTTCATGTAAACCTCCTCATGAAGATCACCGTGTAGAAACGCATTGTGTACATCCATTTGATGTACTTCATGATTCATTTTAGCAACAACATCAAGGAAAACACAGACGGTGGTCATCTTTGCAACAGTAGCAAAGGTCTCCTTGTAATCATGACCAGCCTTTTGATGATTGCCGAGGACAACAAGTCTCGATTTATGTCGTTCAATCGCACCGTCCGATTTGTACTTGATACGGTAAACCCATTTTGAACCTAAAGCTTTCTTGTTTGGCGGTAGTTCCTGAAGTTCCCAAGTACCGAGTTCTTCAAGCGACTTAACCTCACAGCCCATAGATTTTGTCCAGACCTCAGACTCCATAGCCTCTTTGAAAGAGCGAGGTTCTATGCCTGTTGTGATTGCGACTAAAAAACTGCGATGATTAGATGAGAAGCGATCACAAGAAACATAGTTAGAGAGAGGATAGAGTGGACCTGAGGATGACTGAGGTGTGGATGAAGTTTCTGAGAGAGAATGACTGGTGAGAGAGACTGTACCGACAACGAAATCAACTAGCCGAGTGGATGCGCGTTTCTCTCTTTGACCACGACCAAGAAGCGGTTCTGGCTGAGCATTAACGACTTCATTTTCTGATTCCGGTGGAATAGTAGTAGGTTCCAATTCTGGTTCTTGTGTAGCAGAAGAAGATGGTTGAGGTATAGGATCAGTCATTAGAGGAGTGTCGTCTGAATCAGAGGCAAGCGGAGAAATGATTGGCGAAGGATTCGTTGAGAGATCCAATGGAGATGGTGCACTGTGATCAGTGTATGGGAATTGATCTTCACAGAAGACGACATCCCGAGATACAAAAGTGATATTGTTCTCCAAATCATAGAGTTTCCAACCTTTTTGTCGCGAAGGATATCCCAAAAACAGGCAACGTCGACTGCGAGCAGCAAACTTATCACCGTTGTGATTGATATTATGCGCATAAGCCAGACAACCGAAGATACGAAGATGATTGTATGATGGTCGACGTCCATAAAGTTTCTCAAAGGGCGTTTTTCCAGCAAGTAGTTGTGATGGAGTTCGATTGATCAAGTAAACGGCTGTTAAAACACACTCTCCCCAATAATCTGCTGACAAGTTTGCTTGAAATCGCAAGGCTCGAGCAACGTTCAGTATGTGACGATGCTTTCTTTCCACGCGTCCATTCTGTTGCGGTGTATGAACACATGAAGTTTCATGGAGAATCCCATTGTTTGAGAAGAATCTTGAGAGACATAGGAATTCAGTTCCATTGTCACTACGAATGGTTTTCACCTTCTTTGCAAATTGTCGATCGACCATGGCCAAGAAATCAGTGAGTGTGCGTGAGACAGATGTTTTATCAGGCAATAGATAAATCCAGACAGCACGAGTATGATCGTCAACAATGGTCAAGAAATAGCGAGAACCACAAGAGGATGTTGTGCGATATGGACCCCATAAATCACAATGAACTAAATCAAAAACTGATTTTGCATTACTTGAACTGTCAGGAAAACTTTGGCGAGTCTGTTTAGCTCGTAAACAAATATCACAACTCTTAGATAAAAACTCACTACTACTACTAAAACCACCGATATCTGAGACCATGCCTGTAACACGAGAAGACGGATGACCGAGACGTTTATGCCACAATGCCGAGTCATCATGAACACTGGTATGAAGAGCAGCTGCAGTCTGAAATTCTCGGTAACGGTACAGTCCCTCTCTCTCTCGTTCACCCAGACCAATCAGCATCCTCGTAATGCGGTCCTGCAAGAGCACAAGCTTATCAGTAATCTGTCCGACCAGGAAATTGTCAGTGACTAACTGGCCGAAAGAAATTAAATTTGTGTCAAAGCCATCAACGAGGAAAACATCATTTAAAACCAGTCGCTCGGTGAGCTGGACTTTTCCCTGTTTTGTTGCAGTAGCATAGGCTCCTGTTGGTAGTTTAACAGAGATAGGCAAAATGGAGTGAATATTGGTCAGGAAATTGACGCAGCCAGTCATATGGTGTGTCGCTCCTGTGTCCAATATCCAAGAAGAATCAATTACTTTACCGTTTAGAGAGTCTTGTTTAGTGCCTCCGTTCACCATTCTTTGAATGATGTTCCACTGATCGTCAGTAATACCGCTTAAGCCTTGTCGATCGGAGTCAGAGAGACTTAGAGGTGATGAAAGTGAAGTTGAGTTTGCACTAACAATCTGTGTAATGTTCGCGCGAGGACCTGAACCACGACCACGACCACCTGAACCTCGACCTCGACCAGTGCCATACCATTCGGGATAGCCCACAATTTTAAAGCAAGAGCTTGCTTCATGCCCTGTTCTACCACACGCCGTGCACTTGCGAGAAAGATCACGGTTACTCGGTCGCTGAGAAGCAACCTGCGGTGTACCAGCAACATCATGGGTAAAGACATATGGCGTGGAGACTTGTTGACGAGTATACATCGGTTTGAGTTGAGAAGCAAAACTCATCACTGGTTGTTCTTGGACATTAGAATGAAGTGTTTCATTCTGAAGAATTGTTTGGTAGACACTGTCGATGTCTGGAAGTGGTGAAATAGCACAAATTTGAGATCGAATTACCCCGTGAACGGAATCATCGAGTCCAGACAGAAAGTCATGAACTCGCAAAGTTTCTCGTTCTTGGTCGAATGCAGAGTTTAAGTCGCAGGTGCACTTTCCACATGTGCATCTTTTAGCAGGCATACACTTTGCGATACCATCCCAAATCTTTGTCAATCTTCCGAAGTAATCATCTACGGACGACCCGTTTTGTTTGCAGACGGCCAGAGAGTTGCGAAGCTGTTGGAGGCGAGCGCCACTTTTGATGGAAAACCGCTTCTTAATGATGTCCCACAACTCCTTGGCCACTTCACGAGTCGAAATAGCTGAGCGAAGCTTTGGCTCGATCGTATGTTTTATCCAGCCAACCAGAAGATGGTTAATTGCGGTCCAGTCTTCAAGGGTAGAGGATCCAGCATCGGGTTTGGGTATGCTTCCATCGATGAAGCCGAACTTCTTACGAGAACTAAGAGCCATACGCAAGTTGATGGCCCACTCGTCGTAATTGGTTCCATTAAGCAGCGGAGTAGAAATAACTGCACCTGGATTGTCATTAGTTGACAGATCGAAAGGTGAGATTGTCTTGTGTTTTGATGTTGTTTCAGTCTACATCGTGTTTTTCAGACGTTAAGAGAGTACTCTGTTTTTCGATTGGAAAACAGGGCAACAAGCAGGAGGCTCTGAATTTGTTCGTGAATGAACACAGAGGCAGCCAAAGAAAGATCAGTTTCGAGATAAGAACGACGCTGATCAAGGACAAGGAAGGAGAAGAAAATAGAGAATCAGAAGTTGAACGATTTATCTTAAAACAGGCCACGAGTAACGAATCGCGGCTCTGATACCATGAAAAATCTCTTAATGACAGAATGTTCAACTTGTTTATTCACAAACCCTTAGGCCAAGTTTATATACAATCGATTAGGCAATGTGCCCTAAAGATATATGGAAAGTGAATAATATCATAACCAGAAGATATTTCCGAGAATATACGGAGATATCTCAATACGAAAGCCTTTGAATCGGTGGTCGAGTCAGATCTTGTATGGGAGAAGTTTCTTCCGCCGGAGTATGCATCTCTGATTCCTCGATCGCGGGATTTCTCATCAAAGAAGGAGCTCTATTTCGCTTTATGCAACGACCCTGTTCTAATCGACGATGGTTCAAAGGTAGTATAAATCAGTTTGAACTTTGTTTGAGAATAATGATCTATCTCTGGCCTTCAAATCGCAATATGTAACATAGAATTACCGATTTCTGCCAGAGAATCATGGCTACAAAACAAAGCTAGTTTCATAAAATTTGCAGTTCAACTTGTGTTGATATTGAGTAATTATGTGTGTTTGTGTTTAAACAAACAATGAAAGAGCTTTTGGTTAGAGAAAGCAAGTGGGAAGAGGTGTATCATGTTATCTGCGATGAACATCTCAATCATATGGGGAGATACTCCACGGTATTGGGAATGGATTACAATTCCTGAAGCTAGGTAGTCTTTTTGCATTATCTTGACGTTAATCCAGGTTGTAATAAACTAGTTCGGGATTAAAAAAACTTGGTGTGTGTTTACAGGTTTAAAAGAGTTGCGAAGCTTCTTGAAGTATGTTGGTTTGAGATTCGAGGCAGGATAAATAGTCGTGTCCTATCTCCAAGAACTCGTCACTTGGCTTACATTGTGTTCAAGAAAGTGGATGGTTGTTATGGCTTTGACGATGTGCCCATAGAAGCTGGAGTTGGCATTGTGGGGCATAAAGCTTCTACAAGATTCATATGCTTTGATATGCGAGCGGATGGGCAGTCTCTAAGGAGGAGGAGAAGGAGGAAAATTGTGAAACCAGAGGAGAGAGAAGATGGGTGGATGGAGATAGAGCTTGGGGAGTTCTTCAATGGAGGAGATGTAATGAATAGCGATGAAATTGAGATGAGTGCTTTACAGACCAAGCTGCCCCATGGGAAGGGTGGCTTGATCATTCAAGGAATTGAAATCCGTCCTGCAAAAGTCCAGTAAAGTAATGCCCAGAACACTCATCTATTGTTATTATTGTCACAATTGGTTATGCGATTGAGCGAAGAGGTAAGTTCTAATGGATAAAAATAAGTGTGCTCAGTTGTGTTTGTTATATAATGAAAAACAACTTTGCTAAAGGATTGAATCTTTGTTGGTTGGTATACGATATGAGTCTGCATCTTAGCCTCAGTCTTGTGAATAGAGCCGTGATTAATCACGTGATAATAGAAAGCTCTCTTTTAACCGTAGTCTCTAGGGTTGGGCAAAATTCAGGGATTCGAAGATCAGAACCCAACCTAATCCAATCCAAAAAGTGGTATCGAATTGAATCTGGGACCAATAAAGTATCCGAAAGGGTATACTTATATTTGAAGAACCAAATCCAAACTTGAACCAATCAAAAACCAAATTTTGTATTTGAAATATCCGATATATAATTATATATCCAAAAAAACTTAAAATAATTCAAATATCCAAAATTGTAATTACAAACCTAAGTAATTAGTTATTTGAAACTTAAAATAATCACAATAATTAAAATAACTTAAATATTAGAAAATATTTAGTTGTGACTGTTAAAATTTTATCAAAATTTATTCAGATCTAACCATTTCATTTTTGTTTTATATTTCGGATATCTGAACCCGATTTAAATCTGGATATAATCGATTCAAACTCAATAAAAATTTTAAAAGACTCGAATGGGTTTTATATATTTGTTTTTTGAACTTGAAAACTCGAAAAAAAATCTGAATTGAATCCAAATGACTACACCTACTAGTTTCTCAGTGAAAATAAAGTTAATTGTTAGAAGTTGATTTTTGTGATCATAAGAAACTTTTTTAGAGGCTTAAACTAAGTCAAAAAGGAAAAATACTTTAAGCTAAAAAGGAAAAACACATAAACTTTAATCAAATGTAAAAAAAAGAAACAAAATTTATCAAAACTCACTACCAAACCATAACTTTGTTTTTAAAAGACTTTTTCGCATGAAGGAGGGAGAAAGCCTGCTCTATGCCTTCTCTCTACTCTTTTACCCGTTTAGAGTTTCTCTTCGTTTTCTCTGCTCGCCTCTCCGCCGCCAACCTTTTTAAGTGGTGGGAGAGGGCTAACCACACTTTTGCATGGCCGTGTTTCACCCGCGGTGCGATGCTCAACCCTTTATTTCTTCACGGTTCCTCCTTCGGTGTGGTGAGTTCTGTGGCGGCGCGAGCTTTTGTCGGTGTCCATGCTCTTTGAGGAAAAAATCATCTAAATTCACTATTATTCCACTTAGTCTTCGATAAACGGGTATTCGTTTCAGTTCCACATAATTTGGGTTTGCATATTTAAGATTTATTGAATATTAAAATTATTTTGATTTGGCTCCGGTTTGGTTCATGCCAATTTCGGGTCGGTTCAATAGGAACTATAAAATATTCAGAAATATTTAGTTTTTAAACGATTCAAAAATTTAATACTATAAATAACAACTTTATAACCGAAATGTAACTAAAATACACATAATGGTAAAAAAAAAATACATGAACCCAAACCTTAAATACTAATAAATTATCATAAATATAATTAAAATATGAAACGACAAAATATCGAACTAAAACCCGAAAATATCAATAAATTATCCGAAAACTAATAAAATATCTGCAATACCAATAAATTACTAGAAATGTTTATAGATTACTCGAAATACCAATAAACCTTTAATACTATATGTGTAACTGCATAAATATATACAGTTTCTTATTTTGGTTTACAGATAATATCAGAACCGAATCGATACCCATACATATAAAATTCATGATTCAATAGGTATTTGCTATGCCTTGGAGAATATATCAAAGGAGAAAGAAAGGAGTAGCTGTGGAACAGGAAGAATAGAAGAAGCAAACATTCTAATTCATTAAGAGGGTTTGCTGTTATAGTATTACATGAGTATAAATACTTGAGGAAATGTAATAGGAGAATTATCGAGAGTTACGATCAACTCAGAGAGTTTGTTGAGTGAAACAGTAGCTCGTGAGAGGCTGTTGATCTCTGTTCTTGTGAATACATAATAATACAAGGAGAGTTCTTAACAAATTGGTGCGAGTGACGTTCGGAACGATCGATTATCGCGATGGATTCAGAGATGGAAGAGAAGCTTAAGTGAGTTGACGAGTTGAACGATTCCGTGGCTGAGTCGTCGGTCCGAGTTGACAAATTAACGAAGGCGGTGGAGTTGTTACTTCAAAGACAACACAAATCGGAGACGCAGGCGGTGTCGACGGATCGTACGATCAATTCTATGCAGGCGACGATGACTGCTTTGATGACGATAATCAAAGATCGTCTTCCGGCGGCCGAAGAGAATTCGTTTCCAAAAAATACGACGGAATCACCGTTTCAGGTAAGATTCACAAACTTGGAACAACGGCAGACGAATCACGATTTGGAACAAACGGAATTTCCCACGTTGTTACCGAATCATAAGAGTATGTTGAAGAAAATGGAAATGCCGGTATTTGAGGGCAAGAATCCCCATGGTTGGATTGCAAGAGTCGAACGATTCTTTCGTCATGGTCAACTTACAGAGGCGCAGAAGTTGGATTTAGTTTCCATGAGTCTTGAAGAATCAGTTTTAAGTTGGTTCTTGTGGGAAGAACAACATGCTCCGTTTACGACGTGGTCATTGTTCAAGAAACGGATGTTAACCAGATATAGTACCTCTCAGATGCGTTCTCCTAAGGAGAGCCTGGCGGCTTTGGTTCAAACGGGCCCAGTGACATCGTATGTGCAACAATTTCAGGAATTGTCCTCTCAAGTTTCAGGAGTAGACGAGGAAATGATGGAGGCAATCTTTAAAGGTGGATTGAAACCTGAATTGAAGGAGATCATACGGTTGAAGGAACCAAGGGATTTGTCTCACATGATCACTACGGTGTTGGAAATGGAAGATGGTATGTTGTGTCAAGTGATGAGCCAAAGTAAACAACTTGATTCTAAAACAACTAAGTCATCGACAGTAACTCCTCTCCGATCGTCCTCTTCATTCAACACTTCTCATAATTGGAAGACAAGGTCAGTAACACCGACTAATACTATGACCAGCACTGAGAAGTCAGTCCAGAAACCGGTGAGTACAACCACAGTAGCGAGCACAGTAGAGAAAAGGCATCTTTCTCCAGCTGAATATGAGTTTAGGAGGAAGAACCGCCTCTGTTATAAGTGTGATGATAGGCACACTTTTGGTCAGCCTTGCCCCAATAAACACTTACAAGTCATAACCGTGGTGGATGGCTGTGAAGTAGAGTTGGTGGAGGAGGAATTCTTTGATACCTTTCAGGATGAGAATGGAATGGTCACAGAACTGAGGGAGCTATCGTTTGATGCGTTCTTTGGTGTACCATCACCTACAACCACTAAGTTGCACGGATCAATTGGGCAAGTGCAGATTGTGGTGATGCTAGACAGCGGTGCAACACACAATTTTATTGCACCTGCTGTAGTGGAAAAGGCACGACTGAAGAGTACTCGCTGTCCAAACTTGGAGATAAGATTGGGTACATGAGTAGCTGTTAATGGAATGGGAGTGTGTAAGCAAGTTACTCTTGCAATGGGAGAAGTGAGTTTTCAGACGGATTTCATTGTGTTGGAGTTGGGAAGTGCAGATTTGATATTGGGGATTCAATGGTTACGTACATTGGGGAAATGTGAGATGAATTGGGACACACATGAGCTATCATTCGTTTACAAAGGAAGGAAGGTTAATCTTTGTGGAGATTCAAAGCTGCAATCAACAAAGTTGTCTCTGAAATCCTTAGCGTCTGAACCATCAAAAAGGAGGAACCATGGAACTGATTTGCAACAGTATGATGAGGAAGCCAAATCAGTGGTCCATCCGGAGATCATTCAGAAAGTGTTACAGGAGCTTGAAGGAGTATTTGAGATACCAACACAATTACCTCCCATCAGAAACAGGGAACATGCGATAATTTTGAATCCGGGGGTGGGTCCAATCAATGTTAGACCTTACCGGTATCCACATGTGCAAAAAGAAGAGATGGAGAGACAGGTTAAGAAGATGCTAGATGATGGGATTATACGGCCAAGCAAGAGTCCTTACTCCAGTCCAGTTTTGTTGGTTAAAAAGAAAGATGGGAGTTGGCGTTTTTGCGTTGATTACAGGGCTCTAAACAGAGTAACTGTAGCAGACCGCTTTCCTATTCCAGTTATAGACCAACTGTTGGATGAATTAAATGGAGCAGCAGTATTTTCGAAGTTGGATTTACGATCGGGATACCACCAAATACGAATGCTGGAAAGGGATATCGAGAAGACAGCCTTCCGGACTCATGATGGCCATTATGAGTTCCGAGTAATGCCTTTCGGTTTATCCAATGCTCCGGCCACATTTCAGGCCTTAATGAATGAAATCTTTCGGCCTTATCTGAGGAAGTTTGTCTTGGTTTTTTTTGATGATGTGCTTGTCTATAGCCCTGATTTACAGTCGCATGAAGAACATTTACGTATAGTGTTGCGAGTGTTTCAGGAGCAGAAGCTGTTTGCTAATGGAAAGAAATGCTCCTTTGCACTCTCTCACGTGGAATATCTCGGCCACGTTATATCTGCAGCTGGTGTGGAGACAGACAAGAACAAGACTTTGGCAATGTCTAAATGGCCAATTCCCAAAACAGTGAAAGATTTGAGAGGATTCTTAGGCCTGACGGGTTATTACCGGAGATTTGTGAAAGGTTATGGTGCAATCGCAAGGCCATTAACAGCTTTGTTGAAGAGAGACAAGTTTGCTTGGTCTGATGAGGCTCAACAAGCGTTTGATTCATTGATTTCAGCGATGATCAATGCACCGGTAGTGTCTTTACCTGACTTTAAGGAAACTTTCATTGTTGAATCCGATGCTTCAGGAACTGGACTAGGAGCAGTGTTGATGCAACAGAAGAATCCTATTGCATATTTTAGCCATGGTTTGACAGAAAAGGAACAACTCAAACCAATTTACGAGAGGGAATTAATGGCCATTGTGTTGGCTGTTCAACGATGGCGCCATTACTTGTTAGGGAACAAGTTTGTGGTCAGAACAGACCAAAAGAGTTTAAAGTTTCTTTTGGAACAAAGAGAAGTGAATTTGGAATATCAAAGATGGTTACACAAGCTCTTAGGCTATGATTTTGATATTGTTTTCAAACCAGGAGTAGAAAACAAGGCGGCAGATGGTCTCTCTCGGGTTGATCATAAAGTGTATGATTCTTTATTGGTAACTCTGTTGGCTTTGACTGTTCCAAAAACACTTCAGTTGGAGGACATTATACACGAGGTTGATCAGTCAGCGGAGTTACAGCAGAAGATCAAGGATGTTTTGATGGGAGTGTCAAGTAAAAAAGGGTATTCAGTGGTGAAAGGAAAGCTGATGTACAAGCAGAGGTTGGTTCTTCCAGCAAAATCAACCCATATTCCACTGATTTTGCAGGAGTTTCATGACCATATTACTGGTGGTCATTCTGGGATTCTGAAAACAAGTAAAAGAATCCAACAATTCTTTTACTGGAGTGGCATGAAGAAAGATATTCAGAAGTATATAACCAGTTGCAGAGTCTGTCAAACTTGCAAATACTCCACGTTATCTCCAGCAGGGTTACTGCAACCTTTACCAATACCTACGAGAATATGGGAAGATGTCTCAATGGACTTTATCGAAGGCCTCCCATTATCACAAGGAGTGAACGTTATTCTTGTTGTGGTGGATCGATTATCGAAATACGCTCACTTCATTGGCCTTCGTCATCCTTTTACAGCAGTTCAGGTTGCTATCAGATTTGCTCGTGAGGTGGTAAGGCTCCATGGTTTTCCCAAATCAATTGTCTCAGATAGGGATAAGGTGTTTTTGAGCAATTTTTGGAAGGATTTGTTCAAACTCTCAGGTACTAAACTGAAGTTTAGTACAGCTTATCACCCACAGACAGATGGGCAAACAGAGGTGTTAAACCGGTGCTTAGAAACTTATCTTCGCTGTTTTACATCCTCACACCCAAGGCGATGGTCTAAGTTTCTGAGTTGGGCCGAGTTGTGGTACAACACGTCATACCACACGGCTATAAAGACTACTCCATTTCAGCTTGTTTATGGCAGACCACCTCCGGAGTTGCTTAAGTTTGAAACAGGTTGTACAGCGAATGGTGAAGTGGAAGAATTATTAAAGGAGAGGGATGAGATGCTGCAATCTGCAAAGAACAATTTACTGAGAGCTCAGGAGGTTATGAAGAATAACGCTGATAAGAAGCGTCGTGATCTTCAGTTCGAGAAGGGTCAAATGGTTTTCCTCAAATTAAGACCATATCGCCAATCCACTGTCAGTAAACGCATCTGTCAGAAGCTGGCAGCCAGGTACTATGGTCCCTATCAAGTACTAGAACGCATTGGGAAGGTGGCGTATCGCTTACAGTTACCTGCTTCTTCCCGGATACACCCGGTGTTTCATGTCTCTCAATTAAAACCGGTTCTGGGAAGAGATCATGAGTTGACCACGTTACCAGATACCTTGAATGAAGAAGATGAGTTCATTATTGAACCGGTGGATGTGGTTGAGACAAGGTACAATGAAGAGGGTCACTTGGAGGTTCTGATATCTTGGAGGGGTTTACCGGCACATGAAAACACTTGGATGCTGGTACGAGATGTCAAACATCAGTTTCCACAGTTCCAGCTTGAGGACAAGCTGAATCTTGGCGATGGGGGTATTGCTATGCCTTGGAGAATATATCAAAGGAGAAAGAAAGGAGTAGCTGTGGAACAGGAAGAATAGAAGAAGCAAACATTCTAATTCATTAAGAGGGTTTGCTGTTATAGTATTACATGAGTATAAATACTTGAGGAAATGTAATAGGAGAACTATCGAGAGTTACGATCAACTCAGAGAGTTTGTTGAGTGAAACAGTAGCTCGTGAGAGGCTGTTGATCTCTGTTCTTGTGAATACATAATAATACAAGGAGAGTTCTTAACAGTATTTTAGCCATAACCAAAACCGAAGCAAACCATTTTTGGGTTGATTTCGATTCGGTTCTTCGATTCCACTTTTTCTACCCAAACATAATTTCACTACTTCTAGTTCTACTTAGTATCATCATTCTCACTTGAAATAAAGAAAAATATTATGTTACGATCACTTGCAGGTCTTTTGTTACGATCAAAATGTAATAGCTAGAACGAGTCTGGCTATTTGCATTTTGTTTCATGATCCCTCCTCGCCTTGTTGGATTTCGAAACCTTAACATGGAAGCAAAGAAGGGTAGTTTCGTAAATATGTGCGGACGATTTGACATTGACAAAGCGACTTTATAAAAGAATCTATTGGCCTCTCTCTCTCTCACTCTGAAGCTACAAGATGATGGGGGAAAATCAAGGCGTTGAATCTAGCCGCGAAGGCGGAGGAAAGATCGTTTCAAATTCGTCGCCGTTCGATTCCTTTCCGGAGGATTGCATCTCCAATATAGTCTCCTTCACAAGTCCACGGGACGCGTGCGTCGTCGCTTCGGTTTCGAAAGCCTTTGAATCGGCCGTCAAGTCAGATGTTGTATGGGAGAAGTTTCTTCCGCCGGAGTATAACACTCTGGTTCCTCGATCGCGGGATTTCTCATCGAAGAAGGAGCTCTATTTTGCTTTATGCGACGATCCTGTTCTAATCGACGATGGTACAAAGGTATAAATCAGTTTTGTATTTTGTTTATACGATTTGAGAATCATGATCTATCTCTCGCCTTCGAATCGCAAGCTGTATATAGAGAATCAAGGCTACGAAACAAAGCTTGTTTCAGAAAATTTGCTGTTCAACTTGTGCTGCTATTGAGTAATTCTGTGTGTTTTTTTTTCGAAAATCAAAAGAGTTTTTGGTTAGAGAAAGCAAGTGGGAAGAAGTGTATAATGTTATCTGCGACGAACATCTCAATCATATGGGGAGATGATCCACGGTATTGGGATTGGATTACAATTCCTGAAGCTAGGTACTCTTTTTACATTATCTTGACGTTAATCCAGGTTGTAGTAAACTAGTTCGGATGTTGATGATCGATTAAAAAAACTTGGTGTGTGTTTACAGGTTTAAAAGAGTTGCGAAGCTTCTTGATGTATGTTGGTTTGAGATTAGAGGCAGGATGAATACTCGAGTCTTATCTCCAAGAACTCGTTACTCGGCTTACATTGTGTTCAAGAAAGGGGATGGTTTTTATGGCTTTGAGGATAACGCTATAGAAGCTGGAGTTGGCGTTGTGGGGCTTGACGGTTCTACAAGATTCATATGCTTTGATGCGGCTATGGATGATGAGCCAGAGACTGGATGGATCTATCCAGAGGAGAGGGAAGATGGTTGGATGGAAATAGAGCTTGGGGAATTCTTCAATGGAGGAGAATTAATGAATAGTGATGAAATTGAGATGAGTGCTTTAGAAACCAAGCGGCTCAATTGGAAGGGTGGCTTGATCATTCAAGGAATTGAAACCCGTCCTGCAAAAATCCAGTAAACATAATAATAATAACACCGGGAACATTCATCTATTTTGGTATCGTTGTCAATTGGTTCTGCCAGTTGTGTGAAGAGGTAAATTCCAATTGATAAAAAGTGTATTTGATTGTGTTTGTTATATAATGACCAGCAACAACTTTCCTAAAGGTTGAATCATTGTTGGTTGGTATATGTAAAACCGGTTTTCTGCAGTTGAAGAACGGTTCAGTGATTCCGGTTATGCTTTGGTATGTGTCTAATATCTAAGCTAGAAACGTTGTTTTACATCTTGGGAAATAATCTTGTAGTTGTGGATTGCGAATTTGCAATGATTGTGAATTAGTAAGTAGTATGCCTTACTTTTGCGAGAGACCGTTTACCTCGCCGAAGGATGATACTATTAAGGGAATAGTGTAATGATATCAATCACCTGATATCTTGAATCATCTAATCACTCTTCCACTACTCCTTGAGTATTCTCCTATAATAAAACATGCTACAAACCTATCATAGGTAACCGATGCTAATTCTAAAGCAATATGCAAGTAAAAACAGTAAGGGCCGTGAGGGAGACGTTGGCGCACGCATTAAGGGGCATTTAGTAGTTGGTAATGACGACGACTTAGGTGACTTCTCAGGCTTTTTCATGCTCTAGACAGAGACGATTGATACAGGCAAGCAATGCAGAAACATCATGGCTTTGATTCTGAAGGAGGATTGTTTCCGAGTCGTCGTATCTCCAAGATAATCTCTTTTACAAGTCCAAGGGTCGCTTGCGTGGCTGCCACGGTTTCAAAAACCTTTAGATTGGCGGTCCAGTCCGATATCGTATGGGAGAAGTTTCTTCCCCCGGATCATCCCTCTGATCTGATTCATCTATCAAGAACCTTCCCATGGGATAAAGAGCTATATTTAGCTCTATGCGACAACTCTGTTCCAATCGAAGATGGCAAAATGGTATATATCTGATCAGTTCTGAGTCTAAATTCGCCGCTGCTATTGAAAAGTTTTGATTAAGCGAGATTTCTTTATTTTGAAAACTATTGAGATTGTGGCTAGATAAAGGGAGTGGGAAGAGGTGTATCATGTTCTCTGCGAACCAACTCGAGATCAAATGGACTTTTTGTCATGAGTTTTGGGATTATATCGATCGTCCTAAATATGGGTAACTTCCTTTTTCCTTACACAATATAATCTGTATAAATTAATAATTTGGTAAATCAACAGAGTTTTTCAGTCTTAAATTAAGTTTTGGAACCAACTAATCTCTCGATAAATTAATATTTTATTAAATTAATAAAATACAATGATCTCCGGGTTATTAATTTATAAAGGTTACTGTAGCTCGATTGATACGTACTCATTTCTGATAATGTTGTACGCATGCAATGTGTTATGAAGTCTTATCAAACTGTCAGAGCACCTTGTTGAATGTCCATTCAAAATACATGGTGTGATGAATTCTCCAATCCTATCTCCAAGATAATAGATCCGTGTCTTGACTTCGTTAAAATTGGAGAAATATCTCTTGAAGAGTGGGAAAGGCCAAGTATCTAACGACATGGATGGATGGAGGTAGAGTTTGGCGAATTCTTCAATGAAAGAGGGTTAATGGATCTTCCTGATGAACGTAGGATGCGTCTTCTAGATATTAGCTACTCCTATTATAATCGTGGCTTGAACATTAAAGGAATTGAATTCCGGCCTGTGAAAGAAAAGCTGGTAAAGCTGGAAGATCGTTTAGATGATTCTGGTTATATGTTGTTGTATCACTCTTTGTGTTTTAAGCAAGAACAGAGCTAATCTTTTACAACGAACTAAATGTTGTTTGATAACTGTAATGTTTGTGAACGTGGTTTTTATTCTATTTTGATGTTATATCAATTCCAGAGTGTGTTCTTTGAACCATATACAATTATTTTGTAGCCTTTATATGTTTTCTAGTAAGAATGTTAATATCATTGTTTTTTTTTGTCAAAGGGTTTGTTAATATCATTGTTATTAAATGAATTTTTATGTGTTGCAAACTGATTTAACCAAAAGCTACATCTAAATAATTGGGCCCGTGCAAAAAAAAAGGATAAAAACATAGAAGTAAAACCTATCACTATTTGGAAACATTTATTTGTTAGCAGTAGAATCCAAACAACAATAAACACTTAACACTCAAAACAGGAAATTCTGAGACTAGATTGATAAAAAAAAACTTGAAAAAGGCTGAAGAAAAGCTATAAAAAAATGTAGAAAGTTGTTTCAGTAACCAGTGGCCGATCTAAAAAAAAACTTTTAACCGGAGACACTATTATAATTTGAGTTAGTTGAGAGCATTATAATAGGGTTTGAATTAGTCAAGAAAAGTTATCATAAAATTACTTTAAAGAAAATAAAAATTTAGCCGGGACATGTGACCTCGTCGGTTGTAAGCTACTAGCAATTTGAGAAGAGAACAATTCATCAGTGATGGTAAGAAGAAGACTGATCGTAGACTGTCATGTACATCAAAAGATCAACACTCACTTAACACACTTAAAGCATATACATTGAAGGTTCTTAGAGCATGGCCATTGAGGTATCTTAAGGCCCGGGTTCTTAACTATTCACGTGGGTCCCATGTGAATAGTTAAGAACCCGGGTCCTAAAAATCCTTATTTAAGAACCGGTTCTTACACTGTTCATGACACGTGGCGGCTTATCATTCGTCTAATTTTTTTTTTCGAATTTTTTTTTTTTTTTACACTTTTCCCAAAAAAAAAAAAAAAAAAAATTTTTTTAAGAACCCCCTTTGGGGGTTCATTGATGGTCATGCTCTTAGAAAGTTTTTGGCACGGATTCTTAGACAAAACAGAATAAAAAAAATAATTTTTTTAAGAACCCCTTAAGGACCGATCCTTAAATAAGAATTTTAAGGATCGGGTTCTTCACTGTTCACGCCTACGTGGCCCTTTTTTATTCGTTCCTTTTATTTTTTATTTTATTTGTTTCCGTTTTTTGTTTTTCTCAAACTTTCTAAAAAAATATATATATATATATTAAAATAAGATTTAAGAACCCCCAAAGGGGGGTTCATTGCTGTACATGCTCTTAGATCTAGCATTAACACATGACTATATTAACTAATGGTGCGTAATAGTAATGGCTTAATCAAGATTATATCTCGATGTCAAATTGCTTAATCAAGATTATATCTATTCCAAAACTGTTTAAACTACATTTTGAAATCAATTACAAAAATATATTAAAAAATCATATAAAAAGTATATCGATTGGCAAGAGATTTTTTTTTTTTTAAAAAAACATGCAGCGTGAAGAGGGGAACCACGCGACACGTATTGATACACGTGTGTCTCTCTCTTCTCTTTTACTAGAGATTATTCCGCGCTACGCGCGGACTTTATATAAAATTCATTGTAATAATATTGTTCTTCATTGTTGATTAAATTTATTTTCATTTTGTACCATATTTTTATTTTTTTATTGTTTATTTTCTAAGCGTTATATTTTTTTGTTATTTGTTTAAAACAATGTATTATTTAATAAATAAGTTTAATTTTGATTTCTGTTATTTTTAATGTAAATATAGAAGATATTCTAGAAAGAGTGAGTGATGCTGAACTAATTTTTTTATTATTATTATTATTCTAAAGTGTATATATCTGATTGTGAATAATCCATTAATTCATTTTATACAAAAGACGGATGACTAAATATTCAAGTGTTAATGAAGAAAAATGAAGAAGTGTCTTAGTTCAAATTTGTTTTTGTTATTTTTAATACTATGTTTCTGACTAAAAACATTTCTAAAATTGTCCTTGTTTCACACCATTGTTTTTTTCATTGGAGTGGTGGATGAATGTTTATGAGACTTTGAACGTATGATTTTCATTCGCCAATTTCCATATCTCATCAATAGAAGAATTTTTCCTATCGCTTTAAAAAGAATGACATAAATAATATACTTGTAGATGTTTTGATGCTACAATTTGCTTTCATAGGCTATTTGCAAGGGTTTTGGTTTGTTGATAGAATTGACATAGGAGAGGTTTTATAAGCTTCTGCAATAGAGGTCATCAATATGATGGGAGAGGCCATTAAAACCATTGAACTAATATGAATAAATGCAAGAATGTTTTTTAGATGTTGTGAAGAGAAATCAGTTTCATTGTCGACTTAGATTTAGGAGAAGATTACGGAAAGAAGAAGATGTTGAAATTCTCATAACTCAATAAAGTACCTTTAGTCTAGCTTATAGTTTGTTTGGAAGTACCTTTAGTCTAGATTATAGTTTGTTTGGATTATTTTTTATTTTACACATATTTTAACTAAACTCGTTATCAAGTTATGTAGACGCCTTTCTAATGAAGCTTTATCTAACTTCGACTTGGTCTTTTCTATCTCTCATATGCATGGACCTCTCTGTGTCTTTCATCCAGAAAATGATCAGTTAAAATGTTAACTCAAATCATTTTATTATTTGTTAGGTGGTAAATATATAACATTGATCGTTTCTAGATGTTCACATTCCACTCGAAAGACACCTTCAGATGTTCTTTTGTTTATGTTGTTTCACTATTGTGGCACTGTCTTAACGCTAATTAAGTCTGCATGATCCATATGTTAAACATAATAAGCTTACGTGAATTGGAGTTTTATATTACGGAGTACATCTGCTGCTCAGCTTGTTAAATTACTTGCACTAAGTGGTTCTTTACACGAACTTTCACGACGTAGGTAAAGCTTGGACAAATTCCAGTTGAGTTTCCCAATCATTCATCCAGCTTTCAACAAAAAAAAGGAAAAACATGTACAATTGGAGGAGTCGATCATATTTTGTAATTGCAAAGAAACGATAACATGCAAAGAAGTTAAAGTTTGTATTATGTTGGTTAACAGATTCCGACATCAAATTCAAATTGTTCTTGAGTAATGTATACACAGAGAATAGTATATTTACATGTGTTTCTACGATATGAACTAATCAATGCTTCTATATAGTAGAGAGCCGTGCCTAGCATATTAATAAAAGAGCAATTGTCCTAGGCCCCACTATTAAGTAATTAATTTTGGAGTCCCATTTTCATTTTTTTTACTTGGTTTAATTGGTTAAACAAATTAAAATGTATTTGACTTCATATCTTAATTAATTTATTACGTTAAACCATAATAATTTGACAAATCTATTTAAGATGATAAGTTTCAGCTTTTGTTTATCTTGTGTAATATAAACTTTTATTATTCTAACTTTATTGTTCTAACTGTTTTTTTGTCCATTTTCATCAAATATTTATATTAACTCATTTTCTGCATTTACTATATAAATTTATAACTATATTTTCATTTATCATATTTAAATTAACATAAATAATTGGTATGCACAGTTTTATAGATATTTTAATATTGTATTTTATTATTTTACTTCTGGTAAATTTTATTTTCAATATACAATATCCTTTAACCACTATATCAATATAATTTTAGCAAAAATCATTTTTTGGGTAACAACTTATAAAAATTACACTTTATATACTAATTTATAAATTTAAAATAAATTATATATTTTTAAATTAGCGTCCCCAAAACCCTGAGCACGGCACTGTCAAAGTAGATCTAGGTATAAACTCGCTTCACGAACTTGTGGGCTTTAGAAACTATATCTGGTGGTATATGTTGTTGAAGATAGGGGATATGTATTAAACAAAGAATTCCAAACTCTTACTTGAGAATCACATGCAAGGAAACATTTCCACCAGGCTTTGAACATGGAAATGTGAGAACTGACATCATTAGATGTTATTATCATTATCCCTAGGAACTGGAGCTTTGAATTTTTTTATGCTTGATTAATTTGTAAATCACACATGAATAGGAGAGATCATAAGATAGAATTCATTGCCACATGTAACTATTTTCCAGGAAAGCCACTGATCATTCATCGTAGATTCATGTTTTGCCAACGTCTAAGTGCGATGCAGGTCGCTCCTACCATTGGAAGCCCTATAAAATCGCAAACACCAAAACCAATTCTTCGAACTCAAATATTTAGGGAAATAGTAATAAACATAAACTATCAGGCTGTTTACTTAAAAACACAAACACTACCATAATAAATAGTCCAATTAAATTTTGGTAGTTTTTGGTGCATGGATTCATATCATAAGTAGAGTTAGTCTCTTTTTTTGTCATGAGTATAATTAGACTTACTCATTTAGTTTAATAATCCATCATGGACACGTCAGGAAAATGAAAACATCAAGTAGTTTCATGCAAGAACACACTTGTTAGAGATCTATGAGAGCTTAAACTTAAAAGGTCCACTAGAATCTGCCTCATTCCCCCTAATATCTCGATTCCATGTAGATTTGATTGGATTTCCTCTGACACCAATAATTTATAGAAACAATAGAACCCTAATTCAAATGGTACTAACATTTTTCAACCTTGCCAAATTAATCAACCTAAATCGATTGGGCATCGAGTCCAATGATCAAAAAATTCATTTTGAGCGAGAAACTTTACCTGTAATTGGTCCATGATCCACCATTTCAAGATTGCTAAGGTTTGTGTTTTTTTTTTTATAGTTTGTTTTAATTTGGAAAGTACATACACTAATTTTAGTTAGTGTCTTAAAATTCAATATATATTTTAAAGTTTTCACAAAAAATATATTCGATTATAGATTTTTTGGGTTAATACTGTTTATTCATTAGTATTCGGTTCGGTTAAATTTAAATTTATTTTCTGCATTTTGATAATTGTAGTAGTTGAAGTCTAATAAGTTTTTAATTACTTAAGTTGACAAAAATGAAGTGTTAATTGTTAGGTCTTTGAAGCAATGGTTTAGATCCGATTGATGCATTGGGGAATAATGTATGATGTGAATTTAATTAATTTTATTGGGTAGTTTAAATTCCATTCATTGACACACAAATCATCATTTGTAAACATATATAATTGATGAGAATTTGTTGAGAGTGTCCCTCGAGTTTTATCTTCCCAATCAAATACGTTTTTTAGTTGTATATATACCACTTAAAAATATCCATACATGAAAAGGAAAGCAAAACAAAACAGGTTTGAAGAAATTAAAAGATGTTCGATTAAAGATTTTGATCGGGATAAACCACTGGTGGAAATTAAACCGGAGTCTTTAAATAGAATGAGACTGAAAGAATTGGAGCTAACACTTGATTTTCTAATCTTTTCTTCTCTTTGATTTCTCTCTCTTGGCGTTCTTTCTACAACTCTCTTCATTTTCTTGTGCGGCTTCTTGTGCTCATGCTTTTTTCTTTGTTCTTGATTTGGTATCCCGCAATATGCACAGATTAAATGTTTTAGTTTGTTTTTAAATTATTGGCTAAATTCCTAACATTTGTTCTATTTATTTTGTATGATGTGCGTATAATATTAATCATGTTTGTTAATTTTACAGTGAATTTGAGGAAATTAATACCAACTATAGTTATGTAAGTGAAAAAATCATAATGTATTTTATGTATTTTTATCTTTGTAAACTATAAAAAAAAAAGAAACTCCGGCAATATTTTGTAGTCAAATATTAGTGGTTGTTGGTATTGTGTAGGATGGTATTGTAGTCAAATTTAGATGCTAAAAAAAAGAAACTCCGGCAATATATTGTGTAGGATGTTAGCATTTAAATTTGAGAATTTAAGAATGAATGAAGGAGAAACCGTGGCTCAATTTAGTGCTAAGTTATGTGATATATCTAACGAGTCATTCGTGAAGAAGCCGAAGAGATCTCTTCAAGCATTTGCGTTGAGTATTGCCTCGAATTGCTCCCCCACTAACATGGAAAAGGATCAGACTTTCACTGAGAAATCAGAATCAAGTGATAGCATATACTAATAGATAATTCATTTCGTTGGGGAGCTGTCCAATACCAAGAGCCATCGAAAACGATTATGCTATGCCTTGGAGAATATATCAAAGGAGAAAGAAAGGAGTAGCTGTGGAACAGGAAGAATAGAAGAAGCAAACATTCTAATTCATTAAGAGGGTTTGCTGTTATAGTATTACATGAGTATAAATACTTGAGGAAATGTAATAGGAGAATTATCGAGAGTTACGATCAACTCGGAGAGTTTGTTGAGTGAAACAGTAGCTCGTGAGAGGCTGTTGATCTCTGTTCTTGTGAATACATAATAATACAAGGAGAGTTCTTAACAAATTGGTGCGAGTGACGTTCGGAACGATCGATTATCGCGATGGATTCAGAGATGGAAGAGAAGCTTAAGCGAGTTGACGAGTTGAACGATTCCGTGGCTGAGTCGTCGGTCCGAGTTGACAAATTAACGAAGGCGGTGGAGTTGTTACTTCAAAGACAACACAAATCGGAGACGCAGGCGGTGTCGACGGATCGTACGATCAATTCTATGCAGGCGACGATGACTGCTTTGATGACGATAATCAAAGATCGTCTTCCGGCGGCCGAAGAGAATTCGTTTCCAAAAAATACGACGGAATCACCGTTTCAGGTAAGATTCACAAACTTGGAACAACGGCAGACGAATCACGATTTGGAACAAACGGAATTTCCCACGTTGTTACCGAATCATAAGAGTATGTTGAAGAAAATGGAAATGCCGGTATTTGAGGGCAAGAATCCCCATGGTTGGATTGCAAGAGTCGAACGATTCTTTCGTCATGGTCAACTTACAGAGGCGCAGAAGTTGGATTTAGTTTCC
The DNA here is from genome assembly GCA_030180135.1 of Orychophragmus violaceus. NCBI lineage: Eukaryota > Viridiplantae > Streptophyta > Magnoliopsida > Brassicales > Brassicaceae > Orychophragmus > Orychophragmus violaceus. The sequence goes on from CM058239.1 coordinate 34,164,388, forward strand.
ATGAGTCTTGAAGAATCAGTTTTAAGTTGGTTCTTGTGGGAAGAACAACATGCTCCGTTTACGACGTGGTCATTGTTCAAGAAACGGATGTTAACCAGATATAGTACCTCTCAGATGCGTTCTCCTAAGGAGAGCCTGGCGGCTTTGGTTCAAACGGGCCCAGTGACATCGTATGTGCAACAATTTCAGGAATTGTCCTCTCAAGTTTCAGGAGTAGACGAGGAAATGATGGAGGCAATCTTTAAAGGTGGATTGAAACCTGAATTGAAGGAGATCATACGGTTGAAGGAACCAAGGGATTTGTCTCACATGATCACTACGGTGTTGGAAATGGAAGATGGTATGTTGTGTCAAGTGATGAGCCAAAGTAAACAACTTGATTCTAAAACAACTAAGTCATCGACAGTAACTCCTCTCCGATCGTCCTCTTCATTCAACACTTCTCATAATTGGAAGACAAGGTCAGTAACACCGACTAATACTATGACCAGCACTGAGAAGTCAGTCCAGAAACCGGTGAGTACAACCACAGTAGCGAGCACAGTAGAGAAAAGGCATCTTTCTCCAGCTGAATATGAGTTTAGGAGGAAGAACCGCCTCTGTTATAAGTGTGATGATAGGCACACTTTTGGTCAGCCTTGCCCCAATAAACACTTACAAGTCATAACCGTGGTGGATGGCTGTGAAGTAGAGTTGGTGGAGGAGGAATTCTTTGATACCTTTCAGGATGAGAATGGAATGGTCACAGAACTGAGGGAGCTATCGTTTGATGCGTTCTTTGGTGTACCATCACCTACAACCACTAAGTTGCACGGATCAATTGGGCAAGTGCAGATTGTGGTGATGCTAGACAGCGGTGCAACACACAATTTTATTGCACCTGCTGTAGTGGAAAAGGCACGACTGAAGAGTACTCGCTGTCCAAACTTGGAGATAAGATTGGGTACAGGAGTAGCTGTTAATGGAATGGGAGTGTGTAAGCAAGTTACTCTTGCAATGGGAGAAGTGAGTTTTCAGACGGATTTCATTGTGTTGGAGTTGGGAAGTGCAGATTTGATATTGGGGATTCAATGGTTACGTACATTGGGGAAATGTGAGATGAATTGGGACACACATGAGCTATCATTCGTTTACAAAGGAAGGAAGGTTAATCTTTGTGGAGATTCAAAGCTGCAATCAACAAAGTTGTCTCTGAAATCCTTAGCGTCTGAACCATCAAAAAGGAGGAACCATGGAACTGATTTGCAACAGTATGATGAGGAAGCCAAATCAGTGGTCCATCCGGAGATCATTCAGAAAGTGTTACAGGAGTTTGAAGGAGTATTTGAGATACCAACACAATTACCTCCCATCAGAAACAGGGAACATGCGATAATTTTGAATCCGGGGGTGGGTCCAATCAATGTTAGACCTTACCGGTATCCACATGTGCAAAAAGAAGAGATGGAGAGACAGGTTAAGAAGATGCTAGATGATGGGATTATACGGCCAAGCAAGAGTCCTTACTCCAGTCCAGTTTTGTTGGTTAAAAAGAAAGATGGGAGTTGGCGTTTTTGCGTTGATTACAGGGCTCTAAACAGAGTAACTGTAGCAGACCGCTTTCCTATTCCAGTTATAGACCAACTGTTGGATGAATTAAATGGAGTAGCAGTATTTTCGAAGTTGGATTTACGATCGGGATACCACCAAATACGAATGCTGGAAAGGGATATCGAGAAGACAGCCTTCCGGACTCATGATGGCCATTATGAGTTCCGAGTAATGCCTTTCGGTTTATCCAATGCTCCGGCCACATTTCAGGCCTTAATGAATGAAATCTTTCGGCCTTATCTGAGGAAGTTTGTCTTGTTTTTTTTGATGATGTGCTTGTCTATAGCCCTGATTTACAGTCGCATGAAGAACATTTACGTATAGTGTTGCGAGTGTTTCAGGAGCAGAAGCTGTTTGCTAATGGAAAGAAATGCTCCTTTGCACTCTCTCACGTGGAATATCTCGGCCACGTTATATCTGCAGCTGGTGTGGAGACAGACAAGAACAAGACTTTGGCAATGTCTAAATGGCCAATTCCCAAAACAGTGAAAGATTTGAGAGGATTCTTAGGCCTGACGGGTTATTACCGGAGATTTGTGAAAGGTTATGGTGCAATCGCAAGGCCATTAACAGCTTTGTTGAAGAGAGACAAGTTTGCTTGGTCTGATGAGGCTCAACAAGCGTTTGATTCATTGATTTCAGCGATGATCAATGCACCGGTATTGTCTTTACCTGACTTTAAGGAAACTTTCATTGTTGAATCCGATGCTTCAGGAACTGGACTAGGAGCAGTGTTGATGCAACAGAAGAATCCTATTGCATATTTTAGCCATGGTTTGACAGAAAAGGAACAACTCAAACCAATTTACGAGAGGGAATTAATGGCCATTGTGTTGGCTGTTCAACGATGGCGCCATTACTTGTTAGGGAACAAGTTTGTGGTCAGAACAGACCAAAAGAGTTTAAAGTTTCTTTTGGAACAAAGAGAAGTGAATTTGGAATATCAAAGATGGTTACACAAGCTCTTAGGCTATGATTTTGATATTGTTTTCAAACCAGGAGTAGAAAACAAGGCGGCAGATGGTCTCTCTCGGGTTGATCATAAAGTGTATGATTCTTTATTGGTAACTCTGTTGGCTTTGACTGTTCCAAAAACACTTCAGTTGGAGGACATTATACACGAGGTTGATCAGTCAGCGGAGTTACAGCAGAAGATCAAGGATGTTTTGATGGGAGTGTCAAGTAAAAAAGGGTATTCAGTGGTGAAAGGAAAGCTGATGTACAAGCAGAGGTTGGTTCTTCCAGCAAAATCAACCCATATTCCACTGATTTTGCAGGAGTTTCATGACCATATTACTGGTGGTCATTCTGGGATTCTGAAAACAAGTAAAAGAATCCAACAATTCTTTTACTGGAGTGGCATGAAGAAAGATATTCAGAAGTATATAACCAGTTGCAGAGTCTGTCAAACTTGCAAATACTCCACGTTATCTCCAGCAGGGTTACTGCAACCTTTACCAATACCTACGAGAATATGGGAAGATGTCTCAATGGACTTTATCGAAGGCCTCCCATTATCACAAGGAGTGAACGTTATTCTTGTTGTGGTGGATCGATTATCGAAATACGCTCACTTCATTGGCCTTCGTCATCCTTTTACAGCAGTTCAGGTTGCTATCAGATTTGCTCGTGAGGTGGTAAGGCTCCATGGTTTTCCCAAATCAATTGTCTCAGATAGGGATAAGGTGTTTTTGAGCAATTTTTGGAAGGATTTGTTGAAACTCTCAGGTACTAAACTGAAGTTTAGTACAGCTTATCACCCACAGACAGATGGGCAAACAGAGGTGTTAAACCGGTGCTTAGAAACTTATCTTCGCTGTTTTACATCCTCACACCCAAGGCGATGGTCTAAGTTTCTGAGTTGGGCCGAGTTGTGGTACAACACGTCATACCACACGGCTATAAAGACTACTCCATTTCAGCTTGTTTATGGCAGACCACCTCCGGAGTTGCTTAAGTTTGAAACAGGTTGTACAGCGAATGGTGAAGTGGAAGAATTATTAAAGGAGAGGGATGAGATGCTGCAATCTGCAAAGAACAATTTACTGAGAGCTCAGGAGGTTATGAAGAATAACGCTGATAAGAAGCGTCGTGATCTTCAGTTCGAGAAGGGTCAAATGGTTTTCCTCAAATTAAGACCATATCGCCAATCCACTGTCAGTAAACGCATCTGTCAGAAGCTGGCAGCCAGGTACTATGGTCCCTATCAAGTACTAGAACGCATTGGGAAGGTGGCGTATCGCTTACAGTTACCTGCTTCTTCCCGGATACACCCGGTGTTTCATGCCTCTCAATTAAAACCGGTTCTGGGAAGAGATCATGAGTTGACCACGTTACCAGATACCTTGAATGAAGAAGATGAGTTCATTATTGAACCAGTGGATGTGGTTGAGACAAGGTACAATGAAGAGGGTCACTTGGAGGTTCTGATATCTTGGAGGGGTTTACCGGCACATGAAAACACTTGGATGCTGGTACGAGATGTCAAACATCAGTTTCCACAGTTCCAGCTTGAGGACAAGCTGAATCTTGGCGATGGGGGTATTGCTATGCCTTGGAGAATATATCAAAGGAGAAAGAAAGGAGTAGCTGTGGAACAGGAAGAATAGAAGAAGCAAACATTCTAATTCATTAAGAGGGTTTGCTGTTATAGTATTACATGAGTATAAATACTTGAGGAAATGTAATAGGAGAATTATCGAGAGTTACGATCAACTCGGAGAGTTTGTTGAGTGAAACAGTAGCTCGTGAGAGGCTGTTGATCTCTGTTCTTGTGAATACATAATAATACAAGGAGAGTTCTTAACAGATTATTACGACGTCAATCAAAGCTCGACTGAACCCGTTCCCAAGGATACCAGCTCTGGTCACCGTTCTCTCTGATCGACGGTTACGAAGACGATGTCACATTGACTCAAACAATCGATGGCACTGCTCTCCTGCTTCGATCTGGTCATCGCAGCTACCTGTATCCGTCGCGTATCCTCCGCCTTGATCTGTCGCTTCTCCTCCGCCTCCATCCGCCACTTCTCTTTTTCTCTGCCTCTTCTCTGCACCTCCACCTCCGTCTCTTATCTTCTTCTCGGTCGCTTCTCTTCTCCTTCGTATCTTCTCTTTTAGAAGAAATCTTTGTCTCTGGGAGTGATTAATTCTTTCTCCTCTCCCTTTGCTTCTGTAGTGGGCGACGATGATGACGTGGTGGTGGAGAGAGAAGTGGCTTAGGAGAAGCGGTTGTCGGTGGTGGAGCCATTTTAGGTTGAGAAGAGTGTTCGTGGAGGAGATATGGTGGTGATTCAGTTGTGGAAGGAGAGGGATTTATAACCATCGCTGAGAATGAAATGAGGTTGAAGGTTCTTCTTGAGAGCCACTAATGACTAAATTATCTTCATTAGATGCAATTATCGAACGGTTTAAGACATGTACTGGTAGGCGAATCGATTTCTGTTGATGACCCTGCATTTGTGAGAATTTCATTTGTGAGAGAGGGATCGATTCACTGCTGTAACGGCTGAAGATTTTTTGATGGTTTTATGGCTAATTTTTTTTACTGTGTTAATACTCGGCGACCCTGGGCCTAGACATGGTCGAAGGAGAGACACAGAAACGAGAGATGTAACGAGACCAGAGGCGAGGAAATGGGTGGATGGAAGCTGAGCTTGGGGAGTTGTACAATGAATCTTGTTGTGATGACATCGCGGTTAGTGTTATTGAGATTAAGTCTCCTTATTGGAAACGTGGTTTGATCATTCAAGGTTTTGAATTCCGCCCCACGGAAAACCCTTAACACTGTATGCTGTTTCCGGATTATGCTTGTTTGCTTCATGTCTAAGCAAGTGACACGCTTTGTTGTATTGTAATGTTTTTGAAACTTTTTAAGCTTTTGGATTGAATGTTTGTATTGTTTTGATTTTAACCACATGAAGAAATCAATAAATAAATTGTGATTTGCCCCTTTTCTTATCAACGCTTTTGTATAGTATTGTAAGAGCATCCCCAATGGTGATACCCATTGGGGTTCTTAAAAAAAAAATATTTTAATAATTTTTTTTTTTTTTTTTTTTCGGATCCTAAAAAAAAAAAAAAAATTAAAAAAAAATAACTGACCAATCACACGCTGACACGTGGCATGAACAGTTAAGAGACAGTTCTTATTTAAGAGATTTAGCATCTCAGTTCTTAAAAATGTGTGGGGTCCGCGTGAGACCCACACAATATTATATATTTTTTTTTGCTAAGGACTCTCCCTAAGAACCCTCTAAGAGCCTCCATTGCACATGCTCTAATGGTGCTTCATTTTTTAAGTAAATTCTTTTTCAGTACGTAAATGTATATATATCTGCTTTCATGCAATACGGTTTAATTAGGGTTTATGATTGTTTGCTTCAGTTGTTGTATCGCAATGTGTTTCGGATCGTTAAGTTTTTTTTTTATTGCAATGTTTGTATTGTTTGATTTTTGATGTTCACCATTCTCACATGAACAAATTGCACTTAACTTAGCCGAGAATAATAGATCTGGTCTTTAAGAAATATTCATCAAATTTATGAATCATTTGACTTTTATGAATAATAATACAAGTGTAACATTACATTATTAATATAAATGGGTCTCTTATGAAAGCCCTTTATCAAAAAATAAAAATAAAAATAAATGGGTCTCGTGTAACAAAGACTTCATAGGCAAGTTAACACACGAAACAAAAGTTAGTTGTTTTGGCCGATTAAAAAGGCTAAACTTTTTTATTTATTCCGGGGAAAAAATCTTTAGAGATTGTATATTCTTCTCACGTTACGCTACAAGGGGTATTATCAGATTATCAGATTTAAATCTTAACCGGTAAGTTCTTAACCGATATAAATAAAATATCCGATTCCAAAAAAAATAGTTTGGAACTGAACGCTATGGAGCAAACTAAAGTCAGCGATTCGAAGTGCGACGGAGGAAGTAGCCGGAAAGAAGCGGTCGGAGCTTCGGCGCGGTTAGATACTTTGCCGGAAGATTGTATCTGTATGGTGATTTATCATACTACTCCGCGCGATGCTTGCGTTGTGGCTTCGGTTTCGAAAACCGTTAAGTCAGCGGCTCAATCGGATTTGGTTTGGGAGAAGTTTCTTCCGCCGGACTACTCTTCTCTTGTTCCTCGATCGCTGGATTTGTCGTCGAAAAAGGAGGTTTATCTTTCTCTAGCTGATGATTCCGTTCTGATCGACGACGGCAAAAAGGTATAAATTTTAATCGAATCTGATTCAGGAAATGTGACAAATTGGGTTCTTATTTTAACCTATCTAATTCTTGATTTTGACTGGGGGAAAAAATTCAGAGCTTTTGGTTGGAGAAATCTAGTGGGAAGAAGTGTTACATGTTATCTGCGATGGATTTGAAGATCATATGGAGTGATTGTCCTGCTTATTGGCAATGGAATACAATTCCTGAATCTAAGTATAATCTCTTCTTGCTTAATTACTTAACCTCTGTTTCTGAAATTATGCAATTTGTTGTTTACATGATCTTCTGTATATGTGCGTGTGGAATCAGGTTTAAGAAAGTAGCGGAGCTTCGTGACGTGTGTTGGTTCGAGATTCGAGGCAAGATAAGTTGTGGAATGTTGTCAAAAGGGACACATTACTCTGTCTACTTAGTGTTCAAGAGAGCAAGCGGTAGATCATACGGTTTCGACTACCACACGCCACTGGAAGCTGAAGTCGGATTTGTGGGGAGGGAAGCTAGCAAAACATTTGTGTTTCTCGAACCAGAGGATAGGGATCCGCCCGGTGGTTATCGTTACTCGGCGGTTTCGCTCGTGGCGGTATCTACAACGCCTAGGAGGAGTAGTGAGAATGCGGAGGAGCCCAAGGAGAGAGGGGATGGGTGGAGTGAAGTAAAGCTTGGATATTTTAACATCAGCGATGGAGGTTGTGATAATGGTGATGCGATTGAGTTTTCTATTATGGAAACTCAGAAGGGACATTGGAAGGGTGGTTTGATTTTTCAGGGTATCGAGATAAGGCCTATGAAAGCAGATAAAGAAGAAATGGTCATACCTAAATGATCAAATTCCGAGAACATCTGGTTTGAAGTATGAACAGAGTGTAAAGCTTTTTGTATTGGCTGCCTCTGGTCTTCCATGTCCACTAGAATTTATTGCAACAGTTTGTGGAGTTTTTAATATGTAAAGTAAAAAGTTGAGAATTATCTCTTGCGGTTTTTTAAAAACATTTCTTCACTAAATTACCTATATCAACAAAAAAAAGATTGATCAGTTTTACATTTTTTGTTCCTTACATTTGATTCTCATGCTTTTCTCTCTATTGAATATATACCCGATAAAAGAAACATGGTCGTGTCTTAACATTTCAGCGAATCTGATGGTATTGTGTAATGCCTCGCTTTGGTGGTAGCTTTCTCAAGATGAAGAGGACCAGAGAGGAAGGTAATATCTCTACCAACTGTAATTTAGTAACAAACGTCAGGTTATCAAATACGATGATTAAGCTAAGAGAGAGCTTACCAGGTAATATATGAAGTTAAGGATAGGGTGATCCAACACATCAAGGTTTGCCCCCTCGTCGAAAGCAGCAAAACACATCTAAGCCAATATTAAATGACAAAAAGCTTAATTTGGTTAGTCGTTTATTCTATAACTAACTACTATAGTAGAGTATAGAAGATAAGTCCAAACAAGAAGGTAGAGATTAAAGATATCAACACAATGATGTGTTCTGTGTGTGTCTTTACCATGATACACCTGATGAGGAAACAAGTAAAGCATATGGTTGTCACGTAACCAACCTACCATACATAAGAGAGAAAATGGGTAAAATGATTCCCCACCCTTCACTCGCAGCAACTTCTCCCTTTTTCTCCTTCTTCTTCCCTTTCGAAACCGTCGAGTGAGAGCGACTGCCAGAGGCGGTAGCACTAGGCCCCAAAGCACTGCCTCCAGACTCAACCAAATCGTCGCCATCATCCCTGCGACCCAGCGTGTCTACACCAACACACGGATCACGTTCATTCCCGTCACCTTGTCCTTCACCAACAGGCGAGCCCAAGTTTTCTCCTTCTGGAAGCGGAGGAAGAGAAGCATCGGAAACAGCTGGCAGTCAAGAGGCTTCATCACCATCGGAGCACCTCAAAACAGGCGAAGTATCCACCCGCTGCGCGAATTAAAGAATCCCTCGTCGTCCCGAGAAAACTTAGGCTGAACAGAGCTCACCCCTGCGAATTGGAAGATCACTACTGCTAGAAGAAAGATAATAGGTCACCCTTGCTCGCATATTAAACAAGCAAATCTAAAGGAAAATCAACAGATATTGTCGCTAGAAGGATGGCGTACGAAGCATAAATTACAAAAAGGAATCAATCGCCAAAAGAAAGGCATAGGAATCGAAGAGGCAAAAAATTTTTTTGATCGCACTCCCTGCAAATTGTGTCGTTTCGATAGAAAGTCAATAAAGTCTGATGACACGAATAGCATCTACCAAAATAAAGCGACCTAACAAGACTTCTGCCTAACTTAAAAGCTCGAAAAAATTCGCCGATCTAGACTAAAACCGCAGATCGACGAACTGGGAGGGGGGACTAATTGTTGGATGTGGGTTAATCACCCATCCACAAGCCCATTAGAAATCTTGTTAAACCAATAAGATCATCTCGGCCCAAGAAAAACAAGTCCGCTAATGAGTCAATGGCCCAAAAGGAAGTCAGCATCCAAGCGCTATAAATAGGTTCTCACTCTTCATTTTAGGAACATTGTAACTTGCGAGAGTGCCGAGCTACTTCTATAAAGCTCCGACCTCAAGCAGTATTTAGGGAGCACGTCATTTGACGAACTCCCACCTCGTACAATCCTATTCATCGCTCAGCTTCAGCCTTAAAATTAATAAAGAACAGTTTCAACCTCATTTAAGTTTACCCCGCACCTCGTAGTTCAAACATTTCAGATTGTAACCCGACTTTTATGCTAGATCAAATTTCCGCAACGACAGTGGTGAGAATGTGGAGGAGCCCAAGGAGAGAAGGGATGGGTGGAGTGAAGTAAAGCTTGGATATTTTAACATCAGCGATGGAGGTTGTGATAATGGTGATGCGATTGAGTTTTCTATTAAGGAGACTCAGAAGGGACATTGGAAGGGAGGTTTGATTTTTCAGGGTATCGAGATAAGGCCTATGAAAGCAGATGAAGAAGAAATGGTCAATGACCTAAATGATCAAATTCCGAGAACATTTGGTTTGGAGTATGAACAGAGTGTAAAGCTTTTTGTATTGGCTGCCTCTGGTCTTCCATGTCCACTAGAATTTATTGCAACAGTTTGTGGAGTTTTTAATATGTAAAGTAAAAAAGTTGAGAATTATCTCTTGCGGTTTTTTAAAAACATTTCTTCACTAAATTACCTATATCAACCAAAAAAGGATTGATTAGTTTTACATTTTTTTCCTTCCATTTGATTCTCATGCTTTTCTCTCTATTGAATATATATCCGAGAAAAGAAACATGGTCGTGTCTTAACATTTCAGCGAATCTGATGGTATTGTGTAATGCCTCGCTTTGGTGGTAGCTTTCTCAAGATGAAGAGGACCAGAGAGGAAGGTAATATCTCTACCAACTGTAATTAAGTAACAAACGTCAGGTTACAACTATTATATGAACCTTTGGCAGTGAGAGGCGGACCTACTATGCAGGAAGGGGTGTCATGCGACACCCCATAAATCTTGAAGTAATTTATTTTACATGTAAATAATGTGTAAAATCAGCAGTTAATTCGGTAAATCTAGCTTGTTGAACCCTCCAATTTAAGTATGATATAAGTCTACACTTTTTTATTCAAATGCTTACCCCGGTTAAAATGATGGCTGGGTCCGCCAGTGAGTCGACAAGAAGCATGAAAGAGATGAGAACGGCTGAGATCAACAAACGCAGAGAGGGCTTCATTGATTTTGTCGGGGAAGAGAGAGAGATTGTTGAAACTAAGTGTTGTCTAAGAAGCTGATGAGGTATATAGAAGAGGGTGTGTGACATTATATGAAGATGTATTTAATGTGTCAGTCACAACATAGTACAAGTGATAGTACAAGACATGACTCATGATGTGATTATATTTGATTGTTGAGATATAAATGAATCTTTATGATGTGATTCGGTTTATGAGTTGTTTACTGAGCTAGATGAAGATATTAGAGAGAAGATTGCAACTTTGAGTGGTTTACTTATTATTTGGAGAAGTTACAAGAAAAAAATGAAAAGTTACAAAAATGTAGAATAAGAAATATCTTAACAAAAATGATATTTGCTTAACTTGAGGAGCAAGTTTAGCCTAATATAAAGAGGAGAGGCGATGCCTTGAGGAGCAAGTTTAGCCTAATATAAAGAGGAGAGGCGATGCCTTATGAAGATGCAAGAGTTGAGAGAATAAAAACTCAAGAAAACTTTTGTGTTTGTGTAGGTTGCATTTGTGACAAAGTATAGACTCTAGGGAGAGTTTAGCTCAGGTGTATGATTCTGAAGAGTTTTTGTATTGAATAGAGTGTTAGTTCAATAGAGTTTGGTCTATATGTTTGTAATTGGCGGGATTACTTTCTATTCAAGTGAATTCGAATTTGAGAAAGTAACTTTGTGTTGTCTTACTTTGTGCACTTATATATTTGTCTCACCTGCACTTTTAATTAGTATCAAAGCGGGTGCTTGATAGAGCTTTAGTCTTGTTTCGAGCAGATCTAAGGTGAGGAGGATCAGAAGGTAGCTCAGGAAGTAGCACATAGTTTAGGATCAGATTTGATGGAGTCTCATCAAGAAGCAAAATTTATGACAAGACCACCACGGCTTGACTCTTCAAATTATGGATATTGGAAGGTTCATATGCAAGCTTTCATTAGTGGTCTTGATGAGGATTGTTGGAATTCGATTGAGATTGATTGGAATCCCCATGTGATGATTAATGATAAAGGAATTGAAGTTCTTAAGCCGAGAAATCAATGGGATGCTGAAGAGAAGAGGGCATCAAGTTGCAATTCTAAGACCAAGACTGCGATCAATAATGCAATTAATGCAAGTTATTTCAAGTTGATTTCTCAATGTGTGTCAGCTCAAAAGGCATGAAAAACATTGGAGAACATGTTTTAAGGTACCACAAGCGTCAAGAGGACTAAGTTGGATATGTTAGCATCTAAATTTGAGAATTTAAGGATGAATGAAGGAGAAACCGTGGCTCAATTTAGTGCTAAGTTGTGTGACATATCTAACGAGTCATTCGCTCTTGGAAAGCACTACAAGGACAAGAAGCTTGTGAAGAAGCTGAAGAGATCTCTTCCATCAAAGTTTGAGTCAAAAATTTCTGCTGTTGACGAAGCTCATATTCTGGATGAGATGGCGTTTGATGAGTTTGGTGGGATACTTCAAGCTTTTGAGTTAAAGAAAGCATATGGGGAATTAGCTCAGAAGAAGGATGTTGATGTTGGAGTTGCTCTACAGGTTTCATCTTCTGAAGATCGTATGACAATGTTGTCAAGAAAAGTTTTTAAGTATCTAAAGATAAAGGAAGACGAGAAATATAAAAGGGAGAAGTTGGACAATTCATCATCAAAGATAAAATGTTATGAATGTCATGGATTTGGTCATTTTAGTCGTGATTGTGCAAACCTACATCATAATAAGAAGAAGAAGATCATCAAGGATGACTCTGGAAGTGATTCAGATGATGGTGAAGGAATAAATAGTTTTGTGGCATTCACAACATTTGAGTCTAGTTCTACTACGAGCCTGCAACAGGGTCTGAGACAGCCTCTACAACAGGGTGTGCAATTGATAGTGACAAGTATGAAAGTGATGATGATGATTTTGCTGAGAACTACAGAGCTTTGTATGAGCAATGGTGTAAGTTGGTTGAGGAGAATTCAGCATTGACTAAGGAGAAATTCAAGTTAGAAGCTCAAGTTGTTGAGGTACGAAAGTATGCCAGAGAAAGAAGAAGAAGCACACCAAGCCAGAGTTCAACTTGAAGAAACTAAAAAGGGTGTGAGGATGCTGAATAATGGTACAAAGAAGTTGGATCATCTTCTTACTATTGGAAAAAGTGATCGATGTGGTCTTGGATTCAATGGAGAACCTTCAAAAGCTGATTGTCTTTGTGTCTCGAGGAAAAATGGATGTTTCGTCGACAAGTGCTACCAAGACTGTAACTGTTATGAAGTCTGCAACTGGTACGACAACTGGTACGACAACTGATACAAGCGGTGTTACAGCGACTTCAACAAGTAAAATCCCAGAAGTGAGGAGTGAACCTCAACGAATTTGGAGACCTATTTGTCATCATTGTGGAGTTATTGGGCATATTAGGCCAAGATGCTTCAAGTTATTGAAGGAGAAGAACCGAATGGAGCAAGCTCATGGAGTGAGACTTCATGGTCCAATATGTCATCATTGTGAAGGTAAAATACATGTTCAAAGGGCTATTCATGGAGGGACAAGGCCCAAGAAGATTTGGAGAAAGAAAGTTAATCACTTCGAAGATGGTGCAATGGGATTTCATCCTCAATATGGAGGGGGACAGTTCATGTGTTAGTTTTTGACCATGATATGACTCAAGTAGGGGGAGAATGGTGTTGCTGGTGCTTGATGGTGTTTGCTAGTGATGAAGCCTTTTGATGCTAAGGTTGTTGAGTTCACATACATAGTCAAAAAGGGGGAGATTGATGATGTATTTAATGTGTTAGTCACGGCGTAGTACAAGTGGTAGTACAAGACGTGACTCAGGAGGTGATTATATTTTATTGTTTAGATACGAACGAATCTTTATGATGTGGTTCGGTTTATGAGTTGTTTGCTGAGCTGGATGAAGATATTGGAGAGAAGATTGCAGCTTTGAGTGATTTACTTTTTCTTTGGAGAAGTTACAAGGAAAAAGAAAAAGTTACAAAAATGTGGAATAGGAAATATCATCACAATAAGGATATTTGATATATCTTTATTTATGTAAACCTGAGGAGCAAGTGTAGCCTAATATTAAGAGGAGAAGCGTGGCCTTATGAAGATGCAAGAGCTGAGAGAATAAAACCTCAAGAGAGATTTTGTGTTTGTCTAAGTTGCGTCTGTGAAAAAAGTCTAGGATCTATGGGGAGTTCAGCTCAGGTGTGTGATCTTGAAGAGTTCTTGTATTGAATAATGCGTTAGTTCAATACGATTTGATCTATACGTTTGTAATTGATGGAATTAGTTTCAATTCAAGTGAATTCAAATTTGAGAAAGAAACTTTGTGTTGTCTTACTTTTTGCACTTATATATTTTTCTCACCTCCACTTTCATTATATATAGACAAGGACTCGATGTGTATGTAATAACGATCGAGAAGAATAATTCTAGAGAACATATTTATTGGTTGGATACATTTTTTGTTGTATTGCTTAGAATAGTTGCCAATGAAAGCTTGACTTCTTCATATGTGTGGGTAAAATAGTATGACACATATATATATATATACATATATATAATTGAAGTAATGAAATTGATTTTTATAGGATGTATAGCATATAACTTTTAAATTTCAATACATACAAATTTAATTAAAGTTCATACTGAAAAATAATTGTGAGAGTCGGAACTTGCACTGTCAATATTTATAGAGCTAAACTTTTTAGGGAACAAAAATTTTAATGTAAACAACACGACAAGAGAGATCGGGTAGATATTTTTATTGATAGATCAAATCGGAAATGAAGTACAAGGAATAAAAGTTTAAGATGTTTAAAGCTGAACCTTATGAAAGGCTGTCTACGTACCCTTAAGAAAGGGATCAAGCAATTCGTAGTTCTAAGTCTAGATGCTAGGGTTTTTCGAGATTCCTAAGTCGTAGGAAGTCCATCTCCTTATATAGCTGCGACAAGTTTGCTTCAGGAATCTATGTTTGCGAGATAGTCGGAGATCTTCCTGTTATCGTTTGTTTCCATTTCCGATAAGACTTACATTTCTAGCTCGGATTTTCCTCTTCTGCTCGAAGATATCATATTCTTCCCTTCTTAGAGTTTATCTCTCCTTCGGCGATTATCTTTTTCCGCGGCTTAACCTATTTCGTCGAATGGGCCAAAAATGGATGGTCCGAATCCGTTTGAGCAAAGACTTCTTGATTCGGCCCAAAGTCGCGGAACTACGAATCTTGTAGGTTGGGTCCAAATTCGTATTTCGTCTGACTTTATCCGACGATTTTGGTTTAACGGCTAGGAACCTATAAGTCGATGTCTCCGAAGATGAATTGCGGCTAGTTGCGCTTCCGAAGAAGGAGGTGTCAGCAAATGTTTTATCATACAATCAAAGTGGAATATCCGTTCGGAAAGTTCGAGAAGTAAATTCAGCTTGAAAGTTTCCAAGGAATGCATTCAGCTTGGAACTTCCGAAAGAATGGATTGTGCTTGGAAAAGGAGAAAGGAGATATTCGGATTCGAGCTGGTTTAGCTCGAAAAGTCCTAGCTGGTTTAGCTTGACTCCGAGCTGATTCATCTCGGAAATTCCGAGCTGGTTTGGCTCGGATCCGAGATGGTTCAGCCTGGAAATCCGAGCTGGTTTGGGTCGGATCCGAGCTGATTCCGCTCGAAAATTCCGAGCTGGTTCAGCTTGGAAATTCTGAGTTGATTTATCTCGGATTCGGGCTGATTTATCTTGGATCCGAGCTGGTTTAGCTCTGAAGTTACTTGTTCGGATGTTTCGTCTATTTGTAGCTTCTATCGGTCCGTTCTGATGTTTCAGTGAATAGTTATGCTCGTTTGTATGAAAAGTTATCCATTTGAAGCTTTTCGTATAAAATGTTTTTCATACGAAGTCATCGGCACTAAGTGCTTCGTATAAAATACGAAGCTGCGTTCGTATGAAATGTGATGAATGTCCGTGTCGGCTATTATTTTCGCCGAGGGGATTTTGACCCCAACAGTTAGCACCCCAACTTGTCAGATTCTAGTGTGATGATGGCGATGTTCCTTAGTATTCAAGGCGAAAACAATTGTCTGAAAGATTCGATTCGGCCATTTTTGTTTCGTTACTCTTCCGCTTACGATGAAGAATTGTCTGAATCGTTCGTCGCCTTTTGGCCTTCGTCTTGTATGTCGAGCTAGGTGGATTTTTTTGGAACGGTATCTCTGACTTTTTGAGTAAGTCGATTGACATCCGTTAGCGTGTATATGGTGACCCTTTCGGATCTTTCGGCCGTAATCGATTTTCTTGTGCAAAGCTTGGTCGATGCCTAATCGTGATCAGCTCCGTCATGAAATGTCTATCGTAAACCACTGAATTGATTCAGATTAAATTTTCTTAAACGATATATTAAGCGGGATTCCTCTCGGAGAATAGTCAAGATAGTTTCTCCTTGCCAAATGCGTTCTTGTTTTTGAGCTATTCTGACGAAATTGTTGAGAAGATTTTGTTGAAAGTTGTCAAAATTCTTTTTGTTGCCATGTGGTGACAAATTGGACGCCGAGTGTGTTTAATCGGGGAATAATTCGAGCAGACCATCCAAGCAGTATGTTTAAGTAGTCTGTCAGAGACAATCAACACGCGGACGACGAGTAGGTGTCACCAAGCCGAGCGGGAAGTTTTTCTAATTAGGCCATCACTTTATAGCGACAAGTAGGAGGGACTGATCAGAAATGCAGAGCAGCAGGATCAACCGGAAATGCCGAGCATAACGTTTTCTGAGTAAAATGCTTCTGAGCAGATCAGTTCATCGAGCAAGGAGTACGGGAAAGCGACAAGCGGGTTGTCTCAGACCGTCCGACCATCCGAGAAGCTGGGCAGCATGGATCATTTGAGAGAAGCTCACACGTGGATTTCCTGAAGGAAAGTCTTCCGAGCAATTCCGTATGTTGTTGAAGTTTTCTTCGGAACCATTGGTCGTTCCGGTGTATGACCTGGAAGCTTCGTTACTTCAAACGAAGAATTTTTGTTTATAGCTGAACCTTATGAAGGGCTGCCTACGTACTCTTAAGAAAGGGATCAAGCCATTTGTAGTTCTAAGTCTTGTCCTTGGATGTTTGAAAATCCATTTTTGGTCTTTCGTTGCCGCATCCATATTCGAACAAGCAAAACAGTCGAGAAGGTGCGTTGAATTACGAACCGGTCGTATTTACGAATGTGATGAGTATGAGAGAGAAATGGCATTGGGCTTCAGAATATTCCGAGTAAGTCTGCTCGGAATTTCTTAGAAGGTCTACTCAGATTTCCTGCGCAAACATGCTAAGATTTTCTGACCAAATCTGCTTGGATTTTTTGAGTAGGTCCGCTCGGATGTTCCGAGTAAGTCTCCTCGGATTTTTTAGTTGGATTCTGTTTCAGGTTAGTTTGTCGAGCCTGCTAAGACGACTTATACGTCCGAGAAGCTGAATTGTCGTGTTGATGTTAGGTCGATTAATGCAGAAAAGTCGAGCAGATTTTATCGGGAGAAAATATCCCTTATCGACTCCGTATAAACTGTACGAGTTGGTTTTGTATATCTTGAAGGCTTTTCCCTACAGCTTCGTATAATTCCTGCAGGAAAGTGTGATTAGCGTTTGACCCTTGGTGCTTTAGGATCATTGCACTCAGATGCGTATTCTGTGTCTTGAGGTTAATTAGATAGCGTTTAAATTTTGTGCGCGTAGAAGCGTTCCGCCATATTTCGAATCAAGTTTTGAGTTCGAAGGTTGGCGAGATATAATAGCCTTATCGATTTGTGATGACTAAGACCAGCGTGTTCAAAAGCGCCTAACTGGGTTTCGAGTTAAGTTAGAAGGTTAGCGAGATATACCCTACTTACGAACCTGAGATGATTGAGACCAGTGTGCTCGGAAGCGTCTAACTGAGTTTCAGAGTTTAAGTTCGAATATTAACGAGGTGTATCTTCTTTCGAATGTGTGATGATTCAGACCACTGTGCTCAGAAGCGTCTTATTGGGTTTCAGAATTAAGTCTGAAGATTGGCGAGACGTACTCTTCTTGCGAACTTGTGATGATTAGACCAGTGTGCTCGTAAGCATCTTACTAGGTTTCAAAATTAAGTCCGAAGATTGGCGAGACGTACTCTTCTTGTGGGGTTTTAATGATTAGACCAGTGTGCTCGGAAGCGTCTTATTGGGTTTCGAAGTTAAGCCTGAAGATTGGCGGGACATACTCTTCTTGCAGACTTGTAATGATTAGACTAGTGTGCTCGGAATCGTCTTACTGGGTTTCGAAATTGAGTCCAAGGAGTAGCAAGACGTACTCCACTTGCGGACTTGTAATGATTAGACCAGTGTGCTCGGAAGCGTCTTACTGGGTTTCGAAATTAAGTCCAAAGATTAGTGATACGTACTCTTCTTGCAGACTTGTAATGATTATACTAGTGTGCGGTAGCGTTTTATTGGGTTTCAGAGTTTTACAGTTGACTTCAGTACTAGTGCGGGGGTTTCCCGTCTTATCTTCCCGTCGTTGGTCGTGTACTCAATAATGACGTTGTCGAGACCAGCGTGTTGTGTTTTACTGGGTTTGGACTTTTGATTACGTTTTTATGTGAGACTTTTGTCTTACATTTTCCGTTTATCGAAAGTGAGCCGATATCCGCAGGATATACCTTTCAATAATATAAGACCAATATATACTTGGCTATAACATCCTTTTACCAGTGTGTTGAGTAGCGTCATACTGGATTTTTGGGGTCTACTATCGACTCTAGTACTGGTGTTGGAGTTTACTCGACTTATGTTCCCTTCGCCGATAATAAACATACCTTGGCGGTATTTAAAATTTATATAGCGCGTTTTTATCCGTTTGTTGGATGTATAGAGCCTCAATACGTATATGACTTGTTGGCTAATACCCGTAAAGGATGTATTCGTTTTTCTGTTGCGGCCGTCAGGAGACAAGATACACTATTTCTAACAATCATGAAGACATGTATTCGACTAGGTATGAAGTGATACTAAACGAATTCAAAGTTACAAGGTTTATATCCTAGATTCGGTCTAAGAAAATTAAATTAAATGAAATTGAGACTGGGTTTATTTTTTGTTACCGGAAAAATCCAAGCGTTTGTTGAGGAGTTGAACTTTTGCGGATACGTTGTACATGTGGTTACGATCCGTTATCCTGAGTTTTTGAGAAGGCGTTGAGCGACTTGGATTTGCGAACTGAATGTCGTAAAGGTTGTCCGAGTACGTTCTGAAGTTAGTCGTACAAGTAAGTCTTCGGCCGGGAGGAGCGTCTTGCTCGGATGTCCGATTTGGTTTGGTAGGAAATTTTGAGCCAATCGGGCCTCTCAGATATTCCGAATTGATGGGCTCGGATTTCCGAGCTGACTTTCTCAAGATGACCTTGTATGTAAAGTTTGGAGATTCCGAGCTGGCGCTTGGGTTTCTGAGATGATCCGCTTGGTTTGCTCAACAAATCCAAGCTAATCCGCTCGGAATTTCCGATCTGATATTCGGATGGATATGTGTGTCCGAATGTTCAAGGTGACCTTGTATGTAAAGTTTCTGTCGAGCCCGAAATTATTCTTGAAAATCCCTGAATTCCGATGTGGAAGTATTGATTTATACGGACCCACTCCCCTACGTACCCCTTTCGAGGATTAAGTCGTCCTGTAGTTCAATTTGTCTCTTGATGAGCTTACTGTGGCCAACCATCTATGATTTTGGTCTTGATGGAGCTTTATGGACGAGTTCGTGCATGTTTTGGAGCTTACGAGTCCGTTGAGCGTGAAGTTAGTTCAGCTATGTTGGAGCTTTGATGTGTTTCTTCGACTTATGAAATGGTAGGATGTATGATCATAAGCTGAGTTTTGATTCGATAGGACGACGAGCTGAAGCCTAGTCTTCTCAGGTTGAGGCGGGGGATCCTGCTTGGCAGGTTGAGACAAACTGATCCGCGACAAGTTGAGGCATCGCGGATGATGATATGCTCATAATAATTGGTGCTTGGCAGGATTTAGTTTTTGCTTGGACGCACATTTCTCGGTGAAGATTCAGCTCGGATATGAATGGATGCCGGGCAGAACGTGCCCAGAAATTTGCAGGTCGTCGGCTTCGGATTTCTTGTGGGGCTGCTCGGCGGTCCATGCTCGGAGAGTGAATTTCTCCGCACGGACTACTGACGAGCTGAAACTCTGAAATATGCCAAGCAGACATCATGCTGAGCGACATGATTACGAATACGCCGAACAACATAATCACGAAGATGCCGAGCAAGAAGTTTCATGATAAGTTGGTACGTTGGGGGATATATATTCTCCAAGCTGATATACTCGGATGTGCTCGATCAAGTATCGAAGAGCTGAAATTATGAGACAAGACAATTTTTGTTCGACGATTTTTTGTGCTCCGCAAATCCTGTTTTGTGTTCCGGAAATTCTTTGCTTGGCAAAAACACTTTTTTGGTATTATATATACCCATACATATTGATACATATATAGTCATGTGACAGCTCGGGAATCCCTTTCGTCCGTGCTGATTTTCCTTCATTTTCTCTGAGTTGAATTGCTCACTTTTCTATCGACCTGTTTTTTTTTTCTGAGCTGGCTGCTCGTTTGCCCCGATCTGGTTGCTCACTAATCTCCAGCTCGCTCGCTATTCCCCGAGCTGACCTTTTTTCCTTACGAGATCACTAGCTCTCCTTTACCTGAGCTGATTTTTTTTTTCTTAGCTCGGGATTGTTGCTTCATTGTCAGCTCGGAATTTTTTTCTAAAGCTCGAAAAACAAAATGAGGCGAGCTCGGAAAATTCAAGTTGGTTAGCTAGGAATTTCCGCACCTTCTGCGAGTTTTTGAGCATTCTTTAAGTTGCCAAGAATACTCCAATTTTCCGAACGTGTTGCGAGTTTTTGAAAAATGCTGCGAGTACTTGCAAGTTCGGAAAACAAAATTAGATGAGCTCAGAATTTACCGAGCTGGTTAGCTCGGAATATTCAAGCTGATTTGCTGAGCTTCGGAGCTGGTTAGCTCGGAATTTCCGAGGTTATTTCCCTGCTCAGAGTTTCCGAACGTTCTGCGAGTTTCCAACTATTCTGCAAGTTGCCGAGAATGCTGCGATTTTCCAAGCAAGCTGCGAGTTTTTGAGAATTCTGCAAGTACTTGTAAGTTCGAGAAGTAAAAAGAGATGAGCTCAGAAAATCCGAGCTGGTTAGCTCGGAATTTTCGAGCTGATTCTCTTGCTTGGAGTTTCTGAGTTGTTGAGTGTGTTGCGCGAGTTGCCGAGCATGCTGTGCAAGTTGCCGAGCAAGCTGCGCGAGTCGTCGAGCAAGCAGCGTGAGTTTCCGATCATGCTGTGCGAGCTGTCGAGCATTTGCCGAGCAAGCTGCACAAGTTGCCGATCATGATGCGCGAGCTGCCGAGCATTTGTCGAGAAACCTGTGCGAGTTGCCGAGCATGCTGTGCGAGCTGACGATCATTTGCCGAGAAAGCTCCGCGTGTTACCGAGCATGTTGCGCGAGCTGCCGAGCACGCTGCATGAGTTGCCGAGCATGCTGCGCTATAGGATCATCTGACAACTTGTCCGAGCAGGCTCATCGTGTGGATAGCTTTGTAGCGGTATGTCCGAGCCAGTTTAGCCATGGACCGTCCGATCAGTATGTTCCGATCGAAGATGCTGAGCAGTTTGACTGCGGACAAGCCGAGTAAAATCTGACCGGCAAGACGCATCATGTCGTGTGCTGATTATATTCGTTGGTGAGAGTCATATCGATTAGGTTATTCTCCCCGAGGGATCTTTTGTAGTCCGAGCAAGTCATTTTCTGGAACTTGGTAGTCCGTGTTGAATTAAAGACGCGTGCAGCAGCAGTTGATCGTTCCCCGACAAAGGATGATGTTGGGCTGATCAGGTCTCGAGTCGGTCGTGAACCCGAACTGACCAAGAAAGAGCATGAAATCTTGTTGTCCGAGAAGGACATAAACGAATGTAACGGTTTTGCGAGTGGCGCTGCTTGGACGTCTTGATTACTCTCACGATCATCTATTTTATTCGGAAAGATATCTGATTTTGTACATGGATGGTTGAGAAGCTTGGCGTCAAGATGGTTTGGAACACCAGCTGATATGACGGTGGGGCATTGACGTTGACTGGTCAAGGATAGTTCGACTCGGTTGTGATGCGAAGGTTCAGCAATGTATTAAAACAGATTCTCCAAGCCGTTCGACTCCGGTAGGATCGTCGGTTGTTTGGATTCTTGGTGTCGCAGATAGATCTGCAAACGAAGCGAAGTTCGGAGACTCATTCGATAATGAAATCGGTTAGGCTCTGATCATGATGTATAACGGCAAAGTCCCAAACCAAGATGTTCAACATGTAAAACGAAATCAAAGAGCAATAGATTGCACGTTGAACATACGAAAAGATTTGACGAGATATTTACGATTTCGATCAAGATTTTATCATGTTAATTTCTACGTAAGTTAGAGATATTAGTAACTCCAATAATTGTAAAGTATTGAAAGCGGAAAACTTGTAAATCAATAAGTCAAAAAGAAGTTGAATAGATTAGCATAATTTGTAAAGCAATTGATGATGTGAAGGAAAATTATATTTTAGGTACTTATCTTGCTAATCGGAGAGATCGTAAAAAGATTTACGACGAAGACGATCTTAGAACACTAGAAAATGTTCTTTTCGGTTTCGATGAATTTCCATCCAATCTTGGTGTCCTTGTTGCGATTCTTTTTCATTTGAGGTTGCGTCCATGCAATCTTCTCTGTCGATTCCGATAGTCGTCGCAATCTTTCTTGGTCGGATTAGTGGTGGTAGATCGGTTGTGTCAGATCTGTTTGCAGGAGGCGTAAGCTTGTTTGTAAGTAGCGATCGATGTAGCCTAGGGTTTCTCATTGAGCAGCCAGGCGTTGAGAAGTCGAGTCGCCCTTAGTTGGTCCGAACTTCACTTCCCAACTGCACGATGGTTTTTGTTCCGAGCCTCTCCACTTGCTCGGCGAGCATGTTATTCGCCTTCTTCTAATCATGAGTTTTTTGCACCAGTACGGTTGTCGTCTGCTTTGAATCGGTTAGCGCTACATAGGCTTTCATTGCACCAGTTACAGCTGCGTCTGTTGCAATGTTGTCTGTCCTGATGTTGTGTGATGTGGCTGTGTGTGCTGCAGCGTTGATCGCAAGTGGATGATTCGTTCTATTTCCGTCTGTGGTCATATCTTCGGATCTACTAGTCAGTGGTTTTTAAGTGTAAGAAACTTCTATTTCCCCACAGACGGCGCCAAACTGTGAGATTCAGAACTTGCATTGTCGATATTTGTATAGCTAAACGTTTTAGGTAACATAAATTTCAATGTAAACCACACACAAGAGAGATCTGAAAGAAATTTTTATTGATAGATCGAATCGGAAACGAAGTACAAGGAATGAAAATTTAAGATGTTTATAGCTGAACCTTATGAAAGGCTGCCTACATACCCTTAAGAAAGGGATCAAGCCATTCGTAGTTCTAAGTCTAAATGCTAGGGTTTTTCGAGATGCTTAAGTCATATTAAGTCCTTATCCTTATATAGTTGCGGCAAGTCAGCTTTGGGAATCTTCGCCCGCGAGAAATTCAGAAATCTTCCTGTTATCGTCTGTTTCCATTTCTGTTAAGATTTATATTTCCATCTCGGATTTTCCTCTTCTGCTCGGAGATATCCTCTTCTTGCCTTCTTCGAGTTTATCTCTCCTTTTGGCGATTATCTTTTTGCAGCTTAACCTATTTTGTCGAATGGGCCAAAAACGGATGGTCTGAATCCGTTTGAGCATACACATCTTGATTCGGCCCAAATTCTCGGAAATGCAAATCTTGTAAGTTGGGGCCAAATTCGTATTTCGTCTGACTTTATCCGACGATTTTGGTTTAACGGCTTGGAACGTATAATTCGATGTCTTCGAAGACGGATTGTGGATAGTTGCGCATCCGAAGAAGCAGATATCGGCAAATGTTTGATCATACAATCTAAGTGGAATATCCGTTCGGAAAGTTCAAGAAGTAAATTCAGCTCGGAAGTTTCCAAGGAATGCATTCAGCTCGGAAATTCCGAAAGAATGGATTGTGCTCGCACTACAAAAAAACTGCGTCATAACCAACGGATTTTCCGACAGAAAATTTGCCGTCGGAAATTCCGACAGTTTACCGATGGATAACCGAAGGCAAAATAGTTGTCGGAATTCCGTCGGTATATACCGACGGAAAGACAAACTGTCGGAAAATTTCCGACAGATTCCCGACAGGACACGTAATCTGTCGATAATCCGTCGGTTCCTAAAAATCCTAAAAATCCAGTGGAAGAACTGGCTCGAACACGAGACCTCTGGACATATAACTCAGTT
This sequence comes from Orychophragmus violaceus, assembly GCA_030180135.1. Classification (NCBI taxonomy): domain Eukaryota; kingdom Viridiplantae; phylum Streptophyta; class Magnoliopsida; order Brassicales; family Brassicaceae; genus Orychophragmus; species Orychophragmus violaceus. Next base: position 34,188,250 of record CM058239.1, read on the forward strand.
CCCAAACCACTGTGATACGTTGTGTTATTCGTTTATGTAATTAAACGTTAGTTATATATCTTGCAATTAGTATATTATTTTTTAAAAAACAAATTTTATATATGAATTAAAAAAACACTTGTTCATTATTAAATATAATAAAAATTACATTCTTAAATTTTTTAATTGTTATTATTTTGTGATTGGTTTCCAAACCAATCCCCGACGTTTGTCTCCCTCCATTGGTTGACCATGATGTTCCATTCTCCCGCAGGAATCCATGCCAGTCTTCCTTCACCCCGTTGCCATCGGAGCTTGAGTCGCCGCATCTTTGTCTGGAAAACTTTCTATGCCGTCCGGTGAAACTCCCGCCAAACAATGAAAACATTGTCTGGAGAGAATGTAAAGTATTCCTGAAAAGAAAAAAAATTAGTTAGTAACTTAAAATTTGAAATTAAATAATATTTTAAAAACAAAAATAACTTACCAGAAAATCAATGAACCATGAAGTTTTCAGGGTCGTTAGGACGTTATAGTACGTCAGGTATCTCCCAGACCAGCGATTCTCGATGATGTCGCTGATTACGGACGGGATGACCGCGTTGGATCCAAACCATACGGCCTGATGAGCTGGACGAGATGGGTCGAGATTTGACAATGCCTCCCGACCAGGTTCTGCAATCATATGCAGAATAGTTGTGCGGGCTTCGGCAGAAAGAAAGACGTAATTCATATTTGTTTTTGTTGTTTTGTTTTTTGTTGATGGAAAAATGAGAGAAACGCGGTTGATATCTACAAACATTTCCGACGACAAAACTGTCGGAAACCCGTCGGAATATGGATTTATTACCAAAGGGACAATTACCGAACCGATGCCTTGGCAAGAGAAGAGAGTTAATTCTCTTTTTGACCGTTTACCAATTTTCCGACGGATTATCGACAGTTTAGGGATCATCCATCGGTTTTCTGTCGGTTTTCTGCACTGTCGGGAATCCGTCGGAAATCATTAATATGAACGTTGGGCCGACATAGCTGTTATCTTGTACTGTTAGACTGACAAAATTTCCGACAGATTACCGACGCTAACGGCTAGTTCCGTCGGTTTCCCCTCGGTGTTCCGTCGGAATATTTCCATTATATACCAAGCATTCCTCCCTTCTTCTCTACACCATTCTCTCTCTCTCTCTCTCTCTCTATCTCTCTCTCTCTCTCTCTCTCTCTCTCTCTCTCTCTCTCTCTCTCTCTCTCTCTCTCTCTCTCTCTCTCTCTCTCTCTCTCTCTCTCTCTCTCTCTCTCTCTCTCTCTCTCTCTCTTTCTCTCTCTCTCTTTCACGCACTTTCTTACGAGATCAAAATGTCTTCGTCTAATTATTTTAGATCTTGGATGGACGGACCGAGGGTTGATGAGACGACGTATTTAGTGTATAAACCATATGCACTCGGTATTGTGGAATTCATGACGATGGCTTGCAATCAACCTCATACGCAGAAAACCGGTAAGATGAAATGCCCAGGTACTCACTGTCGAAATGTTAGAAATCCTACGATTGGCGAGGTATGGCATCACTTGTACTCAGTTGGGTTTATGGCTGGTTATAAGATTTGGTATCATCACGGGGAAAAATTTGATGACGCAAGTAGTAGTAGAGATCCTTTTGGTAGTACTAGTACGCGGGATCCTATTGGTAGTACTAGCGAACATTATAATATCTCGGATGAAGATGTTGGTGTAGGTACCGTTCAGATGGTTAATGATGCATTTAGAGAAAATATACAGGAGGTAGGTGAATATCAAATTCCTAGAGTAGAGGAGGAACCTAATGTAGAAACTAGGAGATTTTTTTATATGTTAGATGCAGCGAAGCGTCCGCTTTATGATGGTTGCAAAGACGGACATTCGCCATTATCATCTGCAACTAGACTAATGGGAATAAAGACGGACTATAATTTGGCGGAGCCATGTGTGGATGCATTTTGCGAATTCCTAAAAGACGTTCTTCCTGAAGATAACCTTGCCCCAGGTTCATACAACGAGGTCGAGAAACTTGTTAAAGGGCTTGGTTTACCATATCAGATAATAGATGTGTGCATCGACAACTGTATGTATGATATATTGGCGAGAAGACGAATACCGATTGGAATGTAAGTTCTGTAAGAAACCGCGGTTTGAGGATACAAGAGGAAGAGCTAGGGTTCCATTTAAGAGAATGTTGTATATGCCGTTAACCGATAGGCTGAGGCGCTTATGTTGGAATTCCTAGCAGTTCCTAATCCGATTAGGAAACCGTAAGTCTGAATTCCGAGCCTAGGATCTCAGGGTTTAAGTAATTGAATCATGGATCTCGCGTTTACCTTGTTCTGGCAGCGGAAGATGAATCAGGTAAGACGAGATCAGGAGCGATTCAGATGCCTCGCCTCTATCGTAGTCCACACGCACACAAGATGGAATCCACCGGGATGCTAGCGCCGGGAATCGGATCTCTTGGGATTTCTGTGTTTTCTGGAGAAAGAGGATCAGTTTCTCTGTCAAGAAAAACTGTCTGCGACGGCACGCTCACCTAGGTCGAAATATAAAACTCGTTTATATATTGACCTCGAGGTAAACCGAAACATCAGTTTCGGTTTCGCCCTCGTGTCGACCGACACACCTATTGGTGTCGATCGACACATCTCTTAAAACACGATATCAATGTGTATCCAATACACATTGATCGGATCATATGCCAATGATCAATCCCATACCAAGTGTATTCACACGATACCAGAAATGAGTTACAACTCATTTGTCATAAGCGGTTTCTAGCAAAACATTATGACTACCTAGTATCACATGAATTGTACGATCTCGACAATACAACTATCTCTAGAGTAAGTACAATGTGATTTCAGGACATAATTCCAACAATCTCCCACTTGTACTGGAATCACCTATTCCTATAATCCCTTCGTCGCTATATCTCGATATGGCATAAGGCAAGAGACTGTGTCATCCTTATTATAGCCAATATCATGTTCATCGAACTCCTAATCTATACTAATAAAACAAACGACTGACAATCACCTCGTTTGAGCACGGCCATGCATTTTCTCAGTATCAAATCTTCGATGGGCCCTAAGATATTTATCTTCCGTTATAGGAGGGACAAATCCCATCTCGTACCATCCCTGTTTCTACACATACTTCATGATACGCCTAAGCAATGTCGTTATAGCCGCCAGTTACGGAACGACGTTTGACAAGGTCAAAACGCACCAATTCATATGCTAGAAAGCATGATGAACTCAGGTCTAAGGACTATACTCTATAGTCGTAATGAGAACTTCCCATGACACTGATATAACTATCCTGTGGAGTTCTCATTAGCGGGTCATGTCCGATCATATGTTCACCAACATATATCTATGTGACTGACTGTGATACTCATATCATTGACTCCATGAAACTTAGTCAACAGTCACCTCACAAGCTAGTCTCTCGCGGTTGTCAGTGTCCCACTTTGACAATCTCGACTAGGGACAATCATAATTTATGTCATCTTTTTACTTATAGGGTTTCATGATCAAGTCCTCAACTTGATGACCTATAAAATGAACATAAAATACTTTGTGACCATTACTTAATTATCCAATAATTAAATAATACCGATGTCAGTTTTAACTTACACAAACTTTGCCATAGCATGTCTATGTAAAGATCATAACATAAATAAATAACTCCCACTAGAATCAAGATCATCTCTTCAGATATCTAATACCTACATCAAGAGAATAAATCTCGTGCTTAGGTTGTGGGAGACTCTGCGGTGTTTTGCTTGAAACAATTTCAACAAACCACACCGCCATTCAGATAAAAGCACCATTCTACGGTCCACTTCTTGGAGCCTTTCCAACATACAACACCGCAATTCAGACAACAAGACATAACCAGGTGGGAACCGGGAATCGTCTTTGTCCGTCTAACTACTTTCAATTGGTTCGTCACTTTATCAGTTCACCACGAACCTATCCTTAGTGTTCCTCAAACACTTGGGATATTTCTGGTAACTATTCGGTGACTATTACCGGAACATATTAGTATTTTCTCGTCATGCTTTATGCGTAAGCTGCATTTGGACGAGCGCAAAATATGGCATTCATGATGGATTCTTTTGCATCAGCATAAGCAATCACACTTATCGATACTAGCTCAGCCAGTGTTCAAAACACTTCCTCTTGCTAAGATTATTGCTATAAGACCTTTGGTGTGAAGCCATTCTTGGAATCAAGCACATTTGAACTGTCAAATACCTTATCAACATAAGGATTTTGACATGATCCAATTAGCCTTTCTGATTCATTCCAATGGATCTTTATTCCAAGAACTTTCACGGCCTTCTCCCATGTCCATCGTTACATTTGACCTCCGACCCAAATCTTGACAAGACTTTAGCGTCGGAACGTCATTTATGAGATTAAGTATGTTATCTACATACAATGTGAGAATTGCAATTACGCTCCCACTAGTCTTCTTGTAAACGCCTGGTTTCTTTTCTTTCTGATCAAGTCAAAACTTTTGACCACATTATCAGAATGTTGATTCCAACTCCAAGATGTTTGCTTCAATCCAGAAATGGATCGGTGAAGCTAACATGCATACCCAGCCAATTTTCGGAGTTGGGGCTCACCACCGCTTCTTTGAATTTCGCATGCTCGTCACTTTTCAATGATCAATAGATCACGACAATCGGCTACGAGAAATCACTCTCGAGTTAGTGACGGATCCTTTCGGATCTGCGATTTTCAGGCTCCACAGGTGTAGGTCCTACATCACTTTGTAGATCTCACCGCTGCTCTCCCTCAACAGGTTGAGCAGCCTCCTGTGTTTATCGAATTTCTTCGATGTGTACTTTTACTCCCACTGTTCTTTTAGAAAGTATGATCTTTCTTAAAAGACACAGTTCCGGACAACAAAACTTTGTTCTCGGATTGGTTATAAAAGTAGTAAGCCTCGGTTTCCTTAGGACAACCAGCGAGGTAGATCTTATCAGATTTGGGTTCAAGCTTATTAGCTTTCATCCCCAAATGATCAGAAACAACTTACTTGAAAAACTTCCAGTCCACATCCAATGTGGTGTCTTTCAATTGATTCTGATTGAAACCCTTTTCTGCGCAAAGATAGACATTTTAGAACGTATTCTTAAATGATTATGGAAGATTCCTGTGACTCATCATTAATCGGAGCATATCTAATAAAATCCGATTCATTCTCTCAGAAACACCATTTAGGTTTTCCAGGAGAAAAGAGCTGTGATATGACTTCACACTCACCTAGATGATCACCCAATTCTTGACTCAAGTATTTTCCTCCGCGATTCAATCGAGGATCTCAATACTTCTGTCAAATTGGTTCTACACTTCATCTTGGAACTCCTCAAGGGATTCCTGCTCGTGTCTCATCAAATGAACACATCCATACTTATTGATGCCATCAATAAGGTAATGAAGTACAGAAGATTTCCTTTTGGCACTAACGCTCATCGGGCCGCATACATCAGTATGTGTAAGGCCCAATAAGCCTCTGGCCCGTTTCCTTTAGCTCTGCTAAAAGGGCCTTAGTCATTTGGTCCAGTGAACAGAATTCATATCTCAAATGATTAATAATCGAATGAGTCCAAAACTATGGAACTTCTGAATCCGCTTCACTCTATACAGTTAAATGACTATGCCAAAGAAAAGTCGAGTTCGAGTCATCAGACTTAAACCTTTAGTATTTGTGTTATATTCAAAATTACGTTGGTTTAAGATATATAAAACCCATTCCAAACGGGGTGCTACCATATGATATTTCATTAAGATCTGAAGAACAAAACTTGTCTTTTATGAAAATGAAAAACATCCAAATTCTTTACAAGAAAATGAAAGACATTTCTGCACAAGGCGGATACATAATAGCAATTACTTAATTTCTAAAACCAAGTATGAAAGGCTCCTACAAGTGGAGAATCTCTGCGGCTCATGCAGCAACCATTGCTTCATACTAGACACGCAGTTCCACTTGTCCTTTCTTCAACGTTCTACTGTTGCTTAGGTCCTGCATATTTCAAAAATATCAGTACCACAACTAGTATCCAATACTAACGTAGAACTTGAATTAATAACACAATACCTGAAGAAGAAGTACCATACATCTCCTTCATCTCTTGTGAATCTTCCAAGAATTTAATGCAATCTCTCTTCCAATGCCCTGATTCATCGCAGTAGAAGCATTTTCTAACACCAGATGGGCCTGACCTAGGCTTATAAGATGACACAAGCTTATCCTGATTCCAAATCTGGACGGTCCTGCCTTCACCCTTGCCAACACAAGATTTCTCAAATCTTTTACCCCTTTTGATGTTTTGCTCTGCTGTCTTGAGCATGCCATGCAGCTCAGTCAACGTCTTCGTCAAGCCTTTCTTGATATAGTTCTTAATGAACTCATCATAGCTTGACGGCAGTGACTGCAGAATGATGTCAGTGGCCAACTCTAAGCTGACAGGACATTCCAGTTTCCCCAGGTTATCAATGTAACCCATCATTTTAATGACATGAGGACTTACTGGAGCATCCTCTGGTAGCTTGCACCCAGTGAGAGACTTCACTATCTGGAATCTCTCAACTCGTGCCAAATCCTGAAACTTCAGTTTCAGGCTGGTGATCATCTCTATTGGCGACTCCATGTTCTCGTATAAGTCCGAGTTCATGGTAGCCAACATCAGACCACACACATCTACCACATCAATATAATGCTTATTCCAAGCACTATATACTGAATGCGAGCGATTGGTCCCAAGCCTTTCTGGAAGAGCCTTTTCAAGGAGATAGTCCTTGCTCTCCTGCTTGAGAATGAATCTCAGATTCCGATACCAATCCAGGAAGTTGGATCCATTTAACTTGTCCTTCTCAAGGACGGATCGCAACGAGAAAGTAGTCATAGACATAAGCTGAAATCCAAGAAAAACAAAGATTTTGTTATGTTCATGATGAGAGATCTTATCTAATAAGAAAACTCGCATTATATTCAAACAATGTATCCTCTATGAATATAATGATCCAAGATCCATACTTCACCAAAATCTGAGTGGGCGACTCGCCATTACCCAAACTTTAGTTATCTAGGTAAGAAAATCATTGCTAATTGTACTCAGTACAACTCTTGGTTGTGGATGAGACAAACTATGTCTAATCCACTCTGATGTCTCTGGGCCCAGAACTTCTGATAGCCCAGTCAAGTAAAACCAATCTCTTCTGTCTTGTGATCACTAACAGTCGCACTGCAAGTCTGTCAATGACCAACTGCCTTACTCATGTTGCAGTGGATACCAAGGACTCCAAGACTATCCAACAAACGACACGAGTTTTGACAGTAGACAAGATTGGGCAAGACATCAAGGTTACTTGATATTTAGTTGAGGAAACTAAAACCAAAAGTTTAGCAAATCAATATTTTAGGTCATGTGATTGTTGATGTTTAGCACTGCAAATCCATCAACATAACTACCTGCCTTACTCACGTAATTGTGGACACCAAGCTCTTGGCAAGACAATCACACAACGAAATGAGTCTTGACAGTTGACCATATTGAAGCTAAGCTTTGATCAAGGTTTAGGTCGAGTTTGGTTTCTGCAAATTCAAGGTTCAATAACCAGAATTTCGAGCACTGTATCGATCGGCGCAGACTAAGTCTGTCGATCGACACCATCAAACAAAACCGGACTTCAATAACCGGTTAATCCAATTAACCCAGTTCATCGAACCGGTCATGTCGATCGACACAACCTTTGTGTGACGGTCGACATAGACCTAAACCGAAGACAGTTTTGATAACTGGTCCAATTCAATTGAACCGACTTATCAGATCAAACTGATCTTAACCAATCGGTTCATACTAATTGAGATAATCAGTTCAATACAATTGAACCAATTCATCCAATTTAAACCGATCTGTTCGGTCTTAACCAAGCATGATAACCGGTCCAATCCAATTGAACCGATTAACCAACCGCTAGGTCTGTGTCGACCGACACTAACCTGTGTCGATCGACACTGGACCGAATCTGTTCTGTGTCGACCGACACTCAAACTGTGTCGATCGACACTCGACCGAATCTGCTCTGTGTCGACCGACACTCAAGCTGTGTCGATCGACACAGTAGGCTGTCGGTTTTTCTTCGCGAAAAACCCTAGCCGCCGATACTGTCGAATTCGCCACTCTGTGTCGACCGACACACCTAGTGTGTCGATCGACACTGTGCGAAAACACAGAATCGATTTTGATCAGAATCGATCTCACCTGTTCTAACCAAACAACCTAGTTTGCGAATCTAAATCATCAAATTCAATTAAACAGGTTGATTCAATGGAAAAACCCTAAGGCTCTGATACCACTGTTGGAATTCCTAGCAGTTCCTAATCCGATTAGGCAACCCTAAGTCTGAATTCCGAGCCTAGGATCTCAGGGTTTAAGTAATTAAATCAAGGATCTCGCGTTTACCTTGTTCTGGCAGCGGAAGATGAATCAGGTAAGACGAGATCAGGAGCGATTCAGATGCCTCGCCTCTATCGTAGTCTACACGCACACAAGCTGGAATCCGCCGGGATGCTAGCGCCGGGAATCGGATCTCTTGGGATTTCTGTGTTTTCTGGAGAAAGAGGATCAGTTTCTCTGTAAAAAAAAACTGTCTGCGATGGCACGCTCACCTAGGTCGAAATATAAAACTCGTTTATATATTGACCTCGAGGTAAACCGAAACATCAGTTTCGGTTTCGCCCTCGTGTCGACCGACACACCTATTGGTGTCGATCGACACACGTCTTGTATCGATCGATGCACCAAGGGCATCGATCGACACATCTCTTAAAACACGATATAAATGTGTATCCAATACACATTGATCGGATCATATGCCAATGATCAATCCCATACCAAGTGTATCCAACTTGCTTAGGTGTGTGACCCTGTAGGTTCACACGATACCAGAAATGAGTTACAACTCATTTGTTATAAGCGGTTTCTAGCAAAACATTATGACTACCTAGTATCACATGAATTGTCCGATCTCGACAATACAACTATCTCTAGAGTAAGTACAATGTGATTTCAGGACATAATCCCAACAGCTTATACCAATCGGAGCGAACTGCAGGGGAAATGAGATGGCATGCTGATCATATTAGAGGAGTAGAGATTGCACATCCGTCTGATGCTGAAGCGTGGCGACATTTTCAGAGTGTATATATACGATCCACGTAACGTATACCTCGGATTATGCACATATGGTTTCAACCCGTTTGGAAGGCATGGGAGACCATATTCGTTGTGGCCAGTTATTTTAACTCCTTACAACCTACTGCCATCTATGTGTATGCGGCGAGAGTTTCTTTTCTTGTCCGTACTCGTTCCCGGTCCAGAGCATCCTAGAAGATCATTAGGTGTATTCTTGCAGCCATTGATACATGAGTTGCAATTTTTATGGTTGCCCGGTGTTGTAGCCTATGATGTCTCATGCAAGGAAATTTTTTTGATGAGGGCTGCATTAATGTGGACCATAAGCGATTTTCCGGCTTATGGTATGTTATCCGGATGGACAACACATGGAAGGTTAGCATGTCCTTATTGTCAAGAAAAGACCGATGCATTTCAGCTGAAGCACGGACACAAATCGTGTTGGTTTGATTGTCAAAAGAGATTTCTACCGCAAGATCATCCATACCGGAAAAACACTAAACTTTTTACAAAGAAGAGGAAAGTGTTTGATGATCCTATTCTCCAAGACCGTGGGTCGTCTACTTTGGTTTTCTTAGAAGGATTTGGTGCATTAAGAACTCGTGAATGTGGTGGTAAAGGTCATGAGAATGTATATGGAGCTGGTGTAGTCCACAACTGGCACAAGATGAGCATCTTCTGGGATTTACCATATTGGAAGGATCGGCTACTTAGGCATAATCTTGATGTCATGCACATTGAAAAAAATTTCTTTGATAACATCAAGAACACCGTTCTCAATGTGCAAGGGAAGACGAAAGATAATGTGAAGTCTAGGCTTGACTTGCCTGAAATTTGTAATCGGCCTGAACTTCATATTCAGAAGAATGGTAAACCTCCAATTCCAGCCTATTGGGTAGATCCGAAATCAAAGGTAGAGTTTTTCGAGTGGATTGCGTGACGAGTTAAATTCCCTGACGGTTACGCATCTAACTTGCGTAATTGTGTGGACACTGATGGGGATAAGTTTATAGGGATGAAGAGTCATGATTGTCATGTGGTGATGCAAAGACTACTTCCGTTCGCATTTGCTCATCTACTCCCCAGAGATGTTCATAAAGAAATTGCCGCTGTAGGTGCTTTTTTCAGGGATATATGCACGAGATCCCTGACAGCGGACGAGATTCGATGTTTAGAGGATAACATTCCTAAAATCCTGTGCAATCTAGAGAAGATATTTCCACCGTCATTCTTTGATGTTATGGAGCATTTACCCATTCATCTCCCGGAGAAGCTAGGCTAGGTGGTCCGGTACAATATCGGTGGATGTATCCCTTTGAACGATACATGTTCCACCTTAAGAAGAAGGTTAAGAACCCAACTAAAGTTGAGGGTTCAGTTGCTGCTCAGTATCACAATGAGGAAGCGGCGACATTTTCCGGATACTATTTCCCTTCAAAAATACGCACAAAGAGTCGGCGCCCGGCTAGGAACGATGATAGAGGCGAGAAACAAATTTATTCGTCAGTGGTACCAAGCATTTTTCAACAAGTTGGTCGGTTAAGCGGTAAAGTTGGAAATCGACAACTGTCTACCGAAGAGCACGCACACCTTCAAAAATATATTATGAACAACTGCGAGGAATTATTTGAGTACGAGAGGTATGTATAGTTTATTTTGTTTAAAATCTTACTTTTATAATACCTACTAATGTTTTTATGTACTTGGTGGATTTTTGCAGGTTATACATGGAGTCACTAAAACTTCAACATCCTGAATTGTCCGATGAAGTGTGTAAACAGTGGAAAGAGACATACTTTTGCGCTTGGTTACACTATTATGTGAGTTTTTAACTTTAGATCACCCAAAATCCAATAAATTTGTTCATTTATAAAAACGTTTTACATGTTATCTACTTAGGTGCGAACCGAAGTCAAAAATGGTCGCACACCGGAAGATTGGTTAGTAGACATACTCAACGGTCTCCACTACAATACAAAGTCTTATCCACGATATTGCACGAGGGGATATGCTTTCAAAGTGCATAAAGAAGGGTCCTCTAGAACAACGGCCGACCACGGAGTTTCATCTACATCCGGTGAAGTTGTGTACTACGATGTTCTTAAAGAAATAGTTGAAGTGAAATACATAGGAAAGCTCGGCATGAGATGCGTTGTTTTTTATGTGATTGGTACAACCCTATTATCGGGAAAGGTGTATCAATAGATGAGTTTGGTGTGACGTCTATACATTCGAATAGAAAGCTGCAAAAATATGACCCGTTCATTATTGCATCTCAAGCAGATCAGGTAATTACTTTTGTTTTACCCTTCATGTATTTTTCCTGTTTCTATTATACTTTCATTGCAGTGTAAGCTAATTTCACCTTCGTAATTTTAGGTGAGTTACATCCCTTATCCTCGGCTAACATACAAGAATGTTCCATGAGTCACAGTTACAAAAATTTACCCGCGAGGAAGAGTTCAAGGGGTTTAACTCCAAGAACCACTACAAACTACGCAAAGTGATTACACAGCTCCGGTTGAAGAATCCCTTGAGGTTAATCTTGTTGTTGATTTTAGTCATTTCGGGAATGTTGTTATCCATACAGATTCCGAAGAGGAGAGACGTGAATTTGACGACGACGAAGATTCGATTTCAACTGATTACGATTCAGAAAGCGATTTAGACTAAAGTGTATTGTAATATATGTTTTCAAATTTTTAAAATCAAATTAATCATTCCAACATTTGTTCATTAGTTGTAGTTATAAACTTTATTTTACCCATAATTAGAATGAAACTTATAATCCACAACAAAATTTGTAGATGTGGATAGATATGCTATCAATAAGAAATAAAAGTTTCAATGAAACAACAACGTCACAACTAGCTCATATGGTCCTCACTCTACTATAATAAACACTAGGTCCCGTGTTCGTGCACTAGCAGCTGCGTTTTTGGAAAGTTAATAAACTTTTTCCGACGGTCCGACGGAGGATATTTTAGGGTTTAGGGTTTCAAACCATAAACCCTAATATTGAGATGACTCTTGAAAGCTAGTACTAGTGTGTATATTTAGATTGATTGACCTCAATAATCACAAAATCAATGGTATATGTTATTTGATGATTACAATGTTTGACGGTCGAAATAACTTCTTAATGTCCAATGTCGTTTATGGAAAGAATGTACGGATCTTAATATCAACTGACCGATTATACATTTAATACTCCTCAAGTCATTTAATCGCAGATATAGTGAATAACATGTTATATTCTGCTATAATGATTAAATGATTTACAGACCCTAACCCCTAAACAAACCCTAAACCTATTCTGTCGGTTTTCTCTCGGAAATTTCCGACGGATTTCCGACAGAAATCACAATAATCGTCGGAAATCCGTCGGAAACCGGTCAAAGGCTGCAATTAAGCAGGCCTATTACCTCTGTCTCTTCACTATGTGTTTCATCGAAACCTCTCGTCGTGCAATTTCCGACGGGCTGCCGTCGGAAAGTCCGTCGAAAAATTTTGTATAAAAATGTTACCATTCTTTCCATTTTCTCCACAACCTTCGACATTCCAAAAATGAATTTTGTTTATATGTCCCCTCATAACCGCAATTCTTATTTGCGGAAAATTCGTAAGCGGGGTCGGGAACATCTCCCTGTTCTTAGCCCCTCACGAGAAAACCGTTCTATTTGGTTCGGTTACCATGCAAGTATCTTGTACGCCATCAGCGATACCATCGAGAATCATTGGTCGGGGAGTTATGCCATGTACTATGCGGTTCCCGATGACCTTAAAGCAAAATGGTTCAAATATTTTCTGGTAGGTTGTTACTTGTTTTAGTAATTAATTGTAATTAAAGCCACCTTGATTTTATAACATTGTATTATCATGATAGTATCACTTTACATTTGCTCCTGATAACCTCTTAAACGTATGGAGTGAATTTCATAAGAGGGCTCGGCGAGTTTTCCAGACAAAAATGTCCCGGTTGAAGTCACTATGGGAAACTGGCAAAGATAAACCAGAATGGATTGCTACACGGTCCTGGAGACGTATGATCCGCCAGTGGAGACAGACGAACGCATGGATTGTTTCGATAACCAGTTTCCGAATTATAATAACTGAACTATCTAAGATGTAACCCTTTAATTAAAGATGTAACGCTTTAAATTAAAATGTAATGCTTTGTTTTTCAATTATGAATTATTAAATGTTGGTTTTCAAAATAATTAATATCCTCATATAATTATAGTTGTAAAGAGATTACAATTAGTAACATATGGCATATTGGTTAAGGTACCACATAAACATCTTATGGGGCTCAGGTTCGAAACCTTCTAACCCCATTTTTAATTTTTTGACGAATTTCCGAGGGCAATTAATGATCCGTCGGAATTCCGTCGGATTCCGAATTTTTACAAATTTTTTCGTTTTTGCGCCAAACCGTTTTCATTTAACCGCCAAATAATTGGACCGCCTAGGAACCGATGGATTTCCGACGGATCATTAATTGCCCTCGGAAATCCGTCGGTTCCTAGGCAAATTATATCGATTAAACTTCTTCTTCTTCCTCATTTCTTCTGCGATTTCTCTCTCTCTCTCTCCACCGCGAAACTGCGCCTTCTCTCTACCATTTCTCGACGATTCCGGCCACCGCTTAACAATTCCGACCGCCCAAAGCATTAACAACATGTAAGTTCCCTTTCTAACCGATCGAAAACGAAAAATTCTAGATTTTTAGGTTGTTAGAAGTTTGAATTTAGGTTGCATGTAGTGAATTAGGTGTATTAGATCTTAGTTAGGATGTTGCTTGATGAATGATTTTGGTTTCTTTAGGTAGATGTGTATAATTTTTTAAGTTTACAACAATTCCATTTTCATATACAAGTAATTAATTTTTTTAATCTAAATTTGGTCTTAAAACATTTTTTTTGGTTTTTCATAATATTAAAAACGTTTTACAAATTATTTGAAAACGTTTTTGGATTTCTATGTATTTTCCTATAATTACAAAAATGTTTTTGTTTATTTTAAAAACTTTAATTAAAGTTTTGAAAATTTTGGGATTTTAAAAACGTTTAATATATATTTTAAAAACGTTTTTACATTTTTATGAATTTTATACTAATTATGAAAACGTTTTTTTAGTTTTAAAACTTTAATTAAAGTTTTTAAAATTTTTTGAATTAAAAACTGTTATTTTATATTTTAAAACCGTTTTTTGTATTTTTTAAGATTATTATTCTAATTATGAAGACATTTTTTTAGTTTTTAAAAATTATCCTAAATATTTATAAATATTTAGGATTTATTAACGTTTAATATATTTTTTTTAAACATTTTTCTAATTTTAGTATTTTTAAATGATTATGAAAAGTTTCTTTTAATCACATAAATATAATTAGAGTCTCTAAATATTTTTTGTATTACAAACGTTTAGTATATATTTTCAAAACGTTTTGTTATTTATAAGTATTTTTAACTAATTATAAAAACGGCTTGAATATTGTTAAAATGTTTTATTAGAGTTTTTATTTTTTTAATGAAATAAAATCTTTATTTTCATGTATTATAGGTCCTACGAAGATTTCGAGGTTTTTTTGTCCCAGACCGATGGGTTGCTGCCGGGGAGTACTTCTCATCCTCCTGTGGCAACGGCTTCGCAGCCTCAGCCTGTTCCGACGGGATTGCCACCTCCACACCGATCTCGGTCGACTCAGGTTAGACGGACGCAGTCCGTACCACAGCAGTCTACCCCTGCAGGCAGCAACTCTATGTCCAACGTCCCGGAAACCCCAGACGACGATGCCCCGGCGACGATTGCACCGGAGATAGAGTTGCTGGTCGATCAGCCAGGGCGGGAGACGTTGAAACGTCTCCATCCGGATCCGTTTAACAACCCGGGAACGTATTGGTAAGTTGTTTTTGACATTAACAATTATATTTTCTTAAAAAATTTAATTGTTAAACGTTTGTTTATTTGACAAAGTTTTTTAATTAACTTGTTACAGGTTCAATATCACGTCTTCAAAGATCACCAAGTGTATTTTAGGGATGATGTGTAGCATGCTCCGTCATCCGTACCCGTAGTACGCGAAGATGCCTAGGTCCGAGCAGCATAACTGGTTCCGAGCATTTGCGGTATGTACACCTTCATTCGGTTTCTATTGAGATTTTTTTTTTTTTAATCTATGCTAATGTTAATCTTTTTTTTTATTTTTTAAAGCAAGAGTATAATTGGGACAAGAACCATACGACCATCGTGGAGAACGCTTTCCACAAGAAGGCACGTTCCCACTACACTCACGTCCTCAACGAGTGGAAGCAGAAGTGGGTCGTAGCGGAAGACCCGAAGGGAGTGAACCCAACGCTGCTTGAAGGGTTCATCCGCCACTGGTCCAAGCCCACTACAGCAGCGGATTCTTCGACGCATTCCCAGAACCATAAGAGTGGGCGAAACGGTTTGGGAATGGCGACTCATAACACGGGAGCTAAGAGCACTGCACAGCGAAAAATTGAATTTGTAATTATTGGTTTTATTCATCAATGTTATTGATTCTATCCGGCTAACCATTTTTAAAATGTGCAGAAACAAAGAACATGAAAGGATCCAACTTTTGTTGAGCTCACTGAGGAGGGCCACACTAACAAGTTTACCGGCCAGATCCAGGATCCGCTCGCTCGGAGAATCGTCGAATCAGCAAAGAGGCGGGTTGACGAGGTCCAGACGCAATCGTCCGAGGAAGTCAGTTCAACGGAGGAGGTACCGTCACAAAGGATCAACGACATCTTTCTTGAGGTAAGTTTTTCTTTTCATCTAAAATTTACATGAAACTCTTGATTACTTGAATTATTAACTAATATCTGTTAATATACTTTACAGGAAACGCAGCGCAGGAAGGGACGTGTTTTCGGTTTAGGAAACATGGGGGAAGCCTCGACTCCACATTCCCACTTCCGACCTGAGAGCGACGTCTTCGCCGAAGCTCTGCGCGAGAAAGATGTGGAAATTGGAGCTCTGAAGGTTAGCTTTGAAGCTCGAATGCGAGAGGAGATGGGGGAAAATGAAAGAAAGATGGCGGCGATGCAAACACGGATCTTGAACTACATCCGGTTTGGCGGACCTCCTCCAGGAGAAGGATTGGATGGGACTGACCGTGTAGCGGAACCGAGAGTGGGAACGGGAGCGGGAACAGGAGCATCAGGAACGGGGACGGGATTGGTTGAGGGGTTGGGTACGGAATTGGGGCACGTTGGGGATCCAAATCCCAAGTAATTTTAATTAATACTTTTTAATTAATAAAATTAATAAATAAATTAAAAAAAATAATTCGTATATAATATTATTTTATAAATAATTTATTACAATAATTTATATATATAATTTAATAAAATTATTTTTAAAAATAATCAACGTCTGTTTACCGTCGGTAATAACCGTCGATAATCCGTCGGTTAATTACCGTCAGTAAACCGTCGGTTTTGTCCCATCGGTTAACGGTCGGTTAGTCCCCGACGGTAAACCGACGGGTCAGCGACAGTCTATTTCCGTTGGGTCTCCGTCGGTTACCATCCGTCGGTTCACCGTCGGTTGCCACCCGTCGGTTTACTGTCGGTAAATAACCATCGGTTCTCTGTCGGTTCATATCCGTCGGTTCACCGTCGGTTCATATCCGTCAGTTTACCGTCGGTAAATAACTGTCGGTTTAACGTCGGTTATTTACCTATCGGTATACTGTCGGTTAACCGTCGGTTTATAGACCGTCGATAAACCGTCGATAACCCGTCGGAATAATACCTGTTGGAAAACCGTCGGAAAATATTGACGGTTTTCCGACAGATATTTTTTTCCGACGACATAGAACCGACGGACTTGTCCTGTCGGAATTCTGTCCGGAAGGGCCTTTTCCGATGGTATACCGACAGTTATGTCCGTCGGTTCCTGATTGTTTTCTTGTAGTGTCGGAAAAGGACAAAGGAGATATTCGGGTCCGAGCTAGTTTAGCTCGGAAATCTGAGCTGGTTTGGCTCGGATCCGAGATGGTTCAGCTTGAAAATCCAAGCTGGTTTGGCTTGGATCCGAGCTGATTCCGCTTGGAAATTCCGAGTTGGTTTTGCTCGGATTTAAGCTTGTTTAGTTCGGAAATTCCGAGCTGATTTATCTCGGATCCGATCTGGTTCAGCTTGAATGTTACTTGTACGGATGTTTCGTCTATCTGTAGCTTCTGTCGAGAGATGTATTTGTCCAATCGATCCGTTCGGATGTTTTGGTGAATAGTTACGCTCGTTTTGTATGAAATGTTATTCGTTTGAAGCTTTTCTTATAAAATGTTATTCATACAAAGTCGTCGGCACTAAGTGCTTTATATAAAATATTGACTATACGAAACTGTGTTCGTATAAAATGTGATAAACGTCCGTGTCCGATTTGCTTAGCTATGCTTTTCGGCTATTATTTTCGCCGAAGGGATCTTGACTCTAACAATAACAACATCATATATACAACCTAGAGAGATGATACACACAGAGAACACAAATTAAATTACTCCCTTTAAGGTTCTTCCAATTATATTTCCGAGTTATTACAAGATTATATATTTTTGAATTGAAACTATACAATGATGACAAGAGAGGATAACAAAACTTGTTTTTACATTTTCGGTAATATTTTATTAATTGATAAAAATTAGCAGATATTGAAGCATATGCAATAGGCTTGCGAGCATAGACCTACTTTGAAACCTTCACTCTTGCAAACAGAGTGACAATGATCATGGTGGCTCTTAAATAAACACATTGCTGTGAACTTGACACTCGGTATCATATCACACACTTTTGTGTCATCTAGAACAATTCCTAAATCATAAATTAACTCACCAAATTATCTTAAACACTCGTTTTGGAGCATAGCCATATATAACTAACTTAGAACCATATACATAAATGTTGTTTTATAACCAAAATGTGGAATTACAAGACATGCGTGGGCTTGTCGCTTATGTGTAGATTATTTTCATGCTCATATTTCATATATGGCACATGCATTTAAATAAATCTAGAACCAGTCAAAAGAATTAATATATTCGAAGCTATATATATATATATATATATATAATCTAGAGAGATGATACATACAGAGAACACAAAATAAATTACTCTCTTGAAAATTATTCAGATTATATTTAACGAGTTATTACAATATTATATATTTTCGAATTGAAACTAGACAATGATGACAAGAGAGGATAACAAAACTGGTTTTTACATTTTTCGTTAATATTTTATAATTGATAAAAAGAATTACCAGCCTTTGAGGCACATGCAATAGGCTTGCGAGCAACGACCTCCTAGGAAACCTTCGCTCTTGCAAACAGAGCTACAATGATCTCCGTGGCTCCCAAAATAAACACATTGATGTGAACTTGGTACTCCGTGCCCACTCATCCTGATTTGCTTCCATTGGAACCATTCCTAAATCACAAAATGAACTCACCAAATTATCTAAAACACTCGTTTTGGAGCATAGCCATATATAATTAACTTAGAACCATATACATAGATGTTTTTTTATTACCAAAATGTAGAATTACAAAACATGCATGGGCTTGTCGCTTGTGTGTAGATTATTTTCATGCTCATATTTCACATATGGCACATGCATTTAAATAAATCCAGAACTAGTCAGAATTAAGATATTCGAAGCTATATATATATATATATATATATACATATATATAACTACTTTATATATTAAAAATATATTTTTAAGAATTAATAATATAAAAATACAATTAAAGGAATTTTTATTTGAATCCCATAAAATAATTTAGCAATAATTTAGTGGGTTTTAAAAAGTTTCGGTTGTTTTTTGAGTTCATAAAGAAAACTGAAAAGAAAACATATTTAAAGTAAGTTGTTTTTTAACACCATGGAATTTCTTGATTTTTGGCCCATATTTTTCCACGAATTCGGAATCCACCTCTATATATTTTGTTTTAAAGAGTACCCTTAAGTTTTTTTTTTCCACCGTGGTATTTGAATCCTTGACAGTTAACTTTTATTTTTGATTAGTTGAATTTAGAAGTTTTATACGTTATCATCCAAAATAAATGACAATAGCAAGATATGTGGTTCATTGATAGGTACATTATGCAGATAAATAAAATACATTACGTAGTATATACGTTCACATGTGTGTATATATAAATTATATGGAAAGTTAGATAGTATTTTAAGATGAGATGAGTTATGAACCTGCACCAAGGAGTAGCATGAACGAGAGGAGAATGGATGAGATCAAACGCGCAGAGAGAACTTCATTTAAGAATATGAAGAAGGAAAAGAAGATGACACTCTATATATAAAGTGGATGAATCTATTTTGTTGGTAAAAGATTTTTGATTTTTTTTTCTTTGACAAATGAAGATAAATAGTTTAAGACCTCAGAAATAAATAGAAATTGAACCAAATGAGCAGCAGTAACTAAAGGCTTAGCACTCAGGTTGTGTTTGTATTTGTGGCCATATATTTTTTCCATTTAAAATATAGACGTCTAGCAAATATCTTCTGTTTTACATACTTTTATGCTGAAAAATACTAAATTGTTCCTTTACTCGATAGTTAATTTGTTATGTGACCTACCATTCATCTTACTGAATTGTCTGACTCAACTCGAGGAAACGATGCCGTTTCTCTCGGGCGACCTAATTGAAGATTTGCAACTTCTTGGCTGCCCCCGCTGCCGCCAGCCTCTGCCAATCTTTGATGTCGCTTTGAAGCTTTGGAGGCCCTCTCCAGATGGCGAAGAAGAAGCCCAAGAAACCTCCGCGCAGCCCCCCAGAAAGCCTCAATTCATCTCATCAAAAATCACCTGCTCACTCGCCGTCGCGCTCGCCATTTGTCAACACCCAGGATTTGGATCCGCGTTGCCGGTGTTGGGATTTCAAGCCCCTGCTTGGCATCCTCCTATGGAGCTAGAGGCACGAGTAGAGCCCTCTCTCCTGTGTGGTGAGGCAATAGAGACTGAGGTCTCTTTATGTCTTCTCGCCGTTGAGACAGGTTGTCTAAGCCCCTATAACTCTCGGTCAAAGGCAATAGAAGCTCTGACTTCTCTAAGCCCTGCGCCCGAGGTGACAGGCTCTCCGTTATCAGCTGTCGATATCTGTAACGACACTATTATTGCTTCTGTGAAAGTTGTTATCATTTGTGGGGAAAGAAGCTAACAAAAAATTTGTGTTTCTCGAACCAGAGGATAGGGATCTATCCGGTGGTTATCGTTACTCGGCGGTTTTGCTCGTTTCGATATCTACAACGCCTAGGAGGAGTAGTGAGAATGCGGAGGACCCAAGGAGAGAGGGGATGGGTGAAGTGAAGTTAAGCTTGGAAATTTTAACATCAACGATGGAGGTTGTGATGATGGTGATTAGATTGAGTTTGCTATTCTGTAGACTCAAAAGGGACATTGGAAAGGTTGTTTGATTTTTTAGGGTATCGAGATAAGGCCTATGAAAGCAGATGAAGAAGAAATGGTCATACCTAAATGATCAAATTCCGAGAACATCTGGTTTGAAGTATGAATAGAGTGTAAAGCTTTTTTTTGTATTGGCTGCCTCTTGTCTTCCATGTCCACTAGAATTTATTGCAACAGTGTGGAGTTTTTAATATGTAAAGTAAAAAGTTGAGAATTATTTCTTGCCATTTTTAAAAAACATTTCTTCACAAAATTACCTATATCAACAAAAAAAGACTAATCAGTTTTACATTTTTTTTCCTTACATTTGATTCTCATGCTTTTCTGATTTTCTCTATTTTATATATATCCGATAAAAGAAGCATGGTCGTGTCTTAACATTTCAGCGAATCTGATGGTATTGTGTAATGCCTCGCTTTGGTGGTAGCTTTCTCAAGATGAAGAGGACCAGAGAGGAAAGTAATATCTCTACCAACGGTAATTCATACGAAGTCATCGGCACTAAGAGCTTGATTGGTTCACCCGCTGCCACCCGCAAACGCTACGTTTGCGGGAGGTTGCGGCTGATAGCGTTTAGAAACAATCATTACAACCGCTTTGTACCGTTTGGAATCGCTCCTTACCGCTAGAAATCAAAAGCTCCTTTCCGCAAGCGTTTGCGGTTGCGGACGGTTGCGTTTACAAAAAAAATATTAAAAATAAATAAAAATACGTATAAATCTAAATTTTCTAGAATCTAAAACGATAACTATTATCATCATATCACGTATGTATAACTACTAATATCATTATCTATAACTATCACATCCTGTATGTATCTTATTCTTTAACACTATATATTTTAAATCACATGACATACATATCATATCAAATCACCGATAATATCTTATTTTATATATATATATATATATATATATATCATTAGGCTTCGGCGATGTTACCTACCAAATAAAAAAGGCATGTTATCCTATCTATTCTCTATATAATTAACTCTAAGATTTTTGCAACTACAGAAGAATAGCCTAAGATTTCTACGGCCACGGACGACGGTAAAGCAGTGAAATTATGGCTTCTACACAACTAGAAGATGGTCAAGAATCAAACGTAAGTTTTTTTATTCTCTTAGTAGTTAAATTATTGTTTTCTTTTATGTTGATTTTTGTTATGCTTTTCTGTGTGAGTTATAAAGTTTATGTTTCATGCTTATGTTGGGTACTTGTGTGTTTACTTATTTTTGAACAGAAAATCAGTTGGTCAAACGAGATGACCCGTTTCTTACTTGAACTAATAACCCTAGAGAAACAAGCTGGACATACTAAAGGCAAAAGTTTGTCAGAACAAGGAAAACAAAACGTTCTCACGGAATTAAACAAACAATATGCGTTGACTCTAAATTGGAATAAAATTAAGAACAAGTTTGATGCTTTTAAAAGGAAGAATCGTTAGAGATGGTAGAGCGCGAGAGACATGAGATGCTCGTTAAAGAAGAATCGTACATGAAGACATGGCTGGATCTTTTTCTCACGTTTTTCTTTTGGTGTTTTTCAAACAAGAAGTTATATATGGTATTGTTTTGGAATTTTTCATTTAGTTCTTTGAAAATCTATTTTGGACTTTTTCTTTGAGAATCAGTTTTAATTTTACTTTTTCGATCTCTGTTTCTTGTTCTCCAACACGTTTAGAGGGTGTTTGATACAATAACACGTCTTTGGGAAAGTTAATTCATGTGGATCCTTTTGGTCGAAATAATATGCTCGCCTCTATAGTTGTCCTGCAGCTTCCTCGCCATTGTAATGGCAATGTAGAATCTGAGATCAAACTTTCTTGAGAAATGGAATTGATTCATTTTTTCTTGAGAAGCATCCCAAGCTTGATTCTATTTAACACATTATTTTTACTTTAGTATTTTTATTCAACCGCTATTAACCGCAACCGCTTGTCAACCAGTCAAGAGTATTCCGCAAACACAACCGCTTCCAATTGTTAAACCAGTCGTACAAAACGTTTACAAACGCTACTAACCGCAACCGCCCGCTTCCGCAAACTCTCGCAACCGCAACCGCAACCGCCGCGTTTGAACCAGTCGAACCCTAAGTGCTTCGTATAAAATATTGACTATACGAAGCTGTGTTCATATGAAATTTGATAAACGTCCGTGTCCGATTGCTTGGCTATGCTTTTCGGCTATTATTTTTGCCGAGGAGATTTTGACCCCAACAATAACAACATCATATATACAATCTAGAGAGATGATACATAAGGAGAACACAAATTAAATTACTTCCTTGAAGGTTCTTCAAATTATATTTTCGAGTTATTACAATATTATATATTTTTGAATTGAAACTAGACAATGATGACAAGGATAACAAAACGGGTTTTTACATTTTCGTTAACATTTGAGTAATTCATAAAAAAATTTAGCAGATATTGAAGCACATGCAATAGGCTTGCGAGCATAAACCTACTTTGAAACCTTCGCTCTTGCAAACAGAGTTACAATGCTCATAGTGGCTCCTAAATAAACACATTGATGTGAACTTGGCACTCCGTGTCACATCACACTCTTTTCCGGCCCCTAGAACCATTCCTAAATCACAAAATTGACTCACCAAATTATCTAAAACATTCGTTTGGAGCATAGCCATATATAATTAACTTAGAACCATATACATAAATGTTGTTTTTATAACCAAAATGTGTCATATCACATGTTGTTTTCTTTGAATCCCATAAAACAATTTAGTGTGTTTTAAAGAGTTTTGTGTTATTTTTTTAGATTAGAAAGAAAACTGAAAAGAAAACATATTTAAAGTAAGTTGTTTTCTAACAAACGTGGAATTTTTGGGTTTTTGGTTCATAATTTTTCACGAATTTAGAATCCGCCTCTATATATTCTGTTTTAAAAAGTACCATTAAGTTTCTTTTCCACCGTGGTATTTGAATCCTTGACGTTTAATTTTTCTTTTTGATTAGTTAAATTTAGATATTTTATACGTTATCATCCAAGATAAATGACAATAGCAAGATATGTGGTTCATTGATAGGTACATTATGCAGATGAATAAAAGATATTACGTAGATGACTATATAGATATACATGCGTGTATATATATTATATGGAAAGTTAGATAGTATTATAAAATGAGATGAGTTATGAACATGCGCCAAAGTGTAGCATGATATCAAACGCAGAGACAGCTTCACTTTTAGAGAGATAAAAATACAAATAGGAATTAAGAATATGAAGAAGGAAAAGAAGATGACACTCTATCTATAAAGTGGATGAATCTTTTTTGTTGGTAAAAGATTTTTTACTTTTTCTTTCTTTGACTAATGAAAGTAAAAAGTTTAAGGCCTCAGAAAAAAAAATAGAAACAAAACGTGAACCAAATGAGCAGCAGTAATTAAAGGCTTACTAATCACGTTGTGTTTTTGTTTGTGACCATGTATTTTTGCCATGTAAAATATATACGTCTAGCCAATGCATTCTGTTTTACATACTTTTTATGCCGAAAATAATAAATTGTTTCTTTACTCGATAGTTAACTTGTTATGGTACCTACCATTCATTTTACTGAATTGGTTGACTCAACTCGAGGAAACGACGCCGTTTCTCTCTAGCAACCTATATGACGATTTGCAACTTCTTTGCTGCCAACGCTGCCGCCAGCCTCTGCCGGTCTCCAATGTCGCCTTGAAGCTCTAGATGCCCTCTCTAGATAGCGAAGAAGAAGTCCAACAAACCTCTGCGTAGCTCCCCCCGAAAAGCCGCAATTCATCTCATCAAAAATTACCTGCTCACTCACCGTCGCACTAGCCATCTGTCAGCACCCAGGATTCGGATCCACGCTTAACGGTGTCAGGATCTCAAGCCCCTTCTTGGATCCTCCTATGGAGCTGGAGGCACGAGTAGACCCCTCTGTCCCGTGTGGTGAGGCAATAGAGACTGAGGTCTCTTTATGTCTTCTCGCCGTTGAGACAGGTTGTCTAAGCCCCTATCACTCTCGGTCAAATGCAATAGAAGCTCCGAATTCACTAAGCTCTACGCCCGAGGTGAAAGGCTCTCCGTTATCAGCTGTCCAGATCTGCAACGACACTATCATCGCTTCTGTGAAAGTTGTTATCATTTGTGGGGAAAAAGCTAACAAAACATTTGTGTTTCTCGAACCAGAGGATAGGGATCTGTCCGGTGGTTATCGTTACTTGGCGGTTTTGCTCGTAGCGGTATCTACAACGCCTAGGAGGAGTGGTTGTTGGATATGGGTTTAGAACTCATCCATAAGCCCATTAGAAATCTTGTTAAACTAATAAGATCATTTCGGCCCAAGAAAGACAAGCCCGCTAAGGAGTCAATGGCCCAAAAGACAGTCAGCATCCAAGCGCTATAAATAGGACCCTTCACTCTTCATTTTAGGAACATTGTAACTTGCGAGAGTGCCGAGCTACTTCTATAAAGCTCCGACCTCGAGCAGTATTTAGGGAGTACATCATTTGAAGGACTCCCACCTAGTACCATCCCATTCATCGCTCGGCTTCAGCCTTAAGATTAATAAAGAACAGTTTCGACCTCATTTACGTTTACCCCGCACCTCGTAGTTTGGACATTTCAGATCGTAGCCCGGCTTTTATACTAGATCGAATTTTTATAACAAAATTGGCGCCGTAAGTGGGGAACTCGAGAAACTTTTTACACTCTAAGACAAAGCCGAGATGACAGGACCTCTCCCAACGAATAACAACCAGAAATCACCCGAACGAACTCCGCACCCTCTTGCTCTGAGCCCGACCCTGTTAAGCCTGTTAGACGAGGCGCAGACGCCAACCTTCCCGTTCGGTTTCCAGGGCAACAACGCCGAGGCAGCCTTCATCCCTCAAGGCGCCGATCTAAGAGATAGAGCTCCCGACATCCAAAACCAAGAGGCCTCCTTCCTCATCAATACCTTAGCAACACTGGTAGACGAGCTCAAACCCCCGGGGACACAACCGATACATGAAGCACCATACTAATACGGAACACCCCACTTATCGAAGGATGACCAATCCCTCGAAAAGAACATGACACACCGTTCACAGTAAGAATAATTAGCATGATGGTCGGGCACCTCGAGGAAATCAAGCTATGAATCTATGAAGGAGTCTCAGACCCTCGCCAATACCTGACGGCTTTCAATACCGCATTAGGATGTAAACCACATACCAAGAGACATCCGAAAGACATTTTTATTGATAGATCGAATCAGAAACGAAGTACAAGGAATGAAAATTTAAGATGTTTATAGCTTAACCTTATGAAAGGCTGCCTACGTACCCTTAAGAAAAGGATCAAGTCATTCGTAGTTCTAGGTCTAAATACTAGGGTTTTTCGAGATGCTTAAGTCGTACGAAGTCCTTATCCTTATATAGTTGCGGTAAGTCGGCTTTGGGAATCTTCGCCAGCGAGATATTCAGAAATCTTCCTGTTATCGTCTGTTTCCATATCTGTTAAGATTTATATTTCCATCTCGGATTTTCCTCTTCTGCTCGGAGAGATCCTCTTCTTGCCTTCTTCCAGTTCATCTCTCCTTTTGGCGATTATCTTTCTGAAGCTTAACCTATTTTGTCAAATGGGCCAAAAACGGATGGTCTGAATCCGTTTGAGCATACACTTCTTGATTCGGACCAAAGTCTCGGAAATACAAATCTTGTAAGTTGGGGCCAAATTCGTATTTTGTCTGACTTTATCTGACGATTTTAGTTTAACGGCTAGGAACGTATAAGTCGATGTCTCCGAAGACGGTTTGCGGCTAGTTGCGCATCCGAAGAAGGATATATCGGCAAATGTTTGATCATACAATCTAAGTGTAATATCCGTTCGGAAAGTTCGAGAAGTAAATCCAGCTCGGAAGTTTCCAAGGAATGCATTCAGCTCGGAACTTCCGAAAGAATGGATTGTGCTCGGAAAAGGACAAAGGAGATATTCGGATCCGAGTTGGTTTAGCTTGGAAAGTATGAGCTGGTTTGGCTCGGATCCGAGATGGTTCAGCTTGGAAATCCAAGCTGGTTTGGCTTGGATCCGAGCTGACTCCGCTTGGAAATTTTGAGTTGGTTTGGCTCGGATTTGAGATGGTTAAGATCGAAAATTCCGAGCTGAATTATCTCGGATCCGATCTGGTTCAGCTAGGAAGTTACTTGTTCGGATGTTTCGTTTATCCGTAGCTTCCGTTGAGAGATGTATTTTTCCAATCGATCCGTTTGGATGTCTTGGTGAATAGTTACGCTCGTTTTGTATGAAATGTTATTCGTTTGAAACTTTTCTTATAAAATGTTATTCATACAAAGTCATCGGCACTAAGTGCTTTGTATAAAATATTGACTATACAAAACTGTGTTCGTATGAAATGTGATAAACGTCCATGTCCGATTGCTTAGCTATGCTTTTCGGCTATTATTTTTGCCGAGTGGATTTTGACCCTACCAATAACAACATCATATATACAACCTAGAGAGATGATACACACAGAGAACACAAATTAAATTACTCCCTTTAAGGTTCTTCCAATTATATTTCCGAGTTATTACAATATTATATATTTTTGAATTGAAACTATACAATGAGGACAAGAGAGGATAACAAAACTTGTTTTTACATTTTCGCTAATATTTTATTAATTGATAAAACAAATTAGCAGATATTGAAGCATATGCAATAGGCTTGCGAGCATAAATCTACTTTGAAACCTTCACTCTTGCAAACAGAGTGACAATGATCATGGTGGCTCTTAAATAAACACATTGCTGTGAACTTGACACTCGGTATCATATCACACACATTTGTGTCATCTAGAACAATTCCTAAATCACAAAATTAACTCACCAAATTATCTTAAACACTCGTTTTGGAGCATAGCCATATATAATTAACTTAGAACCATATACATAAATGTTGTTTTATAACCAAAATGTGGAATTACAAGACATGCGTGGGCTTGTCGCTTATGTGTAGATTATTTTCATGCTCATATATCATATATGGCACATGCATTTAAATAAATCTAGAACCAGTCAAAAGAATTAAGATATTTGAGAGATGATACATACAGAGAACACAAAATAAATTACTCTCTTGAAAGTTATTCAGATTATATTTAACGAGTTATTACAATATTATATATTTTCGAATTGAAACTAGACAATGATGACAAGAGAGGATAACAAAACTGGTTTTTACATTTTCGTTAATATTTTATAATTGATAAAAAGAATTACTAGGGTTTGAGGCACATGCAATAGGCTTGCGAGCAACGACCTCCTAGGAAACCTTCGCTCTTGCAAACAGAGCTACAATGAGCTCCGTGGTTCCCAAATAAACACATTGATGTGAACTTGGTACTCCGTGCCCACTCATCCGGATTTGCTTCCATTGGAACCATTCCTAAATCACAAAATGAACTCACCAAATTATCTAAAACACTCGTTTTGGAGCATAGCCATATATAATTAACTTAGAACCATATACATAGATGTTGTTTTTATAACCAAAATATGGAATTACAAAACATGAATGGGCTTGTCGCTTGTGTGTAGATTATTTTCATGCTCATATTTCATATATGGCACATGAATTTAAATAAATCCAGAACAAGTCAGAATTATGATATTCGAAGCTATATATATATATATATATATATATATATATAACTACTTTATATATTAAAAAAAGATTTTTAAGAATTAATAATATAAAAAATACAATTAAAGGAGTTTTTTTTTTGAATCCCATAAAATAATTTAGCAATAATTTAGTGGGTTTTAAAAATTTTCGTGTTGTTTTTTAAGAGTTAAGAAAGAAAACTGAAAAGAAAACATATTTAAAGTAAGTTGTTTTTTTAACACCGCAGAATTTCTAGATTTTTGGCCCATAATTTTCCACTAATTCAGAATCCGCCTTTATATATTTTGTTTTAAAGAGTACCATTAAGTTTCTTTTCCACCGTGATATTTGAATCCTTGACATTTAACTTTTATTTTTGATTAGTTGAATTTAGAAGTTTTATACGTTATCATCCAAATAAATGACAATAGCAAGATATGTGGTTCATTGATAGGTACATTATGCAGATAAATAAAAGACATTACGTAGTATATACGTTCACATGTGTGTATATATAAATTGTATGGAAAGTTAGATAGTATTATAAGATGAGATGAGTTATGAACCTGCAGCAAGGAGTAGCATGAACGAGAGGAGAATGGATGAGATCAAACGCAGAGAGAACTTCATTTTTAGAGAGATAAAAAATATAAATGGGAATTAAGAATATGAAGAAGGAAAAGAAGATGACACTCTATATATAAAGTGGATGAATCTATTTTGGTTGTAAAAGATTTTTGATTTTTTTTTTTCCTTTGACAAATGAAGATAAATAGTTTAAGACCTCAGAAATAAATAGAATGTGAACCAAATGAGCAGCAGTAACTAAAGGCTTACCACTCAGGTCGTGTTTGTATTTGTGGCCATGTATTTTTGCCATTTAAAATATAGATGTCTAGCCAATACATTCTGTTTTACATACTTTTTATGCCAGAAAATACTAAATTGTTCCTTTACTCGATAGTTAATTTGTTATGCGACCTACCATTCATCTTACTGAATTGGCTGACTCAACTCGAGGAAACGATGCTGTTTCTCTCGGGCGACCTAATTGAAGATTTGCAACTTCTTGGCTGCCCACGCTACCGCCAGCCTCTGCCAGCGTTCGATGTCGCCTTGAAGATTTGGAGGCCCTCTCCAGATGGTGAAGAAGAAGCCCAAGAAACCTCTGCGCAGCCCCCTCCCTCACCCGAAAAGCCTCAATTCTTCTCATCAAAAATCACCTTCTCACTTGCCGTCGCGTTCACCATCTGTCAACACCCAGGATTCGTATCTGCGCTTGCCGGTGTCGGGATCTCAAGCCCCTGCTTGGCATCCTCCTATGGAGCTAGAGGCACGAGTAGACCCCTCTCTCCCCTGTGGTGAGGCAATAGAAACTGAGGTCTCTTTATGTCTTCTCGCCGTTGAGACAGATTATCTAAGCCCCTATCACTCTCGGTCACAGACAATAGAAGCTCCGACTTCTCTAAGCCCCGCGCCCGAGGTGACAGGCTCTCCGTTATCAGCTGTCGAGATCTGTAACGACATTATTATCGCTTCTGTGAAAGTTGTTATCATTTGTGGGGAAAGAAGCTAACAAAACATTTGTGTTTCTCAAACCAAAGGATAGGGATCCATCCGGTGGTTATCATTACTCGGCGGTTTCGCTCGTTGCAGTATCTACAACGCCTAGGAGGAGTAGTGAGAATGCGGAGGAGCCCAAGGAGAGAGGGGATGAGTGGAGTGAAGTTAAGCTTGGAAATTTTAACATCAGCAATGGAGGTTGTGATGATGGTGATGAGATTGAGTTTGCTACTCTGGAGACTCAAAAGGGACATTGGAAAGGTGGTTTGATTTTTCAGGGTATCGAGATAAGGCCTATGAAAGCAGATGAAGAAGAAATGATCATACCTAAATGATCAAATTCCGAGAACATCTGGTTTGAAGTATGAACAGTGTAAAGATTTTTTGTATTGGCTGCCTCTGGTCATCCATGTCCACTAGAATTTATTGCAACAATTTGTGGAGTTTTTAATATGTTAAGTAACAAGTTAAGAATTATATCTTGCCATTTTTTTAAAACATTTCTTCACAAAATTACCTATATCAACAAAAAAAAAACTGATAAGTTTTACATTTTTTTTCCTTTCATTTGATTCTCATGCTTTTCTCTCTATTTTATATATATCCGATAAAAGAAACATGGTCGTGTCTTAACATGTCAGCGAATCTGATGGTATTGTGTAATGCCTCCCTTTGGTGGTAGCTTTCTCAAGATGAAGAGGACCAGAGAAGAAGGTCATATCTCTACTAACTGTAATTCATACGAAGTCATCGGCACTAAGTGCTTCGTATAAAATATTGACTATACGAAGCTGTGTTCATATGAAATGTGATAAACGTCTGTGTCCGATTGCTTGGCTATGCTTTTCGGCTATTATTTTTGCCGAAGAAATTTTGACTCCAACAATAACAACATCATATATACAATCTAGAGAGATGATACTACATAGAACACAAATTAAATTACTCCCTTGAAGGTTCTTCAAATTATATTTTCGATTTATTACAATATTATATATTTTTGAATTGAAACTAAACAATGATGACAAGGATAACAAACTGGTTTTTACATTTTCGTTAATATTTTATTAATTGATAAATAAAAATTAGCAGATATTGAAGCACATGCAATAGGCTTGCGAGCATAAACCTACTTTGAAACCTTCGCTCTTGCAAACAGAGTTACAATGATCATAGTGGCTCCTAAATAAACACATTGACTTGAACTTGGCACTCCGTGTCACATCACACTCTTTTCCGGCCCCTAGAACCATTCCTAAATCACAAAATTGACTCACCAAATTATCTAAAACATTCGTTTGGAGCATAGCCATATATAATTAACTTAGAACCATATACTTAAAAGTTGTTTTTATAACCAAAATGTGGGATTACAAAATGTGTCATATCACATGTTGTTTGCTTTGAATCCCATAAACTAATTTAGTGTGTTTTAAAGAGTTTTGTGTTATTTTTTTAGATCAGAAAGAAAACTGAAAAGAAAACATATTTAAAGTAAGTTGTTTTTTAACAAACGTGGAATTTTTGGGATTTTGGTTCATAATTTTCCACGAATTGGGAATCCGGCTCTATATATTCTGTTTTAAAAAGTACCATTAAGTTTGTTTTCCACCGTGGTATTTGAATCCTTGACGTTTAATTTTTCTTTTTGATTACTTGAATTTAGATGTTTTATACGTTATCATCCAAATTAAATGATAATAGCAAGATATGTGGTTCATTGATAAGTATATAATGCAGATGAATAAAAGATATTACGTAGATCACTATATACATATATATATATATATTATATGGAAAGTTAGATAGTATTATAAAATGAGATGCGTTATGAACATGTGCCAAAGAGTAGCATGAACGAGAGGAGAATGAATGAGATCAAACGCATAGACAACTTCATTTTTAGAGAGATAGAAATACAAATGGGAATTAAGAATATGAAGAAGGAAAAGAAGATGACACTCTATATATAAAGTGGATGAATCTTTTTTGTTGGTAAACGATTTTTGACTTTTTCTTTCTTTGACTAATCATCCTATATATAAAAGATGAAGAGGGACTCTCTCAAGCTGCCATATCAGCCCATCTTTATTGGTCCAACTCATTAATTAATTTTTTAAATCATCATTACTTAAATAAATTTAAAATCAACTAATTAAAATCATTCAATTTTAATATAATTAGTTAAAATTATTAAAATATAAATTAATTTGAAAATAAAATTTAATATAAAGTTTCATAAATAAATAAATATTATATATTATAAGATTTATATACATCTTTTATATTTTATACAATGAATGAACAAATATAATTAAATCTTAATATAAGTGAAAATACAAAATTATAAAACTAAAAATACATATAAGATAATAAAAAAGATTTAAATAAAATTATAAAAAACATATTTAATAAATAATAGAATTAGTAATTATTAGGAATGTACCGAAAGATGTGATAAAAGAGATAAGATGATAATAGAAACAAAGAAATAATTTAAATATATAAATAAGAAATTTAAAGAAATTCAATATAATAAATAAAAATTTAAAATATTATTATAATATTAAGACTGGGATAACGCAAAATGTATAAACAAAAAATATATATATTTTAAATAACGCATAAAAAAATAAAAGCAAGATAAAAAATTGAAGAAAATAAAAATTAAAAAAATCATGAAAAATTGATAATAAAACATATTAGTATTCAGAATAAATATCAAAATATATTAAATATTTATAATAAAATAAAATACGCGCATTTGCGCGGATTTTCTCCTAGTATATATAATAGCTCATTTTTTTTTTCTCCTTCTAGGGCCTCCACATCAACAGCTTATGTGGCATTCTCATATTTTTTTCTTCTTCACGTCAATCCTGCTTTTTTTTCCTTGCGATTTATTTTTATTTCTGGTTGGTCTGATAGAGTTCAACATTCATTTGTCTTTGATTTACGAGGCCCACTAAGGTGACTAAATGCAAAAAACAGCCCAAATTCAACTATTCATCGGACAGACCACTCACTCATCCTGTGAAGCCTTACCCACAGCTAATTAACGAACCTGAAACGTCTTCAAGCCCATCCTTTAATCGTCGTCCTCCGTCGGACGATTCTCTTCCTACCAAACCCTATGCAGACCTTCTGAGATCGTGAAGCTCAACCGATAGCCGTTCCATGTAACCACCAATCACTCTCATCACGTCCTCAACCCTATCTTATAAATACATCTCTCATTAATCGCATTAAATCCGAAACGGGCAGCACCATCTCCGAAACGTTCCATCGATCTTGCGGCATCACCTATAAAATCAGAACCCGCCGTAACAGGTACTCATCTCCACACTGGTCGCAACCCTCAAGGCTTCCGTATTATCCACATTTTTAATATCCCAGGTATAGTTCTCCCTTCCCTACAATCATCACCTAACAAATAAAATTACATAGAATAGATTGTCAACATGTTTTAAACCATCGCCATGTTGGCAGATATCTTCGGACAAATACGCTTTGTCCATGGGGCTAACTTGAATGATGTAACCTCAACTCAACTTGTCATCGTGCGGCTACTTATCGATTCGTAAGTCACACACCTGTTATTAAATTGTTATCCTCGCCACGTCTTCTAAAGTGTAATGAGATATTTCCATTTGCATATATACTATGCCTGGACAGTTGACACAGAAGAATGATGTGTATAGCTTTGGGGTTGTACTACTATAGCTTTTGACAGAGAGGAAACCTGTGGATCATACAATGCCACGGGTCCAACAAAGTCTTGTAGGTATGTCCATTATCTGTGTGCTGTCCAAATCTGTATCCTGCTCTGTTTTAATTTTCTGTCTTTGAAGTTGAAGTTTGCCGTTTATTATTTCAGGCTACACCGAGACTGGGTGAAGACAAAGTGAAGCAGTGTGTTGATCCAAAGCTAAAAGGAGAGTATCCTCCTAAATCAGTAGCTAAGGTACCCTCTGAAAATTTGGAAAATATCACCGAAATTACAATGTTGTGTCTTTTTGATCAGAAATATATGAATCTTGTAATGTGGGAGTGCAGCTAGCAGCGGTGGAAGCATTGTGTGTGCAATATAAATCTGAGTTTAGACCGAATATGATTATGGTTTTGAAAGCTTTGCAGGCACTTCTCAAACCTCCAGCACCAGTCCCAGTACTGGAACCATTAGTTTGGTGTATCAGAGTTGGATTCTTTGTTCATATACGAAGTTGGAAGTTCTCTCTGATTTGGGGGAAGACAAAACAAAAAGTATAATAAGATCATATCTATGTTGTTTTTTTTAGAGATGAATTATTAGTTGGCATTTAGGTGTGAAAGGAGGAGAGTATTTAATATTTTGCAGTTATTTTCTCGATTGGAAACAGGTTTTGTTTGCTTTGCTTGTCGTGGAGAACAAATATGTATTGCGTTTGTTGTTCTTTGATTTTTTCCTTAATAGATAAATGAATCAGTTGAATGTTTGGTCTGGCTTTTTTTTTTTTGAACAAAAAAAACAGTGCATAACAAGTTGTGTACAGTTCTTATTCTGATTCTATAATTGCATGTTCAACGATGCATTACAAAACCGAGATTTTTCTTCTTCTTTTTTGTCATCACGAGATTTATAATCATCTATGCAACTATGCAACAATACAAATAACCATAACACAAAATATAGGGTTCTACCAAGTGTTTGAAGTTTCAAGCAGAGATAATTCGTTAGCAAAAAAAATCAAGTGGGTGTGAATTGAAAACAGGAAAAAATAGCAGTATCATATTTAAATAAAAAAACAAATGAACGGAATTATTTGCGACATAACTACAGAACAAATATAAAATGTCACTTCACCCCCGCACGTGCGCGTGCGCGGGGGTAAAGCACCTAGTGAAAGTAAATAGTTTAAGGCCTCGGAAAAAAAAAAATAGAAACAAAACGTAAACCAAATGAGCAGCAGTAATTAAAGGCTTACTAGTCACGTTGTGTTTGTGTTTGTGACCATGTATTTTTGCCATGTAAAATATATACGTCTAGCCAATGCGTTCTGTTTTACATACTTTTTATGCCGAAAAATACTAGATTGTTTCTTTACTCGATAGTTAATTTGTTAGGCTACCTACCATTCATCTTACTGAATTAGCTGACTCAACTCGAGGAAACAACGCCGTTTCTCTCAGGCAACCTAATTGACGATTTGCAACTTCTTTGCTGCCCACGCTGCCGCCAGCCTCAAGCCCCTTCTTGGATCCTCCTATGGAGCTAGAGGTACGAGTAGACCCCTCTCTCCTGTGTGGTGAGGCAATAGAGACTAAGTCCTCTTTATGTCTTCTCGCCTTTGAGACAGGTTGTCTAAGCCCCTATCACTCTCGGTCACATGCAATAGAAGCTCTGAATTCTCTAAGCTCTACGCTCTCTGTTATCAGCTGTCGAGATCTACAACGATACAATTATCGCTTCTGTGAAAGTTGTTTTCATTTGTGGGGAAAGAAGCTAAAAAAACATTTGTGTTTATCGTTACTTGGCGGTTTCGCTCGGCTCGGCCTTAAGATTAATAAAGAACAGTTTTGACCTCATTTAAGTTTATCCCGCACCTCGTAGTTTGGACATTTCAGATCGTAGCCCGGCTTTTATACTATATCGGATTTCCATAACAAAAATTGGCGCTGTCTGTGGGGAACTCGAGAAACTTTTTACACTCTAAGACAAAGCCGAGATGACAGGACCTCTCCCAATGAATAACAACCAGAAATCACCCGAACGAACTCCGATCCCTCTTGCTCTGAGCCCGACCCCGCCCAGCCTGTTAGACGAGGCGCAGCCGCCAACCTTCCCGTTCGGTTTCCAAGGCAACCACGCCGAGGCAGCCTTCATCCCTCAAGGCGTCGTTCTAAGAGATAGATCTCCCGACATCCGAAACCAAGAGGCCTCCACCCTCATCAAGACCTTAGCGACACTGGTATACGAGCTCAAACCCCCGGGGACACAACCGATACACGAAGCACCATACTAGTACAGAACACCCCACTTATCCAAGGATGACCAATCCCTCGAAAAGGAACATGACACACCGTTCACAATAAGAATAATGAGCATGATGGTCTGGTACCTCGAGGAAAACTAGATACGAATCTATGAAGGAATCTCAGACCCTCGCCAATACCTGACGGCTTTCAATACCGCATTAGCACGAACCCAACTCCCTTCATAAGAACGCGACGTCGATTTTTGCAGACTCTTCGTGGAAAAACTAGGCAGCGCCGCCCCCGACTGGTTTTTGTGCATAAAGGGGAACTCTATCGACAACTATCACCAGCTAACGACCGCTTTCCTCGTACACCACTCCAACCACTGGAGGATTGTTAACTCACAACAACTCGGAGCGATGGACATGGGTCATCACACAACAATTGGACAAGGCAGTCGCCGAGGAACCAAGAAGCAACGAGGAACTTACTCCCACCCCGAAAATCCGGGCGTATACTATGACGGCACGTAACGACTCACTTATCGTTGAATTTCAATCTAGTCACCAGAAGGCAATCAAAATCACGTTAAAGGGAAACAGCTCAATCAGTCTAACCCTCAAGAGGACCCATCATGGATCAGAGTCACAAAAGCGGGAGAAGAGGCATCAAGAAAAGCTTTCATCCGACCTCGCAAATGATGCAGTCGAAAAAATCAAGCTGTTGGGGCAGATCGAGAAGATAATCATAACCAACAAGGATGGACAGGGCCCCACGACAGAAAGAGAAATCGCGCCGATCAGTTCGGAACACTCCAGCACCCTCTAAAAACGACGTCACCTAAGCATAACTACCAGAGATAAAAAAAAATCCCGACATCGTTATTGTAAAAAAAAAGAGAGGAACTATGGTCGGGTTGATCTCTCCTCAGAAGGTACGTAGGCAACCCACACAGGGTGCAGCCACTTTCATATTCTAATTCAAAAAGTCCTTTTTCATCACTTACGTTTCTTCCAACATGACTGGGATACCTAACACCTAACCGTCAAAATTCTGGCAAAATGATCGATCAAATAAACACGTGTTCCATGCACAGTGAGATGTTGCGTCACATCGTCGTTTTCAACGACTATATGACGGGCCCAGAACTTGCATGAATCCTTAGAACAAGTTTCGTAAGCCGAACCTCCTTTGCACAACTATGTTCAGGGTACCCACATGATAAGCCGAACACGTACTCGCGCTTAGATAACCAAATAGATGATGAGATAAGCCGAGCCAAAGCTCGAACCCACAAATATATGTACACGAATAGGCGAGCATTTTTTCGAGCCGAGAAACGACTCGCATCCATACAAAAAAAGAGAGAGGGAAAAGGAGAAAGAGATAGGTAAAGTCAAAAATCAGGGTTCGGATCCTCTCTCTCATCAAAAATCACCGCTCACTCGCCGTTGCACTCGCCACCGTTAGCACCCAGGATTCGGATCCGCGCTTTCCGGTGTCAGGATCTCAAGCCCCTTCTTGGCATCCTCCTATGGAGCTAGAGGCACGAGTAGACCCCTCTCCCCCGTGTGGTGAGGAAATAGAGACTAAGGTCTCTTTATGTTTTCTCACCGTTGAGACAGGTTGTCTAAGCCCCTATCACTCTCTGTCACATGTAATAGAAGCTCTGAATTCTCTAAGCCATGCGCCTGAGGTGACAAGCTCTTCGTTATCAGCTGTTGATAGGTCAAGAATTAATCCCTATACTAACTGCAAGTGCACTGTAATGTCAATGTAGTACTTAAGGGTATCGAAATCCACAAGGACTCTGGGCAACGATAGATTAAAGACTGTCAAGATTAAACTAGGAGAAAACAATGTAGTGAGAAACTAATAGCAATGCAAGAAAGTAAATCAGTAGCGAGTTTGTAAGCAAGGAGGCAAAGCGTTAAGTCTAGGGTGTTCTCAGGAAATCAGGAACATAAGCTAATCAATCAATCGGGATCTAATATCATAAATCTGTTCTAGAACTGGAATCACGGAAGTATAAGAAACCAACTTTCGTTGTGAATCCTATCTATGTCTAACAACCTAGCAAGCCACCTTTCGTTGTGAATTCTAGAGTTCTAAACAAGCATTAATATCAAGTTCTTTCGTTCACAATTCCTCTAAACCAAATTTCTTTGCGAGTAGATCAAATTGCTGAAATCAACCAACTGTCGTTGTTGAAATCAACCTAACATCATAAATATGGATAGCTACTTCAGATCAAACATTAAGAACAATCCTAGATAAAGAACTAACAAGTATGAATCCCTACAGATTTATCAACCTATAATTCCATGAAATCCCTAATGAGAATCCCTAAACTTAACAGGTAAACTACTCAGACATGTTCATCGAAACAGAAGACATCATGAATAGAAAACCAAATATTATAAAATCAAATAAATAACTGGGGTTCGAAATCCTCTCTCTTTCGAGAGCAGGATTAGCCCCTAACTCTTTCTGAAATTAGAATAAAGTGTAAGTAAAGCGTAGCCTAGACAATGGCTTAAAAACCCTAATGTAATGATCTAAAGTCGGTTGGGGCTTCTTTGTAATTATGAAAAACTTCTGGGCAAAAGTGAAATTTCCAATTCTCTTCATTAAACGCTCGCGAGAAGTCTGTGTCGACCTTGTGTCGATTGATGCACCTTCTGTGTCGATCGACACAGGTCTGTGAAACGGGCAGTGAACTCTTCCTCACGGGTTTAATCTCCAAAATGCTCCATAATGCTCCATAATGTCCAATTCCGCTCCAAACGTGTCTAGACCTGAAAACATACTAAAAAGACTCAAAAACATAATACAAGACTCGATAAATAAGACATATACCATAGCTAAAATCCCTAAAATCTATGGTATATCAGCTGTCGAGATCTGCAACGACACTATTATCGCTTTTGTGAAAGTTGTTATCATTTGTGGGGAAAGAAGCTAACAAAACATTTGTGTTTCTCAAACCAGAGGATAGGGATCCGCCTGGTGGTTATCGTTACTTGGCGGTTTCGCTCGTAGCGGTATCTACAGCACCCATCCATAAGGCCATTAGAAATATTGTTGAACCAATAAGATCATCTCGGCCAAGAAAGACAAGCCCGCTAAGGAGTCAATGGCCCATCAGGAAGTCAACATCCAAGCGCTATAAATAGGACCCTTCACTCTTCATTCTAGGAACATTGTAACTTGCGAGAGTGCCGAGCTACTTCTATAAAGCT
The DNA here is from genome assembly GCA_030180135.1 of Orychophragmus violaceus. Lineage (NCBI taxonomy): Eukaryota > Viridiplantae > Streptophyta > Magnoliopsida > Brassicales > Brassicaceae > Orychophragmus > Orychophragmus violaceus. The sequence goes on from CM058239.1 coordinate 34,227,327, forward strand.
CCGACCTCAAGAAGTATTTATGGAGCACGTCATTTGACGAACTCCCACCTTGTACCATTATGTTCATCGCTCGGCTTCGGCCTTAAGATTAACAAAGAACAGTTTCGACCTCATTTAATTTTACCCCACACCTCGTATTTCAGACATTTCAAATCCTAGCCCGGTTTTTATACTATATCGAATTTTTGTAAAAATAATTGGCACTGTTTGTGGGGAACTCGAGAAACTTTTTACACTCTAAGACGAAGCCGAGATGACAAGACCTCTCCCAACGAATAACAATCCCGAAATCACCCGAACGAACTCCGAGCCCTCTTGCTATGAGCCCGACCCCGCAAATCCCGTTAGACGAGGCGCAGACGCCGACCTTACCGGTCGTTTTCCAGGGCAACCACGCCGAGGCAGCCTTCATCCCTTAAGACGTCGAACTAAGAGACTGAGCTCCCGACATCCGAAACCGAGGCGCCTTGATATATCATGGTTTTTACTAGTTTTAGATCATGATATAAGTGTGTTTTAGAGTCTTTTTGTGTTCTTTTAGAGTTTATTATAGGTATAATCAGGTTTGAAGCAGAATTGGAGATATTGGAGCTTTTTGGAGATTTTTGGAGTGTTTGGCCGAGAGTTTGAGCTCACTGTCCAGAAACCAGGATTGCATCGACCGACACACATTGTGCATCGGTCGACACACAAGCGAGATGGGCCAGACTCGGCGGTTTAATGAAGAATGAAGATATTACACTTTAGCCCAGAAGTTTCCAGTATTTACAAAGAAGCCCCAGCCGAGATTTAGCCTATATAATTAGGATTTTGGTGTTTTATTTAGATACGCTTACATACGCTTTTGATACGCTTTCATACTTAGAGCTAAGGGATTTTTAGAGCTTTTGGGGGCTGATCTGATCCTGTACTTCATCTATTTTGGAGAAGATTTCGAACCCCTTTATCTATTTAATTTCTTATACGCAATCTATTAATTCTATGATTTCTGTTTCATTAATCATGTCTGAGTAGATTCATAGTTAGGTTTAGGGTTTCTCATTAAGGATTTCATGACTTGCTAGACTTGTTTAATTCAGTTAAGGATTCACATGAATAGAATGTTCTTCGATCTAAATTGTGTTTAATGCTAGTTCTAACCTGATCAATTAGAATCTAGATCTTAGGTTGCTAAATACGACACGAAAGTGTGGTTTAGAATCTGAACTATTTAGGTTGAGCAATTAAACTTCTCGCAAAGGAATTTGGTTTAGTTTAATTGTGAACATATCGAACTTGAAATTAATGCTGGTTTAATCTGTTAGTAATTGCAAAGGAATTTGGATTACTGCACTTAGACTTAGAGAATTCTCGCAAAGGAATTTGGTTAATTCTATATCCGTGATTTGAGTTCTAGAACTGTGCCTAATTAGATCTTGACTGATTGATTTGTCTGCCTGTCTGATTTCCTGAGAACGCCCTAGACTTAGCGCCCTTAATTAACTGCCTTCACAACCGATAATCTTGCTACTTGTTTACTTTCTCGCACTGCTATTTAGTTTACTTCACATTGCTTTCTTCTTAGTTTAAATCTCTACAGTTCTTAATCTATCGAAACCGGAGTCTCTGTGGATTTGATACCCTATATACTACAATCACTTAACTGTGCACTTGCAGTAGAATAGGATAAAACTAGACCCCTATCAAGTTTTTGGCGCCGTTGCCGGGGACTCTTAGAGTCTTCGATAGTATCGAACTTAGGGTTTTTACTAGGATTTTTATTTTTATTTTTATTTTTTTTGTTTACTAATTTTCTCTCTGTTTTCTCTCTGTCGCAGGTACGACATTCGCCTAGCATCGATCGTTTCACTTCTTGTGTCGATCGTTACCAGGCGATTCTGAGTTGAGTCGATTGTTGCATCTCTTGCATCGATCGTTGCACTGCGATTACAGACGGTTTATGCAGACGCGTGAAACCAGAAGTAATCAGAACTTGAATCTCGTCAATCTCGGACTCGACAAACTTGGACGACTAGAGAGGACTAACAGAAGAGAAAGAAGAGCAAGGATGGTGGTACAGAAGGTAATCATAATGCCTGATGCTCAAGGTACCCTGAGGGACTGAGATAACAATCCATACAATGCTGCTGGGCATAGGATTGATGCTGAGGGACGTGTGATCCCTGAGGTTGAGGAACCTGAACCACAGCCGCAGGCCCAAGATAGACAGGATCGGAGGATGGTTGTCCATGAGAGGACTTTAGCTGACTACAACAGACCGGATGAGTTTCATGCAAACCGGTCAGCTCTTGTAATTTCTGGTTTTGAGAGGAATGATTTTGAGATCAAAACCATCTACTACTCGCTGATGAAGCAGAATGCTTTCCATGGTCATCCGTCGGAGCAGCCTATGGATCACATTGATCAGTTTGAGGACATAATCAATGCATGAAGTATGATGGAGTGTGCCAGGATTATCTGTTTCTCAAACTCTTTCCATACAGTCTCGCTGGAGACGCTGCTGCATGGCTGAAGCAACTGCCACATGGGCAGTTTGATACTTGGGCAGCCCTGAAGAGTGAGTTCCTGCGTCACTTCTACAATGATGCGCGTTCTGATCAGTCCAGACAGGACATACTCACCTTTACACAAGGTCCTACTGAGCCTCTTAAGACTGCCTGGATGAGATTCAAGAAATACCAACGTGACTGCCCGCACCATGGATTCACTGAGGTAACACTTTTAGGCATCTTCTTTAGAGGAATAGATCTTCCATATCAGACTGCGTTGGACAACTCTAGCAATGCCAACTTTTACACTAGGACTCCTGCTCAAGCTAAGCAGTTAATTTATAACTTAGTGAGCAGCAACAGTTGCAAGACTACTGATGAGAGGAGGAAGAGATCTGGTGGAAAGGAAGAGAACTTGGAGATTGCTGATATTAGATCTAAGCTGGACACAGTTTGTAATCTCCTAGCTGGTAAGAAAGCTGTCCACTTTGCCCAAGATGTTGAGGTAATTCAGCCTGAGGAGGACACTCAGGAAGAAGATGTGAATTACATAGGAGGATCTGGATTCCAAGGTAATAGATTTGGTAATCAGCAGGGAAACAGATTCTTCAATGGAGGACAGAAGAGTGCTTTCAACAACAACTCCTCTGGCTTTGGACAGACTAGTGGTTTTCAGAAGCCTTTTGGACAAGGTACTCAGAGAACCTACAGATCATCTTCTTACCAAGCGCCTCCTGTAGCTACTGCTCATGAGAGTAAGATGGAGGCAATGATGGAACAGCTGCTGGAGAGTCAGACCAAGATTGCTGTGGACTGCAATGAGAAGTTGGATGCTGTCTATGAGGATCTCAATGGGAAGTTTGAGTCTTTGAACACTCATGTGAAGCAGTTGGATACTCAGGTGAGTCAGATTTCTAGCTCTGTTAAGGGAAAAGGAATAGCAGACACCCATATTAAGGCATGGTCAGTGTACATTGATGATGGATCACACCTAGGTGAAGGATTTGAGCTAAGCACAGCTGAGTTGGTGGAAGAGGTTGAATTTTCGGATTTTGAGGAAAATCTCTCGGGTAGAAACTGTGAAAACAGTGTTGCATCGATCGATGCACCGTTAGCATCGGTCGTTGCAGGTCGTGAACAGACAGACTCACATGATTCTGAAGGCATTGATGCAGATTTAGAACTCGATCGTTTATTCCCTGGAGTGTTTGAGATTACTCAACAGGAGATTTATGCACAATCCATTAGATTATATCCCTCAGTGTCTGAAGTGATTAAGCAGGAGATTGAAGAGCTTAAGAAGTTGGAGGAGATTGGTGAAGAGTTGGAAGAAATTCCATCATCTGATGATCCACCTTATCACACATGTGTGCAGAGGTACTTGAATAAGATGTTGCCTTTGGATGAAGAGCTGAAAGATTGGGTGATTGTGGTCCCTCAACGGATAAGCGATGTGCTGTTAACCAAGATCCCAAAGAAGCTGCCTGACCTTGGTGTCTTTGTGCTTAATTGTTCTATCTTTGAGGATAGTTTTAAGCGTTCTCTATGTGATTTGGGAGCTGCTGGAAGTCTTATGCCATATTCTGTGGCAGAGAAGCTGGGTATGCTGGATTTTTCGCCTACTAGGACCTCTCTTGTCCTAGCTGATCAGTCTATAAGAGTTCCAGAAGGACTCCTTGAGGACATCCCGGTGAGAGTTGGAAACTACTTGGTTCCAACAGACTTCTTAGTGCTGAAGTATGACAGTGATCCTGATGAGGCGTTGATACTTGGGAGACCATTTTTGGCTACAGCAGGAGCAGTAATAGATGTTAGACACAGTCTGATTGATCTCCACCTGGGAGATGAGCCGCTGCGTTATGAGATGGATAAGCTGCGCAAACCGCTGATTGATGGACAGACGTTCACCATTATGGATGGAGATGATAAGCAGCCAAGTGATACTGTGATTTTGGATCCTGGAGAGCAGTTTACTCCTTCTTTTCTTGGACAAGTTCATTATGATACAGCTTATTCTCCACCATGGATGAGGAGGCTTGCACAGAGGCAATCAAAGTCTCTGTCAGAATCTCCAGCAAACTGATCTTGTTCGTCCGGTCAAGCTAATGACCTTAAACAAGTGCTGAGTGGGAGGCAACCCACTGTTAGGTTTAAGTGTCTTTCTTTCTTATTTTTGGGGTTTTTCTTAGGATTTCACGTTTTTGTTTGTTTTTCCTAAGTTTCAAATACAGAACTCGAGTCTGGAGATGTGTGACGATCGTTGCTTCGTTGTGACGGTCGTTGCATGGTTATTTCGACGAAGAGAGGTGATCGCATTGTGACGATCATTGCGGTCCTGTGCAACGGTCGTTGCAATTGGTTCAATTGCAAAATTAAGGTACGTGCGCTAAACCGGAATTAATTTGGTTCAACCAGCATCGATCGTTGCTCACTAGCAACGGTCGTTGCACCCACGACCGAGGTAAGTGCCTTATACTCTTTTCTCCTTTCTTCTTCTCCATTCTCGCCGTCCGTACGAACCGAAAACCCATTCGCCTAAATCTCTCATTTATTCGTCATTTTCTTCGATTCCAAGTGCTATTCTCTCGATTTTACACTCTTAATCCATTCCTATAACCCATCTATCACGAATCCAAGGTAATGTGTCTCGATTTTATGATTTTCGGATTCATTTTTAGGGTTTAGAATTTGAGAATTTTTGGATTGAAATTGATGATTGCATGCTGAATTAGACTAAATTTAGGATGGTTGGTGATGATTTTAGGCTGTTAGTGATAATGTGGAACGAATTTAGGACGATTTTAGGGATTTTGTTGACGGCTGAAATCGCCTTGCAACGGTCGTTGCTTTGCGATTTTGGGGATTTGTTCGATAATGCGAAATCGCCTTGCAACGATCGATGCCTTAGAGCAACGGTCGTTGCTTCGCGATTTCACAGAGAGTTTGCCGAGACTGATATCGTTTAAATTATTTAATGCAGATGGTAACTCACAGACAACCCCGCAAGCGCAGAGCCACATCATCAACAGCCACACGACAGTACATTGCACCACCTGGGTGGTTCCATCGAGAATCACAGCCACCTGAGCCTTATGTGAGAGTTGGTCTGGCAGTAGCACTGCCTTGGCCCCGAGCAGATGAGACACAGATCCCGACAACCAGAGCATGGCCAAATAACATTGCTGAGTTCCTCAAGACTGCTGAGTTTACAGAGAGGCCACTGCTTAACCAGTGGGATGATTTTGACACGTTGTTGTATAACTGTTGGTGTGGGATGACGATTAAGCCAACCAAGTTTGCAGACTACTCTACCTGTAAGAGTCTGGGGATAGATGAGCAGGTTCTTGCAGTGTGCAAGGGCATTGGTCTTGGGACGATGCCTATGCGGCCTTATGATTTATACCCAGAGTTAGTCAGACAGCTGCTAGCCACTTGCAGAGTGGTTTACCCGGATCCAGACAACAGGAGTGCTACAGGAGGTATTTTTACCTTCATGAGTTTGGGAGTCAGGTATCGGATTCCTTTACTCGATATCTGCAGGATCTATGGTTTCAGCACTGAGCCGAGACGCATTGGCATGAGTCTTGAGTGGGATCCAGAGGAGGCTCGGTTATTTTGGGAGTGTATTGGCAGTGGTCGATACAACTCGAGGACTACACCAGTGAAGCAGGTTAGGCATCCTGTTCTGAGATATGTCTTGCGTATCTTGTGTTGGAGTTTGTTGTGCAAGTATGAAGCCAACAAGATGCGCAAGTTTGAGATGGAGATGCTGTTCATCGGGCTGAGGGACCAGTTTGAGGGTTCTGGTGTGAGAGATCCCACTAAGGGACTCAACTTGGGAGCTGTTTTCACTCAGCACTTATGCGACCTGCAGATGAAGCCATTTGATGGTGTTCTTACTGAGACAGTGGGGAGCCTGCTTACTCCCATTTTCATGCACTGCGGGATTCCCCTAGAGGGCACAGAGTGTAACACAGCCAAGGAGTTCCTTAATTTCAGCCACCTGCAGAGCGCTACCTGGCTCAAGGAGGGACACATTTGGGTTTATCATGATCAGAGTACTGGGAAGTGTGGTGTGGATCTTCCTGCTCCTGGACTTACACAGATTGATACGCTGGATGCCCTGCGATTTCAGCCACCTGCGACCGAGCAGCTCAGAGTCCCTTCTATGGCTCATCCACTGGGATAGCCTTCCACACGAGCTTCATCTTCCTCTGCACCTCCTGCTCCTGCGCCTGCTGCTGCCCCTGTTGACGACATTGGCCATTTTCCTGTCCCTGCAGTTCCTTTGGGAGAGATGTCTGAGGCTGATTGGAGAGAGCGTAATGATGGGATTCTGAAGACCATTTGGGAGTGGATGCGTGGCTGCACTTGCAGGAGACAGCCACAGGTTCATCAGCCCGTCCCTGCCAGTCGACGCAGACAGCGTTCTCCTGGGGATTCCGGCGGTACAGATCGATATGCTGGGATAGATGATGATAGCGAGTGAGCGTAGCCTCCATTTGTAGACATTCGGTTCTGTATTCTGTTTTTCTTTTTCTTTTTCCTTGCACTTTTTCTTTTTGATTTTTAGGATGCTATTATGTTAGGATTGTTGTGCTTGATTTGATACATCAGTTGCTTTGATTTTACTCTGTTTTCAGTGTTTTCAGCTTGCAGGATCGAAAATTTAGATTTTCCAACGGACTAACCTGCTAACTTGCTGACTGATCGAGTTTACGCAGTGCGTCGATCCACACACCACAGTGTCGATCATTACAAAGAAAAATCGCACAGCAACGGTCGATGCACCTAGTGCAACGGTCGTTGCACCTGTGCGACAGAGGTAAAAATCCGACAAAACTCAACCAATCCTTAACAATTTTTTCTTTCTTTTTACCAATCCTTCGCTTGACACTACTGGGGACAGTGTGTCTTAAGTTTGGGGGAGGTGCTACTGACTCCTGTTTTCTGTTTTCTTAAGAGTCAGTCAGATTTTCAAAATTTGTTTTATTGAGTCAAAACCAGTTTAAGTAGGAAACAATGATTTTTTGAGAAGATTAACAACACTTGCAGGAACTTAAGTAACCATTGGGATGAAATTGCAGGATCAATATCTGACTATTAGAAAACCCCATCACAGATCAACCTACTGAGGACACCCACATCACTTCAGTTATCAGAGGATCCTTTTACTGACTTCACCTTAATACTGACTTAATTTTCTCACCTAAGGGCTTGGTATACTTTGTGTCGGATTCCCTTGTTAGTTCTGACACAGCCTGTAAACCTGTCCTATTTAGTTCCCTTCTCCCCTTCCATAAAAAAAATATAATAAACTGAGGATGAGTTAGTAACTCCGAAGTGGTCTCTGGGAGTGGTAGCTACAACTATCATATCTTGTGCATCCATGGAATGTGTCCAAAGTACACCCCTTAACGGGAAGAGCACTGATAAAAAAAATAAAATGATACCCAATGGGGAAAAATTAGAATGCTAAGGAAGGGAAAAGAGAAGAAAGGGACTAGAGAAAGATAGTATGGTGGTCTAGAGCTGATAAGGTAAGAGTCCATGTGCCTTTGATCGATACTCCTTAGGTGAGACCGCACTTAAATACTTGCAGAAGTCAGTAGGGAGAATTTGAATGCGTGAATGTGATTGTGGAGTTTACTTAGGACAGTTGCTAAGTGTGGGGGAAGTATATGTTGGTCTTGATATCTTGTGATTGATTCTTTCAGTGGTTTACTAAGGGGAATCTGAGTGTTGTTGCTTCTAGGATGAAAAGAGTTTCTGAAGAGTTTTCAAACCTCTTCACTACATTTTAGTTCTCTGTTTTGCTTGAGGGCAAGCAAAGGCTATGTGTGGGGGATTTGATATATCATGGTTTTTACTAGTTTTAGACCATGATATAAGTGTGTTTTAGAGTCTTTTTGTGTTCTTTTAGAGTTTATTATAGGTATAATCAGGTTTGGAGCAGAATTGGAGCTTTTTGGAGATTTTTGGAGTGTTTGGCCGAGAGTTTGAGCTCACTGTCCAGAAACCAGGATTGCATCGACCGACACACATTGTGCATCGGTCGACACACAAGTGAGATGGGCCAGACTCGGCGGTTTAATGAAGAATGAATATATTACACTTTAGCCCAGAAGTTTCCAGTATTTACAAAGAAGCCCCAGCCGAGATTTAGCCTATATAATTAGGATTTTGGTGTTTTATTTAGATACGCTTACATACGCTTTTGATACGCTTTCATACTTAGAGCTAAGGGATTTTTAGAGCTTTTGGGGGCTGATCTGATCCTGTACTTCATCTATTTTGGAGAAGATTTCGAACCCCTTTATCTATTTAATTTCTTATATGCAATCTATTAATTCTATGATTTCTGTTTCATTAATCATGTCTGAGTAGATTCATAGTTAGGTTTAGGGTTTCTCATTAAGGATTTCATGACTTGCTAGACTTGTTTAATTCAGTTAAGGATTCACATGAATAGAATGTTCTTCGATCTAAATTGTGTTTAATGCTAGTTCTAACCTGATCAATTAGAATCTAGATCTTAGGTTGCTAAATACGACACGAAAGTGTGGTTTAGAATCTGAACTATTTAGTTTGAGCAATTAAACTTCTCGCAAAGGAATTTGGTTTAGTTTAATTGTGAACATATCGAACTTGAAATTAATGCTGGTTTAATCTGTTAGTAATTGCAAAGGAATTTGGATTACTGCACTTAGACTTAGAGAATTCTCGCAAAGGAATTTGGTTAATTCTATATCCGTGATTTGAGTTCTAGAACTGTGCCTAATTAGATCCTGACTGATTGATTTGTCTGCCTGTCTGATTTCCTGAGAACGCCCTAGACTTAGCGCCCTTAATTAACTGCCTTCACAACCGATAATCTTGCTACTTGTTTACTTTCTCGCACTGCTATTTAGTTTACTTCACATTGCTTTCTTCTTAGTTTAAATCTCTACAGTTCTTAATCTATCGAAACCGGAGTCTCTGTGGATTCGATACCCTATATACTACAATCACTTAACTGTGCACTTGCAGTAGAATAGGATAAAACTAGACCCCTATCACGCCTCCTCCCTCATCAAGACCTTAGCAACACTGGTTGACGAGCTCAAGCCTTCGGGAACACAACCGATACACGAAGCACCATACTAATATAGAACACCCACTCATCCCAGGATGACCAATCCCTCGAAGAGGAACATAACACACCGTTCACAGTAAGAATAATGAGCACGATGGTCGGGCACCTCGAGGAAATAAATCTACCAATCTATGAAGGAATCTCAGACCCTCGCCAATACCTGATGGCTTTCAGTACCACATTAGCACGAACCAAACTCCCTTCAGAAGAACTCGACACCGGTTTTGCCGACTCTTTGTGGAAAAATTGGGCGGCACCGCCCTCGACTGGTTATTGTGCTTAAATGCGTAACTCTATTAACAGCTATCACCAGCTAACGACCGCTTTCCTCGAACATCACTCCACGATTGGCCAAGAGGATAATTCTAACGCTGATCTCTGGGCCATAAATCAGGGGCCAAAGGAGTCTCTCAGGTCATACATCAATAGGTTCAAGGCCACCGCTTCCAAAATCCTGGTGGCCGACGAAGAGGGACTCCTGGAATTGCGATATGAGCTTTGGCACGACTCGCCCCTCGGCGACGAGATGATGACAAATAGGCCACGAACCCTCGAAGACGCCCTCCTCCGGGTGTCAGACTTCGCCAAAGCAGAAGAAAAAAAAGAAGTCATTGATAAAGAAGTTCTCCGCGACTAAGAAAGTAAAAGATCTCGCAAAAATGCCACTCAACGAAAAAATGGAAGAAGTCAGTAACATACTACGGTATCAGTCAGCAGAACCGGGCATGGAGAAAGCCCGCACGAATTGACAATCAAGATTTGCTCTTCTGCACCTTTCACCAACGATCCAAACATGACACAACTGAGTGTCGGTATCTACGAAGCCTTTTTCTCAGCGAATACCAAAGTAAGGAAACAACCCTAGCCAATTAAAACACTCCAGAGCCTCCGCATGGGAGCCAAGAAACGGAGCAACAATCCATACGCGAGGAGGAGCGGTTCGAACAGCCTGACCAGCAGTGGGAAGAACGGGGAACAACCAACGTAGCGCAAGTAAAGTGTATTCGCCACAAAGACGACGAAGAAACCCCTATGCCGAGCAAACGCGTTAACACAACCAACGGAGGATTGTTAACTCACAACAACTCGGAGCGATGGACACATGTCATCACACAACAACGGGACAAGGCAGTCGCCGAGGAACCAAGAAGCAACGAGGAAGTTACTCCCACCCCTAAAACTCAGGCGTATGCTATGATGGCACGTAACGACTCACTTACCGTCGAATTTCAATCTAGTCACCAGAAGGCAATCAAAATCACGTTAAAGGAAAACAGCTCAACCAGCCTAACCCTCAAGAGGACTCAGCAAGGATCGGAGTCACAAAAGCCGAAGAAGAGGCATTCGGAAAAGCTTCCATCCGACCTCGCAAATGACGCAGTCGAAACAGTCGAGCTGTTGGGGCATATCGAGCAGATAATCATAACCAACAAGGACGGACAGGGCCCCACGACAGAGAGAAATCGCGCCGATCAGTTCGGAACACTCCAGCACCCTCTAAAAACGACGTCACCTAAGCATAACTACCAGAGGTAAAAAAAAAATAGCCCAAACTCGTTATTGTAAAAATAAAAGAGAGGAACTATGCCCGGGTTAGTCTCTCTTCGGAGGGTACATAGGCAATCCACACAGGGTGCATCCACTTTCATATTCTAATTCAAAAAGTCCTTTTTCATCACTTACGTTTCTTCCAACATGATTGTGATACCTAACACCTAACCATCGAAATTCTGGCAAAATGATCGATCAAATAAACACGTGTCCCATGCACAGTGAGATGTTGCGTCACATCATCGTTTTCAACAACTATATGCCGGGCCCAGAACCCGCATGAGTCCTTAGAAAAAGTTTCGTAAGCCGAACCTCCTTTGCACAACTATGTTCAGGGACTCTACAGGATAAGCCGAGCACGTACTCGCGCTTAGATAACCAAACAAATGATGAGATAGGCCGAGTGATATTCATGCATTTTCATGCATTTAGGCACATGTTATGTTCTTGTTTTAGCTTCATTTTACACTCATTCATGTCTTCTTGTTGATCTTTATTGCATTTAGATTCTAGGAGCATTTAGGATTAGGAATTAGCATTTTGGGATTATTTTGGAGTGTTCTTGGTGACTTGTAGGTGCAAAAGGAGTTTAGGTGAAGGCTTGAGGCTTTGGAATGGAGCCAAGGAGTCAAACATGAAGGCAGGACAAATTCATCGGCATGGTCCACCGGTGAGAATAGGCCGATGAAGAGAAGAGAAATCCATCGGCATGGCTCATCAGCATGAAGAGATCGATGGAAAGACTTGTGGAAAACCAGAAAACCAACATTGAATCCATCGGCATGCCTCATCGGCTTGGAGAGGCCGATGGAAATGCGTCGACAAAGGACCAAACTTTCCAGTGGATTCATCGGCTTGTCTCATCGGTCAAAACCGACCGATGAATCCAACTGTTTTTCATCGGCCAGGATCCATCGGTTTGTTTCAACCGATGGATTTCTCTGCGAAGACAAAATCAGACCCACTTATTTACGATATTGCCACTACGACCCTTTCTTGTATAAATACTCATTTTGTGGGATTAAAACCCTAAGCTACCTAAGCCTAGTTTTCTCTTTTCTTATGTTTATGATTTAGGATTTGTAAAAATTTGATTTTGAATTTCAATTAAGTATTTATCTTGTTTCTCTTAATCTCTATTTCTATCTTTAATTTCTCATATCTCTCTTATGATTAGGGAGTAGAGTTTTGGGTTTTGGGGATGAGGTTGATTTAGGTGGTTTATGTGATGATTAGTGATGCTTAGGACTTATTTATGAATGTTCCTTCTCTAATTAGTTGATCTCTAAGCTAGGTTTCAAGGAATTGTTGAATCTAGATGCTAGGCTTTTTCATGCCCGAAAGGTGTTCGATGAAATGCTTTAATGAACTTTTTAGAGGATTTTTACATCTTAGCCTAAGAGATTAGATGTCTAAGGTGATTATTGTTAATGAGAACTTGAATTTAATGCTTGTTTGTCTCTTAATCACAAATGAGAATTTGTTCTTGATTAGGGATTAGATAAAGGGATTAGTGCCAAGAGATTGGATTAGTCTAGTGATTAGTGTTCTTAGCTTAAGGATTAGCTTTGCTAAAAGATATTTGATGGATATTAATGCATGCTTGTCTTGTAATTTGCAAATGAGAATTGAATGATTGCTTGATTAGCATAGGAGTTATGAACATGAGAATGTGATTAGCTTAATTATGATCATTAGCCTTGTTTAGCAATGTTTGATTGATTGAAGCATCATTGATTGTCTCTAGACCAGTTTGTCTCCATAGCCTCATCCTAAGACCCTCCTTTTATCTTATTTCTCTTCTTTTTAGTTTCTTGGTTGTTTCTTGCTTGCTTTATTTTCTTTCTAGATTGTTTAGGTTGTTAGATAAACCCTTTTATTTGATTTGCTTAGCTTGAGTAGTTTCTTGCATTCTTGGTGTGTTATTCTTCTTGCCTCCCTGGATTGATACCTTAAGTACTATAATGACACGAGTAGACTTGAGGAATTGAGCTAGATCATTACATAAAAGTCTATCATCAATTTGGCGCCGTTGTCGGGGAGGCGTAGCAATAGCCATTAGGATTTAGATTCTACTTTAGACTAAGCTTTTATTTTGTTTTTACTTGTGTGGTTACTAACTCTCTTTCAAGTGTTTGTTCTTTTTGCAAGGTGAAAAGCACAAGAAATAGAGCATGGCTTCAGAGATAGCTTCAATGTTGAGGGCTATGTTGGAAGCTCAAGAAAGAGAGATGGCTTGGGACCCTATAAGTCATCATGGTTATTAAATCACATCCACTTATCAAGGTGATCTTCCAAATGAGTACTCTTCTCATGAGTACCAATATGGATATGGTGATGGATACCAATCTTGGAACATGGAGCATGAGCATGAATCAACTCACTCTTCTCAAATCTCTTATGATGAAGAACTTCTCAACATGACAAAGTTGGCACTGGAAGGACAAGAGAGGTACAATGAGAGCTTAAGGATGATCAACAATGATTTTGTTCATTTGCCTCAAGATGCAAGTATTGTTGAGCCAACACATGAGGAGAATGCTCAAGTCCAAGATGACTTCTTGAAAGAAGCTGAAGAGACTATTAAGGAATTTGAATTGCTTCTTGGTTGTACAGTTGGTGAAGACCTTGTAGTGAGGTATGAAGATGATGATGATGAAGGGACAATCATGGGTCACTCAACCAATATCAATAATGAAGAAGTAGGAGAAATTGTGACAGATGAGGAGGAGCCTTATGAAGATGAGTTGGTTGTTGAGTGCAAGGAAATCAATGAAGAGAGCACACAAGATGAGCCCTCAATCATGGAAGAAGAGCCAAAGCAACCAAATCACAAGAAAGAGCCAATTGGAGGAAATCTTATAGAGAAGAAAGATGACCTCAAGGAAGAAGCCTTCAAGGAGGATGAAGAATATGAATCTCCAATGGCTCAACCCCCTCACAAGCTTCTTGGTATAGTCTCTACCACACCATTGAGCTTTCATGATCCAAGGAAGATCCCCTTTGAGGAGATAAGGATGAAAGAGTTTAGGGGGTGGTTCTACGATGAGTATGATCCCGGTGATACAAATTCATGCCACATCCCTAACCAAAAAGAGTGAAGGGATAGTCAAGCTTAGTGACTCAAAACAAGCTCACTTGGGAGGAATTCCCATGTCTATCCTTTTGGGGAGCTTTGAGGTCAATGCAAGGAAGAAGGGAAAGAGTTTTGGGTGCAAAGGGACTTCAATGCTAAATCAAAGGATTATGAAGCCTATGCAATGGTCTAAGTTTGGGGGAAGTCTCATGCCAAGTCAAAGATGCCACCACCTCCCATTCCTCCTCTCCATTCTACTCTCCAAGTAACACTCCAACCTTTGTATATATTTTCTTTCTTTTCTCTTCTTGCGTTTGTTTGTTTTCTTTGGTCTTTCCTCCCTTCTTCTTTCACACAAGGGACTGTGTGATTTTAGTTTGGGGGAAGGACAAGTTGCTAATTGAGTTTTCTTTGATCTTATTTTTGCTTCTTTCTCTTTGAGTCTCATACATTTCATTTAAGGCATAGAAAAATCCAAAAAAATCGTTTTTTTTTTGAAAAATGTTCGCAAAAAGAAAGCATTGGAGGATCGAGTCTAGTTCATGTTGTAGGATTCATGCATTGGGGAAAATGATGATTTTGCCTTGTAGAGGCTCACCAATTAAGTTTCTCGTTGCTTTAATCGATTTTCAAAACAAAGAAAAACCCATTACTTGACTTTGAGATTCCAAAATTCCCTATCTTTGTGAAGCTTGCATGAATTTAACTCGATTCCGTGATATTGGACTTTATTTGACTTTGAAATATCTTGCTTAGGGGCTTGAAATGCAATCCCATGATCCTTGCCCGAGTTATGTTTTCCCTTTTACCACTCTCTTGATTAACTCGGGCAGCCATTGATCTTATGATCATGGCTTCCCTTACCCAAAGACCCTAAACCTTTCCTTGAAGCCTAAATTGATTTGTGAGTGAGGCATGTTCTTGATAGCTTTTGGCATGTGCAAAAATATGAGAGTATCGGGAACGACAATGGTCTTTTTTCATTTTAGCTAGCTCTATTTGCCATAAGAGTCTAGCATTAGGATGGGAAATAAGTTTGGGGGATAGATGAGAGTTGGATTGGGAATAGAAAGATCAATGAAAAGAGTTGAAAAAGGTTTCAAAAAGAGAAAGAAAGTCACTAGGAAATCTTGTAAGAAAAGAGCTATGTGCAAAAAGAAAAGAGAATCAAGTAAGTCCCCTAGGAATGAATCAAAGGATAAGAAAAGAAAAATCAAGTGATTATGGGGATAAGTTATGAAAAAGTTTACTCAAGTTTGAAAAAGAAAAAAAAAATCAGTTAAGTGTTTCCTAGTTGACAAAGAAAAGAAGGAAAAAGAGCTAATAGGGTGAGTGTCTGTTGAAAAGTTTGATCATGGTTGGGGTTTGGTGAGAATTTGCTTTTGAAGATGGGATTGTGTAGAGAAATCTTCTAGGGATTGGGTAGAACAATGAGAAAAGAACTTTGTATGCATGAATTGTTCCCTTTCTTAGATAGATTTTGTGTAATGTCAATTGCTCATATTCTTGAGAGTTAACCACCTCCAAAGACACTTCTAAGCCACCTCAAATAGCCTCTCTTGAACCTTGCCGACTGAGATTGATTGATTGCCCCTTTGTGAGATCGCACCTAACTTTTAATGAATGTAAGGAATTGAGTTGATTATTGCTTGTGTTCTATAGGATCTCGGGAGTTAGAGTAGGGGTTGAAGGGAACGGTAATGAGGAAGTACATGGATAGATAATGCGATTAGAGCAACTTGTAACTTCTTTGAAAGACCTTGTGTCTTTTTGTGAGCTTTGTGGTTTAGAGTCCCCACCTTCAAACCTTTCTCTCCAACTTGCTTTGATTTTTTGATGCTTGCTTGTGGACAAACAAGGTTTAAGTTTGGGGGAATTGATATTCATGCATTTAGGCACATGTTATGTTCTTGTTTTAGCTTCATTTTGCACTCATTCATGTCTTCTTGTTGATCTTTATTGCATTTAGATTCTAGGAGCATTTAGGATTAGGAATTAGAATTTTGGGATTATTTTGGAGTGTTCTTGGTGACTTGTAGGTGCAAAAGGAGTTTAGGTGAAGGCTTGAGGCTTTGGAATGGAGCCAAGGAGTCAAACATGAAGGCATGACAAATTCATCGGCATGGTCCACCGGTGAGAATAGGCCGATGAAGAGAAGAGAAATCCATCGGCATGGCTCATCGGCATGAAGAGATCGATGGAAAGACTTGTGCAAAACCAGAAAACCAACATTGAATCCATCGGCATGCCTCATCGGCTTGGAGAGGCCGATGGAAATGCGTCGACAAAGGACCAAACTTTCCAGTGGATTCATCGGCTTGTCTCATCGGTCAAAACCGACCGATGAATCCAACTGTTTTTCATCGGCCAGGATCCATCGGTTTGTTTCAACCGATGGATTTCTCTGCGAAGACAAAATCAGACCCACTTATTTACGATATTGCCACTACGACCCTTTCTTGTATAAATACTCATTTTGTGGGATTAAAAACCCTAAGCTACCTAAGCCTAGTTTTCTCTTTTCTTATGTTTATGATTTAGGATTTGTAAAAATTTGATTTTGAATTTCAATTAAGTATTTATCTTGTTTCTCTTAATCTCTATTTCTATCTTTAATTTCTCATATCTCTCTTATGATTAGGGAGTAGAGTTTTGGGTTTTGTGGATGAGGTTGATTTAGGTGGTTTATGTGATGATTAGTGATGCTTAGGACTTATTTATGAATGTTCCTTCTCTAATTAGTTGATCTCTAAGCTAGGTATCAAGGAATTGTTGAATCTAGATGCTAGGTTTTTTCATGCCCGAAAGGTGTTCGATGAAATGCTTTAATGAACTTTTTAGAGGATTTTTACATCTTAGCCTAAGAGATTAGATGTCTAAGGTGATTATTGTTAATGAGAACTTGAATTTAATGCTTGTTTGTCTCTTAATCACAAATGAGAATTTGTTCTTGATTAGGGATTAGATAAAGGGATTAGTGCCAAGAGATTGGATTAGTCTAGTGATTAGTGTTCTTAGCTTAAGGATTAGCTTTGCTAAAAGATATTTGATGGATATTAATGCATGCTTGTCTTGTAATTTGCAAATGAGAATTGAATGATTGCTTGATTAGCATAGGAGTTATGAACATGAGAATGTGATTAGCTTAATTATGATCATTAGCCTTGTTTAGCAATGTTTGATTGATTGAAGCATCATTGATTGTCTCTAGACCATTTAGTCTCCATAGCCTCATCCTAAGACCCTCCTTTTATCTTATTTATCTTTTTTTAGTGTCTTGGTTGTTTCTTGCTTGCTTTATTTTCTTTCTAGATTGTTTAGGTTGTTAGATAAACCTTTTTATTTGATTTGCTTAGCTTGAGTAGTTTCTTGCATTCTTGGTGTGTTATTCTTCTTGCCTCCCTGGATTGATACCTTAAGTACTATAATGACACGAGTAGACTTGAGAAATTGAGCTAGATCATTACATAAAAGTCTATCATCACCGAGCCAAAGCTCGCACCCACAAACATCTGTACACGAATAGGTGAGAATTGTTTCGATCCGAGAAAACCAAAAACAGGATAAGCCGGCCATGTACTCGCACCTAAAATTTGATCTCGCCTAAAGCCGAGAAACGAGTCGCATCCACACAAAAAAAAAGAGTGAGGGAAAAGGAGAAAGAGATAGGTAAAGTCTCTCCCTTCTTTTATTCCATTCTTGTCAAAATTGCAAAAGAAAAACGAACAAAAAGAAAGTCTAATTTTTTGAAAGATGATTTCATCAGGATTAAAGCTCGCATCCTCTCTTACAAGCGAAACCCCCAACAAAAAAAAACACAACAACAACAAACAACAACCCGTACACGAACACATCGTCAAACATTTGTTCCCTGCAAGGCTATCCTCAAAAGACAGAAGTCCGAGCAAGAGCAATTAGCCGAGGCAGTCCAAGCTAGGGTAAAGCCGACCCCAGGGGGCCGGATCCCACAACCCTTCTAGAAAGATATCTCCACTTACACAGAGAAGGGAGAGCCAACCAGACCCCCCCCCCCACCCCGCTCGTGTATCTGCAAACACAAATAATAAAACATTAGAGCAAAACCACGACGCCAAAACAGTGGGGAAGAAGGGCACAAAGCACCCAACAAACAGGCAACACGCTTACATCAAAGCGACAAGTTCAAGACAAGACAACTTCCGGCCCATTACTAAAATCAGTGGTGCATCAAATCCGCCCGAACGAAAGAACTGCGCATCGTCATTAGATTCGCAAAGACGACAAACAAGGTTGGCTATCAGAACATATTTACGCCTCGACAAGCCGCACTTCGCAGAAAAAACACAAGCCCGTCTGAGAACGGCAACCACCGAACCCCGGAGGCCGCGACGGCCAACACCAAAACAAATAAAGAAACTCATCGGCAAAATAACCTTTCTGCCAAAATCCACTGAGATTCGGCCTACCGCCAACCAAAAAACTTAACCCCACCCAGGAAAAACAAGAAGAAGAGGCGACATTTATAACCAGGATAGGTGGCGGTTCCCAAAGAAACGCATTTAAAGCAACGCAACGGTTACCAACACAACCTTCCACGCAAAAACGGCGGTCTACCTTTCCATAAACATGCAAAACAACTACTCGGATAGCAATAAAGACGCACCGAACGAATATCGGAAACAAAAGAGGGATGCCGCCAAAATACATTGAGACACTTTCAAACAAACACAAACGGAAAGCAAGATCTCGTCAACGAACGAAAAACCTAGCTCGGAACGATAAAAACAATAACAAGGAAGAGTAGGATAAATATACGCACACTGTCAAGGATCGCCAAAGTGCAGATCAACCACTACCAAAAAAGGGGGGGGGAAGGAAGAAGCCCCACAACGAGGCACCTCCAACAACAAAACAAAAAAAAAAACTATTTTACAAAACACTAAAGCTAGTTGAAGGAACTGGACGCATTGGAGACAGTTGCGACCTCAGTAGGCACGATTCTCCCTCCACCACTCCCCGCCACTCTGTCAACAATAGCTTCATAACTAGACATTCCATGGAAAGGCAAAGCAAATGGATCGCAAAGACAAGGAACAATAGGCCTCAGCGCAATAACTTCCTAACGGAGCAAAGGCTCGTCTCGTTCCAACTGGGCAACCAGCGCGGGAGGAACATGGATACCGTATCGAACAAGCAGCCGATATGCACCTATAATAGAAACCACTTGATTCAACACAAGAAGCTTCCCAAAATAGCACTCTTCCCGATCCCTCTCCGACTTCAACTTCCCGAGATGATCAGAAATCATCTCATGAAGAGCTCTATGCTCAACCAAGAGACGCTCATCAAAAGAAGCCCGCCGCTCGCCACATTGCAAAGTCAGGCGACTGGCTTCCGACCTCAAGACGCCCATCGCAGTTTTCACCATCTAAATCAGAAACCCTCTTCTCAAGTTCTGCGACGCGCTGCCTCTCTAACAACACAACAGCAGTGGACGCCTCACCTTCCCTGAGCCGCTCACGAGCAGCCTCCAGTTCATAAGCAGCACCACGCAGAACATCGACCTGCTCCTTGAGATCCCCCCCCCCCCTCTAATTCGGCTTGATTCATGTCAAGCTGTTATGAGCCCTTAAGCTGATTAAAACCATCAGCCCACTACAGAACAAAGGAAGAGGTCAGCCATATATACATCTGCACAAAACAAATAACGAGATAACAAAAATATACGTTAACAAGACAATGACTAAGATCCTCCTGAATCTTAGGTCTATGTATCTCGGAGATGGTAACCAGTTTCCGAGGAGGCTTCACCGCGATTCGCTGGACAAGCTCGGCACAAGACCGCTTATCATCCACAAAAGGATCCTTCCTTGTGTGATGATACGACCAAGAAAAATCCAGCAAATCAGGTTCCCGACAAGTCCCCAGACCACCACCAAGAGGAGAGGCAGAACTGAAACCCACACAACGGGAACGATCAACAACATTCCCACGTTCCTCACTGACATCACCTCAAGATCGACAACAGGCGGGCTCACGAAGCAGACTCCCCAACAGAACAACTAACCAAATTCACAGCCGGACGATCACGGTCATCACTCAAAACCTTATGTTTCTTCCTACGGAGACGAGGAGGCAACGACCCACCCACTGGGCCGGAAGAAGACGACAACCCCAAAAACTCTGACAAAACATCCAACGGATTAAAAAGGAGGCGCATCCCCGCGGTAAAAAAACAAAAAAAAAATGAAGAGGGAGAGAGAAGGATCCATACCTGAATCAACATTCTCAAAACAAGCTCGAACCCTCAAATCAAAAAGAGCCTTTTCCTCCTTTTCCTTCTTTGAAGGTCAGGATATCAGACGATGAGCCCTCATTTTTGTCAAATTCTCAGAGAAACCCGCAGTCCAAAAACAAGAAAAGGGGCAAACTGCAGAACAAACGGCAGATGCGGGACGAACCACGCCAGCAAAAGCAAGCGCCAAAACCGAAAAGTTTGAAAAAGAAAAAGAGCTACAGGGTTAGTATTCCAAGCCGAAAATAATACCATGTCCACATCGAACGTCAGCTCACTGTTAACCCGTGCAAAGAAATAGCCGTCCTGCCAGTGATCCGTCTTATCTGGAGGGTCGGACACAATCTTCATACGATGCTTGGGCAAAAGTTTTGTATAGAAAGTCCCAGAGGTTCCTCGATTAACCGCTATCGATGTCAATTTATAAAAGAAATCGGTGGATATGTCAAAGCCACCATCAGCCGCCATAATCAAAGCGCCCACCATATTATGAATGGCCCCTGGGAAAACCTGAGATATAGCCACTTTCTTCGCTTCGCAGTACTCAATCAGGAGCCTCGGAAGAGGAAACAGCATATGACACTCGGAAAATAAATTCTCGTACAAGCAAACCCATCCAGGAGGAGCATTCCAGGGCCTCTCATTTGGGGTCAACAAATAAAATTTGAGACCAGGAATACGGATACGATCTCGCAAAAGGGCATCTAGGGAATCTTGCTCGCAGATGGACGGAGGAATTGGCTGAGGAATCACCTTGCTCCTAGATTCCCCCACCCTCCACTCGCAACAACTTCTCCCTTTTCTCCTTCTTCTTCCCTTTCGAAACCGTCGAGTGAGAGCGACTGCCAGAGGCGGTAGCACTAGGCCCCAAAGCACTGCCTCCAGACTCAACCAAATCGTCGCCATCATCCCTGCAACCCAGCGTGTCTACACCAACACACGGATCACGCTCATTCTCGTCACCTTGTCCTTCACCAACAGGCGAGCCCAGGTTTTCTCCCTCTGGAAGCGGAGAAAGAGATGCATCGGAAACAGCTGGCAGGCAAGAGGCTTCATCACCATCGGAGCACCCCAAAACAGGCGAGGTATCCACTCGCTGCGCGAATTAAAGAATTCCTCGTCGTCCCGAGAAAACCTAGGCTGAACAGAGCTCACCCCCTGCGAATTGGAAGAACCCGAATCACTACTGCTAGAAGAAAGATAATAGTTCACCCTTGCTCGCATATTAAACCAGCAAATCTTAAGGAAAATCAATAGATATTGTCGCTAGAAGGATGGCGTACGAAGCAGAAATTACAAAAAGGAATCAATCGCCAAAAGAAAGGCATAGGAATCGAAGAGGCAAAAAAAAATTTGAATAAAGAAATCGCACTCCCTGCAAATTGTGTCGTTTCGATAGAAACGCA
This sequence comes from Orychophragmus violaceus, assembly GCA_030180135.1. Taxonomy (NCBI): domain Eukaryota; kingdom Viridiplantae; phylum Streptophyta; class Magnoliopsida; order Brassicales; family Brassicaceae; genus Orychophragmus; species Orychophragmus violaceus. The sequence goes on from CM058239.1 coordinate 34,249,258, forward strand.
ATAAAGTTTGATGACACGAATAGCATCTACCAAAATAAAGCGACCTAACAAGACTTCCGCCTAACTTAAAAGCTCGAAAAAATTCGCCGATCTAGACTAAAAGCGCAAATCGACGAACTGGGAGGGGGACTAATTGTTGGATATGGGTTTAGCACCCATCCATAAGCCCATTATAAATCTTGTTAAACCAATAAGATCATCTCGGCCCAAGAAAGACAAGTCCGCTAAGGAGTCAATGGCCCAAAAGGAAGTCAGCATCCAAGCGCTATAAATAGGTTCTCACTCTTCATTTTAGGAACATTGTAACTTGCGAGAGTGCCGAGCTACTTCTATAAAGCTCCGACCTCAAGCAGTATTTAGGGAGCACGTCATTTGACGAACTCCCACCTCGTACAATCCTATTCATCGCTCAGCTTCAGCCTTAAAATTAATAAAGAACAGTTTCGACCTCATTTAAGTTTACCCCCCATCTCGTAGTTCAGACATTTCAGATTGTAACCCGACTTTTATGCTAGATCAAATTTCCGTAACAACAGTGGTGAGAATGTGGAGGAGCCCAAGGAGAGAGGGGATGGGTGGAGTGAAGTAAAGCTTGGATATTTTAACATCAGCAATGGAGGTTGTGATAATGGTGATGCGATTGAGTTTTCTGTTATGGAAACTCAGAAGGGACATTGGAAGGGTGGTTTGGTTTTTCAGGTTATCGAGATAAGGCCTATGAAAGCAGATGAAGAAAAAATGGTCAATGACCTAAATGATCAAATTCCGAGAACATCTGATTTTAAGTATGAACAGTGTAAAACTTTTTGTATTGGCTGCCTCTGGTCGTCCATATCCACTAGAATTTATTGCAACAGTTTGTATAGTTTTTAATATGTAAAGTAAAAAGTTGAGAATTATCTCTTGCGGTTTTTTAAAAACATTTCTTCACAAAATTACCTATATCAACAAAAAAAAGACTGATCAGTTTTACAATTTTTTTTCCCTTACATTTGATTCTCATGCTTTTCTCTCTATTAAATATATATCCGATAAAAGAAACATGGTCGTGTCTTAACATTTCAGCGAATCTGATGGTATTGTGTAATGCCTCGCTTAGGTGGTAGCTTTCTCAAGATGAAGAGGACCAGAGAGGAAGGTAATATCTCTACCAACTGTAATTAAGTAACAAACGTCAGGTTATCAAAATACGATGATTAAGCTAAGAGAGAGCTTACCAGGTAATATATGAAGTTAAGGATAGGGTGATCCAACACATCAAGGTTTGCCCCCTCGTCGAAAGCAGCAAAACACATCTAAGCCAATATTAAATGACAAAAAGCTTAATTTGGTTAGTCGTTTATTCTATAACTAACTACTATAGTAGAGTATAGAAGATAAGTCCAAACAAGAAGGTAGAGATTAAAGATATCAACACAATGATGTGTTCAGTGTGTGTCTTTACCATGATACACCTGATGAGGAAACAAGTAAAGCATATGGTTGTCACGTAACCAACCTACCATACATAAGAGAGAAAATGGGGTTAAAAGAAGTAGATATTTGAATGATTTTGTAGTATTGATGTTTCACCTCTTGCAGCTTTTTGCGCCTTCCTTTAGATTCTACTGGAAACCGTTGCAACATTAGGAAAAGCCTGCCATGAGAGAGACACAAAAGGACACATAGTTAAGGTTTAATGTGAAGCTTCATTTTTCAATGGTATGCAGCAGATGCACTCAGCTTTAGCACCAAGGGAATCTATTCTATAGCTCATCAACAACTTGTGATCTCATAACTCAATGGTGACTCTTGGCAACACAATTCCTAGTAAAGATTATATGACTAGTATCTATGGTAACGTCAAATGTCGTCCATATTCAAGTGGCGACAGATTTACCTTCCACCGTAAAGTAAAAATCCAAGGGCAGCGAACAATGAAGCACCTGCGATTATATGTTTGCATGAGAGGTGAGACTAGTACTATGGATTATGTATAACAAGAGAGATCTAAAGTAAACAATACGATAGAAGCTAATTTACCTGCAAAGAACATCTTTGATATGATTACCATAACTCGAACAGGCTTCCACCACAAAACCAACCAAAGAGCAATCTGGAAGTAATACATGAACAAGCCCCAAAAAAAATTAAATTTGAATTTCACAAAATCTTGAAGATGGCATGGAAGTATATATATATACCTGAACTACATACACAACTGCATTAATTGTGAAGAAGCCTGGTCTCAGTCCATCAGTGGATACCGCACGCGCCTGTCCAAACCAAAATGTGTCTGAGTAAACATCAAAACCAAAGAACCATAAACTAGTCGGAAGTTACCTGATAGTAAATTTCTGCCCAGAAGAGGACTAGAAGAGCATATGTGGTGAAGAAAGCAAGACTTGGAACATCAAGCAAGATATGTTGCAGAATCTACACGATAATCAGCAAATTTAGAAAGGTCAAAAACGCTAAATTTACAAATGATAACAAAGATCCTTAACCTCTGGATGCATGAACTGCACATTTCGCCTGAAGAAAAAAACCACAGCCCTGACTGCGTGAAACATAAGATAACACACAATCAACAGAAAGCGATACACAGAGAAACAACAATTTTTGCAGCACAAACCTCCATTCACCACGAAATTGAGAAAATGGAAGACCTTTTGCGTAGTCCATCCATATTCTGGAACTCTCCATTGGATTCTCACAAGTTGAATCTAGCAAACACAAACATTGATTCCCTCTTTTCAAAAATCAATCGGAAATTTTCCTAGCCATGATTCAAAATCCAGAACGAGAAGTACAAAAAAAGGCGACGAAAATCCGTACGTACCACAGCAACGATGGAAACGATTCCGTAGAGAACAGTGAGAGCATGGAAGATACGATCCTGCCAAACCGGCGACTCATTTACGTCCGACCACCAATTCGAAGCTTCCTTGAGATTCAGCGCTTCCACCGCCGAAGAAGACATCATCATCTCCGACGCATATTGCATAATCTCCACGCCGCCGATTCTCATTATGGAGAAATACGATTCAGATTCCCTCTCGATCTTGTTTTTGAGAAATCGATTGAGTCACCTCTTTTTTTTGTCCCGGTAATAAAAATTGATAGAAAAAACAAAAGAAACGGCCGACGTCGGGGATTGACGAAAAAGAGATATAAAATATATAATTAAACGGGTGAGGACCGGTGATAGCCGGTAATTCTATTTGGGAGATTGAATGTTGACTGACACGCTTCTCCACGTGGCACAACATGTGGGTGGATAAAGAGCAAAGCCTTTTTTTGTCGACGAAAAAGAGCAAAAAGCCAAGCTGGCTGATCCACAAAACATGATGGGATAAACGCGAAACGAAATGTTGACCCCAACAAAAATTCAGTCTCAAACATATATGCATAAAATCAAGTGAAAAGTGAGGTAAATAATTGTGACGGTTATGGTTAATTTACATTTCAACTGATCTACTTTGATCTTATTATAACAAGAATTTATAGTGTTTATCGGTATAGTTACCATAATTTTATAAAAAACATAGATTCATAAAACATTTTTGAATGATGTATTAAATTACTCAAGCAAATCAGGAGATGCTAGAACCAAGCATTATCCTTTTGAAGAGTCATGTTTGGACGATTAAAACTTCCGGTAAGCTTCGATACTTCATGTGGCAAGCCCAGGCCCGGCCCGGCCCGTTACTTTCTGATGCCTAAAGCAAAAAAAAAAATTGCCCTACAAAAATATACTTTGGCAGTCGAACCCAACACGTGAAGATCATTCCTAAAAGAACAAACCACTACACCACCGACAGCTTTGTTAATTTGCTGCCCTTTAATTTTATGATGTATGTTGGCGTCTAAAGCACCAGTTTTGCCCGCTTTAGCTCTGGGCCGGGCCTGGGCAAGCCTTATCGGGATGTGTAGCGACGTGCCAACGTCTTGCTTACCGGCATATTGGAACAGACAAGAGTTGCTCTAGATGTGGCGCACTAGAGGAAACAAATAATCATCTATTATTTGAGTGTCCCCCAGCTTTGCAGGTGTGGGCTTTATCGGACTTTCCGTCCCTTCCGGGTTGCTTCCCGAGTACATCTTTATACCGAAACATGGATTTCCTGTTTTGGAGAACAAAAGAAATAGGCCTACATGTGCCACAAAGAGATAACTATCCTTGGATCATATGGTATATATGGAAAGCAAGGAATGATAAGATTTTCAATGGCATCGAGAGATCTCCAAGAGACACCCTTCAACACGCCATTCTCGAAGCGGAAAGTTGGACGATAGCAAACAAGAAGGAATGTGAGGTGGATGTGGATACTTCTCTACAACGGATCTTGACGGGACACCCCCCCCCCCCGAGACTCATTCTATCCCTACATGCCTGATTGATGCCTCATGGGTTGATTATGGTATTGTTAGTGGATTGGGATGGTGTCTACGGGATAATATGAGTTGGGTCCTAGATGGCGAGAAGGGGTGCAGGAAAAGCCTATCACCGCTTCATGCTGAATTAGACGGACTCATTTGGGCTATGGAGAGTCTTTGTGACAGGGGTATTCTCAGTATTAGAATCGAACCGACTGTGTGAACCTCCTGAAGATGATTGAATATCCGATGGACTGGCCGGGCTTTACTTCTGATTTGGATATCATCACTAATATTAGAGAAATTTTTTTATATTTTAGTTTGATTCACATTAGCTGTAGTGATATTGTAATTGCCGACGCCCTTGCTAAAAGGGCTAGGACACATGGTAGAGAGTTTTTGCTTATAAGTTATAACCTGTCGGATTTCGAAATTCCACAAAAAAACCGAAATGTTCGGCCTACTTTGACTTAAACTAAAAGCTTCGGTGACAAAAAGGTTATTCATAAATATTCTTAATTTATATAATAATAAATACAATATAAATTATTGATAATGTTTTATATTAAAAATGTACATATGGATAGCTAGTTATTACATAAATATATCAAATTTATTTAAAATATGATTTTTATTTTGCAAATATTTATAGGATTTAATTAATATAAGTGATATCAATATTCTGATTTCGCACATTAAAAACCACTATCTTATCATATAAGTACTAATATGTACGGAAAAAAAAATCTACAAGTATCTTAGTTTGTAGTTTTAATTTTCATGTTCATTCATACCATAAATTTATTATTTTAATGGATTAAAAATATATTTTATAAGAACTTTAAAATCTTTAAATATCTACATTAATCATATAATAAAAACATAAAAATATTAATAGGGGTAAATTCATACATGGTAGTTGAATGAATTTTTTTTTAAAGATTTCTTGAGTTTAAGAATGAAGTATGATCTTTTATTTGGAGTTTAAGGTTTCTCTCCCTCTTTTCATTATGTATTGTGTGTTGTTCATATATTTTTTTTTTGATAGAACAAAAACATCTATTTAGGAGGGCAATGAACATTATTTCTCATTAGGACAACTAACATTATTTTTCATTAGGACAACTAGAGATGAACACATTAGTGACAAGTATGAGGACAAATGTCAAATATTAGTTTTTCTAATATGACATATGTAAGTACACATTAGTGACAAGTATGAGGACAAATGTCAAAACATCAATCAATGACTAAACTATTATGTGACACTGATAAATCCGAATGTGACACATTAGCACATAAATGCTTACTTTCCAAGTTGATGTTTTAAGTATGACACTAGATTTTGATCCATGCTAAAGAAGCGCAAATTTATATTTTTATTTTTATCTTAAATTTCTGCTTTTATAAAATAAGTGTTAATTATATATATATATATATATATATATATATATATATATATATATATATATATTACGTAAAAATACGATGATATGATGCTAAATATGAGAAAAAAAATTTAACAATTTTTTGTTTGTTTTGATATTGTTAACTTATATTTTAATAGTTATGACTTATTGTTGTTTTTAGTATATGCTTAGTTTACCTTATTGTTGTAAGAGTGTATGTATATTTTCTTTGACATTGTTTATTTATGTTAGTTTTAACTTACAAAAAAATTGTTAAAATATTTTTATAAAGGGTTAATTGGGTCAATATTAGGAATTGGGTCAAAAATTAGGTGTATAAAAAGTTTATACACGAAATTAGGTCCATGGCAGGACACAATGAAATTCACACGCAAAAGCAGACAACTATGCCCTTGTTACCTCGTCTGCGACAGCCTGAGCAGACAGTGACAGGTCGCTGAAAAGCGACAGCTACTTTTCAGAAAGCTTTGGCCGCTAGCGATTTATGTTGTGCAGTAACATCAACAACTTTTCACTAAACTATCCATAGCTGAGCTGGCGATTCTTGATTCCCGCTCAAATTTTCAAGGAGGACTATCTTCTACCTCCATTGGGTCACCTACATTCCGAGACTTATAGAGACTTATCTGGTCCCTTGAAGATAAGAATATCTTGTTTTGTCAGAGTAAGAATCCGACATTCATTTTGTCACAAAAAAAAATCGTAGACGACTATTTAGAGTTGTAGACAAAGTCGAATACTTTGCTAAAGATCTAACCTTTCGTTCACAGTAGATGGATGGAAGGAAGACAGTTTTGCTGGTTAGAGGAAATGGCGTGAATCTGTCAATGGAACTTGGAGTTTCGATGTCGAGAAAAAAGGAAACAACAAAGGCATTTGGTTGAGCTCCAGGTCAACTTATGACTATCTTGAAAAGATAGTCAAAGAAAAGCTGAATATCCAAGAAGATCGAGCTGTGAAAATAACATACCAATGGCCGCAGTACATGTTGATGGATGAGGGAAGAGACGCACCACCTGTTTTGGTTCAAAACGACGACGATGTGTCCTTGTTTGTCGAAATGAGAGGTGAAATTGGTCAACTCAACTTGTGTGTGACTTTGAAAGGTACTGAAATTGCAGAGAATGATGTTGGTAAGTTTTCTTCGTAAATAGTTGCCTACTGTTTGATTCTAACGAGGCTGAATTTATAGTAGTTGACTACTCTCATGGGTTAACAGATATGGTTGACTGTTTGAACGAGGAAAAGGGGATGACACCTAAGAAGAGTGGTAAGATTCACCTAAATAGTGTTATAATATCGGGTTATAATGGTATGATATGGTCTAACACTGTTTTTTATTTGTTCTAAAATGCAACGTATAAACTAGCTATGGTGTTGTATCAAAACCCAGAAGAGAAAGTTCAAGATGTTGAGATTGAAGGTGAGATAGTCGATAACTAAGGCGTATTTATAAGTAGTTGAATACTCAGGTTATTATCAATGGGATCAGTTCTTTGATTGTAACCGTATACATAAGTAGTTGAATACTTTGAACTGTATAGTTGGCTACTTTTAACATAGCTAACATAGTTGTATACTCTGCAGCTTTGCTTGCATTGAACGACTTGGACAACGACGAACAAGAACCAGAAAATCTCGAAGAGATGGAAGATATGACGATACTCTGTCTTGATGAAGAAGATATTGATAAGGGAAAAGTTGTAGACACATCTGCTAACGACTCTGACGAAGAATGGCATGAATTTGCAGTAAACGAAAATGATGAGAAAAACCATGCTGCTGGTTTTAAATCGGACAAAGGTGGATCAAACTCAGGTGAAGAAGCTGATGAAGAACCTGAGAGCAGTACACAGCAGTCAATGAGGTTTAGTTGCGCAAAAGAAACGATTGATGGAGTTTTCGAAGACACGGAAGAGCCGCCATCTATGTTTGGACGAGATGCTCCACCAATTGTTGATGAATTGCCAGGGGATGGTATGTAGATGCCTACTTTTTCCTAACTACTTATTTAGCGTAGTTATCTATTTGTAGACAACTATTATTTTGCGCCATTGATGAATGTTTTTATGCAGGCATAGACGTTACTTTGGATGATGTTAGCTCCGAGGGTGTCGGTATATTTGTGGGAAGGATATTTAGGAACAAAGCTTAGTGCAAACTGAAGATGGCTTTACACGCGATTAACAACTTACATGGAATTCGTGTGCATTAGCAAAAAGTGTCCCTGGCGTGTGTATGCGTCTATGATGGACCGTACTGGAAACTTCCAGATCAAAATGGCAAACTTCAAACACACATGTCAGATTGACGATAGGCGTCAGTACCACAGACAAGCTACAACACAAGTAATTGGGGAGTTAATTCGTACTAGATTTACTGATGGACGCAAAGGACCAGGTCCCATTGAGATTCAAAGGATAATGCAGGAAGATTTCCAGGTAAATAGCGTTTTGATAGACAACTACTATTTATTGAATACTAACAGTAGTCGAGAATTGAGGTATAAATATTTCTGACAAAAATGATTGTCTATTTAAGGTAAACATCTCGTACTGGAAAGCGTGGAGGTGTAGGGAAATCGCTATAGAAAAATCATTCGGCTCAGTGTCAGGTAGCTTCGCGTTGCTGCCATCCTAGGTCGAGAACCTGAAAAACTCAAACCCGTGCACAGTTTGTGAAACATTATATGACGTTGAAAAGAATGGTAGTAAGCGGTTCAAGTATCTATTCCTTTCATTCGCTCCCTCAATTGCTGGGCTTAAATTCCCGAGGCCGGTATTGCTCATTGACGGGGCTCATCTAGCTGGACGCTATGGTGGATGTCTTCTTTGTGCTAGTGCACAAGATGGAAACTTCCAAATTTTTCCAATAGCTTATGAGGTAGTCGACAGTGAAAACGATGCATCCTATGTATGGTTCTTCCAATGCCTAAACAAAATCATAAACGATGATAGTAGTTTAATGTTTGTGTCAGACAGACATTCAAGCATTTACAAGGGGTTGAGACAGGTAACGTAGTTGTCTAATTGTAGTCGATGAAAAGTAATTGTCTACGACAACTTGTTAGATTTTAGTTGAATATCTTATGATATTTCTGAACCTTGTGTTTATAGGTGTATCCTCTAGCTGGACATGGGGCTTGTTTAGTGCATATAGTGAGGAATGTAACAACAAAGTTCGGGGAAAGCCGGTTGCCTTCACTAGTGGTGAGAGCAGCTAAAGATTATACCGTTTTAGAGTTTTCTCAAATATTTGCAGAACTCCAATCTGTGAATCCTGAGTGCGCTCAATACCTACTTGATTTGGGGCTACCACACTGGACACGTTCATACTGCATGGGTGAACGATACAATTTGATGACAACCAACGTTGCTGAGTCATTAAACAAGGTTTTAAAAGAGTGTAGAGAGTTTCCACTTATCTCGATGCTTAAAGCTATAAGAATGAGTATGATAAGTTGGCTTGGGAGGAGAAAAGCAGCAGCCTCATCAGATGATAGCACCTTAACGCCAAAAGTCAGAGAACTTCTAGATGTAAATTTCACTGACAGCACCAATATGAAAGTAAGTATTTAATGTAGTCAGCTACGTACGTAGACAGCTACGCTATATAATGTATTCATCTGCGTGTAGTTTAACATATGTATATGTCTAAACTGCGAAGAGTTTGAGGTGAGAGACCCTAAGGGAGTGAGGTTCGAAGTGAACTTAGCAAAAGGGATGTGCAGCTGCAGAGAGTACCAAATGATCCAGATACCTTGTAGCCACGCTTTAGCTGCCTCGTCTTATAGTAATTACACAACAGACAAGCTGGTCGGAATTGTGTACACAACTGCATTTAGAAAAACAATCTATGAAGGTGTTTTTCATCCGGTTCCGACACCATTAGTTTCTGGTAATGTAGATCTCTTACCGCCGGTGATGAGGCGCCCACCAGGTCGACCAAAGAAACAGAGGATCCTCTCAAGAGGAGAATTCAAGGTAAAACAGATGCAGTTGACTATTTGTTAATAAAAAGTAGTTGACTATTTTAGTGGATATAATTCTAAAGAAGCTATTCCTTTGAATTAGCAGCGGGCGAAGAAGGCTGCGAGAGTTTGCAGTAGGTGTCTTGGAAAAGGACACAACAGGGCGTCTTGCAAATTACCTAGGCGGGAGAGGTGAAGGAAACTTATTGTGTTTTTGCCATGGGAGAAGCGGAATTGATGCACATCAAATCACTTGTAATCCTTATTAGTATGGGGAATTATTAACTATTTTGATGATTTGCTTTTGGTACATTGCATCAGGTTTTGGAATTACTTAAGTTAGCCGGCTTGGCATAATACTCTCTAGTTGTTTTAAACTCCCATATTTAATGGCAATTATCCGTCTTCTTATATTAAGCAATTTTGTTTGGTTGTTGTTTTATTTCTGTTAGGGTAGATGAATAAATGTAGGAATAACAAGTAGTTGATTATAAGTAGACTGATATGTTTAGTTAGTTGAATACTAACTATATGAAAAAGTAGTTAGTCTATATGATGAAGTTCTTGAATACTAGTAGTAAGATAAATTGGCGATTAGAAATAAAATAAAAAATAGATACCATCCAAATAATAATAGTTGAATACTAGTAGACTGATACTTTAAGTAATGACAGAACTAGAATTCAACAATATAGTAATTGGATTATAGTAAATAGATACGTTTGGAAGAAACTATATTGAAGTAGATGAATATTCACTACAAGAAATAAGGGCAATGATAGCACACGATTATCGCTATAATAGATGTATAACAGCGCTTACATAAACGTTATTACAGCCGGAGCTATAATAGACCCCCCCCATACAATAGTGTTTTTCGTGTGCTATGGTATGTGGCACGTATGATAGCACCGTATATGACATGTGCTATAATCTATTTTATTATAGCATCATATATGTGCTATGTATGTTTGATTTAGTGCTATTATTTGATTGTTTTGAATCCTATTTTTTACACATTATTAATTAATTATAACTTTAAATTTTATATTTGATTCAAAGTATATTTCATAAATCCTTGAGTTAACGATCTGTTTCCCCACCATAACTATCATATAGCACCAAATGTACACGGAAGTATGCTCTCTATCTAGATATCCACAAACGTAAAGTTAAAGATCTTAATCTCTCCGGAAACAAAGTTTAAGACATATATCCACATGAAAAAAAAGTTCGAAACTCAAAACCTCATAGATCTTGATTTTTGTTGGTTTATTAAATTTTAATCAAATCTAAACCATGTATAACCGATGTTAAACCGTATTATAACCCAGTTATGATCCAATTACAATTAAAACCCCATATTATGATCCAGACACGAAAAATCCATTAAACCAAAAACCCAAAATCCAGACCCGGTCCAATCCGACCCGACCGAACTTGTCTTCCTCTTCACCCGATTCAATCAATTTCTTGTAGAACACAGATCTTGTCTTCGTCTCATAGATCCTCGAAGTTAGTTTTCAAACGCTTCATTATGATACTAAAACATAATATTTCTCTTTGCTTTCTAATTTTCTATTATTATGGGTTTCATAAAAAAGCAAGAACTTTTTTTTTATTTCCGACATGGCTCTGAATAATTAACGCAAACAACACTAGAGAATTAAGAGATATAGCTTTTTTTATTCTCTGTAACGAAGAGAAGAAGAACAAAGAATACAAATAGCATTAAGAGATGGATCTTCACATGAACGATTTAAGACTTGAAGATTTTTCATCATGTCCTTTATCTACTAGAGCAATCAGGCGTCATTTCCCCTCCACAAACCTCCTTTTTTTACTTCCATGAAATCTGTGTCACTGATTTAAAACCGAATTTTCAGGCCGATCCTTCATGACTCTTCACGTAGGTGTGATTACAAAGCGTTATTTCAGTCTCTACTCTTCATATTCGTCAAAAATCTGCAAAACCTAATTCAATTTCGAAATGGCTCTCCTCTTATACCCGAGCTGGAGCTAGATTCTGCAGAGATTGAGCTGGTTTTCGAGGAGAAATCTTTATCTATGGGAGTGATTAATTCTTCCTCCTCTCCTTTTTCCGTCTGTTATCGACGGCGATAATGATGTCGGGGTGGAGAAATCAAGCATCCAAAGAGAAAAATGGAGCTACTTAGATAAAAATAAAAAATAAAATTTGTTTGGGTCAAGTTTTTTTTAAATCGGGTCAGGTTTCCTTTGGGTCTGGTTAATCGGTTTGAATTTTATGGTTTGATAATCTATTGACGGTTTGGGACATAAATCACTGAAATTTGGTTTTGTGGATAAATAGATTTCAAACTATTAATTTGGGGAGAATTAAGTTTTTAACTTTACAGTTGTGGATATCTAGATAGAGAGCATACTTCCGTGTATATTTGGTGTTATATGATAGTTATGATGGAGAAATAGATCATTAACCCTAAATCCTTAGAAGTTACATAATTGTAGTATTACATTAAAAGTAATATTACATTACTAAGTACCAAATATGGTCGAATGTAGTGTTTATGGCAGCAACCCATTTCTCTCTTTCTTCATTTGCACGATCAACAAGCATTCTCCTTTTTACATCTTCAGCAAGCCTTGCTTCATGAGCTCTTCCTTCGGCTTCGGCTATAGCTTTAACCTTGATTGTCTCATGTTCAATCTCAGCCTTCTCCCTCTCAGTTTGTCGCCTCTGTGCCTGAATCTGTTCCTCAGTAGCTCTTCGGGATTGTTCCTGCCTGATAGCCGAATCTTCTTGCATTTTCACAAGTTCTTGATTTCTTGTTCTATGAAACTCATTATCAGCCTGAAAACACAATATACAGAACAAAAGCAGTTAGAACAAAGAAAATAAACTCCAGATGTTGTAAATGTGTTCTGAAAATTGCATGTCTGCATCCTCTTTCTTGCCAAATCATCTTCATAACGAGCCATCTGCGATTTTGTTTGTGCTTGGTGCTGAGAAAGTTTTTTCTGTTCATCATATATTACCTTTTGTCTAACCTGTAAAATGGAAAATGTCAGGCATACAATTTTGCTGCTAAGAAACATATAACATAAGCCGAATAATGAAATGATGGAGGAAGCAGGTTAAGTTTTTCACAGGATACTAGTTTCGACTTTACTAAGATAACAGCATTATCTTTGCACTGCATTTGCTAACTCGTTTCTATTAGGTAGCCATAGTTGTAACACCACAAATTCATATAAACATACCAAATATCAAACCATTGAATGATAAGCTTTAAAAGTTAGTAGATCTTACAGTTTCATCTTGGGCTTGCATGGTTTTATACTCTTGCACCTTGGCTGCAAACTCGGTTTGCTTAGTCTCTTCTTGTTGCTTAATACTTTCAAAAACCTGAAACAAACAAACACACACCAAATGTGAGTCCAACCACAACCTATAAACACACAGAAAGAGACTAATTATGAGATCTGACAAACCAATTCAGCTCAACCCCAGCGCAATTAGCTTATAACAGATCTTCTCCACAACAGATCTTCAGAATCCATCCGCAAGATCTCTTCTTCGGAATCCAAGTCAATCCAGGTACTGATTTTTCCTAGAGATAGAAAAGTACCACTAATCAGATCACATCATTCATACAAACACAATATAGAAGAGCACATGGAGAAGTGGAAAGGATCATACCGACGACACGAGTGCTTTACTGAGAAGGTGCCAATACTAAGTCCAGAGACTAGAAGAACTTGAGTCTCTGAGCCGTTCCCTTCCACCAAACTCGGCCGATACGAAGGGTTCATCTGCGCAGTGGAAAAGGAACTCCTTTAGAGAGATCAAAATCTCGGAGCGCCATTTGCATAGTAATATCGGACAAGGACCGTAATAGTTGGGAGTAAAACAGAAACAAACCAGAGGAGCAAGGACATAGTCGAAACCGCCGTGGGAGATGTGGAAGGAAAGAAGAGAAGGAACATCGTCGGAGAAACAAAATCCTAACCGTCGTAGTGAAGGTTAGAGGGAAGTAGTCTCCGCCATTAACAATACTGAATTAGGGTTTTGTTTCCACCATCGATGAATCTGAATCGCCGAAGAAGAAACATCCGAGAGAAGTAATCCACCGATGCTTCCACCGTTAACCTCAACGGACGTCCTCTGCGAGCGTTGAACTTCTCCTAAGCTTGTCTTTCTTCTTCTTCTCATCTCCAGTCTCCTGAAATTTTAGGGCTTTGATTTCGGGATCTAGGGATTTTGGAGGATTTAGAGGAAAAATCTAGTGAGTGAGAGGCCGAAATAAGAATGGAAGGAGGAGGAACACGGTGGAGGATCGGAAGAGAAACGAGGAAGGAAGAGAGGATGAAGAGAGAAAGCCAGAGTCGATGAACCGTGGTTTTTTCTGTCTATTTGCTACAATGAATCTATTTGTCAAAGAGAAAGAGAGGGGAAAAAATATTTTGTCTAATTTTTTTCTAAGTGTTGGCTCCAAAACACTCAATTTGTTTCCCTCTTAATGAAAATGTGGCTCCAAAAACCAATTTTCATTGAAATCATATCATAGCATCTATCTAATGCTATTATATAGTTGGGACAAATTTAGAGTCATCAACGATAGCAGTTTGGTAAAAAACGCTATCGTCTAGTGCTATCAGTGAGGACTTTTCTTGTAGTGATTAGTAGTTAGATGTTTTAACAGACAACACCAATCATTGGAAAACATAAACTGAGGAAAGTAACATATTGTATAAGTTTACATAGATAGACAGATAATTTAAACATAAAACAAACTTAGGATATTTTTACATAAGTTTACAGATAAGAGATAACCAAACAGTACACGAGTCATAATTTCACATAATGCTCTAAGTAGTACCACTATGGTCGATCTCTTTGAACAGAGAGAAAGCGTACTTCAGAGATGCATCACGGACGATGACTTCAGTAACATGATGAGAGAGGGAAATCTGGTCGGATGACTTCAAGTCGAGTAGCATAAATGTGTGTATACCAGAATTTTCTGTAATAGTAGTCGGCTACAGTTATAACTATACTAATAATAAGTTAGCATGTAATAGTCAACTATTTTGAAGATGCAGCTTACCTGATTTTTCTTTTGGCCTTAATGGCTTCCCGATATTAATGATGAACGGTTTAGTGGACAGAGTCTTCATCTCTGAGTTGTAAGCAGCTTTCCGAATGAAGAATGGCAATTTTTGTGCTAAGGGAGTAACATAACTCATAATCTCAGAGTCAGGCACCCTTTGTTTGCTTGATAGAAAGCCTATGATGTGGCTGTCCAGGTCGATGGATAGGCCAACCCAATGACCATTGTCCAGCAGATATGGGCAGTACATCATAAAGATGTCTTTGCACCACTCCCTTCTTGTTTTCACATATGTGACAGCCTCGTTTGATACGTCAGGGAGTTTCATGCTCTGAATTTGGAGGTTAGCAATTAATCTGACGAACTCGTACGCCAAGTAGTCATAACCCTTGAGGGAGGATGTCGATGTAGATGCAATATTATGGCGAATTAAGAAAATAACAGCGTCCATCGACTGCATATATAGTCAACCATTAGTAATCGTCTATGCAAGTAGTTGACTACGATTAATAAACATATAAAATTGGTGAACATACACGAGCAGACATCGGGAAATCCTGGGAGATCATTTCCTTAAAATCGGTGCTAGATAACGTAAGCCCGTTCCATGGTGGGAAGATACGGTCAGACCTATAAAGTATTGTCAGAAGACTAGTATAGTAAGACCTATAAATAGTCATTATACTGTAAAATTTTTTTTTTTACGGTGATGCATTGATGGCCGAATGTAGCATAGATATTTCATCAGGATTGGGGCTCACAAATATAAGAGCGAGTTCGTGGCTTTTTTTGGTCCTTTTGTTGCCGGTCACAAAATCTGCAAATGTTGATGAAGCAAGGCGCTGTCTACTACTTTTGCGTTGAGCTGGAGGTGTGTGAGGTGGAGTTTTTGCATCTTGAGTTGATATACCATGGATTTTAGGGATTTTATCCATGGTATATGTCTTATTTATCGAGTCTTTTTATGTTTTGGAGTCTTTTTAGTATGTTTACAGGTTTAGACACGTTTGGAGCGGAATTGGACATTATGGAGCATTCTGGAGCATTTTAGAGATTTAACCCGAGAGATGGACTTCACTGTCGAATTCACAGACCTGTGTCGATCGACACATCTTGTGCATCGATCGACACAAGGTCGACGCAGACAATACTCGGCGTTTAATGAAGAGTTTGGATATTGCAACTTTGCCCATAAGTTCTTCATAATTACAAAGAAGCCCCAGCCGACTTTAGACCATTATATTAGGGTTTTTAAGCTATTGTTTAGGCCACGCTTTACAACACTTTACTTACGCTTTATTCTATTTTTCAGAGAGAGTTAGGGGCTGATCCTGCTCTCGAAAGAGAGAGGATTTCGAACCCCATTTCTTTATTTGATTTTATAATATTTAGTTTTCTATTCATGACGTTTTCTGTTTCGATGATCATGTCTGAGTAGATTACCTGTTAGGTTTAGGGATTCTCATTAGGGATTTCATGGAATTATAGGTTAATAAATCTGTAGGGATTCATATCTGTTAGTTCTTCATCTAAGATTGTTCTTACTGCTTAATCTGAATTAGCTACCCAGATTTATGATGTTAGGTTGATTGATACAACGACAGTTGGTTAATTAGCTAGAAAGAACCTAGATGAGCAATTTAATTACTCGCAAAGGAATTTGGTTTAATTAGATTGTGAACATATCGAATTTGGAATTAAAGCTGGTTTAATTTGTTAGTAATTACAAAGGAATTTGGATTGCTGCACTTAGACTTAGAGAATTCTCGCAACGACAGTTGGTTAATTCTATATCTGTGTTTGAGTTCTAGATCTGTTCTTAATTAGATCTCGATTGATTGATTGCTTGTGTTCCTGATTTCCTGAGAACTCCCTAGACTTAACGTTTCGCCTTCTTGCTTACAAACTCGCTACTGATTTACTTTCCTGCATTGCTTTTTAGTTTCTACTCGCTTTTGATTTCTCCTAGTTTAACTCGATTGGTTTAAATATATCGTTGCCCAGAGTCCCTGTGGATTTCGATACCTTAAGTACTACAATTACATCACTGTGCACTTGCAGTTAGAATAGGGATTAAAACTTACACATATCAAGTTTTTGGTCACAAAATCTGCAAATGTTGATGAAGCAAGGCGCTGTCTACTACTTTTGCGTTGAGCTGGAGGTGTGAGGTGGAGTTTTTGCATCTTGAGTCAGGCCCAATGAGAATTTTGGTTCAGTAATACCTACTGAAACCAATGGTGGAGCATTGGTTATGGAGTCTGTTGCCTGAAAATGGTGAAAAAATGTAAGTGAATACTTATACAAGTAGTTGGAGACTAATAGACAACTATAAAAGTAGTAGACTACTTAGGTACCTATTGCTGGTTGTATACCTGTTGCTGGTTATCTACCTTGGTTGATCTTGTTGCTTTGGTGGAGCCTGTTGCCTTTGCACCTGCTGCCGATTTGGTGGAGCCTGTTGCCTTTGCACCTGCTGCTTCTTTGGTGGATCATGTTGCCTTGGTGGCGACTGTTGCCTGGGGGAGTTAGAAACATTAAATAAAAGTAAGTGTAGTTATAATATAGTTGTCTACCAATGTAGTTGAATTCTTTGTAGTTGGTTATAGGTAGTCGACTACTACAGAAAGAGAAAACTTTGAAACCTGTTTTTCTTTTATCCCCTGATCCTGTTGCTTGGCTACGTTTTCTTTGCACACGTTTTTGTCAGAAATTTGTTCTTCTTTGGAAGAATCCTCACCAGTTTCATATTCATCACCAGTTGTGTCTTCTCCAGTGGTCTCTTCTTTTGAAGTAGAAGCTGGTTTTGTGTTTTTAGACGGGACAATTTCCTTGGACGGGACAGTTGCCTTGGACGGGACTGGCTCCTTGTTGGTTTCCGTAACGACCTGAATATGGTCGTCTCCTTCGTCGGTTGCCATCAATTGCGCTTCCTCTTCCAATTCCTATATAAAATTAATAGCAAATTGGTATCCACATTTATAACTTTGAGAATATTAGTATTCAAATACTATTAGACAACTACGAAAAGTAATTACCTCTTGTGTATCAAAGTCAGTGTTTATAACTTTTTGGATAATTTTATCAGCTTCGGATTCATCATCTTCCTCGTCCGATGAACTTTCTTCTTCTTCTTCATCTCCAGATGTTACCTGGTGTAGTTATAAAACAACAAATTGAAAATACTTATAGTTGGCTATAAGTATTCATTTATAAATAGGTAACAAAGTTGGGTACCTGCTTCTCTTTGTTCGCCTGGGCCTCTTGTTGATTGCCAAGTATTTCCTTGTTCTGGTTTTGGTCTTCTTCGGAAGAATCATCACTTGTTCCTGTTTCGTCTCCACTATCATCTTCAGAAGCAGACTCACTTGCTTTTCCATCAGTTGCTTTTGCCGAACTGACTTTCTCTTGAGAAGGAACAGTTGTTGTACAGGGGTTTAACGGCGGTTTAGGAGGTGGAATAAAACTGATGTCAGATCTCCTGAGATTACTAATCTCTGCAAATAGTGTACTGAACTTGGATTGAAATTCTATCTGTAGGAGAGCGATGTTATGATTTACAGCTTTCATCTGATCCAAAAGTGGTTTATTAGCTTCCTCGGATTTCTTGAGAAAAGCAGCAGCAGCATCTTCGATTAGACGTTCAACATTTATATCACTTGGAGGTGCCGTATCCGTTGTGGATGTTTGACCTTTTGTCAACTTCAAATGATCGCTTGCCTTTGCACCACCAATCCAAGACTTCCTCGTGAACACTTCGCCACGCTCAATAGCTTCCAGGAGGTTATCGATGCGGTTGTCCTCCACTTCATCATCGTAACCAAATTCGTTTTCGTCTAAAATGTCATCCTGGTCATCGATTATTGCTTTAGCTGAGACCTGAAAGGTAGACAACTACTAGTTAGCCGAATACAATGGGGTTTAGAGACAACTTAAACCACAACTATATTGAAAGGTAGACGACTACTTTTGAACAAAACCATGTACCTTCCCATCTTTATCGAGCGTTTTGACGTAAGGCAAGGATATAGTTATTGATTTCTGGGTACCAAGCCGATTTATCTGGACAATATCTTCCTTAGCATCATCATCAGCTAGAATAAGTTTTGAAGACTTGCCTTTGATTTCCTTAGATAAAATGATGGGAGCAGAAAGCAAGACAACCATTTGTAAAGCGTGAGGGAAACCGTTAATGGCACAAGAAACTTGACAAAGGTTTGACAAAGTGGCGGTCCGGCTTTTGATATGATCTAGAGTCATATCAAAAGACTTGCGACCTCATGGATAGTTTAGAAAGCGTTCAGTATTTTGGACCATCAAACTATATCTCCATTGATCTTGGACTGCTTGGATATTGGACAAAGAACTCCCTCAACAAGTAACAAGAGAGCTAATTTGAACCTGACAACAAGATAGCTAATTAAAAGTAGTCGACTACTACTACGTGAATGTATAAACTAGTAATCAGAAAAAGAATTTTGAAACAGAAAGCAAGATAGTTAATTAAAAGTAACCGTCTATTACCTGATTTCTTTGTTCTTGTAAGGTTTGCCTAAAAGTTTGTTCATGATCCAAACAGGTGTAGGGTTCGCTTCCGTTGCAAACATTTGGTTCATGTACTTCGACAATTCCCCTTCTTCTGCTTGAGGAATGGCCTCATTAATATCTGAGCAGTTTAAACCTGTAGCAATAGAAAACTCCCTGATTGAGAACCTAATCAGTTGATTACCAAACAGGACCCATATTTCGTGACGCTTCCTGATGACAAGCTGCCTAGATAGGAGGAAGTGGAGAAATCGGACAGACGTTGCTACTTGGTTCCTGATATCAATCAGTTTCCCAAATTGGGAGTTCTGTATCCTTTCCATGTCGTCATCTTCAAGAGAAAATTTAACGGCTTCAATATAATTAAGTTGGTAGTATGTGTTGAGTTTGTTGTCGCCCTTTGGTTCATGCCCCGTTTTGAACAAACGTTTGGGTAGATTCGTATCACCCATAGTCAACTACCTATAACAAGTAGTTATTTGTCAATACAGAACTAATTAAACAAAAAATATTCGACACACTTGTAAACGACTAATAATCAAACTAGTATTCAAAGTAGTAATACAATCTGAACCGCTTGAAATTGTTCAACACACACACGACTCTGAAAACAAAATGGCAGCAACCTGGGTTTGTCAATCTCGAAATACATCACTGTAAAGGCTAAATCGAAGAAGAAAATACACAAATAAGCGAAAGATGTGAATAAATTAAGTTGTTAAGTTAACTAGTTTGAAATTACATGCAAAACGACAATACAAAGAGTAGAAATCGACATTAAGAAGCATGCATAAAGCTAAAATTTAAAATTATGGACTAGATTCGATCAATTTGGGCGTCTAATTGGTGATGAAAATTACCTAGGCTTGAGAATTTGGGGCAAGAAAGCGACTTGCTTTTTTTGTTGTTGTGGGTACCTTCTTTTCTTCTGGGTTTCTTCTCTACTTCGGGAGTAAGTTTTCGGGGCCAGAACAGAGGATTTGGAGGAAAGATGAAATACAAAGATGGAGGTTGAAGAAGAAAGTGGTGGTAGAGTGAGAAAATGATATTAATGGCTCGTTAAGTGGGACGCTGAACCATCCGAAAAGAAAGGGGAGTTTTTTTTTATAAAAAAAACGTGATAACAGTTATCGAAGCAAAAAGTAACTGGTGTCAGAGGGATATTTTAACGTTATGGTGGCAATTTGGTAATTTGGACTTGGGCCGTATTTGAAGACAGCGAGTAATATTCTGTCTATGGAATCCCATTAAGTTAATAAAGGATAGTAGTCGGCTACTTTTTCTACGACAACAAGTTATTAAATAAATGAACTATTTATCAATAAAAAAGCAAATACATTGACTAAATAAGTTACAAGATAGTAGTCGTATAATTGAGATGCAATACTAAAGTATGAGTTAAGGTCTTATAATATAACTGGAGGAAATACACCATTACAAAGGGGTCCTTAACAATGTTTTTATTAAAGTCTAGGCCATATGCCAAAACTGGTTCTAGCTAGTTTGCAAAACAACATCGTTTCTAAGGTCCAGAAGCATCCATTGCACATGGTAGGTGGCTTCCACCCTTCATCCCAATAGCATAGCCATCGATTTATAGAAGCACATCCGCACTTTGTGACGCTGTTGAGATCTACTTCCTTTTCCTTCTCTAACCAAAAGTTAATTGGTTAATCTGGCCAAGGTAGTACTTCTCTGGCGTTTATTTTCATTCGAACTTTCTTTGCCACTTCTCTAGTTAGAATTAGCCCGCGCTTTTGCAATTCTTCATTCCCGTAATTTAATGGCACTAGCATGTAGTAGATGTACTTACCAGTTTCCCAACCACCTTCCGCAGATCGTTTGATCATAGCGTCCCCTAGAGCATGTTGATTAGTGTACATGCATGTAGACATACCTTTTAAGAGAAGCGCTGAATGATTGTTGTTGGTAATGCAAATTTCGACAAATTCAACTGCAGGATCAATTGGAACCAATGGTATTTGATGGAAGAAGAAATCAACATTCTTATAGAATTCTTCCGTCTCAGCCAACTCCCTCAGCGTCGTGCATGTTGCCTTTGTACGAATAAATTCGCAGAAACCACACCGGAGGACGTTTTCTAGAATCGTTAGTAAGATATTCTCATTTAGCCTCAACATGTTGCTCGTTTACAAAACAATTTGTATGGCAGTTCCCTCTGTCAGTTAGTGTTTTTATCATTTATTTATAGGAGTATGCCCGTAATAACGAGAAGACACATTAAAGACATCCCTTTATGATTGCAGTTATGAAGGCAGTTATAACGAAAAATAGACAACTACATCTAGTGAATATAAGAAATGATAGTAGTCCACATCTAGGCAACATAAATAGACAACTACAACTAGTTAATATAAAATAGGCAACTACATATAGTCATATACTTTAGATAAATAGTCAAAACAAATGAAAAGAAACACTTAAGCAGAAGTACCTAAAAACATGACATAGTACTAAAAACCACATGGTACTTATTGGAAATAAAATTCAGATCTCAATCCTCATAAGTTGGTAGTGCCAGAAAAGGCAACATTTAGGACAGATGTTGCGATCGTGGTGGAGAAAACATGAAGGGAAAGCGGCAAACACAGGTGGTAGATTGTAGCGGACATCAGTGGTTCTCATCATCGTGATGGTGTTGATAACTTTCTGGGGTAGATGGTTCATGTAATCCATACGGAATCTCCATTCATGGATACGATCTAAAATTTCTTCAGCAAAGTCAGGATGACCAAACGCCACAGCAAAAACAGCAGATAAGAATGTAGCCTCGTCAACCCCACATTTCGATGCAGTAGGTTAAAAAGGAGCAGAATCAAAGATTTCAGCTCCAATTAGTAACCTATGCAAACCGGCTAAGTAATTAGCTTTGGGGTTTTATGACTCAACTGCCAAACTGAAGAATGCCGGAAAACGGTCAATAAGATCTGGGTCACGCACGAACTCCTCAATATCGAGCACAGATATGACTGATGGCTCTTTAAATGCTCGATAGAGAACTTTGGAGCAGCATCCTAGACGACAAGCATCCGTTGCAGAGGATCTACCAACAAAGGATAGAATTTTAGGTAGTAAGTCCGTTAGATCTTCATCAAGGGAAAGTGGGTCCATGTTAACCTTCAAAGGAAAATGAGAATTGCGTAAGTATAGTACATGTAAATAATTGACAAAATGTAGACGACTACGGATTGCTATTTTGAGGTAAGTAATAAAAAGAAAAAAACGTAGTCGGAGACAAGTATACGCAGAGACATAGACGAATACTATAAGAATAAGCGCATATGGAAACAACCAACTACTTCAGAATAAAGTAGTTGGATACACATAAACAACTACTCTAAGGATAAACGCAGAGAACTACTGTATCGAAAAGGTAGCCAACTTTTAGAGGAAACAGAGGACTAGACGACTACTATAATGAGAAACGCAGAGAACTACTGTTTCGAAAAGGTGGAAGACTACTAAAGGAAACAGAGGACAAGGTTCTCATGGTTTAAAACAGGCTTAAGTGATGGAAAACGCTTTTGAAATTTGAAAAACACCCCCATTCCTCCCATAAGGAAGTCAATGAGGAGAAACCATGAGAACCAAGCGTCCGAAAACCCTGAAACACCCACAAACACCCATGAATAGAAATAAATAAAGGATTCAAAACAGGTTAAAGACGGAAGTCAATGGGGAGAAAAGATGAGAACCAAGCTTACGAAAACCATGAAACACCCATGAATACTCATGAAACACCTAAAATGGACCCAAATTTCAAATCTTGATAGTTTTTGAATGAACAAGTATGGACAATCTTGACGGAAACTCATCTCAAACGGAAACAAGCATGAACACAAACTCATTTCAGACGGAAACACATTGTAGTTAAGCAACGATTTTTTTTAAAAAACAGAGAAATCGGATCTTACCGATTTGAAGAGAGCTTCAGCCTGGCTAAAAAGAAGTCGGGTTGAGGGTTTCAAGATGATGGATATTATAGCCAGGGTTTACTGATGGGCTCTTCAATGGTGGGGTCATATGGCAGTACAATGTCAGACCTAAAGGTAAAGTTGGGAGTGTTACAGTCTATTGTCAATAGTGTAGCCGAGATGTTGGTGATGGGCAATCTCGACCTTTCCATCACCTGTAAAAGCCACTTTTTATTTCCCTAATTTTGGTCCCATTGATAGTCATACAGCCCAATTTCCCTTTTATAAAATACAATATTAGTATTATATAAGTTGTTAGGTTTTCGATTTAGTTATGTATATATATAATTGTTTGTTTTAAATAGTATAGTTTTAAAGCGTGATTATGAATTTATAAATAATTTTAATATTTTATAAATTTAAAATATATCAATTCAAATTTATTAATACATATTTTAACATGTATTCCAGTAGACAATGGTATATATATAATCAAAATTGATTAATCTAATTTCGACCTTTTATAATGATCTAAATATAAATACTTTAAATTTATTTTATAGATCAAATGTAACTAATATATGAAAATCCGTTCATTTAACATTTTTGATTGATTTAAGTTAATTTTAAATTTAATGTTTCTATAACTAAATTGTTTAATTCATCTTTTTAGCTTGTCTTCCAATGAACATAAATTTTTTAAAATATTTTATAATTAAACAAATTAATCTCTATTTCAACTAATCTAACAGTAGTCTAAGTATTTTGAAATTTTGATATAAAAAACTTTAAAAACTATCATCTTAAAAACATCATTCGTAATTAAACTCACCATATATAGTCCAATATTATAATTATTAAATAGTTTTAATATTTTTAAAATTAATAATATATCAACTGAAGTTAGTAAGTATATCTTTTAACCCATTTTCAAATAGTCAAATTTTATTTTTAATATTATAAATAATTAAAATCGGTTAATTTATTTTCAGCATGTTTAATATTCTCTCCCCAGCCATTTCGGGTTAAGAAGATTTATAACGGTATAAATATAAAGATTTTATGTTAATTTAATATAAAATGTAGCTAAAATATTTTAGTAAACTATAATAACAAATATAATTTTAGTAATTATTTCTTAAAAATTAAGAAGTTAAAATTATTTTGTAAGATTTTTTAATAATATAAATATATATTCATATTCAATTAAAAGAAGATATTAAAATATATTATGATTTTTTTTTGAATAAACTCAAAAATTGGAATATTTGTATTAAAATATAATTAAAATGATTTTATAATAAATTTTATAATTATTTTTAAGAAATAAACAAATAAAAATATCTTTTTAAATTGAAAATAAAAATATTTATATAATATATATTATTTATATTTAAAAAAAATATTAAAAGATATTATGAATAAATTTTAGAACAAATTTATTAACTAAACAATATTTAGTATGATCCATATGATCCAAAATTTATAATCCAAAACTATATTTAACGAAACAAAAAAATAACAAATAAATGTAGTAGCACATGACTAAATGTTAGTTTAAAAAAAATATATCTGTTTTAATTAGGGCTGAAATTATTATCCGGGATCCGTATTCGATCTGGTATCCGCTCCGGATCCGCTCCGAAAAACGGATATCCGGGCAAGCGGATCCGGATTCGGATAGTAAAATCACGGATCCGATGAATGCGGATCCGTATCCGGATAATAGAAAATTTTAGATCCGGATATCCGAGATCCGTTATATATATTATATTTATATATGTTCTTATAATTTTATTTTTTAGTTTTAATGATATATATTGAAACCAACAAAAACAGAATCAAATTTAAACTAAAAACAATTCTACATTCAAACAATTAATCATTAAAATATTTTACTCTCTTCCATTCTAATTCTTTCGTACTTTATTCATTCGATCTCTAAAATCTACAAAAAAATTGCCGTGTTCACCTCTTAGTGGAAAAGTGAGATCTATTAATGTTATCTAGTATTCTAATCGATCAAAGGTTCGTTTCTCGATCGAACACTTACTTTTGATTTTTTTTGTATGCATCTGATGATATTATAGTTATGCTATTTCAATCAGTTAATTATAATTGATCATTTTTGTTTGTGCAAACCTTTTGATGTTTTTCTTTCTTTTAACTCTTTTTCTCTATTTGTATTGTTTTAAAAAAAAATTCTTTAGAAAGTATTTTTCTTGTCATAATTTCATATCTATACAAACCGTGAATGTATATATGAGTTCATATATGCTATTATATTTTGTGTGAAAATTTTAAATTTTAATCTTGTTTATCAAGCGGATCCGGATCCGGATATTCGGAACAAGCGGATCCGGATCCGGATATTCGGAACAAGCGGATCTGGATCTGGATATTCGGAACAAGCGGATCCGGATCCGGATCCGGATATTCGGAACAAGCGGATCCGGATCCGGATAGTTATATTGCATATCCGGCGGAGCCGGATCCGGATCTGGATACCTCAAAAAACCGGATATCCGGATCCGTTTCAGGCCTAGTTTTAATACTATAGATGTATTTTTAATACTTGTTATCTTAGATTTATTGCATTTAAAAAAAGAATTATTGCACTTATCTTCTTAAATACTTTAGAAATTAAATTATTTCATATCTATTTAATTGGTTACTAAATATTATTAAAAGTAACAATTCTACTAATAAAACAATTAGCTATAAAATAACATACATTAATAAGAAATTAATTACATGTACAAGTGATTTTATTGTTCCATGTGGCCGCATAGCCGTTTACAAGGCGATTCACCCATCAATCGGAACTCTTGTTGACGTAATTGCAGCCATCGACCAAGTAAAAAATTAAAGAAACACAAAACTTCTTCATTGAGAGTCAAAGTATTTAAACATTTTTCTTTATTTATTCTTGAGCTTAATTTGTTATAGGCATTGATAGAGGGCGTCGATGTTCTGACACTATCGACGAACCACCAGTAGATAAGCCGGCCGACATACTAGGGATTTTCGACTTCGCAATGTTATTAGCTAGAAAAGCAGGGGCTTTTGTGGTGCAAGTAGCAGGGAATCATGGCCCGCCGCCTTCCGTGCTATCTTATAGTCGTGGGTCGTTGCGTCGCCGCCGGAAGTATGGACCGGTCAAATCCTGCCTCTCTCATCCTTGATGGCGGCCAGACCGTTCCGAGTATTGGACTTTCAGATAAATATCTAATTAACTTATTTTTTAAAAATACTTGAAATGCATATAAAAGTAATTACTTTTTCTTTATTTTGAAATTAAAGGCCCAACTTTTGGAGCTCCTTTCCTTCAACACATGCTAGTCTTAGCAAGAGATGCAGTCAAAACAAATGGCTCGGTTCTACAAACCTTCACCGCAGATGTTGAAGAATGTCAGCGACCAGATAATTTCGCTCCATCGAAAGTTCTTGGAAATATCGTGATTTGTACATTTTCGGATGGATTCTACAATCAAATCTCAACCGCCCGAGCCATCACAAGACCCGCCATGACTCCTGGTTTCATGGGTTTCATACTCATAGCCAACCCTAGGTTCGGCGACTATGTTGCGGAACCGGTGATATTTTCGACCCCCATATTCTTATCCCTACAATATAAGATTCTCATATAATTATTAAGAGCATCTCAAATGTATTACCCCATTTTTTTACTTCAAAATATTGTAATCTTAGGTGTTTGATTTTTTTCCAATGTATTACACTGTTTTCTACACCAAAATAATATTTTAATATATTTACTTTTTACTTTATTTTTGTTTGCCAATAATACAATTTACTTATAAAATTTACAAATTGTCCTATTAATTTATTTATTTTAATAAACTTTAATAAATTATTATATTAACTAAATTTAGCAGTACAATATAAAAATATACATTACAACACATTTAAATAATAATACAAAATAGATTTTTATTTATTAATCACCATTTGTATATTTTTCATACATGATCAATCAACACATCGCAAAGTGAGAAGTGAGTGTTTTAATATTTAATTGCTCTAAATCCGGATACTATCATTCTCAGCTATATCGACTTTTGGAGGTGGAACTTCTCTTTCAAATTCAATTGGTACATCAAGATCGTGCTCATCCTCGATTATCATGTTATTTAAATTAACACATGTAGTCAATATGTCATGTAAAACATTTTTTTCCAAAACCGAAACGATCCTTTCACAACAGCAAAACGCGATTAGAGAACTCCGAATTCACGTTCTACATCTTTTCTACATGCTTCTTGTCGCACAACAAAATATTTTTTCTTTCCACCCACTGACTGGTGAATAGTTTGCACTATATGGACCATTTTAGATATATACCATCGCTCATATTATATTCCATTCCTTGAATGGTATAATGACAGGAGGAGCAATACCTTGAGCAAGATTGGAGAATAGAGGGAAGATTCCAACACATTAATATCATTAATAGTGTCCGATTCCAAAATAAGCATGTCTTATCCAAAGGCCATAGTCTGCCACAACTTCAAGAATTATCGTTGGGGATCCACTACGGCATGCATATTTTCCAGCCCAAACGGTAGGAAAATTTTTCCACTTCCAATGCATCACTACAAGAAACAACGTTTTTGCGACTGTAACATGCGACTATACTTGTAGTCGTAAAATTTTGCGACTATTTGGAGATACATTTGCGACTGATTAACGACTATTATCAAAACCGGAAACATAGTCACATCGTAGTGGTAATTTGACGACTACCATATGTCTGCTGTTAAGGATCGTATAAATGTCTCAAATGAGTCACTATTTGGGCGACTAATTTGCTACTCCGTGTATAGTAGTAACAAAGTCATGAATTTGTCGCTATTTGTACGACTAATTTGCGGCTCGTTATTCGTGTGGAAAAGTAGTCGGGTTTGCATATCCTATAGTATTTTTTATTTAGTAATAATAATATAAGATATTTTGGTTATATTTGCTAATAATCTTAATTGATTATCAAAGTTAATCTATACTTGCAATTATTCAATGTGTATAATCGTTTTTTCCAACTTGTAACAAACATGTAAAACTTGCAATATTATAAACAAAATCTTAAATTGAAGTTAATGTCCCTTAAAATAGAAATCAAACGGTTAGTAATCATTACAATGGTTTTAAGAAATCAAAACTTAAAACTACATAAGTTCTTAAGAGTTTAGAATAGAAGAGCATGAGAGTTAGTAACGATTTAGAGCCTGGTGGACGTTTGAGTACCATTTATATTATGATATTGTTGATTTTGCAGATTTGTTTCATATATATCAAGAAAAACGAAAATGTATTGGTTTCTTATTATTATTATCATGGTTCAAACAATAATAAGATAATAAAAATATCATTAGCGGTTAAGGCCCAAACATATTAACTAAACAATAGGTTGTCTCTTTTGGTCTTTATACCTTTTAGTCATAACTTTTAGAAACTATATAAATTCTTGCCCAAAACGATTCATATTCTACTTTTACCGAAAAAAGTATTTGCTTTCTAGATTTTGTGTGAAACATCAATGAGAATCAACCATGTCTCTTCATATTATCCGAAAAATTTCTCAGATCGACAATGTCCTTTCTCTTTTGTATCTATAAGTTTTCCTCCTGCGTGTATGGATGTGTATTTCTTTCGTTGGAGATCCTACGATCTCAATAGTTTTGGTCGATGAAGAGGTAATCTCTCTTTTCATCTTTCGGTTGTTGTCTCTTTTATTTTTGCACTTTTATCAAGCGAATAATTTCTTGAGTTAGTATAAAGATAAAGGCATCTGTTCATGTCTCTGTTGTTGATAAATTTCGGTGGTCAACTTGGTTTAAGGGTTCTTGG
Source organism: Orychophragmus violaceus (assembly GCA_030180135.1). NCBI lineage: Eukaryota > Viridiplantae > Streptophyta > Magnoliopsida > Brassicales > Brassicaceae > Orychophragmus > Orychophragmus violaceus. The sequence goes on from CM058239.1 coordinate 34,278,455, forward strand.
TTTAAGCTTAAAAATGCTCAAGTTGTTCTTTCACCATAGTATCCTTCCTTGACCCCTCACGACTTCAAGTTGGTTTTCACGTCACATACATATTTCTGTGTGACTTTTGATAATATACCGGAAGGTGATGCTATAGTTTTCACATCGATTTCAGATATATTAGATCTTGGAGTTTATGATCCTTACCCTGAAGGTAACTTGAAACAAATATTTTTTGTGTGCTTAGGATTATAATAATCACATTATTTGCATGTGTTGTCTAATTGGTATTTTTCACGATATATATTCCTTGTAACCCATGTTGGAAATCTCCAAGATTATTGGGCAAGACAAAAGTTGCAGTTTACCAATCGCGATATAAAGTGAGTTAATCTTGGTCTACTATTTTGATGAGTTGTTTTTGTAGTTTTTTAATAATAGTTAGCAATTTTTTATTTACTAGCCTCCAGAGTCTTCAGTGTTTATTGATTGAGAAAGATGATGAAGAATTAATCAAAATGTTTTGGAAGGATGCAGATAATTATGTCTTGTAATTCTTAGATGCTTCTACGTAAGAAGAGAATCGAGTAAGCATTGAAATTGAATCGGTAATTAGATGAAGAATATTTTTTGTGTATTAAATGTTTATGTTTAGGATTCATTCGTATAGCAATTTATTTTCCATTGTATTCAATGTTTACGAAGTTTTTCTTGGTTATTATAACTAGGGGTGGGCATTTCGGTTTAATTTGGGTTCGGTTCGGTTTGGTTAATTTGGGTCTAATAAAACTCTAACCAAACTAAACCAGACTTAGTTCGGTTTGGTTTTGTTCGGTTTGAATTTATTTAGGTTTGGTTTACTTCAGGTCTGTTTATTTTAGTTCGGTTTAGTTACAAAGATTTTGGTTTCTTTTTCTTCGGTTCAAATAAAAACTAACTTATAAAAATAAAACAAAAATCCAAAACATAAAAATGGCCTAGGAATATAGAAAATGTTCCAGCTTAAAATATATCAATTCACTAAAACCAAAGTCTAATTTAATTAAAATAAAAAGAAGATGAAAAAATCCATGATGGTGGTCTTCTTCTCACTCTCTCTGATGGAAAAGCTCCAGCAAGTCAATAAGTTAAAACATGAGTCAATCATACATACCAATATTTATTCATCTCTCTTACATATAAGTCATCACGGTATATTGGTATAAACTAATATATAAATATCAGTTACCTTACCTTTAATGTTTAATAAAACGTGTGAAGATCATTAGCCTTCTGGGATGGAGGGTGAAAGTCTTAACAAATTCAATGAAAATAAATTAGATAAGCGAATAACAATATGAGATCGTGAGTCATTACTGAATATAATTCTTAAATGGAAAAAGTAAAATATTCTTCAAGTGAATCCATAAACTGGTTTTCTTCCTCTAGATTGTCAAGAGTCTTCATAGATTCTGAACGAAGTGATGCACGCAACCAGTCTTGGGTTAAAACCAACGCTTCGACCATGTCAGGAGTCAAACAACTTCAATATTGGTCTAGAATATGATTTCCAGTGCTAAAGGCACACTCAGAAGCAACATAAGATACTGGTATAGCAAGAATTTTTCTTGCCATTAGAGACATAATTGGGTATTTTGAATTGTTTGTCTTCCACCAGTCTAAAAGATCAAACGGAAGCCCCAAATTATTTTGAGTCGGTACGTGGAGCTCGTCTTTTAGATACTTTTCCAGCTCATTTACCACTTCTGAGGTAGTTCTCTTAGCAACCATGGACTTTAAAAAGGGATCATCAACGTTGTCAACTTCCATATCCTGATGATCTTCGCTTGACTGAGTTACATTCTAACCATCACGAGCAGAAGAATATTGCTGATCTAAAGTGGTATACCGAGCACTATATACCTCAAATATTCTCCGCAAAACATCCATCACCAACTTAGACATTTCTTTGCACTTTGGATTACCTTTTCCATAGATAATTTCAAAGCTAAACTCTATAAAAACTATTTTGCGACGAGGATCAAGGATACCAGCCACTATCAATATCTTATCGATCTTTTATGTACCTTCCCAATATCTATCAAACTTAGTCGCCATTGCAGAAGCCATATCTAATTCAATGTCTTCACTATAAGACATATTTGCCACACTTGATTGAATTTTGCATATCTCATTGTAACAACCATTTGATGTTACTTTTATAGAAGAAGAGAATGCTAAAATTGAATCATAAAATGACTTCAAGAACTTTATCATATGACGTGCACTGTCCCAATCAACAGCCGTTGGAGGTCCTTTCCTCTTCTTTCCATGAGAATCAAGTTCTTTAAACCATGAATCATATGGTAAATCCATACCAGCGATCTTGTCAAATGCAATTTGATATTTAAGTGCACTTTTCAACATCAAATAAGTAGAATTCCATCTAGTAACACAATCCAATACCACACTTCCTCTTGTTATCTTCTCAACCTCCACCCATCGCTTGAAAGATTCTAGTCCTGAAGTAGAAGACCTCACATACTTGACAGCATTACGAACACTTATTATGCTCTTACTTATATCATCCAAGCCTTCATTAGCAATCAAATTCAGTACGTGTGCGCAGAAACGTACATGCATAAATTCACCATCCATCATCAAAGCATCATCCCTAGTATTCAACCGATCTTTCAAAACGTTGATAGCTTTGTCATTGCTGCTTGCATTATCCACTGTAATAGCAAAAAACTTTCTCAATACCCCACTCATCCATAGATCTTACAAATTGATTGACGATGGTCTCTCCTTTATGATCAGAAATAGGACTAAAACTAATAATCCTTCTATGCAGTTGCAAATCAATATCAATAAAATGAGCATATAGATCAAAGTTGTGATAGTAGTCCATATGTCGGTAGTAAAAGAAATCGCTTGCCTATTTAGACTTAAAGTAGTCTTCCATGTAGTTTTCTCAGCCTTATACATACCAACAACCTCCCTCGTAATTGTTCTTCGCGATGGAATAGTAAACCAAGGAATAGCAGTTTCCATGCAGTTTGGTTCTTGTTGTTGTAAATTTTTCTTAGTTCTTTTTTAATTTTTTTGGGGGGGGGCTAAGGAATTGTATCCTCTTGATGTAATTTTTCCTACGGGCAATATATTCAATTCTTATTAAAAAAAACAATACACCTTCACACCGAAGGCCGTTATTCCTCTGACTCAGTCCACTCAACGTCAAGACTAAGATCCAGTTATCCCCCAACGTCAACAACAGCACCCCATGTACGGAACTGTCCACCTCCAGTACTACTTTTACAAAACTTGACTATTAATCAACCTGAAGTCGATGTGGCGCCGGTGTCAGAAGAAGTCCAGAACAACCATAATTCTGTTGAGGACACCCCACTTTCGCCAGTTAACCAATCTCAGGCTCAGAATCATCATATTGTGAAGGTCACAACTTCCTCGACGAATCTCTTCCAGTTTTGCTGGACCTCGAAGAGGACACACTGTAGGCTCTGAATGCTCTGCTTCGGGTGCAAGACATGGACATGTTTACCACCGTCATATCTCCCACATCGATGCCAAACACGACTTGGTAGTGCTATTGTCATATATTGTTTCTTCAGCTGTTGGTATTCTCTGCATATGTTTTTTTCTTGTCTTACGCGTATCGTAATGGTGTGTTTTTAAACCATTTAATTTGCTTATGAATCTGATCTTTGGTTTGAATATGAGTTATGATGGTCTGATGTGTTCGAATATCTGATGGATAGGATGTGAATCTTGTAGTTATCAAGCTTAATATTTCAGGTTTACTCGTGACAGAGGATCGAAATTAGTTCAGAAGATTACAAATAATTTACAAACAAATTCCATAAACCATGCTATAGCTGGTCACGTGTGCCTCGTGATAAAACAGAAAGATACTTCCTAGAGTTCACAGTACAGTTTTCTCTCATATACCTTTTGTATGTACCTTGAATGTATTGTTTTCACTAATGTTATACTTATTTTATTTGTATTCTAGAAAACCCACGATTCGGATCCTTTGATAACATGGACAGTTCAAAAGTACTTTGCGGAGATCTTTCAACGACAGTTAAAAGACATGGTTAGCAATGCGAGGACTAGTGGAGAGAGACCTAAGTGGATCGGTGAGACTCTCATGAAAAAATTACCGACTACTGAGAAACAAAATAAGCAGAGGATAAGAGTGCGACCTATTCGAGTTGTCGTCTTTCTGACCATGAAGGTCTCGGTCATCACGTCCAATTTTCAGGGCCCAAGTCGTACCTAAAAGTCCAGATTGAAATGGCAAGTAACTTTTATTATATAATTGTTATTTATGTTAGCATTTCAACTTGAAATTTCTGTAATAATCCTTGTTTGTTTTATATCACTGCAGGAAGAGGAAATGGGAAGAGCAGTTAATATTGGTGAGGTACTCAGCAAGATACATTCAAAGGCATATGATATGTATGTTAATCGGAAGGCGGAGAAAATCGCTACAAATTTTAAGAAGATTGTGGACGAGAAGTTGTTAGAGCTTGATATAGAGACTTTAGAAGTTTCGAACGGTGCTGCTTCGAGACCTCGGGAACTCTCAATAAAAGAATACACAACATATTTCTTGAGGTAAAGTAATATTTTTCACAATTCACAATTATAAATTCATGTAATGTTCTTTATTTTATTGTGTTTTGCAGTTGTCTTTAATTATAACATGCCACTGATGCAGATAGACGGGGAAATCCTTATGGAGTTGGAAGCCTAAAAGATTCTCTTTTGAGGAGAAAGCGCAAGAAGCCGGGAGACTCTTCAGGGTTTGTGTCCCTGCAAGAGAAACTGAAGGGAGCTCAACGTAAAATCGAAGAGCAGGCTGCCCGTGAAGCAGATCACGCCCGATGTGCGAATGAGCATAAAGAAAAGATCGAGAACATTTCCTTGGTGGAACAATATCTGCGGCTAAGTGATCCGCAATATATTGACTTCCTACAGACCCATAAGGTTGCAACCAACACAAACGGACATCCCCCAACATGTACAACTTAACTCCATCTGCTGCATAGGTTATTTATCATTGTCCCTACCGAACTAATTTTTTGTGTAAGATTTCGAAACTCCTTAAAATTGGTGTTTGCATATGTGATAGTCGTTTGTGTATCTATGCTACATAAAACTATTTAAGTTATCTATGTTATCTTGAAGCAATGTATTTTACATTTCTTGTATCATTCAAATTGTAGTATCACCAATTACCAAATCGTAATTTTACCAAATGGAATAATACAAAATTCTTATTTTCACGCATACGTAACAGTCGTCAATTAATCGCTTAACGGTCAGAAATTAGTGGCACATTCAATACCATAATCGTATTTGGAAGTCCCGCATTGTCGGTGCATAGTCATTAAACAGTCGTAAATTTGTCACTGAATAGTTGCCAAAAAGTCACCATAATCTAAGACTAATTCGTGACTATACTAGTGAGTCACATAACAATCGCCACATAGTGGCGACATAATTACCTTAATCATATATGGATGTTCCGATTAGTCGCTGGATAGTAGTTAAAATGGTTGTTACCTAGTCATTACATAGTGGCTAATATTTACGACTACTTTCTGACTATATTATACGGTCACATATTAATCGACTAGTGATCAACTTGTTTAATGACTATTTGATGACAACATTTCTACGACCGCATCCGGAATCCCTCTTTAGTGGCACAATTGTCACCAACGTAGTCATAAATTAGTCCCTATATATTGCGACCATGCTGCGTATAGTGTATGACTACCACTTTTAGTCATAAAATTAGTCGTAACTTGCAGACTAATTTTACGACTATGCAATTTAGCGACTATGGATTTGCAGCTGCCATATTTAATAGTAATTTAGTAATAAAACCGTGTTTAACGACTATTATGCGACCAAACGGCAGTCGCAAAACGTTGTTTTTTGTAGTGCATGCAATCTAAGCTATCAAACATTCCTAGAAAACTCTCTTTTTCACCAATGTAAAGAAGTCTGGAAATATCATTAGATGTTGGTGAGCATAGGTACTGCTCTGAAAATATATTCACTATTGTTCGAAAAAATCTTTTCATGCTTTTGATTGCCGTTGATTCGTCTATATGTACATAGTCATCTGTAGCATCTGCTGGAAGACCATATTCTAGCATCCGAAACACAACCGTCACTCTCTAAAGAGGCGATAGTCAAAGTCAACCCATTGTATCCCTTCGTTGCGTGATGTAGTTGTTATAACTTACAACTGCATCAATAATACGAAGGAACATGGAACAAGACATTTGATACCTTCTCTGAAACATAACATCATTGTAGGGAGGAGTCTTTGAGAAGTAATCGTTGAACAATTTACAATGTGCGCTTTCTCGATCTCGATAGATGAAAGAACGCCCAGGGATTGAACCACCATAAATCACTTGATTGTTTTGTTGATTGAGAAGATATTGCATGGTTGTGTTGTTATATATGATAGCAAGATTTATTTCTTCTTCTTCATGATTTATTGATCATTTCAGCATTTTCACCATTATCTAAAGAGAATGAAAAGGAATTAATAGATGATAGACTTTTGAAATTATAACTCATTTTTCTATAAAAAATGAAAGATGAATAAAAATTAGTTCTTTTTGGATTTTGGTAACTAATGCCGAAGTGGTATTTATATAAATGTGAGTGTCAAAGCTTTCATGGTCAAAAATATTGGTCTTTGCATGGTTTTTGCATGGCAACTTTCATTAGTCTTTGCATGGTCAAGTTTATTGTTTTTGGCATAATCAAATTCATTAGTATTTTGGTAAACGTAAAAAATTATGTGGTCTTTGCATGTTTTTTTTTTTTTTGCATAGCTATTTTCATTAGTTTTTGCATGGTCAAGGTCACTTGTTTTCGGCATAGTCATTTCATTAGTATTTTGGTAAACGTAAACCATAAAGTGGTCTTTGCATGTTTGCATAGCAATTTTCATTAGTCTTTGCATGATCAAATTCATTTGTTTTTTAGCATAGTCAAATTCATTAGTATTTTGGTAACGTAAAACTTAAGTGATCGTTGCATGGTTTGTTTGCATAGCAATTTTCATTAGTCTTTGCATGACAAGTTCATTGTTTTTGGCCTGTTCAAATTCATTAGTATTTTTGTTAAACGTAAAAATTCAAATAGTCTTTGTATGGTCAAATGTAAAAATAGTCTTTTAGTATACGATCATGTTATATAGTTCACATGATAAAATAGTTTTTAATATACGATCATGCTATATAGTTCACATGATAAAATAGTTTTTTAGTATACGATCATGCTATATAATTTTTTTTAATATACGATCATGCTATATAGTTAATAGTTTTTTCATGATAAAATAAATTTTTATTACATAACGGATGTACTCCTTCTGTTCCTAATTGATTGATGTTTTAAGATTTTCATACATATTAAGAAGACAAATTAAAACATGTTCTTAAATGCATCATTTTTTGTTATTTACAGTTTTCTATAATTTTAAACCAATAACAATTTAATAAATTTTATTATCTCTCTTGAAGTTTACAATTTATCATTATTAATGGATAAAAAATGCATAGAAAACATAAAACATCAATCTTTATGAAACAAAAACAAAATCTAGAAAATCAATCTTTTAGGAACGGAGGGAGTATAGTTTACCAATTGCTCTAATAATAATAAAAATTTGAGTGGTCTTTGCATGGTCATATATCGTTTACATCAAAGCTTGCATGGTCAGAAATATTGGTCTTTCAGTCTTTGCATGGAAAAATGAGTGGTCTTTGCAAGGTTTTCATCGTTTTTTGCATGTCCATTTTTATAGGTCTTTGCGTGGTCAAATATTGTTTATATCAAAGCTTGCATTTAAAATATATTATTCTTTACTTGGAAAATGAGTGGTCTTTGCATGATCATTCATCGTTTTCTACATGGCTATTTTCATTGGTCTTTGCATGATCATTTTCATTGATTTTTGCATTGTCAAATTCATTGTTTTTTTGCATGGTAAAATTGGCAAACGTAGAAAATTAAGAGTTCTTGTATGTGTCCGCAACATCAAACGTAAAATTAGGAGGTCTTTGGAGACGGAGAATTATAACCATGATTTGATTTAGCTACACAAGCATCTCCGAGTTTGCCTTCACTTTTTCCGACTATAGATGATGATGAGATTATTTGAGGATCTCCCTCTAAATGACCAAGTAGGATAAAAAAAATCAAAATTGAAAAGAAAAATTAATAATGGAACATCTGCTGTCATCAACACTTTAAAAGAAGAAAATAAGCTATTTTTGGAGCAACTAAAAAAGACAAGTGCTCAAAGACAACAACATTTGGAGATTCAAAGTAAAAAATACGCATTGAAAGAATCTATAAGAAAACAAAATAAGTTCCAAGATTTGAACTTGATACAAGATCCAAATCGTTGTGCATATGTTCATAGTGAACTAACATGAATATACCAAAAGAGGGCCGACCAACAACAAAACCAACAAAATTCGTCTCATTATGCTTCATTTGGATAATATTTAATGATTTTGGTAGATATGGAAGCGATTTACGAGATTATTAAGTCACTAGTCGTTGTTGTATTGACTAAATATTGTGCTATTTTTATTTTTTTTTATCTATTTTAAATATATTATCGATTTATGTCATTCTATTTTTAATAAAAATATTATAAGATTCTCAAATTTATTTGTCAAATAAATTATTATAATTCTTAAAATCAAATCATTAAAATTTTGAAGAACTATTTTATAAATAAAAAGTACAATTCCAAAATGGTGTGAAAAATTAGATTAAACCAAATTTGGTGAAAAATGGGATACATCATTTTAATGTTAGAAGGGAGTAGACTTGGAGGAGATTTACACTAAAATAAAATTTGGTGTAGAGTCGGAGATACTCTAACAAATCCACTATAAGGTAAGTCATATAAATCATGCTTTTAAAATTGATTGTATAGGGCCTAGCAAATATATAACGTCGATTACTATACTACATAGTAAATAACAATAATGAGATCCACAATTACTTGTTGCAATAAACTTGTTAATCACATTCATTTACATGCATGCCCTATGATTTGGATTGAAGTTTATATTTCAATCAATTCGTTGACGTATGTAAGACTTCGTTACGTTAGATTATATTGAGGTACTACGAGGAGAAAACCTACAGAGACAAGGGAGGGATGGTGACACAATTTGGGGCACGAGCCAGAATTGGCAAAGGCCGGAGCTTGGTTTTTGTCGGAGAAGCACCAGTGGTGTGTAGATTCTCTTCGAGAGGGCCGGCTTATATCGATGCGATTAGGAATCCTTTAGATGTGCTTAAGCCAGATATTCTTGCACCTGGTCACCAAATATGGGGAGCTTGGCTTTTGTCGGAGAAGCACCAGTGGTGTGTAGATTCTCTTAGAGAGGGCCGGCTTATATCGATGCGATTAGGAATCCTTTAGATGTGCTTAAGCCAGATATTCTTGCACCTGGTCACCAAATATGGGGAGCTTGGCTTTTGTCGGAGAAGCACCAGTGGTGTGTAGATTCTCTTAGAGAGGGCCGGCTTATATCGATGCGATTAGGAATCCTTTAGATGTGCTTAAGCCAGATATTCTTGCACCTGGTCACCAAATATGGGGAGCTTGGAGCCCCTCTAGTGCATTTGATCTCATTCACACAGGTTATTACTTATACACACTTCATGTTTTGTATGAAACTTTACGCCTTGATTACTTTTGAATTTGTTTTTGTGAGTAGGACAAAGTTTTGAAAATATTGTCCGGAAAACGAGCATGGCGGCTCCACATATAGCGGGGATCGGCGCGCTGATAAAGCAGCTTAATCCTTCTTGGACTCCAGCCATGATTGCGTCGGCCATTTCCACCACGGCCACCGGATAGGACAGTTCCGGTGAAGTTATATCGGCTGAGTCTTATGGAATCGGTGAATTCTTTCTATCTAATCATTTTGATCATGGAGCTGGCCATGTTAATCCGGCTAGAGCTATAGACCCAGGGCTGGTTTTACCCTCAGGTAAATATTTTTACTTATCATGTGGGAGAGAATAGATAGTTGAGATGTGTGATTTTGATATAATTAAACAAAAGCTTGGGGTAGTTATCATAATATCAATGTTTTGGACATATTGACAAGGTTTCGATGACTACGTCAGTTTCTTGTGTTCACTGCTAAATATTAACCCAGTCACAGTTGGAGCCTGGTGCACTAAACCATCCATCAGTGACTATTTCTACACTTAAAGAGTCACTTATGGTGAGAAGAAGTTTCCAAAATGTCTCCAACAAGACCGAGACATATCTTCGTTCAGTTTTACCTCCCAATGCTACCGAGTTCAATGTCACAGAAGTCCTAACCAAGTTTACATTTGGTAAATTGTTCTTACCTTAAGCTTAAACCACGTTGTAAGAATACCATTGTCGGTTAAGACCATCCCCTTTTGAAAACACATTCAGTAGCTCCTTTTTATTTATTTCATTAGTTCTCATTGGAAAAAAAGGTGTGTTATTTCGATTTGATTTCACATACATTTTTTTTTAAAACATCCATTTCACATACATATATGATATATCTTGTTCTTTTTCGACGAAATGTTCTGACTCACTACAAGTTTGCAGTTCAACGTTGTAAAACAGATCTACATTTTATTTGTTATGTCAACTTAAACAAAATCATAGTTCACACAAAAATGTCAGCAACAGAAGGGTGAACAATAAACATCTTTTATAATTCTCATGTAACATTATAATTTTATAAATACACAATAAAATAAAGTGCAAGCCTGCAAAGTAGGAGTACAATGCTAAACTCTCACCATTCTTATAAAATATCACATAGCTATGTTACGAATAAGGAAAGGTAACATATCATTTACATTCATATTAGACCATGTGCATCAGTAAAACTGGGCACAAAATCCTAGGAAAAAAATAATAAAAAATTGTTAAAGTTTGGGAATAGTGAGGAACCGCTCCCTAAAAGTTCGTTGTTAAGAACCGGCTCGCCACTGTTCACGTGACGTGGCGAGCCGGCATTGGTCCATTTTTTTTTTTTTTTAAAGTTTCGAAAAAATAATAATTAATTTTTAATGTTTTAAGAACTTTTGCTAATAGATCGCTGATGGACCTGCTCTTAGATCTTTAAAGGTCTAATGTAGATTTACATGCATACATTTTGAATCATATACTTAGCTGGAAGAAGCAGTAATGCATAACTGTTAATACGGTGGTCCAGGTGGCTGCTGCGGACCAAAAGGTCCTGGAAACCAGGTTGCTCCCGGAGGTGGAGGTGGTGGGTGAGGTCCTGGAGGAGGCGGTGGCGGAGGATGGCGAGGATCTGGAGGCGGTGGTCTTGGTCGTGCAGGGTGGTAAAAAGGAAAGGGAGTTCCTGGAGGAGGTGGTAGGTGAGGTCCTGGAGGAGGGCGAGGCTCTGGAGGCAGTGGTCTTGGTCGTGCAGGATGGTGAAAAGGAAAAGGAGGTCCTGGAGGAGGTGGTGGGTGAGGTCCTGGAGGAGGCGGTGGCGGAGGAGGGCGAGGCTCTGGAGGCGGTGGTCTTGGTTGTGCAGGGTGGTCAAAAGGAAATGGAGGAGGATGAGGAGGACGATAAGGCATTTCAAAGACTTTGTTATTGCAAAATATTTTTTTATGTACTTAGTTTATATAACATCAAAATTGAAAATCATTGTTACCCACAAGTCTTTGAAATGTTAGAGAATCTCAGTAGTCATTAGTAAGATGTTTGGTAAAATGAAATGGTAGTTATCCACCTAATCTTCGAGCCAACTATACATATATGGATAGAGAGAGATATTTGTGGTTTCTTACACCAGTGGTGCACGCAAGTTCTATTTTAATTGTTTTGCAATGAAAATTTACATGTTTTGATTTATTAGTTGACTTGGAAATCGAAATCTCCTAATATAGCAAGTTCGAAAACTCCTTCTGTAATGGCCCAAATCCAGTAGTTCAAAATTTTTTTGAAGAATAAGGAGAAAGCTCAGCAGCCTAAGCCTATAAGCCCAAGTTTTTTTTCAAAAATCCTAGGACTTTTTCTATTTAAAGGGATCTTCACCCATGAGAAAAACCAAGCAAAGTCATCTCGACGAAGTTCTGCTCCCGTTCCGTCGTAGCCATCGCCTACAGAGATCAGATCTAGGACTCCCTCATCGTTTGGTATTGAAGGTAATCCCGAAACCCATTTTTCAGATCTGATTTCCTTCAATCCGAGCACTAAAACCTCCATAACTTTTTATCCGTGATAAATCTGGGAAATCCGACCACCATCGCGTTCCTCTCGACGAGACGAAGCCGTAACCACTGACCTCGCCCCCCCCCCCCCCTCCCCAGCTGCCCGGACGCGCCCGCAATCGCCGTAAGAAGATCTGCCGGTTCTCCACGCGCCGCCACACGCGCCGCCGTCCGTCGCCACCGTTGACCAGCCGTTGACCGTTGACCGGGTCAGGTCGGACCGTTGGCCGGTTCAGGTCGTCTCGGGTCGGTCCGGTCGGGTCGGTCGGACCGTTGACCGGGTCCGGTTTGGGTTGACCGGTTCGGTTTAATCCGGTCTGGTTCAGTTTTCAATTTCAATTCGATTTTAATTTAAATTTCCGGTTTAGGTCGGTTAAGCTGGTTTGAGCTTTCTATTTTCAATCGATCATATCTAGCTCATCTGAAGCCCGATTTAAGTGAATCAAAAGCCTATCTCACTCGATTTTTCGTCCTCTTTCCATATCTGACGTCCGTTCGGGCTGATGAAGTTCCTAAATTACCATTTTGCCCTTCTTTGGTCAAGGTGAGGATCAGTTGTGATCTTCCCTTACTCCATTCAATTCCGGACGATAGTCCTTTGTTAATACCATCTTTCCTAGGTATTCTAGGCTAGAGATACGCTTGATTGATTGTGGAACGTAGAATGCTAGGTTATCGCGTAAACTGAAAATATTGCTTGTGCGTGATGGATATGATTGATTAGAATTGTGGTAGGTCCCCCGAAAGGGTGTTGCGTGGCAGGATGCGTATAATGAGTTTTGGTACGCGTCCTTGATCGTCGGAGGAGGGTCCTGACGAGCCCTCCCGTGGTGGTGTGTTGTGTTTCGAAGGTTCGCGAGCCGTTTGTTTGTTGTGGAAAGGGCGTAATGGCCGGTCCGTGGTTGGGATTAGGGGAAGGCAGCCCTAGTCCGCAACCATAAACAAGTAGTTATTTCGTAGGTTGATTGTAATGTGCCTTCGGGCATTGCGTGCAAGGTGATGTTAGCTTAGGACTTGTGAGTCGTGATTGTGTGGCGTAAGCCGGGATAGCGGGTTCCTTAAATCAGCCCTCGCTGGGTAATTGTGTTTGAAACAATTACTCAGTCCTCTTTCCTTTCCCTTTCCCCATTTTCTTGCAGGTCCGGATGCGGGATTGAGCGATCGTGTGGCATCATTGGTGGATTTCAATAAGAAGGAAGCACCGGGTCCTGGGACAAGTTGAGCTGGCGTCCCGGTTGGACCGAATCAGGTTCAACGGGCGCCCTAATGCCACGTCTCCAGTTCGCCGGGAGACGGGTGTTACAATTTGGTATCAGAGCCTAGGTTAAGATCTCCCAGTTCCGTTCTGGGATTTTTTTCTTTCGTTTTTTTCCCAAAACCTTGTTTTCAACTATTTTCAAAAGCGTTTGCGAAAGTTTATAAAAATGGTTACTTTGCGAAAGGCTTTTTCACGCACCAATTATATCCTCGTTTATTCTTCACGCCGGTTCTAGTCTAGATAGAATTTTTTTCCGTGCAGGAAGGACCAGTGTCTTCAAACCTCAGTGGTGCTACTGCCCTAAGAAGTGCGCTGGATGTATGTCGTGATGTGTGCCGTTGAGGTGTATGTTGGATGTATGTTGTCGTGTGCGCCTGCAGGGCAGTCGGTACTAATGAGATGGTGTTGGGGTCATCGTATGTTCAAATTTTTGTTCAACCAAGCGTGTTAAAGTGTCAAGGATGTGGAGACGATCAGATGAGAGGCTAATGCGGGAGTGCTGCTAGGAGCATTATAGGATCTGCAAGGAGTGTTGCAAGTGCTGAAAGGAGTGCTACAAGAGTTGCAAGAGGTCAATGGAAAGACCGGATTGCAAGGAGGCCATTTGGAAGTGGCGGTGTTCCGACTGGATTAAGCGTCAAGAGTGGTCTGAGTTGCTTGGATCACGAGGAGCAGCAGGAAGCTGTCCAAACCTATTCTAAGTGTGGAATCTTGGAATCAGTTTGTGATATCAACTTCAATGAGTTATGGACGGCTCGTTGAAGATTGATCAATCTGGAAGCTGGAGAAGATCTTCGTAGTACGGAAGGATCGAGATACAACGGTGGGGCCGGAAAGGAAACGGTCTTCCCTGGAGTGCTTTGTGGATTACTGGAGCAGCTAATGGAGTTCCTCAAGATGGAAAGAAGATCGAAGAATCGTTTTGGGAAATGACGTTGTGGCATTTGGAATTGCCTGGAAAGCCGGACTTCTGTAATTGCAAGCTCAAGTGGACAAAGCTGGATATTGGAAATGGAAATCCAACGGAAGAGTGTTAGAAAAACACTATAGAGGATTGGCAAGAAGGTGCAAGGAATAGCAAAGGAAGGAAAGTTTAACGGGGAAGGAAACCCAAAAGATGGCGTTCGGAGAGCACCACAGCTGGATCACAAGGTAGGAACCCTTGAGCTGGAAGTCAGATTGGAAACCGGTTTGGATATCAGAGTGCGCAGCGGAAGCGTGTCATAGGAGCATATCAGGAGTTAAGTGGGTCGTTCCCCACAAGTCAGGTAGCCATAATGGACATGGTTGACCGCATCGTTCACGGAGAATAAGGAAGGATGTCTGCTGGTGCGACAGTCAACACCATAGTGCACGGTAATGGAAAATCGTCGAAGAGAAACCATTTGGAAGTGGATGATGCACTATGACACGGTAATGGAAACCGTGAGGAGAACTAGTTTGAAGCGGAGCATCTCGTACATGTATTAGAACCATTCGAGGGATGAGTGTTGTTTCTGAACATTGGAGACCGGCCCTAATGGACATGGGCGGTAGCATTTGGCGTTTTGCGTTGCATTCTGGTAACTGCAAATGGACTGGCACCAAGGAGGACACTTCAGAGCGTGGTTGGAAATAAGGGGGGGAGAAGCAGTCTTCAGGATTCAAGGACAAGATCCTTTCAAGCGGATAAGCGATCAAGTTCAGTTACGGTTTAGCGAAGTTTGTGGAGTAATGCTGGTAAGGAGTTGCAGTGGAGATCCCTCGCCACCGAATTCGGGACGAATTCTTTTTAAGGGGGGGGGGGGAGAATTGAAATGGCCCAATCCAGTAGCCCAAAGTTTTTTGAAGAATAAGGAGAAAGCCCAGCAGCCCAAGCCCATAAGCCCAAGCTTTCTTCCAAAAACCCTAGGATTTTTCCTATTTAAAGGAGCATCCACCCATGAGGAAAACCAAACAAAGTCATCTCGGCGAAGCTCTGCTCCCGTTCCGTCGTAGTCATCGCCTCCAGAGATCAGATCTAGGGCTCCCTCATCGTTTGGTATTGAAGGTAATCCTGAAACCCCTTTTTCAGATCTTATTTCCTTCAACCCGAGCACTAAAACCTCCATAACTTTTTATCCGTGATGAATCTGGGAAATCTGAGACAACCATCGCGTTCCTCTTGACGAGACGAAGCCGTAGCCACTGACCTGGCCTCCCGTAGCTACCCGGACGCACCCGCAATCGCCGTAAGAAGATCCGCCAGTTCCCCACACGCCGCCACACGCGCCGCCGCCTCCGCCGTCACGCGCCGCCACGCCGCCGTCACGCGCCGCCGGAGCCATCCGCCAGAACCGCCATCCGTCGCCACCGTTGACCGTTGACCGGGTTGGGTCAGACCGTTGACCGGTTCGGGTCGGGTCGGTCCGGTTCGGGTCGGACCATTGACCGGGTCCGGTTTGGGTTGACCAGTTCGGTTTAATCCGGTCTGGTTCGGTTTTAAATTTCAATTCGATTTTAATTTAAATTTCCGGTTTAGGTCGGTTAAGCTGGTTTGAGCTTTGTGTTTTCAATCGATCATATCTAGCTCATCCTAAGCCCGATTTAAGCGAATCAAAAGCCTATCTCACTCGATTTTTCGTCCTCTTTCCAGATCTGACCACCGTTCGGGCTGATGAAGTTCCTAAATTACCGTTTTGTCCTTCTTTGGCCAAGGTGAGGACCAGTTGTGATCTTCCCTTACTCCATTCAATTCCGGACGATAGTCCTTTGTTAATACCGTCTTTCCTAGGTAGTCTAGGCTAGAGATACACGTGATTGATTGTGGAACGAAGAATGCTAAGTTATCGCTTAAACTGAAAATGTTGCTTGTGCGTGATGGATATGATTGATTAGAATTGTGGTAGGTCCCCCGAAAGGGTGTTGCGTTGCAGGATGCGTATAATGAGTTTTGGTACGCGTCCTTGATCGTCGGAGGAGGGTCCTGACGAGCCCTCCCGTGGTGGTGTGTTGTGGTTTGAAGGTTCGCGAGCCGTTTGTTTGTTGTGGAAAGGGCGTAATGACCGGTCCGTGGTTGGGATTAGGGGAAGGCAGCCCTAGTCCGCAACCATAAACAAGTAGTTATTTCGTAGGTTGATTGTAATGTGCCTTTGGGCATTGCGTGCAAGGTGATATTAGCTTAGGACTTGTGAGTCGTGATTGTGTGGCGTAAGCCGGGATCGCGGGTTCCTTAAATCAGCCCTCGCTGGGTAATTGTGTTTGAAATAATTACTCAGTCCTCTTTCCTTTCCCTTTCCCCATTTTCTTGCAGGTCCGGATGCGGGATTGAGCGATCGTGTGGCATCATTTGTGGATTTCAATAAGAAGGAAGCGCCGGGTCCTGGGACAAGTTGAGTTGGCATCCCGGTTGGACCGAATTCGGTTCAACGGGCGCCCTAATGCCGCGTCTCCGGTTCGCCGGGAGACGGGTGTTACACCTTCAATCTCACCTTTTAATTTTTTGTAATTTTTTTCTTCCGTAGGTGTCTCCGTGTTTTCTTTTCTCTTTTCTATTTGGGGTCAGAGCCGGCGTTGAGCCAATTTTTTTCGAGATTTTTGAATAGGGCCCCCACTCTATAAGGGCCCCTATTTTTTACAAAATATGTATATATACATATATAATATTAAATATATAACAAAAATTATTATAAAATATAAAATAAAGATTATCAAAAATATAAAACACAAAAATTGATAGAAAATAGAAGTTTTGGTGATAATAGATGTTGGATGATCTTAAAATTATTATATATTAAAATTATTATAATTTTGTATTTGCTATGAATAGGGTTCCTAAAATCTCAGCTCCGGCTCTGTTTGGGGTTGAATTGAACTAATTGTGTCTTTTGTTCTTTTTAAGTGCAATTGAGTACTTTTTTATATTTACTCTCATTCTTGTATCTTTTAACAACATATTATATGACTTTTTTTGACTAAAATACTCTTGTTTTTGATAACCAAATACTTGTAACTAGATAGTTTTTTTAGATGAATTATGATTTATGGTTCTTTTTTTTAAACTTAAACCCTTAATTGAAAGCAAAAATAAAATTTTCTTTCGTGCATCTGAACAAAGAAACTCAGCCTCTTCCAGTATTATTTCGTCGAGGCAGTGTGATACCAAAACAAGTTAGATTGGATTTATATCACATGCCATAGCAGGTGAGACATACTCTGCCGCAGACAATCTACACGACTGTAGAAGACTTTTTCTGACAAGACCGATTTATCTATATTCAAATTTTGGATGGTGTGGAAGAAGATTAGGTCTATGCTAAAGTGGGAGAACAACTGAGATTCTAGTAGACGGCGTTTGTTTGGGCTTAGTGGTAAACGGTTGATTTATATTCACACCAGATGTTTAAGATGATCTAGACCAGATGTTACAATATAGATGTTTAGGACACACGAAACGAAAGTCGTGTTTTGATTCGTGGAATGAATGGATAAACGTCTAACTCCATTGACACCGAGTTTTGGCCTGAGGTTGGTGGATACTTGAGCTATCCACAAGTACTGAACACAGTCTATTTACTAATTTGCAATATTTCTGTGTGCATAGGCCAGTGGGTCGATGATTGTTGATGATTTATATGAATAGGCAATTTTAATGGTCGTTGGGATGGTTTGGGGTAGATGGTTTTGCTTAGTTGTTAGAATAATGACGATGTTGGTCTAGGAGAGAAAGGGTGGACACGGGGATGAGAATAAGAGACGTACTTAAGATGATTGATAATACAAATTTGGATGGTTCCGTTGAAAATCGAGCTCGGACCTGAGGTTAGTGGATACTCGAACTATCCATGTTTACTAGACGCATATTTACTGATATGCAAATATTTTGATGTACGCATGTGAGTAATGTTCCATATTTTTAAAACCCTGAGTCTGATTGTATGAAAGCCACACAGAGGCAATGGAGCAGGGATTATTCCCTTAGTTATTTCAAGAATGGTTGAGTAGGTGCATGGATTGGGCCTCTTAATCGGTAGTCTAAATGGAATTGATAAGATGAGGGTTGTCTAAGTAAATGTGAGATGTTAAAATAAATTGCAGGTGCGTTGTCTTTTATTTGTTTTGGCTGGATAAGGATGATAGACATTTTTTTTGGTTTGGGTGTATGTTTGCCACATGATCATTTTATAACGATTTTTTTAGGCTTCTGCGTAAACAAGAATCCAATTTGTGGGGTAATTATTAAAGGTATATGATGATCCAATCCAAATGTCCTCATTCCATATGCATGTATTGTTCACTTATTTGTTATTAGAAGAATGGTTGAGTATATGCATGGATTGGATATGAGTAAATGCATTATGTTAGATAAATTGTCTGTGGATATTCTATTTGGAAATGTGAATTTTTAACAACTGTTTGAGACGTTTGACAAGTCTGTTTGTTTTGTTTACCAAACTGAAGTCCGTTTTTTAATATTGGTTTTCATGGTGGCTTTGGAACTTCAAGCTATGATGATTTGATTGATTTGCAATTTAAAGTCAGTGGTTCAAAAAGACATCATGCCTTGCGATAATAAAGTAAGGGTTATTTTTAGTTGGTTTATTTGTTGAATTGGAGGATTTGTAAAAGTAAAGTGTACTAAATGTGTTGTGGTGGATAGCAAAATCCCATCATACAATAGAGCATACAAGAGATAGAAAATGACAGTGTGGATAGAACAAAGCGCGACTCCAAAATACATTAAAGATAAAAGATAAAAATAATGAACTAAACACCTTCCCCGTCATTAGTAATGCCTAACTTGCCGGCGTTCGGGACGTTAACGTCTGCCAAAGCGACAACGTCTTGCATTTCCTGGTCCTCTCCGCCGCCTGCGTATTCCACATCATCGCCCCATCCATGGATCTCATTCCACTTAAAGAAGGTCATTTGGATGACCCAAAAGAAGGCTGAAGTCTCAATAAGCCATAAACAGTAATCACACATACTGTGACCTTTCACTCTTTTATGGAGCAAATTTAGCCAATACCGATGAACTTCGCAAGGGCAAGTCGATATTCTTCCTTTGTCGAGAGCGTCCCTTATCGTCGAAGAACGTCGGAAATCTGGATAGGCCATTTTAATTCTTGTATCTCTCTGACATGCCTCCTAAGAGCACGGATAGATTTTTGAGAGAGAAGAGGAATTGTTGAATCGATGTCCAAGTCAGGGAAGATGGATCGCCGGATAATTTCGTAGCAGTAAACGGCGGGGCTTGAACACGAACGGCACACTGTTTGAGACGTCGGAAGGCGAGTACTCTTTCATCCGAATACATAAAATCAGAGATTGCCTTCAAAAACGATGCAGTTGGAATTGTTGCATGGAAACATGCATTCTCTAATTTGATAATCCCTAGCCTATCATGGTATGTCTTTATGAGATCGATCTAGAATAGCGTATTCATGTGGTCAGCGTCATCACGAAGCGTCTTGCATACCACTCTAATCTTGTAGTGCTCACGAATGTTTTTGCTGGCGTTTTTGGCCAAAATTAATCTTCTTATTGTGCCTGACAGATCGAGGAGATTGGGGGATGGAAGAATGGCGTTAATAGGGTTTGTATCGCTCATCAATGATGATGTGTTTTAGTGTATGTGGAAACATTGTTACGTGCAGACATATCTTACTTATAAAAGACAACCCTCGTCGCAACGTTTCATCTTCCATACAACTCAATTCTTTGCATCGAACAAAAATTCAGACCCAAAAACGCACCATCCATGATAAAAATTAATATATATGGATAGTAGATAGAAGAATAACTTAGTGATGGATAGGCAATCTAATTTCTAAAATTGAGCTATTTAATATATGAATATGTTAATAAGCGAAATATTTCAATATGTACATATTCGTTTGAACTGGGACTGTTTGTATCCAATTGATATGAATATGTGACTTGTGTGGATCGTAATCGCTGGATTGTTAACGGATGAGCGATTATGCTGTATAGACACGGGTAAATATATTTATCACATAAAAATACGCAATTGGGCAGACCAAAAAACAATTCAATCCATGTACAAAAGCATGTGTGAGATGTGAACTGATAGTGTCCATCCATTTTAAGAAGCGCAGTTGGATCGGCTGAATATATGTGCCTAAATTCGAGTTTTTTTTAAACGCAAACGAATAATTAATTGTAAAACAATTGTATAATTATTTTTTGACAAAATTTATATATATTAATTATTTTTTTGTACAAAGCAAAATAATAATAAAAACTTTAAAAAGAGAAATCCACTACAAATGAATCCCAATTGAGCATGACTAACCTAAGATTTAAGTCCAATTTCTCCAAAATAACACGGTCTAATTGTCACAGAAATCCTAATCCCGAATCGATATGCCGTCAACTCTAGAGACCAATCGCCGCAACCCACGGGATATGGGAGATCCGCCACGCCTGCTGTCTGAGCCACAAAAATGCCATGAACGCCACCACCAAAGGACAAAGAAAGCGAGAACAACTTCAAAATACTACGTCGGAATACAGGTCGATAGACCGCCGAGAAACACCCTTACACCGCAAGAGGTTGCAGACCGGATCCAAAAACCTACAGCCACAAAGCCGCCTGCTTGAGCTCTTTCACACCGTCCTCTAAGTTTACTTGAGCACGTCGCAGGTTCATGTAGCCTAATACACTTCATGCGATACTTCTCCACCGCACATCAACCACATACCTCTATGCATGAAATCAAAGCTAGAAGAATGAACCACCATAAACCAGCACTGACTGCCCTGGAGGAAACCTCACCGGATCTCATCCTCTAAGATCTGGATTTAGTCAGAGCCGCCGCACCAACCTCTGACGGACCTTTGTGACGCCACCAAGCTTTAAGACCCATCATAGAAACCCGACATAGACATAAGGAGTTGCGAACGAAGCGCGGGATCAAGTAAAGAAAGAAGAAAAGCTTTCTCTCTCTACCGGCGAGACCGCCAACGAGTGAAGAAGCGGAAATGATCTGGTAAAAAAGTTAGAGAGAGAATGGGAAAATTGACCCTTTTTCACAATTGTATAATTTTAGGGTTATGGAAAGAAAGAAGACTGTCTTTTCACAAACAACGTAGATAAAAATTCCAAAATATTACTAGTACTTTTGTAAAAATAAATACACCAAAACGTATAAGATAAGTTTAGCTTATTTTTAGAGGATAATCGGTATGTAAACATTAGTTGTAGTCACTGGGGATCTTTTGATTGTGCGACAACTGCCACACCACAAGAACCATATAAGCTTCCTCCGCACGACGATGTCTTAGACACGCCGGAGACAGTCTAGCAATGAAAGACTCGACAACTCCGGTAGCTTCATCTCTTTTCACGATCCCCTCAATATAGTGGGAAGGAAAACTTTAATGTTGTACCGTTGTGTAACCTGGTCCATACGCATAGATTGGTAAATTGATTCTGACATTCCCTAAAATTACCATAAATTTCATCTAGTTACACTAAGCTAATCATCAATTCTTGGATCTAGCTGCCAAGGAACAAGTGGCTGGCTTACTAGACAAGAGGGATCACTGGTTTTGTCAGTGGTAGTATTTGGTCTCCCCAAACCATTTATCAGATTGTGTGTCTGGTTTGTTATGGTCCAAAATTTGATGACAAACAGTTTAAAACCCATTTATCCACCATATAACTACAGTTTAGGACTCTGCGATTCAAGATAAATACGGAATTGTGAAAGATAAATTGGGTCAGAATCAAGAAAGCTTCATCATTTCAAGGCACATTTTTAAATATTAAGGAGCCACCAAAAACAGAGATGTCTGGAGAAAAACATCTGAAATTTATAGCAACATGAACTTGCTGTGCAATACATAGGTGATCATGTTGAAAGATTATAGCGATGCGATTTCCTCCATACTAGCTCGTCTACATGAACCTACCATGCATGAGATATGTGATCATCATCAACCAGCCTGAACCTTCTTCCCAAGCTACATTTGTTCCTACCACTCTCTATATTTCCAGTCCATAAGAAACGAGAGCACAATGATTCTATTCTTTTAATACAGCCCTTTGGCAACATGAAAGTCGAGATCCAGAAATGTATAGATCCCGATATCACATAACTGATGAGAATGACTCTTCCTGCGAATGATGGAGATTTAACAGCCCAAGTTCTAAATCGATTGCTGATTTTTTTAGTAGGGTTCGCATTCAGAGAATCTCAACTTCCTATGCATAATTGGAAATCCCAATATCTTATATGAAATGAACCAATAGTGAAACCGTACCTGGAAATGGTTGCCGTTTCAGTTTGGTTCACGCCTGCTAAGAAGAGTTGTGATTTGGCCGGGTTTAAGTGAAGACCGGACCAAGAGGTGAAGTCCTCTAGCGATTTATGATGCCGTGTAAAGAAGAGGATCTACCATCAAAGAAAACCATCACGTCGTCTGCAAACATCAGTTGAGAAAGACTAAGTACAGAAGCTGTAGGGTGGTAATGAATATATCCATTGTTGAACCTCGACTGTAGAAAATTGAAAAACACTTGAATGACCAGCACAAACATATAAGGAGAGAAAGGGTCTCCTTGTCTCGGCCCTTGCGTGCTGTTAACCCTCCTGATGTTCCGTTTAAAATGAGTGAAGCTTGTAGTAGAAATGCATTATGTGACCCATTCAATGAATCTCGCCGGCAAATCCAAGACTCTCATGGCAGAGATGACAAACCCCATCTAACAGAATCAAAAGTTTTCCTGAGCCACCTTTAACATCCCTTTAGGGCCTATATTCTTTCTAATATAACATTGCACCATCACAGTAGCTAGAAGCATATTTTCACCAAGTAGTCTCTCATGCATAAATGCAGATTGGGTTCAATGAAATTTCAAAGATTATCCGGGCTTATCGGCCAAGGTGTGAACTCGTTGAATACATCATTGTAGTGTGCGAAAATGAAGAGATAACTTGAGAGAGAACTTATTTGAGGCGTGATACTAGAAGCTTTGATATCACCTTATAAAATGTATTAAGGCATGAAATCGAGCAAAAATCAGAAGTATTGGACGCATTGGTTATTTTGGGAATTTAGACCAATGATGTTGCATTCCATTCCTTTAAAATCTTTCTTGAGCGAAAGAATTCATTTACAGTCTCTAGAACTTCTACTCCTATAATCGGCCACATAGCAGCAAAAACTCAGAGGTGTAACCGTCTGGTCCACTTGCTTTGTTTCTAGGAAGAGAGAAGAAGGAAGCTTTATCTCCTCATTCGTGAAGTCTTTTGCCAGAGATAACTTCTGATTTGATGAGCATTTCAAAGGCAGAAGAAGCTCCATATCGCTTTTAACAATCTGATAAGTAGGCTGCTTTTCCCCTAACAAACCAGAGAAGTAAGCAATACAATGATCCTGAATACCCTGTTGAGTATCAATATGAGTACCATCATATGCCACTAAATAATGGATGTGATTCAACGCTTTTCTTGAGTTAACTATGCGGTTGTAGTAGGGGGTGCTGAAGTCCCCTTTTTCAGCCGTAGAACCCTGGATTTCCGACAGAAGAATTTTTCCTCAGCTTTTAGAAGCACCATCCACTTACGCTCAGCTTCTCGTTCTTGCAAGGCATTGATCTCGCTAAGGACGGATAGCATTTTTTGCTGTCTAGACAGGAGATTCTCAAGAGCTTTAGTAACTCTCATTTCTAAGTTAGAGTATTTTTCCTTACTGAAATTCTTGATATGCTTATTCATCAAACTTTTCGGGAAAGTCTGAACATCACTGATTCAAGAACATTGCAAGAGTACCATTGTAGTGCCAGCATTGGTTTGAATTCCTCATTTTGAAGAAGCATGTTGAAGACTCTGAACTTCTGCTTGCGTCTTTGGGCATGGAGAGACAACGATACTTCTCAAGAATAATGGTCAGAAAAGTCTAAATCACCAAACACTGTGAGCGACGACGGGAAGGTTAAATTCCAAACTTCGTTCACAATGATCTTGTCTAGTTTCTTAGCCAATGGCCTAGTGACACACTTATTACACCAAGTAAAGGTGTTTCCTCGGAAATTAAGGTCCTTGGTAAGCATAAAAAGTTCCTTTCAACCACTTCAACTGCAAGTTTACACCTTAGTCTTTGTAGTTTTAAGGGTGTCAATCCACTTGGGTAAATTAAACACACTAAAAATACAGAAGTTCACTTAATCTAAGTGCAACCAAATTTGTTTGTGGGTTTTGTAACTATCAACTAACAAGATATCCAAGTTTCAAACATGATTAAACAAGGATTCAAAAAATATTAAAATGAGCTTAAAATCAGAACAAGAACATAGCATAAACAGAGTAAGAAGATAGTTTAAAACAGTTGATAAAGACTAAGTTCCTTGGGCTGAGTTTCGGTTTGGGTGATCATTTATAAGCTCGGAGACATTTAACAAACATGGGATGATTTATTAGGCTAAGAACAACAAATCAAGTTACTCCACTCTCATGATAATAACCCTCTATCTATCAAGCATTAACATCAACTCTCATTAGCAATTTTAAGATAGATATGCATTAGAAACAAGTTCTTATTACCACTAAACACCTTAAACATCATTTCTCATTAGTTAAGTATATAAAGCACTTGATTAGAGATTCAAACGTTAAGTACACTTCTCAGTGCTAGCAATATTCAAGTTCAAGGAATTGATTAGCTACTTCAATCCTAGCATTAAGAACTTCTAACAAGTAAGAGATCAATATTCCTAAGTTCTAAACAACATAAACCATTTCTAGATCACTCTCACCTTTACTCAAACCCAAAAATTATAAAGAACTACTCACAAGCCATAGCCGTAACAAAGAAAGACATGATTTAGATGAGGAAATATGAAAGAAATAAGAAGAACTCTAAGAAAAACTCAAGAACACAACTCAAATTGCATAAAAGATCAAGAAAACTAAATTTTTTGTAGTGAATTTTTACAAGAAGTGATATCTCTTCTAACACACCAAAAGCCCTTAAATAGATGATAAAAATGTGCAATGACCGACCACAACCACATGGGAGGGTCTACAAGCCGAAAGCAAAAAGAAAAAGTGGCATGTGGGAAAAGTTGACCTCACAGCGGCTCGCGGCCCTCGCTGTGCGTAGCCGCTGTGAGGTTCCCTGGTCCACAGCGGATTCTGATACACGCTGTGGATCCCGCTGTGGAATTCCTAGTTTCGCAAATACCCTCACAGCGGCTCTGGGCCATCGCTGCCGGATGCCACTGTGAGGTGTCATGACCAGCAGCGAGTTCGTCGAGCCGCTGTACTGGTCGCTGTGGAATTTGGTCGTCCGCAAATCCTCCACAGGGACTTGGTGCAGTCAATGTGGGGTGCCGCTGTGAGTTCCTTCCACGAATTCTTAGCTGTTTTTCCACCTTCTTTGAGTGCTCTTTTGGTCCCTTTCTCCTCCTTTGTCCATTGGTGCATCATCATGTCATCCACCACCTACAAAAGAGAAAAACAATGCATATGCACTCCTAATGATGCATAAATGATTTTCCTAAAGCTAAAATATACTCTAAAACATGATTAAATCTACTCAAATTTACAATACATCAACTCCCCCAAACTTGTTTCTTTGCTTGTCCTCAAGCAATCAACAATGAGAACAAAGGGGAGAGGTTTGAAGTTAGAGACTCATAACCAAAGAAATTTAGCAAGCCCTCAACATGATGTCCTTAGAAAATGATAGCTTGCTGCATGAACAAACAAGCTAATCCACTCTAATTTTTCTAGGCTTATCAACACACCAAATCTTATTCTCTTAAGCACACTCTCAAGAATCTACCCAACTCAACATTTAACCAACTCTTAAATTCATTTATTCATCAAAGTGCAGTCTCACAAATGGGGATTTGATCTCAATTAATCGGCTTGGTTTAAAAAAGGGTTCAAATGATGTTTAGAGGAAGGTCTTGATTTCATTTTTGTTTGCTAACTCTCAAGAAAGAGGAATGCTATACATTATGCAAAATGTGGCAAGACAAGAATAATTTGTGCACACAATTTTTAGCTCTCAATGTCTTACCCAATGTGTTTACCAATCCTATCACTAGCTTTAGCCAATCTCCCTTCTTTCCCAAACTCAACCATTTGACTTTTTTCTTTTTCATTTTTGAGTCTTGAGAAGTTATTCTTTTCAATTGCTAAAACTATTTTTCTTTTGATTTCTTTTCATTTTGATCTTAGAGTTTTCCCAATTTCATATCTACTTCTCAAGTGTTTCCCCTTTCACAAGCCTTTGGTCTTTTCTTTTTCTTTTACTCCCCATTTCACTCTTTCTTTTCTTATTCCCAATCCCATTTTTAAGTGCTTATACCTCAAATGCCAATCAAAACAATGAACTCCTAGACTAGCCTATGAGAGCTAATCATTGTCGTTCTCATACTCTTAACCTTTTGCACATGTTAGCATTATCACAAAGAGGCCTCACTCAATAAATAAAATGAAGGTTCAAAGGAAAAGGGAAGGGTTCTATGGTGTGGAAACCATTCTAAGAGTGAGAATGGCCACTTGGATTAACAAAGGGTGGTAAGAATGTGGTAAAAGATAATCCAAGTGTGTATATAGTGACCATGATCAAGTATTAAAAACCCATTAGTGAGAAGTTTAAATTCATTTTAAGTTCATATAAACGAGTTGGTTTCAAAGTTGAGAGTATCAAACAAGACAAATAGATTCGAGTGGTGTGATCAAAGCTCGAAATGTACAAGTGTTTCAAGAGTTGTTCAAGCAACATACTATGATTAACAAGGGCATCATGTTGAGTTCTAAAGTCTAGATTTCTTTCAAGGCAATTATATCATTGTCTCCTATGCAAATGCAATCTAAAATGATACTAGACTCAATCCTAAAAGAGACATAAATATGAATCTACATGCCTTTTTCTTTTTGTTTTTTTTTTTTTGAAATTTTTCAAATTTTTTTTGGTTTTTTCGAAATCATATCTATTAACAATGAAAAACACAAAAGACTCAATAAAAAAACGATGGCTAATTGATCACCGCCACCCCCCCCCCCCCCCCCCCCCCCAAACTTACTTCGCACCGTCTCGGTGTGAAAGCAAATTAAGGGAGGCTAAAGATGACAAATTAAAAATAACACAAAACAGAAACTATGTACAAAGTGGTGATATTACCTCAGTAGTTAGGAGGTGTGGTGTCCTCCTCGTCTTCACCCAAGGATAGGGACGCATTTCTGGAACCGGGAGATGGTGGTGGGATGTATCACATGGCTCTGCGACGTCGCTCGTCAAGGGAGGCGCGTCCCGGTGCTCTGCTTGATGAGCTGGTAGCCTCTCCTCCATGATAGGAGTATCGTCTCAGGAAGTCCTCTGGTTCTGCCTCTTCTTCACTCTCCGGGTAACCAGGATGCATTTCCACCAGACCTTTCTTCCTTGTGACCATATAAGCCAAGTACTTAACTTGACGACTGAGCGCTTTCGTCTTCTCCTTGTACTTCTTCTTCAAGACCTCCTTCATTTTTCGTCCAGCTTCCACCAATTTCCCAAGGGTGCGGTCTTGAAGCTTGTTCCAATGCTCTAGCTTCCTGATATCGCTGTGAGCTTTGCGCAACTGAACACCCTGAATTGCTTCATTGGAAGCATGGAGGTAATAATGTGCGCTCCCATAAATTGGGCTTGGTGGTCTAGCCTGATCAGAACTGGCTCTTGTCTCTGTCGAAACTTCCGCTTGGCTGATGGTGCCTTCTCCTTGTGAGGCTCTCTCATGGGCTCTCCTCTTCCTTTGTCTTGGTTGCGCTTTCGGTGGGTCAACTGCAATGTTTTGGTAGTACCGTGGGTCCTGCTGAAACATGACATTCTCCTTGTTCCGCAGTGTGGTAGTGGCAATGTTCGGGAGGAGGACATTCGTGGTCAGGTTGTGGCTGGCTCTGAGTGTATATGCAAATTTGTCCTCTATATTCCAAGCTAGGAAGTTGGTCTTGCGCAAAAGGGCTTCATCAATCAGTTGTGGTCTAACTCCGTTGACCAGTGGGATTTGCAATGCTTGAAATATCGGAGTCAATATACCCCCAATTCTGAACACTGGCGTCCTATCAACAGATGTCATCGCCTTCCGTCTGATAGCCATCAACTGCTTGAAGAAGTAAGACACAACTCCCAGCTCATCAGAGTTCCAGTGGTTCACTTCGGGAAGGTCGAATCCTCCCAATACTGGCTGGAGTCCCATTGCCATAAACCTCAGCCCCTCTTCCAACACCTTGTTGTTCTCACGCCTGGTGAACACGGTGTAAGCTAGCAGCTTCTCTACATACCGGATGGCCGGGTGGGAAATATCAGAGTTCTTCATTTCCCAGGTCTTGTATACTGCCCTGGAGATGGTGCTCCAAGTAGGGAGAAGGTCTAGGGTCGGCAGCTTGTTGTTCCACTCATCTCTGAACCCAAGTATCTCTGATAGTTGTTTGAACCCCACTCTGTGCTTCTTTGCATTGCATATGAATTTGATGTCACCAAATCCTTCATCTTCCGTTGGTCCAATCATGAATTCCTCCATCTGTAGAGTGCAAAAGAACTGGTGGCATGGCGTCTCATAAACGGGATAAGCTTCCGTCATCAATCTCTCCAAACTGAGACTCCTCAGGATGACCATGACGTCATCATATATCCCCAGCTTCTTACAGATTTCAACATCCCCGAACTTTGTGGCTACCCAGTCATAATATCCAATCTTCATCCTTATCTGACCCAGTGTATAAGACTTTCCCTTCTTCTTCTTCTTGGGCTTCTTTGCTGTTGGCTTCTTGGCTTTTCCCTTCTTCACTGTAGGTTGTAACCTTTCTTCTTCACTGCTACTATCCGATAAATAGATTCTCTCATCATCATCGTCTTGTGCTGCAGCAGGTTCTTTCCCTGGACAATGTGTCTGCGTGCTCTGCTGCTCTTGTTGAGTTTGCGATCCTTTTCTCACCACCTGCACAAACACATTTTAAAACCATAAAACTTTCTCTCAATCAACACATAACTAATGCCTAAAGTCTGAGCATTATAATGTCAATCAATGCAACCTCAATTACTCAATACTTAGGCAATTACAGCGTTCAAGCAAACATCAATAACTCATCTCATTCTCAAAATTCAGATCATTTCAAGTTTTCATCAAATTTTTTTCATGAATCTCTTTCTTCTTTTACATAAATCTCAATGCACCATGAATTTGATAATGCTCCTTTTCCAAAGTATGCTCTAGACATCCTAACAAAGCCTTAGGAACAATCGAATCCCATTTTCCCAATTTCAAAAAAAAAAAAAATTCTCAAGAACCTAGGATTGGATTTTCAAATTTAGCACAATCTAACCATGGGTTCTTCAAATTAACAGTATAGGTGTGCTTAGAATCATCAAGTAAACAAGTATAGAGCCACAAATCCCATAAAATTTGAAATCAAAATTTCACCATGAAGAACAAGGGTTTCGAAATTCCATACCTTAGTTTGATTTGATGAGATATAGTGATTCTAGATGTGTAGATGATTATAAATCGTGAATCAAAGACCCAAAAATCAATGAAAACGGTTCGGAATTGATAGAGTTTTGAAGCTTTTTGAAAGAAAAATGGACTTGTGAGAAAAAAGAAAGAAGAAAAGATAGAGGGTAGGTCACAATGGGATAAAGGCCCGAAATAGCCTCACAGCGGCTCACGGCCCTCGCTTCCTGATGCCGCTATGAGGCTCCCTTACCTGCAGCAGCATGCGTTACTCGCTGTGCATGCCGCTGGGGAAAATGTCATGCCGCAAATCCCTCACAGCGGCTCCGGGCCATCGCTACCGGATGCCGCTGTGAGGTTCCTTCCACTACAGCGGCTGGATGCACTTGCTGTGTATGTCGCTGTGGAATGGAGCCTCCCACAATTCTCCACAGCGGCTCACAGCCCTCGCTGTGGGTAGCCGCTGTGGGGTCTTCCGCTCCACCGTGGCTTCTCTCCGTGATGCGGATTTTTCCATTTCTTTTCCGGCTTATTCACTCAAGCTGAAAACACACATATGAAACTAAAAACAAACATGAAATCACACAAACATACATAATCAAACCAAATATAGAAAATTCACACTGTATATACAAAGGATAACATGGGATTGCCTCCCAAGCGCGCTTTTTTTAAGTCACAAGCTTGACTCTCTTACTGCTTTAGATTGGGGTTGGATCCGTGAGAAGAATCGATATCTCTTCTTCCACGGGGTCGGATGCAGAGTAGACTTTGAGCCGTTGTCAATTCACTGTGAACTCACTTCCGTCTTTGTGGAGTAGAACGACGGCTCCATAGGGTCGGCTCCATAGGGTCGTACTTCCTTGACTGAGAAGGGGGCTGACCATCTTGACTTGAGTTTCCCGGGAAACAGCCTCAACCGGGAGTTATACAGTAGTACTCGGTCTCCTGCCTTGAACTCCTTCTTGACAATATTATTGTCATGAAATGCTTTTGTTCTCTCTTTGTAAATCCTTGAGTTCTCATAGGCATCCAACCGGATTTCGTCCAGCTCATGGAGTTGGATGAGGCGTTTCTCAGCTGCGGTTTTGATGTCGAAATTCAGTAGCTTCACTGCCCACATTGCCTTATATTCCATTTCAACCGGTAAGTGACATGACTTCCCATACAGGAGATTGAATGGTGTTGTGCCAATAGGTGTCTTGAAAGCTGTCCGGTATGCCCAAAGAGCATCATCAAGTTTCTTGGCCCAATCTTTTCTTGATCTCCCAACAGTCTTCTCCAATATAGCCTTGATTTGCCGGTTAGACACCTCCACTTGTCCGCTGGTCTGAGGATGATAAGGTGTAGCCACCTTGTGTTTCACTCCATATTTCTTGAGAATACTTTCAAACACCTTGTTGATGAAGTGACTGCCTCCATCACTGATCACAACTCTTGGAACACCAAATCGAGGGAATATGATGGATTTGAACAACTTGATAACCACCTTAGCATCATTGATAGGACTTGCAAAGGCCTCTACCCACTTTTACACATGGTCGACTGCCACCAGAATGTATTGATTTCCATAATAGGATGTGAAAGGTCCCATCAAGTTTATCCCCCATACATTTAATACTTCAACTTCCAATATCGGTTTTTGGCATCTCATTCCTCCTTCCAATATTCCCCTCCTTTGGCAGGCATCACACTTTGACACATATCCATGAGCATCTTTGAACAAGCTGGGCCACCAAAAACCTGAATGTAACACCTTAGTTGCGGTTTTGAATGATGCAAAGTGTCCTCCATATTCTGAACCATGGCAGTGGTACAAGATCCCTTCCATCTCCTCTTCTGGGAAAAACCTCCTGTAAGGACCATATGAACACCTCTTGAATAAGTAGGATTCATCCCAATAAAATCGAGTGAAATCCCGGTAGAACTTCTTCCTTTGGTAGCTGCTGAGGTTTGGTGGCTCCTTTCCACATGCTAAGTAGTTGACAAAATCTGCATACCAAGGTAGGCTCTCCTCTTTCAAGCTTTTTACTTCTTCCATCTTGAAGACTATCTCGTACTCTTCCTTTAAACTTTGGATCATCATGAGTTGTTCTTCCGGTAGGGAGTCATCTATTGGCAGTTGTTCATCAATCCTAAACCTTGATAAGTGATCAGCCACTCCATTTTCAACTCCTTTCTTGTCTTGTATTTCAAGATCAAACTCCTGAAGTAGAAGTATCCATCATAACAACCTTGGCTTGGCATCCTTCTTAGCCAACAAGTGTCTCAATGCAGCATGATCAATGTACACAACCACTTTCGATCCCACCAAATATGATATGAACTTGTCAAATGCAAACACCACTGCCAAGAGCTCCTTCTCTTTGGTTGCATATCTGACTTGAGAATCGTCCAGGATCCTGCTTTCATAATAGATGACATGAAGCTTTTTGTCCTTCCTCTGGCCTAGGACTACTCGGACTGCATAGTCGCTGGCATCGCACTTTATCTCAAAAGGGAGATCCCAGTCTGGAGCTTGAACTACGGGTGCACTCACAAGAGCATTCTAGATTGTATGGAATGCTTTGAGGCCTTCATCATCAAAGATGAACTCTTTCTCTTTGCACATCAGTCTTGTTAATGGTCTTGCAATCTTTAAAAAATCCTTGATAAACCGTCGATAAAAGCCTGCATGACCCAAGAAGCTCCTTATCCCTTTGACAGAGTTTGGTGGCTGCAATCCCATCATCACATCAATTTTGGCTTTGTCCACTTCGATTCCTCTTTCTGAAATCTTGTGCAAAAGCAATATTCCTTCCTTTACCATGAAGTGGCATTTCTCCCAGTTTAGTACCAAATTTGTCTCCTCGCAACGCTGAAGTACCCTGCACAAGTTAGACAAACAAGCAGCAAATGAGGAACCATATATAGAGAAATCATCCATAAAAACTTCAACCATTTCTTCAATTAAGTCAGAAAAGATTGACATCATGCACCTTTGAAAGGTGGCTGGAGCATTACATAATCCAAACGGCATCCTTCGATATGCAAAGGTGCCATAAGGACATGTGAATGTCGTCTTTTCCTGGTCATTAGGGTGAATGGGTATCTGAAAGAACCCACTGTACCCATCTAGAAAACAGTAGAATGGATGATTTGCCAATCGTTCAAGCATTTGATCAATGAATGGAAGAGGAAAGTGATCTTTTCTGGTGGCTGAGTTCAATTTCCTATAATTGATGCATATCCTATGTCCGGTTATAGTTCTTGTAAGGATTAGTTCATTTTTCTCATTTTTAACGACTGTTATACCTCCCTTCTTAGGAACTACATGAACAGGTGAGACCCATGTGCTATCTGAAACAGGAAAGATTATTCCAGCATTCAAGAGTTTCAGAATTTTCTTTTTAATAACTTCTTTCAAATTAGGATTCAGTCTCCTTTGATGCTCCATTGAAGTCATTGTTTCACCTTCCAAATGGATTCTATGGGTGCAAAGAGTTGGTGATAATCCTTTAATATCATCAAGTGAATAACCTATTGCTCTCATATATTTTCTCAGTTCATTAAGGAGTAAGTTCAGTTCATTTTCATTAAGGTTTTCACTTACTATGACAGGGTATGATGAGTTTGGTCCCAAGAAAGCGTACCTTAGCCCATCCGGAAGTTGTTTGAGTTCTACCTTCGGTGCTTTCAGCTCACACCAGTCATCATCTAGGCTAGACTCACCATTTCCAGCTGGTTTGGTTGCTTCTTCTCCCTTCACGAAATTGATGATGTGGACTTCTTGAGGGAGTTCCAGGTATTGATTGTTTCCTTCTAACACCTTGTGAGAGTCAAGCAGTTTTGCATAATCTTGTCCTTCCTTGTCCATCAGCTCACTCACGTCTTTCTTGGTGGTCATGACTATCTCCAGGGAGTCCTCCATAGCTAGCTCTTCCAGGTATTCATCAGTCAAAGTATCCAGTGTTTCAATCCAAAAGGCCTGCCCTTGAATCGTCAGTTTCTTCATCACTTCATTAATGTCAAACTTGAGGATATGGTTCTCTCCTAAGTGAAAGTCAATCTTCCCCTTCTTGACATCAATGATGGCTCCAGCAGTGGCCAAGAAATGTCTAGCAAAGACCAGAGGGTCTTTTGGTTCTTCATCCATGTCCATAACCACAAAATCTGTCGGTATTTCGAAATTCTCGACCATGACTAGAATATCCTCAAGCATTCCTACATGAAGTCTCACTGACCTATCAGCCAATACCAGCGAGATTTTGCACTGCTTGTAGCGTGTGAATCCTAGCTGCCGAAGTCTCACTGACCTATCAGCCAATACCAGGGAGATTTTACACTTGCTCCAAGGTCACATAGACATCTTTCAAAGGACAGTGGTCCCAAAGCGCATGGTAGGGTGAAGCTTCCTGGATCTTCAAGCTTCCTGGAGATAGTTCTTCTCTGGATAATGGCACTGCACTCATGGGTTAAGATAACCATGCCTTCCATCTCCTTTGTTTGTCCTTGATTGCATCATTGAGAAACTTCTTGTATTGGGGTACTAGCATGAATGCATCCATCAATGGCATGGTGAGCTGAATCTTCTCCATTTTCTTGTCAAAGAGTGCTTTGTACTTCTCTAAGAGCTGCTTCATGAATCTTCCAGGAAAGGGAAGTTTTGGCTCATAGGCTGGTGGCACAAAGATTTTCTCCTTGGATGTAGAGGCTGAACCAGTTTTTGCCTTCTCTTTCGTTTCT
This sequence comes from Orychophragmus violaceus, assembly GCA_030180135.1. Taxonomy (NCBI): domain Eukaryota; kingdom Viridiplantae; phylum Streptophyta; class Magnoliopsida; order Brassicales; family Brassicaceae; genus Orychophragmus; species Orychophragmus violaceus. The sequence goes on from CM058239.1 coordinate 34,313,131, forward strand.
TCATGCATATTGCCTTTCCCTTTGATATTTTTGGCTTCCTATTTAACTTCTTCATCATGCTTCTCCTTCGCAATGGTTTCCTTCTCAAGTTCAAAGTCCATCCCCCCCCACCTTGTTTCTCATTGTCCTCAATGACCTTTTTATGATAGTTCTCGTCCACTTCTTAATGTAATGGCATTGATGTATTTCTTTGGGTTTAGCTCTGGTTTTCCAGGTAGAAAGTCTGGTGGTCTATTTGATGATGATCCTTATTGAGGGAGTTGTTGCTTGAAGCTTGCAAACTCTCTTTCTAGGTGGTCGAATATTGTAGTCCTTTCACTTTGCAGTTTTTTGTTGCTCTCCAAAACTTGTTTCATCATTTGTTGTGTGGTGTCTTCTTGTCTTTGGTTTGATGAGCTTCCTTGTCCTTGGTACTGTTGGTTCCCTTGGTATGTTCCTTGGTTGAATTGTTGTCGTGGCTAGAAGTTGCCTTGGTTGTTGTTGTAGGGTTGCCATTGTTGAAAGCCTCCACTGTTGTTGAAAGCTGGTTTTGTTGGGAAGTTTCCTTGTAGTGTGGTTTATCCTTGAGATTTGAATGGTGGATAGGTCTGGTCTTAAGGATTCTCCAGATTGTTGTTCCTATAGGAAAAGTTGGGGTGATTCATATAGTTCTGATTGAAACTTTTGTTGAATCCTTGGCCTCCAATGTAGTTCATTTCAGCATGTCCATCAACACTCATCTCAGCATCATCTTCAAGGTATCCATGATGTTTATCAAATTCTCCCGCAAAGTTAACATTCCTTTGGTTTGCTTTCAGTAGCTTGTCCAGCTTTCATTGAGTGCTTTGATTTCCCTCCTTTGATCATCTCTATCTCCTCCTTCTTTGTATGTGCGGTCATAGTCTTCCCCATAGTTTGCGTCACTGACCGCCAAGTTCTCCACCAGTTGCATGGCTTCTCTTTCATCCTTTTGCAAGAAGTTGCAATTGCTAGCAGTGTCTAGCATCATCCAGTATTTGGGCAGTATGCCTCGGTAGAGTGTGCTGAGTAGACTCTCCTTAGTGAAGCCATGATAAGGGCACTGGTTGGTGTAGCCTTTGAATCTCTCCCAAGCTTCTCCATAGTTTTCTGTGTCCTTTTGTTTGAAGCTTAAAATCTCAGTCCTTAACCTTGTGGTTCTTGATTTGGAGAAGAACTTGGATAGAAAGACTCTTTTGCAGTCATCCCAGGAGGTGATTTAGTTGGGTGGAAGGTTCTTCTCCCAAAGGTGGGCTTTATCTCCAAGAGAGAATGGAAATAATATCATCTTCATTGCATCTTCAGAAATCCCATTGATGCGGACTGTGCGACATAGCTTGTCAAAGTTGTCGAGATGGTCTAGTGGATCTTCCATTGGTAGCCCATGGAACTTGCTTCCTTGCACCATGTTGATGATGCTTGCCTTGATTTCGTAGTTGTTGTTTTCCACTGCTGGTGCAATGATTCCAGAATGGTTATGCTTGGTTCGTCATATGCTCTAATGGCTCTGTGTACCCTTGGTGGATGGTTTGGTCTGTTTTCTTCATCCCCTTGGTTATTTTCAAACACATCACCGTCGTTTGGTTGTTGTGCCTGGTCAGCCATGTTGTGTTATACTCTTGCTAACCTTTGTTGTTGTCTCCTCTTCTTTGAAATTCCCCTTTCGTGAGCTTTTATGTCGTCAACTCTTGGTACAAGGTTTGTTGTTCCCCTGCTCCTCAAGTTCATTCACCTGCAAAAGAAAGGGAAACAAAGTAGAGAAAGTTAGTATCACTGTAACCAAAAGAATTAGTCTCAAGAAAACACCAAATCTTAATGGCTTAATTTAACACCCAAGATGGCAACGGCGCCAAACTTGATAAGCATAAAAAGTTCCTTTCAACCACTTCAGCTGCAAGTTTACAGCCTAGTCTTTGTAGTTTTAAGGGTGTCAGTCCACTTGGGTAAATTAAACACACTAAGAATGCAGGAGTTCACTTAATCTAAGTGCAACCAAATTTTTTTGCGGGTTTTGTAACTATCAACTAACAAGATATCCAAGTTCCAAACATGATTAAATAAGGATTCAAACAATATTAAAGTGAGCTTAAAATCAGAACAAGAACATAGCATAAACAAAGTAAGAAGATAGTTTAAAACAGTTGATAAAGACTAAGTTCCTTGGGTTGAGTTTCGGTTTGGGTGATCATTTATAAGTTCAGAGACATTTAACAAACATGGGATGATTTTTTAGGCTAAGAACAACAATTCAAGTTACTCCACTCTCATGATAATAACCCTATATCTATCAAGCATTAACATTAACTCTCATTGGCAATTTCAAGATAGATATGCAATAGAAACAAGCTCTTATTACTACTAAACACCTTAAACATCAATTCTCATTGGTTAAGTATGTAAAGCACTTGATTAGAGATTCAAACATTAACTACACTTCTCCGTGCTAGCAATATTCAAGTTCAAGGAATTGATTAGCTACTTCAATCCTAGCATTAAGAACTTCTAACAAGTAAGAGATCAATATTCCCAAGTTCTAAACAACTGATAGGTCAGGTTTTATTCCCTATACTAACTGCAAGTACACAACAATATCAAAGTAGTATATAGGGTTATCGAATCCACAGGGACACTGGTCTCGATAGATCAGAACAGTAGAGATTAATACTAAGAATAAAAGCAGGTAGTGAATTAAATAAAAGCAAGGCGAGAAAGTAAATCAGTAGCAGGAATTTGTGAAAGCAATAAACTAAAAGCGCTAAGTCTAGGGAATTCTCAGGAAATCAGACAAGCAGACAAGTTAATCAGTCAGGATCAAATTAAACTCAGTTCTAGAACTCAAATCACAGAATTAGAATTAACCAAATCTCTTTGCGAAAATCCTCTAAGCCTAAGTGCAGTAATCCAAATCTCTTTGCAATTACTAACAGATTAAACCAGCTTTAATTTCAAGTTCAATATGTTCACAATTAAACTAAGCCAAATCTCTTTGCGAATAATTTAATTGCTCAACCTAAATAGTTCAGATTCTAAACCACACTCTCGTGTCGTATTTAGCAACCTAAAGTCTAGATTCTAATTGATCAGGTTAGAACTAGCATTAAGCACAATTTAGTTTGAAGAACATTCTAATCATGTGAATCCTTAACTGAATTAAACAAGTCTAGCAAGTCATAAAATCCTTAATGAGAAACCCTAAACTTAACTATGAATCTACTCAAACATGATTAATGGAACAGAAATCATAGAAATAATAGATTGCATATAAGAAATTAAATAGATAAAGGGGTTCGAAATCTTCTCCAAAATAGATGAAGTACAGGATTAGATCAGCCCCAAAAGCTCTAAAAATCTCTTAGCTCTAAGTATGAAAGCGTATCCAAAATAAAAGCCAAAACTCTAAATATATAGGCATAATCTCGGCTGAGGCTTCTGTGTAAATACTGGAACTATTCTGGGCTTCTCTGCAAATCTTCATAACTTGATTAAACCGCCGCGTACGGCCCACCTCGCTAGTGTGTCGATCGACACCAAAGGTGTGTCGATCGATGCATGATCATCAAATCGGGCAGTGAGTTAAACTCTCGGCCAAAATGCTCCAAAAGTCCCAAAATACTCCAATTATCTCCAATTAGCTCCAAACCTGATTAAACCTGTAAAAGACTCTAAAATAACACAAAAGACACTAAAAACACATCTATATCATGGCATAAAATGGGTAAAAACCATGATATATCAACTCCCCCACACTTAACCTTTGCTTGCCCTCAAGCAAAACTGAGAACTAAAATGCAGTGAAGAGGTTTGAAAACTCTTCAGAAACTCTTTTCATCCTAGAAGCAGCAACACTCAGATTCCCCTTAGTAAACCACATGAAAGAATCAACCTGCAGACATCAAGACCAACATATACTTCCCCCACACTTAGCAACTGTCCTAAGTAAACTCCACAATCACATTCAAGCATTCAAATTCTCCCTACTGACTTCTGCAAGTATTTAAGTGCGGTCTCACCTAAGGAGTATCAATCAAAGGAACATGGACTCTTACCTTATCAGCTCTAGACCACCATACTATCTTTCTCTAGTCCCTTTCTTCTCTTTTCCCTTCCTTAGCATTCTGATTTTTCCCCATTGGGTATCATTTTATTTTTTTTATCAGTGCTCTTCCGATTAAGGGATGTACCTTGGACACATTCCATGGATGCATAGGATATGAGAGTTTTAGCTACCATTCCCATGACCACTTCGGAGTTACTAACTCATCCTCAGTTTATTATCTTTTTTTTTTTTTTTTTTTGGAAGGGGAGAAAGGAACTAAATAGGACAGGTTTACAGGCTGTGTCAGAACTAACAAGGGAATCCGACACAAGGTATACCAAGCCCTTAGGTGAGAAAATCTAAGTCAGTATTAGGGTGAAGTCAGTAAAAGGATCCTCTGATACCTGAAGTGATGTGGGTGTCCTCAGTAGGTTGATCCGTGTCTGGGTTTTCTAAAAGTCATAGATAATCTGCAGCTTCATCCCAATGGTTACTTAAGTTCCTGCAAGTGCTGCTAATCTTCTAAAAAAATCATTGTTTCTTACTTAAACAAATTTTGACTCAATAAAACAAAAATTTTGAAAAATTTAACTGACTCTAAGAAAACAAAAGAAAGAAGTTAGTAGAACCTCCCCCACACTTAAGACACACTGTCCCCAGTAGTGTCAAACGAAGGATTGGCAAAAGAAAGAAAATAAAAATTTGTTTAAGGAATGGTTGAGTTCTCTCGGGTTTTACCTCTGTCGCACTCAGGCATCGATCGTTGCACTAAGTGCATCGACCGTTGCTAGGCGATTTTTCGTTGTGGGTCGATCGTTGCTCAGGACCGCAACGATCGCTGCAGTGCGATTTCAATCGTTTTGTGACGATCGACACAATGGTGTGTCGATCGACGCACTGCGTTTTAATTCGAGACCTGCAAACAAAAACTCACCAAAACCAGAAACAAGCGTAAAATCCTATAAAAACACTAAAATCAAAATGCAAAAACGAAAACAGTGGGTTGCCTCCCACTCAGCACTTGTTTAAGGTCATTAGCTTGACCGGACGAACAAGATCTTTCAGGCACCGAGAGATCTTGACAGAGACTTTTTCTGTCTCTGTGCAAGTCTCCTCATTCAAGGTGGCGAGTAGGCTGTCGTAGAATGCTCGTGTCCAAGAACAGATGGAGTAAAATGCGCTCCAGGATCTATAATCACAGTGTCATCCGGCTGCTCATCATCTGCTTCCATGATGGTGAATGTCTGCCCATCTATTAGTGGTCTTCGCAGCTTATCCATCTCATAACGCAGCGGTTCATCTCCCAGATGGAGGTCTATCAGGCTGTTCCTAACATCGATTACCGCTCCCATTGTAGCCAAAAATGGTCTTCCAAGTAGTAACGCTTCATCCGGATCACAGTCATATTTCAGCACTAGGAAGTCCGTTGGAACTAAGTAGTTTCCAACTCTCACCGGGATGTCCTCAAGAAGTCCTTCCGGAACTCTTATAGACTGATCAAGTAGGACAAGAGAGGTCCTAGTAGGCTTAAAATCCAACATTTCCAGCTTCTCTGCCACAGAGTATGGCATAAGACTTCCAGCAGCTCCTAAATCACAAAGAGAGCGCCTAAAACTATCTTCGAAGATAGAACAGTTAAGCACAAAGACACCAGGGTCTGGCAGCTTCTTCGGGATCTTAGTCAGCAGAACATCACTAATATGTTGAGGAACTATAATCACCCAATCTCTCAGCTCCTCATCTAAAGGCAACATCTTGTTCAAGTATCTCTGCACACATGGGTGATATGGTGGATCATCAGAAGATGGAATTTCTTCCAATTCTTCACCAATCTCCTCTAGCTTCTTAAGCTCTTCAATTTCCTGCTTAATTATGATAGGCTCAGAGTTTTAATCCCTATACTAAACTGCAAGTGAACAGCAATGTCAAAGTAGTATATAGGGTTATCGAATCCACATGGACACTAGGTCTCAATAGAATCAGAAACGTAGAGATTAATACTAGAAATAAGCAGATGGTGAAGTAAATAAATTGCGAAGCAAGAAAGTAAACAGTAGCAAGTTGGTTGTGAAAGCAATAAACTAAAAGCGTCAAGCCTAGGGTATTCTCAGGAAATCAGACAAGCAGACAGTTCATTCAGCAAGGATCTAATTAAGCACAGTTCTAGAACTCAAAACACAGATATAGAATTAACCAAATTCCTTTGCGATAATTCTCTAAGTCTAAGTGCAGCAAACCAAACTTTCGTTTGCGAGAACTAACAGATTAAACTAGCATTAATTCCAAGTTTGATATGTTCACAATTATCCTAAACCAAACTTCCGTTTGCGCAAAGTTTAATTGCCCAATTTAATTAGTTCAGATTCCTAAACCCCACTTCCGTGACGTATTTAGCAACCTAAGATCTAGATTCTAATTGATCAGGTTAGAACTAGCTTTAAGCACAATTAAATTGAAGAACAGATATAGTTTGAATCCTTAACTGAATTTGAACAAGTCTAGCAGGTCATGAAATCCTATGAGAGAAACCCTAAACCTAACAAGGAATCTACTCAGACATAGATAATGAAAACATAATCATATAATGAATAAATTGCATAAAAGAATAAGAGTAAAAGGGGTTCGAAATCTTCTCCAAATACAGATGATGTGACAGGTTCAGATCAGCCCCAAAAGCTCTAAAAATCCTCTGCTCTTAATTATGAAAGCGTATCTAATAAAAACAACTAAAACTTGATTATATAGGTATAATCTCGGCCAGGGGCTTCTTTGTAAATATCAGGAACTTCTGGATCAAAGTGCAATATCTTGATTCTTCTAAACCGCCGAGTTTTGGCCCATCTCGCTGGTGCATCGACCGTTGCAGGTGTGCAACGATCGACACCTTTCTCTGTTTCGGACAGTGAACTCTATCTCTCGGCCAAACACTCCAAAAATCTCCAAAATGCTCCATTATCTCCAATTCAGCTCCAAACCTGATTATACCTGTAAAAGACTCTAAAAGAACACAAAAGACACTAAAAACACAACTATATCATGGCATAAAACTAGTAAAAACCATGATATATCAACTCCCCTACACTTAGCCTTTGCTTGCCCTCAAGCAAAACATAGAACTAAAGCTTGGTGAAGAGGTTTGAAAACTCTTCAGAAACTCATTTCATCCTAGAAGCTACAATACTCAGATTCCCCTTAGTAAACCACTGAAAGAATCAATCACAGGATATCAAGACCACAATGTACTTCCCCCACACTTAGCAACTGTCCTAGGTAAACTCCACAATCACATTCAAGCATTCAAATTCTCCCTACTGACTTCTGCAAGTATTTAAGTGCGGTCTCACCTAAGGAGTATCGATCAAAGGGCACATGGATTCTTACCTTATCAGCTCTAGACCACCATACTATCTTTCTCTAGTCCCTTTCTTCTCTTTCCCTTCTTTAACAACTGATTTTTCCCATTGGGTATCATTTTATTTTTTTTATCAGTGTTCTTCCCGTTATGGGGTGTACTTTGGACACATTCCATGGATCAAATGAGAGAAAATAGTGTTTGCTACCATTCCCATGACCACTTCGGAGTTACTAACTCATCCTCAGTTTATTATCTTTTTTTTTTTACTTTATAGAAGGGGAGAAGGGAACTAAATAGGATAGGTTGACAGGCTGTGTCAGAACTAACAAGGGAATCCGACACAAAGTATACCAAGCCCTTAGGTGAGAAATCTAAGTCAGTATTAAATTGAAGTCAGTAAAAGGATCCTCTGATACCTGAAGTGATGTGGGTGTTCCCAGTAGGTTGATCTGTGATGGGTTTTCTAATAGTCAGAGATAGATCCTGCAACTTCATCCCAATGGTTACTTAAGTTCCTGCAAGTCTTGTAAATCTTCTCAGAAAATCATAGTTTCTTACTTAAACAATTTTGACTCAATAAAACAAAAATTTTTGAAAAACGGACTGACTCTTAAGAAAACAGAAAACAAAAGTCAGTAGCACCTCCCCCACACTTAAGACACACTGTCCCCAGTAGTGTCCAGCGAAGGATCGGTAAAAAGAAAGAAAAATTGTTAAAGTTCTGTTGAGTTCTGTCGGGTTTACCTCTGTCGCTCATGCATCGATCGTTGCACTAAGTGCATCGACCGTTACTTGGCGATTTTCGTGTATGGTCGATCGTTGCTCAGGACCGCAACGATCGCTGCAATGCGATTCCTTTCGTGTTGTGACGATCGACTAAGAAATGCGTCGATCGTTGCACTGCGATTTTGTCCGAGACCTGCAAACATAAACTCACCAGAAACAAAAACAAACGTAAAATCCTAACAAAAACACCAAAAATTAAGTAGAAAAACACCAGTACCTAATGGTGGGTTGCCTCCCACCCAGCGCTTGTTTAAGGTCAATAGCTTGACCTATCAGAAAGAGATCGGACTCATGGCGGTTTCAACAGAGACTTTGAGTGTCTCTGTGAATGTCTCCTCATCCAAGGTGGCGTATAAGCATTCAGATCATGAGATCTTCCAAGGAATGAGTAATCAGAATCAGGGCGGGAGTGAAGCTTGGGCGGTCTACTGCGTTTTCCTGCATTCAAAATAATGTGGTCAGAAGGTTTAAGCTTATGTGATTTGTACCTTACCTTTGATGTATATCTGATGTCTGGAGCTTTCTGCTTATGAGCAGTTGCAAGTACTGAAGATATTAGAGCAGGTTCAAGAGGAACCGCCATCTTCTTTTCTCCACTATCAGATACTGTAGTTCCACCAATCTGAACTTCTTCTTTCAGATGACCATCAGTGGAGATCACCTTCTTTTCATGAACTCGCGAAGTTTCAACTGGTGGTATTTCATTCACCTTCTTATCCATCACTTTCATGCAGTTAGCCACTTCTAGCTCTTGTCTGGAAGGTTTAGGAACCTTAGGATATGGCACTGGGGGCTTGTAGGCTCGTTCTGGCACTGTTGCAGGTTTCTGGACATGTCTGCGTTCTGTGTCGATCGTTGCATGATGTGTGTCGATCGATGCAAAGCGATTCTGTTTCTCGAAAGAACTCGAAATTGCCGTCAGAATGGCGTTTCGATCGTCACTGAGGGGGTGTCGATCGGTGCATGTATAAGGCAGACAATATTCATCCAGAAAATCCGAGATTATGCTCTCTTCTTCACCTAGCAACTCAATCTCATCCCTTATGTTCACAGCATTGATGTGCAGCTTCCGTTCAGCTCTCTTAGCTTCATTCTGCCTCTCTATTGCTACATCTCTTCGTTCAATTTTGATATCCAGCTCCTCCATATGCGTGCTCAAAGATTCAAACTTCTCATTCAAGTCTTCATACAAAGCATCCATCTTTGAGTTGAAGGACCTATCAATCTGTTGTTGTCTCTCAAGGTACTGCTCCATCATGATTTCCATTCTGCTCTCATGAGCTGTAGGTGCAGACGGTACTTGGTAAGAAGAAACACTACAACTCCTTGTAAAGGGTTTCTGAAAAGCAGATCCGTGACTATAGAATCCAGTTCCTTCAACGCATTGGTTAGCTTCTTGTGCATACTTTCCAAGTAGAAGACTATGCAGAGAGTCAGCTTGGTTCTTCACCCAGCTATATGTGAACTGTCAATCCTTGAGCTGAAAATATCATTCCGACACATCGTTCCTGACGATCTCTTAGTGTTCTTCGTGATTCAGCGAAGTGTGTCGATCGATGCAAGAAGAGCGTCGATCGATGCAATGCGAAATCAGAGAAAACAGAAAAATAAATCAGCAAAAATAAAAATAAATAAAATAAATAAAAACGAAAAGAAAACAAAAAATCCTAGTAAAACCCTAGGTTCTAAGCTATCGAAGACTCTAAGAGTCCCCGGCAACGGCGCCAAAAACTTGATAGGCTCAGAGTTTTAATCCCTATACTAAACTGCAAGTGAACAGCAATGTCAAAGTAGTATATAGGGTTATCGAATCCACAGGGACACTAGGTCTCAATAGAATCAGAAACGTAGAGATTAATACTAGAAATAAGCAGATGGTGAAGTAAATAAATTGCGAAGCAAGAAAGTAAACAGTAGCAAGTTGGTTGTGAAAGCAATAAACTAAAAGCGTCAAGCCTAGGGTATTCTCAGGAAATCAGACAAGCAGACAGTTCATTCAGCAAGGATCTAATTAAGCACAGTTCTAGAACTCAAAACACAGATATAGAATTAACCAAATTTCTTTGCGATAATTCTCTAAGTCTAAGTGCAGCAAACCAAACTTTCGTTTGCGAGAACTAACAGATTAAACTAGCATTAATTCCAAGTTTGATATGTTCACAATTATCCTAAACCAAACTTCCGTTTGCGCAAAGTTTAATTGCCCAATTTAATTAGTTCAGATTCCTAAACCCCACTTCCGTGACGTATTTAGCAACCTAAGATCTAGATTCTAATTGATCAGGTTAGAACTAGCTTTAAGCACAATTAAATTGAAGAACAGATATAGTTTGAATCCTTAACTGAATTTGAACAAGTCTAGCAGGTCATGAAATCCTATGAGAGAAACCCTAAACCTAACAAGGAATCTACTCAGACATAGATAATGAAAACATAATCATATGATGAATAAATTGCATAAAAGAATAAGAGTAAAAGGGGTTCGAAATCTTCTCCAAATACAGATGATGTAACAGGTTCAGATCAACCCCAAAAGCTCTAAAAATCCTCTGCTCTTAATTATGAAAGCGTATCTAATAAAAACAACTAAAACTTGATTATATAGGTATAATCTCGGCCAGGGGCTTCTTTGTAAATATCAGGAACTTCTGGATCAAAGTGCAATATCTTGATTCTTCTAAACCGCCGAGTTTTGGCCCATCTCGCTGGTGCATCGACCGTTGCAGGTGTGCAACGATCGACACCTTTCTCTGTTTCGGACAGTGAACTCTATCTCTCGGCCAAACACTCCAAAAATCTCCAAAATGCTCCATTATCTCCAATTCAGCTCCAAACCTGATTATACCTGTAAAAGACTCTAAAAGAACACAAAAGACACTAAAAACACAACTATATCATGGCATAAAACTAGTAAAAACCATGATATATCAAATTACTTCAGACACTGAGGAGTGTTGTCTAATGATTTGCGCATAGATTTCTTGTTGAGAAATCTCAGAGACTCCAGAGAATAAGCTATCAAGATTCAAATCTGCATCAATACCATTATCATTCGGCAAGTCTGTCTGTTCACGACCTGCATCGACCGACACTAGATGTGTGTCGATCGATGCATCACTGTATTTTTCACCCGAGAGTTTTTCTCCAAAATCCGAGATTTCTTCTTCTTTCACCAATTCAGCTGTACTTAGCTCAAATTTTTCACCTAGGTGAGATCCATCATTAATGTACACAGACCAGGCTTTAATATGAGTGTCTGCTACTCCTTTTCCTTTCATAGAGCTGGAAATCTGATTCACCTGAGTATCCAACTGCTTCATGTGAGTGTTCATGGACTCGATCTTTCCATTGAGGTCTTCATAGACAGCATCTAACTTCTTGTTGCTCTCCACAGTACTCTTGGTCTGACTCTCCATAAGTTGTTCTATCATTGCTTCTATTCTACTCTCATGAGCAGTGGCTGTAGGAGGAGTCTGATAAGATGAAGATCCATAGGTTCTCTGAGTACCTTGTCCAAAAGGCTTCTGAAAACCACTTGTCTGTCCAAAACCAGCTGAGCTCTGATTGCCTGTGAAGGCACTCTTCTGTCCTCCATTGAAGAATCTGTTTCCCTGCTGATTACCAAATCTGTTACCTTGGAAACCAGATCCTCCAATGTAATTCACATCTTCTTCCTGAGTGTCCTCCTCAGTCTGAATTACTTCTACATCTTGTGAAAAGTGGACATCCTTTTTACCAGTCAGGAGATTGCAAATTGTGTCCATTCTAGATCTCAATTCAGCCATCTCTGTATTCTCTACACTTCCACCAGATTTCTTCCTCCTATCATCCATAGTCTTGCAGCTGTTGCTGCTCACTAAGTTCTCAATCAACTGCTTAGCTTGTGCAGGAGTTCTGGTGTTGAAGTTTGCATTACTGGAGTTATCCAGCGCAGACTGATATGGCAGATCTATGCCTCTGAAGAAGATACCTAGCAATGTGACCTCAGTGAATCCATGGTGTGGACAGTCACGCTGGTACTTCCTAAATCTCATCCAAGCAGTCTTAAGTGGCTCAGTAGGACCTTGGGTAAATGTCAGAATGTCCTGTCTGGACTGATCGGAACGCGCATCATCATAGAAGTGACGCAGAAACTCACTCTTCAGGGCTGCCCAAGTAGTATACTGACCAGGTGCCAGTTGCTTCAGCCATGCAGCAGCGTCTCCAGCGAGACTGTATGGAAAGAGCTTGAGGAACAGATAATCTTGGCAGACTCCATCATACTTCATGCCATTGATTAGGTCCTCAAATGTATCAATGTGATCCATAGGCTGCTCTGTAGGATGACCATGGAATGCATTCTGTCTCATCAGTGAGTAGTAGATGGTCTTGATCTCAAAATCGTCCCTCTCAAAGCCAGGAAGAATTAGAGCTGACCGGTTTGCATGAAACTCATCCGGTTTGTTGTAGTCAGCTAAGGTTCTCTCATGGACAACCATCTCTCTACCTTGGGTCTGTCTTGGCCCTTGGTTCTGCTCCTGTTGCAGTGGCTCAGGAGGGTCAGGGATGACATTCCCTTCAGCATCAACCCTTTGCCAAGCAGCATTGTACGGGTTGCTATCTTGGTCCCTTAGAGTACCTTGAGCATCGCGTACTAGAATCAGTCTCTGTACTACCATTCTTTCTCTTCTTTCTCTTCTGTTAGTCCTCTCTAGACGTCCAAGTTCTTCAAGATCGAGATTGATTAGGCTTAAGTTCGGATTACTTCGAGTTTCACGCTTCTGCATAAACTGTCTGTAATCGTCAAGCAACGATCGATGCTAACAGTGCAACGATCGATTCAATCTCAAATCGCTTAGTGACGATCGACACAGGAGGTGCAACGATCGACGCAAGGCGAAATCGGTACCTGCGACAGAGAGAAAACAGAGAAGAAATCAGTAAAATAAAATAAAAAAACAAAAACAAAAACAAAAAAAAATTCCTAGTAAAAACCCTAAGTTCGGTCCTATCGAAGACTCTAAGGTTCCCCGGCAACGGCGCCAAAAACTTGATAGGTCAGGTTTTATTCCCTATACTAACTGCAAGTGCACAGCAATATCAAAGTAGTATATAGGGTTATCGAATCCACAGGGACACTGGTCTCGATAGATCAGAACAGTAGAGATTAATACTAAGAATAAAAGCAGGTAGTGAATTAAATAAAAGCAAGGCGAGAAAGTAAATCAGTAGCAGGAATTTGTGAAAGCAATAAACTAAAAGCGCTTAGTCTAGGGAATTCTCAGGAAATCAGACAAGCAGACAAGTTAATCAGTCAGGATCAAATTAAACTCAGTTCTAGAACTCAAATCACGGAATTAGAATTCACCAAATCTCTTTGCGAAAATCCTCTAAGCCTAAGTGCAGTAATCCAAATCTCTTTGCAATTACTAACAGATTAAACCAGCTTTAATTTCAAGTTCGATATGTTCACAATTAAACTAAGCCAAATCTCTTTGCGAATAATTTAATTGCTCAACCTAAATAGTTCAGATTCTAAACCACACTCTCGTGTCGTATTTAGCAACCTAAAGTCTAGATTCTAATTGATCAGGTTAGAACTAGCATTAAGCACAATTTAGTTTGAAGAACATTCTAATCATGTGAATCCTTAACTGAATTAAACAAGTCTAGCAAGTCATAAAATCCTTAATGAGAAACCCTAAACTTAACTATGAATCTACTCAGACATGATTAACGGAACAAAAATCATAGAAATAATAGATTGCATATAAGAAATTAAATAGATAAAGGGGTTTAAAATCTTCTCCAAAATAGATGAAGTACAGGATTAGATCAGCCCCAAAAGCTCTAAAAATCTCTTAGCTCTAAGTATGAAAGCGTATCCAAAATAAAAGCCAAAACTCTAAATATATAGGCATAACCTCGGCTGGGGCTTCTGTGTAAATACTGGAACTATTTTGGGCTTCTCTGCAAATCTTCATAACTTGATTAAAACGCCGCGTACGGCCCATCTCGCTAGTGTGTCGATCGACACCAAAGGTGTGTCGATCGATGCATGATCATCAAATCGGGCAGTGAGTTAAACTCTCGGCCTAAATGCTCCAAAAGTCCCAAAATACTCCAATTATCTCCAATTAGCTCCAAACCTGATTAAACATGTAAAAGACTCTAAAATAACACAAAAGACACTAAAAACACATATATATCATGGCATAAAATGGGTAAAAACCATGATATATCAACAACCTAAACCTTTTCTAGATCACCCTCACCTTTACTCAAACCCAGAAACTTATAGAGAACTACTCACAAGCCATAGCAATAACAAAGCAAGACATGATTTAGATGAGAAATATGAAAGAAATAAGAAGAACTCAAAGATGAACTCAAGAACACAACTCAAATTTCATAAAAGATCAAGAAAACTAAATTGTTTGTAGTGAATTGTTACAAGAAGTGATATGACTCTTCTAACACACCAAGAGCCCTTAAATAGATCATAAAAACATGCAATGGTCGACCACAACCACATGGGAGGGTCTACAAGCCGAAAGCAAAAAGAAAAAGTGGCATGTGGGAAAATTTGACCTCACAGCGGCTTGCGGCCCTCGCTGTGCGTAGCCGCTGTGAGGTTCCCTGGTCCATATCAGCTTCTGACACTCGTTGTGGATCCCGCTGTGGAATTCCTAGTTTCGCAAATACCCTCACAGCGGCTTCGGGCCATCGCTGACGGATGCCGCTGTGAGGTGTCATGACCCGCAGCGAGTTTGTCGAGCCGATGTACTGGTCGCTGTGGAATTTGGTCGTCCGCAAATCCTCCACAGCGACTTGGTGCAGTCGCTGTGGGGTGCCGCTGTGAGTTCCCTGGCCCATTGATCTCCCACAGCGACTTGGTGCCGTCGCTGTGGGGTGCCGCTGTGAGTTCCTTCCACGAATTTTTAGCTGTTTTTCTACCTTCTTTGAGTGCTCTTTTGGTCCATTTCTCCTCCTTTGTCCCTTGGTGCATCATCATGTCATCCACCACCTACAAAAGAGAAAAACAATGCATATGCACTCCTGATGATGCCTAAATGCTTTTCCTAAAGCTAAAACACACTCTAAAACATGATTAAATCCACTCAAATTTACAACACATCAGTCGTCAAGCGCGGAGCTACGAAGACATTATCTGAACCGCCTTGTCTTGCTATCAACATTCTGAGACAAATTTTGAATGCTCAATCAGGTGCAATACTTGATTAAAGTTACCCCCAACTAACCAAGATTTATCTCTAATGTGGTTTGAGTTTGCCAATTCAGATATCTCATCCCACAAAAGATCTCTCATATCCATCTCTTTGGCCGCATATACCACATACACTACAAACCAGCTTGGAGTCTCCGGAAGAAGTAATTCACAAGTAATCATCTGTAGTGATTTAGAAACCACCACAACCTTCACACTTGGGTGCCATATAACCCATATTTTCCTAAATCCAAGAATGCATAGTTATCTTCAAGAGACCAACCGGATAGTAGCTCACTTAGGAACTTCATACTCTTCGGTTGCTTTAAATGAGTGTCTATCATTCCTCCAAAAATCAGCCTATTGGACCTATATTATTTTTTAAATCCGCTTCGATGACTTAATTTGTTAAAGCTCCGAACATTCTAGCAAAATATTTCCTTACACATAAACATTTTGTGGCTTGGGGGCCCATGCCCTTGTTCTTGTTCTTCTTCTTTTTCTTAGAATCCACTTTTCACAAAAGCCTGCATGTCCAGTGTCGAATCATGATCCTGATCAGACGCACCCGACTCTATGTCTGATCAATATGGTTCTACCTCAAAAACACTTCTATTTCCGTCAAAGAGAGTTATAGGATCTGACTTACTCGTTGTATCTACTGCCTATAGGCCACTATTTTCCTTTGTGATCACATTTCCTTTCTTCCTAAAGATGACTCAGAAAACTTGATTGACTGGGATTTCGACTTTGTGTCATGATTCACAATAGCAGGGAATGCATCCCTTTGATTCATTTTTTTCACGCCTCAAATACCCCTTCGTTTGTCCACCAATGTGCAGCTTGAGCAGGACTTTGTAGTCTGAGATATTGACTTGCACTTGCTGCAAAATGTTGGTGCCACTTTACAGTGCTTAAGAGTGGCCAATCTCCTTACAAAATCACAGATATGAGGCATCCACAGGCTAGAGACCAAAACACGAGATATTTCACCGGAATCAAACTGCATATTCACTGCTTCAGGCAGAGACTTCCGGGGATCAATCACAGTAAAAACCTTTGCGATTTTCGGGGATTATATACTCACATGTACTTTTGTCTCTATATAATTTTCCGAATCAAAATAAATCCCTCCAATTATGTTTGTTTTTGGGGGTTAAATTATAATTTAAAATAGTGATTATGAGTTTTAAAAATTTGAAGCAAGTTATTTTTACAGATCAAATTTAGTTTAGAAACTTGCAAGGTTGAGTAATCGTCATTTCTAAACACGATTCTACTAAATAAAACACAATCTGAAAAATTTAGTTCGATTTAAACCCAACAAATTATTTAGAGATAAAAATATAGATGAATATATATGATGACATGTATAACATTAAAATTTACTTAAATAGCTTGAAAATCTAAGGAATTTGAATGTTGGTCAAGCTACTAGAGAGAGAAATATAACCACCAACAATGCTTAGCAAAGTCTAAAAATATTCACAACCAAGTTTCTTTATTTTTGTTTTTAATAAACAATCACACAAAAAAATAATCGGATACGTCTGATCAATATGTGTGGGAACCAGATAATAGAAAATATGATTCCTATTCTACTGGCCGAGTCTATTCGTTGCTGAGACATAAGAAAAGGTTACATGCGAAAATGAAGTTTAGTTTTCAGGTGGTATTCTGAGACATAAATTCCTAATGTGGCTTGTCGTGTTGAATCGTTATCCGACTTGAGACAAGTTGTTGTAATGGGATATTGCAACTGATGATGCTTGTCTTCTATGCAATTCGGATCCAGAGACAATTCAGCATCTCTTCTTTTTTTTATTTCTCATTTAGCTTGACCGTGTGGCAGACAATTGCGGGTAAGTGCAACTTCTCTTCTGCTAAGAATTGAAACGACTTATTAAAACAACTTCGAAACTACACGGGTCCAAAAACAATAAAGGCTTTAATTATTCTATCTTGACAGACAACAATCTACTTCATTTGGAAGCAACGCAATAACATATTACTCATGAATCTCTTTTCCTCATCTACGAATCTCATTGTTAATTGCGAAATGATAAAAAAAATCGGATTTCAAGCTTGAGACATGACAAACCTGTTTTTCTTCAGGGATGATGCAACTTTGGATGGCTGGTTAACTAAAAGTTTCTTCGAATCCAAGTGTCTACCCGCGGGTCAGTTTCTCCTCTCTCTCGCAATTTCTCTATGTCTTCTGTGGAGAATTTTTTCCGGTCACCTGAATCTACGCTCCCACTGTCGCTCTCTCGATAAGAAGGTATACATGTAATCAACTATTGATGTCCTGATTTGGTCTCCTATCTCCCTCGATTGTGGTTCAATCATGTCTCGTTCTCAGCTCGCTTTAGAAAGCTCTGTAAATTAGGCTGGGAAATAGCTTCTATTTTGGGCTTGTTATTCTGATATGTTAGATGTTTCATATATGTTTTTTTCTAGGTAGCTAGGGCCATTTGGTGTGTGTGAGTGGCCTAAAAAACCTTTAATTTTTCATGCATAAAAAAAACTTTTATAAGGAAAAAATATCATGGTTTTTTGTTAACACTGAACGTATTTCATTCCATTCGAAATCAAAGCGTATCCGAGATAATAAGTGCCTTGCAAAGAAAGTAAACAAAAGAGAATGCCAGTAGGCACCAAAAAGTTAACATTCACCATAGGTCGCATGGCAGGGAGATGCCATGATAGTAAACCTGTGGTACTGTGAGAGGCAGTTATGGTCACGGAAGGTCAGGAGTGACTAGCTTCCTCATGTAGGATGCTCTGCAACCAGCGAGGTCCCAATCTTGCAACATATGAGCTGCGATGAGAGACTGGGGAAACGCTACGAGAGATTAAGAGAGCAGCTCTGTTACTCGCCTCCGTTGTGTGAACCAGTGATCAGAGACGGATGAGTCTGAGATACGAGAAGATTGGCGATGTAAGAGCTCGATATTGAGGATAATGATAGATTTAAGCTATCTCTTCCTCTCTAATCTCTTGTAAACACTTCTCAGATACTGAATAATACTTGTGATAGATTGAATGAAAGAATTACAGCTTTGAATGCCGATTGATCTAAGCTCTCATGACGAACTCAGATTCAATCGTCGATCTCATAACGACCGAGATGTTAAGACTCATAACGTCTATAACAGAATTACAATCAAAGCATAATCCCCAAAATATCTTCCATCTCCTATTTATATCTGAAGACTAGTTTATTTGAGAGTTCTTTATTCTTCTCGAGCTTTGACTCTCAGTCAACAGACTTCTCCAGCTCAGCAGCTTCCAGCTCCACGTCAGCTTCCTTCACTGTTTTCTTCTTCTTGCGATAGTATATCTGTTTATATCTATCAATACCCCCCTCTTCAAAATTAAGCTTGCCCTCAAGCTTAAATGAAGGAAACTGCTGACGGAACTGCTTCAAAGACATCCATGAATTCTCCACTACAGAACGGTCTAACCATTTGACCAAAACTTCCAGCTCCCCTTTAGCATCATACCGCTTCTCCAACACATCTTCAGGGAAGCTAAATACTTCATTCTCACCAAAGCAAACCGCAGGTAATGGTAAACACGTCTCTTGTCTGCCCACTGCCTTTTTCAACTGTGAAACATGGAAAACAGGATGGACCTTCGACCCAGCCGGTAAAGCAAGCTTATAAGCTGCACTGCCCACCCGAGCCAACACTTTAAAAGGGCCATAAAACTTTGCAGCCAACTTTTGACAGAAACGTCGGTTAACTGTTTGCT
The DNA here is from genome assembly GCA_030180135.1 of Orychophragmus violaceus. Lineage (NCBI taxonomy): Eukaryota > Viridiplantae > Streptophyta > Magnoliopsida > Brassicales > Brassicaceae > Orychophragmus > Orychophragmus violaceus. The sequence goes on from CM058239.1 coordinate 34,332,268, forward strand.
GTCTATACGGCCGCAGCTTCAAATACACCAGCTCATCCACCATGAACTCCACATCCCTTCGCTTCTTATCCGCTTGAGACTTCATGATCTGCTGAGCTCTCTCCAAGCTCTGTTTAATGTTCAACAACATTTGGTCACGTTCTTGCAATGACTTTTCCAACTCAAAGTTAGCGGTGGACCCTTTCTCAAATGGAATAATAGGAGGAGGATCTCTGCCATACACGACTTTGAAAGGAGTGGTTTGTAAAGACTTGTGGAATGAAGTGTTGTACCATAACTCAGCTCAAACCAGAAATTTCTGCCAAGTCCGCGGATGAACTGAAGCATAGCACCTCAAATAAGTCTCTAAACAACGGTTTAAAACCTCCGTTTGACCGTCAGTTTGAGGATGGTACGCTGTACTATATTTCAGCTTCGTGTTAGACAGCTTAAACAGTTCAGACCAGAAGGAGCTTAAGAAGACACTGCCACGATCTGAAACAATGCTCTTCGGAAAGCCATGTAAGCGTACAATCTGCTCCACAAACACTCTTGCCACATCCAAAACAGTAAAAGGATGTTTCAAGGTGACAAAATGAGCATACTTGCTTAACCTGTCCACCACTACTAAAATAGTATTAACCCCATTTGAAGTCGGGAGACCTTCAATGAAGTCTAAGCTGACATCCTCCCATATCTGTTCTGGTATTGGTAACGGTTGAAGAAGGCCAGCCGGAGAAAGAGTGGAGTGTTTATGGGTTTGACAGATTCCACAATTCATCACATACTCCTGAACCTGTTTGTATAAACCTTCCCAATAAAATGAACGCTGAACCCTCTTCACTGTTTTAAGAACACCAGAGTGTCCTCCCATTTTACCATCATGGGACTCAGCTAAGATCAAAGGAATAAAGCGGGATTGTTTAGGGATCACCAGTCTGTTCTTGGACCACAGTCTGCCTTCTCGCACTTGATATTTCTTAGATTGTAAAGAGCCATCATTTATCTGAACCACCAACCGTTGAATACGCTCATCATCAGCAATTTCTTTATAAAGATCTTCCCATTGTAACACCGTAGGTATGGTTAGAGCCAACAACAAAGTGGAAATGGACATACAACGAGAAAGACCATCAGCTGCTCTGTTTTCCACTCCAGGTTTATAAGAAATATCAAAATCAAATCCAAGCAAACGAATCAGCCATTTCTGGTACTCCATATTCACCTCTTTTTGTTCCAGAAGAAACTTCAAACTCCGCTGATCCGTTCTAACCTGAAACTTCTGACCCAATAGGTAGTGTTTCCACTTGCGTACCGCCATGACAATGGCCATAAGTTCCCTTTCGTATGCTGGCTTTAGCTGTTCCCGTGTTGTGAGAGCATGGCTAAAAAATGCAATCGGGTTTTGATCTTGCATCAATACTGCACCCAATCCAAATCCAGAAGCATCACTCTCCACTATGAATATCTTTTTGAAATCAGGTAAAGCCAGCACAGGAGCATGGATCATGGCATTTTTCAAGTTCTCAAATGCAGTTTGGGCTTCAGCCGACCATTCAAACTGATCACGCTTCAGTAAAGTGGTTAATGGTTTTGCCAATATACCATAATTCTTCACAAAACGACGATAATATCCAGTTAAGCCCAAAAAACCCCGTAGCTGCTTGATATTCACAGGAACTGGCCAAGCACTCATTGCTTCAGTTTTCACTTTATCTGTGGCTACTCCATTCTCAGCAATAATATGTCCCAAATACTCCACTTGTGAAACCCCAAATGAGCATTTCTTTTGGTTTGCAAACAACTTCTGATCACGCAAAACCTGCAACACTTGAGCCAAATGATCCAAATGGTCTGAGACAGAATTGCTGTATATGAGAATGTCGTCAAAGAAAACTAGGACAAACTGCCTCATAAACCTCTTGAACACCCTATTCATTAAGGCTTGAAATGTTGCGGGTGCATTGGTTAAGCCAAAAGGCATAACCAAAAATTCATAGTGACCTTCCACAGTCCTAAAAGCTGTCTTCTGAATATCTTCTTCTACCATGCGGATCTGATGGTATCCAGACCGTAAGTCCAACTTCGAAAACACCCTTGCACCATGTAATTCGTCCAAAAGCTGATCAATAACTGGGAAAGGGTATTTATCAGGAACAGTAGCGCGGTTTAAAGCCCTGTAATCAACACAGAAACGATAAGACCCATCCTTCTTTTTGACCAACAGAACGGGACTGGAAAAAGGACTTGTACTCGCACGTATGATGCCTGAATCCAACATGTCTGCGACCATCTTCTCCATGATCAGTTTAGTATTATGTGGATATCTGTAAGGCCTCACTGAGATTGTTGCCACCCCTGGTTGTAACACAATAGCGTGTTCTTGACCTCGTATTGGTGGCAGTCCCTCAGGTATGCTGAATACATCCGCAAACTTGCTTAAAAGAGTGGCAAGTGCAGAGTTGTTCTCTGGTAGTTTGGATGCCACTACACTACTAGCAGAGAGCACTACTCTTCCTGTCATACTAGCAGGATAGATGGGGCATAATGACTTGAAAGAGAGTTTAGGACAATGTAGTTCCTTGTCACCAAACAATGTCACTCTCACTCCCTTATGAACAAATGAGAGGTACTGCTCCTTCCAGTCCACCTCACATTTGCCCAATGTCTCAAGCCATTGCACTCCCAATATGACATCCACACTTCCCAGTTCTAGAGAGATGAAGTTTGATGTGAAATCATTGTGATTTAGTTGAAAATTGACCTCCTGGCACACACCTAAGGCATGAACCAATAGACCAATTCCCAACAACACATCAAGGCTGCTAGCTGCAGAAAGTTTCAATTGCAGCCTTTGCACAACAACTGGTGAAATGAAGTTGTGCGAAGCTCCGCTATCGAGCATAACTATCACCTCTCTGTTGTTGATTCTCCCTCTGAGTTTTGTAGTCTTTGGAGAATCAACACCAAGAAACGAGCTTAACGATAAAGTGCAAAGCTCCTGTTGATGTATCTGTAACGCCTCCTGATCAGGTTCATAGTAATCATCCAGTACCTCCATATCAATGCCATGAATCACTGTCAGGACTCGGAGCTCTTTGTTAGGACAATTATGTTCTCTGGACCAGGGCCCTTTACACTTGAAGCAGAGTCTATCCCTTCTCATAGCGTCCAGTTCTGCATCAGTATAACGTTGGCGAGGTCTCACTGACTGTTGATTCCCAGACCCACTGTCCTTAGTTGCAGATGATTCATGTTTATTTTTCTCCAGCGTGCTCCGGTTAATATACGTACTACTGGTGGTTCTATGCTGATTATTACCACGACCAGTTTGTGATTTAGATTGATGACTCCCAGTATCACTAACAACCTTGCAGAACGCACTGGTTTCCATCTTCAAAACAGCGGAAATAAAGTTTGTTAACCCTTGCGGATCTTTCATGCGTATCACTTCTTTCATCTCTTGATTAAGACCATTGTAAAATATACGCTCCAGATGAGCATCCTCCACACCCGGAACTTGAGAAGATAACTCTTCAAATTCAGAAACATAATCCCCTATAGAACCTGTTTGCTTAATTGCAAACAACTTGGTACTCGGTTCCTCATCAATTGACTCAGAGAAACGCAAAATCAACCTCTGTTTGAAATCCAACCAGCTCAGAAAACCACCTCTTCTAAGAACCCAAGCAAACCACTTCTTTACTTTGCCTTCAACACACAAAGCAACCATATCGAGCTTGTCTTCTTCCCTGAAACGACCTACTGAGAAAAAATGTTCTATATCCACCAACCACTCATGAGTATGAACACCATCAAAGCTAGGCATCTCGATTTTTTTCAACATACTATCACGGTTCGCAAAGGCTGAGTTCCGATAACCTAACGGATGATCATACCGGTCATATTCGAAGCCATTAGAATGTACATGTCGACGATAATCATTTGATTCATGACGTGGTGACATCGATCCACTGTCGTGATTGTTGAGTATCGGTTGTTTTCCCAAAGCCTTGAGGACCGCCTTCAATTGCTCCGCCATATCAGAACAACTCTGTTTAGTCTCGGAACAATCTCGCTTTGTCTCCGCTAGTTGTTGCATCAAAAAATTATAGCCGCGATCCAGTTTCGCAACCTCCGATTGGATCGTAAACTCCGCGTTCTCCTCCGCCTCTAACCTCCGACGAGTCGCCGGTGATTTAACGATCTCCATCACTCCGATTCCGTTGATTCAGCTACACGCGATTGTTTCGAACCGGTTTCACCGCACCAATGATAGATTTAAGCTATCTCTTCCTCTCTAATCTCTTGTAAACACTTCTCAGATACTGAATAATACTTGTGATAGATTGAATGAAAGAATTACAGCTTTGAATGCCGATTGATCTAAGCTCTCATGACGAACTCAGATTCAATCGTCGATCTCATAACGACCGAGATGTTAAGACTCATAACGTCTATAACAGAATTACAATCAAAGCATAATCCCCAAAATATCTTCCATCTCCTATTTATATCTGAAGACTAGTTTATTTGAGAGTTCTTTATTCTTCTCGAGCTTTGACTCTCAGTCAACAGACTTCTCCAGCTCAGCAGCTTCCAGCTCCACGTCAGCTTCCTTCACTGTTTTCTTCTTCTTGCGATAGTATATCTGTTCATATCTATCAGATAATGGTCTGGATACATAAGTGCTTCTTTGGCCAGTGTTAAGGAGGATTCAAAGATGACCATGTCCTGTTTTAAGCTACTCATGGATTCACAGCCCCACACGAAACTTAGAAGCTCTGCTTCCATCTGCGATTGTACCCCAACAAATGATCTTCTACTGTGATGCTTGCATATACCGTTGTGATCTCTAGTATCCACGCCCCCTCCACAATTCTTGGTTGTATCAGACCAAGCAGCAACGATATTGCACTTTAAGACCTTGGGTTTAGGCTTCAACCAGTACCTGCTTCAACCAGTACCTGGCCTGTTGTGTATGTGTTGAGTTGATAACGGGGTCCACTTCAAGCATGTTATTAATCACCAGCCATGTTTCTGCTTCACTCCATGCCTTGTCAAGAATCGCAGAATAGTGGTACCTAACCTCCTCGAACACAAATTCATTCCTCGCTTTCCATAGTTGCCCAAGAATCCAAAGAAACCCGAGTCTAACTTTCTCTGGTATCCCTGATTTTCTGCTGCATTCAAACAAATGGTGCAGATTCACGAAGACTGAGTTATAAGAGAAACCTTGAGGGGGCATAGGAATGCCAGAGTTTTCCCAAGTTTCTCTTGCAATCGGGCATTGGAATAGTACGTGACAGATATATTATGAGGCTTTCCCACACCGTGAACAGGAGATATTGGTAGAAATTCCCCTAGTAGCGAGTCTCTCTTTCACCGCCAAGGCTCCAGCTAGTGTTCTCCACATAAAGTGTTTTAATTTCGGAGGAGCCTTTTCTTTCCATAGTTTCTTCCACAGGGCTTTTTCTAATGGTGATAGGTTCTGTTGGGATGGTGCGTCTCTGTTGCACAAGTCGGTCAATAGCTTATACCCGCTCTGAGATGTGTACTGACCGTTGTTGGTTAAGCCCCAAACTAAGCGATCCGGTCTGTTTCTACACACACGAGTCTTCAGTACCCTTTCAGCGTCCTCATCAACGAAAAGTTGTTTGACAGGATTAACGTTCCACTGACCAGTACTTGCATTAGTGAGATCAGCAACTTTCAGTGTGAGATCAACTAAACAATCTGGTCTATACATCGGAGCTCTTGTTGCGATATCCAGAATACAGTTGTCAGTCCAAACATTAGTAGATTCCCCATTACCAATAACATTAATCAAGCCTTTCAACAGGAGTTCTCTCCCGTGCAATATACTCCGCCAAGCATACGATGGTCGAGAGCCAATTGAGCAAGAGAAAAAAGAACTTCATTTAAAGTACATGTGTTTAAGTATCTGAGATAGAAGAGAATCCGGCCTGCTCCAGATCCTAAAAGATTGCTTCCCAAGTAGTGATTGGTTAAATCTTTCAATTTCATGAAACCCCAAACCTCCTTCTTCTTTACTTCGACACAACCTTTTGCAAGCGACCCAAGGGATCTTTTTCTTGTGATTACCGCTACTCCACCAATACTGAGTGAGGACACTTGTGATCTTCTTGCATAGGTATGTCGGGAGTTTAAAGAATGACATAGCATAGATTGGCATTGCTAGACCAACTGCCTTGATAAGAACTTCTTTACCGCCTTGTGATAAGGATTTTGCAAGCCAACTATTAACCCGGCCTTGGAGTTTCTCATGGACGAAGCTGAGCATTTGTTTCTTTGATCCAATTAGCAATCCGGCAAGCCAAGATAGGTGCCTTCACCACCTTCTTTTCAATACCCAAAACCGATTTAACTACTGCTCGGACCTCTTCTACCACTTTAGTACCAAAAATGATAGATGACTTGCCGAGGTTAATCATTTGGCCCGATGCGTCGCCATAGAGTTTTAAGCAATCCATGATTTTACCAGCTTCACTAGAAGTAGCCTTGCACATTAGGAGGCTCTCATCTGCAAAGAGGAGATGATGTACCGATGGACCGGGTTTGCTTAGGGATATACTATGGATATCACCCTTCTTCTCTGCCATGTTTAGGCAATGCACGAGCGCTTCTGCTGCTAAGATAAATAAGAAGGGAGATAGCGGATCACCTTATCTGATCCACGCTCCGGTTTGATGAATCCATGGGTACGACCGTTCAGAAGAACGGAGTATGACACTGAATTCACACAGCCCATAACCTATCTGACCCACACGTGGTCAAACCCCAGTCGTTCCAAAAGAGTCTCCAAGAAGGAACATTCCACACGATCGTAAGCTTTCGATATGTCTGTCTTAAGAACCATGAAGTCCCCAGAGACTTTGTCATTGGTACGAAGGCCATGTACCATTTCATGTGCAATGAGGATGTTGTCTGTGATTAGACTGCCAAACACAAATGCACCTTGAGTGTCTAAAATTATGTTCGGTAAGAACCTCTTTAGCCGTCCACACAAGATCTTAGATATTATCTTATACTGAACTGAACAGAGGCTTATCGGCCGCATATCTGTCATCTTGGTGGGGTTAATGATATTCGGTAGCAAGCTCAAGTGTGTATGATTCCAACCATAAGGAATAATAGCCGATGTAAAGAAAGATTCGATTTCTTCCGTCAGTTTCGGACCCACAATGTGCCAATACTTTTGGTAGAAAATCCTAGTAAACCCGTCTTCTCCGGGCGCGCTACTTCCTTTGATAGCAAATGAAGCTTTTTTAATTTCCTCCACAAGGACAGGGGATGTTAAAGACTGATTCATCTCTGCGGTCACTCTTGGTTCAAATCCCCGGAACAGCGTTTCAAGATCAGCCGGGTTAGAGCTCATAAAGAGCTCTCTAAAATACTCGACTGCAATGTGTCCTTTGGCCCCTTCTGAAAAGTGCTCAGAACCAAGATAATTCAGTAGCATAAGAACCCGGTTTCTGATTTTTTTTCCTTTGACACAATTATGGAAGAAAGGTGTGTTGCAGTCACCTTCTTTGAGCCATTGTTCTTGACTATGTTGTCGCCAAAAAGCTTCCTCTTCCCAATAAGCTAACGTCAGTTCCTATCGGAGATATTGTAAATGTGATCTGTTTGGCCACTGTTTTCCTATTTCACGCTCAATATCCTGGTGCAACCTCTGCATTCTTTCCTTCGAATTCACATCTGAGTGCTTCTTCCATTTCGAACTCGTTTGCACTTAACCATTCTGTCCATTACTGAATCTCCACCAGACTGGTGACACTCCCATCCCCTTCGTACCACTTCCTCAAAACCTTATTTTTTTACCATTATTTTGTCAAAGAAGAATTTGCCTCTACTCTGCTCTTCAGTATTCAGCGCAAAACAGATTTTAATTGGGCGATGATCAGAACCCCACATCCTTAGATACTCTATTTGTGCACGAGAGAACAGTGTGAACCATTCGTCATTCCCGAAGCTACGATCTAGCCGACACTAAACACAAACTTTATCTCTCCAACCTGCCCAAGAAAGACTATTACCCGAGCTCCTTAACTCTCGGATCTTACATGATTCAGCCATATTCCTGAAATCCCAGAAAGTGGAGTCTCGGCGAGAGGGTCCTCCTAGCTTTTCATCATTACTCATCAACTCATTAAAGTCTCCAACTAGTAACCATGCTTCATCTCTTCTCACACCAATACTTATCAATTGATCACATACAAGTTGTCTCCTTTCACATACGGGGTCTCCATACACACAGCTTACGAAAAATTGTATTGAACCCAAACTAATCTTGAGGTCTATTACACGCGAGGTTTTGGACAGAACCTCAACATCATACATACTTTTCCACATAACAGCTAACCCACCACTCAAGCCTTGCGGTTCAACTGTCACCAATCCATCATAACCCAAACTAACTTTTAAATCAGTAATGTAACTAAAACGTTGCTTTGTCTCACTGAAAAAAATAAAATCTGGGAAGTACGTACGCCGCAGCTCCCGGATTCTTTGAATTGTCTCGGTGCTGCCAGCACCTTGTCAGTTCCAGCTCATGATAATCATTGGGACTGCAGCGGCTTCAAACCGGAAGCCACCAAAAGGTTTGGGTTTTTGGTCCTTTTTGGTTCATAGTTTGCTGTGGATCCTTAGCTTTTCGCTTAGCAGACTGATCACTGCTACTCGATTCCTCCTAAGTAGACGTAGGAGATCTTGATACAGATGCAGACGCTGATCTTGTTTTTCTTCTCCAAGAAGGCGGACGCTTCCTGATCTTCTTCACATTCACTGAGGTGCCGGAAATAGAGGTCTTTACAGACCCCACATTGAAACCCGTCGACCCCATAACGTGGTAGGCAGAGTTACAGCTCGCTGATGGTGATAATGGCTTCACTCGAGCCTATTATGCATTGAGGTTAGGAGTAGAGAGAGTTTGTTTTCCACCGCTTGTAGATGGCCATTGTAACCTCCTCTCCAACCCTTATTTTTGTCCAAGTCTATAGTAATTTTCAGTAGGCTCAGTGACAGACTTGACTTCGCATCCTCGATCGATTGTCGCACACTTTGAATCTGTTAGTTCCTCTCTGTCTCATTAGCATGTGAGATATATTGGAGCGCTATTTGTTGTTCTTGTATGGGTAATTCAGGGAACAAAGGAGGGAATCCTGAGGAGCTTCAAGCATTTTTGCAGGTGATTCAATGACTTTCGGTGGATCCGTTTTCTGTGTTTCCATAGCCCGTGGATTAGCAGATATAACCTTCTGATATTTTGCTTTCTTCAACCATGGACAGACAAGTTTCTCATGAGTCAGTCGCTGGCAGTGGAAGCAACGTTTATGTATTTTTTCAAACCCAAACTCGATAATCTCTATTTCCCCAGTGGGTAAAATTAACTGCTTGGCAGCAATAGCCGGATTATCCACCTTGAAGATTACCTTGGCTCGGATATAGTCTTTCACTTGAGAGACTTTAGGATCATAGGCTATCTCCAACACATGACCAATCTTTGCAGCCAAGGTATTCATTGTTTCCAGGGTGAAGTGGTTAACCGGAATGTGTTTTATGCGGATCCAAACTTCCATGGATGTCAAGAAATCCCTTGGAATAAAAGGCACCCATCGCTCGAGTAGCATCGTCCAGTGGTTGTAAGACCAATGTCTATCTTTTAGAAGAGTAATTAGATCTTCCTCTCTTTGGAATATGAATTGAAACCGATCTCTAGACAGAGTTATACCTCTCACTCTTCCGTAAACTCTCCAGGCTGTCGGCATATACTCAATCATATTCTGCATCGATTGACAGTCTGGGTTCAACAACCTTCCAAGGAGACTCGTAGCGTTTTCCTAAACCACACGGAATTCATGGTCGTCTGGGAGTACTATTGGATCGTCATCAACAATCGTCATGGTGCTCAAGGCGTTATGAATATTCTCTGCCATCGTTGGTAACACTTCGGCGGCGTAGAAGCGTTGTTCACGACGGAGAGAGAAGCGAAATTCTTTGGAATTGTGGAGTAATTGCGAGGACAATGATTGGGAGTAGCATAAGGATTAGAATAAGTTCTTTCCATTCCTTGATAAGCTTGCTCGTTAGGATGTTTCGAAAGAGAAAATTAGGACTTAAGAAAGGAAACAGAAGCAATGTGAATTACCAATTCGCGGGAGAGTAATTTAAAGTTTCCTTTAGTTGATACCGTTGCAATACGCCGGCAAGGAGGCCTACCACCAATGTGAAGGAGAGAATTATTAAAAAAAGGTAACTTGGAACCCTCTAATACAACTAGAAAAGCCTAAGCGAAAAAGAGAGAAATTTTGTATTCTATGGACGAATCTTTGTTCATAAATATCATGGTTTTAACTTCTGTTTGATTTGGAACCAAGATAAGATTAGAGATAATTGATAGGGCCCGCTTTGCATGTGAGTTTGTTTAATAGGTCTGATTCCCGCTACGGGGATTTAGACAAAAAAGATCTAAAAAAAAAAAAAAAAAAGGAATCCCACTTTGACTAATTTTCTTAAGTCTACGCTATAATTTTCTAATTTTATGTTCGAACGTGGAATTCATCATCCTTATTAATTTTGTCTTTTCCATTCACTCGGATTTCTTCCATTTCATCTATTTTGTCCAGATCCTCCCTTTCTTCCGAAAAAAGAGAAGGAAAAGGAGCTTCTTCGGTGGATACCTCTTGGTCCTGTTTAGTCCCACCCCTTTCTTCCGTTTCTGAGGTATATAAGGCATCCTCCGGATAATTCAAATCTAAGCAATTAGATTAGATGTCCGACTCGGGCCTATATGACATGACCGATCAATAGAAATACTTCAATGAACCCGATTATTGCGATTGCTCAGGATACCCTTTTTAGCTTCTAGAATCTATTTCTTAGAAATCACTATTTTAAAGTTTTCAGTCATCTCTAGCTAATTCCTAACGAGGTAGACCCTAAATTAGAAAGCTTTATGCAAAGCATCTAGACTACTGTTGGCTTTAAAAGAAACGAAAGACAAAAAAATATAATTATTTGGGATTATAATATTTGAATTTATTCATAATTTCAGAATCGATAAAATGTGTGAAAATTTATCTTTTAATTTTTCTCAGTCTTCAAAGGATTTACAGCCCAAACGCAAGACACCCTTAATTTTTTTTTTTTAACGCTGGGGTTATCATTGATCTAACGAAGTAGAAAGTACAGAGAATGAAATCTCAACACCAAAGAATGTTCAAAACCAGGAAAAACAGAGTAATGTAGAAAGACATATGCCAGTAGGCACCAGCAGGATTTCAAGAGTATTCCTTGTAGCATTCGAGAACCACATTCAACCCTCTAGGGGATAGATTTTCTCGCTTCAGCATCAGTAATATGTTTCAGCCTTCGTGGACCTCCTTGTGCCACATAAGATTGGTAGAAACGGACATTCTATGTAACACTATTTGCAAATGGCGATGGCAATATTGTTTCTTTCAGACCCAACATAATCCAAGCTCCCATATGTTAACTGATGCAAGCTCCTCTGGAGGCATGAAGACAGACCAGAGAGAGGATGATAGTGATCAAGGGAGCTCAAAACTTCTTTAGCCATCCACAAATTGGATTCAAAGATAACATGATCATGTCTCAGAGAGTTCATACTCTCGGTTGCCCATAGTACAACTTTAAGCTCACATTCTGATTGCGACTGTATACTGGAAAATGCTCGACGGCTGTGCATAATAGCTCGTCCAGTAGAATCACGAAGGATCCATGAAGCTCCACTATGTCTATGCTCATCCGTCCAAGCAGCTCCAATGTTGCACTTGAGTATTCCAGGAGGAGGTCTCATCCAAACATTACGATCCGGCGGGTGTGAATGATGAGAATTTTCCCCTTGTACCACTGAGTTCGCTTGAAGCCAAATAAACGAGTCTTCCTAAGCATTGTCCACCACCGATGCAGTGCTTAGTCTTGTTCTTTCAAAGACCAGGGAATTTCTCGCCTTCTAAATATGCCAAATAATCCAGGGAAAGGCTTGGGTTTTGCATTGTTGACCCGGTTGTAGTTTCATCCGACTTAAAACGTGATGCAGGTTGAGCAAAACTGAGTTCACTGAGAAACCTGCAGCTGGGAACGTTATTCTGGATTTCTCCCATACCTCCTTAGCGAAGGAACATTGAAAGAGGGCATGGTTGATGGTCTCAGCTGCAGAGCCACATAGTGGACAAGTTGTGTCAATGAGCACTCCTCTGGATCTTAATCTGTCTTTGACCGCCAAGGCTCCTGAGAGACATCTCCAGAGGAGATGCTTGATTCTTGGCTCAGTTTTAACCTTCCAAATAGATCTCCAAATCTGTTTTTCCATCGGGGGAAGTGGCCTCTGAATTGGTGCTTTCATATTATGTATGGTATCCAATAAAGAGTATCCACTCCGAGAGGTGTATATCCCTGATGTCGTGAAACCCCACACTTCTTCATCTTTCTTGGTAGTCACTGGTCTTAGTTGTAACACTCTGTCTGCATCCTCAGTAGTAAAAGTGTTACGAACTTTGACTGTGTCCCATAACGACGTGTTAGGTATCATGAGGTCAGATACTCGAAGGGAGAGGTCGATGTTGTTATCCGCGTGGTACATGGGTGGCTTTGGCACTTGATCGATGATCCAGTTATGTTCCCATACATTAGTATCGGTTCCATCTCCTATGGTACGGACTAGACCCTGTTTCAATAGCTCCCTTCCATGGATGATACTCCTCCATGCAAACGATGGTCGGGTGCCCAAACCGCAATCCAAAAAGGATTTTCTGCTGAAATATCTTCCTTTGAGTACCCGTGCTACTAAAGAATCCGGGTTCTACCATATCCTCCACGCCTGTTTTCCGAGTAAAGATTGATTGAAACTGCTTAATTATACTACAAATGTTCTTCCACAAGTAATTTTTATACAAAAATTAAATAGTGACAATCTGTATTTTCCGAAGTTTTACCAACTGTTCTGCAGGCAAATACAAACATTTTTTATTCGTAAACAAAGAGCACTTTTAATGAAAACGAAATGTGATTGAAAAAGGTTTTATTAAAAAACAAAGTTTGGATTGTAAAACGGAATAAGATTGGAAATACTTTAATGGAATGACTTCTCATAATAATACTTAACTTACAATCTTAGTGATGCCTAAAAAAAACTTACAATTAGAGATTGATTGACAAATCCAATATTTTATTTTGTAAGGTAGTTAAGGACATATATTTCAGACATGCAAATCCCTTAGATCCAATCATATCATATTCCCCTTGCTATGGTTGAAGGAGTATAACCTCAACTATATCTCTAGTTAACAAAAGACTTATTAAGAAGGTGGGTTCGAATACATCTATTTCAATACGGAATGATCCCTAGATATCAGCCTATCGTCCGAGACCAACAACTTATAAACTTCAAATGGTCAAGAATTTATTTTCGGATGTCCAGTTAATTGACCAGCAGAATCGAGGTTGGAACAAATCATTACTAGAAGCGGTAATAATTCTAGAGTATGTCTATAAGTTAGCATATTTTTCCGGATCGATTGGGTTGGCATTTTACTAAGTCGGGATGTTATTCGGTGAAATCGGGATACCATACAGAGAGAGAATTTTCAGACAAAGGAAATCATGTACCCGTTTTGGGACCAACTATTAGAAAGCTCCAATCACACACATGGAAGTTAAATTGTTCACCTAAATTACGGGATTTTATATGTCAAATAATATTGGGCTGTCTTCTGGTGTCGAAAAAACGACGGACAAGGGGAGTTAAATGTGATACATGTTGTATCCGATGTGGCGCGTAAGAGACAACAAATCATGCCTTTTCTAATGTCCACCATCACTGCAGATTTGGCCTTTATCACAGATCCCAATGAATCCTATGTACTTTCTTACTGATGCGGTTTTTACAAATATGGATTATCTATTCTGGAGGTTACCATCACACGAAAAAAATAACCAGTTTCCATAGATTCTATGTTACATATGGAAAAGCAGGAATGTTATGGTATACAATCAGATTGATAGGAATCCCCTTAAAACATTGCGACTTGTGGAAATCTAATATTTGACATGGGAAGGAGCACAAAGAACTGTAACTGATAAGGCCCCAAGGATCATATGAGATAAAGGTACTATAGTAAACAGTGATCCCCAAAAAGGTCAATGATGTTATGTTGATGGAGCTTGAAAGGAAGGGAATGTTTTTACAGGTCAAGGATGGTATAGCTGTTATGAGGGAGAAGTGAATGTGATGATGGGCTCGATGAATATTAGACACAGTTTATCACCCTTGCATGCAGAATTTAAAGCACTGGTTTGGACTATAGAATGCATGAAATTTTTCAACCAGAAGCATATTACATTCGCAACAAATTGTTCGAAAGTGATGTAGATAGTTTTTGTACCGGAGAATTGACCAGCCTTCAAAATTTACTTGAAAGAGTTTCAAAGAAGGAAGATGTTCTTTACAAATTTTGAGATCAAGCATATATCAAACATAATTAATAAGATGGCAGATAGATTAGCACGTAGTGTTCCAATCAGGCAGTCTGGAGCCACCAATATGGTTATTAGAGAAATAGGTTCTAATTTTTCATTCGTTGTCAAAAAAAAATTGAATTTTTTTTTTCTTTCCAAATTAGTTGTTCTTCACAATCTTGACGGGCGCTCGGGGTGTAGCCCCACTGATACTATGGATTAACTCTGTAACTACACAATTTTTGAATCACATTGTTTAGCCACACAAAATCATTTTCTCAGGTTATAACCACAAAACGTTAACTTTTTGTTAACTTTTAACGATTTTGTTAAACATACGTTAAATTTAATTATAAACCGTTAATTACATTGTCAAACCAAAACCGAAATTAAAACCAAGACAAATTAATAACTAAACCGGTTTTAGGTATCAAATCCGGTCTAGTTATTAATCTGTCTTGGTTTTAATTTTGGTTTCGGTTTGACAATATAATTAACGGTTTATAATTGAATTTAACGTCTGTTTAACGAAATCGTTAAAAGTCAACAAAAAAATCAACGTTTTGTAGTTACAACTCGAGAAAATGATTTTGTATGGCTAAATAATGTGATTCAAAAATCGTGTAGTTACAAACTTAATTCATAGTATCAGTGGGGCTACACCCCGAGCGCCCCAATCTTGACTGAGTCTGTCAAAAACTATAAAAGATGGTTTTATACAATTTCACCACAATAGCAAGTTTTAGCGTATAAAACTTCCACCACATTACATATGCCCATATGTTGAAAAAGGAAACAAAAACACGTATAAAACCTGTATGTTGGGCCAATGTAGCTTGTAGCCAAAGGCCCATTAAAAGCCCATATTTTACAAACTAAACAAAAAAAGAACAGAACAGCAAAGTAGTGTTGAAGGAAAAAAGCAACAAAACCCAGAGTTCGTTCATAAACCCTACTCTCTTCTTCCTCCTCCTCTGCTCTTCACTCGAATAATTGAGGAATTGTAGACTACAATGTCTCTGAGCTAAACGATGATGCTCTTTGTATTCACTTTAAATTTTTTCCTGAAAATGTTCTGTTCTCTTCGCAACTTTATTCATGTTAATCGCAGTTTCCCTCGCCGTGTAAGCCCTTGTTCCTCTTCTCTCTCTCAAATTCGAGGACCTCTGTCTTCTCCCTCTCAATCTTCCTTCATCTCGTGTCCTTTCGTTTGGTTCACTAGTTTTCTCTGCATCATTCGATACCCTTTCGTTAGCAGGAGCGGCCCTTCGACCTATACCGTAGATTTCGATAGAAACTGGATCCGTAAGGTTGTTCAGAATGATCTATGGGAAGATCCCGAAATTGAGAAGCTTTTTGATTCGACAATGGCTCCGATTTGGGTTCCAAGGGTTCTCGTTGAATTGAAAGAAGACCCTAGATTAGCTTTCAAATTCTTCAAATGGTCAATGAACCGTAATGGGTTTAATCACACCGTTGAATCATACTGTATAGTAGCGCACATTCTGTTTTGTGCTAGAATGTATTATGATGCTAATAGTATCCTTAGAGAGATGGCTAAATCAATGGAATGCGATGTTTTTGATGCTCTATGGTCTACAAGGAACGTTTGTGTTCCTGGTTTTGGAGTGTTTGATGCTTTGTTTAGTGTTTTGATTGATCTAGAAATGCTTGAGGAAGCTATCCAGTGTTTCTCTAAGATGAAGAGGTTTAGGGTTTTCCCAAAAACCCGTTCTTGCAATGGTTTACTGCAGAAGTTTGCGAAATTGGGGAAGAGGGATGGGGTGAAGAGATTTTTCAAAGACATGACTGGGGCTGGTTCGAAACCGACTGTGTTTACTTACAACATAATGATAGATTGTATGTTTAAAGAAGGAGATATAGAAGCTGCGAGAAGCTTGTTTGAAGAAATGAAGTTTAGAGGTTTGTTTCCAGACACTGTTACTTATAATTCTATGATTGATGGTTATGGGAAGGTTGGTCGATTAGATGATACGGTTTACTTTTTGGAGGAAATGAAGAGTATGAGCTGTGAGCCTGATGTTATAACATACAACTCACTGATCAATTGTTTCTGTAAATGCGGGAAATTGTTTAAGGGTCTGGAGTTCTACAGGGAGATTAAGCAAAGTGGGTTGAAACCGAATGTTGTGAGTTACAGTACTTTGGTTGATGCTTTTTGTAAGGAGGATATGATGCAACAAGCCATTAAGTTGTATGTTGACATGAGAAGAGTTGGTCTGGTGCCTAATGAGTTTACCTATACTTCCCTCATTGATGCCAATTGTAAAGTCGGTAATCTCTCAGATGCTTTTAGGTTGGCTAATGAGATGTTGGAGGTGGGTGTGGAATGGAACGTGGTCACGTACACTGCACTGATCGATGGTCTTTGTGATGCGGAGAGAATGAAAGAAGCTGAAGAACTTTGTGGCAAAATGGTTACAGCTGGTGTGATTCCAAATCTTGCAAGTTACAACGCTCTGATTCATGGATTTGTAAAGGCGAAAAACATGGACAGAGCGTTAGAGCTTCTAAATGAGTTGAAGCGGAGAGGTATGAAACCAGATTTGGTACTCTATGGAACTTTCATTTGGGGTTTATGCGGTGTAGAGAAGATTGAGGCTGCTAAGTTAGTAGTGAATGAAATGCAGGAAAATGGAATTAAAGCAAATACTTTGATCTACACAACGTTAATGGACGCTTACTTTAAGTCTGGAAACCCCACCGAGGGATTGCATCTGCTAGAAGAGATGCTAAAACTTGATATCGAGGTCACAGTTGTTACCTTTTGCGTTTTGATTGATGGATTGTGCAAAAACAAGTTAGTTTCTAAGGCGATTGATTATTTTGGGAGGATGAGTGACGATTTTGGTCTACAAGCTAACGCTGCGGTATACACAGCGATGATTGATGGTCTTTGTAAAGAGAATCAACTTGAGGCTGCAACGACTCTTTTTGAACAAATGGGTCAAGAGGGTCTAGTTCCAGACAGAACAGCATACACATCGTTAATGGACGGGAACTTGAAGCAAGGGAATGTGCTAGAAGCTTTGGCTTTACGAGACAAAATGGCTGAGATTGGTATGAAGCTTGATTTGCTTGCTTACACTTCATTAGCGTGGGGATTATCGCAATGCAATCAGTTGCAGAAAGCTAGATCCTTCCTTGAGGAAATGATCGTGGAAGGTATTCTCCCTGACGAGGTTTTGTGTATTAGTGTCTTGAAGAAACACTATGAGCTTGGATGTATAGACGAAGCTGTAGAGTTGCAAAGTTATTTGATGAAGCATCAGCTTTTGACTAGTGACAACAATAACGTACTTCCAAACATGTGAAACTCAGAAAGATGCGGTCTTTTTGCTCTTATCAGACCGATTCAGGTATTCGGATCCAAGCCGTGTTTCTTCTGGATAAAATGAGGAAACAAGAAACCAGAGTGTTGAATCTGCAGCCTGAGCTTCTCCTGAGAATCTATCAGCTAATAATTTGAAGAGAAGCTTATGGATGCATATATTGTTCACCGGCAAGAGCTGAGGTATGAATACAAATCCAGTATTGAGTTTTGTAATATTAAAATCTGAGTTGTTTCTGTGATAAAGAAAAGCTAAGTCATTTTGTTGCAGGCTTTGAGCTCTGCTCTGAACTGTTGAGCTATGGAAAAGATGAGAGAGAAGAGTGAAGCTTATGAAGTGATTTGCTTTCAGATGGGTTAAGCCTCACTTGAAGGTTCTTCATTGTAAATTATTTTTGTTACATTGAGAAACCAATCAAAATTCCTAATTTTTGTTTTGTAAATATCTTTTTCCTTTTTACCCCAAAATGTATTTTTCTTTTATTGATGATTAATAACTAGTTTTTGAATAAATATAATATTTCATTATGAAGAGAAGTTGGAAACTATTTTCATGTATGTATACAAAAAATTTCACAGAGAAGCTTACAAAATGAAGTACTTGTATTCTTTTTGAAGCTTATGAATAGCAACAATTGAAAGCTTTTGGATTAGCACAATACTTTATATATATATATATATATATATCAATTAAACTTTAGTTTATTTGTGGATTAAAAAAATTTATATCAATTAAACTTTAGTTTATTTGTGGATTAAAAAAATTTATATATAAAAGAGCTCCTTATAAGTTTCGGGCAAATGAGTTTCCGGGACTGACTGGCTCGGTGAGAGGTGTGGAGTCTGGATCCAGGTTCGGAGATCTCTTTCGACGTACGATAAGCTCAGGTTCGGATTCTCTCTTTGTTCACGGTTTGTATAGCCGTTAATCTCTCTCACGAGTAACGAGATCGGTCTGAGTAAACTCAACTCAAAAGCTATGGCGTTGCAGTTTCTAGATAATTCAGCAACTTGTGGAGTTGAATCTGTGATCCAAAATGGTTGAATTTTAGTAAAATCGATCCTGATTTTGGAATTTGTTTGTGTTTTTGGTCAGTTGGGTGAAGAAAATATGGGAGCTAGGGTTCAAGTGCAGCACTACAATTTGGGATCCGCTGATTCCTACATCGGTAGTTCTCTCCACGATCTCAACTCTGTTGATGGTCCGACGAGAGATATCGACGGCATCGGAGGCGCCGTTGGTCGTGACGGCGATAGCTTGGACAACGACGGCCATTCCTCTTCGGCGGTTTGTAAAATTGGTCTCCATTTTTAGGGTTCATATGTAACATTAGCTCAAATTAATGAATTTATGTTTTAGGTTTCATTTGTTAGACTGAAATTTCTATTGCGTGTTCATGAAAGTTATCACTGGCTTTTGCTCTGTCTCCTTCAGGACTGTGCACATTTCTCAATTTTAGGGTTTATGGGTAGCTTAGCTAAATGAATTGAAGTTGTGGCTTTCACTTGTTTAGGCTGAAGTCATCTAGTGTGTGATCCTGAGGGTTTATTCAATGGCTTTGGCTTTTGTCTCGTTTCAGGACTGTGTGCACGAATCATACAGAAACTCAATGCAGATCCACAATGACGGAGTTGAAGATGGTGGATCTAACATGGATAACAAGGGACCTTCAGGATCTGCTTACAATATGTTAAACATTGAAGGTAATAAAGACCATCTATGTATTGGATTGACTCTCACAAATTGATATTTTCTGACTTGACTGAGTTTCTTTATTCATTTATCATATTCCATTTTGTTTTTAGATGTTTCACCAATTGAATCAGCACGAGGGAGATTTCTGCAAATCATTGTGGATTATTTCATTAGCCAACATGTGCTTGAAGTCTGTGAGAACAAGCGTGATAATGAAACGGATTCAGGAGGACAGGATAATAGCAATAAAGTCAAGAGGAAGTCGAATGATACACGATACGAAGGTGACCCGAGTTTTGCATTGCCGTTGATGTATATTGCAAATTTATACGAGACTTTAGTCGGTGAAGCAAATGTGAGAGTTGCTTCATTGAATGGAATAAGAGAAAAGACTCTTGGGGTAGCTCTTGAAGCAGCAGGTGGCTTGTACAGAAAATTAACAAACAAGTTTCCTAAGAAAGGTATTTGTAAAACTTTATCCGCTCCGATTCTTTTGTAAAAGTGATAAAACGTTTTGAGGATTTGTTCTTACAGGTAGTTGCATGTACAGGAGAAGAGAACTTGCAACATCAGCTGAAACAAGGACAAGATTTCCAGAATTGGTAACACATGACGAGAAACGTGTTCGGTTTGTGGTGGTAAATGGTTTGGATATTGTTGAAAAGCCAG
Organism: Orychophragmus violaceus; assembly: GCA_030180135.1. Lineage (NCBI taxonomy): Eukaryota > Viridiplantae > Streptophyta > Magnoliopsida > Brassicales > Brassicaceae > Orychophragmus > Orychophragmus violaceus. Next base: position 34,352,466 of record CM058239.1, read on the forward strand.
AAAATGTACCGATTGAAGATGCTGAATGGTGAATCATCAGTTTTAAACTATTTTCAATTTTGTATGTGAATAATTGGATATTGTTACTACAGGTTTAAGCGACTAACAGGCCGCAATGAGGTAGCTGTCTCTGCTAGAGATTATAAATTCTACTGCCCTCGACACAAGCATAGGCGTGTTCAAAATTCTGTCTCCAGCATCCATGGCTTGCCTGTAAGATCATTCATTCAACACACGTTTTTCTGAGTTTAAAATACAAAGTGACATTGTAATTGTTTGTTCAGCAGACATTTCCAGGTATAGATTCATCGACTTTAGCTAATACACAAGGATTTCGCTCTGTTAGTGAAGTAAGTGCATACTCTTTCCAAAATTATACAAAATTAATTTCTAATGGAAATGATCTTGAGCTCATCGAGTTGATCAACTATCTTTTGATAATTGCAGGATCAACAACACAGTCCTTCCCATTCCAAACATCACATGTCATCTCTTTCTCATCATCCACATCAGTTTCACCAATCTATTCACCACCACCATCAATCTATTTACCAAAGTCAACACGCAGCCGCACATTTTCCCGGTCAGAACCATCAATGCGACCCTGAACTATCTCACACCCACCAGTCACCATCTATTTCGCAGCAGATGGCATGCTTGCAGCAACCCATCACCGTAGGCCATGGCATGGTACAAATCTTCCAAAACTGTTAACTCAAACTTACCATTTGGATAATTTCATATCTCCGTTAAAATCATCAGCATCATATGTTTTATTTTGTCTTTCCATAGCCAACTAGTCCGGCGAAATTCTGTGACCAATGTGGATCACAGTACTTGAGAGAGACATCCAAATTCTGCTCAGAGTGTGGTGCCAAGAGGTTTGGGATATAGCAGAGACAGACTTGGTGAAGTGTGGCTTACATATGCTTATGGCTATGTCAAAATGTAAATGACCAAAACAACGAAAATATTATAATTTATGTAATTTTTGGGGAATGGCGTGTGAAATCACCTATTTTAGCATTTAAATAGATTAAATAAAATAGTAGAAGTAATATTTGATCCCAAAAAAAAGTAGAAGTAATATAATTATTGGTTATTAGAACAAAAAAATATAATTATTGGTTGGATTATATTACATTAATTTGAGTGGGTCTGTGGGTGTATTAATTGGAATAGTAGTGTATGAAGACTTGAGGGCTCAAAATACTAAAATGGGTCAACTTTCTGAAAATATATATATTTACCAAATATTAAGTATTCGTAATTAAAAAAAATTACAATCACATTTCAATCTGGTTGCTATAATTTGCTTAGTGACAAGGTATTATCCCTCTTAAGTCTTCATACACAATTATAGCAAGAAAGTTAAGACGTAACAAACTAATTTATTTTTGAATTGAAAAAAAAAAAAAAAACTTGACTGATAAAATACGTTACACGACGAGATATATATTATGACTTTTTTTTTTTTTTTTTTTGACATCGAATGTAAACATTAGAACTTTAATTCTCATTCATCCATAACGGTGGTTCCGGGCCGATATGTACGCATGATGACTTTCTGCAGCGAGCACTCCGTGCTAACTTATCTGCCATCTGGTTGTTTGTGCGAGATATTTGCTTGAGGTCAAATGATGTGAAGAACGTCTTCCTCTTTTCAACATCCTCGGTGTAAGCTGAGAGGGCTGGCCAACTCTCTGGATCCGACACTATCTTCACCACTTCTGAGCAGTCCGTTGCAAATGTAATATGTTTTTGATTAAAAAATTCCATGCATTCCATAGCCCAAATCAATGATTCAAACTCTGCATGTAAAGGCGACAAGCATTGTCTACTATTCTTTGCTCCCATCATCACATTTGTTCCTCCTTCGTAACAGCTATACCATCTCTGGCCTGAATATATATTCCCCTCTTTCCATGCTCCATCAACAAAGCACCATTGTCCACTATAGACCGGATTTGTTACATTGTTCCCGTGATCTCCCCCAGTCCTTTGTGGATTATCAATTAGACTCCTCTGGGCTCCTTCCCATGTCAAAAACTCCGTTTCTGCTAATCTTAAAGTTTCATGCGGATCCCGATCAATTTGATTGTATACCATATCATTACGGCTCTTCCAAATGTACCAAAGGATCCAAGGAAACTGGCCATTTGTCTCCTGTGGTGGTAATCTCCAGAATAAATAATCCATATTTGTAAATAATGCTTCGGTAGGGAAACATATTGGGTTAGAAGGGATTCTTGATAATGCCCATGTCTGAAGTGCCGGGGGACACTCAAATAGAACATGGTTAATTGTCTCCTCTGCACCACATCGAACACAATATGTGTCACATCTAATTCCTCTCTTACGTAGGCTTGTTGAAACCGCGAGACATCCTGATAATATTTGCCATATAAAATGCCGTAACTTTGGTGGACAAAGTACCTTCCATATTATGACTTATTTATTCACCAAATATAATTCTTTCTTTCTTGTGTGTACATTAGATGGAGAATCCAAATTTTCTTTATCGCAATGGATTTAATTTTAGTAAAAATCAAACACATATATAGAGTAAAATTCTAGTAAGAATTCATTAGTTGTTTTAAATTTGTAAATAGTAGAGAACATATTTAAAGTATGTCCCTAACCCAATAGATATCTGCGAAAAGCAGATAACAATATGTGATAGAAGAGATAAGATAGAGAATTATATATTGATTTTTGAGAATAATTATGATTATGATGAAGACATGGTTTGGTGCAGAACAACGACGATGGATGATTCCACGGCAAAGACCGCTTATGAAATGATCGGACTCTATGTTGCGGCAGACGAAGGCGCATATTTTTAGTGCAAGCATAACCTTTTGAAACGACTGCTGAATCTCCCGCAAAGTGTTGCCTCCACCAGATCCATATCTAGAAAATAAATACGTTCTTGTAAAGCAAATGCAGAATACGGTACCACAACACAAGACATATATCATACATGGATATAGTACAGTCAAAGGGTCCGTCCAAAGCCCATTTGGGCTTGACCAAACTGACCATTTTGTTTTGGGCTAGAATTGGTCGATCTAAAATGAGCAATGGTCCAAAAAATGTCTATGCCCAATAAAAACCATGTCCATTTGAACATGACCATGGACAACCCATTTTACTACAATTTAAAATTGGTTGTCAATGCTATTTAAAACTCAATTTTACGATTTTGGCAGGAAAAATCATTTTACGGTTTTAGCGGAAAAATCAATTTCACATTTTTGGCGAGAAAACTCGGTTTTGCGATTTTGGCGGGAAAACTCGGTTTTGCGGTTTTGGTAGGAAAACTCGGTTTTGCGGTTTTGGCAGAAAAACTCAGTTTTTCGGGTTGATGGGAAAACTCGGTTTTGGATTTTGGCGGGAAAACTCGGTTTTGCGGTTTTGGCGGGAAAACTCGGTTTTGCGGTTATGGCGGAAAACTCGGTTTTTGCGGTTTTGGTGGAAAAACTCGGTTTTCGGGTTTGATGGGAAAACTCGGTTTTGTGGTTTTGGCGGGAAAACTCGGTTTTGCGGTTTGGTGGGAAAACTTGGTTTTGCGATTTTGGCGGGAAAAAGTTTTTTTTGCGGTTTTGGCGGAAAAAGTCGTTTTGCGGGTTTGGTGGTAAAACTCGGTTTGGCGGGAAAACTCAGTTTTGCGGTTTTGGCAGGAAAACTCGGTTTTGCAGTTTTGGCGGGAAAACTCGTTTTTTTGGGTTTAGACGGTAAAACATGATTTTGTGGTTTTATAGTAATACTTGATTTTGCGGGTTTGGCGGGAAAAAGTAAAATTTACATCTTTAGCGGAAAAATCAATTTTTACGGATTTGACCAGAAAAGTCAATTTACGGTTTTAGTGAAAAAGTTCAATTTTACAAAAAAAAACTGATTTTTGTTTTGAAGTCAAAACTTTTTAACCATAGATTTTTAATAATTTGGGCATGACCAATGTCCATTTGGTCATGCCCATTTCGACCATGGACAAAATTTGTCTGAAGACTATTTAGACCATTTTTTTTTGTCATAACCATTGCCCGTCCATAATGAATTGGACTTGGCTATGTGAGATCTTAATTCCGCGTATCCAAAGATAGCAAGAATTTTAGGGTTTTTCTTGAGGGATTCTAAAAGAAGAATTTAAGAATACAATGAGTTTAGGAAACTAGGGTTTTATGCCGATGTTTCCGTGATAGAAGCCGGTAAAAGAATGCTCAAGTCGCCGGAGAGAGTTTAGGGTTAAATCGTCTCTAAAGTCTCTCAGGCCAAAAGTATTAAGAAAAGCGTGATCTTTATTGAACGATATAAGGTCCCCTTATATAGGGTTACAAAGTCGGTTTCGATTAAAGGAACATCAGGATAAACATGAATACTTCCTAATATCCCGGCTCGGATATTATGGAATATTTCCGTATCTTTATCTCATCACGCGCCGCCCTTATCTCTCTTTTCGGCTTTCTTCCCGATAAACCCTAAATGTAAGGCGGCTCGAACCAAGTCGGGATTAACCTATGTTTTACCGACTTTGGGCCTTAAGCCGTCTTTCCATTATGGGCCGACTTAAATTCCTGAATAGGCCTTTTAAGGAAAGTGCTAAACTTGACTCCAACAATAAGCCCCCCCCCCCCCCCAGTGCGGCGATTTGAATTTATTCAAGTCGGCGTTGCGAGGAGTTAACTTTATGGTTTAAGAAGTAATTCTTCGTGGGCCCAGATCTTAATCGTGACGAACCCTCCCCCTTTTTTAGGCCCAAACTGGTGAACCGTTTTTGGCCTTACCCAAACTGGAACGAATCCAATCGCGATAGTTTGGACCAGTTCTGTGGGAAATCAAACCGATTTTCGATTGGACCGGTTCATAGGTGCGAGGAACGAAGCGTTACGTAGGGTAATTATTGCTTCGAGTTCTGCGCCGTCATTTTCATTATAAGTAGTTCATTTCCATTTCTCGCTTCCTCATTCCTGCTCAAGCGAAGAAGATAAAAAAAGGTAAATTTCGCTCTCCACCGGTTATTTATTTTCCAATTTTCCTCCGCCGTCTCTTCGCCGTAGTCTTCTTAGGATTGTTTAGATCAGACAGTGTGGTCGTATTCTTCGTGATAATGTCGCTAGTCCGCTGCTCGGAGAGTAAAGACAAGGATGTCGTTACCGTTGCTTCTACAGATGACTCCTCAAGTCGTCATGATTCTTCATCCGATTTATCATCCTCTGATACTTCGTCCGACTTGAAGAATCATCCCGCTCATTCCGAGATTGAAGAACTTCAGCGTCGTCGCGAGTTATCGCGACAAACCGATGCTGCGGAGAGCTCTGGTCGGGGAGAATTCGTGACTCCTTATCTCCGAGATTCAGACTCTGATAAGTCTGATGAAGAAGTTGATATCGAAGGGAATGATTCTGATGACGGCGAACCGTATGCTCCATTGTTGGCTGCTCTGATGGAAACCTATGGCAATGTTTTTGAAACCCGATCTAACACGGAGTCGGTAATTGCTACGCTTCACGGATGCGGGCCGATCCGTGAGTCAAATTTCTCATTCCCTGTACCCTTGAATGTCCTTGGAATCCTCCGCCGGGTTATATGACTCTTTATGAGTCTTACTTTGTTAACACCCATGCCGGAGGATCTCGACTCTGGCTGCCTCTGCCTGATTTGCTCGTTTCCTACTGCCATCGTCGTAAGATTGCCATTTCCCAGCTTTCAGCCGTCGCGGTTCGCCACATGGTCGGTCTTCTTGTACTCGGTGCCGAGGCTGATGTAACGATAACCGTCAGCTTTTTCGAGGAGGCGACTTCGATTAATCCGATGTCGAAGACCAGCCCGGGTTGTTTTACGGTCAAGCTGAAGAGCGGCAATCGCGTAGTCATGGACGCGCCTAACAAGATTAATAATTGGCAGCGACAGTACTTCTACGTTGAGATGTCCTCCTTGGTTGTTCCTGACGACCATAGAGAACTCATCCGAACGTCATGGAATACAAAATTTGGTAGATGTCGTTCCGTTAATGATGTTATTATCATGGATGATTTACTCAATTCTGTTTTCTTTTTGCAGTGCATCATCCATTTCTCAAGCCCTACCCAGACCATTTCTTTCCGATTCTTCAGAAGATCCAAGCTCTCGGCCTTCGCAAGTGGTCAGACTTTACTCGGGAACGTATCAGCAAATCTCTTCCGCGGATTTCCAAAGGTATAGATTTTTTCATTCTAGATCGGTTTTTTCGAAAGCCGATGCTTATATACTCCGTGTTTTGAAATTTTGTTCTCAGTTAAGTGGAACACCAAGGCGAAGGTAACTCTAGATCAACTCGTTAAACCAAAGAGGATGGGCAAGGTGCAAAGAATTGAGTCGGTGGATTACTCCCAGAAGATCTCGTCTAAGTCTTCGTCACCTGCCAAGCCGCTAGCGAATGTGAAGGATGCGCTGACGCTATCTGAAAGCGGCAATCAGTCGGCCGATGTTTCTGGGAAGTCGAAAACTTCTCAAATCTCGACGGGCGCCGGGCCGAACACAACGACTCGGTCCTCCACACTCCCACCTAAGGCTCCGTCTAGAAAAAGGACTGCTGAGGACAAGCCGATCCAAGAGAAGCCGGCTAAGAAGGCTACGAAGGCGGTTACATCTTCCCATAGGGAGTCCGCTGAGAAGGCGGCTTCTGAGCCTGCTAGAACCAAAGACCCGTGGCAACGGTGTTACAAGATTGACGGGGATGTCGTCGATTCCTCCGGCAATAAGAAGCCCTTCTCTGCTATGAAGGAGATTGTGTTGGTCAAACCTCGGCGTGAATTGCAAGAGGGTGAAGTCCGTCCGTCGATCCACAACTTCGCTTATCAGTATGCGAGCGAAGTTCCACTTATCGATTACCCTCGGGCATGCTTCGAGATGCTGACTTGTGTGCGCGGGAATGAATCGGACTGGCCGGTTCTGCGGGAGCTGCCTCACTCCGATGCTATCCTTAAACTGAAGCAGGCTGAGGCGACAGTAAGTGTTTTTGTTGTTTCGTTTTGCGATTTAGTTTTCTGACACCACTTCTCTTTTTAGATGATTGCGGCTTCCAATCGTGTGGCTCTTGAGGCGGCTTGGAGTTCTTCAAAGATGACTGAAGTCGTGAAGAATAGGGAAAGCCTTCTTGCTAAGGCGAAAAAGGAAAAGGGGGCATTAGAGGCAAACAACTTGGTTCTTGCCAACAAGCTGCGGGAAGTGGAGGAGAAGCTGCGGGCAGCCGATGAGAAGTCGAAGGCTGATTTGCTTAAGTTTCAATCGTTCAAGAAGAGTCAGCAGAAATTCTGTGCCGAGTTGGTTCAGAAAGAGAGGAATCACGTCGAATCCGCGGTTAGGGCGAAAGCCCAGACTTCTTTTGACCTCTTCCAAACTTTTATCAAAGATCAGGAGGAGGCGACCAAGCTACAAGTCGAGCAAGCTCAAATTTTCGGCCTTAAAAAATGTCTGATCAAGCTTAGCGAAGAAGGTGTGTTGATTCCTAAGTCGGTTCTTAATCAGCTTGCGGTTGACGAAGATCAAGTTAACACCAAGGTCGATAATTTGGAAGTCGTTACCAAGGAGGAGTTGTCTTTCGTTCTTTCGCCAATCCATCATTCGTTCCTAAACCTTCTCTGTGATTCTCCACCGCATGTCCCAGGAGACATTGATGAGTTTGGGACCAATCACGGAGTGATTCCGGAGGCGGTTCCTGCCAGCCTTATTTAATCCGTCAACTCGGAAATCGCGGCTTTAGGAGATGTCTCAAATGCGCAGGATGAGGCCGAGAAAGCTACAGCCCCGGAGAAGTCGTCAGTTTAGAACTGAATAACTTTAATGTTTTGTAATAATTTTCTGCTTGTAAGAACTTTTCGTCCTCTTTGCTAGGGGAAATTAATTTAATCTTTTTGCTTTTTTCTTCTCAAGTAGAGAATGCATATTCCAAGTTAAATCTGATATGTTTTTAGACTTGTTCTCGACAAATTCCAAACAGAGTGATTACACAATTAAATCGGGCTAATCTCGTATTAAACTTGTTTATTTTTTTTTACAAATTCAATCGGATACCGATTTAATTGTGTTTCGCCATAAGGCGGTTTTCGCGAGACACAAGTGCTCGGCTTTATACTAAGGGTGGGCGAATGTGCGATGTTGTGCTCGACTTATTTGTTATCACCCACCGCGAAGAATGTGCGGGACGGATCGAGGCTTTTCCTTACCACGATGTGCACCTCGTGTGTAAGGAAGACCATGCTCTTGGCCAGGGAGCACGATGCTAGTGCGAGTCTTTGCTCGGCTTTCTGCGAGTCTTTGCTCGTCTTTCTGCGAGTCTTTGCTCGTCTTTCTGCGAGTTTTTTTGAACTCGTCTTTTCGCGGGTTTCTGAACTCGTCTTTTCGCGGGTTTCTGAACTCGTCTTTTTGTGGGTTTCTGAACTCGCCTTTTTGCGAGTTTCTGAACTCTGCGAGTTTTAACTCGGCTTTTTGTGCTTTGTAACTCGTTGGTCCTTTAGCCTGAATAAACTGTAAAATAAAGAATTTTATTATATTTGTGATTGTGTCGATGAAGGCTGCCTACGTATCTTCCGAGGAAGAATCAAGTCACTCGTAATTCATTGTATATATATATATTTTTTTTTTGGCGCCTTGTCTTGCCGTCTTAGAAGTACTCTTTCAGAATTGTCGAATTCCAGAAACGCGGTAAAGCTTTGCCTTTCATTGACTCGAGCTCATAAACTCCCGGCTTGACGACTTTCGTGACTTTGTAGGGTCCTTCCCACTTTGCACCGAGTTTGCCTGCTCTCCACTCTTTAGTGTTCTCATAAACTTTGCGGAGGACATAGTCACCGACTTGAAAATGTCGCTCCTTGACCTTCTGATTGTAGTACCGAGTTGCGAGTTGTTGGTAATTCTGAATTCTGAGTAAGGCTCGATCCCGCTCCTCTTCTATGGTATCGGGAGCTTGGATTAGCATTTTCTCATTGATCTCGGTATGGTGCGGCATAAGAGATCGGCGGAGAGTGTAAATGTTTGCCTCTGCTGGTACCATTGCTTCCACGCCGAAGGCTAAGGAAAATGGGGTAGCTCCGGTTGCGCGGCAGGGGGTTGTTCGATGTGACCAAAGGACTCCATCTAGCTCGTCAGCCCAAACTCCTTTTTTGCTCTCAAGGCGCTTTTTGATGCCGGCAATGATAGTTTTGTTCGTAGCTTCGGCTTGTCCGTTTCCTTGAGGATATCTCGGTGTCGACTTGCTGAGACGTATATCCCACTTCTTACAGAACCCTTCAAATAGGTTCGAGATGAATTGCGACCCGTTATCTGTGACGATCTCATAAGGCAATCCAAACCGACATATGATGTATTTCCAAACGAAGTTCTGGACTTGGACATCATGGATTGCGACGTATGCTTTGGCTTCGACCCACTTTGTGAAGTAGTCGGTCATTATGAGTAGGAAACGCCTTTGATTGGATAATGGCAACGGTCCGACTATGTCCATTGCCCATCTCATGAACGGGTAGGCCGCAGTCGAAGTCGTGAACAGTTCCGTTGGTCGATGTATGAATGGTGCGTGTCGCTGGCACTTCTCGCATTTGTTGGAGTAGGTTTCGCAGTTGGCTACCATAGTTGGCCAGTAGTGACCATTTAGTTTGATTTTGAGTGTGAGGGACCGACCTCCGGAGTGATTACCGCATTCTCCTGAATGTGTTTCTTCGAGAACCCGAATAACTTCGTCTCCGTGTATGCATCTGAGAAGAATTTTGTTGGCCGAGTACTTGTAGAGGACGTTGTTGTGTATCGTGTACCGTGCACTTCTGACTTTAAGTCGTCGTGCTGCCCATTTGTCTTCTGGAAGCTTTCCTTCCGTGAGGTATGCTCTTATTTCTTGTCGCCAATCCTCATTTTCGTCTGTTAAGAGTGAGATGAGGTCAGCGGTTTTCGCTTGATTCTCAAGACACATGTCGTCCTCGCCGTCTTGTTGGGCTAAGACGTCATCAGATTCTTCATGAGTACCTTCTGGAGGCGGGATACTTGGTTCATGGATTGTCTCCACTGGAATCCGTCGACAGAGATCGGGATTCGATGCCTGAGATGCAAGTGCATCTGCTGGAGCATTTTCTTTCCTCGGTATCTGGACGATGTCAAAGAACTCAAAGGAGCTGGTATGCTCTAATGCCGCCTTCCGATAGGCTTCCATTCGTTCGTTTTTTGCTTCATAGTCTCCGTTGATTTGGTTCGCGACAAGCATGGAGTCGCAATGGGCCAAAAGATGTCGTACTCCGATTTCTCTGGCTAGCCTAAGACCGGACAGTAAAGCCTCATACTCGGCTGTGTTATTAGACGCCGTGAAACCCAATTTGAACGATTGCTCTAATACTTCTCCGGTTGGTGATATGAGACGTACTCCTACCCCGGCTCCTTTTTTGGATGAAGCGCCATCGACAAATAGTTTCCAATTCTTGTCTTCTATCTCGGTACCGACATCCAATTCAGGTGATAATTCTACAAGGAAATCAGCTATTACCTGCGACTTGGCGGTTGTCCTGTTTCGGTATTCGATGTCGTACTCGCTTAGTTCTATCTGTTGGATCGTTTAGTGTTTCCTGATTCAATTCTCAATTGATTCATCCTACTAAACATGCAGATCTAGGTTCTCTTATTTAGAAACTTAATGGATCTCACCTTTTACCTGTTTATGCAGCGGAAAGAGAGAACAGGTCAGAGATCAGCAGAACCACCAAGAGATGGATCCTCCAAAGGCTCACACACGCTTCACAGGAAACTGGCTGCTAGACCGAGCTGATGGGAGGCGCAGAGAGAGAGAGAAATCGCGGCTGGGGCTTAGGGTTTTTGGGACTCAGACTTAAGTTTTATTTATAAAACTTGTCTAGTTCCTTTTGGGCTTTTGGGCCCAAATACCAATCTGATTAAATCCCTTAGATTTAATCAGACCCATTAATCTCTCTCTAAGTACGACAAATGCCTGACACTTTTACCGTACTTCTGCTAAGCCGTTCCAACACATTTTCCTGTTAGCTTAGGCGTGTGACCCATATGGGATCATATAAAAAAGGCAATAAGTCCAAGACTTATAGATCATGAGCGGACTCTAGCAAGCCATCATGACCCCCAGTATTATATGACTTATGTCTGATCATTGACATACTCTTACTTTCTAGAGATAGTACCGAGATTACTGGACACAATTCCAACAATCTCCCACTTGTACTGGAATCTCTGTATTCATAATCCTTTTGTCTCAATATCTCGATTAGTCATAAGGCAAGATGAGTGTCATCCTTATAAAGTCTAATAATGTTCATCGGACTCTGATTTGATACTGACAATCCAAACGACTCGGGACAGTCCGTTTGAGCATGGCCATGCATTTTCCAGTATTCAAATCTCCGATTGGCCTAGAGATATTCACTCCATTTATATTGAAGGGACAAATCCCGTCTTGTTCCATCACTGTAAACTACTCATTTCGTAATACACCCAAACAAGGTCCTTATTGTTGGAACTTTGAGCCAATTCTACCGTATTCGGAAAGCTCGCAAGTTCCCGATAGCCTAGGATCTAGGGCCTAGTTAATTGAATCATGAATCAGATCTGTGATTACCTGGAGATTTAGCAGCGGAAGATTATGGCAACACGAGATCTGCAGCGCCCCAATCGTTGCGCCTCTACTGTTCAGTCCACACGCACACAAGCTGGAATCCGCCGGGATGCTAGGACCGGTGCTCGGATCTCCCTGGGACTTTAGTTTCTCTGAGGTTTTGTGTTTTCTCTCTGAGAAAACACTCTGGGCGGCGCACAAGTCTATCTCGTCGAAATTACATAAAACGAGTTTATATATTGACCTCTCGGTGAACCGAAACATCAGTCTCAGTTTCGCCCTTGTGTCGACCGACACACTTAGTGGTGTCGATCGACACACGCCTTGTATCGACCGATGCACCCAATGGTGTCGATCGATACACCTCTTAGAAACTCAATTCGATGCGTATCTAATACACATCGATCAGACCATATACCAATGATCTATCCCATGCAGAGTATATCCAACTTGCTTAGGTGTGTGACCCTGTAGGTTCACACGATACTGGAAATGAGTTACAACTCATTTGTCATAAGCGGTTTCTAGCAAAACGTTATGACTACCCAGTACCACATGAATTGTCCGATCTCGACAATACAACTATCTCTAGAGTGAGTACAATGTGATTTCAGGACATAATCCCAACAATCTCCCACTTGTACTGGAATCATCTATTCCTACAATCCCTTCGTCTCTATATCTCGATATGGCATAAGGCAAGAGACTGTGTCATCCTTATTATAGCCAACATCATGTTCATCGAACTTCTGATCTATACTGATAAACAAACGACTGACAATCACCTCGTTTGAGCACGGCCATGCATTTTCTCAGTATTAAATCTTCGATGGGCCCTGAGATATTTATCTCCCGTTTTCCAGGAGGGACAAATCCCATCTTGTTCCATCCTTGTTTCTACACATACTTCATGATACGCACAAGCAATGCCGTTGTAGCCGCCAGTTACGGAACGACGTTTGACAAGGTCAACACGCACCAATTCATATGCTAGAAAGCATGATGAACTCAGGTCTAAGGACTATACTCTATAGTCGTAATGAGAACCTCCCATGACACTGATGTAACTATCCTGTGGAGTTCTCATTAAGCGGGTCATGTCCAATCATATGTTCACCAACATATATCTATGTGATTGACTGTGATAATCATATCATTGACTTCATGAAACTTAGTCCAACAGTCACCTCACATACTAGTCTGCGCGGTTGTTAGTGTCCCATTTTAACAACCTTGACTAGGGACAATCATAATTTATGTCATCTTTTACTTATAGGGTTTCATGATCAAGTCCTCGACTTGATGACCTATACGATGATCATAAAATATTTTGGGACTATTATTTAATTATCCAATAATTAAATAATACTGATGTCAGTTTTAACTCACATAAACACTACCAAGGCATGTCTATGTAGAGTTTACAACATAACTAAAATAACTCCCACTAGAATCAAGATCATCTCTTTAGATATCTTATACCTACAGCAACAAAATAAATCTGGTGCTTAGGTTGTGGGAGAGAGTGCGGTGTGATTGCTTGAAACGATTTCAACAAACCACATCGCCATTCAGATAACAACATTATTCTACGGTCCGCTGCTTGGAGCCTTTCCAACAGTCAGCACCGTTATCCAGACAAATAGACATAACCAGGTGGGAACCGGGAATCGTCTTTGTCCGACTAACTACTTTCAACTGGTTCGTCACTTTATCAGTTCACCACGAACCTATCCTTAGTGTTTCTCAACACTTGGGATATTTCTGGTAACTATTCAGTGACTATTACCGGAGTACATTGGTATTTTCTCGTCATACTTTATGCTTAAGCTGCATCTAGACGAGCGCAAGATATGACATTCATGATGGATTCTATTGCATCAGCATAAGTAATCACACTCATTAATACTAGTCCAGACAGTGTTCAAAACACTTCTTCTTGCTAATATCGTTATTAGCTCAGCCAGTGTCCAAGACACTGCATCTCGCTTGGATAATTGCCATAAGACCTTTGGTATTAAGCCATTCTTGGAATCAAGCACATTTGAACTGTCCAATACCTTATGAACATAAGGATTTTGACACAATCCAATTAGCCTACTTAATCTATGTCAATAGATTCTTATTCCAAGAATTCACTCGGCTATTCCCATGTCTTTTGTTTAAATTTGACTTCCGACCTAAATCTTGACAAGACTTTAGCGTCGGAACGTCGTTCATGAGATTCAAGTATGTTATCTACATACTGTGTGAGAATTGCCAATACGCTCCCATTAGTCTTCTTGTAAACGCATGGTTTCCTTTTCTTTCTGATCAAGTCAAAACTTTTGACCACATTATCAGAATGTTGATTCCAACTCCAAGATGTTTGTTTCAATCCAGAAATGGATCGGTGAAACTAACATGCATACCCAGCCAATTTTCGGAGTTGGGGCTTACCATCGCTTCTTTGAATTTCGCATGCTCGTCACTTTTCAATGATCAATGGATCACGACAATTGGTTACGAGAAATCACTCTCGAGTTAGTGACGGATCCTTTCGGATCTGCGAACTTCAGGCTCCACAGGTGCAGATCCTACAGCACTTTGTAGATCTCACCGCTGCTCTCTCTCAACAGATTGAGCAGCCTCTTGTGTTTATCGAATTTCTTCGATGTGTACTTTTACTCCCACTGTTCCTTTTGAAAGTATCACCTTTCTTAAAAGACACAGTTCTGGGCAACAAAAGTACTAAGCCTTGGTTTCCTCAGGACAACCAGCGAGGTAGAACTTATCAGATATAGATTCAAGCTCGTTTATTGACTACTGTCTTACACAAACCTTGCAATCCCAATTAATCAGAAAAACATATTTGGAAATCACCCAGTCCACATCCAATGTGGTGTTTTTCACTGATTCTGATAGAAACCTTTTAGCGTAAACATAGACAATTCAGAACGTATTCTTAAATGGTTATGGAAGATTCCTGTGACTCATCATTGATCAGATCATATCTAATAAGATCTGATTCATTCCTTTAGATGATCACCCAATTCTTGACTCTAGTATTTTTCTTTCTCCGCGATTCAATCGAGGATTTCAATACTTCTGTCAAATTGGTTCTACACTTCATCTTTGAACTCCCTCAAGGGATTCCAGCTCGTGTCTCATCAAATGAACACAGCCACACTTATCGATTTTCATCAATAAGGTAATGAAGTACAGAATATTTCCTTTGGCTATTATGTTTGTTTGTCCGCATACATCAGTATGTGTAAGGCCCAATAAGCCTCTGGCCCGTTTCCTTTTAGCTCTGCTAAATGGGCCTAAGTCATTTGGTCCAGTGAACAGAATTCATATCTCAGATGATTAAAATCAAATGAGTCCAAAACTATGGATTTACTGAATCCACTTCACTCTTGTGGTTAAATGACTATACCAAAGAAAAGTCGAGTTCGAGTCATCAGACTCAAACCTTTAGTGTTTGTGTTATGTTCAAACTTATGCTGGTTTAAGATTCAAAACCCATTCCAAACGGGGTGCTACCATATTATATTTCATTAAGATCAAAAGAACAAAACTTGTCTTTTATCAAATGAAAAACATCCAAATTCTCAAAAGAAAATGAAAGACATTTTGCATATAGCAAGTACATGGTAGCAATTACTTAATTTCAAAAACCAAGTATGAAAGGCTCCTACAAGTGGAGAATCTCTACGGCTCATGCAGCAACCATTGCTTCATCCAGACACGCAGTTCCACTTGTCCTTTCTTCAACGTTCTACTGTTGCTTAGGTCCTGCATATTTCCAAAAATATCAGCACCACAACTAGTATCCAATACTTATGTAGAACTTGAATTGATAACACAATACCTGAAGAAGGAGTACCATACATCTTCTCCATCTCTTGTGAATCTTCCAAGAATTTATTGCATTCTCTCTTCCAATGCCCCGACTCATTACAGTAGAAGCACTTTCTGACACCAGATGGGCCTGACTTGGGCTTATTAGTTGACACAGGCTTATCCTGATTCCAAATCTGGACGGCCCAGCCTCTACCCTTGCCAACACAAGATTCCTCAAATCTTTTACCCTTTATGATGTCATACTCTGCTGTTTTGAGCATACCATGCATCTCAGTCAATGTCTTCGTCAAGCCTTTCTTGATATAGTTCTTAATGAACCTATCATAGCTTGACGGCAGTGACTGCAGAATGATGTCAGTAGCCAACTCTAAGCTGACAGGACATTCCAGTCTCCCCAGGTTATCAATGTAACCCATCAGTTTAATGACATGAGGACTTACTGGAGCATCCTCTGGTAGCTTGCACTCAGTTAGAGACTTCACCATCTGGAATCTCTCAACTCGTGCCAGATCCTGAAACTTCAGTTTCAGGCTGGTGATCATCTCTATTGGCGACTCCATGTTCTCGTATTGACTCTTCAAGTCTGAGTTCATGGTAGCCAACATCAGACCACGCACATCTACCACATCAATATAATGCTTATTCCAAGCATTATATGCTGCATGTGAGCGATTGGTCTCAAGCCTTTCTGGAAGAGCCTTTTCGAGGACATAGTCCTTGCTCTCCTGCTTGAGAATGAATCTCAGATTCCGATACCAATCCAGGAAGTTGGATCCATTTAACTTGTCCTTCTCAAGGACGGATCGCAACGAGAAAGTAGTCATAGACATAAGCTGAAATCCAAGAAAAACAAAGATTTAGTTATGTATATGATGAGAAATCTTATTTTAATAAGAAAACTCGCATTATATTCAAACAATGTTTCCTCTATGAATATAATAATCCAAGACCCATACATCATTAAAATCTGAGTGGACGACTCGCCATCACCCAGAGTTTAGCAATCTAGGTAAGCAAACCATTGCTAATTGTACTCAGTACAACTCTTGGTCGTAGATAAGACAATCCATGTCTCATCTACTCTGATGTCTCTGGGCCCAGAACTTCTGATAGCCCAGTCAAGTAAACCAATCTCTTCTGCCTTGTGATCATTGACAGTCGCACTGCAAGTCTATCAATGATCACCTGCCTTACTCATGTTGCAGTGGATACCAAGGACTCCAAGACTATCCAACATACGAAACAAGTCTTGACAGTGACAAGATTGGGCAAGACATCAAGGTCACTTGATATTTAGTTGAGGAAACTAAACCCAAAAGTTTAGCAAATCAATCTCTTGGGTCATGTAATTGTTGATGTTAAGCACTGCAAATCCATCAACATTACTACCTGCCTTACTCACGTAATTGTGGACACCAAGCTCTTGGCCAGAACATCACACAACGAAACGAGTCTTGACAGTTGACCATATTGAAGCTAATCTTCGATCAATGTTTGAGTCTAGTTTGGTTTCTGCAAATTCAAGGTTTAACAACCAGAATTTCGAATACTGTGTCGATCGACGCAGACAATGTCTGTCGATCGACACTACCAAACAAAACCGGACTTCAATAACCAGTTAATTCAATTAACCCGGTTCATCGAACCGGTCATGTCGATCGACACAACCCATGTGTGACGGTCGACATAGACCTAAACCGAAGATCGTTTTGATAACCGGTCCAATCCAGTTGAACCGACTTGTCTGATCAAACTGATCTTAACCAATCGGTTTATTCTAACTGGGATAATCAGTTCAATCCAATTGAACCAATTTAACCAATTTAAACCGTTTTAATCAGTTTCAACTGATTGCGATAACCAGTCCAATTCTATTGAACCGTATTATCCAATCAAACTGATTTAACCCACCGGTTCATGCTAATTGAGATAATCAGTTCAATCCAATTGAACCAATTCATCCAATATAAACCGATCAATTCGGACTTAACCAAGCATGATAACCGGTCCAATCTAATTGAACCGATTAACCATTCGCTCTGTCTGTGTCGACCGACACCAACCTGTGTCGATCGATACGTGGCCGAATTTGTTCTGTGTCGACCGATACACAACCTGTGTCGATCGACACAGAAGGCTTTCGGTTTTTCTTCGCGAAAAACCCTAGCCGCCGAATCTGTCGATTTCGCCACCTTGTGTCGACCGACACACCTCATGTGTCGATCGACACAGTGCGAAAACACAGATTTGCAGATCGATCAAATCGATCTCACCTGTTCTAATTCAAACAACCTAGTTTGCGAATCTAAATCATCTAATTCGATTAACAGGTGTGATTCAATGATAAAACCCTAAGGCTCTGATACCACTGTTGGAACTTTGAGCCAATTCTACCGTATTCGGAAAGCTCGCAAGTTCCCGATAGCCTAGGATCTAGGGCCTAGTTAATTGAATCATGAATCAGATCTGTGATTACCTGGAGATTTAGCAGCGGAAGATTATGGCAACACGAGATCTGCAGCGCCCCAATCGTTGCGCCTCTACTGTTCAGTCCACACGCACACAAGCTGGAATCCGCCGGGATGCTAGGACCGGTGCTCGGATCTCCCTGGGACTTTAGTTTCTCTGAGGTTTTGTGTTTTCTCTCTGAGAAAACACTCTGGGCGGCGCACAAGTCTATCTCGTCGAAATTACATAAAACGAGTTTATATATTGACCTCGCGGTGAACCGAAACATCAGTCTCAGTTTCGCCCTTGTGTCGACCGACACACTTAGTGGTGTCGATCGACACACGCCTTGTATCGACCGATTCACCCAATGGTGTCGATCGATACACCTCTTAGAAACTCAATTCGATGAGTATCTAATACACATCGATCAGACCATATACCAATGATCTATCCCATGCAGAGTATATCCAACTTGCTTAGGTGTGTGACCCTGTAGGTTCACACGATACTGGAAATGAGTTACAACTCATTTGTCATAAGCGGTTTCTAGCAAAACGTTATGACTACCCAGTACCACATGAATTGTCCGATCTCGACAATACAACTATCTCTAGAGTGAGTACAATGTGATTTCAGGACATAATCCCAACACTTATAGCTATCGCATTACGACAGCGTTAGACAATGATCAAAGCGCATCAGTTCATGTGCAGTCACATGCATGCGAACTCAGGTCTAAGGACTATACTCTATAGTTGTAGTAAGAATCTCTTATGACACAGATATAAATATCCTGAAGAGTTCTTATAAGCGGGTCTAGTCCGGTCGTATGTACCCCACATACACCTATGTACTGACTTTGATGCCGCGCATCTATGACACACTGAGACTTTGTCATAAGTCACATACCAATCTAGTCTCACACGGTTGTTGGTGTTCCAATTTCAACAACCTTCGACTAGGGACTAGGATGATATAAGCCATCTATCAAATATAGGGTCTCATGATCAAGCTAAATGACTTTGATAACTCAAGATCAAGTCACTTACTTCGATGACCTATAAAATGGTTCATATCATTTTGGAACGATTATTTCATCACAGTTAAAATAATCTTGAAATAATAATTTCAATAAACATCATAAAATGTTCTACAAGAACATATCAATAACTAAATAAAGCCCTTTACTAACTCCCACTGAAATTTAGACTACATCTTAATTTCACTTATCCTACAGCAACAGTCCGTGACTCGTGCTTAGGCATAAGGAGTGGCTTTGTTAATAGATTAGCAACGTTCTCTTTCGTTGAAACTTGCTGATCTACTTAACATCTTTTTCATTTATCTCACGGAATAGGTTATACCTACCCTCAAGGTGTTTGGACCTCTGATGTGCAGCTAGTCTCATCTATGCTGGGAATCACATCGAGTTCAGTGATGAACTCTTCTTTCCAAACAACCTCTTTCGCCGCTATCCAAACTGCGAAATGTTCAGCTTAAGTCATGGAGTCAGCAACAGTGCCTTGCACCGCCAGACAGACACAAGATATAACCGGACTGTGACCGGAAATCATCTTTGTCTGTTGGAAACTTGCCTTTCAGACTCTACTGACTTGTAGCATCTCACTTTCTCCGTAAATCAAGAACTTATCCTTAGTATTCCTCAAATACTTTAGGACATTCTTTACGGCAATCCAGTGATTCTTTGCTGGATTTGACTGGTCTTTACTTGTCTTGCTTAACTTTAAAGCAACATCAAACAAGTACGTTTCATGGCATACATGATAGATCCAATTGCCGACGCATATGGAATCTTATCCATGCATTTAAGCTCAGCAGTTATCGTAGGACACTGTGTCTTGCTTAACGTAATGCCATGTGACATTGGCATAAAACCCTTCTTGGAATGCTGAAAACGTGTAGGACTTTGTCGGGATAAGAATCCTGACTTTGTCCTACCAGCTCTTTCGGATCTCTATCTTTAGATCCAAAATCCAAGAACATACGTGGCTTTACCCATGTCTATCATTAGAACCAACTCCCAAGCCAGTCCTTTACCGACTGCAGCATTGGGACGTCATTTCCGAGAATCAGTATGTCATCGACATACAATATGAGAAATGCAACATCGCTCCCACTTATCTATTAGTAAACGCACAGTTCCTTTTCGTTCCTGTTCAAGTCAAAACCTTGACTACTTCAACAGAACGAAGATTCCAACTCCGATATGTTTGCTTCCATCCATGAATGGATCGATGAAGCTAACTTTACACAAAATGTAATTTTTCGGAGTCCGGGCTCACTTTCGCTTCTTTGAACTTCGCAGATTCGTCACTTTCAATGATCATCAGATCATGCGAACTTTCAATGATTATCAGGTTCAACTAATGACGAGAAATCACTCTCGGATTAGTGACTGATTCATTTATTTCTGCGAAGTTCAGGCTCTACAGGTGTAGATTCTACAGAAATCTGTAAATCCATCCGTTGCTCACCCTCAACAGGTGGAGCAACCTCCTGTATTTCTCGAATTTCTTCGAGTTATACTTTTACTCCCACTGTTCTTCTTGGAAAGTAACTTCCCTTCTTAGAAAACAGAATGGACGTAAAAGTAACAAGCCTTGGTTTCCCTAGGACAACCAGCGAAGTAGCACAACTACAAATACTCAGTAAAGACGAATTTGGATCGATTCCAATCCACATTTACGTGGTGTCTTTCAACTGATATTGGTGGAACTATTTCAGCGTAAACTTAGATATTTCTAGAGCGTTATTCTTAAAGAATATCATGGAAGATTCGTGTGAATCATCTTTAATCATTTCCGTTAAGATCTGATTCTTTCTCACAGAAACACCTCTAGGTTTTCAGGAGAAATGAGCTGTGAAACGACTTCACACTCATTCAGATGATCACACCATCAATGACTTAAGTATTCTCACTCGAGATCTAATCCAGAGTCTCAATACTTCTGTCACTCAGATTCTATACTTCATTCTGGAACTCTTTCGACCATGTCAAAGAATTCCGACTTGTGTCTCATCAAATGAACACAGTCACACTCACTGAAGTAATCAGTATAGTCAATGAAGTACGGGAAATTTTCTCTGGCATTACTGCTCATCGGACCACATACATGAGTATGTTCAATCTCCAATAAGCCTTTGGGCCTTTCTCTAGCTCGGCTAAGATGGGCCCTTTGTCTTTTGGTCCAGTAAGCAGAATTCAAGTCTCATAAGATATCCATTCAAATGAGCCCAAAAGTCCATAACTATGGGGTTTCTGAATCCGATTTACTCTATTTGACCAAAACATTTATGCCAAGAAAAATCAGGTTTAATTCATCAGATTTAAACCAATTCGGTATTTATGTTACATTTAGGCACTCTTTGGTTTAAGATATAAAACCCATTCCTTGAATAGGGTGCTACAATTAACATTTCATTAAGATCAAAAGAACAAAACTTGTCTTTATCAAAATGAAAACATTCAAATTCTTCACAAGAAAATGAAAAACAACTCTGCTCAAAGCAGGTATATTGTAGCAATTACTTAATACAAAACCAAGCCTCAACGGGATCTATAAGTGAAAACCCTACGGCTGAGGCAGCATCCCAAGCTCCTTCCAGACACGCAGTTTCACTTGCCCTTCCTTCAAAGTTCTACTGTTGCCCAGGCTCTGCATATTATAACAAATATCAGTGCCACAACCAGTATCCAATACCTATAAGGTAAAACTTGAAGTAATAACATGAATACCTGAGGAAGTAGTCTCATACATCAACTTCAACTCCTCATCATCTTCCATGAATTTAATGCAATTTCTCTTCCAATGCCCAGTTTCTTTACAGTAGCAGCATTTACCAACGTAAGAGGTATCTGACTCGGGCTCAGAAGACACACGCTTGCCATGATTCAAAATCTGGACAACTTTGTCTTCACCCTTGTCAGTATTAGGTTTAGTAAACCTACCCTTCTCATTCATGAGATTGTACAGGGTACTCTTCACGTTTGGCTCAACTGTCTTGAGAATATCATGCAGTTCAGTCAACGTCTTCGTTAAGCCATTCTTGATATAGTTCCTTCTGAACTTATCATAGCTTGATGGCAGTGACTGCAGAATGATCTCAGTTGCCAATTCTTGGCTAACTGGATAATCCAGTTTCCTCAGGTTATCAATGTAACCCATCATTTTACTGACATGAGGACTCACTGGATGATCATTTGGTAGCTTGCAGCTAGTGAGAGACTTAACCAACTGGTATCTCTCCACCCTTATCTGCTCCTGAAATTTCAATTTCAGGCTGCTGATCATCTCTATTGGCGACTCCATGTTCTCATATTGCTTCTGCAAGTCTGAGTCCATGGTAGCCAATATCAGACCACGCACATCTACCGCATCATTATAATGCTTATTCCAAGCATCATATACTGCATGAGAAGCATTGGACCCGATCCTCACGGGGAGAGCTCTCTCAAGGACATAGTCCTTTCTCTCCTGTCTGAGGACTAGCCTCAGGTTCCGCGACCAAGTCAAGAAATTTGATCCGTTCAGCTTGTCCATCTCAAGGACAGACCGGATCGAGAAAGTGTTTTGATTGTTTGTGCTATTCATAACTGAAATTTAAGATAAAAGAATTTTAGTTAATATGTTCAATATGATTAATCTTGTATTATATTTAATATGATTAATCACGCATTATATTCAATAACATAAGTTACCCTCAATAGAATATAATGATTCCAAGATCCACATATAACTAAGATCAAAGTGGGCCACTGGCCTTCACCCAACCTTAGCTTATATTGGTAAGCCCTATGTCGGCTAATTATATCCGTGATATAACTCTTGGTTGTGAATCTGGGCCCGAGGCCCAATCCACTCTGATGTCTCAAGGCCCGGGACTCCCGATGGCCCAGTCAAGAAAACCAGACTATACAGTCATGTAATCATTAATGTCTGGGACTCCCAATGACATTTATGAATCACAAACCGTCTTATTCACGCAAAAATAGACACCCTCACACTGTAAGGCCATGAATACAATTGAATGGGCTTCGACAGCTGACATAGACTGGACAAGACATCCAACGCTTGATATTATTTGAGGTTTGTAGGTTTATTAAAAATTCATCCCAAAATAGAAGATTACTATTTTGGGAAACTTTCCTTTTTGGGAAACCTACTAATTTTGGAAACTTTCTAAAATTGGAAACTTCCTAAACTTGGAAACTTTCTAAAATTGGAAATTTCCTAAAATCCAAAACATGCAAATCTAGAAACTTCTAATTTAAGAAACTTTCTAATTTCAAAATTTTGGAAACTTATTAATTTTAAAAATCGATTTTTATAATTATTTTATAAAAATAAATTTTAAATTAATCTGATGAAAAGACTCAAATAATCGGCCCAATTGTTTTAACTTCTTGGCCCGAGGCCCAAGAATTGGTCTATGTCCAAGACATAACCCAATTGCCCAATTAAATGACATAACCGGTCTGGTTCATTAAAATTGGTCTAACCAAAATTAATTACTACGATGACCACAATTGTCAACCGGTTATTTACTAAACCGGATTTTTCTCAATTTATTTGGTCCAACCAAATCAAATTAGAAAATCTGGTTTAGGCACAAAATCCAATTTTTCGACTTTGGATTTCTTATCCCGGTTTAACCAGAACTTAATAAAATTATTAAATCTGTTTATTAAACCGCGACGTTTTTGATTTTAATCAAGTTTTAAAACCGAACCATAAAACGAACCGAACCGATTGATCACGTGAACCGATCACGACCTAGCCGTGAGCTTCACGCGATCACGTCAGCCGCAAGCCGCACGCGTTCGATCCATGATCGGGACGGCTGCTTCACGGGACGGGACGGGACGATCGTCGAGCTCGGATCGTGGCTTCACGCGATCGCCGAGCGATCGGGACAGCCGGGACGACGATGAGCTCGGGACGGGACGGGCGAGTGACGATCGGGAACGAGTCGGGTCATGCGATCGGGATGACTATCGGGTCGAGTTATCGCGATGATCCACTCGGCTCTCGATCACGCGGGACGATGCTTGGGCCGAGATCCATGCGATCTGGACGTGAGAAAAGCGACGATCGTGGTCGATCTCGCGATCGGATCCATCGCTCCTCTCGGTCGTGCTCGCTCCTCTCGGTCGTGCGCATCATCACCGATCGGTAATGACCACGCGACACGATCCACAATCGGTCCGTGCGTCATGCCGATCCGGATGTATGATCCTTCAACGATCACACTCCGACGCATACCAATTCAATATAGATTGGATCATGCGATTTCAATTTTGTTTAGGTTTTAGTTCTTTGTTTCTTAAGTGTTTTTCCTTATCAGTAGGTTGATTCAAAAACACTTCTTAAACAATCCTAAACGAGATTCTAAACAAGAAAAACCACAGAACCAATGGCTCTGATACCACTGTTGGATCGTTTAGTGTTTCCTGATTCAATTCTCAATTGATTCATCCTACTAAACATGCAGATCTAGGTTCTCTTATTTAGAAACTTAATGGATCTCACCTTTTACCTGTTTATGCAGCGGAAAGAGAGAACAGGTCAGAGATCAGCAGAACCACCAAGAGATGGATCCTCCAAAGGCTCACACACGCTTCACAGGAAACTGGCTGCTAGACCGAGCTGATGGGAGGCGCAGAGAGAGAGAGAAATCGCGGCTGGGGCTTAGGGTTTTTGGGACTCAAACTTAAGTTTTATTTATAAAACTTGTCTAGTTCCTTTTGAGCTTTTGGGCCCAAATACCAATCTGATTAAATCCCTTAGATTTAATCAGACCCATTAATCTCTCTCTAAGTACGACAAATGCCTGGCACTTTTACCGTACTTCTGCTAAGCCGTTCCAACACATTTTCCTGTTAGCTTAGGCGTGTGACCCATATGGGATCATATAAAAAAGGCAATAAGTCCAAGACTTATAGATCATGAGCGGACTCTAGCAAGCCATCATGACCCCCAGTATTATATGACTTATGTCTGATCATTGACATACTCTTACTTTCTAGAGACAGTAGCGAGATTACTGGACACAATTCCAACACTATCGCCCATTAGCCAGGCGACCAGACTGTCCTGGACTGTGCAAGATTGTCCGAAGGGGCTGGCTGCTTAATACAACGATTGAATGTGATTTAAAATAGGGTCGTAGCTTTCGTGCCGAGATAACGATCGCGAGAGCTAGTTTTTCCATTGCGGGATATCTGGTCTCGGCTCCGTTCATCGTTTTACTCACGTAGAAGATCGGCTTTTGCTCTCCTCGGTCTTCCCGAATCAGTACGCCGATGACTGCTGTTGTTGAGACCGCGATGTACAGTAATAGTGTTTCGCCGTTTTCGGGTTTTGACAATATCGGCGGGTTTGACATGTAGTCCTTGAGCTGAATGAACGCCTCTTGACACTTGTCGTCCCATACAAATCTTTTATTTCCCCGGAGGAGCTCGCAAAAGGGCAAGCATTTATCCGCTGAACGAGATATGAATCTGTTCAGGGCGGCTATTCGGCCAGTCAGACGATGTACCTTTCGTGTATTCTTGGGAGAAGGTAAGTCGATTATAGCCGAGATTTGTTTCGGGTTAGCTTCTATTCCTCTCTGAGTTACCACGTACCCAAGGAACTCTCCTGATGTTACTCCGAACGTACACTTGGCCGGGTTGAGCTTCATTTCGTACCGGTTAAGGATGTTAAAATATTCCTTCAAATGGCCGACATGCTGAGAGGCAATCAAATATTTGACCAACATGTCGTCAATATAAACCTCCATCGTTGTGCCGAGCTGGCCTGCAAACATCCGGTTGACATATCGCTGGTAGGTGGCGCCGGCGTTTTTGAGACCAAAGGGCATAACCTTATAGCAATAAGTACCGCGTTCAGTGATGAATGCCGTCTTCTCTCGATCGTCCGGATTCATGAGGATTTGATTATATCCTGAGAACGCATCCATGAATGATAGTAACTCGTTTCCGGCAGTTGCTTCGACAAGTCGGTCAATATGCGGCATCGGGAAGCTATCCTTTGGACAGGCCTTATTGAGATCCGTGAAGTCGACACATACTCTCCACTTCCTGTTTTTCTTTTTGACGACAACCGGGTTGGCGATCCAGTCGGGATACTTGACTTCCTGAATTGAGCCGGCATCAAGTAATTTTTCTACTTCGTCGTTGACCGCTTTGCTTAACCGGCTTGTAAGTCGGGTCGACATTGAGCTCATGAGTCGTGATGGTCGGATTGATGCCTTTCATATCTTTGATTGACCATGCAAAGGTCGCGACATTCTGCTGTAAGAAGGCGATCAACTCCTTTTTGATATCTTCGGGTAATTTTGCGCCGATCCCTACACTCTTTCTCGCGTCATAATCATCGATAATGATTTGTTAGATTAGTACCTTCTCGGGGCCTTTCCTTCCTTGCTCTGCATTGATCATGCACGAAGGTAATCTTATCTTATGTTCTCTTGCAAAACAAGACCGGCTTGCTCTTTGGCATCCTTTAACCGTTTGGATTCCCTTGGGGGTCGGGAATTTCAGACACTGGTGATAAGTTGACGATACCGCCTTCATGCTGTATAGCCATGGAGTTCCTAGAATCACGTTGTAGATGGTTGGTTTGTCAATGACGTGAAACCTCACCATCCTGTTAACTCCTCCTGCGTAAACCGACAGCTTAATTGTCCCGATTGTGTTTGTCGTTTCGCTTGTGAAACCGGTGAGTGGTTTGGCCTTTTGTTTGATATCTTCTTCCTTGATTTCCATCTTCTTGAGTGTGTAGGAAGATCAGATCTATCGAACTGCCTGTATCGACTAAGATTCGGGATACCTGGCAACTTCCGATGAGAAGTTCGACTACTAGTGGATCATTGTGAGGATAGTGGGTTCCGTATAGATCTTGATCGGCGAAGATGACGGGAGGATCGTCGGTTAAAATG
This sequence comes from Orychophragmus violaceus, assembly GCA_030180135.1. Lineage (NCBI taxonomy): Eukaryota > Viridiplantae > Streptophyta > Magnoliopsida > Brassicales > Brassicaceae > Orychophragmus > Orychophragmus violaceus. The sequence goes on from CM058239.1 coordinate 34,379,332, forward strand.
GGTTTTGGTGCGTTTTGCGTGGCTAACGCCATGCGCTCATATACCTTGATCGATCTAACCGAGTCGTTTACGGAGATCAGGCCGCCCATAATCATGTTGATTCTTCGGACGGCTTTAGGAGTTTCCTCCTCGTCTTCTTCTTCCTCTTCGCGGTCGCGTTTTAGATCTCTGCTTTTGATGCGCCGTGGCTGTTTGTCTTGCTTAGGTGCTTGTTTATCGACCCTTTGCTCCTGTTGCTCGGATTCTCCTTTTAATTTGTCTATTGCCGCTTTGATCTCTTGATCCTAAAGTGGGGCGTACAAAGCGTTTTTGAGGTTCCGACATTCAGTAGTATCGTGCGAGGTGGCTTGGTGGTACTCGCAATACTTTTCTCCTGTAGCGGAAGCAGCCTGTGGTGCCATCTCCTTTCGTGCCTTGCTTCGTTTATTCCAAGGTTTCGACGAACGTGGTTTGTCAGCGTTGCCGATAACCATCGTCGTTTTGGCCCCTTTGTCGTAATGTTGCCTAGGTTCTTTCTCTTCCTTCTTATCTACTTGTTTAACGAAACCGAATCTTTTGGCTAAGGCGACCTTTTTCTCTTCCAATTCCACGATTTTGTTCGCTCGATGGAGTGCGTCTTCGATGGTCAATGGCGGGTTGACGACCAGATCCTGGTAGAAAGGCGACTCGTGCCAGACGGCATTTGTTAGAGCCGCGATAGTAAACTTATTTGTGGCCTCCGCTCGCATCATGGTCGCTCTGAATCTTTCTATGAAGGCCTTTAAAATCTCCTTCTTATCTTGCGACATGGACATCAACGCGCTTAGTGAGGTGTCCTTATGTACGTAGGAAAAGTGATGCCTTACGAATGCTCTCGTGAGGTCGGAGAAATTATCGATTGATTTGGATGGAAGTCGAGAAAACCAGGTTAGTGCGTCTCCTTCCAGAGTTTCGGCGAACAGTTGACAGAAGCCGATGTCACGTTCTTTGCTTGACGAGAATCGTGCTTTCGCCGCCATGATTTTGAAGGTCGTCAGATGGGTCGCTGGATCCTTCGTCCCGTTATACATCGGTAGTCTGAGCTTTTCTTTTTGTCTGATGTACGTGTTCGTGATGCGCGAAGTGAAAGGCATTCTCTGAGTTTCCTTGATGATTCGGTCAATCTCGGGTGCCGATCCTTTGACGCTATGGACTTCTCCCTTTAGTTCTTTTAGGGTGTCTCTGAGCTCGGTTAGTTGCTTCTCTACTTGATTGCAACCTGCTCCGCGAGTAGTGGTCTCATGAGCCTCCTCGTGGGATGTACCTCGCTCGTGGCGATGATAATCCCGGTGCGAGTCGTTTTCATGTCATGAGTTCCGTCTGCGATGTGAACCTCGGCCGTGCCGTGTCTCGTGATCATCGTGTTGGTCCTTGTCGGGCGAATATCTTTCTTCGTACCAGTCGTCTCATTCTCGGTGCGAACTTCGTTTTGGTTTCGCTTAGTCCTCTCGATGCGAGCTTCGTTCATGTTTGTCCTTTTCATCGCGTTCTTTGCGTGAGTCTCTCTTGGATTTGCCGTCTCGGCTCTAATGGTCCCCTTCAGGCGTTTCGTAGATCAGTTGTCTGGCAACTTTATATTTCACCTTTGGAGGCACCTCCCGTTTGGGTTTCCTTAACTGCTGGTCTGAACGGATTCGATCTTGTTCGGACTGCAACTGGTTAACTCTTTCCGAGAATTCCTTGATCAAGTCGTTCTGAGAATCGATTTTTGCCTTCAAAGTTGCTAAAAATCTGTCTTGGTCGACTGGCGGGGCACGCCTGACGTCTTTTCCAGAATCGGAACCTCGTGGTTGTCTGCTGTTGAGTCCTCCGTCTTCTTCGACTTCATGATCGCTTTGGTTGTGATCACTTTCTTCGTGATCACTTAGTTCAACCCTCGGGTTGTTTGGATCAATTTTGTTATCGTTTCCTGACATCTTGTTTCAGAAATTTCTTCTAGAAATCCCCACGGTGGGCACCAATTGTGAGATCTTAATTCCGCGTATCCAAAGATAGCAAGAATTTTAGGGTTTTTCTTGAGGGATTCTAAAAGAAGAATTTAAGAATACAGTGAGTTTAGGAAACTAGGGTTTTATGCCGGTGTTTCCGAGATAGAAGCCGGTAAAAGAATGCTCAAGTCGCCGGAGAGAGTTTAGGGTTAAATCGTCTCTAAAGTCTCTCAGGCCAAAAGTATTAAGAAAAGCGTGATCTTTATTGAACGATATAAGGTCCCCTTATATAGGGTTACAAAGTCGGTTTCGATTAAAGGAATATCGGGATAAACATGAATACTTCCTAATATCTCGGCTTGGATATTATGGAATATTTCCATATCTTTATCTCATCACGCGCCGCCCTTATCTCTCTTTTCGGATTTCTTCCCGATAAACCCTAAATGTAAGGCGGCTCGAACCAAGTCGGGATTAACCTATGTTCTACCGACTTTGGGCCTTAAGCCGTCTTTCCATTCTGGGCCGACTTAAATTCCTGAATAGGCCTTTTAAGGAAAGTGCTAAACTTGACTCCAACAGGCTAGACCATGGACGGACCGACCGTTTGAGAGCCCTACATGGATACATGGTTACACACACACAAACACACACATATATATATATATATATATATATATAGAAACTACTAGGCGTGTACAAAATTCTGTCTCCAACATTAGAGGTGAGCATATATAATGCAGTTAACTAGTGGTATTGATACACGAACCATTAGCAACAATTACCTTAAATATATATATACTAGATGACTCGCCTGCACCTTGTGCGGGGTGAATATTTTTTTGGTGATGATTGTTTATGTTTTGTTTAGGAATATTCCAATTTTAAATATATTATAAAATGTAAATTTATGGGTACAAAATATATAAGATGTTTGTCGATATTGTGCCGAGTGACTTAACTTAGAAGATTTTTCTTCTTAATTAAATTAGTTATGATGCATGTAGTCGAGTATCTAAAACTATAGAAATTGTACATGAAGGATGATTTTATATAAAGAGAAACAACTAAATAGCTGTTAAAATAAGTGAAAAAAGTTTATACCATTTTTTTTTTTTTGAGATCCACTATATATAAACCAAACATTTTTACGAAACATAAACGTTACATATTTCTACTACTAAAAATAGGACACTCGACTAATCATCATTAGTCAGAAGATTAGTTATAGTAATTACCAATCTTAAACGTAATTTTTTAACTTGAAGATCAAAATGATCCAAATCGGCTTCATTGTAAAGCTCATTAGACTAAAGTCCATTGACAATTACAATAATCAATCAATATGTCTACTTATTTATAAAAATTATCCTATGAAAAATCATCAACACTTTAGATATATATCTTGTTCTAAAACTCGGGCGAGTCATCGATTCACTCTTCTTCTTCTTCTTCTTCTTCTTAAAACACTTGCTATTGCTATGAAGAATCAAAATCAGAACGAGAATTTTCGGTGTTGGGGAGTGATCTAAATGTAGTGAAAAGGGAGGAAAGAACGAAGATATATAAATAGATGCCATTTTGTCTTCTTTGTCTCTCAAATACACAAACCCCAACTCAGACTTAAGCAAACATTTCATCAACATTTTTAGTCCCTTAATACTTAGTCATATTTATATTATAATGATGGGAGATTTCTCATGGATTTGAAATCTACACGTTACAACTTGGGTCAGTCATAACCCTAAGATTCTTTTTCATCTAAAAACAACTTGGAAACATAGATAATGTGTAGTCAATTTTACTTAACAACAACATATTAGATTAAGAATACTTGGGTCAGTCATAACCCTAAATCAAATATATAAGAATCTTATGAATTAATATAAACGGTTTAAGTCCAAGTTTGGTTTTTCTAACCAAACCCAATTGGTTTCTCAATATGGGCAACACCAACATGATTAATGAACAATTGTTTACCAATCGTAGACTATATGTGACGAAAACAACGACATCAGCCAGGAAGGTGTCTTCGGGATTCTAGAGCTGATAACGTAAGTCAGTGTCTGAGATACTCTCCATCAATAGAACTTGTTCCTCATAATGAGAATCCCGCATAGCTGCATGGTTAGTTATGGGGTTTATAAAAGTGGACGCTCCACTAAGACTGGTTTAGATCCATTGACTAAGTTTATATGAAAGTTCTTTCATAAAAGTACTTAAGATCCCAACATCTGTTTAATAGACTGAAGTCCCAGTAAGACTTTTCATCTTTCCACGTATAAGCCCAAATAATTGATTTGTTACGGGCTCTTCGGTTTGTGTTTGTTTGATGAACCTTTAAGTTTTCTAAAAAATTAATTAATAATAACTAAATTTACTAATCTGGTGAGATTGCTTTGTGTTCAATCCTGCTAATCCCAAGTGAACTTAACCAAAATTAGCAATTTAAGAAACTAAGTCGATGTTTCTTTTTAGACATTTAATCAGTGAGGGAGAACTCACGAATGCTAGCTACCAACTTAAACAAAACTTTAGAAGAAAAAAACAACTTGGAAACATAGATAATGTGTAGTAAATTTTACTTAACCACAACATATTAGATTAAGAATACTTGGGTCAGTCATAACCCTAAATCAAATATGTAAGAATCTTGTGAATTAATATAAACGGTCTAAGTCCAAGTTTAATTTTAGTATATTATTTGTGATATTTTTTTCTTCAAATTTGACAATTAATGTTTACAATTATTAGTTGCTACATTTTAGGCTCGACATTAATTTGAATTTGAAAAGTAATGAAATAAAAAATGAAAAAAATATAAACTGTAATCTAAATTTATGGGAAGAAGTTAAGATTACATCTCTTTTAATAAAAATGTAAGTTTATTTCCTAAATGATTGTTGACGTTTGATTTTAAGTTGACACATGAAACTGTAATCTAAGTTTATTCTCATTTCCTAAACGTAATATAGGAAATCACATTTAATTTATAAAATCATTTATTAGTTGCTATATTTTAGTGTCGAATTTAGTTTGAATTTGAAAAGTAAGGAAATAACTAATGAAAAAAATATAAACTGTAATCTAAAATTATGGGAAGAAGTTAAGATTACATTTCGTAAGTTGAGGAAACCACATTTAATTTTTAAAATTAGATTAATTCTCAAAGATAAAACCACATATATTTTTAGAAAGATAATTAATGCTACGTTATATATGTATGCAAGATCTTAAATAATTACGTATAACAAAACCTTCCATATGAAATATCATAAAAATGAAAAACCATAATATAAGATGGATTAAGGTTATTAACAAAAAAACTTAAGGTTTTAAAAATATATAAAATTATGTTTCTACCTAGGTTAAAAGTGAAAACAGTTTGAACCAATCCAAATGGCAAAAACGAATATATAGTGATCCATGCCTTAGATCTACAAATCGAATATCACTAAAACATAATATAATTTCTAAATAGAAAATTTATATCAACTTATTCAGCACCACACATGTAGGAAGAGTATACTTTAAGTCGGAGTTAGGTTATATTGAAATGATGAGAGATTCGCTTCACAAGTGGACCAACACTCAAGTAATTTGACGTGTGTCATACGCAACAACAAATAAATGTAGAACAATTTTTATGTCGGGAGTTCTTGTAACTCGCTGGGAATGGATCCAATCGCGTGTAACACTTTGTCAATGATCAATGAAACTTCTAGTGAAAAAGAACATTTTTTATTGAAGAATAGCTGGAGAGTGGAGACCAATTTGAAACAAACCATTATTGTTTTTACAGAACTAATTGGATAATACAACGTAGCTATATCAGGCAACATGTCTCAGAACATACAACTTACACTTATGAGAATCCACTGTTGCTGTCAAGTTCCCTACAAACTTTTGCTTCAATGTCTTGTGTTGTTCTCATTTCACAACAAAACACATTCATCAGAAGAGACAATTTTTTTTCCAATGGTGTTCGATTTATGTATGTATACCTCCCATAGATCTTTGGCTTCAACGATGCTATTTAAAAAAAACAAAGCAAATCCTCGTATGATCGGATTTTATTTTAACTATTGGGACTAAACCTCATATGATACTCAAAAGAGTATTCACCAAATCCATTCTTTACCACCAAATCCTTGTCTATAGTAATGGTCATCATTTATTCGGACTATATGCTCATTGGGACAACCGAGACATGTGATGTAAACTAACAACGTCTGAGCAAAAATCATCAATCGGATTTTTAGATCTCACACTCCTTTTTATATAAATTCTCAAACGTTTGTTAGTTCACATCACATCATTAGATCTTTGCTTTGTGATAACCGAACTTCTACTTTCATGGGACCAAACGAACAAAACAGAACCAAAAAACCAAAAAACATAGAAATCCTTTCAAAACCGATGAGAAGAAGAAAGAAATAGAAATGTAAACGGATCATTTGACCAAAGTTTAGATGATCCGGAATAAAACTTCCATGGCCAATGAGAAAAAAAAAACAAAAAAGAGAGAAAGCTTCTTGAAATTTTGGAAGATGCAGACGATTGTGTTTCTAAGCCACCCCAAGCTCACCTTATATAGGATTTCAAAACTTCTCTCGAAAGCTTATATGCCCTAGATATTTTTTTTTCTTCAAATTTGACAATTAATTTCGATATTTATTAGTTGCCATATTTTAGTGTCGAATTTAGTTTGAATTTGAAAAGTAAAGAAATAACTTTTGAAAAAATATAAACTGTAATCTAAAATTATGGGAAGAAGTTAAGATTACATTTCGTAACTTTAAGAAACGCCATTTAATTTTCAAAATTTGATTAATTCTCGATTTTTGGTTTTTTTTTAATCAAACATTTTCTAAACGAATTTTGAAGCGAATTTTGATTTATTTTTAATGTCAAAAAGGCTCTCGAGCAATCATAACCGTTCACTTAGGCCATGTCATCATAATTGTTAATGGTCAAGATTCATCCATGTCATCAATGACTCATCATTCTTTCTCATGGCTCTTCGCAAATAATATATAGTAGATATATATATATATATATATATATATATATATATTTAACCTGTGGTATCCCGAGTCTATGAAAGAGTTCAGACTAATCCCAAAGAGAGGTGCAGCCCATGGATAAATCCTTTTAAAATTTTATCAAAAAGGTTTAAAATTAATCACTGTTGAATGGTTATCTGCCTAGATTATCTAACTACATTTAATGGTTGTGTTAATTTGAGCAGTTGTATAGGAAGATTTGAGGGGTAAAATACTAAAATGGGCAAGCTTTTGAAAAAATATGTTGACCTACCAATACTAAGATGAATCTTTAATGTTAATCATGTCATAATTTAAACCTTTGATATAAAATCGAAAGAAGCCCAAACCATCTAGAAACTCATACATATATTTTTCGTGAAAATTTATTAATAATCAACAAGAAAGAAAACTCATGTTATTAATCACTTTTTCTACCAAATGGTAAATCAACAGTAATATATATATACTATTAAAACATAATGATTTTTTTAAACTAACATTCTCTAATATGTTATATGATGAAATTTGCCATTAAAATAACTAAATATTTAAATATTTCATAAGAGAAATAATGTAAAACTAAATTCTAACTAATCTAATCATAATATTTTGCAATATATTTCTTTACTTTAAATATAAATGTATATTTTCTTTTTTTTTATTATAGCAAAATCTAACAAAAATCAATTTTTAATTAACTAATTAATTTCGTAATTATATTATACTACTATGATTCGCTGACACCATGTGCGACCAAAAATATTATTAAACACAATTTTTTAAAAATAAAAAGAAAAATAATCGAATTAATTTAACAACAATAATATATTATAAAACCTATATGAAACTATTTATAATTAAAAATACATACATTAATATATTTAACAAAATATTTCATAATTTATTATAATTAAAACAATGATAATTATATATTTTATGTATAAAAATCAATATATAAACATTTATTTAAAATATTTTACAATGTATAAAATTTATATAAATAATATGAATTTACTTTAAAAGTCCAAAAAAATATTTATTAATATTTAAAAATATTCATAAACATTTTCATATTTATTATTTTTATTGAAGATTATTTATGTCTTTAAAATAAAACTACAAATCTTTATAAATATTCTCATATTTATCATTCCATCATTTTCTTTAATTTTTCTACTCAAGGTTATGTATATCTACAAAATAAAGTTTTAAAAATCTTTAAAAATATTTCATATTTATCATCTCATTTTTTTATCAAAGGTTATGTATACTCCATATAAAATTAATAAAAAACACAAAATTACCAATAGAAGTTAATGTTAACAAAGTAATTAGCTTAATTTGATTAATGGTATTATATTTAAATTTTTATTAATTTTTTAATATTTATATATAAATTTAAAATTAATAACAACAAAATAAATTATTATCTAAAATCATATCTATAAACAACTAATTTTTCTTTGTAAATATATTTTCATATTAGTTATAATAAACTAAAAATGTATATATGTAGATAAATATCTATATATCTAAACTTTTTATTAAAATATTTTGTCTTTCATATTAATGTAATTTCAAAATTCATATGAATTTACTATATAAAATCATATAATTGACAACAATCATGTTTATCAATATTTAAAACTCATACATCAAACTTTTTAGAATTTATCATCTTATCTTTGATTATATTTCTCCGGAATTATGTATATATCTAAATAAAGATAGTAATTTACAACAATCATATTTATCAATATGTAAAACCAATATTAATTTTTTTTGAAATTATGAGCATACTTTTAAATTTTTTTTTTTTTCGGAATTATGTATATCTTTAAAATAAAAATCAGAATCATATGTTAAACTAATATAAATAAGTAATAAAATTGATAATATAATAAACTAAGCTTAATATCGTAAAAACTTTAATTTCATATTGGAAAAAAGTAATCCCCTATTATGAGAATGAATATAAGGCCAAAAGAACTTCTCATTTAAAATAAAGATATTCATTTATAATCAATAATGATAAATTTAATTAAATAATTAATACACAAATTATGTTTATAAATTATAAAATAAATATAAATTTGTAGGAATCTCTTTTGAAATTTAAAAATAATTTCTAAACCACTAATTTTATCAAATATAAACATAAAACAATAAAATACCTTATTTCCAAAAAATGAATAATGTAAAAATATTCAAATTATTATTAACAAAAATATAATTTTATTAAAATTTAAGCTAAAATATTATAAATTAGATATATATATATATATATATATATATATATATTGATTTGATAAAAAGTAATAAATCAACAACTGATAAATATTTATACTATTCAAAAATATGATTGGTCGTGTTAATTGATGATTATACAAAAACTATTTTTAGCGGGTTGTTTTATAATTTTTATAATTTGGATACTATGAAAATATACAATTTATTATTAATTAAACTAATTTATAAAAATATTTAAATCAAATATGAAATATATATAATATTTTATACAAATACTATACATATATTATGTATTTTAGTAATTTTAGTGAAATCGCATATTGAAATTAAGTTAGAATTAACTTAAACAAAAACAATTGTCAAAGAAAATATACATGCACTTTTATAACACATATCAAAATCTATTTTTTTATTTAAAATTTTCGATTTCTTAATAAAAACAATTACTAAATTATTATATATAATTAAATAACTATAGTTACAATTTTATCTATAAAAATATAAAATATTTATATTTATATTATTACTATACGAATTCAAGAATGAATTAATCAATTTCAATTATATCAATATTAACATCAAAATTTGTCTCCTCGAATATGAGTTAATAAGACTGATTAACCAATTTTATTTGATATGTTATTAATTGGATAATATATTAATATTATTTAATATTTATATTTTCAAATATATGATTTCTTAGATTATGGTTTATATTTTTATGATCCCTGTTTTAAAATTTATTTTATCAAATTTTAAAATATTTAGATTAGTATAAGATGGGCTGAAAATAGTCTAATTTGTTTCAATTATATAGGTTTTTTGAAAGAAATTGTTTATTGGGAGACAAGTTAAAAAATTAATTAACCAATTTTAATTTTATAAATATTAAATAAACTAATGCAAAAAATATATAAATGGATTATCATATTTCGTTTTTCATAAATTTATAATTTTATTAATAAAAAATAAAAAATTTAGTATTAATATCTAATACATAATAAATTTTATGTATAAGTATATGAATTTCTATAAAAATAAATATATTAAATGAGAACAATACTTTTTAAACTTACATCAAATAACTTATTATAATGAATGTTTAATTAAAACATAATATAATAAAATTATTTTTTAAAAAGTTATTCAGTGAATCTCCATATTAAACGGATAATCATCATAATATTCAGTTATTAAAAATTAAAATTGACAAATTTATTATAAAACTAAAAATAAACATTTTAAGAAAAAATATACCTGTATTTTTTAACCTGGATCAAAATCTAGTTAAATAATTAAAGTAACTATGGGTTGGAGTTGGACTATTTGAATGATTTTATTAATAAGAGTAGTTGTATGTACGAAGAATTGAGGGATAAAATACTAAAATAGGTGAATTTTTGACAAAAATATTCACCTACCTATCTACCATATATTCACTCTCAAAATGGTTGATTATTAATTTGGTATTAATAAAATTAGGCTTATTACCGTGTTAATCTTAACTTATATCGATAATTTTATTATGTTTTATTTTAATTTATAGATATACATAACTTTGAATAAAAGATGATATGATAAATATGAAAATATTTTTAAGATTTTTTGTTTTATTTTAGAGATATACATAATATTTATTAAAAATAATAAATAAGATCATAAACATGAAAAAATATAATTTTTTTTTAAATTTTAATAAATATTTCTTTTAGATTTTATTACTAATTTTGTAATAGAAATAATAAAATATTTTAAATAAGATATTTATGTATTGATTTTATACATAAAATTTATAATTATAATTTATTTTATTAATATTAATTTTATTTATAATAATTATATAATATTTTATTAAAGATAATAATATATATGTTTATTTACAAATAAATTTATAAAGATTTATTATATTATTATTATTGTTAAACTAATTTGATAATTTCAAAATTTTAAAAAATTTATGTTAAATAATATTTGAGTTCTCACCTGTTGCGAAGGAATCATACTAGTATATATTTAGTTGTCTTAGTTTAATGTGACTTACTTGGTTACTAATTTCGTAGGCGGCCATGTATTATGGTTCTTTAGTCACACTGTTATTATGTTAATCTCGATATAAATATATAATTCTTTTTTTTGTTATTATTATGTTAGATGAAGAACCCGAATATTTAACTTGTTGTTACTTGTCACAATGGATCCGAAAGGTACTTGAGAGAGAACACAAATTATACAGACTTGAATCCTTACTAAGAAGCCATTAATTTTTTAAATAAGAAGATACTTGAGAGAGAACACAAATTGCTACAAAATGTGTCACTAATTCACGATATACTAGGTGTTGCATCTCCGCGCACATGCAGAAGTGCTGTCATGTAATTGCAGAAGTGCTGTCAGTTTTTCTAAATTGTAACACCCACATAATGGTCAATAAATTATATGTTTCGATTACAATTTTGTTAGTCACATAGAAGCGGATGCATTTCGTCAAGTTTTTTATCATTTCCTTTTCAAAATTGAAAGCTGTTTTCAAAAAACAAATTGGGTACCAGAGTTTTTGAAACTACATTTTTTTGTGTGTTAAACTGTAGGGACTGTTTGTTGTTTCAACGTCTATCTAGTAATTTTTATGTTTTCTATTTTACGTGGCAACATAGAAAACTGTGTTTTCGAGCATCAACGTTTTCACTACAAGAAAAAAATGAGTATTTCAACAGACCAATTAGTCAGTAATTTGTGGGAAATATATGTTCCCAACAAATTTCCAACAGAATATTCATTTGTTGGAATTTGATCGTTGGAAACCTTGATTTATTGGAAATTTGTTGGAAACGTTTCCAACAAATAAGTTTTATCGCCAATTCGTCAGAAATTTCTGATGGATTATTTAATGGCATTTTGTTGGAAATTACAGTGGAGTTTCCCACAAATTACCAAGAAAATATATCAACAATTTTCCAACAAATATGTTATCAAAAACTTCCGTCAAATATTTTGTTCGAAAATTATTGGTAATTTGTGATGATTATTCAACAAACTCAATCGTCTTTTCGTGGGAAATTTTGGATAAAATATTCGTTGGAAATTTATTGATACGTTTTCTTGATAATTTGTTGGAAATTTCCAACATTTTAATTGTTAGAATTTTATTAGAAATATTTGATTTTTTACTTGTTGGAAATATGTTGATAAGTTCTTTTAAATTACCAACAAAATTTCCATGAACAATTTATTGGATTTTTGTTGTAATATTTCTCAGATAATTTCTTTTATTAATTTATATAAATATTTATATTACCAAAATAATAAATAAAATTAAAAACGAAATAATAATTAAAATCGTAATAATTCAAATATTTAAAATATTCAAAACATTAAAACTTCCAAATATGATAATAATAAATATCCAAAATGCTTAAAAGAAAATAGCATAACTAATTAAATTCTTTAAAAGCCTTCATCATCAGTGTTCACTGTTGGTCTTCTTGAAGGTGGAACTTCATCAGGAAACTTGTTTTGCATCATAGTAGTCCAGAATTCAACATCTTTAAACTTCAGTAACATCCCATCTATCACCTTGTCTGATTTCTTGAGTTTTTCTTGAGTCTCAAGATACATTTCTTCAAAATTTGGAGATGCATCAATTGTAGGGTCAGCTATCGGAATTGAACCATAACCAAATTTTTTCCCTTTATTTACTTGAACTTCCTGCAAGTTCAAATTGGATACTATTAGACATATAAAGTATGATTAAGAAAGAAAAAAATTTAAACGTTTTACCCCTTTGTATATGGCATTAATTTCTTCTTGTGTAAGATGATTAGTCTCCAAAGTTTCATCGTCTTCATTGTCTTGAGTTCTTTGACTGAGAAGTTGCTGTTCCAAGTTTCGACACTTTTTAGCTATCAACTCAGCTTTTTTGCATACAAAGACTCCATCAGACTTTCTCTTATGTGTTGCTTCCATAAAGGTAACCATATCTGGAAGCTCTCCAGTTATCTCATCACGCTAAACAGTTTTAAAATATAAACAACTCATTATAGGGCTGGGCATAATATCCGGACCCGAAATACCGAACCGAACCCGAACCGAAAAAGTAGAACCGAACCCGAACCCGAAACGATAAAATACCCGAACGGGTCCTAAACTCCTATATCCGAAGAACCGAACCGAACCCGACCCGAACCGAGAACCGAATGGGTACCCGAAATATCCGAATTACAATTATATACCTAAAATATTAATTATATTTAGACCTAATATAACAAAATTATCCAAAATTATAATTATAAACTTAAATATATTAGTTTTTTTTAGTCTAAAATAACTAAATTATCAAAAATAAACAAAATATATGAAGGGTTTTGTTATATTTATCAAAATTTAACGAATTTTTATTTAAATATAACTAATTTTTATTTTTGTTTTATGTTTTTCGGGTACCCGAACCCGAACCGAACCCGAATGGAACCGAACCGAACCCGAACCGAAATTCTAAAATACCCGAATGGGTTTTATATCTCAAACCCGAAAACCCGAAAACCCGAAAGATCCGAACCGAACCCGAACGGGTACCCGAACGCCCAGGCCTAACTCATTATACCAAACCTGGAAAGAAAATAAAAGGAACTGATTTGATTGAATGCATATAATACAAATTACCATTTCTTCTCTTTTCCGGAGATACGGCATTGAACCACATGTGTGCTTCGCTATCCCTAAGCCACCACGATCGCTCTTCTTATTTTTGGAGTTGGTTTTGCTTCTCTCGACGTTTTTTTCATTTTCCCAAAAAGCAATAAGCCCAAGCCAAACAGACTTCCGCATCCATTCTGGCTTCCCCTTGTCTTGCTTCCATGCCTTTTTCCATTCATGGACATATCCAAGTAAACGAGACGCACACAAAGACTCAAACTCATGCGGACGAGTGTAGTTAGCTCATATCGCCAATTATATTTTTGCTACAGTACCAAATAGAGAGAGTAAAAATCAAATCAATTAAAAATGTGTATCAAATAAACTAATCACTAAAACCATACAATTCAATAAGCAAAATATGCATTCTTTACTACGAAGCAATAATTAATTTCTAAGCCCCACTGTGTTCCAACTTTGAATGCAGTAAAAACTAAAATCACATTTGTTGACTTGACAACATGGTTTGTAATGCAAAATATGTTTCAAGCGACTTACGTCACGATCTTACTTAGCCACATGTGATGCTTGCAGATTCAGGAAATATACATAAAATTCAATAAGCAAATATGCATTCTTTACTACGAAGCAATAATTAATTTATTTAACATTCACATTAATGTGCATTCTTAAACAAAAGTGTAAATGAATGTTGTTAGGATTATGGTACAAACGGAACTCAATCTAAAAATCTAGTCTAAAAATCTAGAGCATGTAATCAGACCTAATTTGTTTTGTGAAAAACATGTGTATCAAATAAACTAATCACTAAAATCATACCGCAAACGCTTTGAACCAGCGTAACTTGCTATCACTTGAGAGGGTTGACCAATTAGGAGCTGGTTCTGCAAAAGCGTTCTCCACAATTTTCTTCACTGCCTTGGTGATCCCCTTTGTGTATTCAAACCTTGTATATGAGTAGTATAGTTGAGTTAGAAAACAATTCCATAAAACAAAAATTGAAAAAAAAACAGAAATATAAAAACAGAAACGTAAGAGTTTTAGAAAATCTACCATCCATCACCATTCATTCTTCTGGGATCTAGTTTCTTTAGGCTTGCACGACTAGAACTTCGAAGCAGTTGGTCGAGAGTCATTAAATCTTCTGTTGAGCCTTGCCCATTTGTGACTGTCTCTGGTACTTGAGATGGTTCTTCGAAATTCGGAGGAGAATCATTCGATTGTTGACTGTCTCCGAAGTCTGCATACAACGAGTTAAAATGCTTCCATGCTTCAGCATCAGAAAGATGTGAAATGTTCCCGTCAGATGAATGCTCAGCATGCCATCTCATAGGACCTGCCGTGCGTTTAGACTGGTATAACCTCTTCAATCTAACTGTTATTGGCAAATACCACATACGCTTGTACGGTACTCGACTTTTTCCACTTGTAACCTGAAACCGTGGCTTTTGACAAAATTTACAGGCATCCAAATTTTCATCTTCTCTCCAAAATATCATGCAGTTGTCAATACACACATCTATCATCTGGAATGGTAGCCCAAGTGAAGATACCAACTTTTGTATTTCATAGTACGAACCGGGTGCCAAATTCGGTTCTGGCAACAATTCCTTCACAAAAGCAGCTATTGCATCAACACAATCCTCAGAAAAATTATAATCTGTTTTTATATTCATCATCCGTGTGGCAGCTGATAAACGCGAATGACCCTCCTTACAACCATCATAAATTGGTTTCTTCGCTGCATCTAACATATAAAAAAACTTCCTCGCTTCTAAGTTTGGTTCTTCAGCAACACTTTCAGTTTCAGTTGTTTCACGAAATACGTCTGACACCATCTGTATAACACCGACTGGATCCCTAAGTGTATTATCTTGCTCTTCGTTCCTATTGTGATTATTATCTTCCAACTGATCATGACTTCCATCCTCTCCATTATTTTGAGTACTACTACTTGCTAAAGTTTCAAAATCTTCTTCATGAGAAAACCATATGTAATATCCAGGCGTAAATCCCTTTTTATACAAATGTATGCAAACAGTATCTACCAAAAGGAATTTCTCATTACCACACGAAGAACAAGGACAAAACATCTTACCGCAATCCAATGAAATCTCTTGATTTGCAGCAAAACGCATAAAGTCAACAAGACCTTCTTTATATTCCTTTGTTGGTTCTCCGGTACTTTCATCCATATGATTGTACATCCACTCACGATTTTTTATTTTTTCCTTTGTCATTGATCTACCAAATTCAAAAAACACCAAAATCAATTAGCCATAAAACTTTGATAATTAAAATTACCATCGTGTACTATAACCAACTGTTATTTTTATATACTATATATATATATATACATATAATAAGAACTATGGAATGGTAGAATTTTATAATAAACAATGATCTATAGTCTCAATATATATAAAACGATGTCATGCTTACTAATTAATGAATTGATTTCCAAGAAGCTTTGGGAATATAACGCAACAGTGGTCTCTTGTCAAACCTTCACCAAAAGACAAAATTGTTAGTACATAAAACGATTTTACAAAGACGATACAATCCATAGTATACAAATTAACTTTAACCAATAAAATAACTTTGAACCTTTTGTATTAATAAACTATGGCACTTCAACACAATTTTAATCAAGCAAAGAGCACATGTCCTAACGACAAAGCTACGCGACGATTTTAACTTCTTTTTTTTTACAGGGAATGACCTAGATGATTTAAGATAGAGATATTTTACCTTTTTTTTCCTTTTTCTCTTTCTCTTTTTTTTTGATAAATTTCCAACAAATTTTTTGTCACAATATTAAAAATAAATAAATAATTAAGAAACCTAAAAATTTAATTAATTTTCAACAAATATTTTGTTGATAATTTGCAACAATTTAAAAATTATTGCTAATTTCCGACGATATAATATTTGTTGGAAAATACCAACAACCTTTCTACAAATTATGCGACATAACTGCCACAAAAAATATTGTAGGAAATTTGCAATAAATTTCCAACGAATAGAAAGAGATACAAAATTTTATGAGAAATTTATTGGAAATTTGCAACAAAATACAATTATTGGAAAAGTCTGTTGGAATCTACCATGTTTTCTTGTAGTGATTTATTAGCACAGCTAATGGCTAAGGCACCACAGGAACCACCTTCTCCAATGACAATAGAAAGAATCGACACTTTCAGGATGAACATTTTCCTCAGATTGTTAACATGATGATGATGATGATGATGATGATGTCAAATTTTTATCGGATCCCATAAAAAATCTCTCTTTTCTTCAATCTTCATTATCATCATCTTAATGAATCTCTTTGATGATGATGAAGAACATGGGATGTGTGAATATCTATTTCCATCCTTTGAAGCTCTTTCCACTCTTACCCACTTCTCGACCCTTTATCGTTAACCGGCAGGATCCTCCCCCTCCATTCTCTAAAGCGCCGTCGTTTACCACTACTTTCCTCCTCCAGATGAATCAAACTTGATATTCATTGCCAACAAATCACTTTTCCGAAAATAATGTTAGAATTAGAAAGCAATGTCAGGTATATTTAATGAATATGTTGGCATGGCGCGCTAAGGAGAAGCAAAATCTCTCTAGTTATATATATGATTCTATATCAAGAGGGTCTTATGTTGCGAGTTATTTGACCTTTTTCTCCTTATAAATGTTTATCACTGTTTTTGAAGAAGATCAAATGTGGGTTTATATTTCTTAATTTTATATTTTGTTTTTTAAAATATTTATATTTTAAATTCATACTCTTTATAATTTTCTAATAATATAATAATGTTTCTTTCATTTTCCTCATTATTTTTCATTTGTTAATTCTTAATTGTGTTATTTGTTTTTGGCATTTTATTTATATAATTTTTTATTTGTTCATACTTGAAAAACTTCTTTAATATAGATACTGATTTTTGTTATATGAAATTTGTTATAATTTTTAGAAATATATTTTATGCCTACGTTGTAGTTATAATCTTTTTTACAATCACAATTATTAGGTTCATTATCCTTTATTTGTGGTGGAGAAATGTGTTTAGTTTTTTTTTTCAATCCCACATCTAAAGCTTATTTTTCATAGATCCACCATTTTTGTTTTAATATATTCACTTGTATAATTTGTTTTCTAAGACGATGTTTCATTGTAATTTTATTGGCATTTATGTAATCTAGTTATTTATATTTACATTTTTTTTCTTTTTTCATCATCTATTCTAAATAATTAGTTTGATATAGTATAATAGATCATCTACTTTGCTATATATGATATATATATATTGTTGTAGGGATTTTAGTAGTTAGAATATTATAGGACTATTTTGTAAATCATTACATTTTATAGGGTTTGGATTTAATAATTGTAAAAATAAGTGATATTAAATAGAAAGTAAATTGATATTAATGAGTTTTTATAATTTATTTTAAATGTTTATTTGTGCTAACGTGTGCTGATATGATAAATAAATATATATTTTTAAAAACTTGTGGCTCGTTCGTACTTGAGAAACTCTCTTAATATAGCGCACGTTGATATTGGATTTTGTTGTATGAAATTTTGTGTATTTTTAGAAATTTGTTTTTGTTCCTAAGCTGTAATTATAATTTTTTTTATTACCGCAATTATTAGGTTATGTATCCTTTGTTTGTGATGGTGAAATTTGTCTACTTATTTTTGTTCCATTCCACATGTAAACCTTATTTTTTTCATAGATTCACCGTTTCTTGTTTTTATATATTCACTTGTATATGTTCTTTTATAAGACGATGTTCATCATAATTTTATTGGCGATTACTTAATTTGATTATTTCTATTTATATTTTCTTTATTTCCACCTTATACTCTAAATATTTTGTTTTATATAATATAAAAGATCATATACTTTTCTATATCTAATGAATTTTGACAGTTATATCTTTTCAGAATTAATATATATATATATATATGTAATTATTGTTGTAGAAAGTGAGAATAATATAAGTCTATTTTGTAAAGGGAGAAAAACTGTGGTGGCACTAAAAAATACGTTAATTACTAAAAGAGTATATGAGTTATGAATCTTTGGTGTCCGAAATTTTGGTCTAAAATGACCCTATTAGTCTTTGTTAGGAAAACATAATTATAAAATATCATTATTATTCATTTTTCACATAAGCAAAAACGTATCTTATTTACAAAATATCACATTCCCGTCTTAATAAATCCGCACGGATTTTATAACTATCTCTCAGATCCTTTTTTAAATCGTGGCCGTGTTTTTCCTAGAATCTAATCTAACCGTCCATTAAATAGTTTTAATTATATTTCTTACTCGCATTTAAGGGCAAATAACGCTGATCCTAAATCTAAAATCAGTTACAAAAATATTCGATATCAATCAAAGATATTTATAATTTAAACTTCCATTCGAGTATGCTAGTAATATTCTAACAAAAAAATCTTGACCTAGAAAATAATATATAAATAGCAACATCGATCACCAAAAGCTTCATAGTCTTTCTTGCTTTACATCATTGCGGAAATTTTTTTTGCTTATTTTTTTTTCAACTACATTTCATTATCGAATCGAATCGTATTCGGGTTTCTAAATTCCTTGTTTTTGTTTTTTTATATGATGTCTATTGTTATGGTTTTCTGTATTATATTAATGTTTTGCATTTAAGAGATGCAAAATGTGACCTATTATAAGTAGCTTCCAAATAAACATAAATTCTTTAGTTTTGTTTTTTTTGTTTTATATGATGTCTATTGTTATGGTTTTTTGTATTATACTAATGTTTTACATTTAAGAGATGCAAACAAAGACAGATTATAGGTATCCTACAAAAAAAACAAAACAATAGAGCTTTGCAATACTGCAATTGGCAAACCTTTTTAAGGGTTGGGCTATAACATTTAAATGATTATTATCTGTAATGGCCCAAACATTTGGATTGATGTCTCTTGGCATGATTTTGTATTGATTCAATGTTTGATTTTAATGGTTTTGTACTGATTCATCTACTAATGTTGACATTCAAAGTTTATAGCCTTACAAAGTTTCGACGATTATTTAAATATTTAGATAATCTTTTTTGGATTATGGTCTTATTAATTATTGTTGATCTTTTGGTGTAAACCAAAGTGTATTTATATATTCGAAACATTATTAAAGTTCTGATGATTATGTACATATTTAAGTAATCGATTTGGAGTAAGACAATTAAATATTCAAATATAAGCGGTTAAGCCCAAAAGTTATTACCAAGTCAAGGGTTTTCATTAAGTGAATTACACCATTTACTCACCAATTATGGAAACTATTTAAGATTTTCAACCCTATATGCTTCGGTTTCTTACTGCTTAACCAATAAATAACTTCCTTGCTCTGTAATTCTACGAAATTTTAACAATCCTCAACATGGCTAAACAGATTTATCGAAAAATTTCTTAAATCAACAGCTTTGTTCCTTGCATCTGGAGACTAAAAGCTTTGCTTTTGCGAGTTTGGATGTGTTCAACTTCGATGGGAGATCCAAAAATCAGATGATTTTGGTCGATGAGGAGGTAAGTTCTCTTTTTCTCTTTCGTTTGTTCTATCTAAGGGTTTTTTTCCGTCTGAAATTATATTAATTAAACAAGGTAAAATGCGTTTTTACAATACAAACCGGCAGAAAACGAAAATTTCCCCGGAAACTAAACCCACACAGGGGTAACTGATCCAGCAGAATAAAAGAATATCCCCAGAAACAAAACCTACAACTATAACAGAAAAAGTCGATAAAGTCCAAAGCCAATCACTGCCATACCAAACTTGTATTTTGTGACCCATGAGGAGATGCTTGAGCGAGATTTACCGTTGTTGCCCACGACCCCCCAACGATAACATCAGCTACACGAACAGATGCCGAGAGACCCTCTCTCAGACTCAAAGAAACATGACTCCACAACCCGACAAGAAAGAACCCCTACAAGGACCACTAAGACTCTTTCGGATACGGCTGAGACACAACACTATGCGCCCATGAAAACCTAGATAGAAGCCTAAACAAACCCAAATCACACAAGATTTGAGTCAACCAAAGCCAAACCAACCTAAACTACCCTGAATCCACAAAACCCGGAAATAAATTCAGAAAAGAAAGCACTCACAACATCTCACACACCAAGACGACAAAACACCATTTCAGATGACATAACAAAACTCTGAACCAACACTACCCTGAAAAGCAAAGGTAACAAGACTTTTTCATCTAAAACCGAAGGGACCAAATCTCAAAATCACACCAAAAACCGGAACAGCACCAAACCAAGCCTAAAACTAAACCAAACCAGCTAACCAAGCTACAGATCGACGGAGACAAACATCAACCTAACGACATCAAACCCGACTCTGGAAATCAAATATCAGAAACTAAAAATGCGACTCACCAACGAGCCAAACAGGACAATCAGAGACGACTGAAGAAACAGCGGCGACAAGACAGGCTGAGGCGTCACACAGCGACGAGCAGAGGAACCGGCGGAGACACGGACAGAGCAGAGGTGGAGGAAGGAGGAGCTGGTAAACCGTGGGATTTGGCCGATTTAAAACGAGATTGGGACCTCAGAAAACAGACGGCGACGCGAGTACCCTCCCCGGCGACGAAAGGGATCGCGGGCCGGGGAGAAAACGAAGAACGAAAGGGCGGCGGCTACCTCGTAGAACGTGCCTGGGAGCGTTAAGACTAGGGCGAACTTGTTCTATCTAAGGTTATTGCATGTTTTGTTAAGTAATTTTGTATATTGTTTTAGGGTGAGAAATAGAGGCTACTGTTCATGTCTCTTATGTGCCAAAATTCCGTTTCTACATAAAGCATGATTCCAGTAAGATTAATATATATATATATATATATATATATATATATATATATATATATATTTATGATTAGAGTGATCGTATGTCTATTACATATTGTGGTTTAGGATTGATTTAAAATTGATATTTCTTTATTGTTTTCTAATCTTATGATGTTTTTTCTTTGTTGTATCTAATTAGATGTAACATGTCTAAAAGGATAAGAACCTATTTCAACAATTATGTAGGATCAAACTGAGAATTCAGACTTTGTTGGACTCCTCAACCGGCCGTGTTTATATATCTGATTCAACTTTTTCTGTATTATGCTTCAATATCTTTAGTAATTATTAATACATTGTTTTCTGTCATGTAGCTTTCCAAATCCGGTGCCTGTTCAATATCCAGAAGAAAATCTGATGTCACATTTCATATTTTAAACCATGTATCTTGGTTCTAAAAACTTTAGTTTTTGGGTTAGAGGATTATCATGATCCTCTATATGTTTGTTTTTAAAACTTAAGTATCGTCTATGTTTAAAATGATGTATGTAATATGTCGATGTTAAACTTTATATAAAACATCGGATCAACCGCTAATACATTGTATTAAATATTTTTGTTAGTTATGTTTGCTACTTATTTTTCTTCAATAAGTGAATGTTTATATAAAATAGATTGTTTATAATTCATGAATTAAGTCTTATCAATATCAAACATAAAGTTTACAAACATAATGATTTGGTATACATTATACTGAAATTGTTAGTGTTATTACTATTTTGGAAATGAAATTGTAAGATATTTGTATATAGATCAGATTATTTCCAAAGTTAATTATACTAAGACGATTATCATTAAAGATCCAAATGTTATTTGAATATTCAAATGGAAGTTTATATTGGAAAGAACTTTGAATGCCAAAATAGAATATATTTACAACATATTTTCAATATATTTGAATATATTTATGAGACTTGGATATTAAGTAAAATAATTTTGCTTCCTTATTTTTAATAAAGAGATCTCAATTATCAAATGATTATTGGTGAGTTTGTAATTTATGTTTTTAAATTTGCATAGTAAATAAATTATATTGGAATTCCATATTTGTATACCAAATAGATCTCGATTATCGAGTTTACCGAATATCCATTTAAGTAGTTTGTGTAAGGAATTGGAGATACTGAAATAATATTTTCTTATTTGTAGCAATTATACTTGATTATTTCAGGAATTGAAGATACTGAAATAATACTAGCAGTTATACTGGTTTAGATCGATATCTAAGCAACAAATATTTTGGGTGCTTAAAATATTTTCTTAATTATAAATTAGGTTTGAATCTATTCAAATATCCAAATCAGATTGTATGTTAACTAACATTTAATTTTCATAGGACTTAATATGATATTAGATATTTAATCAACCGAAATTTAGTTAAGTTATATTCGTTAAGGTATATTGTTTTCAGTATATTATTTTATTTTTCTTTAGATTTGGTTGTCTTATAATACAAATGTTTTTTTGGCGTTCTAATATACAAATTTCACGAAATGTTTTAAAATTAAACATAAACTTTTACTTACTAATCCTTCTGTCAATGAAACAAGCAATACGAGCCTCAGTCTATCCATGCCATTGAGATTTCTGACCCCATTTGTTTCAGGTTTAATCTAAGTATTTACAACGTTAACAAAATCTTCTTTAACTATTTTTATTAGATATATTTATTCATGTTTGAATCTCTATAACTATGTTCTTCACATAGTGACCAAAACGAAAGAAGATTCTCAGAATTGCAAACTCAACCATGAAAGAACAGTAAAAGATAAGCAATCTAACAACTTCAATCATGCTGAAACTGAACTATGTTCGCATCCAGATTCTATGATCAGCCAAGAATCTGTTCCACTAAGCTTTATTTTTAATAAGATTCTCCATGATATAACAAATGTACCTCGAAGTTCAAGCATACTTTCATCAATAGAAGGACACTCTCAATCAACAGGATTTCCTGCGAACAAAATGAAATTGATTTCAGGTTATCAAATCTCTAATTTATTACACACTATATTATCAATAATGCTAATTTGTCTATATGATTTGTTTACTTAGATACATGCAGAGAAAATTTTAAAGCTACTAAAAGACGTCGAAATGATTTGAGTTTCTCTTGTAAGTTTGTAATCACATGTAAGATTGAATTACCAATATTTGAGGTGGTATAAACTTTACTGATAGTTTTCATTTAAATTGTCATGTTTATACATCAAACACCAGTACATTTTCATCTCCAAACGGTTCAGTAGGAGAATCCAGTAGGAACGAAAGAATTGTTCTTGGTGATATAACTAAATTTATCAAGACAAAGAAACGAAAATAATGAATATCATGCAACTCATCATAGCAAGTTTGCTAATGACGTACAAGGGTTTCCTGCGAGCAAAAGAAAAATGATTTCAGGTTATTACAAAGTTTAATATATTACATACTATATTACCAATAATGCTAATCTATCTATATGATTTGGTTATTTAAATACAGTCAGAGGAAATGTTGAACCGACTAAAAGGCGTCAAAACAATCTGAGTTTTTGCTGTAAGTTTGTAGTTGCATGTAAGATTTATATATAAACATCTTTGTTTTGGTATTAACTTTACTGACAAGTTTCAACATTCAAATTGTCATATTTTGTACATCAAACACGAGTACATATTCAGCAGGACAATCCAGTATATACGAAAGAATTGTTCTTGGTGATATAACTAATTTATCAGGACAAAGATATGAGAATAACGATTATTCTGATAATCATCATAGCATATTTACAAATGATGAACAAAATAGCGGAGATGATGAATCGTGTTCTGAATACGAGTATTCTTCTGAAGGTACTATTGTTAAACCAAATCCTCTAAACTCAATATTAAGATTTTAAATGAAATCAATATGATTATATATATTCAATATTTTTTAATTTTTATTTGAATTATATTCAGTTTAGAGGATCATTTTTATATGACCCTCAACGATTATGTAGGGGAACAACATGATGTTCAAGATTGGGACTGTAGTAGTCAAGATAGTTTTGATACTGAACATACACAAAATGTTGAAGAAATATAAACTTCTGAGCAAGAAACCGCTGAAAAACGAAGCAAATTACATCAATGGCAGCCATGTTACAAAAAGTTTTTAGTGTTAATGTCACTTATCCCAAACAGGTCTATAAGAAGGAAGATGATAATTGATAAATATTTCTCTTTTTTTTTAAGGCGTCCTTACATCTATTTTTAAAAAATAGTTGATTTACAATGTCATTGATATCTGCAGAATACTTAGACGAAGGGGATCCAACTTATTCTTGTGGTAAATGTGGAGCTATGATGTTGTATGGAGAACGAATTGGTATACATAGAAGAGCTAATAAACCTATATTTTTGTTGTGTTGTATGCAAGGGCAAGTGCAGCTTCCTTATCTAAAGAAACCTCCAGAACAACTAGAAAAACTATTTAACTCAAGCGATCAACTCATCAAACATTTTTCAGAGATACTTAAGACCTTACAACATGTCCTTCTCATTTACTTCCCTTGTTGGAAATGTTGATCGATCAGTTAAGAAAGGGAGATGACCTAATATGTTTCAGTTACAAGAGGAAATTATCATTTAATGGGAAGTTTGAGACACTACAAGGAACACAAGCTAAGTTTGGAAAACTCTATATTGTTGATACAGAAAATGAGACTCAAACAAGAGTTAATGCGTCGAGGTAGATATTTATTAAATCATAAGTTTTTTAATTTGCTTTCAGTACTGATTTTATTTTTTCGTTTGTATTACAACAAAGGCAAACATAGCAGTGGTCAGAAGTCGAAGAAAGATGGATTGAAGGATCAAATTATCGAGCAAATAATAGAGATATTAGACTCAGTAAATCCATATGTTGCTAAGTTTGGATTAGCTCGTGATAGGTTTAATACAAATCCAGAGGAAGCTTTCACCATGAGGATTATCAGTGATCGTGTAACGGATGGCAGAACATAATGTTCCCACTGTTTCCGAAGTTGTTGTACTGATTCCAAATGATTTTCAACTAGGAATGAATAAGAGAGATATTTTGCTGGAAAAACAATCTGGACGTCTCAAAAGGATCAACGAAGTTCATGTTTCATATCTCGCCCTTCAATATCCTCTTAAATTTTTTATGGAGAGGACAAATTTAGACCTGAGATTAAAAGACGTGACTCAGATGCTACAAAAAATCTTAAAAAGGATACGATCTGATACGACAGCGGTATGAGTGAACAAGGTCAAGAATTTTTGTTGCCATCTACTCATACATACAATTCTAGATATATGAGGAATTGCTACCAAGATGCAGTGGCCATTTGTAAACATTTTGGTTTCCCGAATCTGTTCATCACATTTACATGCAATCCAAAATGACCTGAGATAACAAGATGCCTAGCGTAGCGGCGGTTTAACTTTGATGACATACGAGATATTATTTGCAGGATGTTCCACATGAAACTTGATCGGTTGATGAATGATTTAAAAAAGAAGAAGCTATTAGGAAAGACAGTTTCATGTAAGTAAAACCTTTGATCTCTTAAGTATATTATAATTTTATATGATTTTTATATTACTAACAGTCGTATATGTTCACAAATTCAGCTATGTACACCATATAGTTTCAAAAGAGAGGACTACCTCATGCTCACATTATGCTCTTTATGGATCCTACTTCCAAAGTTGTCACTAAAGATGATATTGACAAGATAATTTTAGTTGAAATACCAGATAGGATTAAAGAGCCGAAGATTTATAATGTCATTAAAGATAAGATGATTCATGGCCCTTGTGGAGCTGCTAACATGAATTCACCATACATGGAAGATGGTAAATATCCGAAGTTATTTCCTAAACCTTATGTTGAGAAAACTACAATTAACAGAGAAGGTTTTCCTGTTTATAGACACTACAAAAATTATGCGTATTGATAGCATAATCTAATAGCACGGTTTTTCAAACTGCTATTAAAGATAAATTTCAGATTTTTTTTATTTTAATAGCATTAATATAACGCTAAGATAGTGAATTAGCAAGCGGGAAACAAAATAGTTTAAGCCGCCAACATTTAGACTAAATTTTCTTAGACCGGGAAGTTTCTCACTCTTTTATTTCGCCAAATTTCTTTTGGTTTGGCTGAATATTCTTTTTAACTCTTTTTTATTTGAAATATGTTAAACAGAAAAAAAATCTTTTGTTCCAGATCTCATTTCTCTCCTTTGCTTCGTCCTCTCTCTCTGACATCCCCATCAACACCTTCCTCCGCGTCTCTCCATCCCTCCTCCTTCACCTCCAGTTCACTCCGGTCAGATGTCGAAGCGGGCAAGAGGATTTCCAGTGGTAGGAAAGGAGGAAAGAAAAAGATGTAAGTAACAATTTTCAGAATAAATCTAAGATTTTCTTATGGAATATGTTGTTTAATTCATTTTTTCGTTTTCTGTCTTGATGTTGCTAGCTAATATCAGATATGGCGGCTGCAAAGCTCCTGGCGTTGTTCTTTCTCGCCTTGGTTTTCGCCATTGGGGATTTTGTCGATGCTGGAATCGACGGAGATGAAGAACAGATAATCCAAAAACCCGATGCATCTGACGGCCTTGTTGTTTCCGATTCCGAGATCTAGTTGGATCAGTATAACACTACAATTCTTGCCCTAGGTAGCATTGTTATCCTCCTCAGAATCTAGCAGTTACCTGGGTTTTGCTTTATATCAATCTTGCTTTCAGTTTTGAGTCCCAGATTGTATTCTTCTTTAGGTATTTTGATCTCTATGTTTTTTTCATGCGTATATAGAAAAAGGGTTCATCAGATTCTGCGGAATTGCTGAGAAAAGCTGAAGCACGAGCTACTGAGTTAGAGATGCAGGTGATTAAGGTATGCAAATTAACCATTGAAATTTCTGGTGTTATTGTGTTGAGTAATCGTGTTGAATATATGGTGGTTTTCCTCTTTGAGTAATCTAAAGAAAACTGAGTCTTCTTTTGTAAATAAAAATTGAGTTAACTTCTTGAGATTAAGAAGTGATTGTTTGGTATACGAGCCAATACATGTATGATTTAAGTCAGATTGGTTGTATAGCTTACTGTGAAACATGTTCTTGTAATCTTGTGAATGTGTTGAATCGTTTTGTTAGTTTCTTTTACGTAATGATATTTTTAGGTGCACCGAGCTGTTATTAAAGATGGACTAGAAGTTGCAATGAAGGTTCAGTACCCTGGTGTTGCCAACAACATTGAAAGTGATATCGAAAATGTCAAACGCTTATTAAACTATACAAATCTAATTCCAAAGGGACTCTTTCTGGACAGAGCTGTAAAGGTATCGACAAGTGTCGTTATGATGGTAATTGTCTACAATCCAAGCTTATAATGTCGTTGTTGGCAAAAATCAAGAAACTTTCAGTTTCACTTGGGGCATTTTCTGAATATATATATAGTATTGCTTCTCCTTACAAAGGTTATATAGTTGATACTGTGTGTATATTTAGGGTTGTCTTTTGGCTCGTAGTGTCCGAAAATATGAAATTTTGTTTAGTAGTAGGTGGAATGAAACAATTTGGAGTTATTACCAAAGAGAACAGATCTTTCAAGAATACTCCATTTCAGCAGATATTTTGTCTTCAAGGAAGGTTTATATTCGGGCCAAACGTAAGATCACTTGGTCTGACAATAAGTCTCATCGTGGTCCCTGTTATAATCTTCTGCATCTTCGTCGCTAGCAAGCTAATGGAGGATTTC
This sequence comes from Orychophragmus violaceus, assembly GCA_030180135.1. NCBI lineage: Eukaryota > Viridiplantae > Streptophyta > Magnoliopsida > Brassicales > Brassicaceae > Orychophragmus > Orychophragmus violaceus. Next base: position 34,407,877 of record CM058239.1, read on the forward strand.
TCTGATAGTTGGGGAGTCTCAATAGTCTCTGTTGCTGTTGTCTTTACCATTTATGTGAGTACCAACGTTTCCTTTTGCATTGCAATTGTTCTATGGATAAAACTCATTTATAACAATTCATGTTTCTCTCAGGACTTAATTCTTCTGATGCTTACATCCGGAAGAGATCCAGGGATTATACCAAGAAATTCTCATCCTCCAGAGCCAGATGTTCTTGATGGCAACACTAACTCCGGGACAAGCCAAACTCCAAGATTGTCTCGCGTGAAGGATGTAGAACTTAACGGAAAGATATTTAAGGTCAAGTACTGTGATACTTGCATGCTCTATAGACCGCCTCGCTGCTCACATTGTTCGATTTGCAACAACTGTGTAGAAAGGTTTGACCATCATTGCCCTTGGGTTGGTCAATGTATTGCTCAAGTAAGTTTCTCTGTTTTCACTTGGTTTCTGCATTAGTTGATGATTCATCTAATGTTTCTTGGGGACTTTTGCAGAGGAATTATCGATTTTTTTTCATGTTTGTCTTCTCCACGACTCTTCTCCACAAATACTTGGTTCAGTTAATTGATTTTGAGCATCAAAGATAGAGTTTTGTAATGTTGTTTACTTTAGTTTTGATTTTGTAATGTTTTGTGTAATACATTTTTTGTGTTATTAATGAAAGTTCTAAAAGTTCAATTATATTTATTTTTGTATAAATCCAAAATAGAAAAAATTATATTATAAATATAAATTAGCTATAATTATTAATTATTATAAAAAGATATTATGACAAATAAAAAAAGCTATAACAGATAGATCCAATAGCAAAGAACAACATCGCTATCATAAGTGTTTTATATCATAGCACGAGCAAAAACGCTATTATATATGGCTGATCTATTATAGCTGGGGCGGACATAGCCATTTCAAAAACGCTATTATAGTGAACAATATTATAGCACAGACAAAAAACGCTATCGTATCTGGCCTACCTATTATAGCTGGGGCAGACATAGCATTTTCAAAAACGCCATCATATACATACCATGGCGTTTTTCGTGTGCTAAGAATAGAGATTTTTCTTGTAGTGAGAAGACGTGAGCAAACATGTTGTTTTGTTGATAAGAATGGTGTGAAATGTAACAACAGATTTGTTATTCCATATAACGAGAAACACTCTTTACGTTATCAAGCTCACATAAATGTGGAATGGTGCAGCCAAAGTGGTTCAATCAAGTACTTATTTAAGTACATAAACAAAGGAGATGGTCATGTAAGTTTCGTTGTTGAAGGACCAGGAACCAGAGAATCAGAAAACGTATTCAACATTAGCATTCCAAATTCCAAATATAACCAAAATAAGTTGAAAGGGGTTTCAAATACTCATACCAGGCCTATTGTAATATTTCCTCATATTATGCTCTATTTCTTCAGATAAAAACTCCCAAGTTTTTTTCCCCAAACAACTTCTGGTTTAGACAGAGTATCAGAAAGAAGCATAATAACAAAAAGCTGTCTCACAGATCTTCCAGAGCCATCGTAACTATGTCTAATTATATCATCAATATACTCTTGGTCACCATCTAGCAACCTACGAGCATAACGCACTTCTTTAAAGTCCTTATATAGAATATCATTAAACATTTATATATGATCATAACCTCTGGGTCCTTTGACAACGTTCAACAATATACGAAAATAATAAGAATCTTCTTCTTTACGGGGAGCATAATTAATCTTTCCAACACTTAATTGTTTGCTTAGCCTTCTATTCCATTTCTTCTTTCTTTTGTCAAAGGTGTAATAATTTGGAATATGCGCATAAGTTAGAGTTCTAGCGAAAGCAACAACTTTGTTCAACTCAAACAATGCCAAGAACATAGTATTTTCTATGAGCTTACGATTGACGAACGCCTGTAATTTATCATTCCCTTTAAAGAAGACACTTTGTTTTCCGAGTAGATGGAAGTAGAGCCTCTGTACTGGCGTAGATCGATGGTGTATTTGATACTTATAAATTCTCCATGCAGCTTCACATGAAGAAACATATCTACAAAATCCAAACGTTAATGTAAGTTATATAAGCATATGTGAGCCAACGTTTAAGTAAATTAACCCTGATTTAGAAACTACAAAACGTACCGACAATCGAAGAACTCTTTTATCTCATCTCTTTTTTTCTGAATACCAGCTTCACCATTAACTCCCTTTTCTTGTAGAACTTAAACTAAGTGATGATGAAAAAAAGAAACACGCTCTCGAAGAGATACATAAGGTCATGAGACGGTGTGGGAGCACTGGCTAGGTATAAATCCATTCCTTATATACCTCTTTTAAATCGTCAGGCAGAAAATGTTTTGATACTTGATGAAAGAAGCTATATTCGTGAAGAACTGTTGGCCACTCATAAGAGAGATATTCTAAAGTTGACAGATGAACAAAGAAAATAAAGAAGAGATAACTGATGTTGTGGGACCTATAAATCCTTACGAGTTTTCAATATGCAACTTGACACATGGAACATATTAAACTAATTTAATCAAGGAAGCTTCTCTGATTCTATGGAATAAAGCACCCATGATGAGCAAGCATTGTTTTGAATCACTAGATAGAAGTTTAAATGGTATAATTGGTAATAAAGGCGACAAGCCTTTTGGTGGAAAGGTTGTGGTGCTTGGAGATGATTTTAGATAGGTACTTCCTGTTATTAATGGCGCTTGTAGGGTTGAAATTGTCTTGGCTGCACTAAATTCATCATATCTTTGGGAACATTGTAAGGTTCTTAAACTTACGAAGAACATGCGGTTATGTTCTAATAATCTGACCGATGAAGAGGCAATTGAACTTGAAGATTTTTTGAAATTGATATTAGATGTAGCCGATGGCAAAATTGCAGAACCTAATGATGATGAGGCTCTAATCGATATCCCAGAAGAGTTTCTAATTACAAATTCAGATGATCCAATTGAAGCGATAAGCAAGGAATATACAGAGGATCTTCTTTGCTTCAAGAAGCTAAGAACCAAAGTTTTTTCCCAGCTATACGATTTTATGGCGAAAGCAAGATTTATTACTGGAAAAGGAGTTGAAGATAAAGTGTTCATCCCTAGGTTGTTGATAGCACCATCAGATACAAAACTACTGTTCAAAATGTGCAGGAGACAATTGCCATTGTATGTGGCTTTTGCTATAACAATCAAACAAGAACTAAAGACAATCATTATCAAAAGTTGGGTTATTTCAACCAAGACCTGTGTTTTCACACGAACAACTTTGTGTGGCAGTATTTAGGGTGACCTCAAAAAGTGATTGGAAATTTTTTTTTTGAAACACATTTTACTATTGAAAATAAGAACCAAAGAGTTTACAGCCCATAAGGCAATTAAAAATGAGCCCCCAGCCCAAAAAGATAAAGCCCAAAATACAAAGCAGAAGAAGGATCACAGAAGCAATTATACGCCAATACGGGAACAGAAGACCAGAAGAGCTAGGAAGAAGGCCAATCAACTCCCCCCCATGAGCGAATTGACCCTCTTCACTAGGGATCTGACCATCTCTGAGGCGGTGATCACTCAACTCCCCATCGAGCGAAGTGAGCCACACATCAGAGATGCCATATTAAGAAGTAGAGCAACCACAGGCGAAGTAGCGATCCGAAAGCTAAGGAGCTAGAGACCAGAAAACCAAAGAAAGCCAAGAAATCTAGGAGAAACTCGCGAAGAACCCAGAAAAAGAGAGACCAGAAGACCAGAGACCAGACAATCGAAGATCAGCCAGCAGTAGAAAACCACGCTTGAAGCAAGGAAGAAGATAATCTCGGGTTAGTGTCTCTTAAGCTTGCAATACGGTTCCTGATAGTTGAATCGATGATTAGTAGAAGCGAATCTAACGATTTGAACTCTTGCCTGTGCAGACGAGCGTTCCTTTCCGACCAAACACAGTAAACCGTGCATTGCCAGGCCAAGAGGAGGAGCCTTTGCATGTATCGAGGACCCGTAAAGTTTTGCAGAGAAGCTATCAATATTGACCAGTCTCTAGCCGGAGTGAAGTTACAACGTCTAGCAGCCCAGTTCCAGATATTCCAGGAGAAAGAGCAATCAAAGAGCAGATGATCCCTCGACTCCACAGTTGAATTGCAAAGAAGGCAAGAAGCTTGAGTTACCAAACCCCATTGAAGGAGACGATCTCTGGTAGGGCATCTGTCCAGGACAAAGAGCCAGCAAAGGAAGCTATGCCTCGGGATGCCAGGAGAATTCCAGACGACTTTTGCCCACGGTACTTCATCTCCTCGAGGTCTCATTTCATTGTACACCTGACCTGTAGAGAACTTTGAAGTAGATTTGCCATCGATTATCCAGTCATACACATCATCTTCATTGGTCAGAGATAAAGTAGTAAGGAATGAGTAAAGATTTAACTGAGCATCAGTTCTTGCAGGTATGAGCAGCCATCTCCCATCATTATACACATCATGGATCGTTGCTCTTAAAGGGAGGCCAAGCAGATTATGACTGGTAGTGGATAGATAGTTGTGAAGATCACCAAAAGGGGACCAGTTGTGACGCCAAAACAAGCAGGTACGGCCATTTCCTATGGTTATCTTTATTATCTGAAAAGCCTCTGTTTTAAGTTTGAGAAGCTTATTAGCCAACCATGAATACTCACTTCTCTTTTCCAAAAACCAGTAGTTCATAGTGGATCCTTGGAGCACTTCTTCAGTAAACCAGGCTACCCAAATGGATCCAGATCTGAAGAAAAGGAACCAAATCAATCTCATAGTACAAGCCTTGTTCCAGCTAAGCATGTTTCTAATACCTAATCCCCCCTCTTTTTTTTTTGGTTTTGTAACAGTCTCCCAAGCAACTCTAGCAGTAGACCGACCATCTAGGTTTCCTTTCCAAAGATAAGCCCCACAAAGACTATTAATTTTGGTTATACACTGCTTTGGTAGAATGAATGTGGAACACCAGAAATTTGTAATACCAGCAATAACCGTATTAATTAGAACTAATCTTCCTGCAAAAGACAAAGAGCAAGCACTCCAAGTAGAGATTTTTAGCTTTATCTGATTCAAAAGGGGCTCACAGTTACTCATTGTCAATTTCTTGGTGCAGAGAGGAACTCCAAGATACCTTATTGGAAGTTGAGCATGGAATAAGCCAGTAGAAACAGAGATAGCTGAGATTTCCTCAGCAGTTAGACCCGAGGAGAAGAAACTGGTCCTATTGATGCTAACAGCCAAGCCAGAGAGGGTCTCAAATTGTCTCAGCACTTGCAGCACACCTTGAACAGATTTCAGACTACCATCTATGAAGATAAGTAGGTCATCTGCAAAACATAAGTGAGTGAGTTTTGCTTCCTCACACTTGTTATGATAACCAGTTAAATTTGTTGCTGCAGCATTGTTTAGAAGGAAGGACAAACAATTCATCACTATGGCAAAGAGATAGGGGGACAAAGGGTCACCCTGCCTCAAACCACGAGTGCTTTTGAAGTTGCCATGGATCATGCCATTGTAGCCTACACTGAAGCTAGGGGTACACATACACGCCTCAATCCAGCGGATGTACTTGGCTGGCACATTCAGACTTCTTAGGCAGGTAATGAGAAAGTCCCAATTCACAGTGTCAAATGCCTTTGCTATATCATCTTTGATAGTGACACGTTTTGGTTCCTTGTCCTTGTGATAACCATTTACAATTTCAGCAGCAAGGACAGTGTTCTCAAGGAGGAGCCGTCCTTTAATGAAGGCAGTTTGATTGGAGAGAATCAGGTCAGTAAGCATAGGCTTCAATCTTATCACCAAAAGCTTAGATATGACTTTTTAGATTGTATTGAGGCAAGATATAGGTCTATAGTCTCCAATAGATGTTGCACCTGGGAATTTAGGAACAAGAGCTAGGATTGTAGCATTGGCATTAGATGGCAAGAAACCAGAGTCAAAGAACTTTATCACAACCAAAGTAACTTCTTCCCCAATAAGCCCCCAAGTAGCTTTGAAGAAACCTGCAGAAAGCCCATCAGGACCAGGAGCTTTGCTTGAATTTAACCTGAACATGACCTTTTTAATTTCCACAGGAGTAGGCATTCTGATCATAGACGTTTGGAGATCAGTGGAGCAACGGAAGGCGTTGAAAATTATGAACCAATCCATGGAGTTATAATAGACCGTATCAACAGATGGGGCCAAAATGGTAGTGAAGTGTGAAGGAACTTCGAGCCAATTCTACCAGATTCAGAATTGCTGTCAGGTTCCCGAAGCCTAGGATCTAGGGTCTAGTTAATTGAATCAAGGATCTGATCTCGTGTTTACCTGGAGATTGGCAGCGGAAGATGGTCAGATAAACGAGATCTCTGGAGCGCCTCAGATGCTGCGCCTCTACTTCAGTCCACACGCACACAAGCTGGAATCCGCCGGGATGCTAGTACCGGGGCTCGGATCTCCTGGGAACTGAGTTCTTCGAGGTTTCTGTGTTTTCTCTCTGAGAAAACACTGTCTGGGCGCACGTCTATCTAGGTCGAATCTACAAATCCATTTATATATCGACCTCGACATAAACCGAAACATCAGTTTCGGTTTCGGCCTTGTGTCGATCGACACACATCTTGTGTCGACCGATGCACCCAATGGTGTCGATCGACACACCTTATTAAAACTCATATTCGATGTGTATCCAATGCACATCGACCAGACCATATGCCAATGATCAATCCCATACGAACTATGTCCAACTTGCTTAGGTGTGTGACCCTGTAGGTTCACACGATACTGGAAATGAGTTACAACTCATTTGTCATAAGCGGTTTCTAGCAAAACATTATGACTACCCAGTATCACATGAATTGTCCGATCTCGACAATACAACTATCTCTAGAGCGAGTACAATGTGATTTCAGGACATAATCCCAACAATCTCTCACTTGTACTGGAATTACCTATTCCTATAATCCCTTCGTCTCTATATCTCGATGTGGCATAAGGCAAGAGACTGTGTCATCCTTATTATAGCCAACATCATGTTCATCGAACTTCTGATCTATACTGATAAAAAAAACGACTGACAATCACCTCGTTTGAGCACGGCCATGCATTTTCTCAGTATCAAATCTTCGATGGGCCCTGAGATATTTATCTCCCGTAATAGGAGGGACAAATCCCATCTTGTACCATCCCTGTTTCTACACATACTTCTTGATACGCTTAAGCAATGTCGTTATAGCCGCCAGTTACGGAACGACGTTTGACAAGGTCAAATCGCACCAATTCATATGCTAGAAAGCATGATGAACTCAGGTCTAAGGACTATACTCTATAGTCGTAATGAGAAACTCTCATGACACATATATAACTATCCTGTAGAGTTCTCATTAGCGGGTCATGTCCGATCATATGTTCACCAACATATATCGATGTGACTGACTGTGATACTCATATCATTGACTCCATGAAACTTAGTCAACAGTCACCTCACAAGCTAGTCTTTCGCGGTTGTCAGTGTCCCACTTTGACAATCTCGACTAGGGACAATCGTAATTTATGTCATCTTTTACTTATAGGGTTTCATGATCAAGTCCTAAACTTGATGGCCTATATGATGACTATAAAATACTTTGGGACCATTACTTAATTATCCAATAATTAAATAACACCGATGTCAGTTTTAACTTACACCAACACTGCCATAGCATGTCTATGTAAAGATTATAACATAACTAAAATAACTCCCACTAGAATCAAGATCATCTCTTCAGATATCTTATACCTACAGCAACAGAATGAATTTCGTGCTTAGGTTGTGGGAGAGACTGCGGTGTTATTGCTTGAAACAATTCCAACAAACCACACCGCCATTCAGATAAAAGCACTATACTACGGTCCACTGCTTGGAGCCTTTCTAACAGATAGCACCGCTATTCAGACAAAGAGATGTGCCAGGTGGGAACCGGGAATCTTCTTTGTCCGTCTAACTACTTTCAACTGGTTTGTCACTTCCTCAGTTCACCACGAACCTATCCTTAGTGTTTCTCAAACACTTGGAATATTTCTGGCAACTGTTCAGCGACTTTTACCGGAACATATTGGTATTTTCTCGTCATGCTTTATGCGTAAGCTGCATCTAGACGAGCGCAAAATATGGCATTCATGATGGATTCTATTGCAACAGCATAAACAATCACACTCATTAATAATAGCTCAGACAGTGTCCAAGACACTTCATCTTGCTAAGATTATTGCCATAAGACCTTTGGTGTGAAGCCATTCTTGGAATCATGCATATTGGAACTGTCCAACACCTTATCTATATATAAGGATTCTGACACGATCCAATTAGCCTATCCAATCTATATCAATAGATTCTTATTCCAATAATTCACGAGGCTACTCCCATGTCTTTTGTTTAAATTTGACTTCCGACCCAAGTCTCACAAGACTTAACCGACGGAACGTCGTTCATGAGATTAAGTACATTATGTACACACGGTGTGAGAATTGCAATTACGCTCCCACTAGTCTCCTTGTAAACGCATGGTTTCATTTCCTTTCTGATCAAGTCAAAACTTTTGACCACATTATCAGAATGTTGATTCCAAATCCAAGATGTTTGCTTCAATCCAGAAATGGATCGGTGAAGCTAACATGCATACCCAGCCAATTTTCAGAGTTGGGGCTCACCATCGCTTCTTTGAATTTCGCATGCTCGTCACTTTTCAATGATCAATAGATCACGACAATCGGCTACGAGAAATCACTCTCGAGTTAGTGACGGATCCTTTCGGATCTGCGATTTTCAGGCTCCACAGGTGTAGGTCCTACAGCACTTTGTAGATCTCACCGTTGCTCTCCCTCAACAGGTTGAGCAGCCTCCTGTGTTTATCGAATTTCTTCGATGTGTACTTTTACTCCCACTGTTCTTTTTGGAAAGTATGATCTTTCTTAAAAGACACAGTTCTGGACAACAAAAGTACTAAGCCTTGGTTTCCCTAGGACAACCAGCGAGGTAGAACTTATCAGATTTGGGTTCAAGCTTATTAGCTTTCATCCCCAAATGATCAGAAGCAACTTACTTGAAAAACTTCCAGTCCACATCCAATGTGGTGTCTTTCAATTGATTCTGATTGAAACCCTTTTCTGCGCAAAGACAATCATTTTAGAACGTATTCTTAAATGATTATGGAAGATTCCTGTGACCCATCATTAATCGGAGAATATCTAATAAGATCCGATTCATTCTGTCAGATGATCACCCAATTCTTGACTCAAGTATTTTCCTCCGCGATTCAATCGAGGATCTCAATACTTCTGTCAAATTGGTTCTACACTTCATCTTGGAACTCCTCAAGGGATTCCTGCTCGTGTCTCATCAAATGAACACAGCCATACTCATTGATGCCATCAATAAGGTAATGAAGTACAGAAGATTTCCTTTGGCACTAATGCTCATCGGGCCGCATACATCAGTATGTGTAAGGCCCAATAAGCCTCTGGCCCGTTTCTTTTAGCTCTGCTAAAAGGTCCTTAGTCATTTGGTCCAGTGAACAGAATTCATATCTCAAATGATTTATAATCAAATGAGTCCAAAACTATGGAACTTCTGAATTCGCTTCACTCTATGTGGTTAAACGACTTTGCCAAGGAAAAGTCGAGTTCAAGTCATCAGACTCAAACCTTCAATATTTGTGTTATATTCAAACTCACGCTGGTTTAAGATATAAACCCATTCCAAACGGGGTGCTACCATATGATATTTCATTAAGATCTAAAGAACAAAACTTGTCTTTTATCAAAATGAAAAACATCCAAATTCTTTACAAGAAAATGAAAGACATCTCTGCACAAGGCAGATACATAGTAGCAATTACTTAATTTCTAAAACCAAGTATGAAAAGCTCCTACAAGTGGAGAATCTCTACGGCTCATGTAGCAACCATTGCTTCATACCAGACACGCAGTTCCACTTGTCCTTTCTTCAATGTTCTACTGTTGCCTAGGTCCTGCATATTTCCAAAATATCAGTACCACAACTAGTATCCAATACAAACGTAGAACTTGAAGTGATAACACAATACCTGAAGAAGAAGTACCATATATCTCCTTCATCTCTTGTGAATCTTCCAAGAACTTAATGCAATCTCTCTTCCAATGCCCTGACTCATCGCAGTAGAAGCACTTTCTAACACCAGACGGGCCTGACTTGGGCTTATCAGATGACACAGGCTTATCCTGATTCCAAATCTGGACGGCCCTGCCTCTACCCTTGCCAACACAAGATTTCTCAAATCTCTTACCCTTTATGATGTCTTGCTCTGCTGTTTTGAGCATGCCATGCAGCTCAGTCAACGTCTTCGTCAAGTTATTCTTGATATAGCTTTTGATAAACTTATTATAACTAGACGGCAGTGACTGCAGAATGATGTCAGTGGCCAACTCTAAGCTGACAGGACATTCCAGTTTCCCCAGGTTATTAATGTAACCCATCGGTTTAATGACATGAGGACTTACTGGAGCATCCTCTGGTAGCTTGCACCCAGTGAGAGACTTCACCATCTGGAATCTCTCAACTCGTGCCAGATCCTGAAACTGAAGTTTCAGGCTGGCGATCATCTCTATTGGCGACTCCATGCTCTCGTATTGACTTTTCAAGTCCGAGTTCATGGTAGCCAACATCAGACCACGCACATCTACCACATCAATATAATGCTTATTCCAAGCATCATATGTTGCATTCGAGCGATTGGTCCCAAGCCTATCCGGAAGAGCCTTTTCAAGAACATAGTCCTTGCTCTCCTGCTTGAGAATGAATCTCAAATTCCGATACCAATCCAGGAAATTCGATCCATTTAACTTGTCCTTCTCAAGGACGGATCGCAATGAGAAAGTAGTCATAGACATAAGCTGAAATCCAAGAAAAACAAAGATTTAGTTATGTATATGATGAGAAATCTTATCTAATAAGAAAACTCGCATTATATTCAAACAATGTTTCCTCTATGAATATAATGATCCAAGATCCATACTTCACCAAAATCTGAGTGGGCGACTAGCCATCATCCAAACTTTAGTTATCTAGGTAAGCAAATCATTGCTAATTGTACCCAGTACAACTCTTGGTTGTGGATGAGACAAACTATGTCTAATCCACTCTGATGTCTCTGGGCCCAGAACTTCTGATAGCCCAGTCAAGTAAAACCAATCTCTTCTGTCATGTGATCACTGACAGTCGCACTGCAAGTCTGTCAATGACCACCTGCCTTACTCATGTTGCAGTGGATACCAAGGACTCCAAGACTATCCAACAAACGACACAAGTCTTGACAGTAGACAAGATTTGGGCAAGACATCAAGGTTACTTGATATTTAGTTGAGGAAACTAAACCCAAAAGTTTAGCAAATCAATCTCTTAGGTCATGTAATTGTTGATGTTTAGCACTGCAAATCCATCAACATAACTATCTGCCTTACTCACGTAATTGTGGACACCAAGCTCTTGGCTAGACCATCACACAATGAAATGAGTCTGGACAGTTGACCATATTGAAGCTAAGCTTTGATCAAGGTTTAAGTCTAGTTTGGTTTCTGCAAATTCAAGGTTCAATAACCAGAATTTCGAGCACTGTGTCGATCGACGCAGACCATGTCTGTCGATCGACACTACCAAACAAAAACCGGATTTCAATGACCGGTTAATCCAATTAACCTGGTTCATTGAACCGGTCATGTCGATCGACACAACCCATGTGTGACGGTCGACATAAACCTAAACCGAAGACAGTTTTGATAACCGGTTTAATCCAATTGAACCGACTTATCAGATCAAGTTGATCTTAACCATTCAAATCGGTTTATACTAATTGCGATAACTGGTTCAATCCAATTGAATCAATTCATCCAATTTTAAACCATTTTAACCAGTTTCAACTGATCACGATAACCGTTTTATCCAATCAAACTGATTCAACCAATCGGTTCATGCTAATTGAGATAATCAGTTCAATCCAATTGAACCAATTCATCCAATTTAAACCGATATATTCGGACTTAACCAAGCATGATAACCGGTCCAATCCAATTGAACCGATTAACCATTCGCTAGGTCTGTGTCGACCGACACTCAACCTGTGTCGATCGACACAGTAGGCTTTCAGGTTTTCTACGAGAAAACTCTAGCCGCCGAATTTGATCTGTGTCGACCGACACTTAACCTGTGTCGATCGACACTCGACCGAATATGTTATGTGTCGACCGACACTCAACCTGTGTCGATCGACACAGTAGGCTTTCGGTTTTTCTTCGCTAAAAATCCTAGCCGCCGATTCTGTCGAATTCGCCTTTCTGTGTCGACCGACACACCCAGTGTGTCGATCGACACCATGCGAAGACAGCAGTTCACCGTTTCAATTCACAGACAAAAACCGAGTTCTTCTTAATCAAAACATGAAACAGCAAGCATAAATCTATTCAAATACATCAGTTTTCGAATTATATGCTTCAGATTCAATAGTTAAACCCTAAGGCTCTGATACCACTGAAGGAACTTCGAGCCAATTCTACCAGATTCAGAATTGCTGTCAGGTTCCCGAAGCCTAGGATCTAGGGTCTAGTTAATTGAATCAAGGATCTGATCTCGTGTTTACCTGGAGATTGGCAGTGGAAGATGGTCAGATAAACGAGATCTCTGGAGCGCCTCAGATGCTGCGCCTCTACTTCAGTCCACACGCACACAAGCTGGAATCCGCCGGGATGCTAGTACCGGGGCTCGGATCTCCTGGGAACTGAGTTCTTCGAGGTTTCTGTGTTTTCTCTCTGAGAAATCACTGTCTGGGCGGCGCACGTCTATCTAGGTCGAATCTACAAATCCATTTATATATCGACCTCGACATAAACCGAAACATCAGTTTCGGTTTCGGCCTTGTGTCGACCGACACACTTAGTGGTGTCGATCGACACACATCTTGTGTCGACCGATGCACCCAATGGTGTCGATCGACACACCTTATTAAAACTCACATTCGATGTGTATCCAATACACATCGACCAGACCATATGCCAATGATCAATCCCATATGAACTATGTCCAACTTGCTTAGATGTGTGACCCTGTAGGTTCAAACGATACTGGAAATGAGTTACAACTCATTTGTCATAAGCGGTTTCTAGCAAAACATTATGACTACCCAATATCACATGTATTGTCCGATCTCGACAATACAACTATCTCTAGAGCGAGTACAAGGTGATTTCAGGACATAATCCCAACAAAGTGGTCAATAGCCAGATTACTCATGTCAATGGGATCAAGCAGCAAAGTGCCATTGGAAAGGAGGAAGGACCTTATGGTGTTATAGCCGGCACGCACTTGAGCAATTCTCTGGAAGTAAGTTGTATTGAAGTCACCCTCTTTCAAGAAGTTTATCCTTGATTTTTGCCTGAAATAACTTTCCTCAATTAACCTTAGGAACATCCACTTATCATGCAGAACCCCTACCTCTTCATAAAGCACTTGGGAAGGATTACTGAGTGCATCACATTGGACCCTCTGCAGATCAAGATAAGTTTCAGTGACCCTTTGCTGGATCTTTGAGTAGTTGTTTTTGTTTAAGAGCCTTAGATCTTTCTTTATTTGCTTCAGTTTCCAGCAGAGTTGGGACAGATCAAGAGCAGGAGCACCAAGAAGATTCCAAGCATCATTCACAACAGAGAGGAAATCCGGATGCTTTGTTAGGTAGTTAAAAAACTTGAAAGGCCTAGTACCTGCCTGAGGGAGCTGAAACGAGAAGTCCGTGAGGCAAGGACAGTGATCAGAGAACTCAGGAGCAAGGTAAGAAGCAACACTGTTTGGGTATTTAGTAATCCAATGACTATTGACTAACAGACGGTCCAGTTTCTTTGCTAGAGGAGACAAAGGCTGCATATTGGACCAGGAGTAAGTAAGACCTTGGTATCAGGTCAAACAGACCAGTTTGAAGAAGAGTGTCCCTTAGCTCACACATACCACTATCAAGAGAAACAACATCCATAGAGGAATGTTCAGCAGGATGAAGAACTTGATTCAAGTCTCCTCCCACTTGTTGGAGTCAAGATTAGCACTTTCCAAAGAAGGCCTATTCATGAGTTTAAGTCGGCCCAAAGTGGAAAGTCGGAAATAAAGCCCAAGGCGGTAAAACTTAGGTTAAACCGAACTTGGGATAGCCGGCTTTTACATTAGGGTTTGGAAGGTGTCAGGTCCAAAGGCACCGCGCAAGAAAGTCGGTAAAAGGAAATATTCCGTATCAAGACGAAGCCGAGTTATTAGGAAATATTCGTAATTATCTCTTATTTTCCTTTTAGGATAAACCGACTTGTAACCCTATATAAGGGAACCCTAATATTCAGTAATGGATACACTTTTTCTTATTACTTTGTGCCTGAGAGGTTTTTAGAGCGAATTTAACCTAAACATCTCTCCGGCGACTTTAACATCTTTTTACCGACTTCCGACTTGGAAACACCGGTTACAAACCCTAAATTCCCAATTCTCACCGCGTTCATTAATCCTTCTTTTAGAATCCCTAATTCACAAACCCTAAAACTCTTTCTATCTTCAGATAGACCGAGTTGAGATCTTACAATTGGCGCCGACTGTGGGGATTTCTAAGAGAAATTTCTGAACGAGATGTCGGGAAACCATAAAGAAATCGATCCAGAAAACCCTAGGGTTGAACTAAGCGATCATGAAGAAAGTGATTACGACCAAAGTGATCACGAAGACAACACGGCGAAAGGCGGCCAGCAGCCGCGAGACGCCGCTAAGCCAAAGAAAGCTCGAGATGACGGCAAACATGTCCCGTCACACAGCGAAACAGCGGCTCAAATCGAGCAAGACAAAGTCTTAGCCACTCTGATGGCCAAGATCGAGTCGCAGAACGACTTGATCAAAACGTTCTCGGAAAGAATCGACCTACTGCAAACGGAGCAAGCAAAGATCCGTTCGGACCAACAGTCTAGAAAGTCCAAGAGAGAGGTGCCTCCAAAGGTGAAAGACAAAGTCGCCAGACGACTAGTCTACGATACATCCGAGGAAAGTCACCATGAACAAAGCCAAAGCAGCGAGTCCAGAAGCAACCCGCGTAAAGAGCGCAGTAAAGAGGATACTCGCGAGCGGAGCTCACATCGGAAGGAAGGGTCTGAAGAACCCAAACGGAGCGGAGGTCGGAGACAGGACGACTGGAGCGACGAGAGGTATTCACCCGATAAGGATGAGCGCACCAATCACCAGACGCGGGACACGCATCACAGACGAAATTCGCGATATGAGAATGACTCGCACCGTGACAACTATCGCCATGAGCGAAGTATGTCGCACGAGAAAACTCATGGAGCACCTATTCGCGGACCAAGTCGCAACCATGTCGAGAAACAGCTGACTGAGCTCAGAGACACCCTAAAAGAACTAAAAGGGGAAGTCCATGGTGTTAAGGGGTCTGCACCCGAGATCGACCGAATCATCGAGGAGACTCAGAGGACACCCTTCACCTCGCGCATCACAAACACCTACATCAGGCAAAGGGAAAAACTCAAGTTACCGATGTACGACGGCACGAAAGATCCAGCGACCCATCTTACGACATTCAAAATCATGGCAGCAAAGGTGCGGTTTTCATCAAGCAAAGAGCGTGACATCGGTTTCTGCCAATTGTTCGCCGAAACTCTGGAAGGAGACGCACTAAACTGGTTCTCCCGACTCCCATCCAAATCAATCGATAGTTTCTCCGACCTCACATGGGCATTCGTAAGGCATCACTTCGCCTACGTAAGTAAGGACACTTCGCTGAGCGCGTTGATGTCAATGACACAAGAAAAGAAGGAAACTTTAAAGGACTTCGTAGAAAGGTTCAGAGCAGTGATGACGCGAGCTGAGGCACCAGATAAGTTCACTATCGCGGCCTTGACAAATGCCGTCTGGCATGAATCGCCCTTTTATCAAGATCTAGTCGTCAACCCGCCATTAACCATCGAAGATGTACTCCATCGAGCGAATAAATTCGTGGAATTGGAAGAGAAAAAGGTCGCGTTAGCAAGAAGATTCGGTTCCGGCAAACAAGCAGATAAGAAGGAAGAAAGGGAACCTAGACAGCATTACGATAAAGGCGCCAAAACAATGGTTGTCGACAGCTCTGACAAATCCCGGACATCAAAACAGTGGAATAAGCGGAACAAAGAAGCAAAGAAGGCGCAAAAAGCGACATCCGCAACGGGGGATAAGTACTGCGAGTACCATCAGGCTACGTCGCACGACACGGCTGAATGTCAGAATCTCAGAAATGCACTCTATTCCCGACTTTCGGATGAAGAAATCAAAGCGGCCATTGAGAGGTTGAAAAAAGAGGAATCGGGGCAACAGAAGGAAGACAAAGCCGATGGGCAAGCTCCCAAGCAGGATAAACAACCACGGCGTATCAAAAGCATAGCTTTGAAACGCAATCTAGAGGAAGAAGAGGGAGAAAACGAAGAGGAAACCCCCAAAACCGTCCGAAGAATCAACATGATCATGGGCGGTCTAATCTCCGTAAACGATTCGGTCCGGTCAATAAAGGTCTACGAACGCCTTGCGTTAGCTGCACAAAAGGCGCCTCAGCCAATCCTGTCAGATGATCCCGCCCGTCACATTTACCGACCAAGACCTCTATGGGACTCACTACCCCCATAACGACCCACTAGTAGTAGAGCTGTTAATCGGAAGCTGTCAAGTATCTCGAATACTGGTGGACACCGGAAGCTCAATAGACTTAATTTTCCTGGATACACTCAAAAAATGGAAATTAAGGAGGAGGATATCAAGCGGAAAGCCAAGCCGCTCACCGGGTTCACAAGCGAGACGACATACACAATCGGAACGATCAAGTTGCCAGTTTACGCAGGAGGGGTTAACAGATTGGTGAGGTTTCACGTCATTGACAAACCAACCATCTATAACGTCATCCTCGGTACTCCATGGTTATACAGTATGAAAGCGGTATCCTCGACATATCATCAATGTCTGAAATTCCCGACACCTAAGGGGATTCAAACAGTCAAGGGGTACCAAAGTGTGAGCCGGTCGTGTTTTTCAAGAGAACATAGGATCAGAGTGCCCTCGTGCATGATCAACACGGAACACGGAAGAAAAGGACCCAAGAAAGAACTAATCCAACAAGTCATCATCGACGACTCCGACGCAAGCAAATGTGTAGGGATTGGTGCAGAACTGCCAGAAGACATCAAAAGGGAATTGATCGCCTTCCTACAGCAAAACGTTACAACGTTTGCGTGGACAATGAATGTAATACCCTGTATTCAAAAGTATGGTCAACGGGCAGAAGAAAAGTCAACAGGGGCAAAATTGTAATTTTGCCAAACCCATGGGCAAAATGGTAATTTTGCCAAAGTACGAGACGGAAGTCGAGACGGGCCAAATGTTCTTGTTTTAATACATAAAGAACATTTACAAGACTAGAATTGGAAGAAACGGAGCAGAAACGGGGTTTTCGGCTTATCGGAGTAAAAACCGAGAAAACCGGGAAAACTTCGGAAATTCATAACCGGAGCTAGAAAACTCCAAATGAAGTGATTCAAGTTGCTAAATTCATCTAAAATCAGGGAGAATCAGATTTTGGAGGTTTTGGGATTTATGGGAATCGTGAAGGAGTTTCTAAAACAATTATCGCGAAACCGAGCAATGGGCCGGTTTTGGGCTTGAGTTTTGTGGATCAGAGCAAGCTCCAGAGACAGTTGTCTCACCACCAGGTCGCCAGCCTTCCCTGTTGAGGTGTCAAGCTATTATGGAAAGTGGCATGTGAAGACTTATCCATTGCATCTTACACAAAATTCATTTTTGTGTGTCTCAATCTCTCTCTAGCCTCACCCACGACCAGATGCTCTCCCTTCTCTCTAGATTCATCCCAATAAACCCAGAAAAATCCAGGAACCTTTGAAGATTCAAAGGAAAACCTCAAGAACACCTTAAGTGTTCTTAAGACCTTCAATCACCAAAAACACCACATCTCCCTCAATATAAACCCTAATCCACTTCTGCAAAGTGTGGTGGGCTCCTCTCTCCCTCCTCTACAACCGCCATCCAGCCAACCAGGACCTCCGTCGCCGGATCTTGCCGGAAAGTGGCCGGAAAGCTGATGCGGTTGAAGTTTTGGTGGATATCTCTCTTCCTTCACCAGATCTGAATGTTTTGAAGCCCTGGGTGGCTAGATCTCTTCTTTGCGGTCAGTTTGATAGGTGGATCGTTTTCTGAGTCGCCGGAAAAAGGGGTGAACCGGCCGGTCAACACCGGAAAAGTCGCCGGAATCCTTCCTCCGCCGCCTTGTTCTTCACCCGGATTTTCAGGGATGGAATTGAGTTGGTTTGGTTTAAGATTTGGGTTGGTTTAAGGCTTGGTCAAGCCTTGGTCAACGGTGGGTTAAACCGGTCAACGGTTTGACCTAAACCGGTTTAATCTAACCGGTTTGATTTAGACCGGTTCAGTTGGTTTGGTTCGATTGAGTTGGTTCAGATTGGGTCAACCGGTTCAAGATTGGTCAACGGTCAAACTCAACGGTCAACGCCGGTCAAAGTCAACGCCGGTCAACGCCGTGGTCAACGCCGGTCAATGCGTTGACTCCGGTTAGATGATGATTTGCGGTTTGTGTACGGGTGTTCGGGAAGCTTCGGAGTTTGTATTCGGGTGTTCGGGAGGTTCGGGTTTAGTTCGGGGTCTCGGGAAGTCGTATCCGCATCCGTGACGTTCATTCCGACCAATCACGGTGAGTCGGCTCAAACACCGTAGATGGAGCATATAGAACGAGAAATGAGAAACCGTAGAGTTAGGGTTTGCATACCCGGAAGTGATTTTATTGTGAATGAGAATTGAATTGGGGGATTAACGATAAACCGGTTAGGGTTAAGACGCATGTTAGGGTTGTGAGAATTAAATGGACTAAACCGGTTGTGTGTTTCTAGGTTGTTAGAACCGTTGATTGATGCATGCATATAGTTGTGGCATGATAAGGCCGTATATGCATATATACGTATGTAACGAACGATATCGAATGAATCTAAGTACGGGAATTAAGACGGGGTTAAAAGATGGAATTAAACCTACCAAACGTAAGGTGTATGAATCGATATCGGGGTTGAGTTGAACGTTAAAGAAAAGTGAATGAATTAAGTAAAGGAAAGATGAGACGTCGGGGAGTTTAGTAAGCTACTAGCTCTAAACCGACGGATCGGGAATTGAATAAAAGAGATTCGGGGGAGGTTAAGAAAAGGGAATGTGATGTGTAGAGCATGTGATTGGTGATGGGCCGTCTACGGATTAGCAATCCGCTAATCCAAGGTAGCGGACTTGAATGGGTTAAAAGTGAACGTTAGTGAGATATGGGCCGTCTACGGATTAGCAATCCGCTAATCCAAGGTAGCGGACGTGAATTGGTTAAAAGACTTATGAACCCCTAATAGGCCTGATTGTGTGGTGATGATGTTATTGTGTGGTGGTGTTGTTGTGTGTTGCTGTTGAGATTTTTGTGCAGGCCTATTAGATCGTCTCAGTGTTGGGCCGAGCGATCCGTGTGGTTACTTAACTTAGTCACGGGACCGGGTAAGTCGTGGTTGCTGACTTGGGGTGGTGCCCAGTCAGAGCGGTGGTGTTTGTGTGTGCGTGTGTGTGTAGACTTGCGGGACGTGGTGGTGGGATTGTTGTTGATTATTGATGGAGTATGTTTGCTAGAGTCCGAGCGAGTCTGTGTGTTTACTTTTATGCACTAGGACTCTAAGGTGCGTTAGATCCCGCAAGTCTAGGTGTTTGGTTACGTTCCGGTACTTCCGACCCGATTGGATCCTCGGGTAGTTACCTTATTGGACACGTGACTTCGGGCAGTGGGGCTGGTCATGGTGTTAACCTACTGGGTGACGCCGGTAGGTGTGTGATTCGGAGAATACGGGGTCATGTCCTAGGGCCGAATCGCATGGAAACTCGGGTTGCCGGGGGTAACCGGAGTCACTGCGTATCGATGGGCTGAGAACAGTGTCCTAGCCGTTGGACTTTGTGTTGACGTCTAGGAGTCGTGGGGTTAGTTACCATGTTGGTGACAATGAGAACCCGTGGAAGTTACCGAGATCGTAGGGGCCCAGTGTTGTGTTGGTGTGGTTGGTGTTGTGCGATAGATAGATCGAGTTCCAATCGGGAGCATGTGCCGCAGTGTTCTCGATTCCCTTGATTACTCTTGTGTTGGTGTTGTTGTTGTTATTTGAATGATTGTGTGTTGTGGGTTCGACGCGACGTGGTAGTGCGTGATCGACCGTTTATCGTATTGATTGTTGTTTTGGGATTTTGGGGACGGGAGTTTGTAGATGCTCGATAGACTAGCAGCTGTAGTGGGGAGCCGTCTCGCTGGGTGATCTTAGATCGCTCATTAGACTCTTTTTGTGGTTTTCAGGTTTAGAAGCGGCGGACGCGGGAGATCCTCGGTGTAGTCTCGGGATTGCTTGTGGCGGGATTTTGATTCGACGGTTTTGAGATTTTATTTCGGTTCGGCTTTTGGTACTATTTAGTACCATTATGTGTTGCAACACGATGATCGTTTTTATTTATGGCAATCGTTTTGTAAAGACTGGTAAACGTTGTATGCAACGTTTGATTACTCAGAAATGAATACGCTTTCCTGATATTGTGTTTTGTCCGAACCGACACAACTCACAGAAATGATAGAAAAGCTTTGTATCATGGAAGTGAGGATAGCGGGGTCAAAGACGGGTTAGTGCGAGCCTCTGTCTCAAACCGATCTGTCTCTGGCTTCGTCTTGTGACAACTCTTTTCTGTTTGACTTGCTCGGGTTCGACTTGGTCATGTTCTTGTTTGATTGTTGACCGGTCAGCTCGACGGTCAGCGGATAATTTGAAAGGGGCGTTACAAATGGTGCTATCAGAGCATGGTTCTGCATGGGTTTCGAAGCTATTCATTTCTGAGTTTTTTCCGTGTTTTATCGAGTCAAAATTGTGTTTTTACCCAAGCATCCATTAGGAAACCGAGCCGCGTCCGTGAATTTGGGGTTGGGATGGCGTAGGAATTGTATTATTTGTACTAATGTTTATCTGCGTTTTTGGTTGCAGTCAGTAGCAGAGTGTCCCTGGACGGATTGTGTGTGGGTGTGTGTGCATAGAGTGGGATATGATCAAGCAGTATGAGTCATCATTGGATGAGTGCGGCACAATATCGAGCTCAGTTAGAGCAACACCAGACGAGTTTGAAGACGCAGCCTGGACAGTCACAGGGTTCTCGGGTATTTGATCGACCACTGGTTTGACCATGAGGACAGCAGGGAGCGAGAGTAGCCGCCGTTGAAGATCGTATCCTGACCCTTTACCTCAAGTTCTATAGGACGAGACAATTATCAGGGCCGGTAACACCACCGGAGCCAGTGGTACTGCCAAGGGTTTCAGCCGCCGATGCGTGAGGCTCATGACGTGCCATTACTTAGTTTACATGCGTCGGAGTTTATTCCGCTCAGCGGAATAGATTTTATGGTGGACCCATTGCACGAAGCCATAGACATGGATATGGAGACCGTCGATCCCGACCAGCACATGCATTGGGAGCCACATGTAGACGAGCAAGTGGCGATATCAGAGATGTTCTGGAGCAGCAGATTGGTTCGTGTTCGCCTCGGACACCATTCGACCGATCCGCGTCACCACCGTCTGACCCTACCGAGTCATTCACGGAGGATGAGCTGATGTCTGAGTTAGCCACGTGATTTGAGTCAGTGACACCGTCGGGTACTCCACCGTTCGAGCCAATGGTACCACCGGAGACCACACCAGCGGGTACGTCGGAGACGCCACCAACAATGCCTGCATATCGGATGTGTAGCGCATGCGGAGTTCAGGGTCATCGTGCGTTCGAGTATGTCAAGATCCTTCTTTGGAGTCTGTTTCCTTTTGTCAAGTTGTGTGGCGCGTCGGATCACCAGACACTAGTTTATTACTGTGGCCACGCCCAGCGCCCGTTACTGTTTGTCAGATTTGTGATCGTGAGGGCCACATTACCCGTTTATGTTCGACGGCAGAGCCGCAGCGAGTTGAAGCACTGTTCGGAGATGCACACCCACCACACCCTCCCGGCACACTTGCCAGTGGTTACCACCACGAACCGCGATGCCGCCTGTGTTGGGCATTCCGGTTGTGTTGGGACTGTTAGGGCTAAGATAGTTAGGCCCAGGTAAGTAAGGGCTCTAACTCGTTGTTTGATGTGTGTAGATCAGCTTGTAATCGTCTTTGACGATTCGGTTGCGTGTAGTGGTGTTCCTTGTGGTACGGATTGGTAACCGCTAATACGTAGACTTCGACGGACCTACGAATATAAAGCTCTATGTGGTGAATAGATGCTTTATTGACGTAGTGGATGTGGAGTATTTCGGTTGTCGTTTTGAGTAGCGGAGTGGTTATATTGCATACTCATGATGGTTGTGAATGCAATATAGTTACGATGTGAAAATGAATGATGGTCTGAACAAACGGTTTCCATCCGAACCCTGAGAGACAATTGCAATCGCCGATCTGCTTGATTGATTGTGTGTGGGAATTATTTGCTTATGTGTTTATGCTTGTGTGCTTTATCTAAAGCTTGAGTGGTGCATTAGATAGTTGGGAATTGTGTTTCGTTCTTTGGTGTAGCACTGTTGGGGTGCTAGTTGTTGTTTATGGCATGCATAGCATTTGAGGATCGTTGGTGTGGGTAAGCCATTCAATTGGTATTTATATTTTGTTAGCTTGAGTAGTTTGAATGTTATCGTAATCATTAAGTCATTAGAAATGAAAAGTGTTAGAACATTTCGTTAAAGTGTTGAGCTAACTCGAGAATGGTTGGATTCGACCATGAATTCACGAGAAGAGCGGAATTATAGAATATCGTTACTTAATCATGGGTAACCGTTGGGTACATGATTAACTAACTATATCTCTATGAGGAAGTGATATCGAGGGATGGATTGGTTTGAATTTCACCGCTCCTGTGAAAGTTGTTGAATTGAATGTAGGACGGAATGGACGATGCGATACGAATACGAGACCGAACCCGAACCCGAAAGCGAGATGGAATGAAAAGAGGCCGTGAGACGAGTTGACCCGGGAAGTGAAGCAGTTGGTATAGATGGTTAGTGGTAAATGTAACAGTGCAAGGCAATTGGGTGGACGAGACCGTTGGTATGATGAGTTCATGAAAAGGATTGGAGGTAACGTCAGTAACAGTGAGGGAACCAGAGTGAAGTGATCGGTATGAGTTGGAATAGAGGTTTAGCAAAGTCGGGTACGGACGTCAAAATCCTTGGGAAGCGTTCGGGAAGGAAGAATCAGTAGCAGAAACATAGTGGAGTTATTGGTACATATGGAGTTGGGGCTATAGTGACGTCAGGTTTGGATACAAATTCTTAACGAGTGTCTCGGGGAGACAAACCAGTATCGGGAAAGATGTGGAAGTCGAAGCAAAGTGGGGAAGTAGGGAGTGAGAATCAAAGCGAAGTAAATACTTGTGGACGATCAAGGGTCGAGGAAGATCAAATAAAGAGAGAAGTGACACAATACTGCGGGACCGGGGGACGAGAAAAGAAGTTATGGTTACGAGGGTAAGAGTAAAGCGCAAGTGAGGGAATGCCGTCAGGTTACAGATCGAGTATTGGAAAGACAGTTAGATAAGCAGTGCGTGGGCTAATGGAAAGTTTGGGACAGAATAGCAAAGTGTCAGAGAGTATTGGACATACGGTCTGAGTGTCGATGGTCAAGTAACGAGACGTTGGTTTACGAGAAAGGAGCAACAGAAGGACGGGGTGAAACAACTTGCGGGGTTTGGTGCCGATTCAAAGTATGTTAATGACGGAGAATTCAGGGACCGAATTCCTGTAAGTGGGGAAGAATGTAATACCCTGTATTCAAAAGTATGGTCAACAGGCAGAAGAAAAGTCAATAGGGGCAAAATTGTAATTTTGCCAAACCCAGGGGCAAAATGGTAATTTTGCCAAAGTACGAGACGGAAGTCGAGACGGGCCAAATGTTTTTGTTTTAATACATAAAGAACATTTACAAGACTAGAATTGGATGAAATGGAGCAGAAACGGGTTTTTCGGCTTATCGGAGTAAAAACCGAGAAAACCGGGAAAACTTCGGAAATTCATAACCGGAGCTAGGAAACTCCAAATGAAGTTAGTCAAGTTGCTAAATTCATCTAAAATCAGGGAGAATCAGATTTTGGAGGTTTTGCGATTTATGGGAATCGTGAAAGAGTTTCTAAAACAATTATCGCGAAACCGAGCAAACCGAGAAGAAATTGCAAGAAGGGTTTAGACATGAGTTGGGCCGGTTTTGGGCTTGAGTTTTGTGGATCAGAGCAAGCTCCAGAGACAGTTGTCTCACCACCAGGTCGCCAGCCTTCCCTGTTGAGGTGTCAAGCTATTATGGAAAGTGGCATGTGAAGACTTATCCATTGCATCTTACACAAAATTCATTTTTGTGTGTCTCAATCTCTCTCTAGCCTCACCCACGACCAGATGCTCTCCCTTCTCTCTAGATTCATCCCAATAAACCCAGAAAAATCCAGGAACCTTTGAAGATTCAAAAGAAAACCTCAAGAACACCTTAAGTGTTCTTAAGACCTTCAATCACCAAAAACACCACATCTCCCTCAATATAAACCCTAATCCACTTCTGCAAAGTGTGGTGGACTCCTCTCTCCCTCCTCTACAACCGCCATCCAGCCAACCAGGACCTCCGTCGCCGGATCTTGCCGGAAAGTGGCCGGAAAGCTGATGCGGTTGAAGTTTTGGTGGATATCTCTCTTCCTTCACCAGATCTGAATGTTTTGAAGCCATGGGTGGCTAGATCTCTTCTTTGCGGCCAGTTTGATAGGTGGATCGTTTTCTGAGTCGCCGGAAAAAGGGGTGAACCGGCCGGTCAACGCCGGACCACCGGCCGGTCAACGCCGGAAAAGTCGCCGGAATCCTTCCTCCGCCGCCTTGTTCTTCAGCCGGTTTTTCAGGGATGGAATTGAGTTGGTTTGGTTCAAGATTTGGGTTGGTTTAAGGCTTGGTCAAGCCTTGGTCAACGGTGGGTGATAGGTCAAGAGTTTTTCCCTATTCTAAACTGCAAGTGAACAGCAATGTCAAAGTAGTATATAGGGTTATCGAATCCACAGGGACACTTGGTCTCAATAGATCAGAACAGTAGAGACTAATACTAGAAATAAGCAATGTGATTGAATTAAAAGCGGTGCGAGAAAGTAAATCAGTAGTAGAGATTAATGGTTGTGGAAGCAAGTAATTAAAAGCGTCAAGCCTAGGGTATTCTCAGGAAATCAGACAAGCAGACAGTTCATTCAGCAAGGATCTAATTAAGCACAGTTCTAGAACTCAATACACAGATATAGAATTAACCAAATTCCTTTGCGATAATTCTCTAAGTCTAAGTGCAGCAAACCAAACTTTCGTTTGCGAGAACTAACAGATTAAACTAGCATTAATCCCAAGTTTGATATGTTCACAATTATCCTAAACCAAACTTCCGTTTGCGCAAAGTTTAATTGCCCAATTTAATTAGTTCAGATTCCTAAACCCCACTTCCGTGACGTATTTAGCAACCTAAGATCTAGATTCTAATTGATCAGGTTATAACTAGCTTTAAGCACAATTAAATTGAAGAACAGATATAGTTTGAATCCTTAACTGAATTTGAACAAGTCTAGCAAGTCATGAAATCCTATGTGAGAAACCCTAAACCTAACTAGGAATCTACTCAGACATAGATAATGAAAACATAATCATAGAATGAATAAATTGCATAAAAGAATAATAGTAAAAGGGGTTAGAAATCTTCTCCAAATACAGATGAAGTAATAGGTTCAGATCAGCCCCAAAAGCTCTAAAAAATCCCCTGCTCTTAATTCTGAAAGCGTAAGTAAAATAAACACCAAAATCCTCTATATATAGGTCTAATCTCGGCTGGGGCTTCTGTGTAAATACTGGAACTATCTTGGGCTTCTTTGCAAATCTTCATATCTTCATTAAACCGACGCGTACGGCCCATCTCGCTAGTGTGTCGACCGATGCACAAGGTGTGTCGGTCGATGCATGATCAATAAATCGGACAGTGAGTTAAGCTTTCGGCCAAAACGTCCCAAAAGTCCCAAAATGCTCCAAATATCTCCAATTAGCTCCAAACCTGATTAAACCTGTAAAAGACTCTAAACAAAGACAAAAGACACTAAAAACACATCTATATCATGGTCTAAAATGGGTAAAAACCATGATATATCAACTCCCCCACACTTAGCCTTTGCTTGCCCTCAAGCAAAACATAGAACTAAAACATGGTGAAGAGGTTTGAAAACTCTTCAGAAACTCATTTCATCCTAGAAGCTACAATACTCAGATTCCCCTTAGTAAACCACTGCAAGAATCAATCACAGGATATCAAGACCACAATGTACTTCCCCCACACTTAGCAACTGTCCTAGGTAAACTCCACAATCACATTCAAGCATTCAAATTCTCCCTACTGACTTCTGCAAGTATTTAAGTGCAGTCTCACCTAAGGAGTATCGATCAAAGGGCACATGGATTCTTACCTTATCAGCTCCAGACCACCATACTATCTTTCTCTAGTCCCTTTCTTCTCTTTCCCTTCTTTAACAACTGATTTTTCCCCACTGGGTATCATTTTATTTTTTTTATCAGTGTTCTTCCCGTTATGGGGTGTACTTTGGACACATTCCATGGATCACATGAGAGAAAATAGTGTTTGCTACCATTCTCATGACCACTTCGGAGTTACTAACTCATCCTCAGTTTTTTTTTTTTTTTTTTTACTTTACAGAAGGGGAGAAGGGAACTAAATAGGATAGGTTGACAGGCTGTGTCAGAACTAACAAGGGAATCCGACACAAAGTATACCAAGCCCTTAGGTGAGAAATCTAAGTCAGTATTAAGGTTGAAGTCAATAAAGGATCCTCTGATACCTGAAGTGATGTGGGTGTTCCAGTAGGTTGATCTGTGATGGGGTTTTCTAATAGTCAGAGATAGATCCTGCAACTTCATCCCAATGGTTACTTAAGTTCCTGCAAGTCTTGTAAATCTTCTCAGAAAATCATAGTTTCTTACTTAAACAATTTTGACTCAATAAAACAAAATTTTTTTTGAAAAACGGACTGACTCTTAAGAAAACAGAAAACAAAAGTCAGTAGCACCTCCCCCACACTTAAGACACACTGTCCCCAGTAGTGTCCAGCGAAGGATCGGTAAAAAGAAAATAACAAAAAATTGAAAAGGTGAAATTATGTCTGTCGGGTTACCTCTGTCGCTCAGGCATCGACCGATGCACTAAGTGCATCGACCGTTACTTGGCGATTTTCGTGTATAGTCGATCGTTGCTCAGGACCGCAACGATCGCTGCAATGCGATTCCTTTCGTGTTGTGACGATCGACACATAAGTTCGTCGATCGTTGCACTGCGATTTAACCGAGACCTGCAAACATAAACTCACCAGAAACAAAAACAAACGTAAAATCCTAACAAAAACACCAAAATTAAGTAGAAAAACACCAGTACCTAATGGTGGGTTGCCTCCCACCCAGCGCTTGTTTAAGGTCAATAGCTTGACCTATCAGAAAGAGATCGAACTCATGGAGGTTTCAACAGAGACTTTGAGTGTCTCTGTGAATGTCTCCTCATCCAAGGTTGCGTGTAAGCATTCAGATCATGAGATCTTCCAAGGAACGAACGATAAGGGTCGGGGTGGGAGTGTAGCTTCGGCGGGATTCTTTGTTTTCCTGCATTCAAAACAATGTGATCAGAAGGATTAAGCTTAGGTGATTTGTACCTTACCTTTGATGTATATCTGATGTCTGGAGCTTTCTGCTTATGAACAGTTGCAGGTACTGAAGATGTTAGAGCAGGTTCAAGAGGAACCGCCATCTTCTTCTTTTCACTATCAGATACTGTAGTTCCACCAATCTGAACTTCTTCTTTTAGATGACCATCAGTAGAGATCATCTTCTTTGCATGAACTCGCGAAGTTTCAACTGGTGGTGTTTTATTCACCTTCTTATCCATCACTTTTATGCAGTTAGCCACTTCTAGCTCTTGTTTGGAGGGTTTAGGAACCTTAGGATATGGCACTGGGGGCTTGTAGACTCGTTCTGGTACTGTTGCAGTTTTCTGGTCATGTCTGCGTTCTGTGTCGATCGTTGCATGATGTGTATCGATCGATGCAAGGCGATTCTGTTTCTCGAAAGAACTCGAAATTGCCGTCAGAATGGCGTGTCGATCGTCACTGAGGGGGTGTCGATCGGTGCATGTATCAGGCAGACAATATTCATCCAGAAAATCCGAGATTATGCTCTCTTCTTCACCTAGCAACTCAATCTCATCCCTTATGTTCACAGCATTGATGTGCAGCTTCCGTTCAGCTCTCTTAGCTTCATTCTGCCTCTCTATTGCTACATTTCTTCGTTCAATTTTGATATCCAGCTCCTCCATATGCGTGCTCAAAGATTCAAACTTCTCATTCAAGTCTTCATACAAAGCATCCATCTTTGAGTTGAAGGACCTATCAATATGTTGTTGTCTCTCAAGGTACTGCTCCATCATGATTTCCATTCTGCTCTCATGAGCTGTAGGTGCAGGCGGTACTTGGTAAGAAGAAACACTACAACTCCTTGTAAAGGGTTTCTGAAAAGCAGATCCGTGACTATAGAATCCAGTTCCTTCAACGCAATGGTTAGCTTCTTGTGCATACTTTCCAAGTAGAAGACTATGCAGAGAGTCAACTTGGTTCTTCAACCCAGCTATCTGTGAACTGTCAATCCCTGAGCTGAAAATATCATTCCGACACATCGTCCTGATGATCTCTTAGTGTTCTTGGTGATTCAGCGAAGTGTGTCGATCGATGCAAGAAGGGCGTCGATCGATGCAATGCGAAATCAGAGAAAACAGAAAAATAAATCAGCAAAAATAAAAAAAAAAAAAAAATCAAAAAAGAAAAGAAAAAGAAAAATCCTAGTAAAACCCTAGGCTCGAAGCTATCAAAGACTCAAAGAGTCCCCGGCAACGGCGCCAAAAACTTGATAGGTCAAGAGTTTTTCCCTATTCTAAACTGCAAGTGAACAGCAATGTCAAAGTAGTATATAGGGTTATCGAATCCACAGGGACACTTGGTCTCAATAGATCAGAACCGTAGAGACTAATACTAGAAATAAGCAATGTGATTGAATTAAAAGCGGTGCGAGAAAGTAAATCAGTAGCAGAGATTAACGGTTGTGGAAGCAAGTAATTAAAAGCGTCAAGCCTAGGGTATTCTCAGGAAATCAGACAAGCAGACAGTTCATTCAGCAAGGATCTAATTAAGCACAGTTCTAGAACTCAATACACAGATATAGAATTAACCAAATTCCTTTGCGATAATTCTCTAAGTCTAAGTGCAGCAAACCAAACTTTCGTTTGCGAGAACTAACAGATTAAACTAGCATTAATCCCAAGTTTGATATGTTCACAATTATCCTAAACCAAACTTCCGTTTGCGCAAAGTTTAATTGCCCAATTTAATTAGTTCAGATTCCTAAACCCCACTTCCGTGACGTATTTAGCAACCTAAGATCTAGATTCTAATTGATCAGGTTAGAACTAGCTTTAAGCACAATTAAATTGAAGAACAGATATAGTTTGAATCCTTAACTGAATTTGAAAAAGTCTAGCAAGTCATGAAATCCTATGTGAGAAACCCTAAACCTAACTAGGAATCTACTCAGACATAGATAATGAAAACATAATCATAGAATGAATAAATTGCATAAAAGAATAATAGTAAAAGGGGTTCGAAATCTTCTCCAAATACAGATGAAGTAATAGGTTCAGATCAGCCCCAAAAGCTCTAAAAAATCCCCTGCTCTTAATTCTGAAAGCGTAAGTAAAATAAACACCAAAATCCTCTATATATAGGTCTAATCTCGGCTGGGGCTTCTGTGTAAATACTGGAACTATCTTGGGCTTCTTTGCAAATCTTCATATCTTCATTAAACCGACGCGTACGGCCCATCTCGCTAGTGTGTCGACCGATGCACAAGGTGTGTCGGTCGATGCATGATCAATAAATCGGACAGTGAGTTAAGCTCTCGGCCAAAACGTCCCAAAAGTCCCAAAATGCTCCAAATATCTCCAATTAGCTCCAAACCTGATTAAACCTGTAAAAGACTCTAAACAAAGACAAAAGACACTAAAAACACATCTATATCATGGTCTAAAATGGGTAAAAACCATGATATATCAGTGGGTTAAACCGGTCAACGGTTTGACCTAAACCGGTTTAATCTAACCGGTTTGATTTAGACCGGTTCAGTTGGTTTGGTTCGATTGAGGTGGTTGAGTTGGTTCAGATTGGGTCAACCGGTTCAAGATTGGTCAACGGTCAAAGTCAACGGTCAACGCCGGTCAACGCCGTGGTCAACGCCGGTCAATGCGTTGACTCCGGTTAGATGATGATTTGCGGTTTGTGTACGGGTGTTCGGGAAGCTTCGGAGTTTGTATTCGGGTGTTCGGGAGGTTCGGGTTTAGTTCGGGGTCTCGGAAAGTCGTATCCCCATCCGTGCCGTTCATTCCGACCAATCACGGTGAGTCGGCTCAAACACCGTAGATGGAGCATATAGAACGAGAAATGAGAAACCGTAGAGTTAGGGTTTGCATACCCGGAAGTGATTTTATTGTGAAGGAGAATTGAATTGGGTGATTAACGATAAACCGGTTAGGGTTAAGACGCATGTTAGGGTTGTGAGAATTAAATGGACTAAACCGGTTGTGTGTTTCTAGGTTGTTAGAACCGTTGATTGATGCATGCATATAGTTGTGGCATGATAAGGCCGTATATGCATATATACGTATGTAACGAACGATATCGAATGAATCTAAGTACGGGAATTAAGACGGGGTTAAAAGATGGAATTAAACCTACCAAACGTAAGGTGTATGAATCGATATCGGGGTTGAGTTGAACGTTAAAGAAAAGTGAATGAATTAAGTAAAGGAAAGATGAGACGTCGGGGAGTTTAGTAAGCTACTAGCTCTAAACCGACGGATCGGGAATTGAATAAAAGAGATTCGGGGGAGGTTAAGAAAAGGGAATGT
This sequence comes from Orychophragmus violaceus, assembly GCA_030180135.1. Lineage (NCBI taxonomy): Eukaryota > Viridiplantae > Streptophyta > Magnoliopsida > Brassicales > Brassicaceae > Orychophragmus > Orychophragmus violaceus. The sequence goes on from CM058239.1 coordinate 34,439,024, forward strand.
GATGTGTAGAGCATGTGATTGGTGATGGGCCGTCTACGGATTAGCAATCCGCTAATCCAAGGTAGCGGACTTGAATGGGTTAAAAGTGAACGTTAGTGAGATATGGGCCGTCTACGGATTAGCAATCCGCTAATCCAAGGTAGCGGACGTGAATTGGTTAAAAGACTTATGAACCCCTAATAGGCCTGATTGTGTGGTGATGATGTTATTGTGTGGTGGTGTTGTTGTGTGTTGTTGTTGAGCTTTTTGTGCAGGCGTATTAGATCGTCTCGGTGTTGGGCCGAGCGATCCGTGTGGTTACTTAAATTGGTCACGGGACCGGGTAAGTCGTGGTTGCTGACTTGGGGTGGTGCCCAGTCAGAGCGGTGGTGTTTGTGTGTGCGTGTGTGTAGACTTGCGGGACGTGGTGGTGGGATTGTTGTTGATTATTGATGGAGTATGTTTGCTAGAGTCCGAGCGAGTCTGTGTGTTTACTTTTATGCACTAGGACTCTAAGGTGCGTTAGATCCCGCAAGTCTAGGTGTTTGGTTACGTTCCGGTACTTCCGACCCGATTGGATCCTCGGGTAGTTACCTGATTGGACACGTGCCTTCGGGCAGTGGGGCTGGTCATGGTGTTAACCTACTGGGTGACGCCGGTAGGTGTGTGATTCGGAGAATACGGGGTCATGTCCTAGGGCCGAATCGCATGGAAACTCGGGTTGCCGGGGGTAACCGGAGTCACTGCGTATCGATGGGCTGAGAACAGTGTCCTAGCCGTTGGACTTTGTGTTGACGTCTAGGAGTCGTGGGGTTAGTTACCATGTTGGTGACAATGAGAACCCGTGGAAGTTACCGAGATCGTAGGGGCCCAGTGTTGTGTTGGTGTGGTTGGTGTTGTGCGATAGATAGATCGAGTTCCAATCGGGAGCATGTGCCGCAGTGTTCTCGATTCCCTTGATTACTCTTGTGTTGGTGTTGTTGTTGTTATTTGAATGATTGTGTGTTGTGGGTTCGACGCGACGTGGTAGTGCGTGATCGACCGTTTATCGTATTGATTGTTGTTTTGGGATTTTGGGGACGGGAGTTTGTAGATGCTCGATAGACTAGCAGCTGTAGTGGGGAGCCGTCTCGCTGGGTGATCTTAGATCGCTCATTAGACTCTTTTTGTGGTTTTCAGGTTTAGCAGCGGCGGAAGCGGGAGATCCTCGGTGTAGTCTCGGGATTGCTTGTGGCGGGATTTTGATTCGACGGTTTTGAGATTTTATTTCGGTTCGGCTTTTGGTACTATTTAGTACCATTATGTGTTGCAACACGATGATCGTTTTTATTTATGGCAATCGTTTTGTAAAGACTGGTAAACGTTGTATGCAACGTTTGATTACTCAGAAATGAATACGCTTTCCTGATATTGTGTTTTGTCCGAACCGACACAACTCACAGAAATGATACGGGTTGAAAAGCTTTGTATCATGGAAGTGAGGATAGCGGGGTCAAAGACGGGTTAGTGCGAGCCTCTGTCTCAAACCGATCTGTCTCTGGCTTTGTCTTGTGACAACTCTTTTCTGTTTGACTTGCTCGGGTTCGACTTGGTCATGTTCTTGTTTGATTGTTGACCGGTCAGCTCGACGGTCAGCGGATAATGGGAAAGGGGCGTTACAATGAAGGACATGAAGGGTATCAATCCAACCATCACAACTCACGAGCTGAATGTCGACCCGACTTACAAACCAGTTAAGCAGAAGAGGCGAAAGCTCGGCCCTGAAAGAGCTAAAGCAGTCAACGATGAAGTAGAGAAGTTACTTGAAGCCGGTTCAATCTAGGAAGTCAAATACCCCGATTGGTTGGCCAATCCAGTGGTCGTGAAAAAGAAAAATGGGAAGTGGAGAGTATGTGTTGATTTCACAGATCTCAATAAAGCATGCCCAAAGGATAGTTTCCCTCTGCCACATATCAACCGCCTTGTTGAAGCAACAGCCGGAAACGAATTGCTATCATTCATGGATGCGTTCTCAGGATATAATCAAATCCTCATGAACCCTGAAGACAGAGAGAAGACGGCGTTCATCACTGAACGCGGTACGTACTGCTATAAGGTTATGCCCTTTGGCCTCAAAAACGCCGGCGCCACCTACCAGCGGCTGGTCAATCGGATGTTCGCAGGACAACTCGGCACAACAATGGAGGTTTACATCGACGACATGCTAGTCAAGTCTTTGATTGCCTCTCAGCATGTCGGCCATTTAAAGGAATATTTCAACATCCTTAACCGGTACGGAATGAAGCTCAATCCAACTAAGTGTACGTTCGGAGTAACATCAGGAGAGTTCCTTGGGTACGTGGTAACTCAGAGAGGAATAGAAGCTAATCCAAAGCAGATCACAGCCATAATCGACTTGCCATCTCCCAGGAACACTCGAGAGGTACAACGCCTCACTGGCCGCATAGCCGCCTTGAACAGATTCATATCCCGGTCAACGGATAAATGTCTGCCTTTTTATGAGCTCCTACGGGGGAACAAAAGATTTGTGTGGGACGATAAGTGTCAAGAGGCATTCATTCAGCTCAAGGACTACTTGTCGAACCCGCCGATACTGTCTAAACCAGAAAACAGTGAGACATTGTTGCTTTACATCGCCGTCTCAACAACGGCAGTCAGTGGCGTACTAGTTCGGGAAGATCGAGGGGAACAGAAGCCGATCTTCTACGTAAGCAAAACAATGAACGGAGACGAAACCAGATATCCCGCAATGGAAAAACTGGCCTTCGCAGTCGTCATCTCTGCACGAAAGCTACGACCGTATTTTCAATCACATCCGATCGCCGTGTTAAGTAGTCAACCTCTTCGAACAATCCTTCACAGCCCGGGACAGTCTGGTCGCCTGGCCAAATGGGCGATAGAGTTAAGCGAGTACGACATCGAATACAGAAACAGGACAACCGCCAAGTCGCAGGTAATAGCTGATTTCCTTGTCGAATTATCACCTGAATTGGATGTCGGTACCGAGATAGAAGATAAAAATTGGAAGTTGTTCATCGACGGGGCTTCATCGAAAAAAGGAGCCGGGATAGGGATACGCCTCATATCACCGACCGGCGAAATATTAGAACAGTCGTTCAAGTTGGGTTTCACGGCATCTAACAACACAGCCGAGTATGAAGCTCTGTTAGCCGGCCTCAGACTAGCCAGAGAAATCGGAGTATGACATCTATTGGCCCATTGCGACTCCATGCTTGTAGCAAACCAGATCAATGGAGACTACGAAGCTAAAAACGAGCGGATGGAGGCTTACCGAAAGACGGCATTAGAGCTCACCAGTTCCTTCGAATTCTTCGACATCGTCCAGATACCAAGGAAAGAAAATGCCCCGGCAGACGCACTCGCGTCGCTGGCATCAAATCCCGATCTCTGTCGACGGATCCCGGTAGAAACGATCCACGAACCAAGCATCCCGCCCCCCGAAAGTGATCAAGAGGAACCTGACGAAACGATCCAGAGTGGCAAGGACGATATGTGCTGTAACATTCAGGCGAAGAACACCGACCTCATTGCTTTCCTAACTGACGACAATGAGGATTGGCGACTTCCAATAAGAGCATATTTGACAGAAGGAAAGCTTCCAGAAGACAAATGGGAAGCGCGACGACTTAAAGTCAAGAGTGCACGATACACTATACATGACGGTATCCTTTATAAATACTCTGCTAATAAAACCCTCCTATGATGCATACACGGAGACGAAGTAAGTCGAGTTCTCGAAGAGACGCACTATGGAGCATGCGGCAACCACTCCGGAGGCAGGTCTCTCGCCCTCAAAATCAAGCTGAACGGTCAGTATTGGCCGACTATGACAACCGATTGCGAGACCTATTCCAACAAGTGTGAAAAGTGTCAGCGACATGCGCCATTCATACATCGACCTACAGAACTGCTTACGACATCAACCGCAGCTTATCCATTCATGAGATGGGCAATGGATATCGTTGGACCGTTACCATTATCCAATCAAAGACGTTTCCTACTCATCATGACCGACTACTTCACAAAGTGGGTAGAGGCCAAGGCTTACGTCGCGATCCACGATGTCCAGGTCAAAAATTTCGTCTGGAAATACATAATATGTCGTTTCGGGCTGCCCTACGAGATCGTCACAGATAACGGATCACAATTCACCTCGAAAGTGTTCGAAGGATTTTGCAAGAAGTGGGATATACGTCTTGGCAAGTCGACACCAAGGTATCCTCAGGGAAACGGCCAAGCCGAAGCTACGAATAAAACCATCATCGCCGGCATCAAAAAGCGCCTTGAGAGCAAAAAAGGAGTTTGAGCAGACGAGTTAGACGGCGTCCTCTGGTCGCATAGAACGACACCCCGCAGCGCAACAGGAGCCACCCCATTCTCCTTAGCTTTTGGCGTAGAAGCAATGGTACCAGCAGAAGCTAACATTTACACTCTCCGCCGGTCTCTCATGCCGCATCATACCGAGATCAATGAAAAGATGCTAATCCAAGATCTCGATACATTAGAAGAGGAGCGGGATCGAGCCCTACTCAGAATTCAAAATTACCAACAGCTCGCAGCACGGTACTACAACCAGAAAGTCAAGGAGCGACACTTTCAAGTCGGTGACTACGTCCTCCGCAAAGTTTACGAAAACACCAAAGAGTGGAGAGCAGGCAAACTCGGGGCAAAATGGGAAGGACCTTACAAAGTCACGAAAGTCGTCAAGCCGGGAGTCTACGAGCTTGAGTCAATGAAAGGCAAAGCTTTACCGCGATCCTGGAATTCGGCGAGTCTGAAAGAATACTTCTAAGACGGCAAGGCTATCGTCAAAAAAAAAAAAAATGTATTATGAACTACGAGTGACTTGATTCTTCCTCGGGAGATACGTAGGCAGCCTTTACCGGCACAGTCACAAATCTAATAAGACCCTCATTTTTTCAGTTAAATTACCGTCTTGAAAGCCACGCAAAGCCAAAACAGGTAAGTCCTTTCATTAAATATTTAAATACTCTTGATACTAACAAAGCCGAGTTCTAAACTCGCAAAAAGCCGAGTTCTAACTCGCAAAACCGAGTATAAACAACTCGCAAAAGCCGAGTTCTAACTCGCAAAAGCCGAGTTCTAACTCGCAAAAAGCCGAGTTCTAACTCGCAAAAAGCCGAGTTCTAACTCGCAAAACCGAGTCTAAACAGCTCGCAAAAGCCGAGTCAAAGTAACTCGCAAAAAGCCGAGCATCTAAAAAAGACTCGCATTAGCTTCATACCTCCTGGCCAGGGGTATGGTCTTCCTTGCGCACGAGGTGCACATCGTGGTAAGGAAAAGCCGGGATCCGTCCCGCAAATTCTTCGCGGTAGGAGATAACAAATAAGCCGAGAACAAAGGACTCGCACATTCTCCCACCCTTAGAATAAAGCCGAGCATCCATAAGTCTCGCAAACCACCTTATGGCAAGAGTCGCTAAATTGTTTGAGCTTGACAAAGAGTTTAAACATGAAAGAGTTTCGATCTGGTTACGAGCACGTATTCCAAGTCACGAAACCAACTAGACTCGCTAAAAACAAGCTTAATACAAGATTAGTACGGTTTAAAACTAACTGAAGCCGCTATCTGATTAAAACTGTCAAAGACAAGTTTAAAACAAGAATAGTCCGACTCAGTTAAAATCGCTAATGTGAATAAGTCGCTACTTGTTTAAATAGTAGCATGACTTCGTGATCAAAGTCGCTACAAGCTTAAATGCGATAGCAAGACTTGGTCACATGACGAAAATCTACATTTGGTTCGCCAAATTCAATTTGATTAAGTTTAACAAGTGAGCTTTAGAAAGGTAGACTGATTAAAAATCGCTATCAAAGCTTAAAACAAACTTAGGATAAATTTCGATTAAATTAAACAAAAGCAAAAGGTTTGCAGAAAAAGATAAACTTTATTACAAAACGGAAACAAAAGAAATAAGGCTCCTTCAGTCAGCCCCAGCCGACGACTTCTCAGGTTCGCCGGTATCTCCGGGTCCGCTCTTCTCAATGTTCTGATCCTGTACCATAGGAGCGCCTTCCAAAGCCGCAACCTCTGAACAGACAGACTTGACAAGGCCAGCAGGAACCGCCTCCGGAATTATCCCATGGTTTGTTCCGAATTGGTCGACATCCGACGGAACAGGAGGAGGGGAGTCATGGGAACGGTCGAGAAGAGGATGAGGTAATGGAGAGAGGACAAATGTGAGCTCCTCCTTCGTCACGACATTCATGTCATCCAATTCCGCATCAGCCGCAACCTCGTCCGCAGCAACCTTATCCAAGACGGCCTGAGGAATCAGCACATGTCGTCCAATTCCGCATCAGCCGCAACCTCGTCCGCAGCAACCTTATCCAAGACGGCCTGAGGAATCAGCACGCCCTGCTCGCTAAGTTTGATCAGACATTTCCTGAGCCCAGAAATCTGAGCCTGCTTAACTTGAAGCGCAACGGCATCCTCCTGGTCCTTGATGTAACGCTGGATGAGGTCAAAATGAGTCTGCGCCTTTGTCCTGACAGCGGCCTCGACTCTCTCCCTTTCCTTGCAGACCAAGTCGAGACAAGATTTCTGCAGCTTCTTTTTCTCCGACTTAAACTTAAGGGAGTCGGCCTTCGACTTCTCTTCAGCTTGTTTAAGCTTACCCTCGAGAACCAGGTTATTCCCTTCCAGGACCTTCTTCTCCTCTTTAATCTTCTTAAGAAGGTCATCCCGCTTGGTGACCGCGTCAGCCAGCTTCTTTTGGGCCCAGGAACTTTCCAAGGCCACACGGTTAGAAGCCGCGATCATCTGAAAACAGCACACAAAAATGTTATCTCGGCAAACGATGCAAAATTTAGTACAAGAAACTTACCGTTGCTTCGGCATGCTTTAGCCTGACGATAGCATCTGAGTGAGGCAATTCCTCCAAAACCGGCCAATCTGACTCGTTTCCCCTCACGCACGTCAGCATGTCAAAACAAGCCCGGGGATAATTGATGAAAGGGACCTCGCTCGCGTACTGATAAGCGAAGTTGTGAATAGAAGGGCGAGCTTCCCCTTCCTTCACTTCACGCCTCGGTCGCACCAGGACGAGCTCCTTGTTGGATTCAAAGGGTTTCGAGCTACCAGACAAATCGGAGATGGTCCCCTTAAACTTGTAGAAACCCTTCCACGGATCTTTTTGCTTAGCGGGTTCTCCAGAAGCCGCCACCACAGCAGGAGTGTCCTCAGCCGGCTTGCTCGTCTGGGACGTCTTCTTTGCCGGCCTCTCCTGAGCCAGCTTATCCTCTGCAGGCCTTTTCTTCGTGGGAACCTTAGGCGGAAGATTGGAAGGATTTACCATTGGGGCAGTCGACTTCGCACCGACATCGGAATGACTGCCGCCTTGAGAAGGAAGAAGTTTGTCCTTATCTTTTGACGACTTGGAGGAAGAAGGAGGTTTGGATGAAATCTCCTTGGAATAGTCCACGGAGTCGATTCTCTTAACTTTACCCATCCTCTTTGGCTTGACGAGTTCTTGAGGGGTAACTTTCGCCTTAGTATCCCACTTGACTGCATTGACGGACGAAAAATCAGAATGAAACAAGGAAAAGGATATCGTAAAAACGATATACGAACCTTCGGAGATCCGCGGGAGGAACTTGTTGATACGCTCGCGAGTAAGGTCTGACCACTTGCTTAAACCGAGAGCTTGAATCTGCTCGAGGATAGGGAAGTAATTGTCGGGATACGGCTTTAGGAAAGGGTGTTGCACTGCAAAGACAAAAAGGAATTAAGTAAATTGTCATGTTCGAAAGATAGCAAATTTGGGACGACATCTACCATAATCTGTATTCCAAGACGTCCTGATGAGTTCCTTATGTTTGTCAGGAACGACTAATGAGGACAATTCAACAAAGAAATAGGATCGTTGCCAATTATTGATCTTGTTGGGCGCATCTGTCAGAACGCGGTTGCCACTCTTGAACCTAACTGTGAAACACCCTGGATTGGTGGCTTTCATACGGTTGACCGACGTCATTTCCTCGAAAATCTGTGCAGTTATCGTAATACCGGCCTCAGCCCCCAACACTAGAAGACCGACCATATGGCGAACCGCAACGGCTGAGAGTTGGGAGATGGCAATTTCGTGACGATGGCAGTACGAAATCAACAGGTCGGGTAGAGGAAACCAACAACGACTGCCCCCAGTATCAGTGTTGATGAAGTACGACTCATAAAGAGTCATGTATCCCGGAGGAGGACTCCAGGGACAGTCAAGCGGAAAGGGGATGATAACTTTGATCCTTGGATCTGCTCCGCAGTCTTGAAGCATGGATCTCACCGAAGACGCAGTCGATTTGGTCCCTAAAATGTTACTAAAAATTTCGTAAGGATCAACCGGCAATGTAGGAGGAACGTTATCTTCAGAGCCGACTTGGCCAACGTCGATATCGTCCTCGTCATCATCAGAATCCCGTAACCGAGGTATGATTAAATCCTCCCGGCCAGAACTCTCGGCAGCATCGGTCTGACGGGATGCCTCGCGACGACGTTGGAGCTCTTCGATTTCAAAATGAGCAGAATGATTCCTCAAGTCGGACGAAGTATTCGAAGACGAGGGAGCAGAGGAAATAGACTGGCGACTTGGAGAATCTTCCGCAGACGATACGGAAACAACTTCTTTATCTTTACTCGATGAACAACGGATCAAAGACATGGCTTGTTGAAGAACAAATGAAGAACGCGAGAGAAAAAACGAAGATTTGATCTAAAGACCTATAGAGCCTAAAACGGAGCAACGGCGGAGTGATGACCGGAAAATAAATATCGAGAGAGAGAGGATTACCTTCCAAACTTCTTCTCTTGGGCGAAATGAGAGAGCAAGAAGCACGAAGAAGCTACTTATAGTGAAAATGACGGCGCAGGAATTGAGGCACATCATTACCTAGGCGACGATTCGTGTTTCGTACCTACCCGGTGACTAAACCGAGAATCAATTCCGGTTTCGCCATCAGTTCTGAACCGGATCTTTAAATTTCGCCATTACGAGCCAAGGCAGATAAGCCCAATAAGAACATGGGCCTAAAGAAAAACAGAGTTCGCTGGACGACGAATATGGGCCTGCAAAAATCATTTCTTAAACCTAAGGCTAACTCCTCGTAACGCCGACTTGAATTCAAGTCGCCGCACTGGGGGGGGGGGGCTTATTGTTGGAGTCAAGATTAGCACTTTCCAAAGAAGGTCTATTCATGAGTTTAGGTCGGCCCAAAGTGGAAAGTCGGAAATAAAGCCCAAGGCGGTAAAACTTAGGTTAAACCGAACTTGGGATAGCCGGCTTTCACATTAGGGTTTGGAAGGTGTCAGGTCCAAAGGCGCCGCGCAAGAAAGTCGGTAAAAAGAAATATTCCGTATCAAGACGAAGCCGAGTTATTAGGAAATATTCGTAATTATCTCTTATTTTCCTTTTAGGATAAACCGACTTGTAACCCTATATAATGAAACCCTAATATTCAGTAATGGATACACTTTTTCTTATTACTTTGTGCCTGAGAGGTTTTTAGAGCGAATTTAACCTAAACATCTCTCTGGCGACTTTAACATCTTTTTACCGACTTCCGACTTGGAAACACCGGTTACAAACCCTAAATTCCCAATTCTCACCGCGTTCATTAATCCTTCTTTTAGAATCCCTAATTCACACACCCTAAAACTCTTTCTATCTTCAGATAGACCGAGTTGAGATCTTACACCACTAGCCAAGGTTTGTTCTCAAGTGATAGAGCATTATAGGTATTGATTAAATCCACCCAAAGGTCTGACCTCTCAGTGACAGTGTTGCAGGCATAAATGGCAGTGAAGATAAACCGCTCCGAGGTACCAATTGTAACTTCACAAGTGAGAGACTGTTTAATTTGATGAAGGAGACGACAAGAAGCCGGGGTCTTCCAAATAAGGATAATACGGCCATCATCATCAGAGGCGTGATTAGAGGTAAAGTTCCAATTCCTACAGACTTTAGACATAATGTGATCCAAATTATTAGCTTTTATATGCGATTCCAAAATAGCACCAAAACACGGTTGATGGGCAAACAACCAGTTAGCAAAAGGTAGGTGCTTGCTAGAGTCATTTAGACCTCTAACATTCCAAAAAAATTGTTTTATACTCATAGGTGATGAAGAGACTCCCCTAAGGAGGAGAGAGACCCATCAAGAGAAGCGTCCAAGTGGACATGGTGATCAGCAAGCAAAATAACAGACTCTGACAAATCAGACTGCAACACTTCAGAGGCATGGGTCAAAGAGCCAGTACCCTGAGAGTTAGCATCAGTATCAACAACAAGATTAGCCAAATCCTTAGGATTCATGGCATTAGCAAAAGCCAGTGGGGGCTTCATGGGAGCAGGGATTTGAGGTTTGAATCTCCTAGGGAGAGCAGAGAGGGTACTTTCCTGAAGCGGACTGTGGGGGTAAGGAAGCCCTGACGGAGTAATGGTAGCTGGCAATGCCACTACATAAGGAACATCAAGTGGGTTTAGAGAGTAAATAGTCTCCCACCTTTTAATACTCCCTGGAATACTCCCTGGAATACTCCCTGGATCAGGAGATTTAGAGGAGCCAGAAGCAGGCACATTGGTAAGAGTATGATCAACAGAGTCCTTGACTGGAGAGGAGATAGTATCTTGCAGAGAGTTACTAGGAAGATCATCAGAAGCCGTAAGAGATTCTTCAAGCTCTGAAATAGGCTGATTTACTAAAGTCTTCTTCAAAATATCAGGGGAGTAACTTCCAAATATGATACTGGGGATAGAAAGGTTTGCCACAGAGTAAGGTTCTGTTTAGCAGTTTGATGAACCTTGTTAAGGAGATCTTGAAAAGGACCCGGGGTCTGATTAGAAGCCAAACCATTGTCAAGCTCTAAGTTATGTTCACCAGTTTCAGCAGTTGAACTATTCTCAATATTAGGCATCGGAATATCAGAGGCAATAGAACCAGTGGAGTTAGTTGGAGTAGGGGGATCAGGGGAATTCTCATGAGCCGGCTCACCCACATTTTGACAGTGGGGCTGAGTAGTGTGGTCTTTAAGCGGCAAGAGGCAGTTCTTCGCAATGTGCCCTAGTTCCTTACAGTTAGCACAAGTAGGAGGAAGCCATGGGTAATCAACATCGACAATAGCCACCTTCCCATCTTTTCTTGGCAGCTCTATCGTGCGAGGTAAGGTCTTTGACAAATCAACATCGACCTTTACATGAGACAGAACAAGACTAACCATATTTATGGTGTAGTCATCCGTTTCTCTCGGTTCTCCTAATGCACCTGCAACCCAACCAAGACCCTCCAAAGAACGAAGATCAAGTGGGACATTACGTAAGTGGGCCCAGATGGGAATGGCCGTTAGAGGAGGAGAGGAAGCAATATGATGGGAGCCCCATTGGTGGACGTGGAACATGGAATCACCAATGTACCAGATACGTTTCTCCAGAATTTTTTCTCTAATAAAGTCATTTGGAACCCTGACAATCATTGAATTGGCAAGCAAGTTGGTGTGTATTTCAATATGCTTCCTTTACCCCACATGTAAGTAATAACACTTTGTATTTGCTTGTAGGGAGGAGCACGTCCACAGTAATAGCAGTTAAGGTATTCTTTATGGAGCTCAGCTCCTCTCTGATACACAGCTTCAGGGATGACAACAGTAGGATTACCTACTGAGTTGAATAAAGCTGGTCCTTGACGAGTAAGGCTTCTGTCAACTTGTTTCCTTATTTTATCAACTAAGTGGACTGAAGCATTTTTCATGTACTGACCAGCAGGAAAACCAGGAGCATCAGTAGGGTCATTCCTAGGAGGAGTAGTAGTGGAGGAGGGACCAGTATTACTGATATGAGCAGAAGGACCCTTAGGGCCAGTATCAGATTGAAGATGACGATTATCAAGACCACTTATAGGTCCACCTTCAAAGTCCACCTGAGAACCAGGAGTAGCAGGTAAAACCTTACTAGCTGCACCATTAGTACGAAGAGGAGAAGAATTCTTAGGATTAAGAATAGTGTATTTTTTCTGCACTGTAGCTCCAGATCTAGATCCGGAAGTGACAGCAGTTTTGGAGGTAGAAGCCAATGGTTGGCCTTTCCCCACCAACAGATCCGCAGTAGTACTAGCTTTATTAGAAGCCAGAGAAGAGTTTGGGTCTTCATCCATGGCAGACGAGGACTGTAGCTCAACAGTAGTCACCTTAACAGGTGAAGGCTCAACAGTAGAAACCTTAGTAACAGGAAGAAGAGGAGGAAAGAGATCCAAAGCAAGAGAGGGATCAGGCGGATCAGGAGGGAAAGGTGGAGGCCGTAAATGACTATCACAAGAGGTGGAGGCAGACGACGGAGAGAAGGCCGGAGGCTTCCCCTCCGGGAACCACTTATTCTTCATAGGGAAGAGCGTTAGAGAGAGTTTGACTTTTTAAGTGATTGGAAATTTTGATTGTAGACAAAGATGATAAACCTCAAAAATAAACTATGAATGTTGTTTTCAAAGAAATTTTTAGCAATATGTGATGACTATCTTTTATATTTATTTTCATCTTTTGATTATAATGAACTATTCTACAATATGTTTAATTCTTTTAGGTCTAATAAACATTATCAGAAACAATTATTGTTGAAGTTTTTGATATTTTTATTATATATTATCTTTAAATCAATTATATAATGATTGAAAAACAAATAAAACGAAATCAAATTGCGTCCAAAACTGATTCACAAACTAAACCAAAAAATCAGGTCAAAAATAAGAACTATAATATAAACAGACAAATAATGATTTATTTGGCGTATATCAATACTAAAAATAGTAATTTAACTTCAATTTAAAAAATGAAACAATTCTACCATGAATGAAAACGAAAAAAACATTCGCATGTTCAGTCAGACTCTAGTATTATCATGAAGATGAAGATCCTGGTCCTTCACATGTTTTGGTGCACATCCACGGTGGAATCCTTGGCGGTACCCACCTTGGAAATACTCGAATCGCGGCAAATGATGCCGCAGTTATTTGAAATCAAGCGTATCGCTTTGAAAACATTGCTCCAAGCGTATATAACAAGTATGTATTATATACAAATGAAAACTGATAAAGTGTTATAGGGGTGAGCAATTAACCTCTGCCAGTGGCCACGAAAAGAATGAAAGAGATGAGAACGACTGAGACCAACAAACGCACAGAGAGCTTCATTTTTCTGGTGGGGGAAGAGAGAAAGAGATTTTTGAAACTAATATTGTGTTGTGTAAGAAGCTAATGGGCTGGGTATAGAGAAGAGGTTGCGTGGTATCAATATATAGGCAAGGACTCGATGTGTATGTAAGAACGATCGAGAAGAATAATTCTAGAGAACATTTTTATTGGTTGGATATATTTTTGTTGTAATGCTTAGAATAGCTGCCAGTGAAAGCTTGACTTCTTCATATGTATGGGTAAAATAGTATGACATATATATATATATATATATATAATTTAAGTAATGAAATTGATATTTATAGGATGTATAGCATATAACTTCTAAATCTCAATAGATATTAAGATTTAAAGCTCTTACAACAAAATAATAACATCATATATACAACCTAGAGAGATGATACATACGGAGAACAAAAAATAAATTACTCCGTTGAAGGTTCTTCAAATTATATTTTAGAATTATTACAATATTATATATTTTTGAACTGAAATTAGACAATGATGACAAGAGAAGATAACAAAACTGGTTTTTACATTTTCGTTAATATTTTATTAATTGATAAAAAAAAAATTAGACACAGATATTGCTGCACATGCAATAGGCTTTCGAGCATAAACCTAATGCGAAACCTTCGCTCTCGCAAGCAGAGTTACAATCACGATGGTGGCTCCCAAATAAACACATTGATGTGAACTTGGCACTCCGTGTAATATCACACATTTTTCCGTTACTCCCTAGAACCATTCCTAAATCACAAAATTGACTCACCAAATTATATAAAACACTCGTTTTGGAGCATAGCCATATATAATTAACTTAGAACCATATTACACAGATGTTTTTATAATCAAAATGTGGAATTACAAGACATGCATGGGCTCGTCGCTTGTGTATATATTATTTTCATGCTCATATTTCATATATGGCACATGCATTTAAATAAATCCAGAACCAGTCAAAAGAATTAAGATATTGGAAGCTATATATATATATAACTACTTTATATATTAGACCTATATAACTACTTTATATATTAGATATATATATATATAACTACTTTATGTATTGGAAATATAATTTTTAAGAATTAAAATATAAAAAACACAATTAAAAGAAACTTTCTTTGAATCCCATAAAATAATTTTGCAATAATTTAGTGGGTTTTAAAGAGTTTTGTGTTGTTTTATGAGTTCAGAAAGAAAACTCAAAAGAAAACATATTGAAAGTAAGTTGTTTTTTTACCAACGTGGAATTTCTGGGTTTTTGGCCCATAATTTTCCATGAATTCGGACTCCGCCTCTACATATTATGTTTTAAAGAGTACCATTAAGTTTCTTTTCCACCGTGGTATTTGAACCCTTGACGTTTAATTTTTCTTTTGATTAGTTGAATCTAGAAGTTTTATACATTATCATCCAAAATAAATGACAATAGCAAGATATGTGGTTCATTGATAGGTACATTATGCAGATGAATAAAAGACATTACGTAGATGACTATATACGTTCACATGTGTGTATATATATTATGGAAAGTTAGATAGTATTATAAGATGAGATGAGCTATGAACCTGCGCTAAGGAGTAGCATGAATGAGAAGAGAAGGAATGAGATCAAACGCAGAGAGAGCTTCATTTTAGATAGATAAAAATACAAATGGGAATTAAAAATATGAAAAAGGAAAAGAAGATGGCACTCTATATATAAAGTGGATGAATCTTTATGGTTGGTAAAATATTTTTGATTTATTTTTTCTTTGACTAATGAAAATAAATAGTTTAAGGCCTCAGAAAAAACAGAAACAAAACGTGAACCAAATGAGCAGCAGTAACTAAAGGATTACCACTCACGTCGTGTTTGTGTTTGTGTCCATGTATTTGTGCCATATAAAATATATACGTCTACCCAATGCGTTCTGTTTTATATACTTTTTATTCCGAAACAAACTAAATTATTCCTTTTTTTTAACACTGGTTTTATTGATATTTGGTGGTTACAAATTACATCAGAGAAGAAATACATTATATGAAATAGCATCCGAACTATTGATCTTTCCTCACTTTAATAGTGAGACATTCATCTAAGATACAATAGCCAAAATCACACACAAGAGTTTCCCGAAACAGATAAAAGGTTGATGTTCCCGATCCCACACTAGCAGGCGGACTTTCATGATCTTTTACCACTTATGATACTTCTCATAGATAAGATAGATCTTCTTCATTAATCGTCTTGTTCAACTTTCTCCAACTATAACTTCTCTGAAGCTTCCATTGAGAAAGTTAGAAACGCATATACCACTCAGATATAAAGGAAGTATTTTCAGTGCTTCCCGTTAAAACAAAACAAAAACAAACCCAAAAGCAATGAAAACCAAACTTAAATCGACAATTGGACTCTCTAAACCAGAAAATATAGCGGCCAAGCCGTACCGTAGATCCAAAGATCCGGAATTTTCATTGGCAAGATCCAAAATAAAGATCAATAATAAGCTTTAAAGAGAGATAAAATCGAACACAAAACCCCAAACCATGGGAGTGGAGATCAAGACCTCGACAAAAGCCGGATCCAACCCATACCAAAACAACAAACCACAAACAAAACCATAGATCGAGCCAACGGAAGTCCCGACCTGAGCAAAGAGGATAACGGCGGGGAAAGCGAGATCTGCGGTGATCGGAAAGTGTTAAGAGTGGTACCGGAGAACCGTCGCACCGGGTCGAGGAGAGGTAGGCATAGAAAGAGATCGGTCAAGAAATAAGGCGAGAGATAGAATCAAAGGTGTTAGCGTCAAGAAATCCGCTCCGTCGATCCAAAGAATCTGGCACCTTCATCTTCCCTGAGCACCTCCGCTGCTCGTCGCTACACAAGAAGCTCCACCAAGCGAAGCTGAGAGAGAACTAGAAATCAAAACCATGACCGAGCCTTCAAGTAATGCAACAACACACGAACAACAAGGGGATGCGGAGACGAAGAACATCAAAAAGAAGAGCTCACTCCGGCAACGTCACAGCTCCCGAAAGAACCGGACGCGCCGGAGCAGGAAACTCAGATCTGTAACTTTGCGAGAGAGAGAGAGAGAGAGAGAGAGAGAGAGAGAGAGAGAGAGAGAGAGAGAGAGAGAGAGAGAGAGAGAGAGAGAGAGAGAGAGAGAGAGAGAGAGAGAGGACTAAATTGTTTCTTTACTCGATAGTTAATTGGTTATGCGACCTACCATTCATATTACTGAATTGGCTGACTCAACTAAAGGCTTCTCCAGATGGTGAAGAATAAGCCCAAGAAACCTCCGCACAGCTTGCCCCCACCCCTGAAAAGCCCCATTTCATCTCATCAAAAATCACCTGCTCACTCGCCCTCGCGCTCACCATCCGTCAGCACCCAGGATTCGAATCTGCGCTTGCCGCTGTCGTGATCTCAAGCCCCTTCTTGGCATCCTCCTATGGAGCTAGAGGCACAAGTAGACCCCTCTCTCCCATGTGGTGAGGCAATAGAGATTGAGGTCTCTTTAAGTATTCTCGCCGTTGAGACAGGTTGTATAAGCCCCTATCACTCTTGGTCACATGCAGTAGAAGCTACAACTTCTCTAAGCCATGCACCCGAGGTGACAGGCTCTCCGTTACCAGCTGTCGAGATCTGCAACGACACTATTATCGCTTTTGTGAAAGTTATTTCCACAACCAGCCCAGAACCGAACAATAATCAATTGGTGAAGGTCCCGACTGCACAGATTGAGAATACTAAAGCTATTCCTGAGAAGGTGTTTCCGACCAAGAATCAAACTACTTCAGTGAACCTGGAGAAAGTTGTTAACACAGCCATCCAAACCTTGCCCATTGCAGCTACCATAGCGCAGTAAGAGACTACCTCCTGCTATGCTCCTATCTTTGGAAAGGTCGTTACTCCGACTGACCCAGAATCAACACGTCAGGATAACTCATGCCCCAAAGATACTTGGTATGATTTTTTCAAAGGGGGTACAAGGAGGCGCCAGAAGAGAGGTGAAGCTTCACCCTGCCTTCGGGTGAGGCTTGCATAGAAATACTGAAATCCGCAATTGAAAACAACATAAAATCTTGGGCAAGTTTCATTATTGGAAGGTTTTATTATGATCTCCTTTCTCAAGGTACGGTTCATTCAATAGTAAATGGAATATGGATTAAGCAGTTTCGTGATATATATGTGACGAAGATGGAAGGTAATGGTTTCCTGTTCATAATTTCAAACTCTGCAACCAGTAATCATGTGCTTAATCAGAGTTTATGGAGCATAGAGGGTCAGGCAATGTTTATATAGCTGACTGGGAGCCTGGTTATGTGCCTACTAAGCCCTAGCTAACAACATCCCCGATTTGGTTGGAGTTAAGGAACGTCCCTCACTAGTTTTTCAATGAGGATGGATTGGAGCGTATAATTGGTCTTGGTAGTGACTGTAGGTTCCTGCATCGAACAACAACAAACAAACAAAATTTAAATTTAGAGGTGGCAAAGGTATTCACTATTATTGATCCTAGGGTTCCTCTACGAAAGTTGTCAATGTGAAATTTCAGTCGGGAGAGATAGCTAGAGTGGAGGTCTCTAGCCCTTGGATGCCTCCATTTTGCTCATTTTGTAAGGAGATCGAACATGGCCTTAAACGTTGTAAAAGATCATTTATGTCGGGGCGGCTTCTAGCTGAAAACATCCTCTTA
Source organism: Orychophragmus violaceus (assembly GCA_030180135.1). Lineage (NCBI taxonomy): Eukaryota > Viridiplantae > Streptophyta > Magnoliopsida > Brassicales > Brassicaceae > Orychophragmus > Orychophragmus violaceus. The sequence continues at coordinate 34,456,901 of CM058239.1, forward strand.
GCCTCTGAACTTGTTAATGGCTATAATTGGAAAAAGGCATGGATCCGTGAGGAATGATGAAGGTGGACTTGCGAAAAGCTTTTGACTCTGTCAAGTGGGAATTTGTGTTGGCAACGCAAATGGCACTTAACATACCAGAGAAACTTGTCCGTTGGATCTATGAATGTATAACTACTCCTACATTTTTAGTATGCGTTAATGGTTTTTTTTTCAAAATCTCAAAGGGTTTGCGGCAAGTTGACCCGCTTTCACCCTACCTCTTTGTGGTAACTATGGAGGTTCTGTCAAGGCTGTTACAATCGAGGTTTATAGCTGGGGATATCAAATATCATTTGCATGCCGAGGTCCTAAAGATTACACATCTAATGTTTGTTGATGATATTATGATTTTTTTTTATGGGAGCTGCTGGTCTTTACATGGTATTAGTGAAACTCTCAAGGATATTGCGAGCTGGTTGTGACTGAGAATGAACCAAGAGAAGATGCAATTATTTCACGCAGGATTGAACCCGTGTGAATCCAATGCTAGTGCTAGCTATATATTCTCGGTTGGTTCACTCTCTATTAAGTACCTTGGTCTTCCTCTAATTTCAAGGAAAGTATGAGTCGCTGAATATGCCCCCTTACTGGATAGGGTCACGGGATGCTTCAGATCATGGCTGGTTCGTTCTTTATCTTATGTCGAAAGAGTGCAGCTAATTGCATCGGTGATAATGGTGGTTATTAACTTCCGAATCACAACCTTCCTACTCTTTAAAGGATGTATAAAGAAGCTCGAATCCCTCTGCAACAGATTCCTATGGTCTGGATCTCGTGAGGGTAGTTTCATGACGAAGGTAGCCTGGTCAAAGGTTTGCTTACCTAAAAGAGAAGGTGGGCTGGGTCTTCGGAGAATTTCAACTTGGAATATAGCATTGAACCTGCGACTAATATGGCTATTATTCTCCAACTATTTATGGGTAGCTTGGCAATAGTTTCATCATATGAGGAGTGAAAGTTTTTGGGAGTTGAAGTCTAAACCAAGTGATTCAGGTACTTGGAAATCTGTTCTAAGCTTGAGGCATCTTGCAACTAACTTCTTAAAATGCAGCTTGGGACACTGGCTTACTGCAAGATTCTGGTTTGATAATTGGAATTCACTAGGTCCGTTAATCAACATGATAGGGGACTCGGGACCAAGCTTGCTAAGAATGGCGATCAGTTCTCGTGTCGCAGATGCTTGCTAAATCTCTTTGTGGCTTCTTCCTTTGCCGTGATTCCAGTAACAATTACCCTAAGTTTCGTGCCTCATTAGAACACAATCAGATTAAAAGAGGAGGAGTACGACTAGTTTGGATTTGTCTGGTTAAAAGGTAACATACCTAAACACGCTTTCTTGATGTGGAAAGGCTACCAACTAGACTAAGGCTAGCGAGGTGGAACCTAAACGTCCCGACTTCGTGTGGACTCTGTTCCAGCTCCAATGAATCTCGAGATCACTTTCTGTTTTAGTGTTCAGTTAGCATCGAGGTTTGGAATGCTATGTTTAAAAAGCTTGGTTACCCTCCTTCCTCTTTTCAGTCTTGTTAAGCGTTTATGCAGTGGGTGAAGCGTGACCCTGCAGCCTGTCCACCTAATCTTCAGAAGCTAGCAGCTCAAGCCATGATTTATGAGCTATGGATTGAGAGAAATCGAAGGGTGTTATGTGCAAATATTAAAACTCAACCCAGCTCATCAAGCCATTGACAAACAAGTCAAGATAACTATCACAGCTTGGAAACTGCGTAAGAACTTCACGAACCTTATGTCCATTTGGTTAAATTAAGTGCAGCTCAGCAGTACTTTGCTTATGTACCTTGTTTTTTCCCTTTTTGCCTTGGCAGCATGTTTCTGAGTTTGAAATCTCTTGTAAAGTAGAACTCTTATTTGTTATGCGACGAGATATATTATCAATTTCTTCTTGTTGAATGAGACGAATGAACGTAAAAAAAAAACTATAAACCAACAAGTAATATTTGCACCCCGAGTGATAATGGATAGCACAAAGAGTGTAGTCTCGAAGAAATTATATGGCTTCAGATAAGGTCGAAGAAAATATACATGTTACATATCTATATATGTGTTGTTTAGTATAAAAATGATTTATTTTGAAGATCAACAAGGTGTGTTGTAGTAGCAACGCTTGAGGAATCCTTTACAACTACCATCGGGAAAACCCTCGTTATGGCAAACATTGGCACAATTATTTCCTGCTCACGGAAAGTCCCTTGACTATATATTTGGCTCCTCAAGACCTCGACTTACACACCCTTGCATCCACCGTGACCGGACACATCCCTATAGACCATCACTTAGCAGCCGAAACTAAACTCTAGAAAATTTGATTAAATCAACATTACTTAGATCACAAATATCGTTGAGGATGGCACCTTAGTCTTCTAAAGCATGAACAATTACATGATAACAACATTGGAGCTCGATTTGGACAGTTTAAATGATTATCATGCATGAAATCAGATTTCGATCTTAAAAGGAAAAGAGTTTGTCACTTGAAGATACTTACCCTAATTTCTACTTTTTTGGCTTTTCATTACAAACAAAAAGTGTCCGAATATTTGCTTATTATGTTGTCAAAATTTTTAAACTAAATTTGTTGTCGAAATGGGCTTATACTAATTTGGATGTAAGATATTGTCTCACTAATTTTAACAGTCGTATTGTCCTAATCTGTATATTTGGCTCCACAAGTTTTTGTTGTTAAATATAACAAACATACTATTCCCATATATTAATAGATCAGATAATCCTGAATTTAAAACTTTAATTTGTAAAATAATAATATATAAATTCAACATAATAGGTAAAATAATAGTTTATCTCAAAACTAAAATCAAACTAAAATTTCGAATATAGATAACTAAGATATACCTCAAAATATAATCTTCATATGAAAAAACAAATTTAACATAAAATAATCATATTAAAACGTAAATATAAAAAAGAGAAGGTGTAATTTTATATAATCAGGAAAAACTACAAAAAAATAATATGAACTCTTATATGGCAAAAATTAGGGCTGACGGTTAGGTTATCCATTCGGGTTCGGTTCATTTTTTCTTACAAATTTAAGATTTTTGGGTTATTTGAAATGTGAGAAAATATCAACGAGCCACACCTGCGAAAATAAATCCAGAACCAGTCAAAAGAATTAAGATATTGGAACTATATATATATATAACTACTTTATATATTAGAAATATATTTTTTTAAGAATTAATCATATAAAAAATACAATTAAAAGAAATTTTCTTTGAATCCCATAAAATAATTTAGCAACAATTTAGTGGGTTTTAAAGAGTTTTGTGTTGTTTTTATAGTTCAGAAAGAAAACTGAAAAGAAAACATATTTAAAGTAAGTTGTTTTTTTAACAACGTGGAATTTCTGGGTTTTTGGTCCATAATTTTCCATGAATTCGGAGTCCACCTCTATATATTTTGTTTTAAAGAGTACCATTAAGTTTCTTTTTCACTGTGGTATTTGAATCCTTGACGTTTCATTTTTCTTTTTGATTAGTTGAATTTAGAAGTTTTATATGTTATCATCCAAAATAAAGGATAATAGCAAGATATGTGGTTCATTGATAGGTACATTATGCATATGAATAAAAGACATTACGTAGATGACTATATACGGTCACATGTGTGTATATATATATATATATATATATATATATATATATATATATATTATATGGAACGTTAGATAGTATTATAAGATGAGATGAATTATGAACTTGTGCTAAGGAGTAGCAGGAACGAGAGGAGAATGAATGAGATCAAACGCAGAGAGAGAGCTTCATTTTTAGATAGATAAAAATACAAATGGGAATTAAGAATAAGAAGAATGAAAAGAAGATGGCACTCTATATATAAAGTGGATGAATCTTTTTGTTGGTAAAATATTTTTGATTTTTTTTTCTTTGACTAATGAAAATAAACAGTTTAAGGCCTCAGAAAAAAATAGAAACGAAACATGAATCAAATGAGCAACATTAACTAAAAGGCTTACCACTCACGTCGTGTTTGCGTTTGTGGGCATATATTTTTGCCATGTAAAATATATACGTCTAGCCAATGCGTTCTGGTCTTTTTTAATTATATATTATATGAATCATTAATCGATCTTTAACCAAGGATAACCGGGTTTACACGAACCAAAACCAAAGTAAAATTATGAAACCTAAATAACCGAAGAGAACTCCCAAACCGGCTTCCAGAGAATGCATTCTGTTTTATATATTTTTATGCCGAAAAATACTAAATTGTTCCTTTACTCGGTAGTTAATTTTTTATGCGACCTACCATTAATCTTATTGAATTGGCTGACTCAACTAAAGGAAACGACGTCATTTCTCTTTGGCGACCTAATTGACGATTTGCAACTCCTTTGCTGCCCACGTCGCCGCCAGCCTCTGACGGTCTCTGCTATCGCCCTGAAGCTCTAAAATTGTGGACAACGTTCACCGTCTTAATTACCCTATATTTTTGTTATATATGACTTATGAGAGCTTAATTAGTGATGAATAAATTAAAATATCAAGATATAAAAATTAGATTTACTGGTTACAGAGCTAAATCACTTTACCAAATTGATAAAAATACTTCCAAACGGTTATTCCATGATTTTATAAATCATCAGAATTTAAAAGTCACATAATTAGATTTAAACAATATATATATAATTAAGAGAGATTTAGTCAAATAATCAAAAATGGGGGATAAACTAGATGACCATCTTTGATTTGACATAAATTTGACATAAGGCCTTTTCAGAGTTGTTAAAATGACCACACTATCCTTGACGCAAGTTGCACCTTTTATTTCTTTGTCTTATCTTCTCTCTTTCTTCCTAGCGAATAAAATATCAAACATAATTGCACGCCAGTTTCATAAAATTATCAGCAAATATTTTTGATAAATTATTTTCTGTCGTAGAGTCGATTTATATATTAACACAATTATGATGTATGTTAACTTAGTTATTAACATGTTAACTTAGAATGTAAATTCAAATTATTATATTACATATAAAATATATAAGATTATCGATAATTTATTACTTGAGACAATATCAAAATTGTTATATATTAAGCTTTCCAACAAATATATTCATGCTCAATGAGTCCACCCATTAAATTAAACATGAATTAACACAATTATAATATGTGTTAACTCAATTATTAACTAGTTAACTTTTAATTGATTGTTCAAATTATAATGTATATATTTATTGAACTGATTCAATGAGTAACATATGTGTTAATATAATTATTAACTAGTTAATTTTTAGAGTTTGTGTCTATATTATGTTGTATCATATAAAATATATAAGTTCACTCATAAATGTTTGCGTAACACACTAACAATATTGTTGACTTGTGGATTCACCTGTTTATATAAAAAGTGATAAGAGCGTTGACTACAAAGAAAAAAATTTCTTGGATTCGGTTCAGGCGCAGCCAGTTGTTAAGTTCTAATCCAAAACCTCAGTACAAAAGTTCTTCTTTTCCCTTCGTTTTCAAGACTGACCATTGTTGTATTCAAGTAGTGGCCCAATCGACGGAGATCTGAAAATGAAGAGCGGTGTGGATCTGAAGACGACGAACAACGAGAGGTGTGGGAAACGGCATCGAATGCTGATAAGGTTATCAGAATGAAAAAATGGTGTTGTTTGATCTTTAAAAGCTTCTTCGATGGTTTTAAGAGAGAGAGAAAGTATAATAAATTAAATGAATATTAAGTGTGAACAAAATTAAATATTAATTTAATGATAAAATCTGTAGGTATCTTTAGGCAAGTAGGGGTATGGAGGAAATAAAGAAAAAGACGAACAGTGTTTGGTCAATCGCTTAATATACATATAACTTGTGTATATGGGGTGCAATTTCTCTATAATCTAAATTAAAAATATAAATAAATAAAGAACTTATATCCGGTATATTATACAATCGTTTCTGGTTTTATTTAAGTTTGTTTCAAATGTACGTCGACAAAAGATACATTCAAGTATATACATGATTTTATATAATTATATAAATATCAATAGTATGACACACATATATGATAACAAGATTTTGCAATCCTAGAGGTATCAATTCCTCTTGCTTATCGTTGTAGCAAGAGGTATCGAACCACTTTTGGGAGAGGAATAACCAAAAAGAATTCACTAAACCAATGAAGTCAAGCAAACAAGTTCAAGTTGTGAATCTAAAAGCTCTAATTGCAACCAAATGAAACAAACAAATTGATTAAGCAAGCAAACAAAAGACTAAACACACAAATTCAATGATAAAAGTAAGGCCAATGGGTTTAGGTCAATGAGTATAGCAATCTAGAGCTATCAAGGATGCTTAAACAATCATCATAGATGCTAATCCTAAGCAAGAACACTAATCAATCAATTAATCCAATCTCTTGGTACTAATTACTTTGCCTAATCCTTAGTCAAGATCAAATTCTCATTTGTGAATAAAAACAAGGCAAGCATTAATCTCAAGTTCTCTTAAGCTAATAAACACTTTAGACATTCACTTTCATGAGCTAAAATATGTAAATTCCCATCAAAAATTCAATCTAGCATTTCATCGAACACATGGTGTGAAATAAAACTCAATACATCTAAACCAAATTAATCAATGTCAATCTAGCAATAAGTACATTTAGATAGGAAGGATCAATCACCATATCCATATTGGTACTCATGAGAAGAGTACTCATTTGGAAGATCACCTTGATAAGTGGATGTGCTTTCAAATCCATGATGACTTGTAGGGTCCCAAGCCATCTCTCTTTCTTGAGCTTCTAGCATAGCCCTAAACATTGAAGCTATCTCTGAAGCCATGCTCTCTTTCTTGTGATTTGCACCTTGCAAAAAGAACAAACACTTAAAAGAAAGTTAGTCACCACACAAACAAAAACAAAATAAAAGCTTAGTCTCAAGAAGAAGAAAAATCCTAATGACTATTGCTAAACCCAATTGGCAACGGCGCCAAATTGATAAGTAGATTTTTGCAATCCTAGAAGTATCAATTCCTTTTGCTTATCGTTGTAGCAAGAGGTATCGAACCACTTTTGGGAGAGGATTAAACCAAAAAGAATTCACTAAACCAATGAAGTCAAGCAAACAAGTTCAAGTTGTGAATCTAAAAGCTCTAATTGCAACCAAATGAAACAAACAAATTGATTAAGCAAGCAAACAAAAGACTAAACACACAAATTCAATGATAAAAGTAAGGCCAATGGGTAAGATAGCCACGATGGAGCTCTCTCTCTCTTCTCTCTCTCATATCTTTCAGAGAGAGGGAGCGATGTCGGAGGCGAATTCCGGTTAACCGAATTTTGTCGTTTTCTGTAAATCGCCTTGTTCGAAGGCTCCTTTTTGTTTTGCTTTCTTTTGTTCCGATCGTGGCTCCTCTTTGGATCCCGATTTGAATAAACACATAGTTCTTTCTATGGCCACTATCTCTTCCGATTCATCGGACCTTTCAGGATTTCTTCCTGTCGCCTCGCGGTTCGTGAGGCTCTCGATCTAGCTCCTCCTTGCTGCTTTTGCCTCGTCTGCTCCTGATTTTAGCTGTCGAGCTCCGCTGTTTCTCCTCCGCTCGCGGGGATTAATATCGTGGCCGTGCCACTGCTTCCGAGGAAAGCGTTAAGTGGATTCTGTTGGACGTTTCTTCCAACGGCGGCGGCGTCTCCTTTTCTCCGGTGGTTCCTAGTCGGGTCTCTTCATCGGGTTTGTTCTGTTTGCAGGTAAGCGGATTCTGGCTTTGGGATGCATAGATCGACAATCGGTTCTGGCAGTCACGGTGAGTAGGTCTGGAGAGCTTTGGTTCGGGTTCCTCTCCGTCAATCTGAAGCTTCCCGGCGGTGCCTTCGTTGAACGGCGCGGATGTTGCATGCCGTTTTTGTTCTGGCGCTGACACGTGTCCCGTGTCGATCTGATCCATTCGCGTTTGTTTTTCTTCTTGGACTGGGCTTTGGCCCGATTGTAATTAAACGTGGCCCATGAATGAATATTCAGTTGACAAAAAAAAAGTAAGGCCAATGGGTTTAGGTCAATGAGTATAGCAATCTAGAGCTATCAAGGATGCTTAAACAATCATCATAGATGCTAATCCTAAGCAAGAACACTAATCAATCAATTAATCCAATCTCTTGGTACTAATTACTTTGTTTAATCCTTAGTCAAGATCAAATTCTCATTTGTGAATAAAAACAAGGCAAGCATTAATCTCAAGTTCTCTTAAGCTAATAAACACTTTAGACATTCACTTTCATGAGCTAAAATATGTAAATTCCCATCAAAATTCAATCTAGCATTTCATCGAACACATGGTGTGCAATAAAACCCAATACATCTAAACCAAATTAATCAATGTCAATCTAGCAATAAGCACATTTAGATAGGAAGGATCAATCATAATTAAGCCCTAAGCATCCATGAATCACTCTAAATCACCCTAATCTACCTAACCAATAAGCCTCAAATGAAACTACTCACTAATCATATTGACTCCATTAAAACCCATAGAGATAATAATGGAAATCATAATTAGAGAAATGAAATTAAAAAGATAACAATACTTGACTAAGACTTAAAATAAAAATTTACAAATTGTTTAAGATTCAAAAGGGATAAAAGAAGTTCATGAGATAGAACATAGATCCTAAAAATTGGATCTAAATACAAATATATGTGTTTTTGGTCATAGTGGTATTTTTGTAATTAAACCAATCCGAAAATGGTTTGTATCGGCTGAGTTTGGTCGTTATCACCAACCGATATAACTCTTTGGAAAAATGTTGGTTTTGTGCGTGATATTTCATCCGACACGTCTGATCGATAGATGAAGGCCGATGGTTTGGTGCGCATACTCGTACGTCTTGGGCTTGGGCCTGATCTCACGTGCATGGGGCTGCATGGTTTCAACACAGGCCTAGTTCACGTCATCAATTTGGTTACGTTACTTCTATTAACTTGCATCAAGTCCCATCTTCATTTCATTTCTTTTTCTTTCTTTCTTTTTTTTGTTTGTCTCCAACTCCATTTATATCTTAAGAACCTACAAATTATAATAAAAACTTCCAAAGATAATAAAATATGCAAATCTTAATTCTAACACACTTAAGTTTCTAAATGCCAAAATGTTAAGAAATTAACGTAAGATAATGCAAAAATGTTAAATTAAAGATAAAATATCATGTTAAAAAGAGCGGTTGAGGTAGTCCAAGTGGTAGAAGGGTTCGAGGTGGCAACCACCACCCGGGTTCGACTCCAGGCGGAAACAAAAATGCCTCCTTTGCTCACAACGCGGGCACTGGGCCTAAAGCCCAGGGAAAACCCTCCCAGGTGAAGCTGGTCTGCGGCCTGACTGGGCCCAGGGAGATTAGTCTAGACCTTGGTCTGGGATCTTCCCTGGTTTATCAAAAAAAAAAAAATATCATGTTAAAAATTCCTAAATTATGCATATATATTAAGTAATGAAATTGATATTTACAGGGTGTATAGCATATAACTTTTGAATCAATACATACAGATAAACCTCTTACCAAAAAACAGCAACATCATATATACAACCCCTAGAGATATACATACGGAGAACACAAAATAAATTACTCCCTTGAAGGTTATTCAAATTATATTTTCGAGTTATTACAATATTATATATTTTCGAATAAAAACTAGGAAATGATGAAAGAGAAGATAACAAAAATGATTTTCACATTTTCATTAATATTTTATTAATTGATAAAAAAAATTAGCAGGTTTAGGTGCACTTGCAAAAGGTTTTCTCGCAATAACCTCCTTGGAAACCTTCCGTGGTGCAAACAGAGGCACATTTCTCTGCGTGCCTCTTAAATAAACACATTTGTTTGAACGTGCCACTCCGTGCATCACACGATTTTGCCTCCACTGGAACCATTCCTAAATCATAAAATTAACTCACCAAATTATCTAAAACACTCGTTTTGGAGCATAGCCATATATAATTAACTTAGAACCATATACATAGATGTTTTCTTTATAACCAAAATGTGGAATTACAAGACATGCACGGGCTTGTCGCTTGTGTGTAGATTATTATCACATATTTTTGCGCCCCCTAGAACCTTTCCTAAATCACAAAATTAACTCACCAAATTATCTAAAACACCCGTTTTGGAGCATAGTCATATATAATTGAATTAGAACCATATACATAGATGTTGTTTTTATAACCAAAATGTAAAATTACAAGACATGAATGGGCTTGTGTGTATATTATTTTCTTACTCCTATTTCATATATATGGCACATGCATTTAATTAGATCCAGAACCAGTCGAAAGAATTAAGATATTCAAAGACATACATATATATATATATAGTTGTTATGAAGTTGAATTCTTTTCTTTTTTTATTAGTTGAATTTAGAAGTTTTATACTGTATCAAGCAAAATAAATGACAATAGCAAGATATGGGGTTCATTATATATGTAGATGAATAAAAAGACATTACGTAGATGACAATATACGTTCACATGTGTGTATATATATTATATGGAAAGCTAGTATTATAAGATGAGATGAGTTATGAACCTGCGCCAAGGAGTAGCATGAACGAGAGGAGAATGGATGAGATCAAACGAAGAGAGAGCTTCATTTTCAGAGAGATAAAAACACAAATGGGAATTAAAAATATGAAGAAGGAAAAGAAGATGGCACTGTATATATACAAAGTGGATGAATCTTTTTGTTGGTAAAAATAGGGAAAAAAAGTTAGTTTGACCCTAATTAATCAGTTAATTACTAGACTAACTCTAATTTTATTTTAATTATTAGTCAGTTTTTGTTACCTATTTTGCCCATAATTCATTTGTACTCGAAAATCGTATTTACAAAAATGCCATTACTATATTTTTCAGGTCAGCAGAAAAAATTTAAAATATTACGAAATTGCCATTTCACAGACTTATTTAATCGTCGTTACATGAAGCAACAGACTTATTAACAGCCGATTTTTTTTTACTTAAGCGACAAACTTAACTAGATTTGACTGATTTAATTAGGTTTCTCCAAACAAATCTATTATTGTTTAGCAACAAACTTATACCAATTTGACTGACTTATTAAAGATTCATTGATTTGTTTGTTTTGGCGATAGATTTACTTGATTTTGACAGACATATTGAGGTTTCAACAAATTTATTTCCTCTTTGAACACAAATTTATCTAGATTTGACAGAGTTTTTAAGGTTTCGACAGATTTATTACTTCTTTGACCACAGATTTATCTAAATTTACCAGATTTATTAGGTTTTCATAGATTTGTTTTACACTATAGCGACAAACTTACATATTTTTAACAGATTTGTGTAACCTTTTGACCACAGACTTAAATATTTTTTACTAAACCAATCCAAACCACGGTTTAAATTATAATTATACCAAAATCTAATTTAAAGATAAACCATGTAATTAATGAAGACAAACCATAAGTTAAAACAAAACATGTTTTGAATTAAAACCCTAACCAAAAAACGTTGTATCACGTCACCAATACAATACCAAAGACGTCACCTTAAATTTGCAATCATAAAATTGTTTGCTTCCTTTTTCAATTCATGGTTTAGATTAAAATTGTTTTAGGCAAGTGGTTGTTTCAGCAAAGGAGATGGGTATTTGGTGTTGTTAAAGAGGAAAAGGCCAAACTCATAAAAGTTAACAATGGAATTTCATATGAGGAATTTGTTGAGATGGTGATCAGACTCTGCCAAGTAGATATGCGAGCTTACAAGATAGAATTGAGCTATATATTTCTTAAAAAGGTACTAGTGACATTACCTAGGAGATCTAAAAAACAAGAATAAAATCAACATTGGAAAAATCCACATAGAAAAACGGCCAAAAAGATAATACACATGTTCTTGATGTCATCAAACTTGACATAATCGTAAAACATGTAAGGTTCATATTCTTTAAGAGAAATAAAAACTGGACATAATATAGCTTTTCCTCGGTTATATGTGAAGCAAAATATAGCTTTTCCTCTGTTTTTGTCCACTCTCCAACCCAGCCGAAACCATGATGAGCTCTGCGCTGAACCCATTCAACAATCTATAGCCATAAATATACTTTCATACCGAGAGGAAACCATATTAAGCCAGGTAATGAAAGAAGAGTCAGATTTCATACTTGGTTGTGTTGGCTGCAATAGGGACAAGCCAATGAAGTGTCCTCTCCATCTCGCTCTTAATTTGTGTAACCGGAAGCTATCAAGAAAATCATAATTATACCACCATTTTTATCAGTGAGATTGGCCAAAAGAACACATTCTTTCTTCAGTTTTGTAGATCAGAGAGTGTAAACAAGAAGACATTACCTCTTTATCGGCACTGAATGATTTAATCTAGGAACGAAGAGCCAGTTTTATACCAGGTGGAAAGATTTGGTATAAAGAATCTCTTGGATTTGAAGTTATAGAGCTTGCACGGGCTACCTATACTCATCAAAACTGATGCGGTCATCAGAACCAAACCAAACCAGGCGCTCACTGACTCAATCACTGACTCAACCACTACGTCAAGTAGAGCAAGGAGACGAAGAGAATTCAAGGCCACAATGAGTTCTGATCCAACAAAAGGCATAGGATTGATTATACATCCAACAATCAATCCTAAGAAGGCATATGACCCAGGAGGAATCATAACACATGGAGAAGAGATTATGGAGCCGAGAAGATCCAACAAGGCGTATGAGCTTATCTTAGCTCAAGTGGAGACCAAGGTCAAGACATCTAGCTCAGCTCATCATCAGCATGCCACTAAGAAGAGTCATCCCCAAAAGATGACACAAGAAGAAGATACCGAAAAGGAGCTAACCATATGTAGCATCACAGCTAGCTCAGGAAGTAGCATCGGCACTAGCTCAGCAGACTTTCCATATATGGAAGCATTCACATTTGGAAGGTCAATTCAGCACCAAACGTTTACCTATCAAAACTACAGTGTATTGAGCTCCTTTCCATCAAGTCTAGACGTCCCCAGCTGCACAAGACCACACAAGATTCTCCATAACTTCAAGAAGTCATACTTACCATTTTTGGAGAAGAAAGAGATCAAACACCAACGGCTTCTTTCCAAGAATGCAAGCTGCGAATTATTTGTCAATCAAGCTGTTCCAAGGATCCTCACTTATCCCCTAAAGCCATCCAGATACAAAGAAATCATCAAGAGCATGGATCCTTACCAAAAATCAGCCTAACGGCTAGTTTTCTTTATGTTTGCGATTTCTTTCTTGTTCAAGGTCAATATGACCGTTAGTCATGAGTCCTATAAAGTCTCATTGTATTGTTCATTTGTAAATCACCTTTCAACCTTTCAATCAAAGTATTATTCAGTTTCTTCAAAGAGTTTCTTTGTTAAGATCTTTTGTCTTAGGATTCATTTGAGTGATTCAATTGTTTCCAAGGATTATTGGATTAGGTTTGCTTGTGTGACTCAAGCAGAACTAGTTCACCACCGATTGAGAGAGTCAATCAAACCCACCGGTTGAGAGAGTCAATCATTTCATTCATCCATTCCACCCATCTCGGTCAAGTAAGAGAGCTTTTAAGCCAGTGCTTGTCCTCCATCAATCCATCGCTCAAGCTTCCGCTCCCGGGGCTACATCATCTGGTATCAGAGCATCACTTTGATTCCAGGGCTACATCATCTGGTATCAGAGCATCACTTTGATTCCAGGGCTGCATCATCTGGTATCAGAGCCGAAAGGTTCCTACATCAGGTATATTCTATCCTTTATCCTTTCGGTTATTGCATCTTGTTTTTGTTTTCATTTCATCTTAAATCAAAAATCCATAAAAATTGTTTTCATTTGCATTTATTTCATTTTATGTTTTGTTTTGCATCTTAAATCAAAAAAAAAAGTTTGTTTTGTGTTCTTTTGTTTTAGTTCTTATTTTTGCATTTATCAAAAAAAAAAAAGATTTAACAAAGAAGAAGAAGTTTGACATTTTTGATCCGATTTTCATTAGAATTTTTGGTTCAAAGTGTTTCTTTCCTTTTTGTTTCTCCAAAAGATTTCGAAAGTTTTAATAAAAGGCTCTCTTGATTTGTCACAGAAAATTCAGTTTTCCTTTTTTTAAACCATCCAAAATTGTGTGCAACACACAAATAAGGAAACTTGATATTTTGAGAACCAACCAGCCTATTTCAATCTTTTTCGAAAAGTTTTGAATCCTAAATCGATTTCAGGGTGTCCTTTAAGACAATTTAAAACTTCCCAAAGGTTTTTAGAACTGTGTGTTGATTTTATTGTTTGGATTGTCTTGAAGCTTAAGTTGCATAACTTCAGAGCATATTGATACACTTTGAGTTTATTGTTTCAGGTACTAAATCAGTGACATGGAGGATCGTGAAGATTCAGTAGCAGACATGTATGGAGAGTACCACCCACCTAGGCACAAGGGTGCATTCAAAAATCATGGAGTTACCTCATACCATGTACTAGCTCAACGTCAGCTCACTGATACAAGGAAAGCTACAGCCCAACAAGCAAGCACAAGGCAGCCAACCACCAGAACAAGAGGTTCCCTAATCTTCTCAGGAATTAGCAAAGATCCTGAAGCATACTTGCAATGGGAAAACAACATGGAGGAGTGGTTACAAGTTAACAAAGTTCCAAAAGAAAGGAGGCTAGTACAAGTTGTCTCAGCCTTCACAGGAAAGGCTTATGAATGGTGGCTAAAGGAGAACACACCAACCATCCTTAATAAGCCAATACTGGATTGGAGAGATCTCAAGTCCAGGATGAAAAAGGAATTTGTGGAGAAGCTTCAAACCACAACCAAGAGAGTGAAGATTGCATCCGAAGCACAAGCTTCTCCAAAACCAAAGTTTGTTTGCTATCCAGAAGCTAAGAAGACTCCTCACGCAAAGCAGGATCAGCAATGGCAGGAGATCATGGAGATTTTGTACCCAAAGAAGCAAGAGCAGAAGCACAGCCTCAAAGCTTCACCCAATGCAACCGGGCCTAGCTTTGATGCCTCACTCAAGTTGCGAGACACGCCAACACAAGGTAAGTGTTCTAACCTTGTAAATTCCAAAGAGCCCACATGTTATAGGTGCCATAGAAGAGGGCATTTTGCTACAAATTGTCCATCTAGGAAGTTGTTCAAAGAAATAACATCAGAGTTGAAATTGGAAGTAACTGACACAAATGATAACTTTGTGCAATCTGATAATTTAATTTCCAATTCAAGACTCATGCACTTGTCTTTGCCCAAGGATTTTGAATCAGGAACAAGATCAGAAGAAGATCATGGAGGTCAGAGTACACTACCAAACCTGATTTGTTCAAAGGAGAATGAAAAAGTCAAGTGGACCGATGCACCAACATCACAACCTGATCAAGTGATGCTACCAGCATCCATAGATGTCACACACCAGACTACATCCCATGGTGACTGCCGTAAGAGAGCTATGGTCATCTCTAGAGTAAAGGAGAGTCGCAGCCAAGTAGCTCAAGAGCACACAAGTCAAAAGGACAACGACCGTGAGGTGCAAGCAAACAAGGTGAATTCTGAACTTAGAGTGAATAAACTTGTTTGTCCAACCACTATTATGATGCACTTGTGTCTGGACCAAAAGGTTCATAAAAGTTTAGGTGTTAAAGAAGAAGTGGAGCAACACCAATGTCATGAGCTACAAGCTAGTGAAGGACAAGAGTACATTCAAGGTACCATCATGACTGATGCACCAAGACATGAACAAGGCAAGGTGAGTAATTGTCTTACTCAAACAGTTTATAATGATTCCAAGGATATGATAATGCATTTGTCTTGTCCAAAAGAACTTGAGAAAGGTATAGGTCATGGAGTCAAGTTTCGGGCAGGAACATCAATACAAAGGAATCAAGGTGAAGAAGCTCATGGAGCTTCAACTAATGATGAACTAGAGCATAAAACCTCTAGTAGTACATGCACCAGGAGAGATGCGACTTTGAACCAGCTTGTCACATCCATAATGGTAAGCTCCAACCTTGTGCAACCTGTTTTTAAAGTCTCAAACTCAGATATAATTCACTTGCTCTTTCCCTTAAGAGTTGACTTAGGTACAGGTCTGATAAAGATCAAGAAGCCAAGGGCAGAAGGAGTCTTGAGAGAGAGACCAAAACCGAGCCATGTTTCCACACATGAGCCACAAGCAAATCCAAGGCTTGAAGTATATTATGCTTCAACCAAACATGAGGTTATCTATGAACTTAAAGTGCCTAACACTGATTGTCAAGCCACTGGTATGATGCACTTGTTTCTTGAGTCAAGTGTTGAGACAGGGATTAGATCTAAAGATAAGACCAAATGGGAGATCAAGGAAGAGCCACCAGACCAAAGCGAGGTCACTACATCAAATAACATTGTGAGTCTTTCTTTGATCCATTTCATTTCTCATGACTCAACAGCTGTGTTAAAAGATTTGTTAAACTTACAAGAGGATGAGATATCAGTAGCACATGAAGATGACTCTAAGGAAAATGATTTAAACCGATATTTATTTGATAAGATGCCCATAATGCACTTGTCTCTTTGCCAAAGTGTTGAGAATATTTCAGGTCTTAAAGAGAGCAGAAGCAAGATAAGAAAAGGAGGCGTCACACCAGCTCAAAGACGAGGAGCATTGTTGTCCTATCTACTCAAAGAAGAACCACCGGATGCTCCACAACCCAATCGGAATCAAAATGATTCCCAAGGTAATCTTCTAAACCCTCATTCACTTCACTGGACTAACTTGACTTATCTATGTGCAGGTTATCAAGTTTTGAGGTCAAAACTTCTTGAAGAGGGAGGGTATGATGCGGTCATCAGAACCAAACCAAACCAGGCGCTCACTGACTCAATCACTGACTCAACCACTACGTCAAGTAGAGCAAGGAGACGAAGAGAATTCAAGGCCACAATGAGTTCTGATCCAACAAAAGGCATAGGATTGATTATACATCCAACAATCAATCCTAAGAAGGCATATGACCCAGGAGGAATCATAACACATGGAGAAGAGATTATGGAGCCGAGAAGATCCAACAAGGCGTATGAGCTTATCTTAGCTCAAGTGGAGACCAAGGTCAAGACATCTAGCTCAGCTCATCATCAGCATGCCACTAAGAAGAGTCATCCCCAAAAGATGACACAAGAAGAAGATACCGAAAAGGAGCTAACCATATGTAGCATCACAGCTAGCTCAGGAAGTAGCATCGGCACTAGCTCAGCAGACTTTCCATATATGGAAGCATTCACATTTGGAAGGTCAATTCAGCACCAAACGTTTACCTATCAAAACTACAGTGTATTGAGCTCCTTTCCATCAAGTCTAGACGTCCCCAGCTGCACAAGACCACACAAGATTCTCCATAACTTCAAGAAGTCATACTTACCATTTTTGGAGAAGAAAGAGATCAAACACCAACGGCTTCTTTCCAAGAATGCAAGCTGCGAATTATTTGTCAATCAAGCTGTTCCAAGGATCCTCACTTATCCCCTAAAGCCATCCAGATACAAAGAAATCATCAAGAGCATGGATCCTTACCAAAAATCAGCCTAACGGCTAGTTTTCTTTATGTTTGCGATTTCTTTCTTGTTCAAGGTCAATATGACCGTTAGTCATGAGTCCTATAAAGTCTCATTGTATTGTTCATTTGTAAATCACCTTTCAACCTTTCAATCAAAGTATTATTCAGTTTCTTCAAAGAGTTTCTTTGTTAAGATCTTTTGTCTTAGGATTCATTTGAGTGATTCAATTGTTTCCAAGGATTATTGGATTAGGTTTGCTTGTGTGACTCAAGCAGAACTAGTTCACCACCGATTGAGAGAGTCAATCAAACTGATATATCATGGTTTTTACCCATTTTATGCCATGATATAGATGTCTTTTTAGTGTCTTTTGTGTTCTTTTTAGTATGTTTTCAGGTTTAGACACATCTGGAGCCTAATTGGACGTTTTGGGAGCATTTGGAGCAATTCTGCACTATTTAGAGACTTCACAGAGTTCACTGGCTGCATTTTCGCAGTGCAACGATCGTTGCAGTCTGTGCAACTGTCGTTGCAGTTCTGCGCCCAAAAATCTGCATTTTCCAGAAATTACAGTTTTTGCCCAGAAACTTCCCAGACTTGCAAAAAGGCCCCCAGCCGACTTTAGACCAATATATTAGGGTTTTTAAGCCATTGTTTAGGCAACGCTTTACTTTTAAGTCTTATTTTATTTTCAGAGAGCCTTAGGGGCTGATCTTGCTCTCGAAAGAGAGAGGATTTCGAACCCCTGTTGATTATTCTGTTTTATGATATTTGGTTTTCTACTTAAGATGTTTTCTGTTTCGATGAACATGTCTGAGTAGTTTACCTGTTAGGTTGAAGGATTCTCATTAGGGATTTCAGAGAATTATAGTTTAAATCAATCTGTAGAGATTTATATCTGCTAGTTCTTTATCTAAGTTGTTCTTAATGCTTAATCTGAAGTAGCTAATCAGAGTTATGATGTTAGGTTGATTAATTCAGCGGAAGTTGGTTAATTTAACTAGAAAGAATTTAGATAAGCAATTAAACTGTTCGCAAACGGAAGTTTGGTTCAGGTTAATTGTGAACATATCAAACTTGGAATTAATGCTAGTTTAATCTGTTAGTTCTCGCAAACGGAAGTTTGGTTTGCTGCACTTAGACTTAGAGAATTATCGCAAAGGAATTTGGTTAATTCTATATCAGTGTTTGAGTTCTAGAATAGTTATTGATTGGATCTAGATAGATTGATTGCTTGCGTTCCTGATTTCCTGAGAACTCCTGAAACCTAACGCTTCGCTTCCTTGCTCACAACTCGCTTGATTTACTTTCTGCTGTCTGATTTACTGCTTTCCCATATTGCTTTCTCCTAGTTTAATCACTTCTGTTTTCATCTATCGTTGACCAGAGTCCCTGTGGATTCGATACCCTAAGTACTACAACTACATCACTGTGCACTTGCAGTTAGAATAGGGATTAATTCTTGACCTATCAAGTTTTTGGCGCCGTTGCCGGGGACTCTTTTGAGTCCTCGATAGATTTGAACTTAGGGTTTAGACTAGAATTTTCGTTTTTATTTTTTGTTACTAATTTTTTCTTCTTTTTCTGTTCTTGCGTTTCAGGTACGCCTGTAATCGCCTTGCATCGATCGACACCCCTTTAGTGTCGATCGTTGCATCATCGCGCTTGCATCGATCGACGCTTCTCCTGCATCGATCGACACATATCGTAAGGAAGATGTATAATTTCTTCAATCCTGGGATTGACAACTCGCAGATAACTTGGTTAAAGAGCAAAGTAGAGTCTCTGCATAGTCTTGTACTTGAAAAGTATGGGCAAGAAGCTATCAACTACGTTGGAGGGAATGAATTCTACAGTCAGGAATCTGCTTTTCAGGGACCTTTCCAGCAACAGGGCAATGCCTTCTCAAGGAGTTGTAGCGTTTCTTCTTACCAAGTACCGCGTGCACCTACAGCTCATGAGAGCAGAATGGAAATCATGATAGAGCAGTACCTTGAGAGACAACAACAGATTTATAGGTCCTTCAACTCAAAGATGGATGCTTTGTATGAAAATTTGAATGAGAAGCTTGAATCTTTGAGCACACATATGGAGGAGCTGGATGCAGCAATAGAGAGGCGGAATGAAGCTAAGGAAGCCGAACAGTGTAGATCCATCAAAGCTGTGACCTTAGGGGATGAAATTGAGTTGCTAGGTGAAGAAGAGAGCATAATCTCGGATTTTCTGGATGAATATTGTCTGCCTGATACATGCATCGATCGACACCCCCTTAGTGACGATCGACACGCCGTTCTGACGGCAATTTCGAGATCTTGCGAGATACAGAATCGCCCTGCATCGATCGATGCACATCATGCAACGATCGACACAGAACGCAGACATGTCCAGAAACCTGCAACAGTGCCAGAACAAGCTTACAAGCCCCCGGTGCCATATCCTAAGCTTCCTAAACCTTCCAAACAAGAGCTAGAAGTGGCTAACTGCGTGAAAGTGATGGATAAGAAGGTGAATAAAACACCACCAGTTGAAACTTCGCGAGTTCATGCAAAGAAGATGATCTCCACTGATGGTCATTTGAAAGAAGAAGTTCAGATTGGTGGAACTACAGTATCTGATAGTGGAAAGAAGAAGATGGCAGTTCCTCTTAAACCTGCTCTAACATCTTCAGTACCTGCAACTGCTCATAAGCAGAAAGCCCCAAACATCAGATCTGCATCAAAGGTAAGGAACAAATCACCTAAGCTTAAACCTCCTGACCGCATTGTTTTGAATGCATGGAAACGCAGTAGACCGCCCAAGCTTCATTCCCGCCCTGATTCTGATTTCTCTTTCCTTGGGAAGCCTCATGATCTGAATGCCTATACACCTCCTTGGATGAAGAGATATGCACAGAGACACTCAAAGTCTCTGTTGAAACCGCCTTAAATCAAATCTCTTCCAATAGTCAAGCTAATGACTAAAAACAAGCGCTGAGTGGGAGGCAACCCACTGTTAGGTTCATTTTTGTTTTTGTTTTTTTCGTTTTGATTTGGTATTTTTAATTTTTCTGTTTAAGTGTGTTCAGAGCTGAGGGAAACAGGAATAATCGCCTTGCATCGATCGACACACATTGTGCATCGGTCGATGCAGTCGCGATTTACGGTTTAACGAATTGATTGCGGTTCAGACATCGGTTATCTAAATAACCGCGAGCGATAATCACCTTGCATCGATCGACACCCTTGTGGCATCGATCGACGCAGGGAGACGACAGATAAGTATTCTGCAACTTTTCGGTTTGTTCTTCAATTTGATTATTCTTTCACCGAGCTCATGCTTCGATTACACTGGGGACAGTGTAGTTTAAGTGTGGGGGAGGAGCTACTGACGCACGCTTTTGTTTTCTTAGTTTTTCAAAAACATTGTTTTATTGAGTCAAAATTTGTATGAAACTATGATTTTTCGAGGAAAATTTTCGCTTGAACAGGAACTAAGTGACCATTGGACAGACTTGCAGAGCCTCTATGACTGTTAGAAAACCCAGACACAGATCAACCTACTGGGAACACCCACATCACTTCAGGTATCAGAGGATCCTTTTACTGACTTCAATTTAATACTGACTTAGATTTCTCACCTAAGGGCTTGGTATGCTTTGTGTCGGATTCCCTTGTTAGTTCTGACACAGCCTGTAAACATGTCCTATTTAGTTCCCTTCTCCCCTTCTATAAAGTAAAAAAAAAAAAGATAATAAACTGAGGATGAGTTAGTAACTCCGAAGTGGTCATGGGAATGGTAGCAAACACTATTTTCTCTCATGTGATCCATGGAATGTGTCCAAAGTACATCCCCATAACGGGAAGAACACTGATAAAAAAAATAAAATGATACCCAGTGGGGAAAAATCAGTTGTTAAAGAAGGGAAAGAGAAGAAAGGGACTAGAGAAAGATAGTATGGTGGTCTAGAGCTGATAAGGTAAGAATCCATGTGCCCTTTGATCGATACTCCTTAGGTGAGACCGCACTTAAATACTTGCAGAAGTCAGTAGGGTGAATTTGAATGCTTGAATGTGATTGTGGAGTTTACTTGGGACAGTTGCTAAGTGTGGGGGAAGTATATTGTGGTCTTGAGTTCTGTAGGGATGTTTTCAGTGGCTTACTAAGTGAATGTGATTGAGAAAGTTCCTAGGACGAAATGAGTTTCTGAGTTTTCAAACTTCTTTTCTTATGCTTTGGTTCTTTACTTGCTTGAGGGCAAGCAAGAGCTAAGTGTGGGGGAGTTGATATATCATGGTTTTTACCCATTTTATGCCATGATATAGATGTCTTTTTAGTGTCTTTTGTGTTCTTTTTAGTATGTTTTCAGGTTTAGACACATCTGGAGCCTAATTGGACGTTTTGGGAGCATTTGGAGCAATTCTGCACTATTTAGAGACTTCACAGAGTTCACTGGCTGCATTTTCGCAGTGCAACGATCGTTGCAGTCTGTGCAACTGTCGTTGCAGTTCTGCGCCCAAAAATCTGCATTTTCCAGAAATTACAGTTTTTGCCCAGAAACTTCCCAGACTTGCAAAAAGGCCCCCAGCCGACTTTAGACCAATATATTAGGGTTTTTAAGCCATTGTTTAGGCAACGCTTTACTTTTAAGTCTTATTTTATTTTCAGAGAGCCTTAGGGGCTGATCTTGCTCTCGAAAGAGAGAGGATTTCGAACCCCTGTTGATTATTCTGTTTTATGATATTTGGTTTTCTACTTAAGATGTTTTCTGTTTCGATGAACATGTCTGAGTAGTTTACCTGTTAGGTTGAAGGATTCTCATTAGGGATTTCAGAGAATTATAGTTTAAATCAATCTGTAGAGATTTATATCTGCTAGTTCTTTATCTAAGTTGTTCTTAATGCTTAATCTGAAGTAGCTAATCAGAGTTATGATGTTAGGTTGATTAATTCAGCGGAAGTTGGTTAATTTAACTAGAAAGAATTTAGATAAGCAATTAAACTGTTCGCAAACGGAAGTTTGGTTCAGGTTAATTGTGAACATATCAAACTTGGAATTAATGCTAGTTTAATCTGTTAGTTCTCGCAAACGGAAGTTTGGTTTGCTGCACTTAGACTTAGAGAATTATCGCAAAGGAATTTGGTTAATTCTATATCAGTGTTTGAGTTCTAGAATAGTTATTGATTGGATCTAGATAGATTGATTGCTTGCGTTCCTGATTTCTTGAGAACTCCTGAAACCTAACGCTTCGCTTCCTTGCTCACAACTCGCTTGATTTACTTTCTGCTGTCTGATTTACTGCTTTCCCATATTGCTTTCTCCTAGTTTAATCACTTCTGTTTTCATCTATCGTTGACCAGAGTCCCTGTGGATTCGATACCCTAAGTACTACAACTACATCACTGTGCACTTGCAGTTAGAATAGGGATTAATTCTTGACCTATCACAAACCCACCGGTTGAGAGAGTCAATCATTTCATTCATCCATTCCACCCATCTCGGTCAAGTAAGAGAGCTTTTAAGCCAGTGCTTGTCCTCCATCAATCCATCGCTCAAGCTTCCGCTCCCGGGGCTACATCATCTGGTATCAGAGCATCACTTTGATTCCAGGGCTACATCAAAAACACACATTCGATTTGATATGATCGAGACAATACACTTAGAACCAACCAAACCAAATGAAGCAATGCTACGTTTGAGCACTCACAAGTGTATCAATCTGCACAATTATATTTGTAACATATAAAGCAAGACCAGCAGGTCCCAATCTTTTATCATAATCTGTTTCTCCTTTCTTCGTTGGTTGATCATCTGGGCAAATAATTTGATGTAAAAAGAACTCAAGTCTCAGTGTGAATAGTTAATTATAGAAGATAATTTGACAAAAGAGATAAGACTATGTTCTGAAATAGAGCAGTGGCCGAGAGGACATTCAAAAGCTTAGATACATGCTCAGTAGCACATGGCGGAAAGTACAAAAAGGGGGGGGGGGGGAACTTACATACCGGCACCACCGAAGATATTATGAATCTCTAGCAACAAGAAATGAACAATGTCTACCTGTAATACAAACTAGCCATTAAAATGAGCATCACAACAATCTATTTCAGTTTGCCAGATTGTTCTACCAAGAGAGCTAGTTTTGGCTGTAAAATGCAATCGTTTGGAGTAATTAAGTACCTCTTCCAAACATCAATTTGAAGACTTACGAAGAAGGCAATTACTTACAGACGTTATCGAGGGAGACTGAAACGGCGACGGACTTCTATGGCGCAGACTTCTACAGAGGAGACCTATTCGGCGATTTCTTCTATGGCGGAGACTTCGATGGCGAGAACGCCGACTGAGACTACAACGGCGAGATTCTATGGCGGAGGCTACAGGGACGCAGGGGATAAGGGTTTTTTTCCTGGGTGTTACGGCTTACATGTTTAATTTTAATTTTATTGAAGCCGATTGTTGTTGGGTTAATGGATAATATGTTGTTTTTAATTTGTTTTTAAATACTTACTATTAAAAAATACACAAACATATTATGATTTTTTAAAGAGAAAATGGCAAATACGTAATTAATTAGATGTTATCAAGTTTTAAAGTCTTTTTAAGCTTTTTTGATCACGATAATTTTTGTGAGAGTTAGACTAGTAATTAATGAACAAATATGAGTTATACTGAGTAAATTTCACGTAAAAATAAATAGTTTAAGCCTCAGAAAAAAATAGTAATAAAACTTGAACCAAATGAGCAGCCTCAACTAAAGGCTTTCCACTCATGTCGTGTTTGTCTTTGTGACCATGTATTTTTGTCATGTAAAATATATACGTGTAGCCAATACGTTCTGTTTTACATACTAGTTTTGACTTTTTTATTATTTTACTCGATTGTTAATTTGTTATCTGACCAGATATATAATCAATTTCTTGTTGTTCAATGAGCCGAATGAACATAAAAAAGAAAATTACTAAAAACCAGTGTTTTTAAAACCGGACCGACCCGGCGGTCCGACCGGGTTGAACCACGAACCGGAAGCTTGTCCGGGTTGGATTGATTATAAAACCCAATGGTAGTTGAACCGGTTAAAAAACCGGATTGGACCGCCAAAAAACCGGAAACCGGCGACCCATTGAACCGTATCAAACCGGGTTTTATAAAAAATATTATTTTATATTTTGTTAATTACTTTGTCTTTCCTAAACAATCAAATATAACTATATTAGTTTTAAATATTTATTAAAAAAGTAAAATTAAATGTGTTACTATATCTTATCTCTTCTCTCAATGGACGAATAACAAAGAAAGTAAAAACTATGCATCTAAGAGGCATGATATGTATGTTGGTGAACAATATGTCTTGAAGATAAATTATCCATTTAAGGTGTTTCAAAACGTCTTTTGGCCTAAAAATCTTTTAAATATGTCGGAACGTTGTTGATTTAACATTTAAACTTTTGAAGTGCTTTTTTAATAATTATTACACATGTTTTTTAAAATTATGATTATTGAAGTGTCTTATTTGATATTTTTAAATTATCATCAAGCTTGGTTGGACCCGGTCGAACCCGGTTGGACCATATTAACCCATGATCCAAAAATTTTACCGGTTCAGTCGCCGGTCCGGTTTTAAAAACATTGCTAAAAACCAACACATATTATTTGCACCCACACTACAAGAAAGAGGGAGGTTAGCTTCACTTAAATTGTATCAGAAAATTAATTGATATTAGTTAGAGTTAGTTAATCGTAAGTGATAGTAATTATACTGATTGAGGTCAGTTATGGTAAGTGATGCTATTATGAGTTATTATATGTCGATTACATCTAAATGATGCACAAAAATACAGTTTTGTATCAGTTACAACAAGTAACAGAAATAAAAGTATTTGTAACAATTATATAAGTGATATATTTACCCAAACAATTTATTAGATAAATTTTTTTTTAAACCAAGTGACGTTATAATATAACATCAATTAGCTTAATGAATCATGTGACACAAAATTTTTTATAATTTGTTTAGGCATTCACGTTTTTGCCACTAGACCATATTCTATATTTGCTATGTTTTTATCTTTGTGTGTTCATATTTTTTATAATATTAATTTTAATTAAATAATAAAAATTATTGTCATTTTATATATAAAACTAAAACAAGACAAGCATATTAAATGATACAATAATTGTATATTAAAATCAATTAAAACTCTTGTTCGAAAATATAATAAACGTTATTCGCGCGGCCGGTCTGGACTTAACAAATTATAAAAAAATCAAGATATATTCATAGAGTACACATAGCCGAATTTTTTATAATAATTTAAATACTTTATATATAATACAACAAATTTTAAAGTTAATGTGCAGTTTTCCTTACAAAATAGATAAAATAATTGTTATTTGTTTTAGTTTATATCTAATACCACCCAATATGTATACACAAAAATATTGCATTGAGAACATTACAATATAATAAGCATATAATTTTATAATATTTTCACTATTTTTGCTATTTAAGAAAAAGAGTATTTTTTGGAAAAAACAAAAAAGTATTTTTTTATGTAACGTTTAAGTGTCTTTGTGTATAGTGTATACACATATATGTTGACAAAAAAATACATATATATATATACATATATATATGTACTGGCGCAATCAATAAAAAAATTCAGAGTGGGATCTGCGTGGCAATTTTCAATAGAGTTGTAAAGTCCCACATCGCAACATTGTGGAAATGCCATGACAAAACTGATTCTATAAATACAGGTTCTCTATTCCTTCGTTAAAGTATACTAGACCAGAATTTTGTATTTGGTGTGTCGTTTAAGGATCAAGCAATACCTTTTCATCTAGGAGGAGGTCAATGCCCATGAATTCTCCTTCTTTGATATTCCTTGCATCCCAGAATCTTAGAAGTCGTCTTGCAACCTGTTGAATCGTTGAACGTAACGTACAGATCCGACTTGGGGTTAGCGAGAACATCAACTTGAAACAATAACCCGATTATTTTCTTAATCGAGATGGATCAGCTGATGAAAAAATATCGTAGCTCAGACGATCAGATTACGAAGGATCGACGATACCATAACACCTCAGGACCTCGCCTAACTACATGAAATCGACGGAGAATGAAGAACTCTAGCTGCTAAAACACAGATCAAATCAAATTTAGATAGTCCAGAGTCCATGATTAATCATCGATCGTTGGAAATCAAATCACATATTTATGACTACAAATCCGCAAAAGTCAGAGAAAATAAAAACGATCTGAGATTTGGAGAAGATATGCAAGCGAGAGAGTGACATTTTTATGTCGGGCATTAAGCTCCTTGGAGACGTTGGCTTTCTCGTTCATGGTGGATACGGCGAGTAGGAGAAGAGTCGTCCAAAGAGGAAGGAGATGAAGAAGAAACCAAAAAAAATCTGAATTGACAATTAAAGGGCACGAAGAGGCTGAGCGATAAAAGGGAATTTGGTGAAGTGGCTTATTGGTTTTCCTCGTCCTGGCCAGAGTATTTATAGGAGGCATGAGTGACCGAGGGGCAACGGCAAGAAGGTGAGAAGGTTGTTGCTTTAAATGACGATTTGGCTGTAAAAGATCACAGTAACTGATGTCGATTGAAGCTTTATGACATTTGAGGATTTAATAGTTGTCTGTACCGGTTTCGGATGATTTAGGAGGAAGAAGAAGAGTGACGATGAAATTAGGGTTAAGCGTGGCCTTTGGGAGGGGCATTTAATGGACAACTGGTGTACATTACTGAGTATAGTAGACTATAGATCGTAATAAATACGGCTTACATATAATATTTACGAATTATTGAACATAACACATAGTTGGGCCTATATATTCAGGAGGAGTATTTTGTAAAGAGGGTTGAAGGCCCATATCTGAGATTCTGGTGTAATAAGCGGTCGAAGCCTTTAAAAAAAAACAATTTGTGACGTGGCAGCGTGAAGAGAGAGTAAAAAAGTGGCTAATTATATATATGATTGGGGCCCATCTTTTTGGGCTTAACCTTAAAGTAAAATTTTACTTTAACCCGGTTAAAAAATCCGATTTAAAGCGCCTAAGGACAATTAATTGCAATTTTATGCGATTAGTTGTTCACAGTAGTTAGGTCAATTTAACACCTTTGACCAGCGCGGTTCCAAACACGATAATTTGGCTGCGTTTTAGAACAATGATTAAAACTAATGACATATATTTTGTTATCATTTATATTTTGTTATCATTTATTTGCAAATATTACAAATATTAACATCAATTAACATCAATTGTTTGTAAAGTGACACAATTATTTATATTGCTACATATAATTGATGGTAATACTACTATTAATTGATACAAATATTAATATCAATTATCAATAAGTGATATAAGTATTTTCATCGTTTGTAATAATTGATATAAATATTAATATCACATATTCTAAGCGACACAAATAATTTATATCATTTATGGCAATTGATGTAATATTTACGACACTTATAGTAACTGACATAATTTAGAATCATTAGTTATAATTGATGTTAATGTTACCATCACTTGTTATAATTGACTCATTAATTTGCTTCACCACTTTCAGACTCGGTTAAATAAGTGATGCTAACATATTTGCGTCATTCAATAATTGATGTAAACATATAAAAAAAGTGACCCAACACACCATGT
Source organism: Orychophragmus violaceus (assembly GCA_030180135.1). Taxonomy (NCBI): domain Eukaryota; kingdom Viridiplantae; phylum Streptophyta; class Magnoliopsida; order Brassicales; family Brassicaceae; genus Orychophragmus; species Orychophragmus violaceus. The sequence goes on from CM058239.1 coordinate 34,485,130, forward strand.
TTTTTGTAGTGCCAGGCGATAATGAAAAACATAAAGAGTATAGTCTCGAAGAAAATATATGGCTACAATTTCCGAGTAAGGTGGAAGAAAATATACATGTTACATATCTATATATATGTGGTTTGCTAGAAAATTGATCTATTTTGAGAATCAACAAGATGTGTTGCAGTAGCAGCGAATGAGGAATCGGCCGCAACCACTATCAGGAAAAGCTTCGTTGTGGCAAACATTGGCACAATTAATTCTGCTCACAGAAAGTCTCTTGACTATTTGGCTCCTCGAGACCACGACTTACACACCCTTGAATCCACCGTCACCGGACACATCCATATAGCTTCATATCAACCAAATGTTGAATAATGAAAGACTCGAGGCCGTCCTTCTATAAGGCAAGTGAAAGCCAACAAGTTAAACAATGTCTATTTGGTCAATTTATTTTGTATGCCTTCTTTGACCAAAGGCTCTCAGTCGAGCTTTTCTTTTGCTTGTTATGTTTTATTATTTTTCTTTCTCGCATTTTCCGTCTTTTGGTTTTTTTTTTACAAACAATTTTCATTAAAAAAAGCCAATTAAGGACAAAAGAATTTATAACTGGGCTACAAAATGAAAACCGTACAGAGTAAAGGGCCAAAGTCCAATTTGAATCCCCAAAGGATAAGATCAAACGGGACATGCGTAACTCGTTGGACGAGATCGGCATGCAACAGGCACGAGACCGCCGACGACCGTGAAAGCACCGGAAACGTCGATCCACTACAAGAAAACATGATATTAGCGACTGGTTTTAGCGACTGATTTCGTAGTCGCTAAATTTAGCGACTAAACGGCGACTATTCTGCGACTATTTAGCGACCAAAACATATTAGTCGCACATCAGACGCTATTTAGCGACCAAATTATTCAGTCGCATAACAGTCGCTATTTAGCGACTGATATGCGACTATTAATAAGTCGCTAAATGGTGGTCGCATAACAGTCGCTATTTAGCGACTACTCCGCGACTATTTAGTGACCCAATAATATTAGTTGCACATCAGTCGCTATTTAGCGACCAAATTAATCAGTCGCATAACAGTCGCTATTTAGCGACTAATATGCGACTATTATTAAGTCGCTAAATGGTGGTCGCATAACAGTCGCTATTCAGTCACCATTCAGTCGCTATTCAGTCGCTATTCAGTCGCATTTCAAAACCCTGAACCCTAAATAAACCCTAAAACTTTAATAAATAACATTTCAATTACTACAACATATAAATATTATAAATCTTTCATAAACTATAAAATGCAAATATAAAAAACCCTAAACCCTAAAACCCTAACTCATACACAAAACCCTAAACCCTAAAACCCCTAAACACAAACACTAAATCCTAACCCCCAAAGCCTAAACCCCAACCCCTAAACCCCAAACCCTAACCCCTAAACTCTAAACCCTAAACCCCAAACCCTAAACCCTAAACACAAACCCTTAACCCTAACCCCCAAACCCTAAACCCTAACCCTAAACCCTAAACCCCAAACCCTAAACCCTAACCCTTAAACACAAACCCTTAACCCTAACCCCCAAACCCTAAACCCTATACACCAAACCCTTAAACACAAATCTTTTAAACCTATACAATAAACCATAATCATACCCTAAACCTAATTCTTAATCATAAACTATAATAATCATATCCTATACTCTAAACCCTAACCTTAAACCTTAAACAAACCCTCAAACTGTAAAGTATAAATAAAATTCTAATTAACAAAATTTCAATTACTATAATATATTCAAATCTAAGATTCAACACTTATACAAATTTTTTTTTCCAAAACTATTATTTTCAAACATTCTCATAAGTTTAACACACAACCCTTAAAACTCAAACCCTAAACTATAAACATACTCTAAACCTTATTCTTTATAAACTATGAAAACAAAATATAAAAATTAGTTATATATACACTAAAATAATATCTAAACCATTTAAATATATACACAAATAGAAATAATATCTAAACCATTTCTCCATCTTAGTTATATATCCTCATTTTTTTTTAATAATTTATAAAAAATTTAAAATTTTTAATTTTTTTTTAATCTCTTGCTGTTTTAAATTTAACATTTAATTTTTCCTTTTTGAAAACCATTTGTATCATTTTAAATCATTTTTAGATACTTATATATTAATTAAACTCGAAAAATTCTTATTGGCTAATACTACTGTCACTTGGATCACATCCTGGATCGTTAGATCTCTTTCTAACTTTCAATCTCAGCCCTTGATTTCTATAACCTAATTTAAAAAAGGTGTTACCCTCTCACCTTCTTCCCTCAACTCTCGCCTCGCCTCCCCCACAGAGCCGTCACCCATTTTCGATTTCATTCTCATCTCATCTCTGTCCCAAATCCATTGAGTTTCCCTCATCTCTGTCCCAAATCCACGTTTCAATACTTGCTATTGGAGGCTGGTTTCTATGGTCCAATGCTCACATATTCATCAACAAGTAATAATATTTAACTCAGAGCCTTGATTACTAATGCTTATAGATGTTTGTTAATTTGTTTATCAAATCCTTGTTTCTTTTTGCGCAGGACTCCACATAGGCTGAAGCAGAGCCCGGCGACTCGGTGGCACGCGCGGAGACAGATCGACAGAAGCAGAACCTTGGGAGCTTGCGTCGTCGTCGGAGTCTCCCTCTACAGCAGCAGATGAAGGCGGCGAGGGATTAGCGGTGGTGGTGACCGTTCTGTAAAAGGAGCAGGTGGTGGTGGTGGTCCGGCTATGATGGTGGTGGTTGTCCCGAAGACGGAGGCCGCCGACGATTCATACAGGATATACATATATATGTATTATATATTGTATTTGTGTTGTTTTTTGTATTTCTTTTTGTATTATTTTATTTATAATAGTTCAAACCAAAGAAAATTGGTTATCAAAACTAGCCAACCAAATTGAATTACAACAAAATCGAAATGTCAAACCAAACCAAACACAAAACCGTACCGGATCTAATTAGAGAAAACCAATATGTAATCAGTAGTCGCAAAATCAGTCGCAAAATAGTCGATATCTCAGTCGCTAGTTGGTAGCTAATTGGTCGCTAAATTTAGCGACTGATTAGTTACTAAATATATCCAGTCGCAACATAGTCGCATATTAGTCGCTAAATTTAGCGACTAATTGGCGACTAAACTGCGACATCTATTTTGTAGTCGCCAATTAGTCGCTATTTAGCGACTGTTTTGCGACTCAAATATTTAGCGACGCACTGTTTAGCGACTACTTATTTTAGTCGCTAATATCCTGTTTTCTTGTAGTGATCCGCCTCGCCTGCATCCACAAGAATCCCGAGCTTCCGATCTACCTTGTTCACCAAAAGATACCATCAAAGTAGAGCCGGAGGAAAGGGAATCGGCTTCGAAATCCCGCCAGCCAAGTCGAAGAAGCTCCACCACCGGCCAATTTTATATTAATAAATTGGTCATTAAAGTCCCAGCCATAAACCGGTGTAGCTGTGAAGATATGACTCTAAGAACAAGATGCCACCGAAAGAGATGAAGAAGAAAAGCGGAGTGCTGGATGGGATGAGGAACATGGAACAGCGACCGAGAAAAGTTCAGAGCAAGCCGGAAGAAGACCGTCGGGAATATACAAAACCCGAGCTTATTACAAAACCGATTGGAGGATAGAAACTGCGAAGCCAATCGGTCGAACACATCAAAAGTCAATCAGTGACAGAGATAAACATCAAAGGGATCGACAAAGACATAGAGCCAGAGGGGAAAAAAAAAAGATTAAACTCTTTGAAAGATGGCGATCATCTTTTGTTTTTCTCTAGTTCTTTTACATCATTTATCTCTTTTTACTATGTAAATTTCTTTTTTGGCACACGTTTCTTTTTTAGAAGACCACATTTTTATTTGTGCTTTAATCCTCTTAAAGTCAAAACTACGGACCGGCACTGGGTAAAGAAAGACAAGACATGTATCTATTTTATCTATGAGAGTAATCATGGACACCGTAAGATGTATATGTATAAAAACGTTTCAGATAATTAAATAACAAGGCATGGGTCATTGATTATATAGATGATGTACATATTTGGCATTATAATGTCTATGGAATGAACTGTGAACCTTTGGAACCAAGGAGCATGAACAATAGGGGCTTGGTTGAGATCAAAGACGAAAATGCTTATAGAGATAATTAGAGAGAGTTGCAAGTAACTGTTGTATTGAGCTTGAAGTGGATATGAAGAAGCTAGGCATTTTATATAAAGCGACTAAAGAGAACGGCGGAAATTAAACATACGAGATTAATGTTTTTCCTTTTGTTTATTATTTTCTTTTTACTATTTCAATATATTTACATCACATTTACTTTGATTTTTGCCAGACTAGCCTGTCGAAAATATTGTCGCATTTATTTTTTCTTTAGTTACTTGTAATTTAGATATATGTAAATTATAAAATAAGGCAATAAGTTCAACCTTTTTTCTGTCTGTCTTTATATTATAAAAAGATGGAAACCGAGACTAAAAGCCAATTACAAAATCATTAATGAATAACCAAAGTCAGATATCAACATGAAACAAGACAATGAAAATAAGTTCATTCATATAATAAAGTTAAATATGGGTCTTTGATATTAAGTCGAAAGAAGGGGTTAGCTTTAGGAGATCGCTTGCTCGTCGAGGGGATAGAGATTAACATAACGATAAGAGATCAGATTCAAAATAATATTTTGTTGTTGTTACGAAATTTTGATCTAGTCCGGGAAGTTGAGTTACGATCTAAGAAGTCTGAATTATGAGGTGCGAAATAAACTTAAACGAGGTTGAAACTGTTTTTTATTAATTTTAAGGCCGAGACCGAGTAATGAACATGATGGTTACGAGGAGGGAGTCCATCAAATGACGTGGTCCCTAAATATTACTTGAGCTAGGAGCTTTACATGAGTCGCAAGTTACAATCTGTCCAAAATGAAGAGTGGAGAGTCCTATTAATAGCGTTTGGATGCTGACTTCCTTTTGGGTCATTGACTCCTTATAGGGCTTGTCTTCTTGGGGCGAGATTAATTTACTTATTTAACAAGATTTTCAATGGGATTAGGGATGTGTGCTAAACCAATATCCAACAATTAGTCCCCCCCCCAGTTCGTCGATCTGCGGTCTGGTTGGAGTCGGCGAATTTCTTCGAATATTCAAGTCAGGCAGAAATCTTGTCAGGTTGCTTCGCTTCGTTCGGTGCCTTCTGAGCAGTTGGATTCCGTCGCATTCTTACGGTAGCGAAGGGACGCAAGATGCAGAAGGCGCGTTTCTCGAGTTTCTATTAAGTTCCTTTACTTCGAGTTTTTACTTTGGTAATATAGATCCTTCTTGTAATTTCTGCTTCGTGGTTATTTTCCCAGTCGACATTCCTTGTCATTTTTGTTTTCGAATCTGCTGGTTAGCATGCGAGAAAGAGCAACTTATTATCTCTCTCTTAGTAGTAGTGACTCATATTCTTCCAGTTTGTCGGGTGAAAGTCTTGTCCAGTCTAGGTTTTTTCGAGAAGACGAAGAATTTTTCGCGTAGCAGATGGATACCTCGCCCTTTCTGGGGTTCTCCGATGATGAAGAAGCCCCTCGCTTGCCAACCGTTTACTGATGCTTCTCTTCCTCCACTCTTAGGGAGGGAAAACGTAGATCCGCCCGTCGATGAGGATCATGGCGGTGGAGATGAGCGTGATTTGGGCGCTGCTGCGAATATACTAGGTCGCGGGAGTGGCAGCGACGATTCGGCTGATCGTGAGGGCAGTCGGCCATGGCATAGTGCGGCCGCTTCTGGTGCCCGCTCTCAAACGATGATTCCGAAAGGGAAGAAGAAGAAGAAGGTCCAGGGGGGAGTTGCAACGAGTGAAGGGGAGGAATCTAGGAGGAAGTTTGTCCCTCGGCCAATTCCTCCATCTAATTGTAAGCAGGATTCCCTGGACGCTCTTTTGCGAGATCGTACCCGTGTTCCTGGTCTTGAGCTTCGTCTGCCAACTTTGGATGAGAGGCCTTGGAATGCTCATACTGGGTGGGTTTGCTTGTACGAGAGTCTATTTTCTGAGTGTCATATGTTGTTACCCCTTCTGAGGCTCTTGATCAAGTATTGTGAAGAAATTGGCTGTTCCCCGTGGCCATTCGTAATATGGTGGGCACTTTGATTATGGCGGCAGACGATGGCTTTGACATGTCCAGAGATTTTTTTCAAAAAATTAACGTCGATAGCGGTCAATCGAGGGAACAGCTATCAGAAAATCGTGTCCGACTCTCCGGACAAGACGGATCGCTGGCAGAATGATTTTCTTCGCAAGGGCTAACGGTGCGATGTCGTTTGATGTGGACAGGATCTTCTTTTCGGGTTGGAATACCGATCCTGGTAGCTATTTTATTTTTACTCTCCTTTTTTGTTTTGGTGCTTGCTTTTGTTGATATGGTCCGCCTTGCGTTTTCTCTTTGCTCTGCAGCTTGCTCTTTTCTGGTTTTTGGACCGCAGGCTTTTCCGAGAATTTGACGAAGATGAGGGCTAATCATCTGATATCCTAGCCATCAAAGAAGTAAAAGGAGGAAAAGGCTCTTTTTGACTTGAGGGTCCGAGCCTGTTTAAGAATGTTGATTCAGGTATGGATCCTATTCCCTCCCCCTTTTTCTTTGTGATCATGTGGACGCAACCTTTGTTAATCCGTTGGCAATTTTGTCAGCATTTTTGGGGTTGTCGTCTTCCTCTGGCTCGGTGAGTGGATCACAATCTCCTCGTCTGTGTAGGAAGAAACGTAATATTTTGGGTGATGGTCGTGATCGTTCGGCTGGTTGCTCTGCTGGGGAGTCTGCTTTGTTTGCAGGGAATCCGCTGGTTATTGATCTTGAGATGAGTCTTATTGCTGCTGAGCGGGTTGTACCGCAGTCGCCTGATGGTGGTCGGGGTCAGGTCATGGAGGCCGCTTTTGTTGAGATTGAAGTTGACTGTAACGTCGGACGGGACTGGGAGGTCGTATCTGAACAGGTGTCTGCTCCCGAGGTTGATACTTTGGGTTCAAAAACTATACTTCCAGAGGGGGAACACGTTGATTGCAAAGCCTCTGATAGTCTGCGGTGCGAAGTTGTTGGCGAGGGTCATTGGAGTGTTTTTAGTCATTCCGAACGTTCTGGTTTTACTTCTGCCTCTCTTTGTGGTGGTGGTCTGTGGGCCGGCCGGGAGACTGATTCGTTGGATTTTACTTGGTCGTATTATCATAAAGGGAAGGATCCTTTGGTGAATGATAAGCGGTCTTGTGCCGATCTCCTCCAGCAAATCACGGTGAAGCTTCCTCGTAAGCTAGTTCCTGTTTCTGAGATGCACATGCCCGACCTTCTGGAGGATCTTAGTCATCGTCTTGTCAATGTATGTTTTGTTGATCTCGTTTACTATTTTGTGCGGCTCTGTGTCCGGCTGACCGCTTCATTTATTTTGTAGGCGGCTGCTGTTTTTAACCAGCTTAGGGACTCATATGAGCTTGACATGAATCAGGCCAAATCGACAGGGGCCCTCTCAAGGAGCAGGTTGATGCATTGCGCGGTTCTGCTTATGAGTTGGAGGCTGCTCGTGAGCAGGTCGAGGGAGCTGAGGCGTATGCTGCTGCTTTGGGGTTGGAGAGGCGACGTGTAGCGGATCTCGAGAAGAGGGTTACAGACCTTGAGGGTGCAAAGTGAGACCTTCTGTATGAGGCCGAAAACGAGGCTGACTTTTTGAGGTCGTAAGCTAGTCGCCTATCTATTCAATGCGGCGAATTGCGGACTTCTTTTGATGAGTGACTTTTTGTTGTGCGGAGAGCTCTTCAGTAGATGCTTTCTGATCACCTTGGGATGTTCAGGTCGGAGAGGGAGCGCGAATAGCGCTATTTTGAGAAGCTTCTTGTGTTGAACCAAGTGGTTGCCATTCTTGGTGCATACCGGTTGCTTGTTCGGGAAGGTATCCATGTTCCTCCCGCAATAACTTCCCAGCTGGAACGAGACGAGCCTTGCTTCGTCAGGAAGTCAATGCGTTGAAACCTGTTGATCTTGGTTCTTGTGACCCATTTGCTTTGCCTCTCCCTGGATTGTCTAGCTATGATGCTATCGTTGACAAGGTGGCGAGGTCTGGAGGGAGGGGGATCGTGCATGTCGAGGTCGAAACTGTCCCCAGTGTGCCGATTCCTTGGATTAGCTTTTGGTGTTTTGTGAAACATTTATGTTGTCTTCTGTTTTTTTGTTGGAGATGCCTCGTTGATGCCCCCTCCTTTTTTTAGCGGGCGACCCGAACTTTGGTGGTCCTTGACCGCGTGGTACATATTTGTCCTACTTTCTCCTATGATTGTTTTTTTGGCGATCCGAGCTAGGTCGTTTTCCGTTGGGGGTAGAGATTAACATAACGATAAGAGATCAGATTCAAAATAAATTTTGTTGTTGTTACGGAATTTCGATCTATTCTGGGAAGTTGGGTTACGATCTAAGAAGTCCGAACTACGAGGTACGAAATAAACTTAAACGAGGTTGAAACTGTTCTTTATTAATCTTAAGGCCAATGCCGAGCAATGAACATGATGGTTACGAGGTGGGAGTCCATCAAATGACGTGCTCCCTAAATTTGCTTGAGCTCGGAGGTTTATATGAATAGCTCGGCACTCTCGCAAGTTACAATATGTCCACAATGAAAAGTGAAAGGTTCTATTTATAGTGCTTGCATGCTGACTTTCTTTTGGACCATTGAATCCTTAGTGGGCTTGTCTTCTTGGGCCGAGATGAATTTGCTGATTTAACAAGATTTCCAATGGGCTTAGAGATGGGTGCTAAACCCATATCCAACATTTGTTATTTGATACAAAAAACAACCAAAGGTACTTCTCAAATGTGACTCATGCTCACGAGGTGCAGCTCGGTAGGTTTCAAAGAAGAAGTCAGCGTTTGTTTCAGAAGATTCTTGATGCCAAAACAATATTTCAATACTTAAACAAGATCATAAGCTTCAAGAGGAGATATCTAAAGGAACTCGTCAAATGTTACCTTCTCAAGTCCTCTCGATACTTATTATTTTAACCGATGCACCAAATGCATGAAGTATTGTAGCCATGTCTGAAGGAATTGTTTCCTTTAAGAATGATTTCCCCCAATGCTACCAAAGTTTATAATAAAACCTGCACCTATCTTCTCAATTAGGATTTTGATCTTAATTGAGTCTTTGTAGTTCATGTATTTTTTTGTTATAATTAAAAAGTTCATGTATTTTGTGGCCAAAATTAAAAAGTTCATGTATTTTGTGGTAATTTTCCCAAACAAAAATTTTGGACAAAACTACGTAGTTTTGTCTTAACGGAAAAGCTAACGGTTCGTCGTTTCGTCTTAATAGATCTGATAACTGTGTGATGTTTTGACCGAATCAACCATAAGTTTGTTGATTATCGAAAAAGTCAATAAATTTTCAGGTATTTTTTTAGTCAGTTTTGTAATCCAAATATTTTTTGGCCAAAATGAAATAGTTTAGGAATTGTTTGACATTCTTCTCGTATATAATTATTATTTTATCCATTTAAATGTAACAATTTCGGTGTGCATACAAAATGATGAATAAAATCTTATACCAACTCAACCAAAAAAACTTAAATCATATATTGTCTTGCCACTAAGCAATAAATTATATATAAATTAACTAACAAAGATAATAATGTATGCATATGCGTGCGAGTCGATCATCTAGTTTAATATAGACATCTAAAAATACATATCTGCTATTATAAAGTTAAAAAGATATACTAGGTGTTATTAATCCTTAATTAAAAGCTTAATTTTTTATATCTCTTAATCTAAACAGGATTTGATCAAAAGCTTCGCAGTAACGTAATTAATTACCTCTGTAGAGACTTCTTGATAAAATAAACAAACCTTAGTATTTTACTTTTATTTTTAAATATTAAATTAATACCGAAAACACACAAACCACACACATGTACGGCGGTACAACATGGTATTGTATGGAAGATTATATAGAAAGAAACCAACACGAGACAACGGATCGAAGATTTATTTAGTTATGAGAATCGATGGATGGGTCAGCAGTCTATGGTGCAAAAGCAACGATGACGAAACCCACGGCATTTACCTCCGCTAAAACCTTCGTTGTGGCACACGTTTGCGCAGTTGGTTTCGCTCAAACATGTACCCTTGAACTTATGGCTCTGCGTCTCACACGTGCGTGCCTCCACTGTCACAGGACCCATCCCTACACATAATATTAATACACAACTTAGATCATAGCTTAGTTTCATTTTCTCATGGATGATGCGTATATTTTTGGTAAACAACTACAGCCAAAGCCCACAGCCAAATATAACTAAAATCGTGTGGGAATGAGAAGCGGAATATGAGAATTCAAGAACAATCGCTAGAAACATGTAGATCCGTAAATGATTACATATTTGCATACATATGTGCATAGTTAGATATTAGGTTGTGAGGAGTAATGAACCTGTGGCAAAGAATATCATGAACAAGAGGAGAGCTGCTGAAATCAAACACATAGAAAGCTTCATTTTGAGAGAAAGAAAGAAACTTTCAGAGAGAGAATGTGAGACAGTTGATATGAAAGAGATGTTAGGTGTGTACGGAGCTAATGAGGACGGTGACACTATGTATAAACGGACTAAAGCGGTATAAGAAAAGTGAAAGGTATATTAATGTTTTGTAGTTTTCAAAAGATTAAGAAAAAATTAATACATAATTATAAATGCTAGATTTTCTCTTATCAAACACTTTCCAATAAATATGACTCAATAGTAATTCAATGTTATCTTTAGAATTTACTATTTAATAACATCTTTATATTAATTGAAAGTGTTTTGACTTTATATTTATTCTCAAAATAATTGATTATTAATTTGCCATTAATGAAGTTATGATAATTACTGTGTTAATTTTGGGTAAAAATATGATGACAAATCTGAAATATTTATGAAGATTTTTTAAATTTTTATTTTGTAGATATACATAATCTTGAATAAAAATAAAAAAAAGTAAGATGAGAGGATAAATATGAAACACTTATGTAGATTTTTAATTTTATTTTAGACATATATATAACTTTCAATAAGAAATAAAAAGATGATAAATATAAAAACGTTTATGAATATTTTTAATATTAATAAATATTATTTTATATTTTGTATAATGAATTTGTATTATTTATGTACATTCAATATTTTAAATAAGATATTTATGTATTTATTTTTATACATAAAATATATAATTAATATTTATTTTATTATTATTAGTTTATTTATAATTTATAAAATATTTATTAAATATAATAATGTATGTATGTTTAATTATAAATAGTCTTATATTGATTTTATAATATTATTAATATTGATAAATTAATTTGATAAATTTTATTTTTAAAATTTATATTTAATAATATTTGTGTTCGCACATAGTGCTAGTTAATTAATAAATGTGCATTGAAAACTTAAAAAATTTATTTTTGTGAAACAAAAAAAACTTTCTTTAAACCACTAATCTTTAAGAAATAGAGAGAATATAAAACAAAAAGTCTAAAACAAGAAAATAATTGAGTTTGCGAGATAATGTGAAGTCCACAAAAAGAACCTCTTTCTTCTCCAATCTCTTTATAAAATGGTGTCTTTAAGCGATTTCCGTTTCGACGATCACCGACCGATGGTCGAGTTACTTTTGATTTTGCGTTTTTCTTTGTTTTTTGTTTTTTCTCTAATACTTCCGGCTTTGTGACGGGTTTTGGTTTTTCCGGTATCTTGCCGGACTTTTGTTTTGTTTCGGATTGGTCTGGATTTGCTCGCCTTCGGGGAGACCTTATCGATATTCCTCCCATGTTTCTCTTCTTGTCAGCAAACCGATTTTACTTCGGGTTTCGTTGAGTCTCTTTTAGATAAGATGGATTTAAATATTTGTGTGCCTCAATTCCTTGTTCGAGTTTGCGGCGATGCAACGGTGAGCTTTCGCTCTGTGGAAATAGGCAGATCAATAAATTGGTCTGACCGGTCACAATCTCCATGGATCTATTGAGTTCTTGGTGAATCTTGTAACTGTACTTCTTTTCACGCGGTATTATCTGGCAAATCTTTGTGTGGGATGATGATCGGGAGAAGAATTAGTTTGTTATTTGGTTCATGCTCTGTTTTTAGCAATCAGCGAAAAAAATTTATATTGGTGATGCATGTAGACAGTTTGTGGAGGTAATGCATTTTTTATTTATTGAGGTAATACATATCCTTTCTCACCACCACGTGGTTTGATCTCTCTCTTCTCAAATTGATTAGATCAGAGAAAAAACCTATTTTATGTTTGTTTCATTTTTAAAACCTTGTAATATTGTTTAATCCTTTAATATTATCTATTAGGCCTTTACTGAAATCATTGGCAAAAAAAAAAAAAAAATTGTGAACCACACAATATGATCGTAAGTAAACCAAGTAACCGATCATAAAAGGTATTAAGATCTATGAGCTTCCAACCTAAAACCAATTGGTGATAAGTGGAGTGGCCCATATCACTTATATATTGCTAATGATCCCTTCCAACTACCGATGTGGGACTTATGTCCCTAATACGCCCCTTCGAAATAATGGCTCTTTGAGCATTAATCTCGGAATGTTCGGGCTTGGATTGACGGCGCCAATTTGGACCTGGTTTGTCGATGGATGGACCAACTTTGGGTCGGATCGGGTTGAATTGCATGGAACGGGCTCTGATACCATATTAAGATCTATGAGCTTCCAACTTTGGATCTATTATTTAATTACATGTTGTATAAAACGTAAACATTGATATTTTACACTCTGTTTAGCAAAACCCAAACACAAGGTAGTCTATCTCGTAGTTACATGAACGGTAATTCGGAATTACATATCATTGTGGAAATAATAGAAATGCATTTAGCTAAATTAAAAGAAAGTGTAATGCACTAATGCACTATTTTTCGTATGGGGAGTGGCAGACCAAAAGCTGGTTGATTGGATTAATTGCACTGAGTATACCTTTTTTTTAAAAGTAATAGCAAACTTGTATCTTTCAAATTCTTTTTGCAATTGTGTATCTTTTTGTCTTTTAGTGGTGGCTAATGACCATTTAACCTTGTTTTTTGTCTTCTAGTTATAGATAGTTAATTATACAAAGTCATCCACAGTTCATCTTCTATCCATCCGATTTTTTTTTTAATTCTTTTCTTTTCTCTTACACTCTCTTTCTTACTTTATGCATTAATTTTTACCCCACGTTTTTTTGACCGTCGATAGGATGAATTGGGTGAGGTTTTCGGACTTATAGATCATCGGAATGGAGAGAGAATCGATCGATCTATCGGAAATCCAAAAAAAAAAAAAAACATTTGGACTTAAAAAAAATTGCGAATGGATAGTTTATCCATCCACGTGGATACTTATGATGGACAAGATGCTTAACAAGATGATTTAACATATGATGTTAGACGATCACATGAATGATGAATCCAAAAATATGTTTACCATGGGGAAATGTTTAACATATGATTATTCGTGGACAAGATGCTCAACAAGAATTTGGAACTTTATCACATCTCATGCTTAACAAGATTGTTTAATATATGATGGACAAAATGCTTAACAAGATGCTTACCATGGGTAAACGCTTATGATCCGTGGACACAAAGTACGGATCTAACGGACAAAAGTTGGTTAAGAGTTCATATGATTGTGAATTTGTGGACATAGAGTACGTAGGTGTAGACCATGTTTACCATGGGTAAACGTTTAACATATGATTATTCGTGGAAAAGACGCTTAACAAGATGGTTTAACATGAATGATGATGGACAAGATGTCCACAATATGTGCTAAACGCTTATGATGGACAATCGGATGGTCAAGAGATCACATTATTGTGGACAAGTGCTTAACAAGATGGTTTAACATGAATGATGATGGACAAGATACTTAACAAGATGGTTTAACATGAATGATGATGGACAAGATGCTTAACAAGATGGTTTAACATATGACTATTCATGGACACAAAATCATGTTGGACGATCACAATCAGTGGTCAAAAGTTATCATTATTGCGATCCGTGGACACAAAGTACGGGTCTAATGGACAAAAGTTGGTTAAGAGTCCACATTATTGTGAATTTGTGAACATAGAGTAGGTGTAGACCACTATCCATTCAAAAACTACATTTTCATTGGATACTTCCTACCCATATTAAGCACCTTGCATGTATATGACCATTGTAATATGATGGACAAGATGTCCACAATATGTGCTAAACGCTTATGATGGACAATCGGATGGTCAAGAGATCACATTATTGTGGACAAGTTGCTTAATAAGATGGTTTAACATGAATGATGATGGACAAGATACTTAACAAGATGGTTTAACATGAATGATGATGGACAAGATGCTTAACAAGATGGTTTAACATATGACTATTCATGGACACAAAAGCATGTTGGACGATCACAATCGGTGGTCAAAAGTTATCATTATTGCGATCCGTGGACACAAAGTACGGGTCTAATGGACAAAAGTTGGTTAAGAGTTCACATGATTGTGAATTTGTGAACATAGAGTAGGTGTAGACCACTATCCATTCAAAAACTACATTTTCATTGGATACTTCCTACCCATATCAAGCACCTTGCATGTATATGACCATTGTTGTATCCTCATGGATGGATATTCATTCGCAATTTCCGTAGTATCCACATGGATAGAGACTCAACTATCCATTTGCAATCTCCGTATTAAGTCCGTTTTTTTTTTTGAATTCCGGTAGATCGACCGTTTCTAACTCCATTCCGGCGGTCTATATGACCGGAAACCTCACCCATTGCATGATATCCACCGTTCAAAAATAATGGGGTGAAATAAATGCAAAAGTAAGAAAGAGAAGGGAAAGAAAAAGAAAAGAAAAAAAAGAAAATAATAAAGAAAAGAAATATATGCATTTTCGGTGGAAGAGAAAAGAAGAAATAGGAGAATAAGAAAACTTAAGGATAAAATAGTCTTTTTGATGGGGGGTCATATAAAAAAAGATATATAAATGCAAAATCAATTGGAAATATACTAATTTGCAATGAAAAAGATAGAAATATATAATGAGTGCAATTCACCCCTGGTTGATTGCCTTCTTAATTCGCGTGACTTTTTTATTTTAAAATTTTAAAATTTGTATCCAATCAAAAATTTCTTTACATTACTGTGCAGTTATGATAAATAGAAAACTAAATACCAAAAAATAAAATAAAATAAAAAATAAAAAAAAAATTGAGATTTAAGTTGTCCGTCTTGGATCCCTCGTGAAGAACCAATAGTCTATATATTTCTTATCCTACAGCAACTGAATGGAAAAGAGTCTGTTTCTCATATTTTTGTCTAGTAGTTTAATGTCGCACCGGTTGAGATGGTTGTTCACCATAACGTCTCACATTTCATTACTACCAAATACTATGCCCTGAAGCTTGGAACACATATCACACGATCAATTTTTTTCCCTTGACTCTGCTTTTTGTCTGCCATTATAGCTATTACTTCTGCCCAAGAAATTGTGTACTTATCTTTCAAGATTCCAATGGTTAGTGATTTCTAAACCTGAGAGGAAAAAATCGCAGTGGAAAACTATATGGTCGCGCGATTTCATCAGGTGGTTGCAAAAGACACATGATGGGTTTATATTCTCTTTCCAGTCATGTCAGTATCTTTAATAATTATGGCATCCTTCCTAATTGTTTGGCGGTCCAAAGGAAGATTTTCCGAAGACGTCTCATTGTTTAGTCAATCCTATTAAAACTTGTCACTATTTCATTTTAGACTATTTTCTAATTTCTTCTTTCTCAAGATGACACACTTGCTAGCTAAGTCCACATCATTTTTCACGTCCTTGAAGAGGTTGGAACTTCGGGTTAAAATAGATGTAACTTAACATAACTTATAGGATATTCACCATTCTTAACAGGCTTTAACTTATAGGGTTTATTCCAACTCGAGAATACCGTTATATTTAGTTGATTTTTTTTGTCTATACATATGATGATCTTTTAGTCGCGGTAAGCCATTCTCGTATCCTACAACACTTGGAAATACAACGGTTGTCGGTTATCCTATGTGACGGTGTTAGGAATGTCATCAGTTAACTATGGCTTGATTATAATTTTTAAGCAAGTAATAATATACGATTTTAGCGATGGTTTCAGTTATTGTTCTGAAAGTGAGATAGTGTCCTTTCCGAGCTCAAGAAACAAATCATATGCAGTTTGTCAAACCTAATCCTCATCATTTTAGGATAAGAATTTCAAACACGTGAATTCTAGCCATTCCTTTTTCCTAAACACATGTTCTAATCAGTCTAAAGCCGCCAACCGGGTTGCATAGTGATCATTATATGCATTTTTGTCAACCCTAATACAGTAATACTCATCATTTTAGTGTATGATATTAAGAATTTCACTAGTCGAATCTATTCATATATAGCCACGAAATAACCATGAAAAGTCATGAAACAATATTAGCCATGAAACAAAAAAAATAAAATAAAACCATGTCTAGCCACACAAAATTTATGTGTGGCTACACATACAACAGCTAGGAATTTGCCACTGTTTTCCAAAGCTACACAAAATTCTAAAAAAATTTATAATTTTGACACCAGATTTATTGTTAAGCGGGTATAAGTATAACTAATTAATTTGGTACTAAAGTATTAAATTGTAGCTATGGTCTAATCAAAATATTTCCATGCCTACAAAAAATACAAGTTTTGGTGGAATATACTAATATTCACGGATTAGCCACAATTTTTATGTGGCTAAATATTTAAAAATACTAATCGTTTTCACTCTTGATAACACTTAGTCAAATTTTATTTTCTCTCTCGAAACCCTTGGGCATTTTCTGATCGCATTATCGCCTTCGTCGTTCACCGCCTTCGGCCTTGGCCGCCGTTATACTCCAGCCTTTCCTCCTCTATCGCTCCTTGTTAGTTCCTTCAATTTATCCAAAATTCTTTCCTTCTCCATTCTCTCACCATTTATTTGAATGTCGAATTTATTTTGATTTATTTTAGATTCCGTGTATGACTTTCTCCGATTTTTTGCAGAGTTTCGATTTAAAGCTTTGATATTTTCATTTTAGGATTTTGAATTTTCAGATTTAGGGGTTTGATCTATGTTTGCATAGGATTGTAATTTGTCTTTTCATAAGGGTTTGTTCGGTTACTAATTTTTGAACAACAGAAACACAAGTTTGATTTTTCAGAGGTTGTTTTTTTTTTTTTTTTTTTTGTAACAGATTTTTCAGAGGTTGTTGATTTAAAGCTTTGTCTGAAAATTCATTTACAGTTTCTTGCCACAGATTTATTCATATAGCCACCAGATTTCTGTGGCTAATAAGGTTTTTTCAACTAGTGCTTGGAGCATTCATTAATGCAAGTGTTTTTATTTGCTAATATAGCTTGTTTATGGACACCAATAAGCAAACGCGATTACATAAGCAAATAAACGGTCATTTTCAATCAGGTTTCTATCGACTTTATATTTTTACAGAAAGACGAAGTGATTGTTACCTGCTTCACTAAAATATGACTTTTGAAATAAAATAAAAATTTATGGCTTCACTATGATTTTCTAGGCATACCAACTTGCCCGATTGTGTTGGGGACGGATCCAATGGACATGTAATGAAATACACTAAAAAATAGTAGCTGCGTTGAATATTTATTTTTTATACATTGAAGATCGATTGATGATGATGCAGTTAGTTTTTATTATTATCTTTTAAATGCATTTTGCCAACTGTCAAGCCTAAATAATGCTCCTCATTCAATAATAAGAACTTGGTCAACGTGAATCACGACATGTTACAAATTAACAGTGACTCCTTTTTTTCTTTAGAGAAAAGTCATAAAATAGCACAAAAAATATATCTTATCATAAATATAGCACCAAAAAAAATAATTCACATTTTTAGCATTATTTTAATTACAAAGATTTTTATAACATTATATAATTTAGGGTTTAGGGTTAATTATTTAGGGTTTAGGGTTTATTATTCAAGGTTAGGGTTTAGTTAATATTTAAGATTTAGGGTTAGGGCTAATTTAGTGACAAAACATATTTTGTGCTATTTTTATGATTTTTCTTCTTTGGTGCTATATTTTTGACAAGTTATGTTTTTTGTGCTATTAATGCGATTTGCCCTTTTCTTTATACCAAACTATATTGTAAAAATGGATGAGCGATCTCGGTAAAAAAGCATTGTTTTGATGAAAAAACACCAAAAAAAAAAAACCTTAACTGTATCTCTATATATACGAAGGTGACCAGAAAAGAAAATATTCATCAATCAAAGAACCAAAAAAAAAAAAAACCACACACATACTCTGCTCACACACACAAGAGAGAGAGAGAGAGAGATGGCGACGTCGGGAACATATGTGACGGAGGTTCCGTTGAAAGGATCAGCGGAGAAACACTACAAGCGGTGGAGAAGTGAGAACCACCTCTTTCCCGACCCCATCGGCCACCACATCCAGTGGCGGATCCAGAAAATATTTTTTGACAAGTTATGTTTTATTTTTAACTATTATATATAATATTAAAATTTATTATTAGAAAAAAATTCAAATAAAACCATACTTAATTAAATATATATACACATATTTTATATTTATAAATACAAAAAGTAATATTTAAAAGATACATTTAATTGTTTTTTTTGGGTCAATAAAGATACATTTAATTGATACTATATCAAAAATGAACAGAAAATGAATATAAATAACATTAGTAGTGGAAATAAAACCATTTGGAAACAATTACATCAAAGTACCATTACATAAAATATGTATAATCATATAAGATTATATAAGGAATAAGGAAGTTACAAAATTCTAAAAATAAATAATAAACTGGTTATTAGGCCCAACCTAAGAACAACAGCAAATTGATATTCTGGCCCATAGAAAAAATGAAATCGGGCTTAGATTCTTAGGTGTTGAATTAAATTGGGCTTAGATTCTTAGACCATCTCCAATGTATAACTCCATTTTTCACTCCAAAATGGAGTAACTCCAAAATGGAGTTGTGTTTTACTCCAATGTATTACTCCATTTTCTACTCCATAAATAGAATATTCTATATAGATTCTTTTCTATTTTGTTTTTTGTCCATTATAGTTATAAAATTTACAAATCAATCATATATATTTTATTTTTCGTAAAATTTTCATAATTTATAAAATAATTTCACTTTATAGTTTTTTATGAATAATAAAATAATATTAAAAATAATAAATTTTTTAGTTTATAATGTTGAAAAATAATTATAACTGTTACTGAAAAATATAAACATATATTTTTAAATAATAATTATTATTATATTCATAAAAGTTAGAAATTTAAAAGATTTAATACTCAAAAGAACCACTTTGTAAATAAAAAAGTTCTACTCCAAAATAGAGTGGAAAATGGAGTTACTCCAAATATGGAGTAATCTCACCCATTACTCCAAATCCCATTTTGGAGTGAGAAATGGAGTAGGGTTGGAGATTCCCTTAGGTGTTGAATTAAATTGGGCATTAGCCCATCTGTAAAGGGAAGAAAAATAAAAGAACTGGGTGCAAGGGAGGGTTTGAACCCGGATTTATAGGGGTCAAGACACTAACAATTACCAACTGAGCTACCTAATTTCATAATAATTGGCTAGCAATTTAAAACTTTATAGATTTTACCGGGGTCAGCTGACCCCCCTCCTTCCCACGTGGATCCGCCACTGACCACATCCACGATGGCGAATGGGACTCTCATGGAGCCATCAAGATCTGGAACTACACTACACATGTGGTAACAAATAGAGTGAATACGATTTGCTTATATATAATTCATGTCTTAAAACTAGGGTTTAATTTTAGTAATAATCTATATGATAGAACATACAAAATGAATGAATGAACATAGAGTTTCACCAATTATTCTGTAATATATTGAACAGCTACAAATAGCCACAGTGTGAATTAGTAACCAAAAGTTACAATTTGTTGTTACATATTAGGGTACTAATTGTGTTTTATACATAATAATTATATAATATGATGCTATTGAAAACAAATGCAAGTAAGGAAAATAGTAATTAGCAAAATTTATACAAACAAAATCAGTACGAGTACGTGATCTCGACAAAAAAACAGATAAGTGGAAAATAAATACATAGAAACATAATTAGTAATCGAGACAAGCTCGACAAGTCCAAAAGCATGAGAAATATAAACATGCAAGTCATAGAGATTCAATTTTCACCACCACCATTACCATCTTCTTCCGATCCATGTCGATTTCCCCGATATGTTCAACAGCTCCAAGATTTGCGAGTGCAGCGCTGCACGCAGCGAGAATTTATAATATGAGTGGAGATTTCGTTGATTGTATCTGCTATCAAGGCACCATTTACAGAAACAAGAACTATGTTAGTTTCCTCGCACAATAAATATCACACTGATCAGATTCATAAATATGTAGTAGTTGGTTGGAATAATGGTCACGATCTCGCCAACTTTGAGCTTCTACAAGATCTTACCATCTCAAACTTCCCATGAAAGAATATTTTCTCTTCTAAGTTCCAACCCCTAAAACACATAGAACCTCAAGAGTTTCAGTTTTGTGCTTAAATTCAAAAGAGGTAAGACAAGATTTTCTTCACCTTTCAATAGTTTCTCGTTTGAGCGAATCCATTTATGTCTCAACCATGGCACAAGCATATTTCCATCTCTTTCTTCACGAATAGTCTGCTGAAAATCTTTCTGAAAGATAGCCCCATTCTCCAAATATCTAAATACACAAATTAACAGATACAAAAAAAAAAAAAAAATCGTAATTAGGAATCCAGAAACAAAACTTACAATAGTAATTGAGGAATCGTCTAATCTTTGATGGAGATTAAAATTGTAATCAGATCTCAACGGTATCTCAAGTCTGAAATCGAATCAAATCAAAAACTATTTCAGGAGAATCACCCACTGATCTAGAAGAATTCAAAAATAATATCAATTTACTTTTTCTACAAACAGATATACAGATTTACCATCTAAGTAGCACTGATACGGGTACGGGTACAAAAAACGGATACGGAAGCGGGGACAAAAAACGGCAAAGTAAAAAAATTATGGGTACGGGTACGGCGGGGATACATTAAGAAATATATATAAAAATATACCTATACATATAATTATAAAGAAAATCACATTTAAATTTCAACATAACAAAGTAGAAGGTGGTTTAGTTTTACGTGGAACATCAATTTTGAAATTTAGCCATATAAAAAATATTCTAAATTCTCATTTTTCTGATTTTTGATCATTTTTCTATTTTATTTTTCTCGGAGAAGTTTCCAAGCTGTCCCCAAGTTTCTGAGTTTCCGAAACGTTTCCGGTACGAGGACGGCATCCATTTATAAGTACCCGAGCATCATAGTTTACCATTACAAACTAAGGATTCAAAAGAATATACATCACTTCTTAAGCGGAAACGGGAGAAACACAACATATCTGGGAAAAAAGTGGCAAGCCATGAAACAACAACGCAACTAATATGGATTCACGAGAAAAGAAATTTGAAATAGAAGAAGCAGTAACTCGATAAATCGAGGAAGTACAAACACTCAGTTAGGGATCTTAATATGGGTAAATCCACCCCATTCAGACCCAACCCATTTAGACCATAACCCATTTAAACCTCAAACCTTTTAAGACCCATTTACTTTAAATGTTTAATAGAGTTACCCATTTAGACCCATTTAGTTTTACACTTACCCATTTAAACCCAATTAGACCCATTTAAATTAGATATGAATTTTTTATTATTTTAATATAGGCATTAAGTCATTAACAACTAAAATCTGATTGTTTAATTTGTTTAATTAATTATATTTTAACATTAAATAATTGATTTTTCCCGCCAAAAACGCGGAATTGCGTTTTCCCGCCAAAACGCGGAATTGCGTTTTCCCGCCAAAAACGCGGAATTGCGTTTTCCCGCCAAAAACGTGGAATTGCGTTTTCCCGCCAAAAACGCGGAATTGCGTTTTCCCGCCAAAAACGCGGAATTGCGTTTTTCCGGCAAAAACGCGCAATTGCGTTTTCCCGGCAAAAAACGCGCAATTGTGTTTTCCCGCCAAAAACGAAGAATTGCGTTTTCCCGCCAAAAACACGGAATTGCGTTTTCCCGGCAAAAACGCGGAATTGCGTTTTCCCGGCAAAAACGCGCAATTGCGTTTTCCCGCCAAAAACGAGGAATTGCGTTTTCCCGCCAAAAACGAGGAATTGCGTTTTCCCGCCAAAAACGCGAAATTGCGTCTTCCCGCCAAAAACGCAATTCTGCGTTTTCCCGCCAAAAACGGAATTCCGCGTTTTTCCGCCAAAAATGTGATTCCGCGTTTTCCCATCAAAATCATGATTCCGCATTTTTCCGCCAAATCGCGATTCCACGTTTTCTCTCAAATTTTCGTCGTAAAGCGATTCTGTGTTTTCCGGTTGAAAAACCCGAACCCGAACCCGACCCGATTTATAAAAATACCCGAACGGGTTCTCTAGCCCTAAACCCGAAAACCCAAAAAATTCGATCCGAACCCGAACGGGTACCTTAACAGTTTGGGTACCCGAACGTCCAGGCCTATCAAAAACGCTATTCAGCGTTTTCCGGAAAAACGTAATTCTATTTTTTTCTTTCAAAAACGTAATTCTGTGTTTTCCCGTCAAAAATGTAATTTCGCATTCCGTCAAAAACGTGATTCCGCTTTTTTCGTCAAAATTATGATTTTTCCACAAAGTGAAATTAACCTTTTTCTAATTATTTGTTTTTTTGTTAAGCTAATAAAGTTTTTTTTCTATTTTAAATAATTTAAAAATTAATTTTTGATAATGTTACAAAATATAAATGGGTTAATATGATCCCCATTTATTTAATATGAAAACCTTATTAGTAAATGGGTCTAAAAGGGTTACCCCATTTAAACCCACCAAAAAATATACGATAAATGAGTTTAAATGGGCATTTATTTTAACACATACCCATTAAAACCCCATTTATCAAAAGCCCATATTAACATCCCTACACTCAGTTGACCCCCATAAAAAATTATAAAAGTTTTTGTTTGAATAGCTATTTCAATAGTAGTTTGAAGGCAATTGGTATGAAACATGAAGGGTTGACCACGCATACACATCAAAGAACTTAAATTTTTTTTTTTTTTTTTTTTTTTTGGGAAAAGTGTAAAAAAAAAAATAAAAAAAAATAGACGAATGACAGGCTGCCACGTGTCATGAACATTGTAAGAACCGGTTCTTAAATAAGGATTTTTAGAGCATGTTTATCAATGAACCCCTCATGGGGTTCTTAAAATTTTTTTTTTTTTTTTTGGGAAAAGTGAAAAAAAAAATCGAAAAAAAAAAATAGACGAATGACAGGCTGCCACGTGTCATGAACAGTGTAAGAACCGGTTCTTAAATAAGGATTTTTAGAATCCGGGTTCTTAACTATTCACGTGGGACCCACGTGAATAGTTAAGAACCCCACCCTTAAGAACCCTTGATAATCATGCTCTTAGAACCCGGGTTCTTAACTATTCACGTGGGTCCCACGTGAATAGTTAAGAACCCCACTCTTAAGAACCATGGATGGACATGGTCTTAGGGCATATACATCAATGAACTTCCTACGGGGTTCTTAAAATTTTTTTTTTTTTTGGAGAAAAGTGTAAAAAAAAAAAAATCGAAAAAAAACTAGACGAATGACAAGCTGCCACGTGTCATAAACATTATAAGAACCGGTTCTTAAATATAGATTTTTAGAACCCGGTTCTGAACTATTCACGTGGGATCTACGTGAATAGTTAAGAACCCCACCCTTAAAAACCTTCAATGTGGGTAGCCTTAGGTTCTATACCTATTCTTGCACCCCTTAAATTAATTTGTTTCTTTATTGTTTGCTTTGTTTATTGTTGATATGTTTTTTTCCTATAAATCTAAGCGATCATCATTATTCATCCTACCACCTAATATATTCTTTAGCTTTTTTCTTTTCTCGATTGGTTACTTTTTTTTTTCTACAACAATTATTTACTATACTTTCCACCTAAAAAATTTCATTTTTTCAAAGACACAACAATATATTGATGGTGTCTGAGTAGTCCGACGGGTTCGACTATGTTGATGGGTGCCAAGGGACAACGACGCAGTCTATCTCCTCTTCACGCAAAATTTGAAGCGCTTATTTAGGCTATGGAGTGCATGACGGAGCGGCGGGAGACTACGATGACTTTTCAAACAGATAGTTCGGTGTTGGTAAGGATGGTCACGATGATGCTATTTGGCCAGCCTTTTCAGTGCCCCTCTCCAGTTTCCGAAACTTACGTTCCCAATTTAGTTTTTTTCAACTTTCCTTTATATCTCGAAATTTTAACGGTAAGGCAGATTGTTTAGCCCGTAGTGCATCTTCCCGGTTTTTAGATTTTACCTATGTAAACACTTGTCCCCCGATATGGTTAACCAGACCATTTCATTAATATAAGGTAGTGAATGGTGCACGCGGGACGGTGCGGATTTACAATACCGCACATAAAACCCGCTCTATGTCACCAATCACAAATATTTGTTGTTGATTTGCGTTTTTAAGAAAAAAGTAATAAAATAACATTTGCGGTTTTGTGCCATCAAAAATACAAAGACCGCTTTTTAAAAAAGCAAGATCCTTTTATGGAGCGGTCCATTACAAAAACCGCAGTGTAATCTGTATTTTTAGTTTTTATTTTTTTAATAGTTAATTCATTTCTATTAGAAACATGAAATCTTTCGCTAGCTCTTACAACAATTTTTTTCTTCTTTTTTTTAACTAATCGTACGTTTATGAGATACCATATAAATAACTTTCTCTTTTTTATCTTCTCTCCACCTTTTTTTTTTTTTTTTCATCTGAAGTTATACATTTCATTAATAAACCAGGGTGGAATGCGTTTTTGAGTTACAAAAGCCGGCAGAAAACAGAACTTTCTCCGGAAACTAAACCCATCAAGGGCAACAAAGCCGGCGGAATACGAAGATATCCCCGGAAACAAAGCCTACTACTAAAACGGGGAACAATCTATAAATCCCAGGTCAAACAAAGGCAAAACCAAGACTGCATGTCATAATCCGTGCGGAGTAGCTTGAGCGAGATTACCGAAGAAGCCCACGGCCTACCAACGACAACATCAGCTCCACGAACCGTTGCTGAAAGACCCTCTTTCAGACTCAAAGAAAAAAGACTCCATAACCCGACAAGAAAACCCCTAAGAAAGGATCGCTAAAACTTTCGGATACGGTTGCGACGCATTTCAATACGCCCAATAGATACCTAGATAGAAGCCTAAAAGAGTTTCAAATCTCCACAGATTTGAAATCACCGAAGCCTAACCTACCCAAAAGGAAAGGAAAGCACTCACCGCATAAACCAACAACGGATCAAAACAATGCAATCTCATATGACAAGTCTGAACCTTAAATCACAGATAACCAGAAACTAGTAGAGGAACCTTACTTACTAGACTAAAACCGAAAGACCTAAAACCAACCAAAATCATTGACCCGGAACCAAAATCGACCCAACCCTAAACCAAAAGCGACCACAAACCCGTGTAACATCGGAGACGGCGACGAGAATCAACCATCCAAGAGCCGAGAGGACCAGAACAAGAGGATAAACGCAGACTCACCAAAGGCGAGCGGGATTACCGGCGAGGACGGAGGGGACGACGGCGACTGTCCGAGATACGCACATCGACGAGCCCGGAGAACGACGACCGACGACGACGAAACGGAACACGAGGCAGGCACGGCTGAGAGCAGAGGAGAAAGAGGCTAAACCGTCGGTCAAGGCGGCTAAGGAGGCGGTCAGAAGAGAAAACGGCAACATACGGGACCTCCCCGGCAACGGCAGTGACCACCGGCCGGGGAGGAGGCGAAAAACGGCTAGGGCTGTGAAGCTTCGGGAAGAGCGCCAGAGAGCACTCCGTGCGGCTAGGGCGAACTTCTTGATTGATTGAGAGAACTTCGATCTTCTCTCCACCTTATGAGGTACTTTATTTTATTAATCATTATTTTAGTAATTAATCTTCCTAATAATAATATGTAGTCTATTTGTCCTTTTAAAAATCAACTAAGTTTTAGTTTAAAGTTTACTTTATAGAAAGTTAACTAACCAATGAGATTAGTAAGTTATTATTACATTAAAAATATTTTTTTTGTCCTAATAAACAAACAACTCAGATATAGGTACTAAGCAAATATATATATATATATATATATATATATATAATGTAATGTAGATAGAGGTATGATTCAATGAGATTCGTAAGTTATTATACCTAATATTTTTTATTACAAATTTACGGAGATAGAAGCATGATTCAATATTTGATTTGTGTTACTGTTTTGTATATTTGATGTTTATTATACAAAATAATTTGGAGAAAATTATATATATAATTAATAAATATTACTTTCATAATTAAGATTTTATGTTCCCATTACTCTCATCAGCTAGGGATGATATATTTTTTTAAAAATCAAATTTTATTTTTAATTTATTAGATATTTATAATTTATAAATATATTTTTATTAATAATAACCAATTAATTAAATTTACAATATATTAATTATTAATCCGCACCGTTAATTGTCTTTTACAATTTAAACATTTTATTGTATACCGCAAATCGTTTATTTCACCAATCAACTTTTATTTGGTACCGCTTTTTTACATAAACCGCACTTGTTCCGCAAACCGCATGTACCGCACTTGGACCGTCCCGCACTCTAAAACCGCTTTTCCCGCACAACTAAAACCGCAGTCACCATTCGGACCCTAAGAATATACGAAGTAAAAAAAAAACACAACAATATATTTTAGAAAATGCATTATTATTATTATTTTTATCTCAATATGCATTGGTTTGTTTGTTTTTTTTTAATCAAGTAAATAATATTTCTGATTATAAGTTGTTGTCGAAAGGGGTCTGCAAATATCGTTGTTGTTTCGAGTTAGGGATTCAATTTCTGAAAGTGGACACAAATTTTTAGTGACTCTTCAATAAATCTTCTTAGTAATCTGTAAATGAATTTTGTGTGCATTTTTATTCTGAATTGAACAGGTTCACATATGTTCGCATACTTTCACTTTACAGAGGAGGGTGGACTTATTTTTTCCTTGTGGAATCTATAGCTCAGTGTTCCAAAGGTCTGAAAGGTGAGTCAGATATGCAAAGGCCTTGATTGGTAACCTGCGGAATGGCGGAATCGCGTTTAAAAACGCCATTCCGCAAGAATTTTGCCAATCAAAAAAATTCGCGGAATAGAAATAAAAAAGCGAAAACGCAAAGTCTGCGTTTTCGCTTAAAAAAATACAAAGAAAAATTCATTAAGTGGAAAAGTGAACTATATGTAGATTATTTGTGGAATCTTAATATTCCGCCATTCCGCAAAACTCATCCAATCACACAAAACTTATTTTACAATTTTTTTTTCCAGCAAATTTTAAATTATTTCCGCAGCTTTATTTTATTTCCACCATTCCGCCATTCTACGAGTGTTACCAATCGAAGCCAAAGTGTTTATTAAGCCACAGCAGCGAAGTTCTAAATGTGGAACTGACGACAATAAATACTGCACTTCTTTTCAGGTGATGCTGGTTGCGTTTATCTTTCAGCCATTCAAGTAACGTTACCTCGCCTATTGCCAGCTGCTGGAGCGACCACACAAGAAAATAGGAGACAGTGCTTAAAGGAATGCTTGTTAGCTCTTTTGTATGGTTATTGTTTCTCAAATTTTTCTGCTATTTATTTAGGGTTTGGCTTGAAAGAAGGATCCTGCCTGAATCTATCGTTCGTCACCATATAAGAGAACTTGATTCACATAGTGTAGCTCCTGCTTGCCTCTATTCTCGGCGATCAGAGAGATATGGAGGGAATGCTGGTCGATGAATATGGAAGGTTAGATTTTGGGTCTTTTTTTAGTTGTAGTTTGGTGTCCATGTCCATATCTCTGGATTCGTCAAACCTAATTCATCTTTGCGTGTCATTAATTCAACTCTCCAGCTCCCTGGGTTTTGCATGCCAGCAATGCTTAAGCAAAATAATTTGAGACTGAATATAAATATTATTTAGTACATAGACTTGCACATGTATTTGATAACAATATTTAAAGATCTTGGATTGTTTCACCTACAAAAGGTAAATAGTAGCTTTTAGTTAAAAAAAAAAAAGGCAGCCTACAAGGGATCAAGTTTTCTGGTGAAATTGCGTTCTATTATTTCCACAGAAAATCCGAGGAAAATAAAAGAGCACACAAGAAACAGATATATATATATATATATATATATATATATATATATATATAAAACCAAGGGTTACTTAATCATCTTCAGTCATGCAATCATCATCATCATCATTGTAAGAATTGTAAGAAACTCCTGTCGCAGAGATGATGGAGTTAATAGAGATGATGGAGTTGATACACTCTCTGCTCAGTTAGGGAAAGACCAAAAGAATGAAATTGTGGGACATAATACTGTCGCAGAAACTCCTGCAGAGGAAATAAGAGAATATGAGACTCCGCAAAGACAGTCTCTGCCTCGTATTTCAAAGGAAAATCACAAATTTATCTCTGAAGCGAATGTTCAAAAAACTAAGAAGGCAGCTCCGGGTGCTTTCAAAAAGAACACCCGCCGAAACCATTAATGTCTGGTTTTTTTCTGGAATGTTCGTGGATTCAATAAACATACTAAGCATAAAGTGGTTCGTGATTGGATTAGAAAAGAAGGATTTCAGTTTGGTGGTTTACTAGAAACAAGAGTCCGGGAGAAGAAAGCACAACACATAGCATCTTCTGTTTTTCATGATTGGTCCCTATTAACAAATTATGAAGAAAATCGCTTGGGAAAGATATGGGTAGTATGGAGCTCTAAAGTCAGAGTTACCCCTTGTTTCAAGAGTTCTCAGATGATTACTTGCTTCGTACTACTTGAAGGAATGGAGGAAGAAATTGTTTGCACGTTTGTGTACGCCTCAAACACAATGGAGGGAAGAAGAGAACTATGGAATGATCTGAAAACTCATCAAGATTCATCTTTGATTAAAGGGAAGTCTTGGTTAGTCCTAGGTGATTTCAATGAGACTTTGAAGATAGATGAGCATTCAGATTATAAATCTGATCCGTTCGTATCTATTGGAATGAGAGAATTTCAGGATGTTGCCCAATATTGTTCTCTACAAGACATGAAGTTCCATGGTCCTACACTAACATGGTGTAATAAAAGAGAAGAAGGAATAATATGCAAAAAGCTTGATCGCACTTTAATCAACCATCAGTGGTTAAGTGCTTTTCCAGATGCATATTGCGTATTTGAATCCGGAGGTTGCTCTGACCACATGAGGTGTAGAGTTAAAATCAGACCAGATCCTCTGAAAACAAAACGGCCTTTTAAATTCATCAACGCCGTTGCTGATTCTGTTGGAATTGTGTCCAGTAATCTCGGTACTGTCTCTAGAAAGTAAGAGTATGTCAATGATCAGACATAAGTCATATAATACTGGGGGTCATGATGGCTTGCTAGAGTCCGCTCATGATCTATAAGTCTTGGACTTATTGCCTTTATTATATGATCCCATATGGGTCACACGCCTAAGCTAACAGGAAAATGTGTAGGAACGTTTTAGCAGAAGTACAGTAAAAGTGCTAGGCATTTACTTTACTTAGAGAGAATAAAAGGTTTAGCCACTGTGCATCGATCGATGCATAATGTGCAACGATCGATGCAGTGCGCAAACACCGACGAGTTAATTGGTATTTGGGCCAAATGGCCCAAACGGAACAGGACGAGTTTTGTGTCATAAAACTCGAGTTTCAGACTGATTAACCCTAAGACTTGAGCCGTAAACTCTCTCTCTCTCTGCGCCGAGTTCCCCTGGTGGTCTAGCAGCTGTTTCCTGTGAAAGCGTGTGTGAACCTTTGGAGGATTCATCCCTCGGTGTTTCTCTGATCTCAGACATACCATCCATTTCCGCTGCAATAACAGGTATAAGGTGAGATCATCATTTGTTTCTATTCTGAGAAGAACCTAGATCGCATGTTTAGGATAATCTGAATCTGGAATTGAATCAGGATTGATCTAAACGCTCCAACAGTGGTATCAGAGCTTTAGGTTCTGGTTTTTCTTGTTTAGATTCATGTTTAGGATTGTTTAAAGAGGTGTTTTTGAATCAATCTACTGATAAGATTAAAACACTTAAGAAACAAGAATTGAATCCTAAACAAACTGTTTAAAAAATCGCATGACCAAACTATATTGATTTGGTATGTGATCTAAACTGATTTTGCATCGACTGAGATCGCATTGCATCGATCGATGCAATGCAAGGATCGATCGTTGCAGTCGCGAGAGATTGACCACGATCGCATGGATCGTTCAAACGATCGCATGGATCTCACGAGAATCTCTCGGCCAAACCTGATAACCGTTCGTGCACACGTGAGAGCATCGATCGATGCAGGATCGATGAACGATCGTTGCAGGATCGATGCTGTGAGCATCGATCGATACGGTTAGGGTTTTGGCTCGGTTTAATTTAATTAAAATTAAACGTCTCGGTTTAATAAACAGATTTAATAATTTTATTAAGTCTGGTTAAACCGGGATAAGAAATCCAATGTCGAAAGAAATATTGGATTTAGTGCCTAAACCAGGAATTTCTAATTTGATTTGGTTGGACCAAATAAATTGAGAAATTCCGGTTTAGTAAATAACCGGTTGACAATTGTGGTCATCGTAGTAATTGAAACTTGGTTAGACCAGTTTTAATGAACCAGACCGGTTATGTCAAATAATTGGACAATTGGGTCATGTCTTGGACATGGACCAATTCTTGGGCCTCGGGCCAAGAAGTTAAAACAATTGGGCCAATTATTTGAGTCTTTCTTCAGATTAATTTAAAATTTATTTTATAATATATAAAGTCGATTTTAAATTAAAGTTTCCGAAATTTTGAAATTAGAAAGTTTCTTAAAATAGAAGTTTCTGAATTTGCGAGTTTTGGATTTTAAGAAATTTCTAAAGTTAGAAAGTTTCGTTTTTAGAAAGTTTCCAATTTTAGAAAGTTTCCAAAAAAATAGTAGGTTTCCATAAATAGAAAGTTTCCCGAAATAGTAATCTTCTATTTTGGGAATGAATTTTAATAAACCTACGAACCTCAAATAATATCAAGCGTTGGATGTCTTGTCCAGGCTATGTCAGCTGTCAAAGCCCATTCAATTGCATTCATGGCCTTACAGTGTGAGGATGTCTGCTTTTGCGTGGGTAAGACGGTTTGTGATTCATAAATGTCATTGGGAGTCCCAGACATTAATGATTACATGACTGTATAGTCTGGTTTTCTTGACTAGGCCATCGGGAGTCCCGGGCCTTGAGACATCAGAGTGGATTGGGCCTCGGGCCCAGATTCACAACCAAGAGTTATATCACGGATATAATTAGCCGATATAGGGCTTACCGATATAAGCTAAGGTTTGGTGACGGCCAGTGGCCCACTTTAATCTTTGTTATATGTGGATCTTGGAATCATTATATTCTATTGAGGGTAACTTATGTTATTGAATATAATGCGTGATTAATCATATTAATTTTTAATACGAGATTAGTCATTTTGAACATAATAACTAATAACCTTTTTATTTATATATTTCAGATATGACTACTACAAGCACACAAAACACATTCTCGATCCGGTCTGTTCTCGAGAAGGAGAAGCTGACTGGAACGAACTTCCTGACATGGTCAAGGAACTTGAGGCTAGTCCTCAAGCAGGAGAAGAAGGATTATGTCCTTCGAGATCCCCTCCCCGAGAGGCCTCTTGCCAATGCTGCCAGGACCCTGCACAATGCTTGGGAAAAGCATTCGTCAGATGAAAATGATGTCTATTGCCTGATGTTGGTGACAATGACTCCTGAGCTGCAAAAACAGTTCGAAAGTGTATTGTCTCCCATCGAGATAATGGCAAGCCTGAAATCGCTTTTTCAGGAGCAGGCTAGGACCGAGAGGTTCCAGACAGTTAAGAACCTCTTGGACTGTAAGTTGGCTGCGAATGCGGCAGTGAGTCCTCATGTCTTGAAGATGATGGGTTATCTCGATCATCTTCAGAAACTCGACTGCCCAATCAGCCAGGAACTTGCCTGCGACATCATTCTGCAGTCTTTACCTGCAAGCTATGATCAGTTCATTCTGAACTTTAACATGCATGGTTTGAGTAAGACACTACCTGAGCTTCACGGAATGCTCAAGACTGCAGAGCCCAACTTGAGGAAAACCGCCAAGGACCCCAATGTGCTTATGGTGCAAAAGGGCAAGGGGTTTAAGAAATCCTCTGCTAAGGATAAGGGAGCGGCCAAGGCTGTCCAAGTCGCGGACAAGGACACGCCAAAGCCCAAGCCCAAGTCCAAGGCTGGGCCTACTGACATGTGCAGGTTCTGCAAAGAACTGGGGCATTGGAGAAGAGATTGTAAGAAATTCCAGGAAGGTCTAAAGGAATTGAAGAAGAAGACTTTCGAGACTTCTTCATCAGGTATTTTTGTTATAGAAGTTAATACAACTACTTCTGATAATACCTCATGGGTCATGGATACTGGTTGTGGGGCTCATATTTGTACTAATATGCAGGCACTCAGCAACAGTAGAAGGCTGAAGCAAGGACAAGTGGAACTACGAGTTGGGAATGGAGCGAAAGTTTCAGCACTAGCTGTAGGCACATACTTGTTGTCTTTACCTTCGGGATTGATTTTAGAACTGAATAATTGTTATTTTGTACCTGCTATAAGCAGAAATATTATTTCAATTTCTTTGTTGGATTTGGAAGGTTATGATTTTTCAGTTAAGAATAAATTATGTTCCTTCAATCGCAACAATTTGTTCTATGGTTCTGCCCCTCTTTCGAATGGGCTTTACATACTCGATCAATCTGCGCCAATTTATAACATTAATACAAAACGGTTTAAACCTAATGAGGAAAACCGAACGTTTCTATGGCATTGTCGTTTAGGGCACATCAGCGAGAAACGCATCAAGAGGCTCCATTCGAATGGACTCCTTGGCTCATTTGACTTTGAGTCATGTGAGAAATGCGAATCCTGCATGATGGGCAAAATGACACGGGCCCCCTTTAATAAACCTAACGAGAGGGCCAGTGACTTATTGGGCCTGATACACACTGATGTGTGTGGCCCAATGTCCACAAATGCAAGAGGAAACTATCAGTACTTCATTACCTTCACTGATGATTTCAGTAGGTATGGATATGTTTATTTGATGAAACATAAGTCTGAATCTTTTGAGAAATTCAGAGAATTCCAAAATGAAGTACAGAACCAACTTGGCAAAAGCATTAAGGCTCTTCGGTCCGACCGAGGAGGAGAATACTTAAGCCAGGAATTCAGTGATCATCTGAGAGAGTGTGGGATCGTATCCCAACTCACTCCTCCTGGAACACCTCAATGGAATGGTGTGTCTGAGAGGAGAAATCGGACCTTATTGGATATGGTTCGATCTATGATGAGTCACACAGACCTTCCAATATCCCTTTGGGGATATGCTCTGCTAACAGCAGTATTCACTCTAAATAGAGCGCCATCAAAAGCAGTAGCAAAGACACCATATGAATTATGGACTGGAGAAGCTCCAGTGCTCTCTTATCTAAGAATTTGGGGTTGTGAAGCCTATGTTAAGAGATTAATCTCAGATAAGCTTACACCAAAATCTGATAAATGCTACTTCATTGGTTATCCACGGGAAACCAAGGCTTATTACTTCTATCTACGTTCCGAGAACAAGATCTTTGTTGCCCGGGATTGTAACTTTCTTGAGAGAGAGTTTCTCTCTAAGAAAGACAGTGGGAGTAAGGTACTGCTTGAAGAAATTCAAGATGAACAGGATACTGCTCAACCTAATGAGGAAGAGCAGCAGGAGGATCTACAAGAAATTGTAGAGCCTGAACCTGTAGTACCTGAAGTTCGAAGATCCGGGAGGATCCGTCACGAACCCGAGAGATATCAGGGATTCCTCGTGACTGACTGTCATGATCTTTTGATCATTGATGGTGATGAACCATCGAACTTCAATCAAGCCATGATGGGCCCAGATTCCTCTAAGTGGCGCAAGGCCACTGATTCCGAAATGGACTCCATGTCGGTCAACCAAGTGTTTTCGTTGGTTGACTTACCCGTTGGTGTAAAAGCCATCGAGTGCAAATGGATCTTCAAGAAGAAGATTGACGTGGATGGAAATGTCCAGATTTACAAAGCCAGGTTGGTGGCAAAAGGTTTCAGACAAGTTCACGGTGTGGACTACGATGAAACCTATTCACCAGTGGCTATGATGAAATCTATTCGGATTCTACTAGCAACTGCAGCTTTTCATGATTATGAAATTTGGCAGATGGACGTGAAAACCGCCTTCCTGAATGGTATTCTGGAAGAGGATGTGTATATGACACAACCTGACGGTTACATAGATCCGAAGAATGCTGGGAAAGTATGCAAGCTTCATAAATCCATTTATGGATTGAAGCAAGCATCGAGGAGTTGGAATCTTCGTTTTGATGAAGCGATCAAGCAATTTGACTTCATCAGAAACGAAGAAGAACAATGCGTGTATAAGAAATCTAGTGGGAGCAAGATTGTATTTCTTATTCTGTATGTCGATGACATACTACTTCTCGGAAACGACGTTCCAATGCTGAAGTCTGTAAAGGACTGGCTTGGAAGTTGTTTTTCCATGAAAGACATGGGTGAAGCCGCATACGTTCTTGGAATTAGGATCTATCGGGATAGACCTAAGAGGCTGATAGGCTTGTGTCAAGACTCATACATTGACAAAGTCCTACAAAGATTCAGCATGAAAGATTCCAAGAAGGGCTTCACGCCAATGGTGCATGGCACAACGCTAAGCAAGAAGCAGAGCCCTATGTCCGCTGCTGAGCTTGAGCGCATGAAGAACATTCCTTATGCATCTGCAATAGGATCTGTCATGTATGCCATGATCTGTACTCGTCCTGATGTTGCTTACGCATTGAGCATGACGAGTAGATACCAGTCAAATCCAGGTGAAAACCATTGGATTGCCGTAAAGAACATCTTGAAGTATCTAAGACATACTAAGGATAAGTTCTTAGTGTACGGTGGAAGTGATGTGCTTAAAGTCAGTGGATTCACGGACGCAAGTTTCCAGACAGACACAGATGATTTCCGGTCACAGTCCGGTTATGTCTTTTGTCTGAATGGCGGTGCAGTAAGTTGGAGAAGCTCCAAGCAGGACACCGTTGCTAATTCCACTACAGAAGCTGAATATATCGCCGCCTCAGAAGCAGCGAAGGAAGCTGTTTGGATACGAAAGTTCATTATGGAACTAGGTGTGATACCAGATGCGGCTGAGCCTCTGGCACTGTTTTGTGACAACAATGGTGCTATAGCTCAGGCAAAGGAACCAAGATCACACCAGAAATCCAAGCATGTTCAAAGAAGATATCACTTGATACGTGACATCGTTAATAGAAAGGAAGTCAAGATCAGCCGAGTTCCGACAGATGATAATGTCGCTGATCCGTTGACAAAGCCACTCCCAAGGCTTAAGCTCGAGTTCCTGACTGAAGCTGTAGGCATTAGAAACATTGAAATGTAATCTAAATTTGAGTGGGAGTTTTGTGAGCTTTATTTTAGTTATTTGATATGTTCTTGTAAAACATTATTTTATGTTTTAATGAAATTATTATTTCAAGATTATTTTAACTGTGATGAAATAATCGTTCCAAAATGATATAAACCATTTTATAGGTCATCGAAGTAAATGACTTGATCTTGAGTCATCGAAGTCATTTAGCTTGATCATGAGACCCTATATTTGATAGATGTTATATATCATCCCGTCCCCAGTCGAAGGTTGTTGAAATTGGAACATCAACAACCGTATGAGACTGGATTGGTACGTGACTTATGACAAAGTCTCAGTGTGTCATAGATGCGCGGCATCAAAGTCAGTACATAGGTGTATGTTGGGAACATACGACCGGACAAGACCCGCTTATAAGAACTCTTCAGGATATTTATATCTGTGTCATAAGAGATTCTTACTACGACTATAGAGTATAGTCCTTAGACCTGAGTTCACATGCATGTGACTGCACATGGACTGATGTACTTTGATCATTGTTTAACGCTATCGTTCTGTGATAGCTATAAGGACCTTGTTTGGGTACATCATGAAATGAGTAGTTTACAGTGATGGAACAAGATGGGATTTGTCCCTCCAATATAAATGGAGTGAATATCTCTAGGCCAATCGGAGATTTGAATACTGGAAAACGCATGGCCATGCTCAAACGGACTTTCCCAAGTCGTTTGGATTGTCAGTATCAAATCAGAGTCCGATGAACAAGATTAGGCTTTATAAGGATGACACTAATCTTGCCTTATGACTAATCGAGATATTGAGACAAAAGGATTATGAATACAGAGATTCCAGTACAAGTGGGAGATTGTTGGAATTGTGTCCAGTAATCTCGGTACTGTCTCTAGAAAGTAAGAGTATGTCAATGATCAGACATAAGTCATATAATACTGGGGGTCATGATGGCTTGCTAGAGTCCGCTCATGATCTATAAGTCTTGGACTTATTGCCTTTATTATATGATCCCATATGGGTCACACGCCTAAGCTAACAGGAAAATGTGTAGGAACGTTTTAGCAGAAGTACAGTAAAAGTGCTAGGCATTTACTTTACTTAGAGAGAATAAAAGGTTTAGCCACTGTGCATCGATCGATGCATAAGGTGCAACGATCGATGCAGTGCGCAAACACCGACGAGTTAATTGGTATTTGGGCCAAATGGCCCAAACGGAACAGGACGAGTTTTGTGTCATAAAACTCGAGTTTCAGACTGATTAACCCTAAGACTTGAGCCGTAAACTCTCTCTCTCTGCGCCGAGTTCCCCTGGTGGTCTAGCAGCTGTTTCCTGTGAAAGCGTGTGTGAACCTTTGGAGGATTCATCCCTCGGTGTTTCTCTGATCTCAGACATACCATCCATTTCCGCTGCAATAACAGGTATAAGGTGAGATCATCATTTGTTTCTATTCTGAGAAGAACCTAGATCGCATGTTTAGGATAATCTGAATCTGGAATTGAATCAGGATTGATCTAAACGCTCCAACAGATTCCTCTGAGTTTCTGTCGACGGTCAAAACGCTATGGGAAGGATCTGACCAGCTTTTTACTTCAACCTCTGCCACCTATAGAATGTCTAAGAAATTAAAGGCATTAAAACCAGCTCTGCGGAAACTAAGTAAAGAGACTATGGGAGAAATAGAGAAAAAAGCACAGGAAGCTTATGACACACTTTGCTGCTGTCAAACCAACACTTTGATGGATCCATCAGCCGAGAATTTGGAAGATGAAGCAAGAGCCTATGACAGATGGTGTCTACTCTCTAGTATTGAAGAAAAAGTCGTAAGTCAGAGGGCAAAGATAAAATGGCTACAAATTGGAGATGGAAACAACAAAAACTTTCACAGAATCGCCACAATTAGGAAAGCAAACAATACCATTCGGGAATTGCAGAGAACTGATGGGAGTATAGCCACTACTCAGGAAGAATTGAAAAAGGAGGCCGTTGATCACTTCAGCAGATTTTTATCTCACAAAGAGGAAACTCAAAACATAGAAGTGGAAGAGCTACATAATTTGCTGGAATTTGAATGCAAGGAGAGTGAGCAGGAGATGCTGATCCAAAATGTTACAGCAGAGGAGATCAAGAAGGTTCTGTTCTCTATGGCTAATAATAAATCTCCTGGCCCCGACGGTTTCAACTGTGAATTTTATAAATCTGCTTGGGAAGTGATTGGCAAAGATTTTATCACTGCAGTTCAGTCTTTTTTCATCTATGGCTTCCTTCCCACAGGTGTTAATGCCACTATTCTAGCTTTAATCCCCAAAAAGGATGGAGCTAAAAACATCAAGGACTATCGCCCCATCTCATGCTGAAATGTCATTTATAAGGTGATCTCAAAAATCATTGCCAATCGTTTGAAAGCGTTGTTGCCTCGGTTCATATCTCCTTCACAATCTGCTTTTGTTAAGGAACAGCTTCTTATGGAAAATGTCCTACTTGCTTCGGAGTTAGTTAAAAGCTACCATAAAGATAATATAACATCGAGATGTGCTGCTATGGTTGACATTTCAAAAGCATTTGATACTGTGCAATGGCCATTCCTTCTCAATATCCTTAGAGCAGTGAAGCTCCTGGAGAAGTTCGTATTGTGGATACAAAGATGTGTTACTTCGGCAACTTTTTCTGTCCAAGTGAATGGTGAGCTAGCTGGATATTTTAAAAGTGAAAGAGGGCTGAGACAAGGTTGTTCACTTTCCCCTTATCTGTTTGTTATATGCATGCAAGTGCTCTCTAAAATGTTGGATAAAGCTGCACTAGTGGGAAAAATAGGGTATCACCCTTATTGCCAAGACCTGAAGCTGACCCACCTATCATTTGTTGATGATATACTTGTATTTGCGGATGGGAAAAAGAAGTCAATTGAAGGGATCTTGGAAGTATTTTCAGAGTTCACCACCATGCGGGTCTGAACATAAGCATAGTCAAATCAACTTTGTTTATGGCTGGAGTAAGTGATTCTGATCAGCATTTGATTCTTGAGGAGTTCCCTTTTGGTTCAGGTAATCTGCTTGTCCGCTACTTAGGCTTACCCCTACTGACTAAGCGAATGACAGCCAACGACTACTCACCCCTAGTTGAAAGAATCCGATCTCGTATAAGGTCTTGGACAGCTAGAAACCTATCACTAGCAGGCCGCTTACAGTTAATTGGTTCTGTCATTCACAGCATCACAAATTTTTGGATATCAGCTTTTCGTCTACCAAAAGCTTGCATCAAAGAACTTGACAGCATATGTGCAGCATTCCTTTGGTCCGGTCCAGAGTTGAACACGAAAAAAGCGAAGGTGGCTTGGAAAGACGTTTGCAAACCCAAGGAAGAGGGAGGTCTTGGTCTGAGATCTATAGTGGAAGCTAACACCGTTAGCTGCTTAAAACTTATCTGGAGAATTCTCTCGGCTGATTCATCTCTGTGGGTTCAGTGGGTTCACAAGTATTTGTTAAGAAAAGGCTCGCTATGGTTAACAAATGAAAGAAGTCCTCATGGTTCGTGGATGTGGAAGAAACTGATTAAGTTCAGATCTCTATCTTCAACTCTCACCAAGGTTAAGATCAATAGCGGTTCTTCATCTTCCTTTTGGTTTGATATTTGGTCTCCCCTAGGACGACTAATTGATGTCAAAGGCCAACGTGGCTGCATTGATATGGGTATTCGATTGAATGCGACTGTGGAATCAGTCTTACACAGAAGAAGGAAATCGCACAGGCACCATGAACTCAACATAATTGAGGATGAAATTCAGAGAATCCAAGCTCAAGATCATAATGATGAAAGAGACATCCGGCTATGGAAATACAAGGATGACCAGTTCAAGAACTCATTCAGCACAAAACACACTATGAAGCTCATCCGTATACAGCAACCAAGGGTCTCTTGGTGTCAATGCGTCTGGTTTCAATGGGCAACTCCAAAGTTCTCTGTTTTCGTTTGGCTAGCAGTGCTAGACAGACTTTATACGGCTGATAAGATTGCGAGATGGTATCCCCAAACAGATCCGACATGTCTATTATGCAAAAAAAATCAGGAAACAAGAGACCATCTCTTTTTCTAATGCAGGTACACTGCTGAAATTTGGGAGAACTTGGCAAAGAAGCTTATGGGAAGGAGGTATACTACAGACTGGACTGCTATCATTCATGTACTATCGGATTCCTCCATCAATAGAGTCCAACTTTTCCTACCTCGCTATGTATTCCAAGCTGTGGCCTACTCGATATGGCGAGAACGAAATGGGAGAAAACATGGTGAGATCCCTCTTCCAGCTTCAACTCTTATCCGAAACATCGATAGAATGATCCGGAACAGAATCACTTCTATTGCGGGTTTGGGAGCTACGAAATACAAAGGATCAATGAGTGTTTGGTTCGCTAGTAAACAATCAAATTAAGTTCAGATTGTAAAATTTGTTTCTCTCTGCTTCGGTATGCAAAGATTTTATTCTCAATCTGATGTAAAAACGTATTTTTCTTTTTGAATCAATTTAACATTTTTTCAAAAAAAAAAAAAAAAAAAGAATTGTAAGAATATGAAGATTAACTTAGAGAGAAAAGAAGAACAAGTAGAATTGCAAGAGAGAGATTGAGAAGTATGTGGGAAAGACTCCCTAAAAGTGTGTATTATTAATTGTGTGGCTACAAGACTTAAATAGACAAGAGTTTACATTTCAAATGAGCTTTGGGGGGGGGGGGGGGAAGTGGAAACATTTGAATTTGAATTAGGCTCCTAAAGGAAGTCTAGACTAGTCTATTTTACTGTTCATCCACGTCCACAATTCTGAAGATGTTGTGTTGGTGTCTGTGTTGACAACATGCGTGACATCAACAATTCT
Organism: Orychophragmus violaceus; assembly: GCA_030180135.1. Classification (NCBI taxonomy): domain Eukaryota; kingdom Viridiplantae; phylum Streptophyta; class Magnoliopsida; order Brassicales; family Brassicaceae; genus Orychophragmus; species Orychophragmus violaceus. The sequence goes on from CM058239.1 coordinate 34,525,773, forward strand.
GAACACTCTGTGTTGGTGTCTGTGTTGACAACACGCATCGCTTCTACAATCCTGAACATTCTGTGTTGGTGTCTGTGTTGACAACACACATAATGTTCAGACTTTTCATAATGTGTTCATCTCAATATGAACATCGTATGTCTTCATCTCAATACTCCCCCTCAAACTTGAATCACAAAGATTGAGATCAAGCTTGGAACAATGAAGACCTACCTCATTAAAAACCTAAGTATAGAAAACCACTTGGGATAAAACTATACTTAGGGAAAAAGAGTGTAGGTTTCAAGGTTTAGGAGAACATGATTGAGGAATGTCCATGAGTCCTAACTTCGTATGGATGGACTCACAAACCTTTTGACTTGCTGCCTTAGTGAAGATATCAGCTAGTTGCTCCTCACTTCTTGTATAACAAGGTAAGATCACTCCTTGCTCCACCATCTGTCTGACTTTGTGACAATCAACTTCAATGTGCTTGGTCCTCTCATGGAATACCGAATTAGATGCAATGTGAATTGCTGCTTGATTATCACAATGCATTGTGATAGGTTCTGATGACTCAATCCCCAAATCCTTAAGAAGTGCCTTGATCCATATCAACTCGGTTGTAAGCTTTCTCATGGCTCTGTACTCAGCTTCAGCACTAGAACATGAGACAATCTTCTGCTTCTTACTCTTCCAAGTGACTAGGTTACCTCCAATGAAGGTGCAATAGCCGGTTGTTGATCTTCTATCAACTCTATCTCCAGCCCAATCAGCATCACAATAACCAACAATGTATGAAATTCCATTGCATCCCATCCATATGCCTTGACCAGGAGCTCCCTTAAGATACTTCAATACCCTTTCCACCATGTTCCAATGGTGCATCTTGAGAGCTTGCATATGTTGGCTTACTTGATTCACAGCAAAAAAAAAATATCAGGTCTTGTAATTGTCAAATAGATCAACTTACCAACCATCCTTCTGTATTGTGTGATATCATCAAATGGTTTGTTGTCCTCAATCTCCCCTTCTCTCCTGACTTTGTAACCATCTTCAAGAGGTGTTTTTGCAGGTTTGCATCCTAGCTTTCCTGTTTCAGACAATAAATCAAGTGTGTACTTTCTTTGGGATAAGAAGAGTCCATCTTTAGATCGACACACTTCTATCCCTAGAAAGTACTTTAGCTCACCAAGATCCTTAATATCAAACACTGATTTAAGAAAGTCTTTAGTGTCTTGAATACCTTTGTTGTCACTTCCTGATATGATGATATCATCAACATATACAAGAATGACAACTATACCTTCTTGCCTTTGAATGGTGAAGAGAGTGTGATCAGCTTCTGATATCTGAAATCCTCTATCCTTTAGAGTTGAACTCAGCTTGTGGTACCAAGCTCTAGGTGATTGTTTCAATCCATATATAGCCTTCTTGAGTCTAAGAACCTTTCCTGGTGCAACCGTGTCTTCAAGACCAGGAGGTGGAGTCATATACACTTCATCTTCTAGTTCACCTTGAAGAAAAGCATTCTTGACATCCATTTGCCAAAGATCCCACTCTAGATTGGCTGCCAAGGAGAGAATGATCCTCACGGTGTGTAACTTAGCTACTGGTGCAAAAGTGTCCAAGTTATCCTTCCCATAGGCCTGAGTAAACCCTCTTGCAACCAACCTTGCTTTGTACCTTTCAATCTCCCCATCACTCTTGTACTTGATGGTGAAGACCCATTTGGAACTCACAGCCTTCTTTCCCTTTGGAAGATCTGCCTCATACCAAGTCTGATTATGCTCCATCGCTTTTGTTTCATCAATCACAGCCCCCATCCATTCCTTATGCCCCTTAGCTTCTTCATAAGTTGTTGGAGTTTGTCCTTGATCCAACTTGCCAACAAACACTTGATGTTCTTGAGGAAAGTGAGCCATGGAACAAACTGCTTGGATAGGATGAGATACTGCATGACTGTTGTAATAGATGAAATCCTTCTTCCTCCATTCAGATGGGTCCTTCTTCTCTCTTGTACTCCTTCTTAGAGTTTGGACCGGTTGTGACTCTTGTTGATGCTCCATATCCACACGATCTTCCTCATTACTTGCTACTGTATCTTGATCATGAATGATAGAACCGGTTTGATCCAAGTCTTCTTGTGCCAGATCTGGGTCTTGATTGCCTCCCTCATGATCAAGATTGGTAGATTCTGAGGTTTCAACAACCACATCCTTCTTCTGAATGTCAGGATTACTCTTAGCTTGTCCAATCCCAAGGTTCTCCAAGATTATCCTCAAGTTGGTTGATAGGTCGAGTTTTAATCCCTATACTAACTGCAAGTGCACAGTGATGTAGTTGTAGTACTTAGGGTATCGAATCCACAGGGACTCCGGTCAACGATAGATTATAAAACAGAAGAGATTAAACTAGGAGAAAGCAAATATGATTAGAAACTAAAAAGCAATCAGGAAAGTAAATCAGTAGCGAGTTTGTGAGCAAGGAAACGAAGGCGTTAAGTCTAGGGAGTTCTCAGGAAATCAAAAACATAAGCTAATCAATCAATCGGGATCTAATTAAGAGCTATTCTAGAACTCAAACACATATATAGAATTAACCAACTGTCGTTGCGAGAATTCTCTAAGTCTAAGTGCAACAATTCAAATTCCTTTGCAATTACTAACAGATTAAACCAGCTTTAATTCGAAGTTCGATATGTTCATAATCTAATTAAACCAAATTCCTTTGCGAGTAATTAAATTGCTTATCTAGGTTCTTTCTAGCTAATCAACCAACTGTCGTTGTATCAATCAACCTAACATCATAAATCTGGATAACTACTTCAGATTAAGCATTAAGAACAATCCTAGATAAAGAACTAAAAAGTATGAATCCCTACAGATTTATCAACCTATAATTCCATGAAATCCCTAATGAGAATCCCTAAACTTAACATGTAATCTACTCAGACATAATCATTGAGATAGAAAACATCATGAATAGACAACCAAATATTATAAAATAGATAAAGAAACAGGGGTTCGAAATCCTCTCTCTTTCAAGAGCAGGATCAGCCCCTAACTCTCTCTCTGAATAAAATAAAGCGTAAGTAAAGCGTAGCCTAAACAATGGCTTAAAAACCCTAATATAATGGTCTAAAGTCGGTTGGGGCCTTTTTGCAAGTCTGGGAAGTTTCTGGGCAAAAACTGTAATTTCTGGATTTTTGTGCGCAGGAATCACCTTGCATCGACCGATACACATACTGTATCGACCGATACACATACTGTATCGACCGATGCAGGGCGATTTCGCAGCCAGTGAACTCTGTGAAGTCTCTAAATAGTGCATAATTGCTCCAAATGCTCCCAAAACGTCCAATTAAGCTCCAGATGTCATTAAACCTGTAAAACACCTGAAAAGACTCCAAAACATAATAAAAGACTCGATAACAAAGATATATACCATGGTTAAAATCCCTAAAATCCATGGTATATGATTGGTGGCTCGATCAGAAGGGTTTTGGGAGAGGTCTTTTAAACTGTCCCAACTCTTATCTGTGTAGAAGCTCTTATGTTCCATAAACTTAACATCTCTTGAAACCAAAACCCTTCTTGTTTCTGGTACATAGCACTTGTAACCCTTTTGTGTTGTTGAGTACCCAATGAACATTGCTCGAGTACTCTTAGCCTCAAGTTTGTTCCTTTGCTCTCCTGGAATCAGAACAAAACACACACACCCAAACACTCTTAAGTGATTAATAGATGGACTGGTTTTGTTCAATACCTGATATGGAGATGAATCATGAAGGATTTTTGTTGGAATCCTATTAATCAAGTAGCATGCTGCCATAACAGCATCTCCCCAAAACCTTTTAGGAACATTAGTATGGAACATCATGGATCTTGCAACCTCCATTAGATGTCTGTTCTTCCTCTCAGCAACTCCATTTTGTTGTGGAGTGTATGGACAAATTGTTTGATGAAGGATGCCATGCTTGGATAGGTGTTGTTTGAAGGTTTGACCAGTGTACTCCCCACCATTATCTGATCTAAAAATTTTGATCTTGGCATTGACATGGTTAGTAATGTAGTTCTGGAAGTTCACAAATGCTTCTAACACCCTATCTTTTGATTGAATCAGAGTTATCCATGTGTATTTTGATTTTTCATCAATGAATGTAAAAAAAGTATTTATGGTTCTCTCTAGATACACATGGTGCAGTCCATACATCAGAATGAACAAGATCAAAGCAACTTTCATAGATAGTTTTAGAAGATGTAAAAACAGACTTGCAATGCTTACCAAGTATACAAGCTTCACACTCATCATTCTTAAAAGACACATTAGGCATTAACAATCCTAAGGCCTTAGAGTGAGGATGGTCTAGCCTAGCATGCCAAGCAGAGTCATTAACTAAATCAGAATTGGAACTAAATGCTGAAACAAGTTCAGAAGCAAGAGAAGTGTCTTCAAGCATGTATAGCTCATCTTTTGTCACACCTCTTCCAAGCAACCTACTAGTCTTAATATCCTGAAACACCACATCATTAGGGCTAAAAATAACATTGCAATCAAGGTCAGTAGCAACACGCTTAACAGATAATAAATTGGAAGTGAAATTAGGCATGTAGAATGCTTTGGACTCTTTATCAAACAACTTAAGGTTTCCTATGCCCTTAACAGGAACTCTATCTCCATTTGCAATAACAACATTTCCTAAGGCCGGTTTAACATTTCTGATCAAGTTAGAGTCACTAATCATATGATGTGAAGCTCCTGAATCAACAATTAAAGGCTTAGAACTAGTTGATGCATGAAGAGAGTTACCAAGTGCATTACCAGAGTTGTCTTTGAGGGCTTTGATGAGTGCATCAAGGTCTGATCTCCTGACCACATCATCATGAACCGCCATCAATGGGTTATGAGTTGAGCCAACCATGGCTTTGCCCTCTCTATGACCAGCAGCAACACAAGCCCTTGAAGAACCGGGACCATCCTGCTCAGTTGCTCCATTGGAGTAGTGTGCTCTCTGCTCCCTGAAACGATTGTTGTTGTTGCTGCCATTGAATTTACTAGGCTTGAGATGGGGATAGAGAGTCCGGCACTTGTTCCTGAGATGCCCTTTCATCTTGCAGTGATCACACACCACCACCTTTCCATCTTCCTGCTTGTACACACCTTTGTTTGCTGTGACAAGCTCACCTTTTCCACCAAACAATCCAAAGGAACCATGCTCCTTTTGAATCTGTGAACATACATCATCCAATGACGAAAGTGTTTCTGACCTCAAGATGTGTTGAATAAGGTTGTGGTAAGAGGGATTCAGAGTGAGCAAGAGAGCAAAGACCTTGTCTTGCTCACGTCTCTCACTTAAGACCATAGGATCCACAGAACTTGGCCTCAACATTTCCAACTCAGCCCATAAGGACCTGAACTTGCCAAAATGAGCCTTGAACTCCATGTCTTCTTGCTGGAGGTTACTGAGAGCAAGCTTGACTTCAAACACTCTTGTCAGAATAGACTTGTTGCCATAAACCTTCTCGAGTGTATCCCAAAGGTCTTTAGCAGTCTCACAATAAGAGTAGCCTTCCAAGATTGGTGGTTCAAGAGAGTTTTGCAGAATGGAGAGTACATTCTGGTATCCTTGAACCCATAGCTCTTCATCAACATGAACAACCTCTTCACTAGCTTCAGCACCAGCCTTAGCTCCAGCTTCAGCAACAACCTTAATCATCTTCTGTGGAGCAGTACTGCTCATGACATGCTTCCACAATCCTCTGCCACCAAGGGCAGACTTGGCCATCCTAGCCCATACCAAATAGTTCGCCCCCTTTAGGGTCACTGGTATCAAGACTCTTGAGTTCTCCATGACTTAGACAGAAGGGAATATCAAGAAAGAAAAGTTTCAAAAGAATTTAAAGAGATTGGGACAGAACCGCTTGAGAAGAGAAACTTATAACCGAGTCTTTTTAGAACAAGAAATGAAGAGTGAGTGATTAGCGGAAGTGAGTATCAGGTACATGAGCTTTTAAGCTCTGATACCATGTAAGATTGTAAGAATATGAAGATTAACTTAGAGAGATTGAGAAGTATGTGGGAAAGACTCCCTAAAAGTGTGTATTATTAATTGTGTGGCTACAAGACTTAAATAGACAAGAGTTTACATTTCAAATGAGCTTTGGGGGGAAAGTGGAAACATTTGAATTTGAATTAGGATCATAAAAGAAGTCTAGACTAGTCTATTTTACTGTTCATCCACGTCCACAATTCTGAAGATGCTGTGTTGGTGTCTGTGTTGACAACACGCGTGACATCAACAATTCTGAACACTCTGTGTTGGTGTCTGTGTTGACAACACGCATCGCTTCTACAATCCTGAACATTCTGTGTTGGTGTCTTTGTGTTGACAACACACATAATGCTCAGACTTTTCATAATGTGTTCATCTCAATATGAACATCTTATGTCTTCATCCCAATAATCTTCTTCTTCTTCTTCTTCTTCTTCTTCTTCTTCTTCTTCTTCTTCTTCTTCTTCTTCTTCTTCTTCTTCTTCTTCTTCTTCTTCTTCTTCTTCTTCTTCTTCTTCTTCTTCTTCTTCTTCTTCTTCTTCTTCTTCTTCTTCTTCTTCTTCTTCTTCTTCTTCTTCTTCTTCTTCTTCTTCTTCTTCTTCTTCTTCTTCTTCTTCTTCTTCTTCTTCTTCTTCTTCTTCTTCTTCTTCTTCTTCTTCTTCTTCTTCTTCTTCTTCTTCTTCTTCTTCTTCTTCTTCTTCTTCTTCTTCTTTTTGCTCACGCATTGCAGCTTTAGCTTTCAGAACAAATTTGAGCTCCTGCCAGAGACCAAAGGATGATATAAAGACAAGCTTGAGACCAAAGGATGATATAAACAATGTAAAAGATAGACAACCAAATTTAATGATTCACTTACTTCACATATATGTTCTTCGGAATCAAAGTGGTTGTGCATATCGCTGCTATCATACTCCTCACAAAACTTGCAAGAACCGGAGATGCATAGCTGCTCTTTGTGTTGAGAACTCTTGAGATGGATGGACATGTTGTGCTTGTCATACCCGGGGTATTCGCAAACCGGGCAAAACAGGGAAGGTTCACCTTTCCTGTTGCAAGGAACGGAAGCAAGAACCTGTATACAAAACATTACAAAATGTTAAAAGGATACAAAGCAACACGAGTATGGTTTTTGTAGTTTTCGATTCGCGGGAATGTGTTCATTGGGTCTTTGAAGACAATATCGACTAGACAAAGAAAGAAGCTAATCAAGAACAGAATCAAACACCCTAATCAAGAGATCAAGATTAAGATACAAGCAGAATATTCAAGAGCAAAAAGTTAACTAAGAGGAGAATAGATCAAACAGTAAAGAATCAAGCAGAACATTTATTTAAACTAAAACCCAGAAATATGGTTTTCGATTCTTACGGCCATTTTGTGTTGTGGACCCTTTAGATGGTTGAAGAAAACAGCACAGTTCCGACTATAATCTTTGCAAAGTTGGTAGTAGAAGCGAGGTTCACCTCTGCGTTGCATCGACATGGCATCATTCAAATAGATTGAATCCCCTATCAAGTTTTCCCCTTTCTCTAGTAAGCCTTCCCACATCCACTCATGTACACACGTGTACTTGACCATCTCCAATGTAAAACACTATATTTCACACTAAAATAGTGTGACACTAAAATAGAGTTGGATTTCTCTCCAATGTACAACTCTATTTTTCACACTAAAAATAGAATATTCTAAGTATATTCTATTTTTTTATTTATTATTAATACTTTTTATTTATAAAGTTTACAATTCAACCCCACTTATTTTCTTTTTTGCAAAATTTTCTAGAATTATAATATTATAACTTATACATTATAAAATTATTTAAATTAAACATTTATTAAATACAAAATAACATTACATTATATAAAATAATAAAATATAATAGATTTTAGTTTAAATATCATCTTTACTATATTTTTCCCACAAATGATCGATTAACGCATTTCACAGTGAAAAATGAACTTTTCTATCTTTGATTTCTCTAAATCGACCAAGAAACTCTTGGAACCGGATATTATCATCCGTGCACATATTCAATCCGAGCAAACACGGATTTTACAAAAGCGGAATGATCAAGGACAAAATCAACAGGGAGATCCTTCATCTACTTGGTTCGGACAGTGCTTTAGCGATCTTGGAGGAATCGAAAGCGACTTACCGGATTATTAAGTTATAATTTTGTGTGTTGTATTTATATATGTTGTTTATCTTAAATTTGAATATTTTTCATGTTGTTTATTTTAAGTTTTGGTATTTTTGTATTTCAGTATTTTTAATAATTTAATAATAATTTTATAATTAATAATGATTAAACTTATTATTTATTAATTATTATAGATATAAATAAAAGATTTAAAAGTTAAAGGACCATTTTATAAATAAAAAAGTTTAACACTAAAATAGAGTAAGAAATAGGTTTACGCTAAAAATAGTGTAAGAAATAGGTTTACACTATTTTAGCGTTGGATATAGTGTGGGGTTGGAGAAGAATTTACTCTAAAATAGCGTTTAGTGTGAAAAATAGTATGGGGTTGGAGATGCTCTTAGGGAATCTTGAAGGGTGATCCTTTGGGAACACACGGAGAATTTCGTAATCCTCGGACGAAATGGGATTAACCCAGGAAGAATCGCCAGAAATAAGGAGAATTTTTGCCGGAGGTACCTGGTGTCTTTCTTCCCATTCGGAGATAAGGTCATCGAGATCCAGCATACCGAAGAGGGTGTATCTAATGAGGATTCCAGATGAAGAGAGGGTTTTCAAAAGGTCGGGAGACACGTTATCTAGGTTGCCAACCGCAAAGATCGTCACTGGGCAAGGACCACCTAAAAACTCATGGAGCACCGATAATATACTCATACGGACATGACTAGCGTCGAAACCAGCCGGAACCGGACAAGTGTTGAGATCCCACCACACCCCTAACTTCTGCTTCTTCTTCACGGACATGCTTTAACGCTACAGGGAGGATTATATTATGTGAAGGAAATCAGCCGCGATCGGATCGGAGAGACGCAAGTTTCTCACGCAAGTTCTCCCAATTAGGGTTTCTTTTTCGAGAATAGATTCATACGAAACTTATTGGCCTTTCTCATGGACTCTAAGTGGGCTGCCGACATTCTTTCTATTTACTGTTTTTGCATTGCTACTCCGAATGAGAGGCCAATTCTATTTAAGTTTTTTTAGGTTGGAGAGAGTTTGTTTTGATTATATTTTGGTTAATCGTTACATAATTGATTGCACATGAAACACACAACATATTATACATACTTAAAAAAGCCAAATAATCACTAATCTTGGTTTATAAAATCATACAACCAACAAAGAAGTAATTAGTCATATCAAAGAAAAACAAAACAAAATCGTCTGTTTTCCAGTGAGCGGATCCACCTCCCACAACAACAACAACAACAACAAAACTTCATCACAGCTTCTAAGTAGTCCCAATTGACTTTATCAAAAGCTTTTGTGATGTCTAGCTTCAGAGCCATTTAACGATCAACTAGCTTTCTTGTCTTTATTGAATGAAGCATTTCATTGATTATCCGTTATCAACCTTCCCGGATTGCTTACCAGTTGTCTTTTAGCCGCAAAAAGCCGGTACAAACCCACCTTTTTATTGTTTCGAGTTTGGTGTGTCTATTTTTTGTGACTATTATTGGTAGTCGCTAAATGGGTCGCAAGTTAATCGCAAATCAGTCGCAAAAAGTATATATATACAAACATCGTTGTTTACTTTTCCTCAGGCATACAAACACCAAAAAAAGACAAAAAATTGAGAAAAACCGAGAGAATACGTTTTTTAAGTGAAAAATGTCGGAAGATTATAATCATACTAATGGTCGGGAATGGATGTATAACCGGTTCGATGTAACGACTGTAAATTTCACCACATAGTTCGTAGCGGGGGTCGATAATCAATTCATGCCGTTTGCAAATAGCCAGCGTCTTGCGCAGAGCAACAACGGTAAGTTTCTCTGTCCTTGTAATATTTTCAAGAACGATAAATCAATCATGTCAGGGAGAAGAATACAAAAATATTTGTATAGTGATGGATTTATGCATGATTATTATGTTTGATATAAGCATGGAGAAGAAGTTGATATGGGTTTAGGGACGAGTTATGTTAATACAACATGGGTTAGTGGGAGTGAAGAAGTGGGTAATGCAGTAAAAGATAGATATGTGGATATGGTAAATGATGCATTTCGTGATAACGTTGATTTTAATAACTATCATTAGTATGGTAGTTATCAGAATGTGGATGAACATGGTAGTTATCCGAATGTAGAAGAACATGTACATAATCATTCAAAAAGAAATTATATGACTTGTTAGAAGGAGAAAAAAATTCATTATACGATGGTTGTCGTAAAGGTCACTCGCACTTATCCTTAGCTACTCGAGTCATGCAAAAGAAGGCAGAGCATAAAATGAGTGAAAGGCTAGTGGATTCGATACGCGAAATGTTTACAGAGTATCTACTAGAAGGAAACCAGGAAATCGATTCACATTACGAGACAAAGAAATTGATGCGCAATTTAGGCCTACCATGTAATGCAATTGATGTTTGCTTTAACAATTGTATGATATTTTGGAAAGTTGACGAAAGGTTAGATAAGTGTCGGTTTTGTAATGCACCAAGATGGAAGCCTAACGAGCAACGCCGTAGGACCAATATACCATATAGTCGTATGTCGTATATGCCTATTTTGACAGATTAAAGAGAATGTAACAGAGCGAGAAGACTGCAGCGGCAATGAGATGGCATGCTGAGCACCAAGCAAATGAGGTATAAATGTGTCATCCGTCTGATGCGGCAGAGTGGAAATATTTTCAAAATCAATATCCCCTGTTTGCACAAGAAACCTGCAATGTTTATCTTGGACTATGTACAGATGGTTCAATCCACTTGGCATGTCTCTTAATCATTCGTTGTGGTATGTGATCTTGACTCTATATAATTTACCCCCTAATATGTGCATGAATACGGAGTATTTGTTTCTTATAGTAATGGATTCTAGGCCAAATCATCCTCAGGAAGTCTCGATATATTCCTCTAGCCTCTTGTCGTGGTAGCTGATTTAAACGGGATCTTAACGGATATATATATAATACAACTTAAGTACGAGGGGATGGTTAATTTGAGAATTACACTCTTTATGTGTAAGTGGTATGACTATGTCAAAGGTAAAGGCACTTGAAGGAGAAATGTTGTCATTGTAGATGTTCTTGCATCGAGAAAATACAATAAATACGTACCAACTATTCTAGGTACGTAAATAATATCGCTCCCTATATTTATTAATTACTCTTTGGATATCATATATATACTCAAATACAACTTGCATATATTTATTTTTCACAACCTCTCATGTGAAAGTTTGTAATATCTCGTATCCATACACAAAGAAACCAAAGCATTTGTGGATCAATGTTGTTAAAGTTAACCCGAGAAAAATATTTCAGGGGAATACGTCAACACATAACTGAATCTTTTGCAACAAGAAAAGATGATCCGTTAATGATGACTACAATTGAAGATATTGTTCTCGAGAATTTTGTACAACACGTAAACCAATCAATCTCGATTACGATATCAGAGATGCAGAACCAGAAGACGGATTTTTGTATACGCTATCATCTTTTGATGATGACGATGAAGATGATGAAGCGAAAGATGATGAAGAATCGTACTGATTAATGTATTTCAGATTTCTAATAATTTCAACTTGGCATAATTATAATTTCATATTGAGTATGTTAATGTTTAATGTTTAAAGTTTTATTGGCATAATGAGTATGTTAATGTTTAAACACTTAAATTTTAATTGGGAAATAGCCACTCTTTTGCGACTAACTAGTGACTTTTCCGGGTTTGCCCCAAATTTATTTTGAACCGCCAAAATTTTATTCGCCCGCCTAATTTATTTGGCACATTGTTTAACTAATCAGGGCGATTTGGCCCCAATATTTAATAACCGGGAACATTTTCCTCCTTCGATTTTCCCCCAAAATCAACTAAGTGTCAAAACTTTATCTAAACCTATTCTCATTTATCCTTTCTCGAATATTCCTTCCCCCTTCCCCATAATCGTTCTCTCAGATCAATCGCTCGATTGATCTCTCTCGCTCACATCTCTAACCCGATCTCTATCAATCTGTCAATCGATCTCTCTCAATCTCTCTGTCTGATCTCTCTCTATCTCTGTCCGATCTCTCTCAATCTCTCAATCGATCTTTCACAAACCTTAAATCGATTTGTCTCCGATAGCCGCCGCAAGAGGAAGTGGAAGAGTCCGAGGGCGAGTAAGAGGTCGAGGGCGAGGAAGAGATGTTGCCGTCAAAACTCAGCATTCCTCTTTCACATAGAGTAGGCCCGCAAATCTACCGCCACAATACGACTTCACTCCAGCGAAGGACCACTCTCTGCCACGGCGTCCCACGCTGAATCAAACTCAGTTGCATGTCCGCCAGTATCCACCACCGACTCAACTCTTCGACAACAACTCCACGTCTCCAAGACAAACCTCTCAAGGTCACGGTCCCTCTATGAACCCTCAACCTCAGAGGGGAGGCCCTTCGAACCCTTAATGTAAGGTTTTCGACATGCCTTTATTAGAATTGTTTTAAGATTTTGTGTTTAGAATCATCAGATTTGAATCGTTTTAGGTGCATGCAAAAATTCTGATTTTATTTTGTGTGTCATCTTATTTGAATCGTTTTAGGTGCATGCAAAAAGTCTTTGAGTTTTTATTGTGTGTCGTCTGATTTGAAACGTTTTAGGTTGTTTAGAAGATATGTGTGTGTTTGTTTTATGTAGTTATATGACTATAGGACTCATTGTCTGCTTGACTGAAACTTGAATCTTGACTCATTGACTGAACACAATGATTTTGTTCTTGACATTTGAGAGTTTGTTTGTGTAGTTATGTTCCTTTTTAGAATCGTTTGAGTCTAGTTTTTGTTCTATTGATCGGAAGCGTGTGAGTTTGTTAGCTTGATTAGTAGTTTGTCTGATATATAGTTTGTTTGGTGTTTTAAGAGTTTGATAGATGTCTGATATAAAGTTTTACTTTGTGTTTGTAAGTGTCTGCCTTTGTAAGATTCCAAAATCAGAGTTTTATTTTGAGTTTGCAAGATTTGATTTTTTTAAGAGTCCGATTGTGTTTGTTTGAGTATGTAAGAGTTTGAGATAAAGTGTTTGAAAGTTGTTTTGATGATACAAAGTGTTCAGAAACTGTTATGATGATATATCGAGTTTAAGATTATTTGAGTGTATGAGTTTGTAACAGTCTGATTGTGGTTGTTTGATTTTGTAAGAGACTTGAGTCTTTGAGTTTGTAAGAGTATGAGTTTTTAAGCGTCTAACTTTGTAATGCATGATTTCAATCTTGCGATTGTGACTGACTTCTGTGTTTTGATCATGTTTGCAGGTCATATGTCTCCTCCACAATCCTTTCCGACTCATTTTGTTCAAGTGTCTCAACTGAAGGATTATGTGTTCGTTCATGGTTTAATTCACAGATTACAACCTAGCACACATAACTCGGATCTAGGTGATTTGCAGTTGAATCATAAACAGATCAGGATCATTACCTTATGATTGCAGCGGATTAATCAATGGAATATCGAGATCTGCAAGAGCTGATGATTACCTGCTCCTCCTAGGTATCCACACGCTTACAAGCTATTGGATCAGGCTGCTAGACCAAGCTCGGAATCAACAGAGAGAGAGAGAAAGAGAGAGGACGGCTAATCCTCTGAAAATCGCAGACAACCAGAAGCCTTAGGGTTTTCTGGCGCATCCTCTTCCTTATATGGGCCCAAGTAATTAAACTAATGGCTCATTAGGCTTTTGGGCCCAAGGCCCAAATCAGACAAAAGACTGTCTTTTGTCTGGCCCATTTCTCTGTACAAATACAGTAAATGCCTTGCATCTTACTGTATTAATTCCATTTTAACTTTCCCGTTAGCTATGGTGTGTGACCCTTTGGGATCATACAATACTGGTAATAAGTCCTAAACTTATAGATCATGAGCGGGCTCTAGCAAGTCATCATGATCACCCAGTATTTATGACTTATGTCTGATCTCGACACTTATCATACTTTCTAGAGATAGTACGGTAGATTTCAGGACATTCCTAACAATCTCCCACTTGTACTGGAATCCTACATTCCCTAATCCTTTTATCTCAATATCTCAATCTGGCATAAGGCAAGATGCGTGTCATCCTTATATAGCCAGACCATGTTTATCGGAACAGATTTGATACTGACAATGCAAACGACTTGGGCAAGTCCGTTTGGGAGTGGCCACTCTCTTACCAGCTATCAAGTCTCCGATTGGGCTAGAGATATTACCTCCGTTAAACGGCAGGGACAAATCCCATCTTGTTCCATCACTATGAACTACACACTTTATAATACACCCAACCAAGGTCCTTATAGCTCCCAGTTACGAAACAGCGTTAGACAATGATCAAAGCGCATTACTCCATGTGTAGCCACATGCATGCGAACTCAGGTCTAAGGACTATACTCTATAGTCGTATATGAGAACCTCTTATGACACAGATATTAATATCTTGTAGAGTTCTCATCAGCGGGCCATGTCCGGTCATATGCTCCCCTACATATACCTATGTGTCGACTTTGATGCCGCGCATCTATGACCCCTCGAAACTTGGTCATAAGTCTCAACACAATCTAGTCTCAAGTGGTTGTTGGTGTTCCAATTTCAACAACCTTCGACTATGGACACTATGATTTATGTCATTTCGTTAAATATGGGGTTTCAGGATCAAGTCTACTCATGTACTTCGATGGCCCATATATAATGACATGAATCATTTTGGAACGATTATTTATATCACAGTTAAAATAATCCAGAAATCATAGATTTCATAAACATAAAATATTATGTTTACATGAACCTTTCAAAATAACTAAATAAAGCCCTTTACAAACTCCCACTGAAATTAAGACTACATCTTAATTTCACTTATCCTACAGCTACAGTCCGCGACTCATGCTTAGGCCTAAGGAGTGGCTTCGTTAATAGATTAGCAACGTTCTCATTCGTTGAAACTTGCTGATCTACTTAACACCTCTGTCATTTATCTCACGGAATAGGTTATACCTACCCTCAAGGTGTTTCGCCGCTAACCAAGTTGCGAAATGTTCAGCTTAAGTCATGGAGTCAGCAACAGTGCCTTGCACCGCCAGATAGACACAAGATATAACCGGACTGTGACCGGAAATCATCTTTGTCTGTTGGAAACTTGCCTTTCAGACTCTACCGACTTGTAGCACCTCACTTTCTCCGTAAATCAAGAACTTATCCTAAGTATTTTCCAAATACTTGAGGATATTCATTACGTCAATCCAGTGATTCTTTGCTGGATTTGACTGGTCTTTACTTGTCTTGCTTAACATTAAAGCAACATCAAAACAAGTACGTGTCATGGCATACATGATAGATCCAATTGCCGACGCATATGGAATCTCATCCATGCATTCAAGCTCAGCAGATATCATAGGATACTGTTTCTTGCTTAACGTAATGCCATGTGACATTGGCATAAAACCCTTCTTGGAATGCTGAAAACGTGTAGGACTTTGTCAATATAAGAATCCTGACTTTGTCCTACCAGCTATTTTGGATCTCTATCTTTAGATCCAAAATCCAAGAACATACGTGGCTTTACCCATGTCAATCATAAAACCAACTCCCAAGCCAGTCCTTTACCGACTGCAGCATTGGAACGTTATTTCCGAGAATCAGTATGTCATCGACATACACTATGAGAAATGCAACATCGCTCCCACTTATCTATTAGTAAACGCACAGTTCCACTTCGTTCCTGTTCAAGTCAAAACCTTGACTACTTCAACATAACGAAGATTCCAACTCCGATATGTTTGCTTCCATCCATGAATGGATCGATGAAGCTAACTTATACCCAGTATAATTTTTTCGGAGTCCGGGCTCACTATCGCTTCTGTGAATTACGCAGGTTCGTCACTTTCAATGATCATCAGATCATGGCAACTAATCACGAGAAATCACTCTCGGATTAGTGACGGATTTATTCAGATCTGCGAACTTCAGGCTTTACAGGTGTAGATTCTACAGAAATCTGTAAATCCATCCGCTGCTCTCCCTCAACAGGTTGAGCAGCCTCCTGTATTTCTCGAATTTCTTCGAGTTATACTTTTACTCCCACTGTTCTTCTTGGAAAGCAACTTTCCTTTAGAAAACAGAATTCCGAACAACCTAACTTCGTTTTCGGAATGGACGTAAAAAGTAACAAGCCTTGGTTTCCCTAGGAAAACCAGCGAAGTAGCACAACTACAAATACTCAGTAAAGACGAATTTGGATCATTTTCAGTCCACATTTAAGTGGTGTCTTTCAACTGATATTGGTAGAACTATTTCAGCGTAAACTTAGATATTTCTAGAGCGTTATTCTTAAAGAATATCATGGAAGATTCGTGTGACTCATCTTTAATCATTTCTAATAAGATCTGATTCTTTCTCACAGAAACACCTCCAGGTTTTCAGGAGAAATGAGCTGTGAAACGACTTCACACTCATTCAGATGATCACACCATCAATGACTTAAGTATTCTCACTCGTGATCTAATCCAGAGTCTCAATACTTCAGTCACTCAGATTCTAATCCTCATTTTGGAACTCTTTGACCATTTCAAAGAATTCTGACTCGTGTCTCATCAAATGAACACAGTCATACTCACTGAAGTAATCAGTAAAGATAATGAAGTATAGGAAATTTTTCTCTGGCATTACTGCTCATCGGGCCACATACATGAGTATGTTCAAGGTCCAATAAGCCTTTGGGCCTTTCTCTAGCTCGGCTAAGATGGGCCCTTTGTCTTTTGGTCCAGTAAGCAGAATTCAAGTCTCATAAGATATCCGATCAAATGAGCCCAAAAGTCCATAACTATGGGATTTCTGAATCCGACTCACTCTATGTGACCAAAACATTTACGCCAAGAAAAATCAGGTTTAATTCATCAGATTTAAACCAATTCGGTATTTATGTTACATTTAGGCACTCTTTGGTTTAAGATATAAAACCCATTCCTTGAATAGGGTGCTACAATTAATATTTCATTGAGATCAAAAGAACAAAACTTGTCTTTTATCAAAATGAAAAACATTCAAATTCTTACAAGAAAATGAAAGACAACTCTGCTTAAAGCAGGTACATTGTAGCAATTACTTAATACAAAACCAAGCCTCAAAGGCATCTACAAGTGAAAACCCTACGGCTGAGGCAGCATCCATAGCTCCTTCCAGACATGCAGTTCCACTTGCCCTTCCTTCAACTTTCTACTGTTGCTTAGGCTCTGCATATTATAACAAATATCAGTGCCACAACCAGTATCCAATACCTATAAGGTAGAACTTGAAGTAATAACATGAATACCTGAGGAAGTAGTCTCATACATCAACTTCAACTCCTCATAATCTTCCATGAATTTAATGCAATCTCTCTTCCAATGCCCAGTCTCTTTACAGTAGCAGCACTTACCAACGTAAGATGTATCTGACTCGGGCTCAGAAGACACAGGCTTGCCATGATTCAAAATCTGGACAACTTTGTCTTCACCCTTGTCAGCACTAGGTTTAGTAAACCTACCCTTCTCCATTATGAGATTATACAGGGTACTCTTCACGTTTGGCTCAACTGTCTTGAGCATATCATGCAGTTCAGTCAGCGTCTTTGTTAAGCCTTTCTTGATATAGTTCCTTCTGAACTTATCATAGCTTGACGGCAGTGACTGCAGAATGATCTCAGTTGCCTATTCTTGGCTAACTGGATAATCCAATTTCCTCAGGTTATCAATGTAACCCATCATTTTACTGACATGAGGACTCACTGGATGATCATTTGGTAGCTTGCAGCTAGTGAGAGACTTAACCAACTGGTATCTCTCCACTCTTACCTGCTCCTGAAATTTCAATTTCAGGCTGCTGATCATCTCTATTGGCGACTCTATGTTCTCATATTGCTTCAGCAAATCTGAGTCCATGGTAGCCAATATCAGACCACGCACATCTACCGCATCACTATAATGCTTATTCCAAGCATCATATACTGCATGAGAGGCATTGGACCCGATCCTCTCGGGGAGAGCTCTTTCAAGGACATAGTCCTTTCTCTCCTGCCTGAGGACTAGCCTCAGGTTCCGCGACCAAGTCAAGAAATTTGATCCGTTCAGTTTGTCCATTTCAAGGACAGACCGGATCGAGAAAGTGTTTTGATTGTTTGTGCTAGTCATAACTGAAATTTAGAGATAAATAGAGTTTTAGTTATTTAGTTCATAAAAGAGTAATCTTAATAACTTATAAGAAAACTCGCATTGCATTCAAAATTTCTTTGTTTGACCTCATAAGAATGCAATGATTCCGAGACCCATGTTCAGCTAAATCCAAGGTGGGCCACTGGCCGTCACCCAGAAGTAGCTTTACTTGGTAAGCATACACACAGCTAGTTATATCCAATAACTCTCGGTTGTGAATTGGGCCCAAGGCCCAATACACCAGATGTCTCAAGGCCCGGGACTCCCGATGGCCCAGTCAAGGAAACCAATCTCTTACAGCCAAATAATCACTAAAGTCTGGGACTCCCAATGAAATTAGTGACTATATACTACTTTACTTACGCAAAAACAGACACCTCACACTGTAAGCCATATCTGTAATTGAATAAGCGTTAAGTAGCTGACAAGATTGGGCAAGACATCCAAGCTTGATATTGGTTTTGAGGATTTTAGGTTTTCTTTCCAAAAATAGAGGATTACTATTTTCGGAAACTTTCCAATTCAGGTAACTTACTAAATATGGAAACTTTCTATTTAGGGAAACCTACTATTTTTAGAAACTTTCTAAATCGGAAACATACTATTTTTAGAAGTTTCCTAACATGCCAAAATTAGAAACTTCTAATATTAGAAGCTCTCTAATTTAATGTTTTATTAAAGTTTTCGGTTGGGTCACAAATTATAGGCCCAATTCTTGGCCCAAGACCACAGAATTCCAATTGGCCCAATAATTTGACATAACCGAGTCGGTTCATTAATTCTGGTCCAAGACCAAATTAACTACTAAATCCAACTGGTTATTTACTAAACCAGACCAGCTCTAAATTATTTGGTCCAACCAAATCAAACTTAGACCAGCCTTCGGTTTAGGTTAAAATTCAATTTTTGAATTTAAATCCGGTTTAACCAGAAATTAAATAATACCAATTGTATTAAATAATTTCCAGCAAACCGCGATTTGGGTTAACCGCTTAAACCATAATTATTTCATAAAAAAAAAAAAAAACAACAAGCGATTTTTCAATTGAACAATCGATTCACTTGATTCAACAATCGATTTGACTTTTCCAATTCGTTTTGTCCTATTCAGTAATCGACTTTGACTTTCAATGATATTCACTTTACGATCAGAATCATACAATCACTTAAAACAAACCTAATTATTAACAAAGTCAACTAGCCACATGCGATTGTCTTGTTAACAATTGATGCTTTATAATTAATTAGATAAACAAAGTCAATCAAGCGAAGATGAACATTCACTAAAGACAATACGATTCATGCCATACACTTAGGACAAAACAATCAAATCGATTCTCATTATCGATTAATACCAAACGATTCTTATGATGTTAAGCAAAGTCAAAAACCTAGGGCAAACATACCAAGGCTTACGATTCTTCATTCAACAATTAACTTATTCGAATTCAATAATCGATTCACATTAACATTATCACTTCAATAAACGATATCACAATCAATTCAATAATTGAACATTGACAAACCTTACACGTTTCTTATGATTAAAACAAGCAAACACACGCGCAGGGTATACTCAATTAACAAGCGATTGTTTTGACGTTTTCTTATCGATTAATAACAACGATCATAAAACAAAGTCAAAATCACGATACCATCAATTCAATAATCGCTTTGCTCACGATCCAAAAGCAAAAACCTAATGACCTAGGCTCTGATACCACTGAAGGATTATGTGTTCGTTCATGGTTTAATTCACAGATTACAACCTAGCACACATAACTCGGATCTAGGTGATTTGCAGTTGAATCATAAACAGATCAGGATCATTACCTTATGATTGCAGCGGATTAATCAATGGAATATCGAGATCTGCAAGAGCTGATGATTACCTGCTCCTCCTAGGTATCCACACTCTTACAAGCTATTGGATCAGGCTGCTAGACCAAGCTCGGAATCAACAGAGAGAGAGAGAAAGAGAGAGGACGGATAATCCTCTGAAAATCGCAGACAACCAGAAGCCTTAGGGTTTTCTGGCGCATCCTCTTCCTTATATGGGCCCAAGTAATTAAACTAATGGCTCATTAGGCTTTTGGGCCCAAGGCCCAAATCAGACAAAAGACTGTCTTTTGTCTGGCCCATTTCTCTGTACAAATACAGTAAATGCCTTGCATCTTACTGTATTAATTCCATTTTAACTTTCCCGTTAGCTATGGTGTGTGACCCTTTGGGATCATACAATACTGGTAATAAGTCCTAAACTTATAGATCATGAGCGGGCTCTAGCAAGTCATCATGATCACCCAGTATTTATGACTTATGTCTGATCTCGACACTTATCATACTTTCTAGAGATAGTACGGTAGATTTCAGGACATTCCTAACATCAACCACCAAGGTCGTCTCCACTGCAGAACTCTGAAGCTCAAAGTAATCAGGCGCCTCGAGCTCAGCATTCCAACCAATACGATGGCGATGGGATTGACGGGGTTGATGACAATGTGGAAATTCAACCAAATCTCGAGAAAAGTCGTCTCCACTTTCTTGAGAGGCTGTTAACTATGCCAAAACGTGATCAGTGGACTACTGTTCTCTCTCCACTACTTCCTCAGCCGCCAAAACCCCTTGGTAGAAGTTTATTTCTCTCTCCAGTTTAGTTGTCTGCTTTGAGTTATTATGGTACTTAGAAGTCATAATTTATTATGATTCTTTTCTCTCTGTGTAGGTTTGGTCTTGACAAGTCTGTTTTGGTCCAGAAGATTACAAAGATCTTCACAAACAAATTTGATGGTGCATTCTACAGTTGGAGTCACGTGCCTCTGCCGCGAGCAGAAGAATACTTCTTTGAATTCACCGTAAGTATACTACATTAGTCTGTCTTTTAGCCTACTTTTGATTATTCTCTTACTAACATGATCTTTGCTGCTTCTACTACAGAAAGAGCACACCTGGGATCCGTTAACACTACAAGAAAACAACGTTTTCACGACTGTACCTTTAATCGCAGAATAGTCGATAATCGGGGTTTTACGACAAAATATGGTAGTCATCAATCCATAGTCGATAAATCTCATGGTCGTATTATTAGTCGGCGAGTTACGACCATTTATACGACCAACATAGGTAATCGTAAAATAGACGTAGCATTGTCGAAAGATATATGGACTAATTTGCGACTACGATAGAGACAAATGTGCGACTATAGAGGGAGTCCAACTACGGTCGGAGGAATGATGTCATCAAATAGTCGTAAAATATGTGACCATTAGGCGATTAATTTGTGATTGTAATGCGTAGTCAGAAAGTAGTCGTCAATAGTAGACACTACGTAGCGACTGGGTACGACTATCCCGCGACTAATCTGAACATCCATATACGATTATGGTAATGATCTCGTTACTATGTGGCGGTTGTTATGTAACTGACTAGTAAAGTCATAATTTAGTCGTAGACTATGGTGACGTTTTGGCAACAATATATTGACTAATTTACCGATTAAATGACGACTAATTGGAGAATCCAAATACGAGTATGGTAAACATCTTGCTATTAATTATCGACTGTTAAACGACTATGCAACGTCTAAACGAAACATCCATATTCGAGTATGGTACAGTCTGGGCGACTAGTATATGACTGTCTAATATAGTCACAACAAAGTCGTAAAAATTAAGGGACTATATGAAAAATATAGATTCGTTGATGGTAAATATTTAGCGACTAGTTTGTGTGTGTGTACTGCGAATAATGGACGACCGTTTAGTGGCTTTTTCATAAAATTTAGAATTTGGATTAATTTCATTTCCGATTTGGTAATCGGTGATACCGTAATTTGAATGGTACAACAAACTTAACAAACACTTGCATCATAAATAAAATTGGTAACATGTAGACACAGAAGACCTACAAACGCAAACTCCAGCATTTAGTAGTTGCCAAATCATACACCAAAAAATTAACAAGTGCAAGAGAAAATGTTAATTTACCTACGAATCAGATGGTGTTGTTGTTTTACTTTGAGCTTCTGTCAGTTGCTCTTGGTGGGTGACAACGCTGAAAAGTGTATGGGCTGCTTGTGCTTGTGCTTTCACATTAAAAGATTAGCGGTCAGGTTTCGACTCCAAGAGGATTTACTCGTCCATCCTTCTCAGTGACATGTGAAAATTACAGACAGTAAGAGAATAACAATTAAATAAAGATCGTGAGATGACTTTATAAACATGGATTTTGAAAACAGCGACTTTACCTGAGGAGAGATGTTGTTATATTCAATTGTTGATATCTCACGAGGTCGCAGTTATTTGCAGTGCTTCTGCAGTCCTTTGTGATGCTAACCATGTCTTTCATGCGTCGTTGATAGATCTCCTCAACAAATGTTTCAGAAGAAAGTTATGAATGGTTTGGCCATGTCTCAAATGATACAAAAATTATCTTGTAAGCGCTCAGACACTTGAACTTAGCAGAACAAATTAATGAGTTAAGCAGAGATTGGTGTCTTCAATTGCGTACTAACTATAAGATTAATAGTATAACCATCAGACTCTAACTCCTCAAACACTCATTAAAAAAATAATCAACTTACCCTGACTGTGGATTATAGAAGTCGTTTACAACTTGTAGAACCAAAATTAATTGTAAACAAATAATCAAATTCAGAGCATGTGCCGTTTCACAAGCAAAGCAAAAGAAAACTAACGATATAGGTACATGTACACGTAGGAATCGATTCACGGAGGGTTTCGAGATTGAGATATTCAAGGATGAATTTGAGAGTCGATAGGGTTTCGGCCAAAGCTAGCTATGAAATGGAAAGCTTCGAATAAGAGTTTCAAAGAAGAGATATTAGTTTGAGATGGGTGGGCGTAGAAGAGGAGATGATTCGAAGGAGATTTCTGAAAAGGGGAAGTACAACGTATTTGATGATTTATGGGCACTTTATCAAAAATTCTTGGGTAAAGGCGGGTAATTGAAATGTTTTGGGCTATTGGGTTTAGGTTTCCCGGATTTATTTGGCAAATGTTTTGAATTTTTGTCCACTTGCATGTGTAACGTGATCGTAATATATTCTTTTTTTTATTGATTCTATTTTAAAGATTAAACTAATCTATTTTACTTTGTTATAATCAGAACAAGTTTTCTCACAATATAAAGAACGATTGAAGACAGGTTTTATGAAAACAAATTTGTGTTTTAAGTTCTTCGAAATAATCGAGGAGATTTTGGTAACATTCAAATTAAAAATAGTATACGGGACAGCAAAATTTAAAAAATAGTTTTCGTACTAGAAAGTTAAAACGCAGACCAAACCCTATACCCTAATAAATAATTTATTAAAATGTTTTGAGCTATAAAATTGGTTTTAAGTTTCCCGGATTAATTTGGAAAATATTTCGAATTTTTGTCCACTTGTATGCGTAACATGGACTAGAATAGTTTTCAGGTTTAGGGTTTCTTTTGGAGTGAACTAAACATACCCTATACCCTAAAAAGGATCTGTAACACCTCATTATGAGGTTTCATTGTAGGGTTCAACAAACGTATCTCCCTGATAGTCCCAAATTTCACAAATTCATAATCTAATTTATGACCACTTCATCTCGAATGATCTTAATCAAATTACATATTGCGAGATGAAGTGGTCATAAATTAAATTATGATTTTGTGAATCTTTCTAGATATATGTGATTATCTGAATATATACAAACTTGTCATATTAATAAAATTAAATAATATCGGTTGAGAGGATCATTAAATATTCTCCTTGTCCCCATGAACTATGATCCAGACGAGGTAGTTTTAATCGCAGTTGCGTTGCGTCTTCCCGAGTAAATTCACATATACCGAAGAGTTCATCATCTTTGTCTTCCCCGAAGACTTTGCGTATGCATCCATACACATACTTGCTTAAGATGCATCCATATTTTTCAGCCGCCTGTATGCATGTGAGACCTTAATCTCTCTTGTTATCAAAGAAGAAATCTGAGATTCCTTTGAAAAGAATGGCTGATGTGTTGCCTGCGTCGTAGCAGCTTTCATTGATTTTTTCCCAATCAAATCCCGTAGCCCAAACATTATATGCCATCTCTGTTAGATTGACCAAGTTGAAGAACTCATATGTTTCCGTTTTATCCTCCAGGGCTTTGCAAACAATCTTCGAATGACGGAGATCTTGCATGTCCTATTCGCAAACATGGGCGAGAATCTTCGTTATCACATCATCAAGCAACGCTAGAAGGTCGAATGGGATGATTGCTCTACATTTTCTCTTTAGTGAGCGGGTTTCGTAGTAAGGTTGGTCGTATCAATGCCATGGCCATTACGCGTAAGCCATAGGCATGTTGTTATATTGTGGGTTAACGAAGAGGTTGACTTTTACTGGTTTTGAATAGGTGTGGTTTGAAGATCTTAAAAATGGGTGTTTAGTAATCCCTAATTTTATTGATTGAGTTTCTTCTACATAATAACCGTACATATAGACACGACTATTCAGTTTCCCGCAAAAGAATGATTAATTTAATAATTAAACGAAAAATCTACTAAACTTTAATAAACTAAATCATCGTGTATTAGGTGCGCAGTTCCCAACTACTTATACCACTAACCTAGATGATCGTGTAATGTCGGTTGCGTGTGTGCAGAAAGCCGACTGTAGACCCCTATATGCTAAGTAGTCGTAATTATTACTACTTTATGTCAAATCTTGCTAACATAATCATTATGTCATGTAATATTTTGTTAGCTATCAACATTGGTAATACAATTTTGGTGTAACAGTATTCACAGTAGAACACTATACATTAATACAACACTAAACATTAAAATATTGTGGTTCAAATATACTAATTCTGTTAATTAATTAGTACGATGTACTTTTTCCATAATTTGTAACTTACCATTACTTAAAAAGGTCAATCCTACAATATGCTACTAAAACATAAATAAAATATCACATGGATGATTGATTAGGAACTCAACATTACTAGCAACACGAACCCAAAGTTCTTTTGACTTCTAATTCAATAGTTACAAGTGTGAGGGCAAATGTCAAACAGTAGTTCTTTAAGGTTACAAGTTTTATGGGACATTACTGTTTTAGTATGATTTTATTATGATTTTTTTTTTGTTATGTTTATTGGTTTGTGATATAGATTTGATTGGTGTTGTGCTTGGAATTGATGGCTTCGTAAGAGATACAGTGGTTACTGCAAATGATCATGAAACTTATTTCTGGAGGCGACTTCAAGTAAAATTCAGAATCAGAGATTTGGAGTAAGTATAAAATCAATTTATTTCATGCACAATATTCTTATAGAATGTTTGGAAGCTGATTTGCAGTAAATGTTGGCAGAAACCAGTCATTAGATTGTGTGGCCAGTGGTGATCTTGTTGTTAGGCTGGTTAGGACATGGGGTAAAAGTCTGAATGAGATATTGTTCTGCTTATTTCAATGCTTCAATATCGCCAACAACAGTGGTGGTATAATGAAACATCAAAACTTTTTTAAAAAAATTCGTTCCAGTTAGTGTAGAATTACAAATAATTAAAAAAAATTGTTGATTAGGGTTGGTGAGGTTGGAGGCCATTCAACGAGTTTCTAAGATACACTTTAATGCGTTGAAGTTGAAGATTTTCGTGATTTTGTCCAGAGGTATTCTCACAACTTATAATCATATAGTATATATGTTTATGTTTTTTGCGATCTTATGTGTTATTGTTTTAACCATTGATTTTTTTGGTTCAGGTACCCTAAGCC
This sequence comes from Orychophragmus violaceus, assembly GCA_030180135.1. NCBI lineage: Eukaryota > Viridiplantae > Streptophyta > Magnoliopsida > Brassicales > Brassicaceae > Orychophragmus > Orychophragmus violaceus. The sequence goes on from CM058239.1 coordinate 34,551,890, forward strand.
TCATATATGTTAAGAATGTTGGGTATGGTTTGTTGGATTTGCGAAGTGAATATCATACTTATGGTTTATGAATTTAAATTAAATTTGTATTTATAACCCCACTTTGTTTATGGTTTTCTCTAGTATTTATTTTTTTTGTCAACTTGGTTATCTTTAGTAACTTAGTATATTACTCGTATTCTATTATATACAAAAATTAAAAAATAGTAAATGAGTATTAAACATTGATTAAAAATTAGTACGTAAACTTATTAACCGATCGAGAGCATGTTCCCTTTTGAAGAACAAATCAATGTATTTCGCAGAGGTGAGAGGATTATGAACAATCAGTTTCTTATGGTAAATTCAACGCATAACAATTAGTGATTATGAAACAAAAGCAAACATGGGTCATTCTCATGTAATCATTCGAGAAAAGCCCATAACGAGTAAGTGGATTTTAAAGTAAAGTCGCAACTGTTGTGTATCGAGTTAAAATAGTTACCGGGTATTTATTTCAATAAACCTAAAAACTCTTCACTTTCTTGTCCTACCTCTTCCCTATCATTCTCTGATATTCAAAGAGATATCCACAAAACGAATCCGCTTATAACATGCGATTCTGAAAACTCACAATTTCACAAAATTGCTGATATTACTTTGAGGGATAATACTTTGAGGGATAATCGCGGAATGTTAGAGCCAAGGTTTTGAGAGTGTGGTGTTTTACTCACTATGATGCTCATTTGGAATTAATTTTATCTAATGAAACGGTATTCTTCTCCTACATTTTTTATCCTTGGAATTATTTTACCTCTTTCATTTTATTGGGTATACATGGCAACCATAAACCCATACGTTTTTATTTATGTACTTCCATTTGTAACCTTTAGTTATAAACAATGGGGAAGTCAAATTCAGGCTTTAGCTTTTGAAAAAAAAACGCCTAGAGGTTCCTTTTTCTTTTACAGAAAGAAGGTTGCTGGTTTAATTTTTCTGATTTTAGGGTTTCGTTAGGGCCAAAGTATGACAGAGTATGTCCAACGTATAATGATATTTTTATAACTGACAAGACAAATATCACAAAGAACTTCGATCCTCCAACTTTGGATGACCTCTTGAGCATCAAACCAATCCAAGGAATTAATGATGGCACGATTTCAGATAAATATGCAATTGGTAAGTGTTGTTTATAATATATAATTATTAGATTAAGTGGAGAAATCTAACATCGGATCTGGAAGAATTGTGGTTGTTGTTTTTAGGGGACTAACTTATATTTAAAAGTATTTTTTTATATAGATGTTTGGTGCTATAACATGGGTTGGAGAGCTTGAATGGGTAGATGATTCTTCAAAGGTCTATTCGTATTCACGTACACGCGCTAAATTCCAATTCACGTTAAGAGATGTCGAGTAAGTTTAAGTTTCAGAGTTTTATAATCACCTTATAATTAAACCTTACGGTTGACCCAAAAAAAAAATTAAACCTTACTAAATAATGATGTTGGAGTTGAAGGAAGAGGGTCATTAAATGTGTTGCCAATAGACCACCCGTTGAGGAATTGTCGAGGCGTTTTCAACACGTTCTAGACAAGCATTGCTTTGTTTTGCTCTGATTTTTCTGGATCGAAAGATTTTGCGGTATGTTGACATATTTTCTAGAAAATATGAGTAGGACATTAATATAGAACAAAATTATGAGAATATATATATATATTTTATACCTAGGGGTCACTTGGCTTAGAGGAATAAAAGGACCTTCTACGATTGACTATCATCGAGTATCTTTGGATAAGTTGAACAGTTTGATGGAACGGTATGAATATTTTGAAATTGTCATATTGAACAACATCTAAAGTATTTCCCTCTTTGATTTCGTGTAGGTACCTTAATCCTCCTCCGACATGGTACTCAAACGAGCACCAGACTCTCGACCGCTACTAACTCTCCTTCTCTCCTATAACTATTAAGAACTTATAAATTTTTAATTTTTGATTCCTTAAAATCAGTGTAATTAAATATTACTAAGCTTTTGGTTTCTATTTTAAGGTTTAATTAACTTTACAATAAATTTTGGTTAATATATAATATTGCAACTTATACATGTTTATTAGAAGTTGGAAAAAGTGATTATACACTTTACATATTGCAAGAATAGATTAGCTTTGAAACCCGTACACCTACCACAAACAGGTAAAATATAACCAAACTATCTCATATTGCTTTCAAAAAATCCAAAAGATTATATGATACGACCCATACCCGACTACTTTGCGACACGATAAGTGAGTTGAATATTAGTCGTATCAATAGCGATAAATAAATGACTTGGTTACTACTATACCCGGAGTAGCGAATTAGTCGCCCATGCACTGACCAATTCGCGATTGTTCTACGACTCTGAGCATCAGACGCAAAATTAGTCGCCATATCACCGACTATCATGCGACTATTATTTCCGGTGTCGACAATGGTCGTTAATCAGTCGTAAATCGACGAATTAATGGGCTACCATCATTTTGGTCGTATAAAAGTGACTAATACACGTCCAATAATCATTTGTCGCACAATAGTAGCTATATTGTCCTCTAATAGTGGCCAAATGTTACGACTACGAGTATAGTCGCAAAAACGTTGTTTTCTTGTAGTGTAATAACATGGAACGTCAAACATATTTCGAGGCAATTTGTAAACGAAGAATGAAAGATATGGTCAGCAAAGCTCACACTGCTCGTGTGCGACCTGCATGGATCACCGAGACAATCTGGACATAAATGTCTGCTTATTGGGACACTGATGAAGGTATACAGAGGAGTGAAACCACTTTTGCTGCTCAGAATTCTGATCGTGGTGGTCTTGGTCCTCACAAGAACTTCACTGGGAAAAAGTCTTTTCAGCAAATTTTCGAAGAAATGGTAAAATTTACATTCCTCTATCTACTACTGATTCTATAGGTTTATATTCTTGTCTTTAACTATTTCTTTTTGTTACATTTTCAGGAAGAAGAGATAGGTAGACCAGTCAGTTTTGGTGAAGTTTTTCTGAAGACCCACACAAACCGAGATAGAACTTATATTGACATGAAGGCGCAAAAGATCACAGAGACATATGAGAAGAAGCTCAAAGCAAAGCATGCCGAGTTTGAGGCAAAAATTCAGATGGGACTTCGCAACCTCGAGAGATAACCACCGACGAGTACAACGAACTCTTTCTTCAGGTAACTATGCTTCTAATTATTCATTAAGCATTTTTGTTTTAATGTTGATATGGAGTTTTTTCTGTTGCATTGGTTATTGTTCTGAACTCTAGTCATAAAATGTTCAACATTGGTTATGTTGCATATATGAATCTGTTGCATATATGAATCTGTTGCGTTATTGTTCACTTGCATTTTTGTTTTGTCAGTTTAATATTGTTTTTGAATTTATGTTTTGTATGTCTGTTGTGTTATTGCATATTCCAAAAGTACAGAGAAACCTTTCTTATAGTTATTGGCGTTTGTAATATGGGTTGATGTTTGATCTTACTTTGTTCTTTGGTAGGAGTTCGGTAGTGAGAGAGATGTGTTATTGAATCAGTTTGGTTTGGTTGACAGTCTTTTTGAGTTTATGTTCTGTCTGACAGTTGTGTTATTGCATATTCTAAAAGTTCAGAGAGCTTAATGTATTTGGTGTTGTCATTCTTTACCCATTTGCTAACTACTGTTCACTATCTTTTCTATCTGCTAGTCAACAATTGTGGATGATAGAGGTCATGCTTATGGTATTGGAAGTCTTCGAGTCTCACACATCCGGAAAGCGCAAGTACCCGGGTAGCTCTTCAACTTATAACTCCCTCCAACACCAGCTCGAAGAAGCTAAGTGCCAAATTGAATCACAAGCTGTTGAGCTAGCTCGACAAGCAAATGAGCAGAAGGAGTTGGGCAAGGTGAAAATATCTTCGTAAAACAATCATGTATACCTCGACTTCTGCAAAACTCAGTATGTTCCAACTTCCTCTTATTCTTCTCCTTAGGTCTCTCCACTTGTTCAGACTTGTCTATAATGTTTGGATGTTTTTGATGTTTTTTGTTGTTATGAATTTTAAGACACAATGTATGCACTTTAGGTTCTTAAACTTTAATATTATGTTGTGTATTGCTTAAGATTCATAGTTTAACAGTACAATCAAAATACAAAAACCAAAATAGTGAAAAACCGAAAACCAAATTGGATTTTAATTCTTATTCCACTTTAAGTTATTAGTCGGTACTTAATTACTAGTTATTCGTGACAATAGTCACAAACCAGTCGCTAAATAGTCGTAATATGGAAAATTTTAAATTCATGATGACTATTTTAGTCGTTAAATAGTCGCTACAAGAGTCGCCAAATAGTCGCAAAATGGTTGCAAAATTTAGCGACTACAACGTGAACACTTATTTGGTGACTTTAAAACGACTATAATAGGATCGCTGTTTGGTCGTATAATAGTCGCTCACTAGTCGCTAAATGTTGTGACGCATTTAGAGACTAATATTCACGAAATATATATCATTATATAGTCGCAATTTAGTGACCAACATAGCGACTAATAGGATTAGCGACAAAATATTAAAGACTAACTCATTTAATCGCTATTGGGTCGCAAAATAGAATTTTGCGACTGGATTGCAACTATTTATGCAGTCTCTAAATGCATGTTTTTTTGTAGTGGATTACGATGCCGTCTTCTCCGATGATTCAATATGGCATCTTTAACCAGTGCCTTTTTCTTATTCGCGTGACTTTACTCATTTGATTTTACATATTTCAACCAAGTTTCTGGTAGGTTTTAGGTCTAGGCTTGGGGAAAATATTCGTTATAATACGATTTGATTTGATATTAGCTTTGATTCAATTAACAAGAACTAAATATTCGTAAAAATGTGAAGCAAAGCAAATAATACAATGTAATATCTGTAAAAAACAAAGCAAGTAGCAAATATTAAAAGAGTAAATCTCCACTCCGATATGGATGTTTAAGTGTTTATATGTACACATACTATGATATTTGTTTATGTTTTGCACAATAGATAAGAAGATGGTCTCTTGATATAAATGTCAAATATGATCCACCAAATCCATAACACATATTAATTAAAAAAAATGAAATATATTTTATTTGTGTTCTTCAGTGTGTACTTTGCTCGACTTAAATCTATTTTTTTATATGTGCGAGATTGAAATGTGTATTTGACTTTTAGTAAAAATTTGGCTTAAGATCAAAAACTTGAAAAAGATGTACAAGGAAAAGTTATTGAATTGTTTAACACTTGCATTAGTTTAATCAAGTTTTTAATAATGATGTGATAAATGATATTGATATGCTCAAGGTTTAGTTTTCCTAGAGCTACATTTCAAGTGCACAAAATGCAATCGTAGTATATAGGGGACGAATCCACAGAGATTCTAGTTTCACGCGATAGACTTATTGATGAGAATTAAGCTAAGCGGTAAGGTTTTAAGTAGTAAAAGCAGTGCAAAATAAACGAGGTGTGTATCAATTAACGGGAGCGTTAGGTTAAAGGAACTTCTCATGAAATCATGAATTCAAACAATCAATCAATCATGATCCAATTATGCAATGTTCTTGAACTAGAATCACTAAATTATAACTAACCAACTCTCATTGCGATAATTATCTATGTCTAAATCCTATAATCTTAAATCTCTTTGCAGATCCTAAAGTCTAAACATGCACTAATTCCAAGTTCGTTTGTTCAAAAATTAATTAAACCAAATCTCTTTGCGATAATCTAAATTTCTCACCTAGGTTCTTTTCTAGCTAATCAACCAACTCTCGTTGCGCTAATCAACCAAATATCAAAAATCTAAATGGCCAGTTCAGATTAAGCATTAAGAACAACATAGATAAAGAACTAGATATGATGGATCCTAACTAATTAATTTACCTAAAATTCCATGAATGAATCAAAAGAATGATGAATAGAATATCAAATAGAATAAAAGAGTAAGGGAACAAGGGTTCAAAATATCTCTGTTGAAGTACAAGATCAGCCCCAAAAGCTCCAAAAACTCTAAAACCAAAAGTATGATAAGATATGAAAGCTTAAATCTCAACAATAACTCAGAAAATCTAAATATAGTCTAAAATAAAAATTGGGCTTCGTTTTATAAATAGTGAAACAGTTGGGCGAAGCTGCAATTCTTCAAACTTGATTAAAACTCGCGCATAATCGTGGTCTCGAACAGGGACTCGACCGACACTAATGTGTTGTCGATCGACACAAACATGAGGAATCGGAAATGAAATCCTTTTCTCACATGAATTCTCCAAAATGTCCCATAATGCTCCAAAAAATCCAAATGAATTTCAATCGTATAGAAATATGTAAAAGACTCGATAGGGACTCGAAAGACACATAAAACAACTCGATTATATATATATATATATATATATATATATATATATATATATATATATATATATATATATATCAACTCCCCTAAAATTTAGATATTTCTTGACCTCAAGCAAACAGAAAACCTAAATCAAGGAAAGATATTTGAAAACACAATTCAATCCAGACATCATTTCACCAAAATGACCTCTATAAAACTTAAATGCGGTCTCCCCAAGGGAGTATCGATAAGAGGACAAATGAACTCTTACTCATTCAAAACCTGATGACACACACTGTCATACTTCTGGTTCATTTCATTCATTTTAAATTTAATATCTTAAATAAGAGCAAAAATGACATTACTATACCACTTTCTTTTTATTGTCTAGGCGTTCTAACCGTAGCTATGGCGGCTACTGCTTTTTCACATTTTTCAGTTTTTTTTTTCATTTTGCTTTGTATTAATATCCACAACTATTAAGTGTGTGAATGGAGGACGCGGGACGGTACGGTTTCATAATAACACCTTTCAAAAATTTATAAGTCAACATTCAGTATATGTAAATCTATGAAAACGATTTTGGTGTAATAACGCACTTGGCAAAAAAAAAAAATACTTTTTTGTTTGTTCAGTTTTCTCAAATAACGCACCTTTTTATTACTGTCAATTATGGTGCAGTTGAAAGGCGTTTTCTATTTTAATTAAATTATCATTATTATTTAATTTAAAGTATTCAGAGTTTTAAAAGCTATACAAATTTAGTTTAACAAATCTAAACTACTTTATTACAGAAATAATAGTTAATCAAAATGTGTGAGAACTATATTGTATTTACGATAGTAATTTATTATATTGTATTTTTATATTTAACTTTTTATATAAAACTAAACAGAATATATATTAAAATTTTAAAACGAACTATCTGAAATAACCAAATTTAATCAATATTAGAAAATAATTGAATCGAATCAAATCATTTTGAAATAATCGATTTTATCTAAAATTAATAAAATTAATTGAAATTATCTGAAAACTACATGTTTTAGTATATTTTCTAGGTTCTATCGGATCATACATGTCATATCATGTCTATCGAATTTTATCGGGTCGATTACTAACAAGTTCCTAACAGATTCTAACAACTATTTAATATATTACTTCTAACTGATATCAAAAAGACTCATGGGTAAGACCTAGACCCAACTCGATACCCATAAATCTTCGATGATCATACCTAACAAATTTATTAACCTGGATCCGGATCCAATCCAATCCAAATTTTCTAGATCGATCGGGTCGGGCCCTCAGATCTAGGTAAAATGCCCAAATCTAGTCTCTTTCTTCAATTTCATGCTTCATCAATTTTTCCAACTAAATGTTTATTTACATATTTTATAATAAAATAATTTATTTACCTTATAATAAAAGAAATAAACAACTTTGTGGTTGAGTAAAATAAAATATTTAACATAATCAAAATAAAATCAAGTAAAAACTTTAAATAAAATAGATATTTTAAATTTATAAATACATAAAAATATTTACCAATAAACAAAAATACATATACATATATATTAATTATTAAGTTAATTTATAATATAGTTACAAATATAAAAACTTACTAATTTTAAAATTTATATATAAACTAAAATTTGTATCGCTTATTACTACTTGAAACCAAATTTTCACTAATCAAACTTTATTCCGTACCGCTTATTTTATACAAACCGCACTTATCTCGCAAATCGCACGTACAGCCGTTAAACTGTATCGCATTCTAAAACCGCTTTTCCCGCATATTCAAATTTAGTGTCACCATTCAGACCCTAAATCTATTCTAGAAAACTAAATCAAGTATAAATGAACGAAATTTGAGTTTTTTCGTGGCCACCGAATTTCTGGTGGAAAAGCTTCAAATCGTGGCGGTTATAAGCGGTACAGCGATTTTCCACAACGTGTTTTAGAACAGAGGTTACATTGTATAATTCTAATTGATCGACCTACTACTATTTCGATTTACCTGTCGCCTAGTCTTAAACCCGATTTGACCAAAAGCGATTAACATAATTAATTACCGCTGTAGAGCTTCTTGATAAAAGAAAGGACCATTATTTGACAGAAAAAAGATTTAACATTACATTAAAATCGCAAACAAACAAACCAAAGACTTATTCGACAACAAGTTACACACACATGTACGGTACGACATGGTACTGTACCGAAGATTGGATAGAAAGAAACAACACGAGATGAAGGATCGAAGATTTGGAGTGATGAGAATGGATCAGCAATTTCTGGTGCAAAAGCAACGACGACGTAACCCACGGCAATTACCTCCGCCAAAACCTTCGTTGTGGCACACGTTTTTGCAGTTGGTTTCGCTCACACATGGACCCTTGAACTTATGGCTCTGCGATTCACACGTGCGTGCCTCCACTGTCACTGGACCCATCCCTACACAATTTTCATGTTCTCATGCATGATGCGTAATTCATATTCAAAGGAGCATTCACAAGAATAGTCGCTAGAAACATATAGATCCGTAAACAAGAAGAGAACAGCTGAGATCATATGTGAATATATAGTTAGATATTAAGTTAAGAGAGTAATGAACCTGTGGCAACGAATATCATGAACAAGAGGAGAGCAGCTGAAATCAAACGCATAGAAAGCTTCATTTTGAGAGAGAAAATTTCAGAGAGAGAGAGAGATGGAAGGAAACAAATGTTAAGTGTGTAGAGACTGAGTAAGATGGCACTATATAAAAGAACTAAAGCTGTATAAGAATGATCGAGATTATTGATTTTTATTTAATAATTAAGTTTTTGTTTTTAAAGTATAGTGAAAGATGTATCTTTTTGAACCATAATGAAAATTTGATATTCGCCATTGGCTACTGTCACAGCGGTGTGACGACGATTTGTCGTTTTTCTCCTTTGATTTTTCCTGCTTTATTCGCATTTTCTTTATTTTGTAATTTTGTCGATTTATATGCGTTACCGACACTGTATTGAATGTAAATTTAGTCCTTATCGGAAGTGACAGGACACAAAGAGAGATCCTCCTAGCGTTTCGACTAGTCATTCTCGAAATCAATAAAACAAATTTAAATTTCAAAAAATTTAAAACGAAAAAAAAACGTATAAAACAAGTAAATTATTAAGTTTGGCAGATAATGTGGACTCCACACAATATGATAGTGGTCACGTGAAATAGTAAGTAAACCATGTAACCGATAGTAAAAAGATGGATCTATCTAGGCTTGAGCAGTTTGGATCGGGTATTGAAATTATCTGATCCTTACCTGTATCCAAAATTAAAATTATCTATTTGGATAATGAATTTTTTTTAGCGGATAAAGATACGGATTGGATAATACCCGTTTAAGTAATTAAAATTATAATTTTTATTAAATTATATAAATATAAATAAAATTATATAATGAATAATAGTTTATTTATTAAAAATATGTAAAAATTATATTGTTAGATATAGAAGTTTAATTGTTTTGTTATTATTGTTATTTGATTAGTTTATTTGATTATAAGTTTCTTAAAAAAAAAATTTAAAAGAGTTCGGGTATTCAAAGTTTGGATAATACTAGATAATGGTTTTAATTACCCGACCGACCCTTACTCGACCCTTATCCGACCTGTACCCAACCCTTATCCGTTAATTATCTGAACGGGTATTAATTTTTAATATCCAAAATATCTGATCCGATCCGTACTTGTCACTACCCGATCCGTACCTACACAAACGCTCAGACCTAAATCTATCATCGTGCCAAAACGAAGAGAAAAAAAAAATTACAGGTTGTCTAAAATGTAAAAATTGATATTTTACACTCTGCTTAGCAAAAACCCAATTAAAAAGTAATATATCATATGTTAACTTGTATTTGAACGCTAATTCGGAATTACTTAGCTAAAAGAAAGTGTAATGCACTAATTTTTCTTATGGGAAGTGGCAGACCAAAAGCTTGTTGATTATCTTCTATATTCATGATGGCTTTATAGTTGTACACGATTCGCCGCCCAAATAAAAATGTGTGCACGATTTCCTTTACTAATTTGATTTTACATATTTCAACCAAGTTTCCGGTTGGTTTCTCAGGTTCAAATTTCAAGTTTAAATTGTTGACAAAAACCAAAATCGGTAACTATGTTTAGTTACTTTTTTTTAAATAATTTTTTATTCAGATTCGTTTATATTCTTATAAACATTTTCCAGATTTCTGAAACTTCAAATTTGAAGTTTGAAGATGCTTGTTCCAAAAAAAATATCTCAAATAGTAATTTTTGTGTGTTTTGCATTAATTTTTTTCTTTTGATAGCAATTAACTTATATCATTATTTAAAACAACTATAAACACTACAAGAAAACTGCGGATTAGCTACGGATTAACTACCGATTTTCCATAGCTAATTTTTCTAGTTACAGATAGCTACGAATTAGCTACGATTACAAATCGTAGCTATTTCGTAGCTATCCTTATTCGTAACTTATTACTACGAATAGCTACGACAAAGTCGTAGAAAACTATAGTTGCGATAAGTTACGAAGTAATTCGTAGCTAAATAGCCACAAGAACATGTTATGCTATTCGCAACGATATGGCTACGAATATTTACGGACCAATCGTAGAATCTATAATTTTGTTCGTAGTTATTCATAACTTTACGACATAGCTACGAATAGCTAAGAATATACATGTAGATATTTAAATCCTAAATAAACTGTAAAATTCTAACTAATATAATTATAATTACTATAACATATTCAAACCAAGTTTAACACTTATAAATTAAAAGTTTTCTAAATTTCTTAGTTTAAACATTAAATTAAAACTTTAAACACAACATTTAAAACTCTATACACTAAACCATAATCATACTCTAAACATTAATCTTAATCATAATCCAGATAAGGCTCCAGGTCTAGATGGAATGACGAGCAGATTCTATCAACGATTTTGGCAATTCCTAAGTACGGATATTATTAAACTCGTGAAAGACTTCTTCGATTCGGGATATTTCGACCCAAGATTAAATTAGACCCATAGAAATGTCAGAATTCAGACCTATTAGCCTTTGTAATGTAAGCTACAAAATCATTTCCAAGCTTCTGTGCAAGCGATTAAAGAGTGCACTACCCCCCCCCCCCCCTTTTATCTCTGAGACTCGATCAGCCTTCATGGCAAAAAGACTTATTTCAGATAATATCCTTCTAGCACAGGAAAATTTCCATGCTCTCCGTACTAACTAAAGGTGTAGAGAATATTTTATGGCAATAAAAACCGACATGAGTAAAGCCTACGACAGAGTTGATTGGGTATTCCTTGAGTCGCTTATGTTGAAGATGGATTTTGATCCTCGTTGGGTTCATCTTATTATGTCATGTGTGACATCGGTTTCATAAAATGTTCTTATTAATGGGGAACCAAAGGGAAAGATTACCCCCACGAGGGGGAATTAGACAGGGAGATCCGCTTTCCCCGTTCCTTTTTATCTTGTGCACAGAGGCCTTAATTTCTCTTCTCAAGGGAGCAGAAGAAGAACAATGCATTACGGGCCTTCGTATCGCGAGGGCAAGCCCAAGGGTCTCTCACTTCCTTTTCGCAGACGATAGCTTGTTATTTTGTAAAGCGGAGATTGCACAGTGTGCAGAGATTTTAAAGATTATTGATACTTATGGTAAAGCATCGGGATAACTCCTCAACCCCTCCAAGTCCTCCATTATGTTTGGGAATAGAGTGGAATTTGGGAGGAAAAGAGAGATAAAAATTTCACTAGGGATCTCTACAGAAGGAGGCATGGGAATGTATCTGGGACTCCCATAATTGATTTGTGGTTCCAAGATGAAAGTGTTTTCTTTTGTACAGGATCGACTTCATATCCATGTTACTACTTGGCCAGCTAGTCTGCTCTCCAAAGGGGGGAAAGAAGTCCAAATTAAATCGGTAGGCAAAGCTGTCCCAGCCTATGTTATGTCATGCTTTCTTCTACCTCAAGGTCTAACCGATAAACTTCGAAGTACTATATCAAGATATTGGTGGATTTCCAGCGGAAAGAATGATGGTATTCATTGGGTTGCTTGGGATAAATTATGTCTTCCCCATGACTTAGGCAGACTGGGTTTTCGTGACTGGCATGATGCCAATATCACCCTGCTTGCAAAACAACTTTGGAGACTAATCTGGTTTCCGTTCTCGCTTCTAGCTTGAGTCCTTAAAGGCAGTTATTTCAACAAGACGGACCCCATGGAAGAACGGAGAGTGTATTCCCCATCTTATGGATGGCGAAGTATAGCAGCTGTAAAACCTTTACTGAAATTGGGTCTACGGAAAACCACAGGGCCGAGGCTTAATACACTGGTTTGGAGTGATCCTTGGATTCCTGACACAATTGCAAGACCAGATAGACCCTCTCACCATACTTCGATCGATAATCCGCTTTTGACAGTTCATACATTCATCGTTCAAGAGACAAAAGAATGGAATATTCATCTCCTTCGAGAATATTTCCATCCAGAAGATATTACCCTTATCTTAGGTCTAAGACCAAGTAGGAGTCTAACTCCTGATGGATATGTGTGGAATCATATAAAAAACGGAAATTATACGGTTAAATCGGGGTATGAGATACTCTGGGAATTCAATACTCGGCCAAAGATTGAAGAAATTGTGGAACCAAGCATTACTGCTTTGAAGAAGCATGTTTGGAAAATCAGGACTGCCCCAAAACTGAAATACTTCATGTGGCAAGCCCTGTCAGGGTGTGCAGCGACCTGTGAAGGATTGACTTATAGGCATCTGGCCAACGATAGGACTTGTCCCAGGTGTGGTAGCACAGAAGAATCTATAAATCATCTTCTCTTTGAATGCCCCCCAGCTTTACATGGTTGGGCTCTATCGGACATTCCGTCTATTCCGTGGAATTTTCCCAGTTCATACCTCTACCGCAATATGGATTTCCATTTCTGGAGGAAAAAAGAGTTGGGTCTCTCAGAACCATATAGTTCCACATTTCCGTGGAAACTTTGGTTCATTTGGAAGCAAGGAACGACAAGATTTTCAACGAAAAAGAAGTCTCCCCAAGTACCACCCTTCAACCAGCCACCCTCGAAGCTGAAATCTTGAGGTTAGCCCGCGACGAAAATTAAGAAGATATAGAGACTGATGATCCCTATGTCTACCAAGACCCTCACGTTTCCCCTATAGACACTCAAACCCTTATATGCCAAGGTGATGCATCATGGATCGACAATGGACATATGAGTGGCTTATGGTGGTGCTGTAAGGACCTTATGGGACAGGAAGTGATGAGGACATCAACCCATCATTGACCCGGCAGACTAGAGGATGGCTCACCAAGCCGGTACATGCCTACGGAGAGAAGCAGCTTTATCATACCATGGATATAGGTGTATAGTTTGGAGCGTATCTACCTAACTATGAGGATTTAAGCTACAAATCGAGATGTTCTGGAAACCTGACTCACCAAGGAATCTTCACAAACTAGAATCACATCTATACCAGTTTCTGTGAAGAAGTTATGTCCGTTTCAAGACAGGTGATTTGCAGGGAACCCGATAAAGACCGACTTGCACATTTTGGAGTGCTCAGAACGAACCAGGATGAATCAAGGAGTAAAGGAACTTGTTCTGGATTCTTGATTCATCAGGGAACTCATGAGAGTTGGAATCACACAAATACCAGCTCGGACAAAGAAGATATGCAAGATCAAACCCGAAGGTTGTTGGACCTGCCTTATTTAGAAGCTCACGGATTTAGTGAACTCCAGAACTATGTTTGGCGACCAGGAGCACGTGAAACATCTCCTTGGGCTGAGGTTTATACTCTTTTTCCCTTAAGTGTGGTTTTGTCCCAATTGGGTTTTTCCACTAAGGTTTTTAATGAGGTAAACCAAGTCCCGCTTCAAGAGAAGGAGAATCTGGCCCGTCCAACCTTCCTTCTTGTATTTTATTTTATGATTTCTACCAGACCCGTTTTGGCCCACTTGTAACCTAGACAATTGGCTATTTAAGCCGCTCTTTTGTTTCTAATAAGATTAAGTAAGTTTTAAGCTAAGAAAAACCTAAAGGTTTGTGATCTCTCTCTATTGTGTGGCTGCCCCTCTAGAGAACTAGATCTCTTCGCTTCTTGCTTGCTTGTTTCGATTGTTCTAAGTGTTCACAAGATCAGTAGCTTGAAAACCACCTTCGACCATCCACTGACTTAGCTGAGAGCGCCTTCGGCCAGCAGCTTCGTCCCATCGTTCCGTCTTCGACCATCGTTCTTCTCATCGCTTCACGACCACTCGACCATCCGCCTCCGATCTTATATCATCTGGTATCAGAGCGATTCACTTTCAAGATGATATAAGATCGGAGGCGGATGGTCGAGTGGTCGAGAAGCGATGAGAAGAACGATGGTCGAAGGCGGAACGATGGGACGAAGCTGCTGGCCGAAGGCGCTCTCAGCTAAGTCAGTGGATGGTCGAAGGTGGTTTTCAAGCTACTGATCTTGTGAACACTTAGAACAATCGAAACAAGAAAGCAAGAAGCGAAGAGATCTAGTTCTCTATAGGGGCAGCCACGCAATAGAGAGAGATCACAAACCTTTAGGTTTTTCTTAGCTTAAAACTTAGACAAAAGGAAGATGCAATAACTCAATTACCTAAATCAAACCAATCAACCGTAGCAATCAAATATTAACCAATCCTATGCAACCCTAATGCTTACACAATACAGCCGTCAACAAGACTTGAATAAGACACTAAATGTTTTTTGTTTTTTGTTTTTGTTTTTAAATGCAGACTGAACTCAGTGAACAATATAATAAAAATGTTAAACTAAAATCAAATGCAATTATGCAAATAACAATAACCAAATGCAATAAACGTAATGCAACACAAATGATAACTTTTTTTTTTAGTTTTTAATTTTTCAGGCACAAAATAATAGAATCGAATGAATAACAACACAATTTTTTTAATGGATTTTCGGTTTATGGAAGAGCAAATAAACTAAAGCAAAAACGAAATGGTGCAAGGGTGAGATGTAACCAGAGTGGTGTCACGAGCCTAAGCTCTGATACCAGATGATATAAGATCGGAGGTGGATGGTCGAGTGGTCGAGAAGCGATGAGAAGAACGATGTTCGAAGGCGGAACGATGGGACGAAGCTGCTGGCCGAAGGTGCTCTCAGCTAATTCAGTGGATGGTCGAAGGTGGTTTTCAAGCTACTGATCTTATGAACACTTAGAACAATCGAAACAAGCAAGCAAGAAGCGAAGAGATCTAGTTCTCTAGAGGGACAGCCACGCAATAGAGAGAGATCACAAACCTTTAGGTTTTTCTTAGCTTAAAACTTACTTAATCTTATTAGAAACAAAAGAGCGGCTTAAATAGCCAATTGTCTAGGTTACAAGTGGGACAAAACGGGCCTGGTAGAAATCATAAAATAAAATACAAGAAGGAAGGTTAGACGGGCCAGATTCTCCTTCTCTTGAAGCGGGACTTGGTTTACCTCATTAAAAACCTTAGTGGGAAAACCCAATTGGGACAAAACCACACTTAAGGGAAAAATAGTATAAACCTCAGCCCAAGGAGATGTTGCACGTGCTCCTGGTCGCCAAACATAGTTCTGGAGTTCACTAAATCCGTGAGCTTCTAAATAAGGCAGGTCCAGCAACCTTCGGGTTTGATCTTGCATATCTTCTTTGTCCGAGCTGGTATTGGTGTGCTTCCAACTCTCATGAATTCCCTGATAAATCAAGAATCCAGAACAAATTCCTTTACTCCTTGATTCATCCTGGTTCGTTCTGAGCACTCCAAAATGTGCAAGTCGGTCTTTATCGGGTTCCCTGCAAATCACTTGTCTTGAAACGGACATAACTTCTTCACAGAAACTGGTATAGATGTGATTCCAGTTCGTGAAGATTCCTTGGTGAGTCAGGTTTCCAGAACATCTCGATTTGTAGTTTAACTCCTCATAGTTAGGTAGATACGCTCCAAAATTTGCACCTATATCCATGGTATGATAAAGCTGCTTCTCTCCGTAGGCATGTACCGGCTTGGTGAGCCATCCTCTAGTCTGCCGGGTCAATGATGGGTTGATGTCCTCATCAGGAAGTTTGTGGGCTTCAAGGATGTCGGAAAAGTCTCTCGGCCTTGCACGCCGAGAGGGACGACCTTCTCTGGGCAGCGCACTGTCTCCATGAGAAGGGATGTTTGAGTGTTCATTTTGAGACCGACTGCTTATCTTTGGTTAAGATGTTGGACGAACCCGAAGAGTGGCCGACATTCAAGTCATAATTGGATGGCCTTCATGCTCTGCGACAAGAGTTTGTATTTTTTAACTTACGACATATTTCGTGCAATCAAAGTCTCCGAGCGGACTACTTAGCGAAAGAAGCTCATTCTCGGGGAATGTTATTTACCAATATAAATCAGACTATCCCGGCTGAAGGAACTTTTCGAAGTCCCCCTACAGCAGATTAAACATGGCTTAGAAAGATGGGTCGAAGACAAAAAAAAAAAAAAATTCTTAGGACATCTTCAAAAGAATCATTTTTCAGATTTCTAAAACTTCAAATTTGAAGTTTGAAAATGCTTGTTCAACAAAAAATCTCAAATAGTAATTTTTGTGTGTTTTGCATTAATTTTTCTTATTGGTAGCAATTAACGTACATCATTTTTTAAAACAACTATAAACACTACAAGAAAATTACGGATTAGCTACAGATTAACTATCGATTTTTCATAGCTAATTTTTCCAGTTACACATAGCTAAGAATTAGCTACGACTACAAATCATAGCTATTTCGTAGCTATCCACGAAATAAAGTCGTAGGTATTCGTAACTTATTAACTACGAATAGCTACGAAAAAGTCATAGAAAACTATAGCTGCGATAATCTACGAATAATTCGTAGCTAAATAGCCACAAGAACATGTTATGGCTATTCACAATGATATGGCTATGAATATTTACGGACCAATCGTATAATCTACGATTTTGTTCGTAGCTATTCATAGCTTTACGACATAGCTAAGAATAGCTACGAATATACTCGTAGCTATTTAAACCCTAAACAAACTGTAAAATTATAACTAATATAATTATAATTACTATAACATATCCAAAACTAAGTTTAACACTTATAAATTATAAAATTTCTAAATTTATTATTTTAAACATTAAATTAAAACCTTAAACACAACATTTAAAACACTATACCCTATACCATAATCAGACTCTAAACATTAATCTTAATCAAAAACTATAAAATCAAAATATAAAAACTAATTATATACATAAACTAATATTTAATCATTTACATATAAAGTTTACATAAAACAAATTAAGACTCTAAACCCTAACCCTAAACTCTAAAAAAAACCCAATACTCTAAAGTGTAAATAAAATTCTAATTAACAAAATTTCAATTACTATAACATATCCAAACCTAAGATTCAACGTTTACACTTCTTTTTTTTCAAATCGATTATTTTCAAACATTAACTTATAACTTTAAACACAACCCTTGAAACCCTATACCTTAAACTATAATCATACTCTAAATATTAATCTCAATCATAAACTACAGAAACAAAATATAAAACTAATTATATATACATAATCTAATATTTAAACCATTTAACTATATACTTCACATAAAATTAATTTAAAACTATTGTAAACAGTAATTAATTAAAATAAAATTTAATCATTTTAATCATTAAATGTACGCATTTTTATTATTTTAATTATTAATAAAATGTAACATTTTTAAAAGTTTCATCTTCTATATTGTTAAACTTATCATCAGTAAAAAATAATGTAAACAAAAACAAATCAAATTTAATCATTTTAGTTAGTATATAACTTCATTTTATTATTTTAAATCATTTATAAATTTTATCATTTAAAAATAATTCTCTTGTAGTTTTAAATTTTACATTTTATTTGTATTTTTAACCAGTTGTAATATTTTGTTTCATTTTTATGATTATTATATAGTAATTATATTCAAAACATTTCTATTGGATTAACTCAAATCACACGGATCATACTCTAGACTGTTAGATCTTCATTTCGTCTTCTAATCTCAACCTATTGATTCATTTTAACCTAATCACATGGATTTGAATGGGGTTTTGTGGATTTTAAAGTTAAAAATACAAAGACTCAAATCCGATTGAAAACCTACGGATTTCGCAAATATTATTAAAATCTATGTATTCGATTTTAAAATCAACAAATTTCTAATTACAGGAAAATGTACAAACCAATAACACCCCCTAAGTGTCTCTCTTCCCTTCCTTGTGAGCCGTAACTCCTTCTCAACCTTTTTTTACTTTTCCAGCCTCCTTCGATCCAGTATCTTCTTCCTGCTTCTTCTTCAATCCAGTCTCAATCCAGCCCCCAACTTCGATCCATCCACCACCACCTTCGATTTCCAATGAATCTTAGCTACCACCTTCACCTCGCACCACCACGAGCAATCTCCCTCTTCCACCGCACCTCTCTTCTCAGAATTGCGCCTGAGCTGATGTGAGAGAGAAGTCGTGACGAGCAGTCTCACTCCGGCGATAGAGAGAAGACAAAGACGCAGGCGACTCCTAACTGATCTCATCGCCGTTGATGCAGGGAGAGAGACGAAAACGAAGAGTACTAGCCGGAATAATCCGGTCCTCATGTCCTCCTACACCGATCTTGTCATCAAAGTCGCCGTGGGTTGAAGACGGTGGTATGAAGACAGTGGTCGTGGTCGGCTTTTTTTGAGTTTTGTATTTTTTAGTAATTTTTTTTATATATTTATTTTGTAATTGTAATTTTATTCAATTAGGTATTGTAATTTTATTATTATATAAAAATCAATTAAATATTTTTAATATTTTTTGTTCACTAAAAGAATAAACTAGAATTGTTTTTTTTTACTTTTTTTTAAATAAAAAACTATAGATTACTACGACAATAATCATGGCTATTTCTAGTTAAAGCTATGAACAATTGTTGTAGCTAGTCGTAGCTAGTATAACTACGAACAAGGGTCGTAGCTATCAATAGCTCATATATACGAATACGTTCGTAGCTATTCCGTAAAGACATTGCTACGAATAGCTACGAATTATTTATAGCTACAAGTGTTTAGACGGGAATTAGAGTTGTAGCTATCGATAGCTAAATTAAAAATAACTACGGAAATTGGGCCACAAAAAGTCCGTAGCTATGGTCTAATTTTAATTTGTTGTTTCTTCGTGATCGTAACAATCACTTTAAGCATGGTTACTCAGCAACACATTCTTAACACAGCAAAGGACCCCCATTAGCATGCATATAATGGAGCAACCAGCCCCCGAAAGTTGCGGTCAATAAGGTCGAGATAGAAATAGATATAATAATTTCGTCGTTGCTCATTACCGTTCGGCCGAAGTGTTTGGCCTTTCCTTCTCCGCGCCCGTGGTTTACCTTCATATTTTTCGTTGTCTATACCACTCGCTCTAAGCCCGGCCTGCACGCGGTTAGGAAGATTGGCCGCAATCTGAGTCCTCGGGCTGAGGAGTGTCCACATGAGTTCGTTGAGGTGTCTACGTAGGAATCAAAACCTTTCTAGAGTTTGTATAGAAATGGGTGCTTTTTTACGTTGTTTTCCTTGTAGTGACACAAGAAGCACATTGCATGGCGGCGGTTTCCCAGCTTTTGACAAAGAGTTCAATTCTCTCGAGTAGGCTGTTCTTGTAGCACCTTAATACTGGAGTACAATAAATGATGGACACCAATTTTCTGAATTCTCTCTCCCAGTTTTCCATAATAGAGACAGGGGATACAACCAAATAAGGACCAGTATCATTGTTTAAATGTGTGATTGCTTGTTAATAAAATAAACATTAGTCCCTATTATAAAGATAAGAAACAAAGACCACTTGTGCATGTAAAACCAGAGCACAATGCACCTGAATGGTCTTTCCATGACCAATATCATTGGCTAGAATGGCTACAAGAATATAAGTTACAATTGATATATCAGATAAAATAAAATTCTTACGAAAAAGGGTTCATTCTAATTTCTCTCGGGCACGTTTTCCGAGGCACATCCGCCCTAACTTTTCCGACCGATTTTGCTCTCTCCGGTGTCCGGCGAGGGAGATTCTCTTGCTTTCCCTTTTGTTTTAGCCGATGTTCTACTGCTTCATCTTCCCTTCGTCGACTGGTTCGGGTTGAACTTTCTTCGGTGGTCTAGCTGCGGTGGTGATGCTGGTCGGTTGAGAGGTAGGCGCTCGGCGTCGCTTCTTAGCTCTGGTGTCGGGTTGGTGTCTTGTTAGGTTGTTTTCTTCCGGTCCTTTAGCATCTGCAGATTTGCCCTGTTGCAGATCTTCTCTGGCTAAGCGAGTCTCTCCATTTAGCGATCTCTCTTCCGGCGTTCGCCGTCTGGCATGGTCTAAGGTCTTCTTCGTCAGGAGCTGGTTGTCTCTTGTGTGAGTTTAGCTTGGTCCCTTCCCTGTTAGCGATTGCTCTTTGGGTTGTTGTAGCAGAATTTTAGGTTCGTGGTTTAGTTGCTCTTAGCTTGTTCTGGGTTGTGGCTTTTATGCTGGTTTTAGGCTAGCTGGTTATGAGTAGTTCTTGCTTGGAGGCCCTTGGTCAGATCCTAGTCTTTGGTCTCAGCTTTGGAGGGCGTGGCTCCTGTCAGAGTTGTTCGTAGCTTTGGGGTTTACGGTTTGGTTCTTGGCTGTGGTTTGATTGTCTTGATTTTCTTTGAGTGGCATGGGTTCTCGGTCCCAATATATATAATTTGGGATCTTGGTTTTTGGTTCTTCTCGCATCGTGTCGTCGGTCGTCGATTGGTTAATGATTCGTTTCTTCGTCTTCTTCAGTTGGATCTGCATACGACTAGCTCGTGGCTCTTGGTTGAAGTCCTTTTAGAGCGTCGGTGGATCAGCGCAATAATCTCGACATTGGTTGCTTCTCTGGTTTGTTCTCGTTTCATGAGGTCCATGCTTTTGGGATCTATTGACTGATTGGGATCTATTTCCGTGGCGCCTCAGCTACAACTGATATAATCGTGTTTAGTCTTGTTTATGTTTAAAGTTTTATCTTAAGTTAGTTTTTCTCGTTTGGGTTCCTATCTCCAATATCGATGTTTGATAGCTGACTTTAGTATTTCAAAAACGTATTCCAAAATGTATTCGACTCTGGTTATTTATGAAAAGGATTTAGACGGGAAAAAAGTTTCTTACAGGTCCAAACTAGTAAAATATATTTACCTCCTTCAATGTACGGACTTATATTGGGCCGATATATTCTTTGTAAGGCCCAATATATATGAGCTCGAAGCCATCCACAACCTCGCTACTCGACTGAATCTGTGCGCATTCCTCAATTGTTGGGCGGCTTAAACGAGACTATT
Organism: Orychophragmus violaceus; assembly: GCA_030180135.1. NCBI lineage: Eukaryota > Viridiplantae > Streptophyta > Magnoliopsida > Brassicales > Brassicaceae > Orychophragmus > Orychophragmus violaceus. The sequence goes on from CM058239.1 coordinate 34,573,672, forward strand.
GTTTTTCCTTTTGGTTTCTAGTAATTCAGGTTGCTTGAATCAGAATGGGAAAATCAGGTACATGGAAACAACATCGTTTGGAAACAGCATCGTTTGGAAGACAAAAACGAAAACGGATATATATATTAGAAATCTAATCTATTAATTTTATAAACTCTTAATGAAAAATTGTATGACTGAAAACAAAAATAATAATTTAATAACTATATTTGTAACTCTAAAATATAGACTAATGATAAAATAGAATCATGTGTCACGATCATAATCACAATATTAATTTTTAATTAATAATATCAAATAAAATGATTTTAAAAATATTGTAAAAATAACTAAAGTTTCAAGTTTTTTAAACTAGTATATTCCAACAAAGCTAATCAATCAATTATAATATCTCAAAATTATAAATAGAGTATATCTAAACAAGACTCTTTATAAACAAAAGATAATAATTATTATCAGCAAATTTCAGATTTTAGTTTTTTGCTTCATCATCTTATATATGATTTATTCCCTCTAAGTCTTGAATTTGTTTATAAAATAAAAATATAAAAATAAATTTATACTTTTTATATTTAATTAGAACATCAGAATTTTAAAACAAAAATGCAAGCTTCTAAAATGGAGTATAAGTTTCCAACACATTTTTAAATAAGTTTATTAAAAACGTTTTAGAAGAGAGTTTTTGAAAACTTTTACGAATTTCTGAATCCAACTCCGATTTTTAAGTGAAAAACGATCATGCGACGAAGCTTCCATGCTACGTAGCATGTAATACTCTTGGCTAGTTTTTTGCTTTTTCTAGTAAAAAAGACCAACCTTCTTCATGTTCATTAATCCAATAACCAGTCAGCAGTGTATATCAGATTATGAAATGAGCACCTGCTTCTTCTTCTTTCTTTTTTTTTCTTTTTTTCTTTTTTACCCCTATTCATAACTTCAAAATATTAACTATTCAACGAACACCGTCTCAAGATTTTGCAAGATCTCTTGACAAGCAATCTTAATATTTTATAATAACGTTTAATTTTTAATATTTTTTACACAACATTTTTCAAACTATTTGTAAAATTTAACATATTTATTTATGAAAATATATTAAAATTAAAAATATGTATACCTAATTTTTTGTTTGTAAATTTGATATTTTTGAAACTAAACATTTTGAAAATTATTCTCTTAAATATCATACTCCCAAACTATCGTCATTGCCAGATTGCACGTTTAACAAGTCCGACAAATAATGTGCAACCTGAAATCAAAAGTTTAAAATCTTTTCTAACAAGAGCTGATTCATTTGGTAATAGTAGTTTTCTGCTAAATATGGGTTCGATTCTCGTTGGGAAAAGTCTTTTCTATAAAAAAAAATGAATTAAACTGGTTTGGGTTCCGTCTTAGGAGAACGTACAGGTCTACGGACTCCAAATCTCCTAATCATTAAAAAAAGGAGCTTAAAACTTAATGAAAGAGAGAAATATTGATCTTTAAAGAAGCATTGTTTGTTTGTAGTGAATCCGGTTATATTGAGCTTGTTTATATAAGCTTCACCCGAACAATATAGATCAATATACATAAAACGTTAACGCAAGGTAAGATAGACAGTTCATTTAGTTAGCTCATTTATCTTTATATTGAAGTAAACAAATCTGTTCTTGACCACAATCTCGTCTCTTGATGAACCTGTACACTCTTTTTGCAACCTTTACAAATCCTCTTGCAATTATATATCTTTTTAGGTGATTTGTATGTGTTATATTACCAATTTAACCTTAGTTAGAATGCTAACTAAAATGAGATTATTCCAAAAAAAAAATTGTTAGTTTTAAAGTTAGTTTTAAATAACACTAGTTAGTTAGCTTTAAATTAGATTTTCCAATTAAATTGCAAGCTCTTCTCCTACATTTTTTTTTTTTTGGGTCTAAAAAGCTCTTCTCCTACATTAAGATCACTGGTGATCGTGTTTTGCTCGGCTGCCATTCCCCTGATGCCGGAAGTCCCTTTTCTTCTGAGCTTTTTGCTATCTTGAAGCTTCTCCGCTGGTTAAATCAGCGTCCTCTTCCACTAGAGTAATATCGTGGAAGCTTGTAATTTACATTTTTGTTTACACTGAGTTCGAATTTTAGCACATTCCTAGTTAGTTAAAGCTTTCATCATGAAAAAACAGTTCCGCACAATGTGTTTTTGCTCGGCTGCAATTCCGCCGATTCCCGAAGTCCCTTTTCGTCTGAGATTTTGCTATCTTGAAGCTTTTCCGCCGGTTGACGGAGCGTATCGGTTGGTTGAACCGATATGCCAACCGATACGCTTTCACTGCTTTTAATCTGAGAGGATGTATCGGTTTACTGTTCGATGTGCATGCCGATATGAACTCTCTGGTTTTTGCACGAAGAAACGTATCGGCCCGCCTGGCCGATATCCATACCGATATGAGCTGTCTCTTTTTAATCCGAGAGTATTTATCGGCCACCCCAACCGATATGGTGGCCGATATTGCCTTCCAGCTGGTTCTTCCTTAGTTCTTCGAGCTCTATACTCCATTTCCAAGCTCACCAATGCTCCTAGACACCTCCAATCACCTGCAAAACACAAGAAACACTCCAAATGCAAGCCTAAAGTGCCTACTCATAATCTTAAACACCTCTATACTCTAGATGCAACAATGATCGACAAAATGGTACGAATGATGGTGAAATGAAGTCAAAACAAGAACTATATACAAGTCTAAATGCATGAAAATGTATGAATATCAGTTCCCCTAAACCTAAACCTTGCTTGTCCACAAGCAAGCATAAGATCATCAAGGCAAGTTGGGAGAAAGGTTTGAAGGCGGGAGCTCATATCCAAAAGTTTAATCAAGTTCAACAAGTTTCACTTAAAGACCAAACAACCAAGATGCAACCAAGTTAAGCTTACTCCAAAGATATAGCCATACTCATCAAGGCTAATTCCCTAACCGGTTTCTCAGCCACCACAAGAATTCAAATCAACTAGCTCTTTGACATTGATTAAACATTTCAAATGGATCATACTCACAATAAAGTGTTCAAACTTATTTGGCAAGGGTTAAGGTTTTGAGATAAAGATGATCTCAATCAATAAGAGGGGTTTCTCCATATGCATTTAGGTTCTCTCAAGAAGAAATGAATGAGCTCATAGTAAAAGGCTAAGAGTATAGATGCAATTGGTTCATACTAGAATCAATTTCCGTCTACCCATTTCCCAATGACTTCTACTCTTACTCTAGCCCACCTAGTTTGAGTCTACCCTTTGTCAAGGCTATTTTTGCCTCATCCCTCTTTCTCAACCAAAACACTTCCCAAGAATACTCCCAAGGATAATTCAAAACCTTTCAAAACAGTGGCAATTTCTTTCTTTAAACTTAGCTCAAATACTTCTTTCTTTAGCAATGGCCTCTTTTCATACATTTTCTTTTCTTTCTTTTAAGTTGAGCACTTTGGCTTCTTTTCATTTCAAAACTTGAGGCACTTTTTCTTTTAAAACACTTAAGAGCTTTTCTTTCAAAACACTTTTGCCAACAAACATAAGATCCCCATCAAATTCCCTTTTGTTATTTCCCTTTCAAAACCCTTCCCCCAAACTTCAATCTTAGCCTAGTGCAAGCTAAAGGTGGTCAAGCTTGCGTCTACACGGAAATTTTCAACTAGTCGCCTCAAACTCAACACCATTTACTTAGCTCATTCTAAGAAGCCTACCTCTCAAAAGAGTGTTTATGGGCGGAAAGGAAGGTGGTTAAGGGCGTGGAAGCTATTCAAGCAAGCAAGTGCGGTAAAAAGGGAAAAGAGTGCTTGAATATTTTGGAGGTATCCATGAGTTTAAAACACTAAGAAGGAGCAAAATAATTTCAAGTCAAGTTAAGGTTCTCACTTTAAATAGAGCTGGCATCAATTCACAACTTGCTCGGTTTTAAAACAAGGCTAGCGTTCCAAGCAGGGTTCGTTCTAGCTTTCATGCTTAACTCGAGTTACAATCCTAGCGCAATCACATAGCTTGAAAGCTAGCATTTGAAACAAGCTTCACCCAATTAAACTTTACAAGGAAATCCAATCATTGCTCCCTATGCAAAAACAACCTATATGATGCAATTAGACTCGATCCTACAATGCTTTCTTTTCATGAAGATTTTTTGAATTTTTTTGATTTTTTTGATTTTTTTGGTTTTTCTATGCCTTAGATGCAATGCATGAGACTCAAAGACAAAAAATAAGATCAAAGAAACATGATTAGCAACTGGTCTCTCCCCCAAAATTAAATCACACGGTCCCTTGTGTGATCTAAGAAAGGAAAAGAGACCGAAAACACACAAAATGCAAACAAAGAAAAGAAAAGAAAAGAAGTATGTACAAAGATGGAGTGTTACTTGGCTAGTTGTGGAGTAATGGAGGTGATGAATCCCCCATGGAGTATGTTGGGTTGGATGAAGAGAAGGATGGTGTCCTCATTGCTCTTCTCTTTTTCCTTCTCTCTTCGCGTGCGGAGTGGCGGTGAGGCTCGTAGTAGGAATCGGCGGCCATGCGTGCAGCTCCTCCCGTCTCATGTTCAGCCACTGAGTATCTTCCCTGCTCCATCTCTGTCTGCTCAATCATGTGATCAGCTTCACCGATCACTTCCTCAGTCGCTGCCTGTATCTCTTCATCCAAACCCGTGCGAGCCTCTCGTGATGTCGATGTTTGTCCGGTGGTGCTACTCTTATCCTTCTTTCCCGTTATCATCTTCAGAACTTTGGTGACCTTCTTCAAGTAGCTGGCTAATTTCTTGATGTTTCTTCCATGCCACTTGCTCTGCCTTTGAAGGTCCCTGTTCTGGTCCCTTAGTGCACTGACCATCTTGTTCGTGATGGATCATCCAAAGGCTCGATGTAGTACTTGTGCAAACCATACACCCCAGAAGGTGCATCGGAAGAATCAGAATCGGCTGCAGTCGCTCTTCGCGGTCCGTGGGGTTCGAATTGATGCTCTATCCCCAGTAGAAACCTGACGTTGGCCATATTTGTTGCAAAGCTTGTGATGGTGGGGTTCGGAAGCAGATACTTCTCTTGCATCGGTGTATCTGAACACATCCGGTAGAGATGACGCCCCGGAGGCGACCTGGAACCTAGAAAGTGGGTCTTGATCAGCTGAGGTATGTCCAACCATCCCACCGGCGTAGGCTGTCCAAATGTCTTCTCTTCCAAACTTCCTTCCAGCTTAATCTTCTTTGCCTTGAGTAACGGCGTGATTAACCCACCCATGTTGAATTTGGGATCAGAATCCTTGACAGACATTACCCAATCTCGGTGAATCCCAAACTGCTCTACTAGAATGGTCGTGAAGCTCGGTGGGAGCTCAACGGGTGGTATGGTCCTACCGTCGGGAAATGTGCGCAGAAGTGGTTGTAATCCGATGTACAGAAGCTTCATCTCCACTTCTGTGACTTGGCCTGTCTCCTTTCTAGCAAACATAGTGTGGGATAGTGCCTTGTGCACGTACCGAATAGTCGGGTGTCGGATCCTTGCAGACTTCATGGCCCCCAACTTGAACATTCCATCAGCTATCATGTGCCACAATTCCTTGAGGTCATCCTTTTCAATGGGGATGGAAGAGCCTAGCTGAGCACCATCCTCCTCAAATCCGAAGACTGAACTTATCTCCTCAAATGTCATGGTGTGCTTCTTCCTTCCCATCGTGAATTCTATCTTTCCACGGCTCACTTCTCCTCTCAAGGCTGCCTTTCTCAGGTTGATTGTTGCTTTCACGGTTGCAAGGAACTGGCAAGCCGAGCTCTGATAGCCGTCACTGGTGAGGCTGAAGAAGTGCTTAATCCCCATGTTTTCTACAATCTCATTGTAGTCTTCCAACAGTCCAAGAGCTATAAGGTTCGGGACGTGAGGATACCGGGTTGACCAGAATTGTATCTTCTCCAGCTTGTCAAAGATCTCATAAGTAGAATAGTGCATTGGTGACGCATGAATCACCTTCCCTTTGACCCATGGTGCTTCTTCCTCAACAGATATCCCCTTTCCTTTCGAGGAAGTTCCCTCATCTTGTCTCGGTGCTTTTGCCTTTGGTTGCGGGTTGGTGTGTGTTTTAGTCATTGTCCTACAAAAGACAACTCAAAGAAAGAATGAGCACATAACACAATCCACCAACACAAACAATAAGAGCTTGAAACATCACATGCAAACATCTCAAAGATCAACAATAGCAATTAACCAATGTAATTCAATGATCAAGAGACTTGAGAGCGGCATTTGCATAAATTTCGTTTTCAACCGAGCAAGCAAGCTAAAACATCTCAACAGTTCTCAATCCAAGTTCATCAAGTGCAAAACTCACAAAGGATTCAATCACATTCATAAGCAACTCAAATTCCTGAACAAAAACTCCCAAATTTGTAATTTCAAAAATTTTGTGAAACAAAACTCAAGAAAATCAAGTAGTCTCACTCAAACTAGCCATAAACTACCTATTGCAACTATAGGAATCATCAAATCAAGTTTCCCCCAATATTTTCGAAATTACAATTTCTCAAGAACCCTAATTCAACAAAAATCAAATACCTTTAATCCTTGGGCGAAATTGGCTATGGGCATTCATGCAAACACATATGGGGAAGGTTTTCAAGAAATATCAATCACAATCAATGGCAAAATCCGAGTTTGAAAATTAGGAGTTTTTGAATCCGAAAATTATGAGTGAGTTTTGGAGTTTTACCTTGCTTAGTGATGATTGAGTGAAGAAATAGCAAGAGAATGTGAAAGAGCTTTGAAAACCGCAAGTTGAGCACTTGAAATCGAAAAAATTGATGGAGAATTGAGAGAGATGGAAGGTTTTGAAGTTCTTGAGAAGTTTTTGCCAAAAACTTTGTTAGAATCGCAAATGGGGAGGAGAAGGAGCGTGAAGGAGGAGAAAAAAGAAAGAAGTGGGTCCCAGTCGGTTAAAATTGGTTTATTAAATCGATTTTAGGTCAAAATCCGGTTTGGAATCGGTTTGGGTCGAGAGAACTTACCTGGGCGGTCAGAGCGTATCGGCATGGCCGACCGATACGCCACCCGATATTGAGTCTCGGATTAAAATCTCGCATCCTATATCGGTATGGCCAGCCGATACTGTGCTCGATATCAATTCTTCCCCGAGAATCCGTATCGGCCTGGCCAACCGATACGGACACCGATATCGACTCTCGGATTTTTTTCTCGAAAGTCCGTGTCGGCCTGGCCTGCCGATACGGACACCGATACTGGCTCCATGTATCTTTTTCCTTCATTCCCATGGCCTTTACTTAACACCAATAAGTCCACAACCTCACCTAAAGACCAAAACCTGATAAAACTCAAAGCAAAACATCAAAAATAACAAGCAAAAGATCGTATGTACATGGATAGACATGGGAATGTCTCCCAAGTGCGCTTTTGTTTAAAGTCGTTAAGCTCGACTTTTGCAAACCGTGATTTTAAGCCGAGGGAGGGCTAGAGAGTGGAATCGAAGTCCCTTCCTCTATAGCTTCTGAGACGGAGTAATGCTTGAGTCTTTGGCCATTGACCGTGAACTCTTCATCAGATTTTCCCCAAATTACTACCGCTCCATATGGTCTCACCTCCTTCACTCTAAACGGTCCCGGCCATCTAGACTTGAGCTTCCCGGGAAAGAGTTTCAACCGGGAGTTAAAGAGCAACACAAGATCTCCTTCTTTAAACTCCTTCTTTTGGATCAGCTTATCATGAAAAAGCTTGGTCCTCTCCTTATAGATCTTTGAGCTCCCAAAAGCCTCAAGCATTATCTCGTCAAGTTCGTTCAGCTGAATCAATCTCTTCTCAGTCGCGGTTTTGATGTCGACGTTCAGCAACTTGACAGCCCACATAGCCTTGTATTCCACCTCAACCGGTAAGTGGCATGACTTCCCGTACAACATGGTGAACGTGTAGTGCCCAACGGAGTCTTGAAAGCTGTCCTATACGCCCACAATGCGTCATCAAGCTTCCTAGACCAATCTTTCCTTGAGGCTCCAACAGTCTTCTCCAAGATAGCCTTGATTTGCCTATTGGACACTTCAACTTGCCCGCTTGTTTGAGGATGATATGGTGTTTCAACCTTATGCTTTACTCCATACTTCTCAAAGACTCTCAAAGAGTTTGTTGATGAAGTGCGAGCCTCCATCACTAATCACAATCCTTGGGATTCCAAACCTTGGGAAGATGATGCTCTTGAATAGCTTTATCACAACCTTGGCGTCATTCGTCGGGCTCGCCACTACTTCTACCCATTTGGAAACGTAAGCCACAGCCACTAAGATGTAGCTGTTCCCTTAAGAGGATGGGAAGGGTCCCATGAAATCAATGCCCCACACATCACACTTTAACTTCAAGAATGGGGTTTTGAGGCATCTCATTCCTCCTGCTGATGTTCCCTTTTCTTTGACAAGGATCACACTTAGTGATGAACTCTTGGGCATCTTTAAACATTGTAGGCTACCAAAACCCGGCTTGTAGAGCTTTTTGAACCGTCTTGAAGGTAGCAAAGTGACCACCATAAACTGACCCATGACAATGTATGAGAATACCTCCTACTTCTTCATCAGCTATGCACCTTCTATAGAGTTGATCCTTACACAAAGTGTAGAGGTAAGGCTCGTCCCAATAATACCGATTGACATCTCTAAAGAACTTCTTCCTTTGGTAGCTATCAAGACTTGGTGGTTCCTTCCCAACTGCTAGGAAATTGACTATGTCTGCATAACACGGTTCCTTGTCTTCAATAGAACTGACCTCTTCAATCATCATGCTTGTATCATGAGCATCTTTGAAACCCTTACAAGCCATTAGCTGTTCTTCAGGGAGAGAGTCATCTAGAGGAACATCATCCTCAATTATCAGTCTCGGCAAGTGATCCGCCACTCCATTCTCAATACCTTTCTTATCCTTGATCTCCAAATCAAACTCTTATAGCAGCAAGATCCATCCTAGAAGCCTTGGCTTGGCATCTTTTTGGTAAGTAGATATCTCAACGCAGCATGATCCGTGTACACCACAACCTTGGATCCAACCAAGTATGATCTGAACTTCTCAAAGGCAAACACCATAGTTAGAAGCTCCTTCTCAGTTGTTGCATACCTCACTTGAGCATCATCCAATGTCCTACTAGCATAGTATATGACATGGAGTTTTTGTCTTTCCTCTGTCCAAGGACTGCTCCAACTGCGTAGTCACTCGCATCGCACATAATCTCAAAAGGTAATTCCCATTCAGGAGCTTGGACAATCGGATCACTAATCAAAGCTTACTTAATCCTTTGAAACACAGTCAAACACTCCTCATCAAATACAAAATCTGTCTCCTTACACAGCAGACGTGTGAGTGGTCTAGCGATCTTAGAGAAGTCCTTGATAAACCGTCTGTAGAACCCTGCATGACCTAAGAAACTTCGGATCCCTTTCACTGAGTTCGGTGGCTGAAGACTCATCATCACTTCTATCTTAGCCTTGTCCACCTCAATGCCACTCTCGGAAATCTTGTGCCCAAGTACAATCCCTTCCTTCACCATGAAGTGGCATTTTTCCAAATTGAGTACGAGGTTTGTCTCTTCACATCTCTTTAAAACCCTGCACAAGTTCAAAAGACAAAAAGAGAAAGAAGAGCCATATACCAAAAATTGTTCATGAAGACTTCCACAATGTCCTCGATAAGATCGGAGAAGATCGACATCATGCACCGCTGAAAAGTTGCGGGAGCATTACGTAGTCCAAATGGCATCCTTCGATAAGCAAAGGTGCCATAAGGACAAGTAAAAGTCGTCTTCTCCTGATCGTTGGGTGTATTGGGATTTGGAAAAACCCGTTGTACCCGTCGAGAAAACAGTAGAAAGGATGGTTAGCAAGACACTCAAGCATTTGATGAATGAATGGCAATGGGAAGTGATCTTTTCTAGATGCAGCATTAAGTTTTCGGTAGTCTATACACATCCTCTGTCCGGTGATAGTCCTAGTGGAAATCAATTCATTGTTATCATTTCTAACAACCGTAATCCCCCCTTTCTTCGGGACACAGTGCACGAGAGAAACCCAAGTGCTGTCCGAGATAGGGTAGATTATCCCTGCATCAAGCAATTTAAGAATCTCCTTTTTAACTACTTCCTTAAGATTGTGATTTAACCTTTTTCGATGCTCAATAGAAGACATGGATTCATTTTCAAGGTGGATCCTATAGGTGCATAAACTAGGTGACAATCCTTTAATATTATCAAGTGAGTATCCTATTGCTCTTCTAAACTTTTTCAATTCAGTGGTTAAAGCAATCAATTCATCATCACTCAGCAACTCATTCACAATGACAGGATACGTAGAGTTAGGGCCAAGAAATGCATACCGAAGCCCCCGCGGAAGGGGCTTTAACTCAACCTTTGGTGCTTTGAGCTCGCTCCAATCATCAGCTACAAGCTGCTCCTTGCACTGCTCAACTTCTTTGGCGCCATCATCCTCTATACCCATAGCAAAAATCTCTTGATCTTTACCCGTAGCTTCTGATCCCAGCTCAATGAACTCACCCTCTCCTAGAAAAGGCTTGTGCGAATCAAGTGCTCTCATATAAGCCCAGCTTTCCTCTTGAAGGTACCCATACTCCCCACATTCCTTGGTCAAAGTCACTTCCAATAGATCATCCATGTTTAACTCCTCAAGGAGTTCATCAGCTAGCTCCTCCATAGTCTCAATATAGAACATATGTCCTTGTATGGTTGGCTTCTTCATCACCTTATTGATGTCAAAGTTGAGAACTATGTCTTTACCAAGGTTGAGATCTATCTTCCCTCTCTTGACATCTATGATGGCACCAGTTGTGGCAAGGAATGGCCTCCCAAGGATTAAAGGATCCTTTGGTTCTTCATCCATCTCCAATACAATAAAATCTGTCGGGACTTCAAATCCTCCTACTTTCACAAGAAGATCTTCTAGGAGACCAATTGAGTACCTCACTGATCTATCTGCTAGTACTAAGGAGATCCTACAAGCCTTTTAGGTAGATAAGCCTAGCCTTTTAGCTACCGAGAAAGGCATCAAACTTGCGCTTGCTCCAAGATCACATAAACAACCCTCAAATCGAAAAGGACCGATAGCACATGGAAGAGTAAAACTGCCCGGATCTTCAAGCTTCCTTGGTACAATACTCCTTTGGATGAATGCACTACACTCATGAGACAACATAACCATACCTTACACTTCCTTGGTTCTTTATTTGATTGCATCCTTGAGAAACTTGCTATATTGAGTAACTAGCAAGAAGGCATCAATCAAAGGCATGGTTAACTCAACCTTCTTCATTTGCTTTTCAAAGAGAGCTTTGTACTTCTCTAGGATTTGCTTCTTGAATCTGCCCGGAAAGGGTAGCTTTGGCTCATAAGGTGGTGGCACAAACACATCATCCTTCTTCTTGAGTGTATCCGTCACTACTTCTTCAACTACAGCCTTTCCCTTCCTCTTAGCCATCTCACTATCACTCTCTTTGTTGAGAGCAGAATTTTCAGAATTCTCCTCCCCTTCAGCTCCTTACCACTTCTCAATGTGATAGCGTTGATGTATTCCTTCGGGTTTTGCTTAGATTTTCCGGGTAAAGTACCTTGAGTTCGGGATGTAGAGGCATTCTTGTTTTCCATGTTTGTGACCCTTGAAGTCAAGTTCTGAAGCTCACTCTTGAGATCCCGTACTTCCATAGCTCCTGAAGCTTGCCCTTGAAGACGTTGCTGCATCATACTGTTTAGCTCATTATCCAATCCTGAGGAAGAAGAAGCTTGTAGCTGTTGTTGCCCAAAACCGGGTGGGTATTTTTGCTATGGAGCATAGCCTTGTCGACCTTGAAACTGAGGCTTATTGCCAAACCCTTGTTGGTTAGTGTAAGGGACAAATGGCTTTTGTTGTTGAGCTTGTGGAAAGCCTTGTCCATCTAAGTGAACAGCTCTCTCTCTTGTGAGCGTCGTTCCTTTGCTAATCTCCTCTCGTGTGCCTTGATGTCCTCAACTCTTGCAACTAAGTTTGTTGTCCCTCGGCTGCGCAAGTTCATACACCTAACATCAAAAAGAGAGGAAGAAGCACACTTAGTAACAAAGACTTGAACTAAAAAGGATTAGAAATAGAATTGATCTATCCAAAATCTCAAAATGGCAATGGCGCCAAATTGATAACAACGATTTTACAATCCTTTGAGGTACCAATTCCTCAAGCTTATCGTGTAGCTTTGAGGTATCGAACCTTTTTGGGATGAATAGAGCCAATAAGAACACACCAAACCTCTAGAGTCAAATCACACAATCAAATTTGGTTCTAACAATCCTAATGAAGACAATTCAAATAGAAGTAATAAAAAGCAAGTAAACAAAGTGAATTCTTAACAATCAATGACAAAGATAAGGCGTAAGGGTTAAGGTCAACGGATTGGTGACTCGGGATGATCAAGGATCCTAATTCAAACTTCAAAGAAGCTAACCTCCTAGCAAGGAACACAACAAGTTGATTAATCTAATCTCTTAATACTAATCTCTTTCCCTAATCCTAATCCAAGAACAAATTCTCATTTGTGAATTAAGATTAAGCAAGAAATAAAACAAGTTGCAAACAGCCAACAATCACTCTAAACATCCATTTTCATGTGCTAGAATGTGAAAGTCCTATCAAAGTTAAAACTGGCATTTCATCGAACACATGGTGAGCAAGAAATCCTAAACATCCTAATCAATGTGATCATGGCTAATTAGGCACTAAGCACACTTTGATAGAAGAGATTTTAAGCAATCAAACATTAGAAATCCATTGATCACCCCTAATTAACCTAATCCTACCTAACCCATAAGCCCTATGAAGAACTACTCACTAATCATCATGTGATTAACAAAATCCATAGAGATAGTGTTGATCATTGAAGATTAAAAATAGATTGAAAGATTCAAGGAATAAATCACAAAAAGGATTATTAGATTAATCAAAATTCAATCTTGTTCTTACAAAAGGGTTTTTGCAACAAAAACAAGCTTAAGAAACAATAGAAAATAGGTTTTTGGCTTAAATAGTGAATATGGGGCGAACCGGGTCAACCCAGAACAAACCGGGTGTTGACCCGGATCCAAGACAGTTTCTGGGATCTGTATCGGCCAGCCATACCGATATGCTAGCTGATATGAGTCCTCGGATTTTCTCGCGACGGAGCGTATCGGTTGGCTGAACCGATATGCCAACCGATACGCTTTCACTGCTTTTAATCCGAGAGGCTGTATCGGTTTAATCGTCGATGTGCATGCCGATATGAATTCTCTGGTTTTTGCACGAAGAAACGTATCGGCCCGCCTGGCCGATATCCATACCGATATGAGCTGTCTCTTTTTAATCCGAGAGTATGTATCGGCCACCCCAACCGATATGGTGGCCGATATTGCCTTCCAGCTGGTTCTTCCTTAGTTCTTCGAGCTCTAGACTCCACTTCCAAGCTCACCAATGCTCCTAGACACCTCCAATCACCTGCAAAACACAAGAAACACTCCAAATGAAAGCCTAAAGTGCCTACTCCTAATCATAAACACCTCTACTCTAGATGAAACATTGATCGACAAAACGGTACAAATGATGGTGAAAATAAGTCAAAACAAGAACTAAATACAAGTCTAATGCATGAAAATGTATGAATATCAATTTGCTAGATCGGCTGGACAGTGAGCCATGTGAAGGCCCATTTTCATGGTTGAATGCTCGTTTATTGCTTATGTGAGTTCATCGATATCGTTTCCATATCATCCTTATTGTTTTTATTCTTTACATCATTAATATCATCATTTTATCCTTTGATCTGTTTGGCTTTATATGGATAACGCTCTTCGAATCTTTATGAATAGCATTTATAAATTGCACTCGAAGGATACTGCTACGGTTGTCATACCACTTGATTAGTTTCAATGGATGGACTTATAAATGGAAATGAATCGCATGTTGCCCTTTTGCTGTTCAGCGTTACTAACTTCGCTTGGAAACATATCTGTAAAAGGTCTACGCATGTGCGATTTATGTTTTTGGGCTATTAAGTCTGCTGTGTCGTAGGCTATGATGCATGTATCTTTTTGAGTATGAGGTTAAGTTAGTTGAATGGGAAGTTAAGTCGTACAACATTGGTGGTTCCTAATTCTCTCATATTTTGCATCACATCCATCAATGTGTAGGATGGATGGATATCAACTTACTCCTATTTTACATCTCTATCCACCGTATTAGATCTGTACTATTTCTATCCCTCTTGTCGTGTCAAAAAATATATTTTGTCCTCTTCCAGTTTATCTCATGCGTATACTTTTATCTATACAATACACGACAACCAAGTTTTATAACTATACCTCAAAGTGGTGTATTGTCAAATCATAGATTTTAGTTTCGCAGACGTGATATTATTATTAGGGTCCATTATTATTACTTCTGCTTTAATTTAGCAATATTTATTAAATCTAATTACTGTCAAATCATTGTTAACTCAATCGTTATATTTTCTCCATTTAATTCCCGTCAGCCAAATTTGAATACATTATCTCTACATAATGATGCCCTATGAAATTATTTTTTTTTAGTCAAACTGTCAAATCATTGATTCTTGTTCCAAGCGCATATATTATTACTTCCGCTTTTATTCAAGAACGTTTAATAAATCCTATTTACTGTCGAATCCTATTACTCTGCTGCCTAAGGTTTATTCGATCAAAACGTTAAATTATATATACAAGTTGGTACATATGATTTTGTATCCATATATTTCACTAGAATGCCTATCCATTATTAATATTGTTCTCAACCCCTTCTCAACCTTAGTTTCTTGTGCAGTTTCCATTATCAATAATATGTATCTAATACCTAAAACTAATTCCCATTTTTTTAAGGAAATTGGAACGTTTCGTCTATTCACTGATATAAATATTTGTCGTCGTTCCTAACTATCCGTCCACAGACAATACCTTCCTCTGAAAATGATTAGAACAACCCCCCCCCCCCCCCCACGTTGCTGAATCCTCTAGACCTAAACGTCCAATTCTCACCCTTCTAGATCTGCCGCCCAAGCTTAGGAGGTTCATCCTTTTCAAAAATGACAGTGAACACATTCGGGAACATTTCAGGGTTCGCGCTGTCTGCCGCACCCTTCGAGATGACGTGGATCACGTCGATACTCTCACTCAGATAAATCTTATCCAGACTGCTCCTTTGGACCCCATCCCCAAATGCGCAATAAGGCTGTACAACGCCTGTTTGGACGCCAACAACATAACCGCTGTCTTTCTGAAAGCGATCTCCGACTTTATGTACACAGATGATGGAAGACCGGACAGTTTTAAAAATATCGAACGATGCACTATCGCTGGATGCAAACCCGTTATGTATTGCTATGAAGTTATCCGTCGATCAATTACCCCTGCTTTGGATTCAGGTTCCGACATCCCTTTCCTCTCTCATTTTGTTGTACGTTCTTTGAGAAGGCACGTCCGAGAGTTTGAGCGGAACCTCTGGCCTATTGAAATCTCCATGTATCTGGTGGATGTGGTAAGGGATGAGATTGACGGAACAAGGATTCAGAGATGTCGATGCTCCCTTTTTCGATACTGGCTAGAATTATTGCACGAAGAAATCAAAGCTTATGGTATGTGCGATGAATGTTTCTGGACTATTGAGACTTTATGCTTCTTCCAAATCATTCCCCAGACATTCCTAGAATGGCTTGAGATTTACGAAGCTGATTCGGAAAATGAAGGCGGTTTGCCCTACCCAGCAATCCAGTACGGGGGCGGTTTTGGTGGTTGGGGTGGAGGAGGAGGTCAAAACGGTGGCGTTTGGGGGTGCTTAGTTTAACATCCTAATAATTTGTACCGAATATACTTTTTTTTAATAACATTTCTTAAATTAACTAAAAATCCTCGTCTGTATCCAACAATTTTATATATTATCTATCCATCATATTGTATTATTGTGTCTGCGACGCTATCAAAAGGAATTCAATACCAAAACAAAACAGTATTCAAACCCTATGTCTCATAGTTTCCAGCCAAGCCATAGTTATGTATCGTATATATCTATAACACACTATCCCCAAGGAGACATGACCTACTAATTCTTCTTCACTGCATCCACCTAATAGGACTAATGAAGACCTTATGTCAATTTGTCATTTTCGTTCCACATTTCATCTTTGTTTCACACTCTTATGTAGCACTCCTTCACACCCTAATTATTTACGTTTATATGTTGCTTAGTTGTGTTATTACTAGCCATTAATCGCACTACATATTTTATCCCAGTAACACCATATCCACTTAGGAATATGATAACATATTATTATATCACACTATATTACTATCCATTTATCTGGATACTCTTACTGTATATACGACACCCTTTTACTAAATTTAGTATGTGCTTCAGTCATCATGTTCCCAAAATATTTTGTGGATACAAACTTCAAATTTCATGATTGTAACCAGGCTCCCAAATTAAAATAATTTCCAAAATCCATCCATCCTTAAGTTTGTTTTCTATCATGGGCATTACTATCCACCCTGACGTCGGTTGAAGTACTTAACTGATATCTCTCTTAATTTATTTCTATACACATATAGCCCTTAAAACCGAAAATTTTATGACCAAACCGAAACGTTGCGTTGTTTCGCATTTATAAATAGTTGATGTCAAAAAAACTTCCTGTCCACACTCTTAATACACATAAGTCAATATGAAAAGGCTAACCCCCTGTGTTGGTGAATCATCCAGGCCTAACAGGCCATGTCCCAATCGTCCAAATCTTCCTCCTAATATGAGGGGTTCAATTCTTACCAGGAATTCTCATAATAATCTTCGAAATAACGTGTCTTTCGTGGACAGTCTTCTTCAGATTAACCTTATTCACCTTCCCTCTTCTGATAACAACTGTGAATGCGTCGTCTTATTGTTCAACGCTTGTTTGGCCGCA
Source organism: Orychophragmus violaceus (assembly GCA_030180135.1). Taxonomy (NCBI): domain Eukaryota; kingdom Viridiplantae; phylum Streptophyta; class Magnoliopsida; order Brassicales; family Brassicaceae; genus Orychophragmus; species Orychophragmus violaceus. The sequence continues at coordinate 34,590,632 of CM058239.1, forward strand.
AACAACATAACTGCTCTGTTTCTAAAAGCAATCTCAGATTTTATGTACACGGAACATAGATATGGAGGTCCAGAAGCCTTCCATCAGATTAAACGGTGCACAGTTGCTGGATGTAAACCTGCTATCTATTGCTCGAAGTCATCCGTCGATCTATCTATCCTGCCTTGGATTCGGGTTCCACAATTCCTTTCCTTTCTCGTGCTACTATACGTTCTCTGAGAAGACATGTCAGACAGTTTGAGCGTAGTGCCTATGCCCTGTATGTCCCTCGATCTCTCGGTTATCAAGGATGCAGTTGACGAAGACAGAATACAGAAATGCCGTTGCTCCGTATTTCGTAATTGGCTAGATATCATGCACGAAGATGTTAAAGGTCACTCTATGTGTAATGAATGTTTCGGGGTCATTGAGACGTTGTGCTTCTTCCAAATAATTCCCTAGACATTCCTAGAGTGGCCTGAGATCTTTGAAACTCCAATTAACGGCGGATCGATAGATTACACAGGGAGTTGGCACGAAGCGGCAATGCAAAACGGTTCCGGTTTGGTTGACGGAGGAGTCTAAAATGTCATTTTTTAATGCTTAATTCAGACTACATATTTAATTTTAATCTTCGTAGATATTTTTAATTATTAAACTACTGTGCCCTCACTCTTTTTTTTGTATCCATCAATCTTTCTTTTGTCCATCTTCTAATAGTACAACTTTGTCCACGTAACAAATTAGATAAGCATTTAAAACCACATACACTATTCAACTCTTAAATATTTGTGCTAGCACGTATCCACCACCTTCATACTATTTATGAACTTAGAATTTTATATTGTTTTATCATAAACCATCATTAACCATGCTTACTATATATACAATCTCATTATTAAACTATCCTCTCCCTAATAGTTCACTCTGTTCGAGGGTTAACACCTTATTAAATTAATTATGGACTCTCTTCATTATGAACGACCATTAAATCTTTAACACATTATTATATGCAATCTTACATTACCTGTCACTCCTTTTTTAAATCCATTACCCTAAATACCTATTTAACTTAACTGACACATATATACCTCACCAGTCACTCCTTCTTATCTCCCCTTGTCAAATCATTCACCTAACATGCAAAATTGTCATGTTACCGTCTTAAACAGATACATGTAACCAAAGAATCATCCTTCCAAACTCTAGCTACCTTTTTATTTCGTTTTTTTTTTACTTCTTCCCTGTTACGACATTAATTCATCATCGGACTATCCTAAAATTTGTGTGTTGACTATCCACGTACTTCTATCCACGCATTCCTTACTCTTCCCTTTTCTAGGCGCTTTTCTATCCACTGAAACCCATGTTATACCAACTAAACATCCAATTTATTATGACTCTATTCTTTCTCCTTTCAAACCACTTGTCTCACACAACTGTCTCTCTAACCCCGGTTTTTTATATACTTTGCATAAACCCGAGTCCCCATAAACCCCTACTTAACTGTCATCTTTTCCAGTCCTATAGACACCTTTATCTGCACTTGTCAAATCATTTAAGACCCAAAATATTTTTTGTCAAATCATTTAGGTGGGGTGTGTACTCTTCCTTAGATTACTTTATTTGTTTTTTTCCTTATACACTACGTCGACAGCTCCAACTTACGATCCTATTGACTAAACATAAATTTCTATCCACAAATCTTCATATCTTATGGATACAAAATAAACTCATGTTTCACGCTTTCCTTTTATACAGTTCGATGCAATATATGTTTTATATGCATTCTTGCGAGGGTGGGTTTATTTATAAGTTAAATATGGCTACTGTTATCTCCCTTTCGACATAGCCAGAAAAAAAAATTCTCCATTTATGAGTGACACAAATCCTACAAATGCTTTGCTCCCATCCAGCAATCTACTCCACCTACCCTCTGCATTACGGAGATTAATTTTGGCTAACAACGCCAGCGAAAATATCCTTGAACACTACAAGATCAGAGCGGTATGCAAGACACTTCGTGATGACGCTGACCACACGGATACCCTCTTCCAAATTGATCTTATCAAGACTCATCACCATTGGCTAGGTAGCATCAAACTGGAGAATGCATGTTTCCATGCTAACAACCCAACCGCAGTCTTTTTGAAGGCCATTTCGGATTTTATGTATTCAGATGAAAGAGAAGACGCCTTCAAAAGGCTCAAAGAGTGTGCCATTCGTGGTAGCGAGCCTGCCGTCTACTGCTATGAAATTATCCGGCGCTCTATCTTTCCTCAGTTCGAAACCGACTCAACCATTCCTATTCTCTCTTGCAGCGCTATCCGTCTTCTTCGAAGGCATGTCAGTGAGTTCCAGAGATTACGGTGGCCTACCCAGATATCCCAAGTTCTGCGTGGGAAAAGAGACGCTGTTGACAAAGGTAGAATATCGACTTGCCCTTGCGATGTGCATCGTTATTGGCTTGACTTACTTCATGAACGAGTCAAAGGTTACAGCATGTGTGATCCTTGTTTCTGGGCTATTGAAACTGCAGTATTCTATAGAATCATCCCAAGGAATTTCTTGGTTTGGACTGATGTCGGTGGACGGTGCGTAATCATACAACGCCGTCGTGTACAATGACTACTGATTTTTTGGTCATCATTTCCATTTACATCTTCGAAGTGTATCTGTCCTCGCGCTAAATACTATCCACTCTGCCATCCTACTTTTATTTTACGTCTTTTCTTATATGTTGTTGAAACTGCTATCCACCCAAACACATTTTCTACACTTCATCAACCTTTATATCGTAGCTCAATCACATTTTCCAACTTTTTTGGTTAACCCGTACAACCTACTTCAGCTCTACGAAGGAGGATTGTTTGACTGTCCACTAAATCTATGTTCGACGTCGCATTAAACTATTTATATTTTATAGGTTTTAAATTACGTCCAAATGGATCAGTCATTTATAATACCAAATTCCTCGACTATCCAAATTATTAAACTTGAATAAGCAATTTCTATTAGAATACCCAAACGATTTATCCTTAATCTTGCACATGGATAGTCAAAACCAAAACATGCTTAAAAATGTACACACCCATTTCCAAAACCAATTAAAAAGGCTAAAACAACAATTCTAAATCTACAACGTGATCAATCGTCATAGTTTGCCCATCCGTCGTTGCCCCATCCTCCATTATATCCATTGTTTATTTCAACCTCGCCCTAATTTCCTTGATTTTGCATTAGGCCGTCGTTCCAAACCTCCACGTTTTCCCATCCATCGTCACCCCCCCCCCCCGCTTCCTCTATCTCAATTATCTCTGGCCATTCGAAAAAAGTCCGCGGAATGATTTCGAAAAAGACTAAGCTTTTAATAGTCCAGAAGCAAACATCACACATACCATACCCTTTCACAGTCTCATTTAGGTAGTTTAACCAATACCGATAAACCACACACGGGCAAGTCCTAATTACCCCTCGTCAAATTCATTCCTTATCTTTCCAAGCTCCTCCGATATTGGGACACTCCAGTTCTGTTTCTCGAAATTCCTAACGTGCCTTCTGTGAGCACATACACTATCCCGAGAAAGAAACGGAATCGTTGACTCCGTATCCAAAGTGGGGGAGATAGACCGACGAATTACTTCGTAACAATAAACAGCCGGTTTGTAGCCCTTCACGGCGCATTCCTTGATTCTCATAAAACCTTCTACTATTCCATGTGTGTACATGAAATCGCCGATTCCTCTTAAAAAACAGCGGAAATGTTGTTCGCAGCCAGGCACGGATTGTATAAATTTGTAACTTCATCGCGTGCTTCTTCTCGTGGGACTTCCTGGGCAAGCTCAATTTTTGAAAGAGTATCCACGTGGTTAGCGTCGTTCCTAAGAGTCCTACACACTGCTCGTACCCTGAAGTGTTCCCTGATATTCTCACTAGCATTCTTCGTGAGGATCATTCTTCTAATTTCTGACGGTAGATCCAGAAAATTTAAACTGTTAATTTTTTTTACTCATTTAAATGTATGAAATTGTGGACAGCCATAATGTGGTCGGCATCAAATTTATACATCTTTTCTAGTACGCAACGCTTCGGTTTCTCCCAAACGATGTTACGTTTCATCTCTTCGCTATACCACTATTGCACGTAATCAAATACCTATCCACCTCTAAACTTATTTCAACCCATAAAGTAATAAAGTATGTTTTATTATTCATTACTTCCAACAATCCACCAGTCCTGTCGTTTCACAATAAATTAAGCCATTAATCTGTTAAAACAAATATATAAAATTGATCGAACAAATTATCTTTACTCTTTAGTAATGCAAAGCCCCATGCAGTAATAATTCAACGGTCAAATCAATTAATTTTTTACCAGTTTTAGAGTTCCAACGCAGGCGGCGCACGCCTTCTGATCAACACTCAAAACTATTTTTTTCTTTTTTCTATAATACTAATTTAATTTGGTACTGCTATATAAATTATACTCGAATCACAAACTATCCACCTATCATATTTCTACTCCTTCTTCTATATACAATCTCCATAGCAGTCAATTTGCTATCCATTAAAACAATTGTTATATGCTTTAAAAAGATCTTAACATTTCTGTCCATAGACAATTTATAAAATTTACCGCCTATCCATGCTTCCAAACCACTCAAGTCCATATTACCATTTATTTATTGCCGGGATTCTAACAGATGTTCTCGATCATCTCCATCATCCAAATACCTGAAGTAGGGAATGCATTCAAAACCGACGACGGAGCGGGCAACCAACAAGCTTCTTCGTTGGCTGCAACAACGATCGAAAGAGGATCTAAATCACGTAGCCGACAACCAACAAGCTTCTTCTTTTGTTGAATCGCCGTAATCACGAGATTCCTACCAAATTTAATTATCCCATACTCGATTCCGCCCTATATTGGACTCAGTGTACCCATTATATTTAACTAAATCGACAAATATCACAGTTAAATCGAGTCGCGGTGGAAGAGGGTGGATGAGGATCGAAATTAACCCAATATTAATTCGGATTCTTCTAGTCGGCAACAAAATCAAGAAGCAAACTAAAGCAGTATCGGTGGAAGACATAAATTAGAGATTTAGTTGTGCTTTGACCATTACAAACAAATTCACTCACTCTAATTGGATGTTTTGGTTACAGTTAGTAGGGACATTTTAGTCTTTACACACGCTCAAATCACTAAAAAAGATATAGAACTGTAAACTCTTTCAGAAACATATCACATTGCAATAAAAAAAATTAAAAAACATACAATACGTGCAACTCACCCTGCTTTTTGTCAACGCGACTGTCGTTGAAATGGGTTTGGCGTTTGAACACTGGTCCATTCCTCATTCTTCATGTTGCTTGTGAGCCTTAACTAGACGAGCTTGTTTGAATGTTGTTGTTAATTCATAAGCAAAAAAAATGCTCGTAATTTTCAGTTGGTTTAGTTTTAATTGTAGTGGGCTGACCTAAATAATTAACTATATAAATTACGATTCTAAGAATACCAAACAGATTTGACCAAAAAAGGGAATACCAAACAGATAATTTAAATTATGGCCGAGCAAGATCGACTTTTTATAAGGTACAACTAAGACTAGTTTGTCCCTTTTGATCTCTTTTCTGAAGTTTTGCATTCTTCTTGATTCGAGCGCGTAGTCTCATGTCTATGAATCAGAAGAACTTCCAATAATCTGTGGATTCATTATCTCCTAAAGAAAACGGATTCATCATTGTTTGTAAGTTGAAGATATGTGTGAAATGAACCAAGACTTCTCAAACAGAGTCAAAATACAAAAAAAAAAAATCATCAAAAAAATGTCAAAAAGTAAACTATGTATTCTTTAACTCTAAGACTCTTAAGTCAATGTACGTGGTCGAGTGGTCAACCTTCAACTTTGCATCCCTCTCTGCATATATTTTTAATTAAAATTTCAAATTTCAGTTTTAAATACAACGCAAAATTGTTAAGATATATAGATCTTGTGAGGATGATATGTGTATTGTATATGTTTGTTTATTAAATTTAAAAAAAAACATTTTTTAGATAATAAAAAAAGTTAGTACAACAAAACCTAATCAGTTAAATGAAGAGAAAACGAGGGTTTTGTCTTAAAGCTCATCAGAAAGATGCGAATGAGAAAACTGTGGTCCCCACACCACATCCCGCATGTTGACACATTTCACCGTTTTAACAGTGACACCCAAACCGTAACCATCCTTCTCTGAATCGTAAAAACAATATATATTCAAATTTTTAATTAAAATAAACTATGAGAGATAGTGACCTTAGCTACATACTTTTCAAAATCTTATATGGCTTATTAAAAAGAAAATAGAAGAAGAACACAAAACAGGAGAGAGATAGCTAGAGAGAGAGAGAGAGGTCTTTGAGGTTTGTCTTTGTATTATGTACGTACCATACAATATACATATATATATATATATATAGTTGGAATAGTGTCTTCTTCTTCATCATCTTCTTTATCATCATGCATCATCTTGTTCTTGGTCCTTTCTTTAGTTCCGATTTATAGCTTTTTGACTATTTTTCTTCTTCTTCTTGGTTGCTTTCTCTTGATCTCAGCTGGTACCCAAAAAGATCCACAACTTAGAAATATTTCTTCTTCATTTGAAAAGCTTACAAACAAAAATCATATAAAATAAACCCTTAATTTGTTTTTCTTTGTTCCCTTCATCATGTCTTTTAGTGAATTGTTTTTATAAAAATTCTTCATGTCGTCAATCTCTATGGATTCTTCCTGTTCTTAATTCCTCACTTCGTATTCTTCCCAAACGATAATTTGATTTCTTTCACAATCTTTTTTAACTTTTTATATGGATTATTTGTAGATTATTAATTCTCTTCCACGAAAAGAAGATCTAAAGATGTCGTCAGCATCATATAACACAAGCGTTGTTCCTTCATCATCATCCTCTGCTCAGCCTTTCTTCATCACCGGCTCCGGCGCCGGAGATAACGCCTTTGACCGGAAAGATACTTTTATGTCATTGATTCAACAACCTAACTCCTCGGCTCCACCACCCAAGAAACGAAGAAACCAACCCGGAAACCCATGCAAGTACCTCTTATTTACATACTTATATAAATCTCTGAGATTTTATAAGATATTCCTTAATAAGAATAAATAAACAAGAACCCTAATCTTTGTATATTCTTTTATCAAGATTTCATTATCATAAACCTTTTAGGGAAAAAGAAGATATCATTTCTATTGCCAGCGTTAGATCAAACTAATATATATATATAGGTGTGTGTCAGTGTGTGTACGTGTGTGTGATTTGGTTTACTTTCTATTTGTACATGTTTGAATCCGGACTAATTAAGTTTAATTGATCAAACAGATCCTGATGCGGAAGTGGTAGCTTTATCTCCAAAGACACTAATGGCAACAAACAGATTCATATGCGATGTATGCAAGAAAGGATTTCAAAGAGAACAAAATCTACAGCTTCACCGAAGAGGACACAATCTCCCATGGAAGCTCAAACAGAAGTCAACCAAAGAAGTAAAGAGGAAAGTGTATCTTTGTCCGGAACCCACGTGCGTCCACCATGACCCCTCACGTGCTCTCGGAGACCTCACCGGAATCAAGAAGCATTACTACCGTAAACACGGAGAAAAGAAGTGGAAATGCGAGAAATGTTCTAAGCGTTATGCGGTTCAATCAGATTGGAAAGCTCACTCTAAAACTTGTGGTACTAAAGAGTATCGATGTGACTGTGGTACCATCTTCTCTAGGTAACTGATCTCTATCCATTTCTTTAAAATAATTTGTCTCTATTTGGACTAAGTGATGAAACGTATAATATATACATGTGTGTGTAGTATCTAGATATACCCTCTTATCTAGGTAAAGTATATAACAATGGACCATCATTTCTTTTGTATTATATTGATAACTGCTCTAAGTAAAAAGATGAATTCACACTGCATGTAAACTTAGCTTATGTGCATATTTATATAATAAAAAAACTAGATTTTGACCCGCCGATCGGCGGGTATAATTTTGTTTTGATGTTTATTAATATTTTTTTGTGTATAAATAATATATTTATAAATGATAATATGTTTTATAACATATTAGCCCGTTGAGCGCAGGATATTAATTGGATAATTTTTATTTATTTCAAGTTTAATTGTTTTTTAGTTTTTTTTTGTTTCGAGATCAATTTATCAGATTTATACTCAAATTATTTTAATTATTTAAGTTTTCTGAGTACGAATATTTTATCTTGTTATCAGAGTACTTTTAAGTTATATTTGTTGTATTATCCAACATAGAATAGTTTTTATTATCATTAAATCTTTTAAGATATATTTTGTCATTTAATTTTATTTATACGTTTGTTAAATGATAAAAGTGTGCAAAAAAAAAATGCATTGCTAATAAAAATGAAAAAATTATTAAATAATAAAAGAATTGTATTGCTACCGCCTCAGCGCTGGACAATTTTCGTTTTGCAAAAATTATTTTATTAAAACATTTATTTTAGCCGGTTTTACTATTTGAAGTTTTATTATGGTTTAATAGAAATTATAAAATGTGTGGGCATTCCCGTTTAGGTCCGGCCTATTTAGATTTGATCTATTTTGACCCGTTTATATTTATGACCCATTGAAACCCATCAAAAACATTACATCTGATTTTGATCTGCGCGGATCTAATAAATATTTTTTTCTTTTCAAATGTGCTTTTAAAATAATAATATTTACATGGTTTATTAAGGTTTTGGTCCATAATGCATTTATGTAGGCTACTGTTTTTTTTTTAAATGTTTAAAATATATGTTGCAGTGAATCAGAAATTGAGTAAATATAGGGATGTTGCAATCTCCATTAATTATTGTGATTTATCAAATCTCTAAAAAAATTTAGTTATGTCAATACACTGTCTATATCTTTTATATTTAGAAATAAAAATATTTATTCTCCAGTTATTCAAAAGGCTAACGCGGATATGATATTTCTTTATATTTCATTATCAAAAATTGAAATTGATAATTTAAAGGGATTTTCCCTTATGTTCTCAACAAAATCATCGTATAATTTTTATTATTTTATAATATTGGCGATTTTAATATTTTGTTTCCTAAAATTTAGGCTTTGTTTCTCAACAAAAATAATTTCCTAATATTTTTTTTATACATTGTTACTCTTGATTGAATCCAATACTTCATACCTATTTAATACAATTTATTTTCTTGCAAAATTATTTAGTAAAAATGTTACTTTTTAACTAACAGTAACACAATTGTATAAGAATTACCAAAAAATATTTAATAAAAGGTTAGTTTTAGGTATAGTATAATCAATCTTAAAAATTATATGCACATGATATAAAAGTAGAAATCCTATAAAATCACCGTATTATTTATACTTTTCGCATATTATTTATCAAAATTCTAATTTTAGTACATAAATTTGAAGTTTTGATCATGAAATTATTATACTCCTCCAATAAATATCTAGTGTTAAAAAAAAAAAATACGGTATTCCACTGAAAAACTGGAATTTTTTTTCTGAGTCACTCCTTTTGCGTATAGTAAGAATCTTGTCCGGTACAAACATACTCTTTCGTTGTAACTATAAGTTTTCGAAATCTTTTTATGCAAACCTCGTTCAAACCTTTAATCTCAACCTCTTCTTCATATCAGCACCAAAAAATTATGTTTACAATCTGTTCATTTTCTCTCAGTTCTTATAAGCTCAACTTCTTCTTGAGCTACCAATTCTTGGTCAGCACATCAATATATAGGAGGACCATTTTATCTTCTCATACGATTGTGAATGTCTTAATAATATCAATAAGTGTAATACATCTTAGTTAGTTATAATAATCCATTAATCCCACAAAGAGAGTCAAAGAGTCGGATCACAGTCTCCCTTACAAAAACAAAAGATAAGGGGAGACACACTGATTTATCATTTCATACCCTTAATATAAAAAATATAAAGGATTTGAACACTTTTAAAGCTTCACACAATCTTCAAAAATCGAAGACTGTGGAACCTACCGATTTAATCAATATATGTACTGGTTCCTGCTTGTCCTGTGCATCTGAGTTTTGATCTGCATGAACATAAGGAGACAGCCACTTTGGCTTAAAATACTCGGCTCTCCTCCATGGCGTCACATGCAGTCTTTTCTTCTTCATGCTTTTCTTTGCGGATTTAGATTTACCAGCACCACAAGGAAACACTATAATCCCAAACCTTGCTCGTCCTGCAGAATCCAGATTCTAGATCAGTTACAATCTTTCACAAGAAATCACAAAGATTATCTATTAGAAGTTCACCATAAAGCTAGATCAGGTAATCTATGACAACACACGGGAGCGTTCAAATATCAGTATTAACCTGACAGACATCATCATTTGGCCATCACTTTTAGTAGATGTGGTATGACCACATTACTAAGAAGGTTAAACGAAAAGGACGTAGAATTGTACCATTCCCAAACATTTTGCTCAAACTTTTTTCCTGGTATGGCCTCGGTTGTGCATGGTACTTCAGTTCCATGTCAAGATCAGGATTAACCTGACAGACAACATCAAGTTATTTAACAACATACAGTGCATATCATCTGGTAAGTAAATTTTTTGTTACTTACGTTGTCATTCCTGAAGTCATATTCCTCTAACAGGGTAATTCAATTCACTTGGCAAGCAACGATGCTTCACAATCTTCACCTACACATGAAGAACAAAAGAACATGACAATGCAACTTAAGTAAAGGAAATCTCCAACATCACCAAAATCATTAACACAACTAATTTTCACACACCATTTCATACAATAGAGGAAATTTACTTGTGCCGGATTGTACTCAAATGAATGTGTTTCTTTGTCATCTGCTGCTGCCACTTCTGCTTCATTCAACATCTCCCCAGGTCCTGCTTCCAAGTTCACCGCTTGTTTTGCCGATCGTGAATTCGTCACCACCATATGGCTAGCAAAAAAAATTAATCTAAGTCAGTTCGATATACTGTGGAGAACACAATGCTATAAGACAGAAGAATCTCACATTCAATGGGGGTTTAAAAAGAAGGTTAATGAAGTCTATCTACAAAATGGAAACATAGTTCCAAAGAACTTACGAATTGAAAACACAAATCCAAGAACCTGATAACATCTAGGATATATATATATATATATAAATGGAGGAGTTAAACGTATCTCAAAAGAAAATCTAGCTCGGTTTATAAGACTATCTTTGAGAAGCTTTGTCAACACTTGAGAATGATTTTTTTTTAAAAACAAATGAGTCAAAGCAATTGAAAAACAAAACCAGTATCTAAATACACATGACCAGAGAAAGACGATAATACTTGTGAAGTTACCTCCGGGAATGGGGATTCAATAAAACCACTAAAATATCAAGCATATAGAATTATTGAACCATGATCACCTACCAATTTCTTGTACAATCGTTGTTGCAGGAGCTTTGTTTCATTTTCCACATAATCAGATGACTCAAACGTCATCTTCGTATGCGAACATTAAAGGGGTGGTTTCCTTTATCTTCATTCGCATGTGTTTTGCATAATTTGGATCTTCTCCATCTTCATTGGCTTCATGTTTTAGGACTTGTTCATCATCAATTTTTCCAGCCATCTCTTCATCATAAGTCCCATTAAATCGACCACCACCAGAATCTTCACGTGCGAAGTGCAAACAAATTTTTTTTCACTTGTTAGCGAATTGAGTTTAGTTAATTGAAAAGAAGAGACTGGCCTCAGAAAGAAATCCCACATTTTGATAACCAAAAGTCTCAAATAAGAGAACTTAAGCCTAGTCTCCAGCTGCTCCAATACAAGCGACAACCAAAAGCTCACTCTCATCCTTTTAAGAAAGTATCAAGAACCCAACAATTTAGACAAACAAAAAATAAAAAAATACTACAACTACTAAACAAAATTACCTTGTATGCTAAGCTGCTTATAGCAGTGGCAGTGAGATTTCTCCTCCTCGTGATTCTTATTCATCAGCAAAATAAATCCCAACCCAGAAAAACTACTCGACATTGTTCCTTCTTAAAGCTAAAGCGATCGTCTTGGTTAGACAATTAGCCTCAAATTCAGTATGCTTGTGAAGAATTTCAAAATCTACTATCCTGCAAAACCCAAATTCAGAAAAAGTTCAACTGTTTGCCTTTTACTAAAATCAAATAACTCAAAAGCAAACATCTTCCTCACGTTGGCTTTTCAAGGATTTTTTCATATCGCCATTTTCGTCTCTTATATCCTTCTTTTCTGAATTTGAACAACAAAACACAAATCAATAAATGGAGAAGAAAGCAGAAAAAATAATCAGAAACCTGAATCGGGTAGAAAAACGAATAAGAAAGATACATAGTCAAAACGTGGAGGAAATTGATAGAACCCGATTCTATCAAAGATGAAATTAGAGGAATAAGAATGATTATTGAAGAATTTAAGATGAGAATTCAGAAGAGTTAGATGAGGAAGAAGGAGTTTTAGGGATTAACCCATTGATTCATATGATTTTCGATAAAGTTTTACAAAGCAGAAACCAAGTCTAAATAGAGTAACTTAGACACTAATGGGCCTAATTATTAGCATAATGATAATATCTAATATAAGCCCAATAACAAGGACTTGGATCCTATCAATACTCCCTCCATGAATAACAACCTTGTCCTCAAGGTTGATGCAGCCACTTGACTCCACGCTCCCTTGTTCACTCTGACTTAGCTCAGTGTCTTGGACCTTGATCATATCAGTGCCTTGCCATTTCAGAATAGCAAAAGCATTCACCATGAGTGGAAGGGACCTTCCATTGGCTTCAACACTTGTACCATAGTTCCCCCACTCTATCTTGTTCCACGACATCTCCGGCGGTCTCTGAGAGTGAAACAATTCATAAACAAGAATTCCCATAAGCTTGATCTGATCATTTGCAGAACCTTCACCAAATGATAATTCCGGAGGCCTTGGCGAGTGAAACCTTCCATAGGTGAGGACTAGGAATGAAGTGTTCTCCACCTTTCCTACAGTGAACGATACAACTCCAGCTCTTTCGTTAATCTTCTCAGTTCTGAGTATAGGAATCAAACAGCTCTTCCCCAAGTACCTAAGGTCGTTGACGAATTCAATGGTCCTGCAAAAGAGCATGATCTCGAAACCAGACTTCGTTATGAAGCTTCTAAACCCCATGATCACACTGTCCACTTTAACCCTCTTAGCTCTTCTCTGATTTTCCCGCTTGATACAGATCTCTGTTAACAGCTTCTTAGGGTGAGAATAACTCCACATGAATAGAAGAAGGAAGAACTTAGATCCAAACTTGATGTCATGGTGCCTTGGACGATTGTTGGGAAAAGAGGTTGCACAAGGAACTTTTCTAAAGATGGCACTGGAAATGGATCTTTTAATCAATGAGCTGACCACTTTCTTTTTCCCATAACCACAAGACTTCTCTGTCCTTGACAGCCCTACGTGGAAGAATTCTTGACTTCTCTGCATTTGTTTCACTTCAGTCTTCAGCTCATCTACTTCACACTCACCGATTGCAATTGATATAACATCTAGCAAGAGACATTCTTTATAATCTGACCTCAACGCAACACTCCAATGATCTGAAATTTCCATGTTACCATTCTCCCTAAGTTGAAGCTCCTTAAATGATTTTCCACCCGGCTCCCACACTTGATTGGCCAGGTAAATCTCAGACATCTCTTCCTGACTTTGTGTCTTTCTTACATCTCTAGACATCATTCTCCACATACTATTACTCGCCCCTAGAGAATCCAACTTGTCCTCAAGTTGAATGAATGTATTGGTCAAGAGAAACATCTCCCACTTGAGGCTGTGCACTTTTATACTCAAGATATGATCTGGAGCAAGTTTATATTTTCCCATGTAATACGTATTCCGCCAAGCCAATTCTCTCACCCTCTTCTGACCTATATCCAGCTGCTCATTCTCATGTGCATTTCTTTTCCAAACCTGAGCATCTTCTGAAACTTTATTAGCCTCACCAATTCTGTCCCAATCCATTGATTTTCTACCACTCTTCAACCTCAAAACCAGAACAGAGAAAGGACCACCACATAGCTTTCTAAGTTCATCGCTATCACTACTTACTCCTTCTCTAAAATCCCAGAGAACTTGACCCAAACACCATCCACCTGGATCCCAAGAACACTCAATTCTGGCTTTTAGATCAACACCAGATGACACCTCGAGGCTAAACTTTTCAATCCCAAACAAATAGCTAAACAACCCTTCTAGTTGAGTTACTCTACTAACAATTTTACTCCAAGCATGAGAACACAAAGAGAACACAAGGATCTGTTTTCCAAGAGAGGTCTTCCTCACTTCATCTTCATACTGAAACCTTCTCTTCCCAACAGTAGCGTCCTCAATGAAATCTTGATAGTTGTGATGATCCTTGTTGGTCACTTCGTATGAAAGAGCCGCAGTCGACGGTCTATATCCTTCTCTTGCTAGAGTAGCTGTATCGGTTCCAGCTGAAAACAATTCGAGCTGTGATTCTTTTATCTCCTTCCCGGTCAGATTGGCGATAAATTCACCTCTAATAAGACCAACCCGAACTCCTGCAGTTGCCTTTTCCAACTGAAGCGTGATTGTTAGCACTTGATCACTTAGAGACCAGTCCTCAACACATAAGTTCTCAGCCAATGTCTCACGCAGAACACACGTCTGTTTGATATGAGCCACCGAGACAAACTGCTCATATTTCTCCATAAAAACGATCCCGTAAATTCCCATATGCAACTGAACTTGGCCTGGATCCCACACATACAACTTAAGGTGAAAAGTCCCTGCCCCCAAATCTTTAAACAAACCCTTATTTTGGCTAGGTTTCAGCCTTTGACAAGCTCTAGTAACCAGTCCCAGCTCATAGATAGAGACTTTTATACCTTTTTCAAAAAACATAAGGCTCACGAGCTCCTCATGTTCAACTGAATAGCTTGTAATCTGATGCAAATTTACATCCTTCCTTGGTGCCAGTCCTCTGTTACGCCAGTTGAAGCTTTCGTCAAATCCATTTTCATCATTTGGCATTAGCAGCTTGTTCCCTTGATGCATCTGTCCCTGATGTAAACTCTTTGAATCTCCTTGAACTTCCATAATCATCAGATCATTATAACTAATCTTAACCACATGATCTAGGCACTTCATGTTTTCTCCACCATGATTTTCTTTTAGATATCTCCTTATACCATGATCAACAATTAAAACTTCACGTTCACAGCCTGTATTAACCATCGACCTTGTTCTTTTGAAATGCGTTCTCTCAGCTTTCTGATTCCCTAAACGATCTCTTAGACTCAAGCCGCTGAACATACCATAGCTCTTAAGAGCTTGCACATAATCTGGTCGTGATGTAGATTTCTTTTTACGAGTCCGATGATATCTTCGCTTAACAGAGATATGTCTAACTCCCAAATTTTTCCTTTCCATACGTATATAAGAGAGCTTACCGGTGGTGTTCTGAATCTGAGTGACCACAAGCTCAATACTCTCTTCTTTCTGCTTGAGAGGTCCATAATCAACATAATAAAGCTCAGTAGTCAGATTTTCCGTCGAGGAATCCATCATCACAACTTCTTGTTTTTGGTCCGCCACCTGTTCGACGAAATTTCTCAGAGGCATATTCTGCTTTTCTTCTACCACCACACCTCCATGTGTGTCTCCTTTACCCAAACCAACAAAGACCTTCAAATCCAGCACAGGCTCCAACAGCTCCACCTTATCCAACGATTTAGGCTCAGTTTTGAGTAGCTTAAAGTCTTCTTTGGTTTTTTGAAGTGATGAGTGCATCCGATCAACTCTGGCATAAATCTCCTTGAGTAAATCGATTTCTTCATCACTGAATCTCCTGGGAGTAAACTTGAGCTCTGATTCCATGATTTAGTTGCTAACAAAAGGATTAACTCTCAACGAAAGCACCACTTGATAGAACCCGATTCTATCAAAGATGAAATTAGAGGAATAAGAATGATTATTGAAGAATTTAAGATGAGAATTCAGAAGAGTTAGATGAGGAAGAAGGAGTTTTAGGGATTAACCCATTGATTCATATGATTTTCGATAAAGTTTTACAAAGCAGAAACCAAGTCTAAATAGAGTAACTTAGACACTAATGGGCCTAATTATTAGCATAATGATAATATCTAATATAAGCCCAATAACAAGGACTTGGATCCTATCAGAAATCCACAAGAGATTCAAACAAAGAAAAGCAAAAGATTGAGTGATATGAAGGCCTGTCTCGTTTTGTCTTGAAAGTTCACATTCGCGAGTACAACTTAGCTTAAATCATAATAAATGGAGAAGAAGAAGAAACAGGCTCAGAAAAATCGAGATCCTTACCCTTCGAGGCTTGACGGCGAGGAGACGAAAGAAGGGGATCCTTGCTTCTTCTTGCTGAAGAGGGATTTGAGACTTCTGAATCCATCTTCTTTATTTCTCCTTATTGAAATTTGGGTATTTCCATACGGGATGGTTTCCGACGACATCCATGGAAGCAACATATACATGGACTTGTTTGTAAGGACAACTTTATCGTCCTCTTCAAGAAAATTCATCCAGCTCCCATACCTGATCCTCCTCTGCCTCCAATTTAGTTTTCTCCTCTGCATAATCACTTTTAGGTTTATAAAATAAAAAGGACCAAAAAGAAATCAGATCCGCGTGCTTCATAAACGGGTTTTAACTTGATTTTAAATCAAGGGACACTATATCAACGGGCAAGATTAAAAGGAAAAAAGAATTAATGGCCAAGATTTTATCAAACGTGGGTCCGCGTGTTTTACCATATTATAGTTGATCAGATCCGAATTTAGTTAAAATAATGTTACTAAAATACCCTTAATGAGCTGAATAAATAACAAAATGAATGAATGGCATTCCTTGTAATTAAATCAAAAAATTTGGGTATTTTTTGTTTTGTACTGCTGTTTTAATAGTATAGATACCAAATACATAATATCATATGTAACTGAAATCTTATATATTTGGCCACGGAATCTGAACCTCGAGTAGACCGCCCATAAAAATGTATATAGTCATGACTATGGACATAGGATCTATCACTGTATTTGTTTGGTTGTTGATGAGTAGTGAACAGGGAAAGACAGTGAATAGAAAGTGAGAAAATTTGAAAGATGCTAAATTTGGTCACATGTGTGAGTTGGATTTGTTTTTCCATTTTCCACTTTTGTTTGCTTCTTCTTCACTTTGCAGGTTCCCCTTTTTATGAAACTCCTCTTCTTTTGTGGACCCCTTATCTCTTTCTCTCTCTAGACGTATACATATATAATTATATATTTGGTAAGAGGGCGTTACTAATTTCATCAGTGTTCTGGTGAACACTTTAATGCTGTTCTAGGGTTTCTTTCTTTATTTTCATGGTTTGTGTTAAATACGTTGTTGTAGAATGTGACTGAGTTATATTAACATTCATGGGTTTTGCATTAAATGAAGGTCTTTCACTAAAGTAGCAATTGACTCGACCTCTATATTCTTCTATCACATTCTTTCCTATAAATGGTAGCCACAATAACTATAGCATTCATTGATGGTGATACAATTCACGTCAATATATGCAATATAATAATAATAATAATTATATATTGCATAATATATATATAATCCAATAATTTTACATCCATCGTTTACCGGTTAACATTTTTGTTTTAATTTTAGGCTATTTGTTTTGCAGACGTGATAGTTACATTACACACAGGGCTTTCTGTGATGCATTGATACAAGAGACCGCTAGAAACCCTCCCGTGAGCTTCACGTCAATGGGAGCTACTGGCAGCGGCCCCGGCTCTGGTGGATTTTACGGGGGACTCGACGGTGGCAACGCTCTCTCCCAGCACCATGTGAGTGACCACTCCGGATTTTCGTCTTTCGCGGGTTACAATCTAAACATTGCATCTTCTGAAAATAGCAGAGACTTTGCTCCGCAAACGTCAAACCCTAATTTCTTAATCCAATGCTCATCGAGCCAAGGAATACTGACTGTACCAAACAACAGCAACAACGATCAGAGTTTCATGAGCCAACAAGGTCTGATCCAGTTTGATCCAGTCAACAACATAAACCTCAAGAGTAGCACAACCAATAACAGCTTCTTCAACCTCGGATTCTTTCAAGAAAACACCAAGAACTCAGAGACGAGTCTTCCTTCTCTATATAGCACCGACGCTCTTGGTCATCACCGTGAAGAAAACTTGAACGCGTGTTCTAACGTGTCAGCCACGGCATTGCTTCAGAAAGCTACTCAAATGGGTTCAATCACAAGCAACGACCCTTCTGGTTTGTTCAGAGGCTTAGCATCTTCGTCTAATTCGTCAAGTGTGGTTGTTAATGAGTTTGGCGGAGGGCAGATTATGGGGAACGATAATAACGGCAACCTTCAAGGTCTAATGAACTCACTAGTGGCCGTAAATGGCGGGAGTGCCGGAGGATCCGGTGGCAATATCTTCGACGTTCACTTTGGAAACGATGGAAATATGAGCGGCTCGGACAAGTTAACTTTGGATTTTCTTGGAGTTGGAGGAATAGTGAGAAATGTAAATCGTGGTGATGCTGGTCGCGGTCGTGGTCGTGGTGACGTTTCTTTGGATGGTGAACTGAAGTTTCCGGAGCACAATCATCCGTTTGGGAGAGCTTGATAATATATTATTGTTGTAGACCTTCTAGTTAGGTATAGTTTTGCTATCTTCGTTTGTCGTTTTCGTAATCAATATATAATAGATCTTTACTGAACTCTTTAGGTCTGATTCATTGGAGTCTGTCTTTGTTTATTTGATATATAATAAAGGATGTAAGTTTGCTACTTTGTTGTTTATAACCAAATATAAACTATTATGGGGTTGTTGTTATATTCACGTGTGGGCGATCTCTCTTTCAAAAACCAGTAAATACACTTTGTCGTCTTTCTTCGTTCTGAAGTCTTATGCGACGTCTGGTGCTCTGTTAGTATTGTGAGAGGGCTTCTCTTGTTTTTTTCGTTCTTGTTTAAGTTCTTCATCGACGATGGCGGTTTTCTCGAGAAATTGGAAGAGTCTAGTTTTATTATCCGGCAGCGGACGTGTGAATAACCAGTAGGAGAAGTACTACAGAAGCTTGGGTTACAAGGAGAAGATGGTCAGTCGAGCTATGACGGGTCATTTACCAGAAATTCCCAAGCATCTTTAGCAGCAGAACATTCTTGGACTAATTTAAACTTCTCAACATCAATAGCTGAAAATTTCAATGTTGGCCTTAGAGTTGTATTTAGATGCGTCTTTCTCAGCTTATGTCCATTTTCCTTCGGTTTAGGTTGTTTCTTACCTTCATCATTAAGAATGTATGGTTCTTCCCAATCAATTTCAACAGTCGTCTAGGCATCTTTTATTGATAGCCCTAATTCTCTGTTTCATTCGAAATTTCCAGTATCCGATATTGTTTTCATCAAGCATCAGAGGCTTGCGAATTGCAACTAGCTCTTTAGATGTGTCACTCCCTTCCACATAATCTCAACTTGTTATGAGGAGAACTCTCTTCCTCTGTTAGGTGACCCGCTCTGATACCAAATGTAAAACCTAGTGAACACGTTAATCAAATACAAACTGAAATTCCTCAAGAAAACTTTTTTTTTATTAGAATTCTATTAAACACTTTTACAAGTTGTTTAATCATTTTTACACACAACCTTGAATAGGCTTGTCACTGACTGATTTCTAATCTACCCAGCTAACGCACATCAACAGTTATGCACTTTTTATGTTCACTCACTGATTTCTAATCTACCCATCATTCTTTCGCAATGTGTCGATCGATGCATAGTAGCATCGATCGATGCAAGCTCGAGAATGCAACGATCGACACACAAGACCGTGTCGATCGATGCAGAGTGATTACAGGCGTACCTGAAACGCAAGAACAGAAAAGAAAAAAAAATTAGTAGCAAAAAAATAAAAACGAAAAACCTAGTCTAAACCCTAAGTTCAAATCTATCGAAGACTCAAAAGAGTCCCCAGCAACGGCGCCAAAAAATTGATAGGTCGAGTTTTAATCCCTATTCTAACTGCAAGTGCACAGTGATGTAGTTGTAGTACTTAGTGTATCAAATCCACAGGGACTCCGGTCAACGATAGATTTAGAATGATCAAGTTAAAACTAGGAGAAAGCAATATGGGAAAGCAGTAAATCAGCAAGCATAAAGTAAATAGCAGCGAGTTGTGAGCAAGGAAGCGAAGCGTTAAGTCTAGGGAGTTCTCAGGAAATCAGGAACACAAGCAATCAATCAATCGGGATCTAATCAGAAACTGTTCTAGAACTCAAAACACAGATATAGAATTAACCAACTCTCGTTGCGAGAATTCTCTAAGTCTAAGTGCAGCAATCCAAATCTCTGTGTAATCACTAACAGATTAAACCAGCTTTAATTCCAAGTTTGATATGTTCACAATTAAACTAAACCAAATCTCTTTGCGAGTAATTTAATTGCTCATCTAGGTTCTTTCTAGCTAATTAACCAACTGTCGTTGCATCAATCAACCTAACATCATAAATCTGGATAGCTACTTCAGATTAAGCATTAAGAACAATCCTAGACGAAGAACTAGCAGATATGAATCCCTACAGATTGATTAAACTATAATTCCATGAAATCCCTAATGAGAATCCCTAAACTTAACAGGTAATCTACTCAGACATGTTCATCAAAACAGAAAACATCTTGAATAGAAAACCAAATATCATAAAACAAAGTAAAGATCTGGGGTTCAAAATCAAGTCTCTTTCGAGAACAAGATCAGCCCCTAAAACTCTCTCTGAATAAAATAAAGCGTAGCCTAAACAAGTGGCTAAAAACCCTAATATATAGTCTAAAACACGTTTTGGGCCTTTCTGCAAATATCTGGACTTTTCTGCAATATCAGCATTCTTCATTAAACCGCCGAGTCTGGCCCATTCGCGCTATGCATCGATCGATGCAGGTGTGCAACGATCGACGCAATCCTCAAATCTGGACAGTGAACTCTGTCTCTCGGCCAAACACTCCAAAATGCTCCAAAATCTTCAATTCAGCTCCAAAAGTACTTAGACCTGTTAAATACCTGAAATGACTCTAAAACATAGTAATAGACTCGATAAATAAGACATATACCATGGTTAAAAGCCCTAAAATCCATGGTATATCAATGGATAAGAAGATGAATGAAACTCCACCAGCTGAAGCTTCGCGAGTTCATGCCAAGAAGATGATCTCCACTGATGGTGATCTGAAAGAAGAAGTTCAGATTGGTGGAACTACAGTATCTGATAGTGGAGAGAAGAAGATGGCGGTTCCTCTTGAACCTGCTCTAACATCTTCAGAGCCTGCAACTGCTCATAAGCAGAAAGCCCCAAACATCAGATCTCCGCCAAAGGTAAGGTATATATCACCTAAGATTAAAACTCCTGACCGCATTGCTTTGAATGCAGGAAAACGCAATATACCACCCAAGCTTCGCTCCCGCCCTGATGCTGTTTATTCATTCCTTGGGAAACCTCATGATCTGAAAGCCTATACACCTCTTTGGATGAAGAGATATTCACAGAGACACTCAAAGTCTCTGTTGAAACCGCCATGAGTCAAATCTCTATCCCATAGTCAAGCTAATGACTAAAAACAAGCGCTGAGTGGGAGGCAACCCACTGTTAGGTTCGTTTTAGTTTTCGTTTTTCAATTTGATTTGGTGTTTTTAATTTTTCTGTTTTTGTGTGTTCAAAGTAAACATCTTGAATAGAAAACCAAATATCATAAAACAAAGTAAAGATCTGGGGTTCAAAATCAAGTCTCTTTCGAGAACAAGATCAGCCCCTAAAACTCTTTCTGAATAAAATAAAGCGTAAGTAAAGCGTAGCCTAAAAAAGTGGCTAAAAAGCCTAATATATAGTCTAAAACACGTTTTGGGCTTTTGTGTAAATATATGGGCTTTTCTGCAATATCAGCATTCTTCATTAAACCGCCGAGTCTGGCCCATTCGCGCTATGCATCGATCGACGCAATCCTCATATCTGGACAGTGAACTCTGTCTCTCGGACCAAATACTCCAAAATGCTCCAAAATCTTCAATTCAGCTCCAAAAGTACTTAGACCTATTAAATACCTGAAATGACTATTAAAACATAGTAATAGACTCGATAAATAAGACATATACCATGGTTAAAAGCCCTAAAATCCATGGTATATCAACTCCCCCACACTTAGCCTTTGCTTGTCCTCAAGCAAAACAAAGAACTAAAATGTAGTCAAGAGGTTTGAAAACTTACAGAAACTCTTTTCATCCTGGAAGCAACAACACTCAGATTCCCCTTAATAAACCCTTGAAAGAATCAATCACAAGATATCAAGACCAACATATACTTCCCCCACACTTAGCAATTGTCCTAAGTAAACTCCACAATCACATTCACGCATTCAAATTCTCCCTACTGACTTCTGCAAGTATTTAAGTGCGGTCTCACCTAAGGAGTATCGATCAAAGGCACATGGACTCTTACCTTATCAGCTCTAGACCACCATACTATCTTTCTCTAGTCCCTTTCTTCTCTTTTCCCTTCCTTAGCATTCTGGTTTTTCCCCATTGGGTATCATTTTTTTTTTATCAGTGCTCTTCCCGTTAAGGGTGTACCTTGGACACATTCCATGGATGCACATGATATGAAAGTTGTAGCTACCATTCCCATGACCACTTCGGAGTTACTAACTCATCCTCAGTTTATTATCTTTTTTTTTATTTTATGGAAAGGGAGAAGGGAACCAAATAGGACATGTTTACAGGCTGTGTCAGAACTAACAAAGGAATCCGACTCAAAGTATTCCAAGCCCTTAGGTGAGAAATCTAAGTCAGTATTAAGGTGAGGTCAGTAAAAGGATCCTCTGATACCTGAAGCGATGTGGGTGTCCTCAGTAGGTTGATCCGTGATGGGGTTTTCTAATAGTCAGAGATCATCTTGCAACTTCATCCCAATGGTTACTTAAGTTCCTGCAAGTGCTGTTAATCTTCTCAAAAAATCATCGTTTCTTACGTAAACTATTTTGACTCAATAAAACAAATTTTGAAAACTGGACTGACTCTAAGAAAACAGAAAGCGTGCGTCAGTAGCTCCTCCCCCACACTTAAAACACACTGTCCCCAGTAGTGTCAAGCTTAGGGTCGGCGAGAATAAATAATCAAATCGAAACAACCCGAAAAGTTGCAGAACACGTAAATGTCGTCGCCCTGTGTCGATCGATGCCACAATGTGTGTCGATCGATGCAAGGCGAATATGCTCGCGGTTATGTGAATAACCCATGTCTAAACCGCAATTGATTCGGTAAACCGTAAATCGCGACTGCATCGACCGATGCACTAGGTGTGTCGATCGTTGCAATGCGATTTTGTTTGTTTCTCAAGCCTTTGAACACACAAAAACAGAAAAAATTAAAAACACCAAATCAAATTGAAAAACGAAAACTAAAACGAACCTAACAGTGGGTTGCCTCCCACTCAGCGCTTGTTTTTAGTCATTAGCTTGACTATGGGATAGGGATTTGACTCATGGCGGTTTCAACAGAGACTTTGAGTGTCTCTGTGAATATCTCTTCATCCAAAGAGGTGTATAGGCTTTCAGATCATGAGGTTTCCCAAGGAATGAATAAACAGCATCAGGGCGGGAGCGAAGCTTGGGTGGTATATTGCGTTTTCCTGCATTCAAAGCAATGCGGTCAGGAGTTTTAATCTTAGGTGATATATACCTTACCTTTGGCGGAGATCTGATGTTTGGGGCTTTCTGCTTATGAGCAGTTGCAGGCTCTGAAGATGTTAGAGCAGGTTCAAGAGGAACCGCCATCTTCTTCTCTCCACTATCAGATACTGTAGTTCCACCAATCTGAACTTCTTCTTTCAGATCACCATCAGTGGAGATCATCTTCTTGGCATGAACTCGCGAAGCTTCAGCTGGTGGAGTTTCATTCATCTTCTTATCCATTGATATACCATGGATTTTAGGGCTTTTAACCATGGTATATGTCTTATTTATCGAGTCTATTACTATGTTTTAGAGTCATTTCAGGTATTTAACAGGTCTAAGTACTTTTGGAGCTGAATTGAAGATTTTGGAGCATTTTGGAGTGTTTGGCCGAGAGACAGAGTTCACTGTCCAGATTTGAGGATTGCGTCGATCGTTGCACACCTGCATCGATCGATGCATAGCGCGAATGGGCCAGACTCGGCGGTTTAATGAAGAATGTTGATATTGCAGAAAAGTCCAGATATTTGCAGAAAGGCCCAAAACGTGTTTTAGACTATATATTAGGGTTTTTAGCCACTTGTTTAGGCTACGCTTTATTTTATTCAGAGAGAGTTTTAGGGGCTGATCTTGTTCTCGAAAGAGACTTGATTTTGAACCCCAGATCTTTACTTTGTTTTATGATATTTGGTTTTCTATTCAAGATGTTTTCTGTTTTGATGAACATGTCTGAGTAGATTACCTGTTAAGTTTAGGGATTCTCATTAGGGATTTCATGGAATTATAGTTTAATCAATCTGTAGGGATTCATATCTGCTAGTTCTTCGTCTAGGATTGTTCTTAATGCTTAATCTGAAGTAGCTATCCAGATTTATGATGTTAGGTTGATTGATGCAACGACAGTTGGTTAATTAGCTAGAAAGAACCTAGATGAGCAATTAAATTACTCGCAAAGAGATTTGGTTTAGTTTAATTGTGAACATATCAAACTTGGAATTAAAGCTGGTTTAATCTGTTAGTGATTACACAGAGATTTGGATTGCTGCACTTAGACTTAGAGAATTCTCGCAACGAGAGTTGGTTAATTCTATATCTGTGTTTTGAGTTCTAGAACAGTTTCTGATTAGATCCCGATTGATTGATTGCTTGTGTTCCTGATTTCCTGAGAACTCCCTAGACTTAACGCTTCGCTTCCTTGCTCACAACTCGCTGCTATTTACTTTATGCTTGCTGATTTACTGCTTTCCCATATTGCTTTCTCCTAGTTTTAACTTGATCATTCTAAATTTATCGTTGACCGGAGTCCCTGTGGATTTGATACACTAAGTACTACAACTACATCACTGTGCACTTGCAGTTAGAATAGGGATTAAAACTCGACCTATCAATTTTTTGGCGCCGTTGCTGGGGACTCTTTTGAGTCTTCGATAGATTTGAACTTAGGGTTTAGACTAGGTTTTTCGTTTTTATTTTTTTGCTACTAATTTTTTTTTCTTTTCTGTTCTTGCGTTTCAGATACGCCTGTAATCACTCTGCATCGATCGACACGGTCTTGTGTGTCGATCGTTGCATTCTCGAGCTTGCATCGATCGATGCTACTATGCATCGATCGACACATTGCGAAAGAATGATGGGAATGATGGAACAGATGTTGGAAAATCAGCAGAATAACTCGTTCTGCAGAAGCTATGGTTCCTATTAATTCACCAGAGATTATGAATCTCCATCATATCAGCCTGTCCTCCTCACAATACACAGTCTAATAAGATGATGAGCATGATGGAGCAGTTGTTGGAGAAGCAGGAAGAAGATTTGAACTACATCAATAGCTCTGGATTCCAAGGAAACAGGTTTGGTAATCAGCAAGGTAATTCTTATAAGAGAACCTATGGATCGTCCTCATATCAGACACCTCCTGCTGCTAATGCTTATAAGAGCAAGATGGAATCTATGATGGAGCAGTTACTAGAGGATCAGACAAAGTTTGTTGTAGACTTCGACAGGAAGTTGGAAGCTATACATGAAAATCTGAATGAGAAGTTTGAATACTTGAGCACACATGTGAAGAAGCTAGATGTCCAAGTTCAACAAACAGCTGGAGCAATACAAAGGCATAATGAAGCTAGGAAAGCTGAACAGTACAGATCCATCAAAGCTGTGACCTTAAGAGATGAGATTGAGTTGCTAGGTGAAGAAGAGAGCATAATCTCGGATTTTCTGGATGAATATTGTTTGTCTGAGACATGCATCGATCGACACCCCCTTAGTGTCGGTCGACACGCAGTTCTGACGGCAATTTCGAGTTCTTACGACAAACATAATCGCCTTGTGTCGATCGACACACCTACTGCATCGATCGACACAGATCGCAGACGAGACCAGAAGCCTGCAACAGTCCCAGAACGAGTCTACAAGCCCATTGTGCCATATCCTAAGGTTCCTAAACCCTCTAAACAAGAGATAGAAGTGGCTAACTGCATGAAAGTGATGGATAAGAAGATGAATGAAACTCCACCAGCTGAAGCTTCGCGAGTTCATGCAAAGAAGATGATCTCCACTGATGGTAATCTGAAAGAAGAAGTTCAGATTGGTGGAACTACAGTATCTGATAGTGGAGAGAAGAAGATGGCGGTTCCTCTTGAACCTGCTCTAACATCTTCAGTACCTGCAACTACTCATAAGCAGAAAGCTCCAGACATCAGATCTACACCAAAGATAAGATATAAATCACCTAAGCTTAAACCTCCTGACCGCATTGTTTTGAATGCAGGAAAACGCAGTGTACCACCCAAGCTTCGCTCCCGCCCTGATGATGTTTATTCATTTCTTGGGAAGCCTCATGATCTGAAAGCCTATACACCTCCTTGGATGAAGAGATATTCACAGAGACACTCAAAGTCTTTGTTGAAACCGCCATGAGTTCAATCTCTATCCCATAGTCAAGCTAATGACTCAAAACAAGCGCTGAGTGGGAGGCAACCCACTGTTAGGTTCGTTTTAGTTTTCGTTTTTCAATTTGATTTGGTGTTTTTAATTTTTCTGTTTTTGTGTGTTCAAAGGCTTGAGAAACAGGCAAAATCGCATTGCATCGATCGACACACCTAGTGCATAGGTCGATGCAATTGCGATTTATGGTTTACCGAATCAATTGCGGTTTCGACATCGGTTATTCACATAACCGCGAGCAAATGCGCCTTGCATCGATCGACACCCTTGTGGCATCGATCGACACAGGGCGACGACAGGTACGTGTTCTGCAACTTTTCGGATTGTTTCAATTTGATTTATTTTCTCGCCGACCCTGAGCTTGACACTACTGGGGACAGTGTGTTTTAAGTGTGGGGGAGGAGCTACTGACGCACGCTTTTGTTTTCTTAAGAGTCAGTCCAATTTTTAAAAATTTGTTTTATTGAGTCAAAACCAGTTTAAGTAGGAAACAATGATTTTTTTGAGAAGATTAACAGTACTTGCAGGACCTTAAGTAACCATTGGGATGAAGCTGCAGATTATCTCTGACTATTAGAAAACCCAGACACAGATCAGCCTACTGAGAACACCCACATCGCTTCAGGTATCAGAGGATCCTTTTACTGACTTCAACTTAATACTGACTTAGATTTCTCACCTAAGGGCTTGGTATACTTTGTGTCGGATTCCTTTGTTAGTTCTGACACAGCTTGTAAACTTGTCCTATTTAGTTCCCTTCTCCCCTTCCATAAAAAAAAAAAAGATAATAAACTGAGGATGAGTTAGTAACTCCGAAGTGGTCATGGGAATGGTAGCTAAAACTCTCATATCCTGTGCATCCATGGAATGTGTCCAAAGTACACCCCTTAACGGGAAGAGCACTGATAAAAAAAATAAAATGATACCCAATGGGGAAAAATCAGAATGCTAAGGAAGGGAAAAGAGAAGAAAGGGACTAGAGAAAGATAGTATGGTGGTCTAGAGCTGATAAGGTAAGAGTCCATGTGCCTTTGATCGATATTCCTTAGGTGAGACCGCACTTAAATACTTGCAGAAGTCAGTAGGGTGACTTTGAATGCGTGAATGTGATTGTGGAGTTTACTTAGGACAGTTGCTAAGTGTGGGGGAAGTATATGTTGGTCTTGATGTCTGCAGGTGAAATCTTTCATGTGGATTACTAAGGGGAATCTGAGTGTTGTTGCTTCTAGGATAAAAAGAGTTTCTGAAGAGTTTTCAAACCTCTTCACCATTCTAGTTCTTTGTTTTGCTTGAGGACAAGCAAAGGCTAAGTGTGGGGGAGTTGATATACCATAGATTTTAGGGCTTTTAACCATGGTATATGTCTTATTTATCGAGTCTATTACTATGTTTTAGAGTCATTTCAGGTATTTAACAGGTCTAAGTACTTTTGGAGCTGAATTGAAGATTTTGGAGCATTTTGGAGTGTTTGGCCGAGAGACAGAGTTCACTGTCCAGATTTGAGGATTGCGTCGATCGTTGCACACCTGCATCGATCGATGCATAGCGCGAATGGGTCAGACTCGGCGGTTTAATGAAGAATGCTGATATTGCAGAAAAACCCAGATATTTGCATAAAGGCCCAAAACGTGTTTTAGACTATATATTAGGGTTTTTAGCCACTTGTTTAGGTTACGCTTTATTTTATTCAGAGAGAGTTTTAGGGGCTGATCTTGTTCTCGAAAGAGACTTGATTTTGAACCCCAGATCTTTACATTGTTTTATGATATTTGGTTTTCTATTCAAGATGTTTTCTGTTTTGATGAACATGTCTGAGTAGATTACCTGTTAAGGTTAGGGATTCTCATTAGGGATTTCATGGAATTATAGTTTAATCAATCTGTAGGGATTCATATCTGCTAGTTCTTCGTCTAGGATTGTTCTTAATGCTTAATCTGAAGTAGCTATCCAGATTTATGATGTTAGGTTGATTGATGCAACGACAGTTGGTTAATTAGCTAGAAAGAACCTAGATGAGCAATTAAATTACTCACAAAGTGATTTGGTTTAGTTTAATTGTGAACATATCAAACTTGGAATTAAAGCTGGTTTAATCTGTTAGTGATTGCAAAGAGATTTGGATTGCTGCACTTAGACTTAGAGAATTCTCGCAACGAGAGTTGGTTAATTCTATATCTGTGTTTTGAGTTCTAGAACAGTTTCTGATTAGATCCCGATTGATTGATTGCTTGTGTTCCTGATTTCCTGAGAACTCCCTAGACTTAACGCTTCGCTTCCTTGCTCACAACTCGCTGCTATTTACTTTATGCTTGCTGATTTACTGCTTTCCCATATTCCTTTCTCCTAGTTTTAACTTGATCGTTCTAAATCTATCGTTGACCGGAGTCCTTGTGGATTCGATACCCTTAGTACTACAACTACATCACTGTGCACTTGCAGTTAGAATAGGGATTAAAACTCGACCTATCATCCATCACTTTCATGCAGTTAGCCACTTCTATCTCTTGCTTAGAGGGTTTAGGAACCTTAGGATATGGCATAATGGGCTTGTAGACTCGTTCTGGGACTGTTGCAGGCTTCTGGTCTCGTCTGCGATCTGTGTCGATCGATGCACTAGGTGTGTCAATCGACACAAGGCGATTATGTTCGTCGTAAGAACTCAAAATTGCCGTCAGAACTGCGTGTCGACCGACACTAAGGGGGTGTCGATCGATGCATGTCTCAGACAGACAATATTCATCCAGAAAATCCGAGATTATGCTCTCTTCTTCACCTAGCAACTCAATATCATCTCTTAAGGTCACAACTTTGATGGATATGTACTGTTCATCTTTCCTAGCTTCATTATGCCTTTGTATTGCTCCAGCTGTTTGTTGAACTTGGACATCTAGCTTCTTCACATGTGTGCTCAAAGATTCAAGCTTTCCATTCAGATCTTCATACAATGCATCTATCTTTGAGTTGTATGACACATTGATTTGTTGTTGTCCCTCAAGAAACTGCTCCATCATAGCTTCCAATCTGCTCTTATGTGTAGTTGCAGGGAGTGCTTGGTAAGAAGAAACACCATAGTTCCTGATATAAGATCGGAATCCACCTGATCTTATGGCTCACGGTGTCAAGGCCAAAAGCTTGAATGAACGATGGATGTTGGTAGAGATGAGGGTGAATAGGCTGTTGATTGATTCCACAAGCAACAATGGCTGAGAACACTTGATTCCACAAGTAATCTGAACCGAGATGGATCGAAAGCACCACAGAGACTATGAAGGGATCTCTGATACAGCAAACACTTAATCTTATGTGAATCACACACACAAGAACAAGCAAACTTTCTCTCAAGGCCGAGCTTGAAAAAGAACAAGAAACTTCGAATTTTATTGATATCAAAAAGGCTGTCTTACTCAATGATACAAGATTGTTTAAATACAAAATTGAAAAGTACAAAAAAGGAAAAACAAAGATCTCGGTCTTGTGAGAATAACCGAGTTACACAAGAAAGGAAAGTGTGTAACCGAGTTACACAAGAAAGGAAAGTGTGTAATCTTTCCTTGGCGGCCAATCCTTGAGTTATGGGTGTGGGTGGGCCGACTTGCCTCATTAAAAACCTTGGGAGTAAAACCACTTTGGGATAAAACCACCCAAGGGAAAAAGAGTGCAAGAAAGTCCACCAACTCTCGGACTTAGCATGGGCTGGGCCGGTTGGTAAAGGCTTGGCATTGTCCGGCCCATGAGAAGGTTCAGCTTCCTTGACGCTTACACAGTCCAAGCCTCCTGTGTTGTCCACATCGCTTACACAGTCCAAGCCTCCTGTGTTGTCCACATCGCTTACACAGTCCAAGCTTTCTAATGCCTCTTGCTTCTTGGACTCGTTCTTGAGGTAGCCTCCAAGTCCTATTGAGTTCATGAGGTTCTCTAATCCATGTGTTATGATTCCTCCAGGGTCATATGTCTTTGGTTTGGTTCTGATGACCTCATCATACCCTCCCTCTTCAAGAAGTTTTGACCTCAAAACTTGATAACCTTGAACATCCGGTGGCTCTTCTTTGAATGAGTAGGATAGCGATACTCCTCTCCTTTGAGCTGGTGTGATGCCTCCTTGGCTTATTTTGCTTCTGCTCTCTTTAAGACCTGAAATATTCTCAACACTTTGGCAAGGAAACAAGTGCATTATGGGCTTCTTATCACATAGGTAATGGTTTGAATCATTTTTCTTAGAGTCACCTACTGATATCTCATCCTCTTGTAAGCTTAGCAATTCTTTTAACACAGCAGTTGAGTCATGGGAAATGAAGTGGGTCAAAGAAAGGCTTACCACGCTGATAGTTGTAGTGTGATGGCTTTGGTCTGGTGGATTTTCCTTGATTTGAAAGGAATATGTGTTACCTTCATTTATGTCCTTATGCCTTCCCATTTCACCTGTTCCTTTATGAGCACTCAAGGAAAAGAACAAGTGCATTATACTTGAAATGGAGACTTCAAAAATAAGGTATCTGAGACCATTAGTTGTTATGAAGTTATCCCAATCCCATATCAAATCCTGAATTTCACTTACTTGTGTACCACACACTGGGCGTTGTGTAAGCTGCTTAAGGACATATTGTGCAGGATCTTCATCTTGACAAGTTGATGAATCTGGAACTTCTGTTCCACTCGCAGGCTTAGGGATGGCGTGAACAATTCCTTGTTCCGTTTTTGGTTTCCACTTGTTGTTTGGTTCTGGATTGAACTCATGATCTAGTTCATCTTTTGGAGTTCTCAAAACAGGTGTTGCAACTTCATTTCTGATCTCTTTTTCCTCATGTGATTTAGAGTCCGAGTCTACTCGCCTTGCATCATAAGGAAACTCGTTAGTCTCAACAAGTAAAAAGGGTTTTAGCCACTTACCTTGGCCATGCTGACTGTGTGTTTCCGGTTGGCCTCCTTTGGGGGTTACAAGACGAGTAGTGTCTTGATCCACTTCCTCATTTGTCACACCTAGGCCTGTTTCAACATCCTTTGGCAAAGACAAGTGTATTATGCTAGAACTTATAACATTAAGATCAGATTCATCATTGCTATAACACTCCTTAAGACTATTTCTTTTATGTTCTAACGTTGCAGTATTTGCTAATCTCCTTGTCGGACAGGCTTTAGCATAGTGCCCCACGCCTTGACATCTATAACATACTACTTCAAGTAAATTCAAAGGATTAGAAGACTTACCTTGAGTAGGCTTCATTTGTGGTTCACGTGAAGGTGGACCTGGTTCTGGTTGGATCTTCTTTTCTTGCTCAGTTATGGGATCATCATAATCAGACTGAGGCATCTTAGCTTGTACTCTATTAGCGGCTGAAACAATCTCTTGTTTCTTGTTTACTTGGGGATGAATGCAACCAGTTTGATCCGGGTCCACTTTGGTACATGTACCTTTCTCAACTCTTGTGGACATGATCAAGTGTATTGTTTTATCAAAAAGCTGATAATCATCTTGAGGGGCTGTCAAGGTACTTACCTCAGGGGGGGCGAGTTGTGCCTTAGTCATCTTGGCCTTTGGAGTCATATTTTGTTTTCTGTCCAAGGCTGGTTTCTTCTCCTGAGTAACTTGCTTCTTGGTCACAACCTCTCCATAAGTCGAACCCACTGTCGTTGTAACTTTCTTGCATGGGAATCTTCTAGAAGTGTGGTCTTTGTTCTTGTACCTGTATGAAGTCAGTTCAATTGAGGTTTTAGGGACAGAACACTTACCTTGACCTTTTGCTTGAGGTATACACATGGGTGGCGCATGGAAAACACTCTTGGAGTAGTGTTCTTCTTGGAGTTGGGCGTTCTCCACAAACTCAGAATACATCAGCCTCTTCATGTCTTCCCAAGTGTAAGCTGGACCGTTGCAAGCAAGCCGAATGGAATCTTCTGTTTCCCAATTGTTGAAAGCTTCTCCAGTTAAAGTCTCTTCAGCATAGACTAGCTTGTCTTCCTCTGGAACTTGCTGCGACTGGAACCATTCCTCCATGTTCCTCTCCCACCTCACATAGGCTTCCGGTCCTAGTTCATGACCTGAGAATGCAATGAATTGTAAGTTAGATTGATCAAGATCATTAACATAGCTGTTGTTGGATGGGTAGGTGTAATCATCATGTGATGCTTGGTCCGGTGGTTCTGGTTCGAAGCCTCTGTGTTCAAGCTCCTCCTCTTCACTGATTTGAGACTTAGTCTCTTCACACTGTGATCCATCTTGAGAATCTTCTTCTTCAGAGTCTTCATAGTTCCTTGTTAACTCTCCTTGCATTCTAGACTCCATAGTTTCTTGTTCGGATTCTTCTTCTCCATGGTCAGATTTGTATCCATCTTGTTCTGGTCCTCTACCAAAACTAGATTCCGATTCAGCTTCATAGGGCCAAGACTCGTGGTTATATGGTTCTGCTTCTTCTGAACCGAATTGAGAATCGTTTTCTTCTCCTTCCCATGAGTCTTCTTCGTCTGTGTAACACTCCCTATAGCTTGTGCTGTCTTGAATATGGTCTGGTGGCTCAGGCTCAGGCGCTTCTAGGCCTGGTTCACTACCATAGTCCTCATCTTCCTCCGACCATGAGTCGTTCATGTACGCGTTGTCCTCATCACTTATGTTCTGCTCAGAATCAGCTCCTTGATCCCAAGTGTATTCCTCATCCGTCATGCTTTCTGGTCACTTGAAAGTCCTTGCACTCAACAAACACAGCAAGCGAATCACAGATACCACAGAATGGATAGCAGCGTAAGACAAAGGTAAAGACAGTATTGTGTAACACAAGTCAGAAATCAGTGCAAGCAAAAGAAAGAAAATTGGAAAACTAACAATTTTTTTTTTTTTGACTTTTCTGGTTTTTATGGAATAACACAACTAGCTAGACAGAATCAAAACAGGAAAAATACTAGAAATAATTCGACCAGGGAACTAAGAACATGATTTTTATGGGGTTTTCTTATGATTTGAAGCAAATAAAACAGAAGCAAAGAACAAGACAATTTTTTTTGTTTTTTTTTTTTTTTTTGATTAAGCTAAAACAGAAAACAAAGCAGAAGATCTAAAGGGATAGAATGATATAACCTGATGTAGGAGCGTTTTAAAGCTCTGATACCAGATGATATAAGATCGGAATCCACCTGATCTTATGGCTCACGGTGTCAAGGCCAAAAGCTTGAATGAACGATGGATGTTGGTAGAGATGAGGGTGAATAGGCTGTTGATTGATTCCACAAGCAACAATGGCTGAGAACACTTGATTCCACAAGTAATCTGAACCGAGATGGATCGAAAGCACCACAGAGACTATGAAGGGATCTCTGATACAGCAAACACTTAATCTTATGTGAATCACACACACAAGAACAAGCAAACTTTCTCTCAAGGCCGAGCTTGAAAAAGAACAAGAAACTTCGAATTTTATTGATATCAAAAAGGCTGTCTTACTCAATGATACAAGATTGTTTAAATACAAAATTGAAAAGTACAAAAAAGGAAAAACAAAGATCTCGGTCTTGTGAGAATAACTGAGTTACACAAGAAAGGAAAGTGTGTAACCGAGTTACACAAGAAAGGAAAGTGTGTAATCTTTCCTTGGCGGCCAATCCTTGAGTTATGGGTGTGGGTGGGCCGACTTGCCTCATTAAAAACCTTGGGAGTAAAACCACTTTGGGATAAAACCACCCAAGGGAAAAAGAGTGCAAGAAAGTCCACCAACTCTCGGACTTAGCATGGGCTGGGCCGGTTGGTAAAGGCTTGGCATTGTCCGGCCCATGAGAAGGTTCAGCTTCCTTGACGCTTACACAATCCAAGCCTCCTGTGTTGTCCACATCGCTTACACAGTCCAAGCCTCCTGTGTTGTCCACATCGCTTACACAGTCCAAGCTTTCTAATGCCTCTTGCTTCTTGGACTCGTTCTTGAGGTAGCCTCCAAGTCCTATTGAGTTCATGAGGTTCTCTAATCCATGTGTTATGATTCCTCCAGGGTCATATGTCTTTGGTTTGGTTCTGATGACCTCATCAGTTCCTTGAGAAGGAGTTACTCTGTTGCTGGAGGAGTCTCTGAAAAGCAGATTCCTGACTGTAGAATTCATTCCCTCCAACGCAGTTGATAGCTCTTTGCGCACACTTTTCAAGTACAAGACTATGCAGAGAGTCTATTTTGCTCTTTATCCCAGCTATCTGCAAGCTGTCAATCCCTGGACTGAAGAAATCACACATCTTCCTTACGATATGTGTCGATTGATGCAGTAGAAGCGTCGATCGATGCAAGCGCGATGATGTGACGATCGACACACAGGACCGTGTCGATCGTTGCAGGGCGATTACAGGCGTACCTGAAACGCAAGAACAGAAAAAAGAAAAAAAATTAGTAACAAAAAAGAAAAACGAAAAACATAGTCTAAACCCTAAGTTCAAATCTATCGGAGACTCAAAAGAGTCCCCGGCAACGGCGCCAAAAACTTGATAGGTCTAGTTTTAATCCCTATTCTAACTGCAAGTGCACAGTGATGTAGTTGTAGTACTTAGGGTATCGAATCCACAGGGACTCCGGTCAATGATAGATTAAGAACGATCAGATTAAACTAGGTGAAAGTAATGAGAAACTAAAGCAAGCAGAAAGTAAATAGCAGCGAGTTGTGAGCAAGGAAGCGAAGCGTTAAGTCTAGGGAGTTCTCAGGAAATCAGAAACACAAGCAATCAATCAATCGGGATCTAATCAGAAACTGTTCTAGAACTCAAAACACAGATATAGAATTAACCAACTCTCGTTGCGAGAATTCTCTAAGTCTAAGTGCAGCAATCCAAATCTCTTTGCAATCACTAACAGATTAAACCAGCTTTAATTCCAAGTTTGATATGTTCACAATTAAACTAAACCAAATCTCTTTGCGAGTAATTTAATTGCTCATCTAGGTTCTTTCTAGCTAATTAACCAACTGTCGTTGCATCAATCAACCTAACATCATAAATTTGGATAGCTACTTCAGATTAAGCATTAAGAACAATCCTAGACGAAGAACTAGCAGATATGAATCCCTACAGATTGATTAAACTATAATTCCATGAAATCCCTAATGAGAATCCCTAAACTTAACAGGTAATCTACTCAGACATGTTCATCGAAACAGAAAACATCTTGAATAGAAAACCAAATATCATAAAACAAAGTAAAGATCTGGGGTTCAAAATCAAGTCTCTTTCGAGAACAAGATCAGCCCCTAAAACTCTTTCTGAATAAAATAAAGCGTAAGTAAAGCGTAGCCTAAACAAGTGGCTAAAAACCCTAATATATAGTCTAAAACACGTTTTGGGTTTCTGTGTAAATATATGGGCTTTTCTGCAATATCAGCATTCTTCATTAAACCGCCGAGTCTGGCCCATTCGCGATATGCATCGATCGATGCAGGTGTGCAACGATCGACGCTATCCTCAAATCTGGACAGTGAACTCTGTCTCTCGGACCAAATACTCCAAAATGCTCCAAAATCTTCAATTCAGCTCCAAAAGTACTTAGACCTATTAAATACCTGAAATGACTCTTAAAACATAGTAATAAACTCGATAAATAAGACATATACCATGGTTAAAAGCCCTAAAATCCATGGTATATCACTCACATGAACCCTAAAACAACTTGCCACAAGAACACGTAATTGTGGAGTCAATCATTTGTTTTCTAAAAGTCTAACTAGTCTAGCTTTACTCAAAATCCTTTATATATGCTCCAAACAAATTTGTTGAGCATATCTAATATGAGATAACACCAAATCATTTGCCTTCATGATCTTCTTGATCCTTATGTGATTATCCAAGTTGCATCCTAGCTCCACTCTAGTTACGCCACGTCAGCTACTTAGACCCACGTGGTTTCCTGATTTTTGGCAGCTTACACAATTGTTGAATATGTGTAACTCAACACTTGTTTTTGTGTTAACAATTAATGGCCAAATGGCCAAATCTATAAAAGATTTGATTGGTAACCCAATTCAGTACAGTTTAGAAGAATTAATTTTCCATTTTCATTTTTTCACTCAATTCTTATTCATTTTCTTGTGGTTAATTATCATTGATCCAATTTTCACACGGAAATGCAACTTATAGCAATAAAATAAAAATCGGTTGATCAATCCAAATTGTGGGATCCTATGTAGTTGAAAATCTGTTTGGTCATCGTCATGGCACGTACTCATGCCGATCCACCCCATTTCGTTTCGGTGATTTTGTTGTGGTCTCCATTTTTAATTACATTGACTTTGCCGTCAAGATTAATGGAGTTACAACAAACAGGTGTCACATGCGGCATAGGCAATGGTTATCATCTTCTCCTTACATTTTCATGTTTTGTGTTGGTTCAAGAAACATATACCCTTCTCTTATGTGGAGCTTTTCCTGGTCTTCATTACAATTGTACATCCGGTGTTATTTTCCTAAAATTGTTTGAATTTGTCTGTGAAACCAAATCGATCTATTTGGTCCAAGTTTGGAACAATAGTTTTAGCAAATTTCATTATCCAACAATTTATGGTTTGGGTAGACTTTTGATCTGGGAATTGGAAGGTTTAAGAACAACGGAGAAGATCATCCACATATTAGACTAATGTTTATTTGGGATCGTTTTGAGAAAAAACTAAAATCATATTTTATTTGGATGACACTAGTACGGACTATTAGTATCAAACTGTTGGATGTTAAGAGCTATCAACGAAAACAATGAATTTTGTAATGTGCAAATTGGAGTTTAAGATAGCCAGGTACAACTTTCGCATAAAAGGATCGATTACAAAAGAAGAAAATAACGGATTAGTTTATCCATTAGCAAGTAAGGCTTTAAAGAATGCATCATCAAGTTCATTTCTTAATATATATCGTTTTTAATAGATGACGCATATTTTCTTATGAAATAATTTGTTTTTTAAGTTTTGTAATGATTTTGTAAATTCGTTTTGATATCAATGAAATTGTTGTTTGTTGGAAAAAAAAATTTTCATTGATCCATGCTTCAGTTTCAAATAACATGTTTACGTACTGATATTAAGTTCGCATTAAATATTTGTTTGATAATGTACACAAAAATATTATTTTATTACTCAAATTGTTGATTTTTCCAAACAAAAATAGAATTATACCTAAGATGCATAACTACCTATATATTTTTTTGCATAGTCAATATGCTGTGATTAGTTGGTCACTTAGATTAATAATTTATTTTAAATTTTAACTTACTCTAATTTTCACTAAAAAAAAACTCACTAATCAGATGAATAAATGAGAGAAATGCATGTAAAGGCAAATAATACACCCACTTGAATACACATCTTTTATTAATGCCATGGCAAAAGAAAAAAAAAACAAAATATTTATTCATACCTGCATAGTATATAAATACTAGATTTTATTCATAAATTAGATTCACATCCCACTTTGCACATGCGATTATGAGCATATTTAAAGATAATACTACGCCAATCGTATCGGATATATTCGAATATAAAGCCTAGTCCAAACAGAAGCGTCCAATATATCTGTATAATTCAACAGTCGTAGTTGAGTATTCATGTCATATATATAACTAATATATTCTTTTATGTGTAGATTTATAATGTTTTTATTATTTTATCCGTCTGTTTGGTTAATTACAATGTTTTTAGCCGATCCGTATAGCAAATATGACTGTTTTCCGGATTACCAAGTCACTAGATCAATTGCACATCAATCATGGATTAACTATATATCATAAATAAATAAAATTTATATAAATATAAACCACATATCATAAATAAATAAAATTTATATATATCATGTCATATATATATAACTAATACATTCTTTTATGTGTAGATTTATATGTTTTTATTATTTTATCCATCTGTTTGGTTAATTACAATGTTTTTAACCGGACTCGTATAGCAAACGGGACTGTTTTCCGAATTACCAGATCACTAGATCAATTGCACATCAACCATGGATTAACCACATATCATAAATAAATAAATAAATAAATATATATATAATCCATGGTTGTTGTGCAATATATATAAATTCATTTATTTATGATATATGGTTAATCCATGGTTGACGTGCAATTGATCTAGTGACCTGGTAATCCGAAAAACAGTCCCGTTGCTATATGAGTCGGGTTAAAAACATTGTAATTAACCAAACAGACGGATAAAATAATAAAAACATATAACTCTACACATAAAGGATTATACTCCCAAATCTATTCAATATTTTTTTAAAAAAAATCTATAAAAATATACACATCCTCTGTATTCAATTCTAACTATAACTTAAATTGTCAGTGAAATGAATTTAGAAATTTGAAATAAAATCCGTAATTTAAGTAAAACATCATGCAACAAAAAAAAACGAAGGATTGTGAAGATGAAAAATGAAACGTCTTCCTAGAAAAACTCTAATAATATTTCAACTACTAAAATCTTATATTTTATCACAATCAATCATTTTCTAAAGTTTTAAAGTTTAGAAATGTTTATTATCCAAGTCGATCAGTTCGACCGGTTCACCGGATCACAAATAATCACATTATTTTCTGGATTTTTTCGAATTTTTAACTCAACAATTTTTACATATGACTTGATTTGGAATGTCTGTTAGATCACAGGATTTACCGGTTCAGCTACGGGTCGAATTTCAAAACATTGGTTAGTTATGAGTTATGACAAACTCCATAAGTTTGCTGAAATGATTTAAATTTTAGTTTCTAGTGCAGCTACATAGCGAATTTCATAATCAAAGATATATATACATATATAATATGCTGTATATATAACACGGGAATTGCTTTTGCCTTACTGGTGTTTTTATTTGCTGATTAGACATTCCTAGGTATGGAATTCTAACCTGGGATCATGTGATTTGATTCAAAATATGTTTCGACATGTGATTTGATTCAAAATCTTCAAATTAAAAGATTGATATTTATTGGTCTCTCGACTTAGATTGTAATTTTTTTATTTTTTGAAACCGGATCCGTGTTTGGATCCGAGTTGTGAAGTCACTCGTCATAAAACAAGATCCAATACCATTTCTTAAATTAATATAATATAACACATTGAATTGGTTAAATTTAAAACTCTTAATTATATTCGAGTTTGTAGTTTGATCAAATATTACAATTTATAGGAAGCTGTATTTTTCAACACATTTTAGGATAATAAAGTGTTTAAGAAATTCAACTTTATTTTTATTAATTCAGTGAGAAACAATCGGTTAATAAATAATGGGTATTTTTTATTACAACGATGCGTGTGGTCCACACGGTGTTACAACCATGGAAAACAATTTTTACCTGTGAATAGAAGAAGAACATAAAACAGGAAAAAAAGAATGGGAAACAAAATTGTACTTGAGTATGAATTTGTGGTGAGGAATAATAAACTGTGCAGTTAAAAAAAAAAAAACTGGATAATAGTTCTGAATTTTTGGTCGTTTTGCCAAATATCCTATTTTCTTATGTAAAATACATTTTCTGTTTTGTACATTGAAATAAATGCGTCCGGACCAAAAACCCTACAATGGTAACTGGAAATCTTCAATGAAATTCATCTTATATTATACTATATTCAACCAGTAAAAAATTTGTAATATCCAATAAAAATCTCACTAAGTTTAACACGATTTGGTTCATACTAGTCTTTTCCTGTTTTCCACAAGGAACAGAATAGGTCCACAAAAAAAGGGTCTAAATCGATATGATATTGATCTTGTAATACGTTTTAATTATTTATTTTCCTACTGGGGTATATGATACGTGTGGAGTTACAACCATGTTTCCTGAGGAAAGTTGGCTGGTCCTGAATTTCTTACAAATAACAGTAAATAATTATCTTTTCATCTTAGTAAATGGAAGAAAATTATATATATATATATACACTTACAAATAATAGAAATTTTTTAATTTCGTGTTTCTAAATCGAAGAAAATTACATATTATATATCAGTAGATTTATATTGATTAAAATAAATTAATAAGAAAAATAAAAGGGAAAAGCATGTGACCGGCAAAGTTGTCGTTCATGTGAAAGTTAGAGAAAAAAAAATGGCCCGTGAAGAGATTGTCGAATAAAGTTAGTGAATACTACAAAAATTCTTTAGATTTTTTTTTGAAAAAAAAAATTCTTGAGATTTTCTTCTGCTTATTCTTGGTCCACTTCATTATGGGATATCTTAAATTGGGCAATGCATACATCAATTAATAGATGCATTGATAATTATTATGCTTATTTATTCTTTTTGATCAATCAGTTTTTTGGAACGAGTGACATAACTTTTAACATCTACAAGAAAAAAGGGAAAGACTACTGGGGAAAATTTTTGGTTAGTTAGTTAAACCATGGTATATGGATACCGGGTCAACCAAAACTACATAAAGCAAGACCAAACAGTAATGAGATCTTCGGGGGTGTCATACCTCTACGTCCCAACCGGAAAAAATAGCTCAGGAAACAAAGCATATCTCTCATATGATTTCAGGAGACTTGATTTACTATCTGATCCGGGTCTTGAATGTCTCAGTTTTTGGGTCCATCATTTCTTTCACAATAATGCGTTTACCGCATGCAGGACGGTCCATCCATTCATAATATGAACTCGCCTTTTGCCCATGCTAAACACTATCTCCCAACATATATGTTGTGTTAAAGTTTAAAGAATAAAAAAACAGTTTGCGTCGTGTGAAATAGAATGTAGAATGTAAAATGTGTATTGTATTCACATAGCAATAGAAGTAGTTATTCTTTTTTGAATAATTGTTAAATTCATTCAAAAAACCATTGTTTACTTTACATGTGTGCTTAATAATAGATATAGACATTTGAAAATGTTTTAACCAAAATAAGTGATCATGCTTTCTCCTTGATCCAAACCATACTTGCATTGTATCGGCTAAACGCTTGCTTGCCACTCAACTAACGTTGTTTCTAACTTGCTTATCAATGAAGCGGATGATGGACTGTGTGTTTTGTGGATCTTCACCATGTTTCCGTTGGTTCCTCTCCCGCCAAAGTGAGTGAGTTGTGATATGCATAATATATTTGCATAGATATAGTCTTGTCTTTCCCATTGTTTAATTGAGGAGAACCTCCTGGATCCGATCCCAATCGTTTGTGTATTGGGTTTGGAAAAGACCAAGACTAGATTCTTCCAAACCTCTTCTGAGAATGAGCAGTAGAAGAATATGTGATCTCTACTTTCAAGGTGGTTGTTGCAGAGAACACATGTTGGGTCAAGTTGATTGTTCCAACGCATAGCTCTATCTCATGTTGCTAACCGGTTTAGGGTTGCAATCCATGTGAACACTGAGTATTTGGGCGTTGACATAGAGAACCAAACACCTTTGTGCTAGTTGACGTTGAGCCTGACGGACTTATTTCCATGTGTCCTTTGAACTAAAGACCTGACTATACATATCATTTTTCTTTCTCCAAAACCAAACATCGTTTCCTTCCGAGTGGCTGCCATGTCTGATTTTTTTGGATTTCCAATTCCACCATGGTTAAATCTCAAGCCTATGTTTTCTTCTTCTATGCGTGTTTAAGGCCTGTTCAACTGTAGCTTCTTTAGCAATACCCAAGTCAATGCAGCCTCTCAAACCTGTTAACTCCATCAAACGTCCCAAGGGACACCATTTATCGTACCAGAAATATGTTTCCGAACCGCTTTTAGTCTCCACTCTTACAAACTCAGATGCAATCGGTCTTATTTTTAGTAGCTTTTTCCACAACCAAGAACCATGGTTGTTTTTTTATTCACTGACCAGAAAAATCCTTTGCGTATGAGAAACCGGTGAATATATCGCACCCAAAGAGACTTGCATTCCGAGAGAATTCGCCAACTTACTGTATTTGACTCATCGATGGATCGTAATCCTAGGCCTCCTTCTTCAACCGTAGAGATCTCTTAATCATAAAAGAAATAGACTTGAA
The DNA here is from genome assembly GCA_030180135.1 of Orychophragmus violaceus. NCBI lineage: Eukaryota > Viridiplantae > Streptophyta > Magnoliopsida > Brassicales > Brassicaceae > Orychophragmus > Orychophragmus violaceus. The sequence goes on from CM058239.1 coordinate 34,633,292, forward strand.
TTATATATTTAGATTACAACAGATTTTAGTTATGTCTTCTTGTCTCTATATGGTGAAAGTTATCTAGGACCTAGCCATGCTAAAGCTATTTACATCGCCCCATATATATACCGAAAGCACACCACGATCGATTGCACGTGGTCTTATCGCTAATTAAGATGAACGGGCCCAATCACCTTATAACTCTGTCTACAGGCTAGGGTCAAATATTTCTGATAAACATATCTTCCATGAGATGGTTATTTTATATCATCCTAAGCTCATCTATCGGTTTCGTATATTGATCGGGTTATGTGATATATGTGTCTCTTAGTTTATATAAGAATCAAATTCATATAAAAATGAAATGTTCTAATATAAAAGAGGATATTGTAATGAATCGAACATTAAAACATGGTATATTGATAATCTTTTTTTGTCTTATTAAAAGATTTAAATGATATATTCATATAACCAATGCTAATAGTGACTCTCTAGTCTCTGCAGCTTGTTCTTCACCTCTCTTAGTTTTCTCTTCTTGATTTGTTTCTCCTCTATACCAAGCTTTCAATTTTCTGCAAACTTAATAGTACTTAAAAATAACTTCGCGAATACTTTTTCTTACGGACATGTAGCACTAAGGCATATATCACTTTGAAGACATATGTTCTCCTCGATTCTGAAAGATTGAAGACTTGAGGTTTTTTGTTCTTTGGTAACCAAATATTGCTCTTATCTGATCCACCAATCTTTATCAAATCTGATATTCTTCAAGGAACATGATCACCATAATTCTATCATATGGGGGATTCCAAAAATCTATTTTGAACAAAATTAACTTTTATCAATGACTTGAAGGTTACCAATTTTAAAGGTTAAATAAATAAAAATTTAAGAAAACTAATATCTTATTGGGCCATGCTAAGTGGATTGGTGCTAAACCCATATATAACAATTTTCACCTTTTTCCTTTAAACTTTCTATTAGACAAAGATTTTGATTAATCTTTTGATTGGGTTTGCATGCGGAAAGCGATTAAAATTTTTCTGTTAGACAAGAATTATGAATGTGGTAAAAAAACCAGGTATTATGATTAGTCTTTTTATACTTCTCTTTAAAAAGTGATTAAACCTTTTGTGCATAAATAGTTCATGAACTACACATTTCCTCTTAATTGTATTTTCATAAAATGCAAGATCATGAAAAGAAAGAAAGAAATGGTGGTATATACTCATATAAGTGAACTAGAAAAATTAAAGTCAAAGGAGATATCATATCTCCATATGAAAGATTCAGAAAGTATGAGGAAATAGTGAAGTGAATGAGAATATATGAAGTGAATGTACCTTGTTCTTTGGTGTTTTGGTTCAAGATCTTGAACAACTTGCGGAGCTTCGCATTTTCGTCACTGATATCAGCTACGAGGAAATGTCTAATCGGTGGACCTTCTTCAAAGTCGACTTGAACAAATTCGGCGTCAAACGCATCTAATATCTTGAGATCTTGTTCAGAGATGATGAGCCAACTATCCAAACCTTTTTGATGAGATGTGCCCAACGGTTGAGGCTTTTTTCGATTTTCCTACGAGCATTCAAATCTTTTTACATGATTTGGAAGTAATCAAACATGACAAGTTGTTTTAGATGGTGGGTCTTAATCTTGTTTTTCTTCATCATGTTGACGATAAAACTAGGCATCCTTGTAACTTGATAAAACTATTATCAGTTGACACCTATTATATCAACAGATAATCAAAATAGACACTCTGATATATTCCCAATATACGCAAGTAGTTAATTCCCTAAAACGACTCGCATTAACTATTGATATGTTTTCCCTAGCTACAAATCAGCGGATCCACCATTAGTAACAATCATAAACTTCCCAATATACAAAGTTAATTCCCAAAATAGCCAACATCAGCGGATCCGCCATTATTAACAACATTCCTTAAAAGATCAGCCAGCGTATCCGCCATTTTAACAAGTTTCCTTAAAGAGGAGATGACACGTCAACGATCTCACACACCGATTGGGCAACACAATTGCTCCTCGCTTCTCCCTTTCTAGCCAATCCAACTGAGAATATTCCTCCTAAAATTCCATAACTGACGAAATCTTGTTCTTCGAAAGCACTTGTCTTTTTATAGTACATTGCGTTTTCACTTTCCTTCGCATGTGAAAAGGTATACTCGAGAGAGGTTCTTTTCTCTGAAAATGATTCAGAAACAAAAACATCTCCAAATTAAGTAAAGCCATAGACTTTAATCAATTTCTCAAGAAAATACATATAATCCTGGTATTAGAAAGCAAAATCGCAAGAACCCACAAAATCACCCTAAATATTCTCAACAACATATCACTGTGAAACTAAAAAAAAGTAATCTTGATCTGATATACCGTAGAACAAAATCCTAAGTCAAACAATTGATCTGATGTTTAGTTCTCTCATAGGTTTTCCTCACCGACCCATCCAGATCTTATCTACGAAAATATCAAAAGGAACAAAATTTACTGGACGAAGAACTCAAAGAAAGGGTTATGACGTTTGAACTCAAAGATCTGCAGAATTCTGGTTGACATAATTGAAATCGATTTCGGTGAGAGATGGATTATATATGCTCTGTGAATTAATCAGTGATAACGGAAATGGCGAACGTGGGAGGTGGTGATGAGCTATTTCTGGTTGATATTTTTCTGATAAACATATCTTCCATGAGATGGTTATTTCATATCATCCTAAGCTCATTTATCGGTTTCGTATATTGATCGGGTTATGTGATAGTCTCTCAGTTTATATAAAAAATCAAATTCATATAAAAGTGAAATGTTCTAATATAAAAGAGGATATTGTAATGAATCGAACATTAAAACATGGTATATTGATAATCTTCTTTTTTTGTCTTATTAAATAATTTAAATGATATATTCTTATAACCAATGCTAATAGTGACTCTCTAGTCTCTACAGCTTGTTCTTCACCTCTCTTAGTTTTCTCTTCTTGATTGTCTCTCCTCTATACCAAACTTTCAATTTTCTCCAAAGTTAATAGTACTTAAAAATAACTTCGTGAATACTTTATTTTACGGACATGGTAGCGATAAGGCATATATTACTTTGAAGACATATGTTCTCCTCGATTCTGAAAGATTGAAGACTTAAGATTTTTTTGTTCTTTAGTGGCCAAATATTGCTCTTATCTGATCCACCAATCTTTTATCAAATCTGATATTCTTCAAGGAACATGATCACCATAAATCTATCATATGGGGATTCCAAATATCGATTTTGAACAAAATTCTTTTATCAATGACTTGAAGGTTATCAATTTTAAATGTGAAATAAATAAAAAGTTAAAAAACTAATAATTTTATCCCAAAAAATGGTCGCTTGGTTCAAAGTTCGACAAACTGCTACCTTTTCGGGACATAATTTGTAATATGCCATTTATTTTGGTGGCCAATTTCTGATCACAGACAAAAAAATTTATCGTCGATGGCCGACGCACTTGAAGACGTACGGTGGCACATGTCTCGTCTGATCTTTTTCCTTCAACAGTTTACATAATTTATATGTAATGCTTCAACTCAAAGATTAGACATAACGAAAAAATCATGTTCTTTCATCTAAATATATATTTTTCTAAATCTGCGCTGGTCGATACTTAGGATGTATAATTTTTCTTCAAATATATTATTTTCTTGAAGAAATGTGAAATTTTATTCAATAAAGAAAAAAAACATTTTCTACAATGGTTGTGACTTAATTTCTGAAAAAGACTAGTACAACAAATTTCTTCAAGTATATTCAACTTTGGATATGATGAAATTAACATGTGTTTTTTTTAAAGAGTGTTTTCTACATAAGGATTGATTAACCATTATATATATACTATGAAAACTTTGATTTTTTGTTTTGACAAAAATATTTTCAGAACAAAAAAAAAAGAAAATAGGAGAGGAGAGCTGTCTGTTTTTGGTGAGACAACGATACCATATTTCCCTCTCGTTGCATGTCAATGGGCCTCCTTACTTGCATCACTTGTATGTATATATGCCCTACATTATTATTATTATTATTATTATTATTATTATTATTATTATTATTATTATTATTATTATTATTATTCTCCATATATATTATTACGACAATGACATTATAATACTATTATTAATATCACTAGTTATTCAGATACATATATTATCAACAATAATGATGTATTTTATTATGTTAAAAATACACACCAAAGTAATTTATTTTTAACAAAGCAAATTCTAGAAATGAATTAAAACTTCATAAAAAGACCTCACTCTCCCCTCCCTTTAAAAGAAGAAAAATGTAACACATACCAAAGATATAAATTATCACAACAATGACATTATAATACTATATATTATTAACATCACTAATTATTCTGTTACTTACAGATATTATCAACAATAATACATTTTTTTTGAGTCAAGAAACAATAATTTATTTTATGTTCACAAATAAACACCGAAGTAATTCATTTTTAACAAAACAAATTCCAGAAATGAATTAAAACTTCATAAAAATACCTCAGGCTTCCCTCTTTTTAAAGAAGAAAATTATGACAGATACCAAAGTTATAAATTATTACGACAATGAGATTATAATACTATTATTAATATCACAAAATATTCCGATACTTACAGATATTATCAACAATAATGCATCTTTTATTTTCTTTTGGGTTAAGAAACAATAATGTATTTTATGTTCACGAATACACACCGAAGTAATTCCTTTTTAACAAAACAAATTCTAGAAATGAATTAAAACTTCATAAAAATACCTCACTCTCCCATCCCTGTAAAAAAAGAAAATTGTAATAGATATCAAAGATATAAATTATTCCGACAATGACAGTATAATACCATTATTAATATCACTAATTATTCCGATACTTACAGATATTGTCAACAATAATGCATCCTTTATATTTTCTTTTGGTTAAAGAAACAATAATGTATTTTATGTTACAAGTACACACCGAAGTAATTCATTTTTAACAAATATATATATATTCTAGAAAAAAATTAAAACTTCATAAAAAACCTCATTCTCCCCTCATTTAAAAAGAAAAAGAAAATTGCGACAAAAAAACCAAGGAGTTCGTTGGCCTTGTAATTAGATTAGAGGAATGTGAGTCCAATATTTTTAAAATATTTATTAATTAAGAGGGTCGGTTTTGGGTTAAAGCCCATAAACTTAGTATTTTAGACGCTAAATTATTTTACAAATGTACAAGACTTTAATTTTAGAATTTAATTATAGTGTGCAAAAGATTGATTCCTTTGTGTTTTAGTTTCAAATTTTACGACATTATTATTTTTTCTAAAAATAGAATTTCCAAAAACTAACTCTAGACATTGAAAAGGTTATAAACTTAAGATTTGAAACTCTCATAATCTAAAAAATAGTTGAACAGTTTTCAAATTTGATTAAAATTTAATATTTTAGATATTTGAAAGAAGAAAAAAAAATCTACATCCAACGAAAACAGAGAGAAGAATCAAGCAAAAAAAGAATAACATCTGAAAGAAAATGATATGTTTAATGGAAATATGTTTTCAAACCAAAATAGAAATCGTACCAAATAGAATTGCATTCGAACTAGTTATATATTGATGCTACTTTTTAACCGAAAACATTATAGCATCAATAATGCAGACTCGTGAATGTTGAAACAGAATTGTTGTTTATTATGGACCGTTAAAATGTAAATATGATGGGGACAATCCTTTAGGATATGGTAGGAACATGTTATATATGCACATGTGACATGTACATGTAAACATTTATCGAGATATTAGAAAAGGGCATCACAGGACAAACACTCGTGACATTGCCAGCTAGTGAGGATGACAAATGAAAAGAAATTAAAGAATAAAAAGGCAAATAAAAGAAAATAAAAACAAAAAGACAAAGAAACTTAGCAAAGGCTGCTTGTACTCTCCAACTCATTGACTGCCCCATGCAATGATAAGACGATAAATGTGTCAGCCAAAAAAAAAATTAAAACTGTTATTTTAACAATATAAAATAATACTAAACACAATTATTCAGCCCAAATCATGTATAGCTAATAGATATATACATAACCGAGACTAAGAATTGACTCCACATATAACTAAATTACTTATTTATCTCAACTAGATAATAAGTGTGATAACCGAGGTGGTCACAAGGTCGGGATGCGCGTCTTGCTAGAGAGTTGACGTGCTCGGTCCGAAGGAACTAAGTTGTTCTTGAGAGAGAACCGACTAGATTCAGAGATAAGTAAGAATAAAGTAATGCTCGGGGTGAAAGAAGAGAAGATTGTGTTCGGGGTTCTTGGTCGAGAGTAATGCTCGGGACGAGCGTAGTTGGTTTTCAGATTCCCGAGCAGGTCAGAAGACGTGCTCGGTTTACAATTCGGGAAATTGACTCTAGAGAGAGAAAGTAGTAAGAAGTGCACAAATCCCAAAAAGTTACATTAATGTACAGTGACGACTCCTATTTATAGTAAAATACGGTCGTACTTTCTACAGGCCGTTGACCGCTTGTCGAGTTCGTGCGAGTTGGGCCGTACTTGGTGACGTGATGGGCCGAGCCGTACATTCCTTTGGCTGTTAGCGTAGCCGAGCTGACTTGCTGCTGTTCGGCTTAGCCGAGCTGACTTGCTGTCGTTCAGCTGAGCCGAATCGAGCCGATGACGATGGGCTCGGTTCTAGCGCGTTTGATTGGGCTTCTATTGCTCTATTGGGCCGGCCTTTATATCAAGAATAAATCCTGGGCCTTCTAAGTGGGTGGGGTGCTAAACCCATCTATAACAGTAAGCCCCCCCCAGTTCGTCGATCTTCATGATATTTGGAGTCGGCGGATTTGAAGATGTCTTAGTTGGGCCGATATTTATTCGGTATAGGTCTGGTCGGCTGGCTTTGTTGTTTTCTTCTTGGGGAGTTCAAGGGTTTCTTGGGAAACGGCGAGATACTGAAGAGCCGTGTTGGTGTAATGATGATACCTATAACCGCCAGAAGCCGAAGAGTTGTGTAGGGGTCATCATTGCGCTTGTCTTGGAATCTTCCCACCTTGCTTATATATACATCGCGCTGTTTCTTCCCGTTTTCATTTCTCTCCTTCTGCAGGTATTTCGCTCTCCCTTCTCTCTAGAATTTTGTTCACTTTCTCTCTCTAGCTTTTGTTGTTGTGCTTGTTTTGTAAATCATGAGAATCGACTCCCATTCAGAATCATCCTCGGATCGGGATCTTTACTCGGTAAGGCTATCCGAGGGTAATTCCGCTCAGTCCAGCTCGTCTACTGCTCAACGGGACTCTTTGTCGGGCTCGGCGCGGACGAAGGTTATAGCTCGGGGTTCTGAAGATACTCGGGCTCGGGTTCAGTCGGTTTCGGGTAGCATTCAGAGTTTTCGGGTTCCGTACCTGATAGATTCGGAGGACGACGGTATTCGGCCTTGGCTACCTGCGTTGGTTCAACCCTTGGGTTCTGCTCCGGTGAAGGCAGAGGCCGTGGCCTTAGTGGATCAGGCGCGGTGTGATAGGATGGTCTCGGAGCCGAGCAGGTCCAAAAAGGCTCGGAAGAACACCAAACGAACGGGCGTGGAGGGCTCGGAAAAGAAGACGCGTCCCCCTCGTCCTGTCCTTCCGACGAAATGCTCAGATGAAGACTTGGATTGGTTGAGGGATAACTGCGATCCTGGGGGCGTTGATCGGCTCGAGCTTCGCCTACCCGAGCCGCATGAGAGGCCTTGGGCTTGTCCGGATGGGTGGATATGCCTGTATGACTTCTGGTTCAAGGATATCCACCTGAGGTTTCCCTTGCCGAGGCTTCTCATTGCCTACTGCGAGGAAAGGAGGATTGCCCTGTCTCAGTTGTGTCCTGCGGCTGTTCAGAACTTGGTCGGTGCCATGATTTTGGCCTCCGAGAGTGGTGTGAACTTGACCCTTCGGTTTTTTGAAGAGATAACAACGATTTCGACGAATCCTACAACTGTTGGGACTCGTTACGTCTGTATGAGGACTCGCTTCGGGGAGAAGGTCGTTATAGGAAAACCATCCAAGGTTGACGATTGGCAAGATCGTTATTTTTACGTTCGGGTCAATTCTGCCTCGGTGCCCGACCCTGGGAGGCCGTATCGGACGCTGTGGAATCATCTTCATGGTAATCTCTTTGCTTTGCTTGTTCCTCTAAATAGACTAACTCATCCTTGTTCTTTCTTTTTGCAGATCGTCATTTCTTTGATCTTCCTGCGCCGGATAACTTTCTGTCGGATCTTCATAAACTTGTTGCTCGGAGTATTCAGAGGTGGCCGGACGTTCACGCTGACCAAGTTAAGCGAGCCGTAGGATATTTGGACGAAGGTTGCTTTCTTCTTGTCCCCCTTTTTTTTTGAGCTCGGTGACGCTTTTCTAATCTTTCGAGTCTGTAGGGTGCCATCTTCGATTTGTTGACTCGTTGGCCGAGTACAATAGCCGTCCGTTCGTTCGATACACAAAAGGAGGGAAACAGATAGAAGAATCGATGGGCCGCATGGACTTGGAGATCGTGAACTACGTCGAGGAGAACCTCGTCGGTCAGCAGGAAAATCCTGTTATGGAGCAGGGGAATCCTTCCGGAACACAGGTAAATCCTGACGCCCTGGATCCGAATCGACCGTTTTCGCCTTGGGTCGGGGAAGTCCCCTCGGGGATGGTTTTTGTGAACGAGTATCACCGAGATTTGTTTCGTCAGGTGTGCGCGGCGGTGGAGGCGGTTGAGGCGCAGAAGAAAAGGAAGAAGAAGAAGAGGTCGCGTCCCGAGGAGACGGCTGCCGCTGACCCAGGGGCTTCTCTCGTCCCTGAAGACGGTCGGGAGACCGAGGAGACTGCTGACGTCCCTTCCTTGGTGAGGAGGAAGAAAAAGAAGAAGACTGTCGCTTCCGAGGGGCAGATGGCTGATGTCGCCGAGCAAAATGATGGTCTTGGGGGCGAGACTACCGACGGTGGCAGGACTGAGTTGGCAGTTCTTCCCGAGGCTATGGGTACGCAGGTTGGGAATGCTGAGTGCCCGAATATTGAGGATGCGGCCCTTTTGGAGCATCCGGGTGATGATCAGGTCCTTGACCAAAGCGAAATGGATGGTCGGGAGGAGGATGAAAATGAAGACTCTCGGGATGATCGGTCCATTCCGGACTTGGACGAGATCGCCGGGTTGACTTTTTTTGGGCGGGCCAGGTGAAGGAGCGTTCACGGATTATGGCTTTTCGGTGAGATATGAAGGTTCGAGGCCACTTCTTCGCGATGGGGAAGCTTGCGCGGACTTGCTTCGGCTGATGAGAGATAGTCCTCCGAGATCGCTGCCTCCAGTCACGCATACACACTTCTCTGATCGCAAACAAGCAGTGGCTAAGGATTTCGTTCGGGTGAGTTATTGTGTTTTTTTTTATTGTGATTCTGATAAAATGTGGTTTTGACTTAGCTTTCCTGTTCCAGGGTTTTGCCAACTATAACCTGCTTTGTGACGAGTACGAGCATAAGGGGGTTGAGCTCGAGAGGGCGATCAGCAGCTTGAAGAGGGAGCTCGGAAAGGCCGAGAGATCGATTACCGAGCTTGAAGGATACCGCGAGGCGGCAGCTGCCACGGAGGCGCTTCGTTGCTCCCTTAAGGTCGAAGAGGAGAAGGTGTCGGCCTTAGAAGCGAAGATTGCTAATCTCTCCACCGAGAATTCTCGGTTGGACGCTGAAAACAGGCAGTGCCTGACTGATAGCTCGAACGCTCGAGCGGAGGCTGACGAGTTGATAGTTCGGGTCTCCGATCTGCAGGATAAGCTTGAATCCGAGTGTGCTTGGCTGAGGTCTTCTTGTACGCGTGAAGTTTTAAAGGAGAATGAGCGCGTGTCGGGCAAAGCACAAGCTCGGCTTTCTAAGATCAAGAAAGCCAATGAGGAGAAAGAGCTCGGGCGGAGAACCCAGATACTGATGAATCAAGCCGCTGCCGTTGCGTCTATGTTGGAGACGCTGGTCAAGGAGGGGTTTGCTATTCCTCCTGATAGGATAGCTAAGGCGCATTCCGATGCTGCTCGTTTTAAGGAGGAACTCATCTCGATTGAGTTCACCGATCTGAAGGATGAAGATTTTACTATGACTCCACCGAGTAGTCCAGGTCGGGCCGCTGGAAGCTCTTTGGTGTCTGCTCCGGATCAACAGGCTTCGATCGAGAATGAGGATCGAGCTCCCGAGGCTTCTTAAATTTAGCTGTTTCTCTCTTTTTTTTTTTTTTTTTTTTCCTTTGTAGTATCTTGTTGTAATCGTTCTCGCATTCGTGCGTTTTTAATGAACTTGTTTTCCTTCTCGTTCCCATTCTTTTATTTATGTTTAAGTCGGAACAAGTGAACGAAGGAAGTGCTCGGTCTCGTAATTCTTCTGCGTGGTCGAGGCAATCAATAATCATGTTGTTGTTAAGCTCCTCGTGCTCGGGCGCAACACTCAAGCGTATTGTCGGGACGCATACCTCGGCCGGAGACATTGCCTCCATTCCGTGAGAAAGTGAGAAGGGGGTTTGACCGGTCGATGTCCTTGGTGTGGTTCGATGAGACCAGAGAACGCCGTCGAGTTCGTCGGCCCAGAGGCCTTTCTTGCTCTCCATCCGTTTCTTCAGTCCGTCAATGATCGTTTTGTTTGTCGCCTCGGCCTGTCCGTTCCCTTGTGGGTATCTCGGGGTGGACTTGCTTAGACGGATCTTCCATCTTGCACAGAAACCTTCGAACAGATTGGAGATGAATTGGGACCCGTTATCGGTTACAATCTCGTATGGGACACCGTGGCGACATATTATGTATTTCCAGACGAACTTCTGAACGTCGAGGTTTTTGATTTCCGAGTAGGATTCGGCTTCAACCCATTTGGTGAAATAATCGGTCATTATCAGGATGAATTTCTTTTGATGCGAGGCTGGCAGGGGCCCGACGATGTTCATGGCCCATCTCATGAATGGGTAGGGTGTGGCTGCAGTGGTGAGAAGCTCGGGTGGCTGGTGTATGCTTGGGGCGTGCCTCTGACATTTCTCGCATCGGGCAACATAGCTCTCACAGTCAGCGATCATGGTTGGCCAGAAGTGACCGTGTCGCTTTATTTTTGTGGCCAATGCTCGGCCGCTTGTATGATTTCCGCCTGCTCCTTCGTGAGTTTGCTCGGTGACCCATTTGATCTCCTGCCCGTTTATGCATCGTAAGAGTGCCTTGGACGCGCTCCATCGAAATAGTTCGTTCTTCATCATTACGTACTGAGCGCAGCGAGCTTTTAAACGGCGAGCTGCCCAACGATCCTCGGGGACCTTCCCCGTTAATATATAGTCTTTGATTTCGTTTCTCCAGTCGGTGGTAATAGTATGCTTGGGATCGGTATTCCTAATTACCTCCTCGTTGCTTTTGTGAGCATCGTCCAATCCTTCTTCTTCCTCGGTAATGAGAAGTACGTCTTCGTTTGACGCAATGCTTGGTCGGGCTATGCATTCGACTGGAATGATTCGACGAAGGTCGGGGTCTGAAGTCGATGCTAGGGCGGCCAGTGCGTCGGCAGAGGAGTTGTCGCTTCGGGGAATCTTTGTTAGTGTGACTGAGCCGATTCGCGCGGTAATTTCTTGGACGAGCTTTAAGTACGCGTCAATGCGCTCGTTTTTCGCTTCATATTCCCCGTTAAATTGGTTCACAACGAGCTGAGAGTCGGCGAACGCGTTTACTTGCCTCGCCCCTACTACTTCGGCCAGTCACAATCCTGCGAGCAGTGCTTCGTATTCGGCTTCGTTGTTAGAGGCCGGAAATCCTAGACGGAAGGATTGCTCGATCAGTTCGCCGGTCGGGGAGGTTAGTTTGACTCCAACTCCTGAACCGTTTCTTGATGATGAACCGTCTACGAACAGAGTCCACTTCTCCTGTGGCTCTTGTCCTTCGGCTGTGGTGAGCTCGGGTGGTAGTTCGATGATGAAGTCTGCGAGGACCTGGGATTTGGCGCTGGTCCTGGGTTTGTACTCAATATCGTATTCGCTGAGCTCAACTGCCCACTTAGCGATCCTTCCTGATTGGCTCGGGCTGTGCAATATTGTTCGGATCGGTTGATTTGTTAGGACGACCACCGAATGCGACTGAAAATAGGGGCGGAGCTTCCGGGCTGAGACGACGACTGCCAACGCGAGTTTCTCAAGTGTGTTGTAGCGTGTTTCTGCGTCGTCAAATATCTTGCTGGTGTAGAAGATTGGTCTTTGGTCGCCTCGGTCGTCGCGGACGAGCACACTGCTGACTGCCGAGGTTGACACAGAGATGTATAAGTATAGCGTCTCTCCCTCCTCGGGTTTGGCCAGAATTGGTGGGGTGGAGAGGTAGGTCTTTAGCTGTTGAAACGCGTCCTCGCACTTAGCGTCCCACTCGAATTTCTTGTTCCCACGAAGAAGATTGTAGAAGGGGAGACACTTGTCCGTTGATCGAGAGATGAATCTATTCAGGGCTGCGACACGTCCGGTTAGTCGTTGGACTTCTCTGGTGTTCCTTGGAGATGGGAGCTCGGTGATCGCCGTTATTTTCTTCGGATTTGCTTCGATGCCCCTCTTTGTGACGATGTAACCAAGGAATTCTTCCGATGTGACCGCGAAAGTACATTTTGCTGGATTCAACTTCATTCCGTACTTGTTCAGGCTCGCGAAACATGTTGCGAGGTGACTGATGTGGTCGTCGGCTAAAGCGGATTTGACGAGCATATCGTCAATATAAACTTCCATTGTGTTGCCGAGCTGGTCGGCGAACATTCGGTTTACGAGGCGCTGGTAAGTTGCTCCTGCATTCTTGAGCCCGAAGGGCATTACCTTGTAACAATATGTCCCGCGGTCAGTGATGAAGGAAGTCTTTTCTCGGTCGTCTGGGTGCATCATAATCTGATTATACCCGGCGAAGGCGTCCATGAATGATAGTAGCTCATGGCCGGTGGTCGCTTCCACGAGTCGATCAATGTGCGGAAGCGGGAAGCTATCCTTTGGGCACGCCTTGTTGAGGTCGGTGAAATCTACGCATACTCTCCATTTACCGTTCTTCTTTTTCACTACGACGGGATTTGCCAACCAGTCCAGATATTTCACCTCGGTGATCGAACCTGCCTTTGAAAGTCTTTCTACCTCATCATTGACAGCTTTGGCGCGTTCGGGGCCGAGCTTTCGTCTTTTCTGTTTGACTGGCTTAAAGATCGGATCGACGTGCAGTTCGTGACATGCGATGGTCGGGTCGACTCCAGTCATGTCAGTCGTCGTCCAAGCGAAGGTCGTGGCATTTTCCTTCAGGAATTCTATCAGCTTGTCTCGTAGATCAGCTCGGAGGTCGGCTCCTATTCCGACGCAGCGTTCGGGATCGCGAATATCGATGTTGATTTGTACTATCGCGTCCTTCTGCGGGCGGTCGGGAGGTGGCAGCTCGATTCGAGGCTCTGCGACTAGGTACGCTTGTGACTTGTGGCGCATTTTGTGCTCGATACGGAAGCATGTGCGGGATATCCTCTGATCTCCTCGTAGTGTATACACGCCGAATGGGGTTGGGAACTTGACACATTGATGAAACGTGGATGGGACTGCCCTCATTTCGTGAATCCAAGGCGTGCCGAGGATGACGTTGTAGATAGCTGGTCGGTCGATGACTACGAACTTGATCAGCTTGGTGATTCTGCCGACGTAGACTGGAAGTTTGATTGTTCCGATTGTGTTGATCGAGTCTCCCGAGAAGCCGGTTAGTGGTCTCGTCGATGGTTTGATACGGTAGTCGCTGAGCTCCATACGTTGCAGTGTTTCTCTAAAAATTAGGTCGACCGAGCTGCCGGTGTCGATCAGAATTTTTTCAACCTCGCAGTCGCCAATTCGCATGGCGACGACGAGTGGATCGTTATGCGGTCGGTCCACTCCTTCGGCGTCCTGTTCGGTGAAACTCACTTCCTCGCCGATTCTGAGCTCGTCGGTGGCGTTTCGTCGGTAGTGCTGAGCTGCCGTGGCCCTCCGTTCGTATTCTTTTATCGATCGAACTGAGTCGTTAACCATAGGCAGTTCTCCCATAATCATGTTTATTCGTCTCCTTGGACGTGCTCCGTCTTCCTCTTCTTCGTCGCGAGCCCTTTTATCCGTGACTGCTGCTGCGTTGATTTGTTCGATCTCCTCGTCGAAAATAACCTGTTTCCTTCGTTCTTCCTGGACTATCCTGAAGCGCTCGGCCTCGTTCTTTGGTTGCATGACCTGGTTGATTTTCTTCGGGTGAGGTTTGTTGCGATCCAGCACTAGTTTCTTCCCATCTTTTTGGTAATCGGCGAAGAGGAGGGCTTGAAGGTTTCTGCATTCCTCGGTGCTATGACCCGCTCGCTGGTGATATTCGCAGAATAACTTGCTTTTTTCGGCTCCTCTGACGAACTTGTTCCATGGCTTGCCTTGATTTTGACCTTGGTATCCTTGGGTGGGTCGTTCCTGCTGATGATTTTGAGAGCGGTCGGGGTGACTTTGTCGTTGATCCTGATGGGAACGTTCCTCGTCCTGTCGGTGTCCTTGCAACTGATCGCTGACGTAATACGACGATTTCCCTTTTCTCGCGGTTTCTTCTTCCTTGGATTTTTTGTAATCCTGATCGTAGTGCTGCCGCGGTTCGTATTGTTCAGTACTCTTTTCGGTTTTGTCTTTCGTAGTCGAACTCTTGGGCCCAAACTTCTTGGCTAGGGTTTCTTTTTCTTCCTCGAGTTCGACAAAGATCGATGCGCGGTGGAGGGCGTCCTCTAGCGAGCTTGGTCTATTTTTCTTCAGTTCTTCTCGGAAGCTTGATTCGTACCAGAGGCCGTTTCGTAATGCGGGTAGACCTTCGCTGTCGGTGATCGTGATTTTGGCCAAAACGTTTTTGAAGCGGGTGACGTACGATCGGAGGCTTTCCCTCGGTCCCTGGGAGATAGCCCATAGGTCGGCGTTTGATACCTCCTCTTGAATATACATCGAGTAATGTTTGAGAAAGGCGTGCATTAAGTCGTTGTATCCGTCGATCGAGTTCGGTTCCAAGCGGGAGAACCAATCCAGGGCCGAGCCGGTCAAATGCTCGACGAACAGTTGGCAGTAACCTGCGTCTCGTTCCCCGACACTGAACTTTGTCCTCCCCATTGCAATGTGGAATGCCGTCAGAAACTGCCTTGGGTCGGATTTACCGTCGTAAGTCATCATCTTGATTTTGACCGCAGAGATAGGATGCTCAAACTGGATATCCATGAGGCGCCGAGTGAACGGAGTGTTCTGAGTTTCTTCCAGTACACGGTCAATTTCGGGGGCCGAGCTGATCGCTTGATGGACTTTGGACGTCATATTTTTCAACATTAGCTTTATGTCTTCAATTTCGTTGTCTCTGTGCGCGTCGGGCGCTGAGCCGCCCGGGACATCCGTGTTGGGAGGTTGTTCGTCCTCGGTCTGCTGCTGCGTTACCGTCCGGTTTCTCGGATTTGGAGGTGGCGTTTCTTCAAATAACGCTCGGTGAAGATGAGTTCGAGGAACGGATCCTTGTTGACTTGTCATTCGCAGATCGTTGATTTGTCCCTGGCATACCGCATGTGCCGTGGCGAGCTGATCGAAGCGTGCGTTACTTCCCTGAGAGAGTTCGGCTATTTGAGTCATGAGAGTTTTGAGCAAGGTGGACATGTCCTGCTCGTTTGTCTGAGTTTCCACTGCTTGTTGTGGTCGTTCGGTGTTTAGAGGTTGCTGCTCGGCGCCGGCCGGCTGAATGATTGGATCTGCAACCTGAGAAACGTGCTGGGGTTGCCCTCTTGCTCGGGAGGCTGTTTCCGAGCTTGTTATGTCTTCGATGTGGACGTAATCCTTGTTCGATGGAGCTCCTGTCATCGCTGAATCTGTCCGTTAGCGAAGAAAAAACTTAATTCCCCACAGACGGCGCCAATTGTGATAACCGAGGTGGTCACAAGGTCGGGATGCGCGTCTTGCTAGAGAGTTGACGTGCTCGGTCCGAAGGAACTAAGTTGTTCTTGAGAGAGAACCGACTAGATTCAGAGATAAGTAAGAATAAAGTAATGCTCGGGGTGAAAGAAGAGAAGATTGTGTTCGGGGTTCTTGGTCGAGAGTAATGCTCGGGACGAGCGTAGTTGGTTTTCAGATTCCCGAGCAGGTCGGAAGACATGCTCGGTTTACAATTCGGGAAATTGACTCTAGAGAGAGAAAGTAGTAAGAAGTGCACAAATCCCAAAAAGTTACATTAATGTACAGTGACGACTCCTATTTATAGTAAAATACGGTCGTACTTTCTACAGGCCGTTGACCGCTTGTCGAGTTCGTGCGAGTTGGGCCGTACTTGGTGACGTGATGGGCCGAGCCGTACATTCCTTTGGCTGTTAGCGTAGCCGAGCTGACTTGCTGCTGTTCGGCTTAGCCGAGCTGACTTGATGTCGTTCAGCTGAGCCGAATCGAGCCGATGACGATGGGCTCGGTTCTAGCGCGTTTGATTGGGCTTCTATTGCTCTATTGGGCCGGCCTTTATATCAAGAATAAATCCTGGGCCTTCTAAGTGGGTGGGGTGCTAAACCCATCTATAACAATAAGCCATGAAAATTATAAAATTTCTTAATATATAATCTTTCACAATCCAGAAAAAATAGAACTCCAAGAATCAGGAAAAATAAAATAATATAAAAATCATTCATTCTGAAAGCAAACTGAATGTATTTTAAACTATGAAGGCAAAATCTTTTACAAAAAAAAAAAAAAAAAGAGAGGTGAGTTAAGATAATTTGCAACTAGTTTTTTTATTACTTACTGATAAATTTAACTATTGAGAGACTTGCAACTAAAATTTAATTACTTCAAATGGGATTTTGATGACGACATGCATACCTGAAAGGATATAGCATGTACTTTGATGAACTAAAACCCTTTTAATTTTTTCCCCTTAGCTAGAAATTAGCATGATGGATTCCATACGGCGGTGAAGTACTTGCCGGACCACCCCCAGGATTCACATTCATGCTGTTTCTATCGGCGGAGTCCGACGAAGAGCCAACTCTTTCTCTACTATTCCCATGTTGTTGTTGAAACCCTCCAGTTCCACTCATGCTTCTTACGATCTGTCCAACTCCAAGAAAGTCTCTAGTCATGCTCTGTTTATCAGCGTTTAATCCTTTGTTCACTCCTCCGTACGAACCAAACGGAGAATCTACTCCATTAACGTTGTTTCCCGTTGCGCCCGGGTTTGAGAAAGAATTCATCAAATCGTGTAGATTACTCTCGTTTTCTCCGTACATTCCACTCCCAAAGCTTCTTAGAATCGATGAGGCATTGTTGTTATTGTTGCCGTTATTGTTGCTACTGCTTGAGGTTGAACCCATTTGAGCAGCTTTCTGAAGAAGAGCAGTGGCTGACATGTGAGGTGATGAACTAGGATTTTGCAATGACGAGCTAAAGAGTGAAGGCACTGCTCCTGAGCTGATTCTATCCGCTGAACTCATCAGATTGTTAGGGAAGAGGCCCGTACTTCCTTCTCCTCCTCCGCCTCCAACAGCATTTTCGCCATCAAAATGATTCGAAATCATAAGATTACCAGAAGAAACAGCAGCAGCGTTAGGATTGCTTGTGGCAGAAGCAACTCCATTGTTTCCAGAGAGGAAGCTGAGATTGAAGAGATTGGAGGAAGGAGAATTATGGTTATCATGTGTGAATTGCATCAGACTCTGTTGAAAGTTCATTGGTGATGGCTTGATGTTATTGCTTGCAGCCAAAAACCCTTGTTGTTGTTGATGATGATGATGGTCTTGTTGATCATGAAAGCTAGGGTTTTGCTCTTGCATGAAGTAACCTGACGCATTTGCAGCAATGAGATCAGAGGAAGAGCGTGAGGCGGCTCCTCCACCTCCTCCGCCGCTTCCAAGTCGAAGAACATCACCGGACTGATGATCAATATTCTGTGGGGCCCCCATGTGGGACAAACCAAGGATCATGCTTGAAGTGTTGTTGTTGGAGTTGTTGGTGTTTTGTCCGTACGGAAAGTGGTGACTTGGCAAGGAAGTCAAAGAAGTTGGGTGTCTCGCACTCTCTTGAGCCAACGCGTCACAGAAGGCTCTATGTGTAATAAAGCTGTCACGGCTGTGACACACCAACCCAAAATTAATATGAGTACAACGGAATCTATTGGATCATCAGGTATATATAAAAATTAAATAATGAAATAAAAAGACATATTTTGGGAAAAGTGAAACAAAAAATATTTATAGATATAGAGAGAGACTCATCATGTCACGTAGCTACAAATAGATTCGCGAGTAATTATGGGATCTTGAAAAGTAGATAGATGGCTACAAAGTCATTCTACTACTCTATTATACATCCTCTTAATTATTATTATTTCAGCTATGTAATTTCAAACAGCTTACACACTCACATGCATTGATGCATATTACAAATAATGCACGCATATAGAGTACAATGTTGTATCACACTTAAAACTATGATGATGTATGGGTCTATATGATTATGCGTACGAAAAAATGTATAAATCTATCTATATTATTGTATAAATCCGAGAAATAAGATATGCTCGTCACTACAGACTAGTAATTTCATGTGTACGTATGTGTTAATGTGTCTTTATATAAATCATAAATGGGTACTCAAAGAATCAAAAAGGTAGGTGAAAAAGTTAAGTTTCACAATAGTAGTAGTATATGGAGAGAATGATTGTCAAATGAATATCTGAGTTCAAGATCCTGTAAGTTCAATAAATGCAACTTCAGCATCTATTCAATGAAGGACTATTATACATAAATGTTTAAATAACCACTTATGTATATATTTCTATATACCTTCTTGTTAATTCCTTCATTCCATTTATAGAAGTTCTCTAAATGCATGCACACACACAAGTACAGCAATGCCAACCAAGACTGAAAAATACTTCAAATTCGTAATTGTTTTAATATATATTAGTTGTCAATTCTATGCATTTTATGCAAAATGTATATAATAATAAACCAAAATAACTATGTGGTGTGTGTTAGATATGGTGTAGACTACAAACTAACTATATAAAAAAGGGTAATATACTAGTAAAATTTTGCACACAAGAGAACAAACACTGTAACAACAACCTCTCTAGATATTATATAGTTTAGCACGTGAATTGCCATAGTATAAGAATCATTTTAAATCTAAGAAAAAAAAAACTTGAAACAAAAAATATTAATTTATTTTTGTGACAGAAAATCGGGCGGTGTTTCCAAGGCAAAAAATATAGAGAGAAATTAATAAATGAAACGGAAACTGAAAAATGTCTTCTTTGGTTTTGAGTTTCTGCTAGAAAGCATCTTATGAAAAATGGCAGTTTCAGTTTCATATATAGATATAGTTATATGCACACACATTCACGTGTCTTCATGTATCAATTTTTATTTTAAAATTTAATTTTAAAAAGAAAATTAAAGAAATTAAAGTTTCATTTACTGCACGAAGAAAGCGATAAGAGCACTGAAGACTTCGAGGCGAAACAGAAAGTGAACCTAAGAATAAACCCTAGCCCATGAAGAGTGACCCAGACACATATTCACACCCATATCACTTAGGTGTATATGATTAATTAAAGAGTTAAAAAGATTTCGAACATTTACCGGGAGAAGAGTGTACCACAATCGCAACGATATTCTTTAGTACCACAAGTCTTGGAATGAGCTTTCCAATCTGACTGAACAGCGTAACGCTTAGAACATTTCTCGCATTTCCATTTCTTTTCACCATGTTTACGGTAATAATGTTTCTTGATTCCGGTGAGGTCTCCCAGAGCACGTGATGGGTCATGGTGGACGCACGAGGGCTCCGGACAAAGATACACTTTCTTCTTCACTTCTTTGGTCGATTTCTGCTTAAGTTTCCATGGAAGATTGTGTCCTCTTCGGTGAAGTTGTAGATTCTGTTCTCTTTGAAACCCTTTGTTGCATACTTCACATATGAATCTGTTTGTAGCCATTAGTGTCTTTGGAGATAAAGCTATCACTTCTGCATCCGAATCTGATAGAGAGAAAAAAATTGAGAGTAAAATTATTGATTAATTAAAGAAGATTTCTCTTTTTATATATTGCATGGTATATAATTAATGAAAATCTCAAAAATCAATAACTAGGGTTTGCTAATTTGCTTATTTCAAGATTTGGAAACTGAGAAAAGGGAGAAAAAGGGGTGATGACAAAAGGGATTTCTCTTTTTCACCAATCAATATTTTAAAATTTGATATTTTAAAAGATTAAGATGATAAGGTTCTAATTAAGGGGTGGTAATTAACTTACTAGGAGTTCTTGGTTGGTTTCTCTTCTTTTTCTGCGGTGGAGCTTCAAGCGGTTGCTGAGGCTGCAGTGGCTGGTTGTGAGGAGGGGGAGGAACGGCGGCGGAGGAATTAGGAGGAAGAAGGTGAGATTGATCATCTTGTCGAACTCCAAAGAAGGAAGCAGCTGAGGATGAAGAAGCAGCCATGGATTCTTCTGTGTTCTGTGTGATGGTGAGAGAAAGAGAGAGAAGAGAAGAAAGAAAAAAAATGAAATGAAATGAAACTAGAGAGAAGAAACTCTTTAACAATAAATTCTTTTTTGACTTCCACTGATATCTTATCTCAATAAAGCCCTAAAAATGGGATATTCCAGATTTTATATTAATTGTTATTAAATTTTCTTAGTGATTTTTTTTTAAACAAAAAGAAAATCATGTGAGGTAATAGACAGAATATGAAAGTGGCAAGTGAAAACGAGTGCTAGCTAGTGAAAAAAAAAAAAAAAAAACTCTCAGCCAACTCAATAGCCTAGAGTATTAAGTTTTTTTTGGGTGTCGACTGTAGACACTAACATTTATACAGAGAAATTGATTATTTTTTTCTGAATATGTAAATGAAATTTTAGAAAAAGAGAGTATGAGAACTACAGAGGTCGGTGGACCCAATCCATTTGTCACAAAACGACAGTGGATGGTGCGTGAGACAACCCTCAACAGCTCCTCTCTCTCTCTCGCTAACATATGTGAATAATAAATTAATAGTAAAATCGGATCTAAAGTTTTTTTATTATAAAATAGATTACCATAGTGTAACTATGACAGTAAAATAATGTACAGAAAGTCAGGAAGACATTTGATATTAGCAAAAAAAAAATATCAATATATGTATATACGACGAGATTGCTCTTACAAGAAAAGTTTAGCAACGCATGTCTATAACCTATATAAATAGAGAAAAATCATAAAATAGCATAAAAAACATACTTTATCATTAATATAGCACCAAAAAAAAACAATTCACATTTTTAGCATTATATTAAGTAGTAAAAAACTGGAGTAGATCCAAAAGTGTATAAATTTTGAGCTTGAAAATGAACTAGCTAAATTAATATCGAGCATATATATAACGTTCAAATTGTCTACTTCTTAATTAGCGGTTATGAGAATTAACGGACAATATTTAGATATGATTAGTAACAACGGTAACTTTAATTTTTTTGCTGTAGAATTCATCCTATAAAAAAATTTGTTATAGCTGTAAATTTCAACTATAATTTTTTTTAAATGATTGATTCAATCGTTACTATAAAATTTAATGTTGCAAAACTAGAATTTTATATTATATTATAATTATATAAATAACTGAAAAATCTAAAATATTTAAACATATAACATTGTAAACATATAAAGAAAAAAATATTTATTATGTATATACAATAAGTATTATATATTAATAAATATATATATATATATATATATATATATATATATATATATATATTCTTATATATATATATATTTATATATATACAATATATATAATATAGTAATGTATTTAGGAAAAATGTTTTAAGATTTTCCATCGTTATATCTATATCTATATAAAATATATATATAAGAATATATAATATAGTAATGTATTTAGGAAAAATGTTTTAAGATTTTCCATCGTTATATCTATATCTATATATATATATATATATATATATATATATATAATATGGAAATGCATTTATTTTTTTGAGAGTTTCCACAGCTTAGATTTGTGGGTTGTAGGAAAAATGATTTTGTACAGCCAAAATCAAAAGAAAGTTTATTTTTGAGCTGTATAATTTTTTTTGAAAGACCCAGGTTGATTAGTTGATTTTATGGCTGTGTAAATTTTTTACAACATTTACCAATCAAGGCTACCTAAAATTTTACTTGTAATAACTTGTAAAAAAGTCTGATTAATGCTTCCAAAAATAATTTAATATGAAAGTAAGTTATCTTTTTAATTTCTTAACTCTCATTTTTTATCTCACTTATTTATAAATATAATATATACAACAATAAATTCTATAAATTAATAGTATCGTGATATTAATATATTACAAATTAATAAAACGCCAACTTAAGAAGAAGATAGTTGACAAGCCCGGTCTCTTAAGTTATGGCCTGGGAGGAGGAAAAAAAGGAATGCATTGGATGGCCTGGGATAAGTTATGTCAGGACAAAGAGAATGGAGGGATTGGATTTCGAGCTTTTGATGATATAAATACAGCTTTCCTAGCTAAGCAGCTTTGGCGACTCATTGACAAGCCTTGTCTCTTATTCTCAAAAGTATTTAAAGGGAGATATTTCAGGAATACGGATCCACTTGATCCAATACGATCATACTCACCTTCCTATGGTTGGAGAAGTATAATCTCAGCTAGATCTCTGGTTAAGAAAGGACTAATTAAAAGGGTGGGTTCAGGAGCAACCATTTCAATATGGAATGATCCTTGGATACCAGCCTATCGCCCGAGACCAGCAACCCATAAACCTTCCTCGATTATTAACGTATATACGGTTGACCAATTGATTGACCAGCAGAGACGCACATGGAAAAAGGCATTGATTGAAGAATTGTTTGAACCAGAAGATGCAATGCTGATTGCGAGCATGCCAATCAGTATAATTTCAAAGCCAGACACAATTGGGTGGCATTTTACTAAATCAGGAAAATACACGGTTAAATCAGGGTATCATACGGAGAGAGAACTCAAAGATGTTGGTAATCATATTTAGGTTTTGGGTCCAAATATAAAGGAATTACAAGCCCATTCATGGAAGTTAAAGTGCCCACCAAAATTGAGACATTTTATGTGGCAGATACTTATAGGATGTGTTGCTGTATCCAAGAATCTAAAATCACGGGGAATTCGATGTGATACATACTGTGCGAGGTGCGGAGCTGAGGAGTCAGTAAACCATGTCATGTTTGAATGTCCACCGGCCCTGCAAACATGGGCCTTGTCACGAATTTCTACGAACCCGATATGTTTTCCTACGGAGGCGCTATATACAAATATGGATCATTTGTTTTGGAGGTTGCCACCACGGGATACTAATGACCAGTTTCCTTGGATTCTATGGTATATTTGGAAAAGTAGAAATGATATGGTATATAATAACATTGATCGGGATCCAAATGAGACTTTGCGGTTGGCGGAAACGGAATTTTTATCATGGGAAGGAGCCCAGGAGAGTAAATCAGATAGTACTCAGAGGCATATGGGAAAACAAGGCTATGACATGACTACAGAGACACATAACGGCCAATGGTGCTTCGTGGATGGGTCTTGGAAGGAGGGGGATGCGTTCACTGGTCAATGATGGTATAGCTGTTACGAAGGAGGAGTAAACATATTAATGGGAGCTAGGAATATCAGGCAGAGTCTATCGCCGCTACACGCGGAGTTTGAGACACTAATATGGGCTATGGAAAGTATGGAATTCTTCAATCAAAGACATATAACTTTTGCAACGGACTGTTCAGAAGTGGTGAAGATAGTCTCTGACCCGGAGAATTGGCCAGCATTTTCTGTTTACATTGAAGAGTACGAGAGAAGGAAGTTATTCTTCACGACGTTTGCTCTCAAGCACATATCCCGCACTAAGAACCAGACAGCAGATAGACTAGCACGAAGTGCTAGACTCAGGCAGTCATCAAGCACACATATTGGACAGGAACCACCGATATGGATGATAGAAAATTAGTGTTCTATTATTATCTTGTTGTCAAAAAAAAAAAAAAAAAAGAAGAAGATAGTTAGATTAAAATTTTAATTTAATATTTATTAATTATTAAGAGAGTATTAATACATAAAATTATATTGTATATAGCAATAAGGGTGAATTATTATCTGGAATCCTAAATCCAAATCCGATCTGAGATCTGGTCCAAAATTCGCTATGAAAATTCGAATATATGGATATGTTGAATTCTTGTTCAAATAGTAAAATTTAATATTTGTATAAACTGGATCCAGATATCTTGGTTTTAAAATCCTAATATTTACATCCATATTATTAAATATATTAAAATATATATTATAATTATTTTATTTTTAATATTATGCATTTTTCAAAATATTTTAATATATTGTTATTTTTATATAATGTTTTTAATAAATCTGATTGTATTTTCAAAAAAATACTATATAAAATATTATTTTATAATTTTATTTAATTTAATATTTTTCTTTATTTTTAATGGATCTTATTTAAAATATTTATATGTAGATGGATATGCAAGAATCATGGATCCAAATCATGTGGATCCAGATTCGGATCTAACTATCTTAAAATTTATGGATATATGAATCCATCTTAATCTTTAATAGTAAATTTCTGAATTTTGTAAAGGTTAATCCACAAACATCTATTTTTTTTAAAAAAAATATGACAATTTCTCACAATCGTCATCATCATCATCATCTCATATGGGTCTCTTTTTGTTTTAAAAAGTTCCTATCATATCAAATTACACGTATATGAATGTATGTCTATCTTTGTGTCATGGAAGGTTGAAAAGAGATATCCAAAGATAAAAAGGACAAAAGGAAGAATGATTGTATATATTTTCATTGTGAAAGTAAAAAACAAAAAGAATACTCCAAAATAATTAACTTATTTCGTCCTCTCCTCCCATATATATTCAAGCAATTGGTTAAACAACTCTATATTGATAATTCCCCAAATGGTAGATCCCTCCATCTTTTACTTCTTCATTTAAATTACCAACAACTAGATTTACACATAATTTTTTAAAATTTGCTGTATGTCTAGTAATTTGAAAAATATAATAATATAGTTTACTAGAAAAAGCGAAATATTGAGCATAAAATAATCTAATATATTATTATTTGAAAACATATATAGTACTAGTTAAAAAAAGTACTAGTTAAAAACTATTATAATTTAAATATGTTTAATTTTTGTTCAGATTTTTAATACACAATAAAAAGTTTAACAAAATTATTTTTAAATTCAATATATTTTTGAAAGAGGGAAATCAGCAAAATCGATCTAATCGTGTATAACAAAAAAAAAACAACCTTGGTAAACTAATCCATTTTTGTATTGGATATTTGATAACATGAGCATGAGTTATATAGCATTAAACTGTTAAGAATCACTGAATCACCATAAGATAATCCAAAACACATATGGAGACGATGTTATTGTTTTATCTGAACAATTATTTTGTTTGTGCTAAGAATTTCAGGAAAAGGAATAACATTTGCTATTCCCGATAACAATGACACTTGAACCGTAAACTTTCCTCTCACATCACAAATTGGAATATAAAGTCTTTCAAATCAACAGTAAGTATAAATAAAAATATTAGAACAGTGCATGATTTAATATAAAGATAGAAAAAAAACTCACCTCTTTTAGATCGTCGAGTGTTTGAGGTAAGATTTGGAAGCGTTGCTATCAGTTTATTGTTTCAGAGTATGAATTACTAGAAACAGAGGGGCCATATATATACATAAATATGTAGACACATACAGTAAGCAAGTAATAAATAGGTAAGTGCAAATTTAAGAAAAGTTAATACAGTTTTGCTAAATCATTAAATACTTTAAAGTTATTAACTTTTGCTAAATCATTAAATACTTTAAATAATTACTTTCAAAGTTCTCAAATTATTACCTAAATTACAATTGGACTAAAGTTTTTTTTTTTTTTTTCAATTGGACTAAAGTTGTTAGAGTAACTATCATTTATATATTAAAACTACTTTTATAAAACAACAATTATTGATTCTTTGAATATTTACCATTTTAACCTCCATGTGTTTGGACATAATAAAATAAGAAATTGCAAAATAAATTATTTTAGTTTTGATACATTTGAAATTTAAAGGTCAATTTTCTTTATTAACAAAATCACCCTTTAACCTACACGACAAAAAGGAAGTCTATACAACGCTGAAACATGAATTTGGATGTTAATTTCTTACAATGTACCGTATTATGAAAAATACAGCCAATATATAGTAATGAGGTCAAACGAAAAGTAGATGATAATATATGACATTAACGTTGGATATAATATTGTCCAATTGCTCTGGTTCTATTTGCATACGAAATTTACACCAATGTGTGCATGTAAATGAGAATATTAGACTGTAGAAACATTTTCATCATAAGTTATCTCAATGTCTTTGAAACTAATTTTGTTAAAAACATAAAATTTTGAAAAGATGAAGTTAAGATATAAACTTGGGTTCTCTGTAAGAAAAAAAACAAATATTTGGGGTGGTAAAATAATTTGGATTAAAGTTAAGTAACTTCATGTAATTTTATAAAAATAAACGATTATGTGAGTATTTTTGTCAATTTATAAATTTTTGGAAGTTTATGTGTGATTATTACTGATAACTTTTATAAATACTAAGAAAATATTTTGCTGTGTATAAGTCATTGAAAATTTATAAATCTTTCATATCTATTTAAATTAGTGAGCCGCGTCTAAGTCATGTCAGATCTACAAATATTTTATTTCTATTTAAGTAAATACGCCGCGTGTAAGTTATAAAAAACCTAAAAAAAGTTTCATCTATTTAAGTAAATGAGCCATGTGGAAGTCATGAAAAACTTATAATTTTTATTTCTATTTGTGTAAGTCATGGAAAACCTATAAATCTTCATATCTATTTAAGTAAATGAGCCACATGTAAGTCATGGAGAGTCTATAACTTTTTATTTCTATCTATGCAAATGAGCTATGTGTAAGTCATAAAAAACATATATATCTTTCATATCTATTTAAGTTAATAAATCGCGTGTAAATTATGGAAGAGCCCATAAATTTTTCATATCTATCTAAATAAATGAGCCGCGTGTAAGTCATGAAGAGTTTATAACTTTTTATTTCTATCTATGCAAATGAGCCGTGTGTAAGTCATGAAAAGCCTATAAATATTTATATCTATTTAAGTAAATGAGCTACGTGTAAGTCATGGAGAGCCTATATGTAACGTCTCTTTCCCATTATCCGCTGACCGTCGAGCTGACCGTCAAGTTGACCGGTCAACAATCAAACAAGAACATGACCAAGTCGAGCCCGAGCAAGTCAAACAGGAAAAGTTTATCACAAGACGAAGCTAGAGACAGATCTGTTTGAGACAAAGGCTCGCACTGACCCATCCTTGACCCCGCTATCCTCACTTCCATAATACAAAGCTTCACAACCATTACTGTTTCCGTGAGTTGTGTCGGTTCGGACTAAACCAATATATCAGGGAAGCATGTTCATTATTGAGTAAATAAACATCTACATAATGTTTACCGAGTTACAAAACAATTTTTGCCATTCAATACAATATCCAAATCAAATAGTAAAATGGCGCCAAAGTCGAAACGAAAAATACAAAACATCGAATCAAAACCCCGCCATAAGCGATCCCGAAATTACACCGAGGACCTCCCGCGTCCGTCGCTGCTAAACCTAAAAAACACAAAAGAGTCTAATGAGCGATCTAAGATCACCCAGCGAGACGGCTCCCCACTAAAGGCTTCTATTCTATCTAACAACTACAATTCCCGCCCAAAACCCCAACATAACACGCAACAACAATAACGGTCAATCACGTATTACCACGACGTGATAAACCCACAACACACAAGCACTTTCCAAAAGAAGAAGAAACGAGTACAGGAATCGGGAGCACTGTGGCACATGCTCTCGATTGGACTCGATCTATCAATCGTGCAACACGAAACACGCACACACACACACACACACGGGACCTTCATAATCTCGGTACTTCCATGGGTCTACATAGCTACCGACAAGGTAACTAACCCACGACTCCCAGATGTAAACACGAAGTCTCACGACCTAGGACACTGCTCTTAGTCCATCGATACACAGAGACTCGGGCTACCCCACGGTAACCTAAGTTTCCATGTGATTCAGCCCTAGGATATGATCCCGTATTCTCCGAACCACACACCTACCGGCGTCACTCAGTAGGTTAACGTCATAATCGGAATCAGCACCCGAAGGCCCACGATCCGATTAGGTAGCTACCCGAGGATCCAATCGGGACGGAAGTACCGGAACGTATCAAAAAAAGCTAGACCTGCGGGATCTAACGCACCATAGAGTCCTAGTGTAGTAATCTAAACATGCAGACTCGCTGGGACTCTAACAATGATAACATAACCAATAACAACAAAAATCACAACACAATATCTGTAACGCCCCCTTCCCGTTTTCCGCTGACCGACGAGTTGACCGGCCAACAATCAAACAAGAACATGACCGATCGAACCCGAGCAGTCATACGAGAAGAGTTTGTCACAATACGAAAGCCAGAGACAGTCCGGTTTGAGACAAAGGCTCGAACCAAACCACCTTTGACTCCGTTTACCTCGTTTCCACGATACGAAGCTTTTCAACCCGTACCGTTTCCACGAGTTGTGTTTGGTTCGGACGAAACCATATATCAGGGAAACATTCCGATTTTATTACTTTGAAAATACAAATCTTATTCATAATAAAATATGATCCAATCCAAACCATTTAACTGGGCCCATAAAATCCGAACCCACAAGTAAAGTCCAAAATGCGTAAACAGTCGATACCCAATGCCAACCCGAGACTACTCCGAGTGTCCTACGCGTCCGCCGAGCTACGCTAAACCTGAAAAACACAAAAGAGTCTAATGAGTAATCTAAGATTACCCAGTGAGACGGCTCCCCACTACGGCTTCTAATAATCTAATAATCCCGCCCAAAACCCAAAATAACAATCAACAGGATAACGGTTGATCACGCACTACCACGTCGTGTCGAACCTACAACACATAAGCAATTCAATAATAACATAACACAATAACGAAGGGAATCGAAAGCACTGCGGCACATGCTCTTGATCGAAACTCTATCTATCTATCGCGCAACACCACCATCATCACCAACACACCACTGGGCCCTTACGCTTCTTGGTAACTTCCACAGGTTTTCACCATTACCCATATGGTAACAAACCCCCGCGACTCCCAGACGTTAACACAAAGTCTCACGATCCAGGACACTGTTCTCAGTCCATCGATACCCAGTGACTCCGGTTACCCCCGGCAACCCGAGATTTCATGCAGTCCGGCCCTAGGACGCGACCCCGTATTCTCCGGACTACACACCTACGGACGTCACTCCATAGGTTCGCACCTGCCAGAACCACTACCGAAGGTACGTGAACTGACCAGGTTCTCAATTCCCGAGGATCCAATCGGGTTGGAAGTACCAGAACGTATTCAATCACCTAGACTTGTGGGATCTAACGCACCCTAGAGTCCTATTGCAGAAAAGTAAACACGCAGACTCGCTCGGACTCTA